>OY728119.1:13268499-14739838 GCA_963277665.1 Viscum album
TAGAGTATCATTGTAGGAGGATCGTCAGATCATCAAAAAAATATATATGGTTCTTTTATATGATACTCGTTTTTATGAATTAAACTTCTATTTTATTATTTTACACCATACCCTTTGAATATTCCTATGAAAATTTAGTATATATTTATTATTATCCTCTAATTTTTAATGGAATTATAATCATGAGGTTTTAACATATTGATTTCATAGAATCTTAGTGAGAATTTTGATAGATTAAAACTTATCTCTTCAATTTGAGGGAGTTAATATTTGAGTATATAAAAACCATTTTATATTCCTTTTATAATTGATTAAATTATTATAATTCCATTTGAATAATCAAAATCCAATGATTAGATATTTAGAAATGTTAAAGAAATATCTTATGTCCAATTTTTTTAATTTGATGATAATTTCTTCATATGATTGATTTAGAAAACCTACCAAATATCAATGGAAATGTCTAAATGAGTTAAATACACTCCATTTAGAATAAATCTAATTAGAATTATTTTTTTAAATATATATTAAATATAATTTTAGGCCCTTATTCTCCCCTCTCTACTTTTTAAAGTATATAGAGTGTGAAACATGAATAAGAGGCCAAAATATGGAATTAAGAGCTAGAAAATAAACATGGTATGGAGTTTGGTATTCCTATGAGGTGGTAAAAATTTGTCAAAACAACATGGGTGGATAAAGAAGTTGAAACCAATGAGAGATCTTGTGAAGTACTCTCGGTAGACAATAACCACCCAATCTATGATTAAATGACATGTAAGCATCTACATCATCCCTAGGCTAAGGGTGTGACTTAGAATTTTTATACAATAGTGGTAAATTTATTTTAGTTTTAATAAAATGGATTAGGTTTCTTGGTTATTATTATGTTAAATCATAATAGAGTGCTAAAAGTGAAAAAATTATGAAATATGATCTCTCAGACCAATGATGATAGAAGAGGGGATTAGTCATGGTAAGACCCATAACTCTGGATTTCCCAATCACATGGGTGGCATGATCGAATAGTAGAGACATTCTAGTGTTATGAGGCACTAATTTATGTGAGTGTTGGGTGAATATGGGTGTAACAAATATCATTATTATGTGTTTGTTAAATCATAGGAAATTCAAATTTTAAGTCCCAGATCAGCGGACTTTTTGAGAATTGAAACTCATATTTGGATTCCAGGAGTTGGAACAACTCTAGGTAGTGTTTTTATTTGTGTTCAGAGGTTCTAAAGGTGTTTCAAGTGAATTTTAGAGTTGGAACGAGGGTTTCCTTACTATATAAATCTGATTTAGGGGACATATAATTCTACACCCAAGGGGAGTTGTAGTGTGTCATGTGTTGCATAAGATTAATTTTTTAGAGGAAAGGAGAGGGTCGTACCATGAAGTAATGGTACAATGTCATAATAATTCTATGTAAGATAAAATTTTTGGAGTTTGGTGAGATCACACCATAATGAAGGAGATTACACCTGCGTTATTCATGTTTCTTAGAAGGTAGAATAATTGGGTTTCTTCAAGTGGTGGGTCATTTCACAGAGCTTGGGTTTCCATTGAAACGAACTGATGGGGGTTGGCATTGTGCTGTGAACTAGTTTTTCATGCCATAGTGAAACCTTGGATGAGGGGAATTATTTAATAAACCCCTTGGATCATGCCAAAAATGATTCTATTTTCTAATTTTAAAAAACAGGGGTAAATTTTACTTTTTTAGGTCGATCCATCTCATGATCTAGTCGGGAAAGTTGGTTGGGGGTCTATTCAATCGAATAGACTCATTTTTCCTCCATTAGATCCCATTTTAAAGGGTTGGTTTCTGATGATTTTTTTAATTTATGAGGTATGATTTCCTCCTTCTCCCTTAGTTCTTATTCTCCTTTGTTTTCCACTAATTTTGGTGTCTATGTGATAGAGTTTGAGTGAAAATTCCACTGGATCCTGGTGGAATCATCCCAAACATTAGGGATTTTCCATTCAATTGATAGAGGATGTTGTGTGTTAATGAAAGTATGTTGATATTATTTAATACTGTAAATATAAAACAAGAAGAAAAATAGAGGAAAATAATATGAAATTTGGAAAAGTAAAAACCCCCTAGATAGGAGCCTAAGAGGATCACCTTGGATTACCAGATGAAGAAAGTTATGCCAAGTGGATCTCCTAGTTACCAAGTGATTTCCAATAGGATAAACCGAGAAATCATCTCCAAATACATGTGATATTGATGGATACCACCATTCCAGATCTCGATGTGCCTACCCTTGGGGCCGATCATATCACATATATTAGAAACCACATGGTCACCTACCTTGGACACTATGTGATTGATGACTAATACACACAATGTTGATAGAGACTTTTACACTCTACTTAATGCAACTACATTCAGAGACTATGTGATCTATATCCCAATGACCTAGGTGGTCACATGTTTTTCCTCCCATGAGGTCATATATTTATTTCCTTTATGATTATACCAATAGGCTTAACCAGCCGATCAATACCAAGTATGTTCTATTTTGACAATCCTCTTAGGTGATCTTGATGAACTATGAAGGATTAATTGGAGCATCCTATAGATTTGGAGTCTAAATATTCGACATATTCCTATAAATAACTCTCCCTTCTTATAAATCAAAAAAGTTAAAAGGATAAAGGAGAGAACCTCCTTATATATTTCATCTTCCTGGAGATACCAACAATTAATTTTGAAGACTAAGTGAATGATACTATATGAATAGTAGTAGAATACCTCTACTAGGATATTGGTACCACATAGATATCAAAAAGCACATGATGCCTTACACACCTCATGGTTTCCATGATTACCTCAGCAAAACCCCCTACCATAAGTTACCTTCTATCCATGCCATTTTCCTATTTCTATGGTAATAGAAAAATTCAAAGTTACCAGGATAATTCCTAGAATTAGGATAATTTCCCATACTAATAAAATTACCCCACTATTAAGAGAATTTTTATTTTTTATATGAAACCTTTCATGGGGCTGCTATAAAATAAATTTATGAACCTGATAAAAATGTAGAAAAGTGGGGATTAGGTTGTCTCTAAAGAATATAATGCTTAATATGTGTTTTTATCTTGTTTAATGGGTTTAAAATTTAAAAACAACAAATAAAATTGATTGGAATGAGATTAAATGTTTAAAACATAATGGTATACCCTCAGATTACCCTCCTCACTTACCCATGAACCATTATTTAATTTGATTCTCTGTCATTTTCTAATCAAAGGAGATCTTCTGGATTATCCTTTCCATGTAATTTTTGGTGGGAAAAGAAAAATACAATGATCACTATATTTTTTATCCTCACCTAGCCTAATTATTAGACATAACCAATAAATCTTGGTTCATTCTATTGTTAACTATCATAAGTAGTAAAGGATTTCCCAAGAAGCCTATGTGTGAAACCAATGAAAAAGGAAAGAATAATTTAAATTCGGTGACAAATGAGAACCTCCTAAAACTAATGCATCCAAACACATCCAGATAATTTAAAAGAGAAGAATTTATTATTGAAAACTAGAATTCATGGCTGGGGTGAGATATTTCTCCTTGTCTAGACCACTATTGTCCTAGTTTTCTTTAACTAGAGTAATACAACAAAATTAAAAAAAGAAATAAAATAATAGTAGTAAGAAGAGCTTGACCATGTGGTTAATGAAAATATCCCCAGATCGAGAAAGAGTTCTTTTAGCATAGTTAATAGTGTTTTATTTATATAAGAATACTCTAGGGTCCTTGTGTGCTTCAAAAATCTTCACATGATAAAAATGGACATCTTTAACTTCTTTAGGAATATTCTTCAATTTTAGTATCAAGTAGTGACATATTATTTATTAAATGATCAACACATGTACAACTCTGATGAACATTATCAGATTTTATTAAATTATTTATTTTCCAAAATTTAATTCCATAATTATTTGAGAATAATTAGGGAGAAATATTCCACTAATTTGTGACTACAGTTTGAAATGGTTGTTGACGCCTCAAGTGAGAAGTAACAAAATAATTTTAGCACTAAATGTGATGGTTCATTAATGTCAAAAGAAGGATGATTTTCAGTTGGGAAGAGCTAGTGCATGTTCACGCTAGTTTGGAAAACTAGGTTTTTCTGGGTGGGATTCCAATTTGAGCTTGGTCCATCATTGTATTTGATCTTACAAAAAAACACATCCAGAAGTCATATAAATTTGATTAAACTCCCATGATGACTCTGAGATCAAGTAGAAAAGCTCCAAATTAACTTCTTTAAGTTCATTATAGAATGAATTTCTTCAATATAACACCAATCATAGCTTCCTCAAGTACTTTGGTCATGGATGCATTGAATGAAATTTGTTTGACATTTTGGGTACTCCCAAAAATCCAAACCGGAGCTCCTCATCAAGTACTATTTGAACTAAGTTTTCATTCTATTTCAAATAAATTATAGTAGGTATTTGATCGATATGATCATGTAATTTTCTTAAATCCTCTCAAGAAAATCATTATACACCTAGTGTGCAGTGCTCAAATACCTGGATATCAATTGATTGAGAATGAGTGAGATCCCTTATATCTTTAATCATACCCTCACAGGGATAAAATCCATATTTTTGTTTCATCTTTTCCTTTAGATAATCCAACAATATTAGATTATAAAATTATTTCACTTCTTGGAATTATGCATCCAACTAGAGAGGTCCTACAGTTTTCATAATCTTCCTTAGTAAAACTTAGAAGCCTGATTTCCATTTTTCTTTGAGCATAGGTTCTTTATCATCCACCAGTCAAGAATTTCTGTAACTTTGACACAAAAAATCTATAGAGATCATCGTTGGCTTAATTCTCAAATTTTGTATCCACAAGCAATGACCATCTTCATTTCACAACTATATTTTACCTTGACTCTTCAACATTGAGCAAGGGATCTTCATATCGGGTTTGGTACAACATCGACTAGTGTGGAAATTTGGTTCCTTCTATGGACATCTTCCTCAAGGAAATAAACCTCAAAGAATCAAGTTTTAGTGTGTAGGATTTGGGTTCAAATCAATCTCGAAAGGGATGCAGAGTGCTTCTTTAGAGGCGAAATTAGGTTCCCAACAGTGGTGGTCTTCTTCCAAAAACTCTAATAAGTAGTGAAATGATTTATTTGAGGTAGGTTCTCAACCTACCGTGAATATGAGGTAACTTGGAGGAAATTTTAGATTAGAGTCAGTTGATATCCATGGTCACTTGTATAGTGATCATGAGAATGAGTTGCACAGGTTGTAGTGATGAGAGTCATGGTAGGTCATCCATAGTCACTTAAGTGACCGTGGAGAGGGGCTTGCGAAAGGTTTCTAGAAGTGACCATGGGTGAGGCTCACGGTAGGTTGAAAATCCTTCATTTGTAGGTTCTATGTGACTTCTTGCAGTAACTTTATTTCCATGGTCACTTTAAAATATTCATGGAGTCACTTGAAAATTCTCATGTGCGGTCACTTAGGAAGTGACTATGTGGTTATCTTGTGATCACTTCGACCATTTTTATTTTTTTTCAATATGAAAATAAAAAAAATTAAATTTTATTAGTGAAGTATTTTTATTCAATAAGTTTCAAAAAAAATTAAAATTAAAATTTCAACCTTTGAACAATTTAATTCCAAATTCATTAAACAATTAAAATCCGCTACTGTTAAGCTTGAAATTTTAAATCAATTTAAAAAACACATTTATTTTCAATTTTTCATTTCACAAAAAAAAATCAAACAATTTAAATTTAAATTTTAAATAAAATTTATAGATTTCACATAATTAAAAAATGAATAAAATAATTAAAAATCAAAATTAATCCATTTAAGAATTTAATCCCAAATTTAATAATTATAATTTTAAATTAATAGTTAAAAATCAAAAATCAATTCCAATATATGAATAAATTATAAATTTAATTTCAAAGATTAATGAAACATATAAAACCATCATTTTAAGCCATTTTATCATGTCGTCAAGAATATAAAAAATTATTGAAATTGTATCAATTACCTGGTATTTCTTTTATTAATAGGGATAATTTCAAGGAATAACAGACAAAAAATGTTGAAAATTTCAGCTCAAATCACTCCCCCTCACTTGAACTATTACACTCTTGAGCTATTTTGTCATTGAATTCCAAAATTTTTATTTTTTCTACCTATTTTCAAATACACAGAACAAATTAAAGAATATGAAATAATTCCTCTAATAAATGTTCATGCCTCCTATGTTACTTTCACACACTCTTTTACTTCCATTCTAATTCAAATTCTAATTCCATGAGTGAATTCGATAAATTTAAGTGAAATTAAAATTTTAACAAGTAACACCTCAATATTTCCCTTATTATAAATATTCCTAAACCAATGTTTATTTTCACACTTCATTGGTACTTAATAAATGAAATTTTTATAAGTTAATTTCTATCTTCATGGGTTCAGTCTTCCCCTCACCTAAATGAATTAATTTGTTACATATGGGAATTATATTATTATTTTTGATTCTTTACCATCCATATATGTATGAGGTACTGTGAAAAACAAAATATTGGATATTTATAGAGGGATAATCACACACCCAGTGAAATTGTCTCATATATTCATTATAGGATCCAAATTTCTCATTTTATTCCAAGTTCAAAGTACTTAAATAAGTTTCTTTTAGGGAGGATACCTAAGGCGTTATTCAATCAAAAAGTCAAGGTCACTCAATATTGAGTTTGAAATTACAGTGAAAACATTTTATAAATTTTATTCCCCAAATATCTTTTTATTTTTCAATCTATTAGATGTTATGTTCACTCAATAATAATTCCAATCTAGTAATTTATAATCAATTAACTCCCAATATCTAACATGGTAATTTAATTTGGTAGGACACATTAAAGTTCAATGTTCATATCTGTTATTTATTTATTTATTTTCACTCTGAAAATATAAAAATATAAACCTATAGAAACTATGTGAAAATTATTAAAACAAATTTTGAGATTTTTTTTTGTTTTTTTGTTTTTTTTGTTTTTTAAGACACAAAATAAATTTAAAATTTAAAAGGGTATTTACATCCTAAATCGTTTTTTCCATTTTCCCCACACTTTTTAAAGACATAATTCTAATTTAATTATATCATGCATTTGTTCAAGAAAAATAGTTCAAAATGAATTAAGTATCTAGAATAATATGAGGGAAAGAAACAACCTGATAGTGTTTTCTTTATCAGCAATGGGGAGGAGTCTATACTCCTCTAAAAGTTCATTCCAGAAATCCTCATGGTAATTATTCTATTATTTTCCATTAAACTTGATTGGATACATTTAACCTTATACTTGAATATGAACTTCACCTATAGAAATCATTTTAGTTACTATGTATAGCCCAATCCACTTGGAAAGTAGCTTACTAGGGATAAGCCTTATCCTTAAATAAAATAATAATGCTTTATCTCAAACTTGGTTTTTTTTCTAGATCAAATTATCATAAGAATATTAGGCCTTATCCATGTACAAAAATGAGTTCACATATGATTCCATTATTATCATATCAATATCCACCATCTACAACTTTCTCTATTCTCCATCATTTCTAAACTACATGTTCACTCTTTTTATATCCTTGTAGTGTTTGAGCTATAGCTTAATAGAAAAGTGATATTGTTCACCATAAAAAATTATATAGGGTGACATACCTAACTATTATTTTTAGAAAATTATGTATGTCCAAAGTGCATACTCTAATTTATTACTCTAGTCTCCATGGTCACGTTGCACTATTTTCTCTATAATTAATTTGAATCCTTAGTTAGACACCTTAGCCAGTTCATTTGGTTGTGGCTGGTAGGAAGTGAAAATTTCGAAGTGAACTCTATATTTATTTATAAGGGATTACATTTTTGTATTAAATAATTGAGTTCATTGGTCACTAATTATATATCGATGCATTTTAAACCTAAAAATGTTTGATTTTGGAAATTAAATCACTTTTTTTGAATCATCATTTTGAGTAGATTTTGATTTAATCCACTTATAAAAATAGTATATGAATAAAATAATATAGGAAAAAAAATGAAATGGGAAATAGGTCCATGAAGTCAATTCTCCATACATTGAATATTTCATATAAAATCAATGTTTTTAGGGAATATCATGTGTTTTAGAAATTCCACCAGGGAACTGAAAGTTGGGGTCTTTTTAAAAAATCACGTGAAATTTTAAAAAAGTTAGGGCAAAAATAATATTGATTCCAAAATTTTTATATAAGTTCTTTATTGTCTAAAATGTCTCCTCATGCAAGTGTAAGGAAAAAATAAATCACAATATTCATTTTCTCTTTAGGGATGCACCTTCCAATATCATGGACATTAAAAATTTTCTACAAATAAGGATAATTATAGATATAATATTTTTATTTGGATTTTAGTTTAGTAGTTTTTTGTTTATAAAATAATGAGGGTACCTTTTTTGTGACTGGAAATTTAATATGTGAATATACTAGGGTATTTGGGTGAGGTTGTATAGTTTCTTAACAGAGAATGAATCATCTAGATTGGTCTTAGGGATTGGTTTTACCTTGATAGTGTAAGGAAGCCCACTCATGTGGTGTGTCACCATATTCTCACAACCCTTCTTATCCTTGATTTCCATGTTAAACTCTTACTAAATCAACATCCATCTCACTCTTGTTGGATTTTTAATAGATTTCTTAACCAAATATCTCAATACCTCATAATCAAAATAAACTATTACTTAAATCCTTAAAAGTTAAGAAATAATTTTTTTTGTAAACCTACAATAATAGAAAAAATATCATTTTTATTGTTACTATGCAGTTTATCTTGGTAGTGTCTAGGGTCTGTGAAGTGTATACTATCACTTGTGGATGTATATAATTCTTTTGGGTAAGTAAATATGCTACATATAACAACCCTTTTTTTATTACACACATAAACATGATTTATTACATACAATATTCACTTGATACAACATGGAAGATCGATATTTCTTTTGTCTTCAGGGATTAGGAACATTACATAACAACTTAAAACATAGAATGAAACATCTTATGGAAAACTTCCTTTATATGACCACTACATTCCCTCGTACTTAGATTTTCATGGGATAACCTGAGAACATGTATAAGAAAAAGGTGAGCTATAAAGCCCAGTAAGGGAATAAACATGTAATAACATGAGGAATACAATAAATTTTAGTCAATAGGAATATCAATGGAGCACAAGATAAACATGAACATAAAGGCATGATAAAGCATGATAATCATAACATGAAGATGTGGCAACAACACTTAACATGGAATTAGCATGAGCCAAGGCTCATTGCACAGGGAGCATGAGTAAACCCTCATTGCACATAAAGAATGAGTAAACCCTCATTTCACTTGCATTATCATGAGTCAATACCCATTTCACATGATTTATCCAGAAATTATTCTTTACCCAATGCATTGGAGCGCTATCAGGGCACACCATTCTTAAATATTTCATTTCATGCATAAGTGTGCCACAAGATCATAAAAAATGGATTCATAAAACATAATAATTTATTCCACAAACAATAGATGTGGAATACATAAATGTAAGTCATCAATCCACAAGTACATGTGCATAAATGTGAATACCCTTGATAGAGGAGTGGGTATGATATTCACTACACAATGATTTTGGCATGGAATTTTCGGTGTAATTTTGGCAGCATAACGACGTCAAATAGAAATTCATAAAATGGTTTGATGAGAGTGAAAGGTGTATCTCATAATTTATAAATTAAATGGAGAGTAAGGGTATCATGGAACATAATATACCAACATATGGAAAGAAATTTAGTTGAATAATATAAAATAATTGGTTGAATGCAAATGAGGATAGAGAAGTTACTTACGGAATTTTAGCATGGTAACGGGTGTACATGAGAGGAATTAATGATAGAGAAAGGGGCCACTCATAATTAAAACATTAATATTGCAGTACGAGGGAGGTGAAAAATTATACCCCAACATTTATAATTGAAAATAACAGGGCATAACAATATAAGGAATCTTGGACATAAATAAGGAAAGTGAGAATCCCTTACTTGGAAGTGTGATCCCAAAGTCTTGGGAGGGGCTTGAGAGATACTTCTTGGGAGATTTGGAAGCCTTGGGATAATTATAGAGAGATTAGGGAAGATGTTGGACGAACTCAAAAGGCTTTGAGTGAAGAGGAAGTGAGATCTTGGGTGGGTTTATATAGAAAAGGAGAAGGAATTATTTATTATTTGGGTTTGGGACACCTCACATTAAATTAATCAAAACCACAAACCAACCCATGGTTTTTGCCAAAGGGGAGTGGAAAAAAATATTTTATTAGGAAAATGGCATAACTTCTTAAAATAATAGGGTTGCTTATGTGGAGTGGAGTCACACTCTCAAGGAAAACAATTTAAAAAGATAAAATGTTTTATAAGTCATGGAGGGTCCACTATGGAATCATAAAATTAATCAAAAAAATAAAAAATCACATTATTTTAGTTATGAAACATATATTGGACGAAAATAATGTTTATAATATTTTATTACATCACTATTGGGTCATTATAATGTCATAAAACACATTATATATTTAAACGGCATTCAATTTTTACCCAAATATTCGACTGTCTCAGAAAATTATGAAATATTCAACATTGGATAATATAGAAATAATGATTCCAAAAATAACATTCTTTTTATCTAAATAATTTTCTAAATATTTTAATTTTTACTTTTAAATTAAAAACCGATGTTTAGCAAAAATTCATGGGTTTTGACAAAAACAACTTTCAAACCTTAATATAAATTAAAATTGCATACATAAAATTATATGATCATTTATATTTTATAATAATTAATTTAATAATAATAATAATAATAATAATATTTTATTAAAATATTATTTAATTAAAAAATCCATTAATTTATCAAAATAGATTTCTTAGTTGAATATTAACTAAAAATACTATTTGCGCTTTAAAAACTATTTACAAAGTAACAATAATAAAATGAATGTATATTCATTTTTATATACAAAAATAATTCACATATTCATAGTTCTAAGGTCTTGTTACATAACTATTTATAACACCTACATAAGACCGAAGGGTATGGTGTGTGATGGTGACAGACTCTTGGGGTGGCTCAGATAACATCGCTCGAGTGGTAATCTCTATCAACTTACACTTCTCTCGTAGGCAGTTCCGTTCAAGCTTAAAATGTTAAAGCTAAGATTGGGAATGGTCGAGAGTGAAGAACAATGACACCAACTCCTTTCTGAGATCTGAAAAATGGGCTTCATTCGGGGAAAGTCTATTGTATGAGGCCATCGCTTCCTTTGTCTAAGTAAATTAGATTTGTTAAAGCCCTATATTTATAATAATCATGTGATTACTGTTAAATGTATATATTAGGAACGGTCATAATTATTAATGGTATTTTAAAATCAAAAAAACATAAAACCAATTAATTTCACATTTATATAACCATTTTACATAATAAGACATTTAATTAGATCAAGAGGAATTTTCATTAATGAATGTTTGGGTCATTACAATCATCCCCCCTTAAGAAATTTCTCCCTCGAAATTTTTGTTCCCACACTAAAATAGATGCAGGTAACCTTGATTCATCACTTCCTACAGTTCCCATGCCGCTTCTTAAAACTTGTGGTTTTTCCACAACACCTTGATGAGGGGCATTGTCTTATTTCGTAGAACTTTTTCTATACGATCTAAGATCTTCACTGGTTGGTCCTCATAAGAAAGTTCATCCTCTAGCTATACTACATCTAAAGAGAGTACATGTGAAGGGTCTAGTATGTACTTCCTTAAGAGGGATACATGAAAGAAATTATTTACTTTGTCCATGGTAGGTGGAAGTGCTAGTTCATAGGCCACAACCCTGACATGATCAAAAATATCGAAGGGGCCGATGTACCTAGGACTTAACTTCCCTTTCTTTCGAAACCTCATGACGTTATTCCATGGAGATATTCATAGAAATACTATGTCTCCAACTTTAAACTTAAGATCTTGTAAATAGTTATCCGCATAACTCTTTTGTTGACTTTGGTCGGCCTTGATATGCTGCTGAATGGTTTTGTCCTTCCCCACCATTTCTTCGACCATTTCTGGTCCTAGCAGCTTACGCTCACTAACTTCATCCAAACATGTCGGTGTTCTGGTTCTATTCGGATGCTTGAGTGTAAACTGTTATTATACGAGAACTCAACCAAAGGAAGATGTTGATCCCATCCTTTTTTGAAGTCCATTGAGAAAGCTCTCAACATGTCTTCAAGTTTGTGGATAGTCTGCTCAAATTGGCCATCAGTTTGAGGATGATAAGTCGTACTAAAGTTTATCTCAGTATCCAGAGCATATTTAAGACTCTTACAAAACTTAGAGGTGAATCTTGGATCTTGATCGAATACAATCGATAGTGGTACCCCATTTATCCTTACCACATCTCTGATGTATATCTGTGCCAGTTGATCTAATGATAAATTCTGTCGAATTGAAATGAAGTGTGTAGAATTTGTAAGATGATCCACAACAACCTAGATTTCATTATTTCCTTTAGATGTCTTCGGAAGTCTAGTGACAAAGTACATGGTGATGTTCTCCCATTTCCATGCTGGTATGATCAATGGTTGAATCATCCCCTTAAACTTTTGCCTCTCTACCTTCACTTGCTGACACACCAGGAACATTGATGTATACTCAAAGATCTCCTTCTTCACATTATCCCACCAATAATACTGTCAGATATCTCAATACATCTTTGTGTTTCCTGAGTGAAGAGAGAAATTTGAACTATTTTCATCATCTAAAAGTTCCTTCTTCAGCTCCGAACTTGATGGAACATATAGTCTTTTCCCAAATCTCACGATTCCTTATTCATTAACATTGAACTCTGAGGATTTCCCTTTTCTGGTAGTTTCCACTTTCTTATAAATTCCCACATCATCCTTTTGAGGATCCATTAACTTTCCCAAAAGAGACTGTTGAGAAATCATTTGTTAAAGGATTGATGATATTCCCTTCTTTATGATTCCCATGTCCATATTCATCAAATCTAAGATGATTGGATCCTTCTCAATTCTTATAAATGATAGAATTTCTGGGTACTTTCTACTTAGAGCATCTGACACCTTGTTCACTTTCCCAGGGTGGTAATGGATTTATCATTCATAGTCTTTTATTTTCTCTAACCATCTTCGTTGGCACATGTTCAACTCTTTCTTTGTGAATATTTACTTGAGGCTTTTTTAGTTCGTATATATTTCAAACTTCTCCCCAAAGAGATAATGCTACAAAATTTTTAAAGAGAAGATCAATACAACCAACTATAAATCATGTGTTGGATATTTTTTTCTCATGAACTTTCAATTAACTTGAATCATAGGAAATGACTTCCATTTTGCATCAACACACAGCTCATGCCCTTCTTTGAAGCATCACTAAATACCCCAAAAAGTTCTCTACTTGTGGGTAAAGTGAGCATGAGAACAGTGATAAGACTCCTTTTAAAGATGGTTATGTTTATCAAGGTTAAACAATGTAATTCAAAAAACCTCTAAGTTCTATACACTTGCTAGATTCTGGAAATATTATTCTGAGAAAGTGAATCCAGAAAAATGGTTCCAGAGAATGAAACTTAATGAAAGTTTACAAAGATAAAGATTCTACCTTAAAGCGTATAGAATCTCACTAAATTAGAGTAAAAGTATAAGGAATTATAAGATAGTTATAATTTCCTCAAAAAATAAAATGCAGCGGAAAACTTGTAATAAAACAAGTAAAAAGTAGTAAATCTTTAAACCCCAAGAGAAGGGTATCCAACAACCTTGGATAAAGGTCCCTTGATTTATACTTTCAAGAAAGTTTGTCCTAACCACACCAGGGTAAGCCCTCGATACGAAGATCAGAGTCTGTCTTGATATCCCCGCAAGCCCTCAACTTCAAGGTAGTTGGAACCCCTGTCTTCCTTAGTAAAGAAGACCTCAACTTCAAGGTAGTAGACACCTCTGTTTTCCTATCCCCGGAAGCCCTTAATTGTACACAACAACAATTGGAGTCACACAAAGAAAATCTGGACAATAAGTTCAGTACGCACAAAGAAATAAAGCCTCTCTCTCTATAAATCACTTCAGTAGCATGTAATCTATAGATTAATAAACTTATTGTGATCTATTTCAAATGAGCTCCTATTTATAGGCATGACTTCAACGGTCAAATCCATCCTCCAATGATCATATTTTTACTTGAATTTAAGAGGGACCTGTACATGTGTCACTCAAACAATAGTTAGTTAGTAACTGAATACAAGACATCATTTTATAACAAAAATAAGTTTAAGAAAAAATATGGTTACTTAACTAAAATCAAATATTCGGAATGTAAGAAAATAAAAGTTCAGAGTCTAACCAAAAACACATTCGTGTCTATAATACAAGGATATTCAGATTCTGTTTTCTAAGGAATTCGGAACCTGAACTTACAAAGTTCGGAGTTAGAGTTCGTGAGAATTCAGAGTCAAAACTTACAAAGTTTGGAGTTTGAATTCATTAGAATTTGAAGTCAGAACTCACAAATTTCGGAGTCTGAATTCATTAGAATTCGGAGTCTTAAATCAAAAATTTCAGAGTCTGAATTCAGAGAACTTGGATTCAGAATTCAGAGTCTGAATTCATAAGAATTCAGAGTCTTAAAATAGAATTCTCTTTATCTAAGTATTATATGATTCTGATGTTTTAGATATGAAACCAAATTTTACACTTAGACAAGATAATGAACAATGAAAAACATGGTAAGGATAAATTTCCTTTGGGAAGGAAAATTTTCCTTAGAGAAGTAAAACACAGGGTAAAAGAAATTTTTCTTAAGATAAGGTGTTTGTTATTTTCAAAACAAGAAGGAATGGTAAAGTCATAAGGATAACTTATTGACTTAACAATATCCCCCAAGTATGAAGGAATGAAAAATTCATAAGGAAAAAGCTTATTGACTCAATAGCTTCCTCTACCTGCTCGTATCCAGACAGGGATGTACTTTCTTGATAAACCACTTACTCAATACTCACCAAAAATTAGGGATGTTTTTATTATACTTAGTCTTGTCTTTAAGGATTCACTAGGGTTTTCTAATCCTAATCCCAAAAATAACTAAACCTATCATCTGATACCAACTATAACAACCCTACTTTTTATTACACACATAAACATGATTTATTACATAAACTCTTCACTTGATACAACATGGAAGATTGATAGGTTAGAGTCTTTGCAACTTAGTAACATTACATAACAACTTAAAACATAGAATGCAACATCTTATTGAAAACTTCATTTACATGACCACTACATTCTCCCGTACTTAGCATTGTATGGAATAACCTGAGGACATGCATAAGAAAATGGCGAGCTATAAAGCCCAGTAAGGGAATAAACATGGAATAACATGAGGAATAAAATAAATGTTAGTAAATTTTTATATCAATTGAGAACAAGAGAAACATGAACATAAAGGCATGATAAAGCATGAAAATCATAACATGGAGATGTGGAAACAACACTTAACATGGAATTAGCATGATCCAAGGATCATTGCACATGGAGCATGAGTAAACCCTTATTGCACATAAACCATGAGTAAAACCTCATTTCAATTGAATTAGAATGATTAAACACCCATTTCACATGGAGTATCATGATACTATTCTTTACCCAATACATTAGAGCGCTATTAGGGTGCACCCTTCTTAAACATTTCATTTCATGCATAAGTGTGCCACAAGATCAAACAACATGGATTCATAAAACATTATAATTTATTCCACGAAAAAGATATGTGGAATAAATAAATGTATGTCCTCAATAAACAAGTACATGTGCATAAAGTTTAATACCCTTGATAGAGGATTGGGTATGGTATTCACTAAACAATGATTTCGGCATGGAAATTTTGGTGTAATTTTGGCAGCACAACGACGCTAAATAGAAATTTGTAAAATGGGTTGATGAGAGTGAAAGAGGTATCTCATCATTTATAAATTAAATAGAAAATAATGGTATCACGGGACATAATATACCAACATATGGAATTGAATTTATATTCATAACATAAAATAATTGGTTGAATGTAAATGAGGAGAGAGAAATTCCTTACGGAATTTCGGCATAGTAATGGGTGTACATGGGAGGAATTAATGATATTGAAAGGGGTATATCATCATTAAAACATAAATAAGTAAGTATGGGGGAGGTTATAAATAATACCCCAACATTGATAATTGAAAATAAAAGGGCATAACAATATAAGGAAACTTGGACATAAATAAGGAAAGTGAGAATCCCTTACTTGGAAGTGTGATCCCAAAGGCTTGGGAGGGGCTTGAGAGAGACTTCTTGAGAGCTTGGAAAACCTTTGTAGGATTATAGAGATAGGATAGAAGAGGTTGTAAGAACTTTAAAGGCTTTTAGTGAAGAGGATGTGGGAGATTTGGTGGGTTTATATAGAAAAGGAGAAGAAATTATTTATTATTTAGGAATAGGACACCTCACATTAAACTAATCAAAACCACAAAACATCCCATGGTTTTTGCCAAAGGGGGAGTGTAAAAAAATATTATATAAGTCCAATGTCCTAAATTATTAAAATAATAAGGTTTCTTATGTGGAGGTGAGTCACACTCTCAAGGAAAACAATTTAAAAAGATAAAATGTTTTATAAGTCATGGAGGGTCAACTAAGGCATCATAAAATTAATAAAACAAATATAAAATCACATTTTTTAAGGATAAAACATATATTTTACGAAATTAATATTTATAATATATTATTACATCACTATTCGGTCATTATGATGTCACAAAACACATTATACATTTAAACGGTATTAAATGTTTACCCAAAAATTCGAATGTATCAAAAAATAATGAAAAATTCACCATTGGATAATTTTGACATCTCGATTTCAAAAATAATATTAATTTTATCTAAATAAATTTCTAAATATGTGAATTTTTATTTTAAAATAAAAACTGACATTTATCGAAAATTCATAGGTTTTGACAAAAACAACTTTCAAACCTTAAAAAAATTGCAATTGCATACATAAAATTATATGATCATTTATATTTAATAAGGAGTAATTTAATAATAATAATATTTTATTAGAATATTATTTAATTCAAAAATCCATTAATTCCTCAAAATAGATTTCTTAGTTGAATATTAACTAAAAATACTATTTGTGCTTTAAAAACTTTTTACAAAGTAACAATAATAAAATGAATGCATATTCATTATGATATACAAAAATAATGCACATATTCATAGTGCTAAGCTCTTGTTACATAAACCCTTATAACACTAGCATAAAATTGAAGGGTGTGATGCGTGATGGTGATAGGCTCTTGGGGTGGCTCAGATAACATCGCTCGAGTGGTAATCTCTATCAACTTCCACTTCCCCATTAGGCGGTTCTATTTGAGTTTAACATGTTGAATCTCATCTTGGTCTTGGTCAAGAGAAAAGACCAATGATTCCACCTCTTTTCCAAGCTCTGACAAATTGTATTCATACGGGGAAAGTCTACTAGATGAGGCCATCACTTCCTTTTTCTGTGTAAATTGGATTTGTTAAAGCCCTATATTTATACTAATCATGCGATTAATATTCAACATCTATATTCGAAATAGTCATAATTATAAATGGTATTTTAAAATAAAAAAAACCAATGAAGTTATAATTTTATATAACCATTTTACAAAATTAGACATTTAATTTGATCAAGATGAATTTTCATTAATGAAAGTTTGGGTTGTTACACTAAAGATCTATTTAAAGCATCACACAAGATCTCAAAATTGTAATTCTAGATTAGTGGAAAAATTTTAGGGGAAGTGGTCAAACACTCTTTCTATATGTTAAAATATTTTTTGAATGAGTCATAAAAAAATTATTTTCCTTCTCTAGTAGGTTAGTTAGGAGAAAATAAATTTTTTTAAAGTCACTAATGAACCTTCAATAAAACCCAACATGTCTTAGAAATGATCCAATATGTCTCGTACTAAAGGGGTAAGGTAGTATAAAAATAAATCAACTTTGGATTTATCAACATTAATTCTATATTTATAAATTATATGGTCCGAATAGTTTCCTTTTTATACCATAAAATAAAAATTTTAAAAAAATTAATACAATTATTTCTCAATACATCTTTTAAAAAATTTCTCCAAACTTTCCAAACAGTTTTGAAAACAAGTTCCACAAACAGTAAATTCATTGAAAAATACCTCAAGGATGTTTTCAACAAAATATGAGGAAATACTTACCATACAAAATTGGAAGGTACTTGGGGAATTGAATAGATTGAAAAGAATCCTCTTGTGGTAAAACATACCAAAGGGACATGTGAATATGGTCTTGTCTTGGTCATCTGGATTAATTAGAACCTAAAAATACTAAAAAATCCACCAAGGAGGAAATAATGACCCTTCTCAGCTAGTCTCCCTATCATTTGGTCAACAAAGTGTATGATAAAACTTCATTTTCAGGTTACATGGTTCAATTTACTATAGTATTTGAAAAATATCAAGATATATTAATTATTTTGGGAACTAAGTAATTATTAACATTTTTCATAATTGGATAACTAGTTTTCTTTGGAATAATCTAAATGAGACTTACCCATTAAGATTAAAAAATGGGGTATATTTTTCCATATCTTAATATTATTTCTACATATTTTTTAATAATTTTTGAAGGGTCTGATTGAGCCTTCTTTGGTACTATCTCATTGGTTTAGATTCATCTTCAAGTAAAATCCTATGCATGCATGTCATAGGATTAATCCTTGGGATATCCCCTAATGTACAAATTATATCCCTAACATTATGTTTCAAAATTTTCAACAACTAGAAGAAACTTAAGTTCAAATTCATGGGGTTTCTAAAGATAATTTTTGTTCAGAGTTCTACATGTTGGAAACTGTCACAATCAAGGAAGAAATATTAGCAGCAGATTCGAGTAACTCATGAAAATAATTTTCATCAATTTATTAAAAATTTTCAACACTCAAAACTATTTCTAGATTAAGTTCATTTTTAAAATTTTATTTTTCAAGAAGGTTTAGTATTTTAAAATCTTCTACTAACCTGATTATGTCATCAAGAATTTTAGTTTCCTCCCTATATGAACTTGGTAATTCTAAATATTTTAATGTAGAAATATATTTCCCTTCATGTGGGTGTTTCATTGAGCCAAGGATGTTTAAATCCACTATTTACTCACCAAATTCATAGAAGGGGTTCCATAATTGTTATTTATTATTGTTTTATCTATATTAAGGAATGGAAAACCTAGAATTAAGGGAGAGTGGTATTTACCTTTTACTTTTTCCATTTTGAGAATATTGAAGTTATCGTGAAATAGATAACCATATACACTTACCAAGACATATTTAAGAACACCTACTAGGTAGGTAGTGGATTTTTTGTTGATTTTCACAACCACTTAAGTGGGTTTGAGTTATCCCATCCATAGAGAAGAATAAATGGAATAAATAATTACATTAATTTAAGCTCCTAAGTCACATAGTGAATTGTAAAAAGTAAGCTTTCTTATGGTGTAGGGAATATAAAGGATACTAGGATCTTGAAAATTTTAGACAATTTATAGTGTAACAAGGGAATACAAATTCTTACCTAATATTAACTATTTATTTCTCATAATATTCTTCTCTCAGTGAGCATGTATCTAATGATTTTTTAACTTGGAATTTGGTAAATGTCATCCAATAGAGGGATGTTGATAAATAAGTTTTTGAACACCTCCAAAATCTCTCTTTGTAGTGATTCTTCCTTGGTTTTCTTGATTGATGGTCACTTGTGGATAGTTGGAAACATTTTCTCTGGAATATAGGGGTTTGGAAAAGATGTTGATAAGATGGTTGGAATTCTTACTAGAATGGTGGCCTTTGTGGCTGTTGATTCCCATATCCAAATTTACTGGTGAAAAGATCTCTAAACATTTGGTTACTATATAGTTAATTCTAGAGCTTCCTCTAGCACATGTCATCACAAATTTTAGTCCCATGAACTTGAGGACATCCATCAGTGAAATGATCCTAAGAATATCAAAGTTGGATGAACCTTGGGGGTGTGGTGGGTGATGACTCCTACAACTTGTTCACAACTATCTATTTCACAAGATATGTTATTTATTCAATTTTATTTTCCAACAAATGTGTGTTGAAACTTTTTACCTCATGAATACCTCTAGTATTAGTGGTTGTACCAATTGTTTTGGAATTCTCGGAGATAATGTCAATCAGTTCCCTAAATTCAATGGGTCACTTATCAACCAGTGATCCTACTGAAGAAGCATCCAATAGGTTCTAGTAATTATCCATCAATAGTTGGTAAAATAATACCCAAAAAGTATTCTCTTTATATATATTTTATGTGTAGGATACAGTTAGTTTCTTGAACCTTTCCCAAAATTCATAGAGATTTTTTGTAGTTTCTTGTTTGATTTTTATATCTCTTTACTTAGTTGAGAAATCTTTGTGGTAGGGATTTTTTTAGAGGAAATACCTTTTTATCTGATCCCATGAGTCGGATTCTCTAGGTTGTAGATTGTAGAACCACTCATTGGATGCCCCTTCAAGAGAGAAGGGGAAAGCCATCCAGCTGATTAGAGCCACAAGGAATCATATTATTCTATATCGAAATCGTACTTATTTTAATTCTCTAAAATTTGGATTGATATATTAACCAAATAATCCATGAAATTTATTTATAATTACTATCATTTTAGTTTTAATTTCACAATCCTTTTGGTTATTAATTTATAATTTTTTATTATTAATGTTGAAATTTGGTGAATTCATTTCCCTCAAAGTCTTATTCACTTAAGTAAGATTATATTCTATTTTTTCAATATATAATGTAACTCTTGTAGAATAAGAATCCATGGAAGGATAATTAGCTAATCTAATGGTGGAAAATTTTCTTTCCCCTTTTTCAGTTTTGTTAGAGTTTGAAGTCTTATGAGAAAAATTTTCTCAAACTCAGGATTAAAACCAATGAGGTTAGGATAACTAGATATGGTAATTCATTAATATCATTTTAAATAAAATTTCAAAACTAAAAACGGCCTCCCTGTAATGATTACAAGTTTTATGTGGACCTTTTTGTGGGGATTCCAACAAAAACAATTTATGAACCCAAGAAAATTGTAGTAAAGTGGGACTCAGGATATCACCAAATAAGATAGTTATTTGGAAGTATTTTTATCTTATTTAATGGGTTAAAAATGTAAAAAAATTTATGAAATTTATTGGTTTAAAATTCAATGTTTAAAACACGGTGGTATAACCTCATATTACTCTCCTCACTTACTCATGAATAATTTTTCAATTTGGATTCTTCATTTTTCTCTAATAAAAGGAGATATCCTTGATTAGACTTTCTTAGAAATTTCATGTTAGAAGAGAAAAATACAGTGATCACTATATCTTTTTTCCTCACATGGCCTAGTGATTTGATACCACTAATCACTCTTAGATCATTCTATTGTTAACTATTATAAGCAGTGAAGGAGTTACCCAGTGGGTTTTGTGTGCAACTAGTGAAAAAGTAAGGAATAGTTTAAATATGAAGACAAATGAGAATAACCTAAAAGATACACATGAAAACACATCGAGATAAATAAATAGAGAAGAATTTATTATTGAAAACTATAATTCATCACTGGGGTGGGATAGTTCTCCTCGTCTTGACCACCATTGGCCTAGTGTACCATCACTAGTGTAATATAATAAAATTACAAAAATAAATGAAAGAATAGTAGTAAAAAAACTAGTTTGAGTGGTTGCTAAAAATATATTCCAAGTGAGTGAGAGTTTTTAGCATAATAAATAGTGTGTTATTTATATAATAACACGAATAGGTTCTTGTTATGATTTGAAATTTTGAATTTAAGTTGCATGAGAATCTTCAAATTCTTTGGGAATATTCCTCAATTTCAGTTTTGATCAGTTACTTCTTCTTCATTAGATGATCAACACGTGTCCAGATTTTATTAGAATCATCATATTTTTTGTTTAAATTATTTATTTTATGTGATATAATTACAAAATTATTTGATAATAATCAGGGCGAAATGTTCTTATGCTTTATGACTCTAGTGGTAAATGAGTGTTGAATAGTAGTAGTGAAATCATTTTACAATTACACATGATGGTTCATTAAAATTGGATGTAAGATCATTATCAGTTGGGTATAGATAATGTAGGTCCATTCTAGGTTGTAAAACTGGGTTTTTCTTATTGGGATTCCAATTTGAGTTCGATCTATCATAGTATTTAATCCTGTAATCAAAACATAGCTAGAAATCATAGAACATGGATTGAAATCCCATGGTGACTTTGAGGTTTAGTAGGAAAGATTAAAACCAACTTCTTCAAGAAGATTCCAGAATGAATTTCTTCAATATAATACCGATCATGTATTCCTCAAATAATTTGGTTGTAGATACATTGAATCAAATCCATTGGATATCTAGGATTATTCCAAAAATACAAACTTGAGCTCCTCACTGAGTACCATTCAAATTGAGATTACATTCAAATTCAACTAAAGAAAAGTTGGGATTTTATTAATATGCTCATATAATTTCCTTAACTCCTCTCAATAAAATCTCCATACACCTGACATGTAGTGCTCAATGACCTTGAAATCAGTGGATTTGGAATGAATGAGCCCCCCTCTGTCTCCAATAATACCCGTGTAGGGAAAAAATATAGTAAAAACCATTTCATATTATCTTTAGGATCATCCAACAATATTATATTGGAAAATTATTTCACTACTTGGACTCACATATCCAACTAGATAGGTTCTATAGATATCATTATATTACTCATTGAAACTTAGAAGTTTGGTTTTCCATTTTTCTTAAATCCTAGGTTCTCCGTCATCCGTTGATTGAAAATAGGCATGGATTTGAAACAATAGTTGTTCAAAGATAACTTATGGCATGATTCTCAAATTCTATATCCACATGTGTTGACCATATTCATTACACAGTTGGATTCTTCCTTGGGTATTAATCATTGAGTAAGGGAACTGCAGATCGGATTCAACATAACATAGGTCAGTGCAGCGGTGCGGTTCCTTCTATGGTTATATTTCTCTTGGAAATCGGCCTCAAAATATTTAGTTTTAGTGTGTAGGATTTGGGTTCGAAAGATGTCTTCCATAAGCTTAGGTCAATCTCGGAAGTGGCATGAAGGTCTTCATTAGAGGTGAACTCGGATTCTCAACAATGGTTTCGTTCTTCAAAAAACTCAAACTAGTGGAATTAATGTTCATTTGTTATAGGTTCTCAACCTACCATGAATACATGTTAGATTGGAGGAAAATGGAGATAATGGTCAAATAGAATCCACAGTCACATCGAAAGTGACCATGATAATGAGTTAAAGAAGGTTTTAGTGATGAGAGTCATGGTAAGTGATCCATGATCACTTAAGTGACTATGGAGAGGTGGTTGCAGAACATTGTTGGAAGTGACCATGAGAGAGGCTCATGGTAGGTTGAAAATACTTTGTGTGGTAGGTTCTAGGTGATGGATTATGATAACTTCATTTCTATGGTCACTTAAAAATATTCATGTGGTCAGTTGAAAATTATCATGTGTGGTCACTTAGAAAGTGACTGTGAGTTATCTTACATTCACTTCAACCCTTTGTTTTTTTTTTCAATATTCAAATCATAAAAAATTCACATTTTTTGAATTGTATTTTTCATTAATCAATTCAAAAAAAATCAATTAAAATATGAATTTAAGACTTTGAACAATTTGATTCCAAATTCATTAATCAATTAATTTTTTTCTTCAAAATATTAAATTTCCAATAATTTTAAAAATCAAAATCATTTTCAATTTTTAATTTCACAAAAAATAAAATGATTTCAATTTCAATTTCAAATATAATTTATGGATTTCATTTAATCAAAAAATGAATGAAAGAATTAAGACTCAAAATTAATCTATTTAATAATTTTATTCCAAAATGAATATTTATAATTTTAAATTAACAATTAAAAATAAAAAATAAATTCCAATATATGAATGGATTATCAATTTAATTTCAAAGATGAAGAAAACATGTAAAATTATTATTTTAATCCATTATCCTATGTATTCTAGAATCTACAAAAGTATCATGATTGTGTTAATTACCTGATTTTTATTTAATTAATGGAGGAAATTTCAAATAATAACTGAAAAAATATAAAATTTTCAGCTCACATCTGTTTTACTATGTGAAATATAAATTTACTAGTAGAATATTTATCGTACGTGGAGAATTTCCATTCTACTAAGAAAATTTCCCTATACACCAATATGAATTGCATGGAGTCAGAAAATTACTCTTATTAAGAGTTAAGGAAAGATATCTCATATTTGAATTCCTAGACCTTACTTTCATGGAATGAAACAAATATCCTATTTACCGACTATTTTCAATTATATTTTCCTTGGTTTAAGGAGCTCATAATCCTAAAGTGGTACAATAAAAACCTCCTCCAAATCCTCCAGATAGACCTAGTTAGAGGATGTACATTTTCATTTATTACTTCAATCATAGATCTCCTTGATAAAATGAGGATATGAATGGTCATTCCAGATAGGAATAACCCTTGGGGAATCCTAAATCATGGATTCACTTGATAATGAGGATCCTTATCAGGAATACACCAAAGCAGTTTCTCCTAAATCAATGGAGGATTTATTATTCATCCCATGAGACATACCAGATAGGGAATCCCTCATAGAGTAATACCCTTGTATTTCTTTCTATATTTCACTATGATCACACCTTTAAATTCCATCAACCATCCTAGAAAAGAATCATGTACAAAGACAGGATGATAATTTCTCTCTCTAGACATTAGTCCTAAGAGATTCTCATTGACGATTTCATCAATTATTAATCATCAATGGGATAATAAGATAGAATGATATTTGGGTGGAATCATATAAGTAATCCCCATTCCAATATAGTGTCATGATCTTGTGAGATGCACTTTATCCTCCCCTATTTCCTATTTCTCGCACCAAGCGTGGCTCACATGGGCTTAAAGATATGAGTTGATCATTCCATTCTCACCTAACATCTATTATCTTAGGCCTCCTTATTCGGTATAATACTAAAAGCATATTTCATATAGTTATCCTTATTAGGTTTAATCCACCACTCATCTTTAATTTGGTCCTCTTTATTTGGTGTAATCAATAACACATCCTTTATCTTGGCCTCCTTATTGGGTGTAAGTCCCATAAAATCCTTAATCTGGGTCTCCTTCATAAGGTGTAAGCCCAAAAAAACACATTCTCTTCTACCAAAAGGGATTTATTTACAATTTATCTTGTAAGGGAATACTCATATGTATAATCTCCACCCAATTACCTATTTTTATATCTTTTATGACATAGAAAACCCTATGGCATGATGTTAATCTGTGTGGACAACATCATAGTCACATGAAGTTAAACTAAATGACAAAATCCTTAACACCTGACAATAAAATATATAGAATGGTCATGTCACACAACCTTAAATTATGTCAGTTGAACTATATTAGATTTGATTCATATCATGAAGGTATACACATGATGCCTCCCTAAGTTTCAAATACAACATCATAAATCTATATTTGTATAATTATTAAGATATATTCCTCTTGAGATCATTTATTTATTTCCCCTAATTAGCCATACTCCCATGAGTTTGGACATCCCATAAATTAGGTCAATATTCCCCATGGACCATCCTTTCATCGATCCATATTCCTGATAGTATCATTCCCCCACATGAATGGATTTTCCTTCTTAGTCTCATCATAACATTCTCATCAAGCCATATTTCTAGTGAGAGACATATTCACAGGGACATATTATTTATGATACTAATCTATCCTAATTGGGACATATTCCCTACAAGGTCAAATAAAAAGGGCTGCTCATTTATAATCCCCAATCCAACCTTTTTTAGGAACCTTTCTCCTAGTCATCATTGCTAAATGAAATTAAACCACATGGATCAGTCCTTGTCACATGACCTTAAAAGGTGAAACATGTCCTATTAAGAATAACTAAACTACATGGCTTCTGATTCACTTTATATGGATATGTATGAATCCCTTCTAAAATGGGACTTGATCCCAAAATTAAACCATCCTCCTTCTTTGATAGTGTTAAATTCTAGAGCGCCCATTTGTGTGTCTTTAAACTATAATCAGAATCATAAATAGAATAATGTTAGATACCATATATTTACATAATTAATTCAGTTAGAACTCAAACACAAGGTTAATCGATCCCATACATGGATTTCGGGAAAATTTCATGAATATGAATTAAATTCACAATAGAGTCCCAAATTAGGTAACAATTCCCCTCAAAGGGATGTGGATGTGCCTGACATCACATCATCTCCACCAATGAACATCCTAAGTGTCGCTCGTAATGTCCTAGAGATAACCTGAATTTGGAAAGTAGGTATTCCCTAACTAGAAAAAATATGGTCAGATCACATTTCAGGTGTTTCTTGTTTTCCAAAGAAACATTCTCAAAATAAAAATAGCGAAACTGGTGTGAAAGGAAGTCTTCTAAATGGTTGATGGTCGATTCCAATCATATAATAATAAATACGAGGGTGGTATCAATCATCCAATTAATCCTTATATACTATATAAATTAAAATAATATTTTTAACCCAACATGAAAGTAAGGTGACCTGAATGGTCTATGGTTAATTCCACTCCTATAATAATAAATATTGGGGTGATATTGAGTGTCTAATTAAACCTTCAATTTCATTAATAACTAAGTAAAAATGAAGAACCTAACATGAAAGGAAGGTCCCTTAAATGGTTGTTGGTTGATTCCAATCCTATAATAATAAATATTGAGGTGGTATCAAGCATTGAATTCACCCTTCGATTCCATATGTATCAAAGAAAAAATGGTGAACCTGAAATGAAAGAAAGAAATAATAAAGAGTCAATGGTTTATTACACTCATATAATAATAAATACTAGGGTGGTATTGAGTATTGAATTTACCCTTCAATGCCATACACATCAATAAATGGATAAATTTGAATGAAAGTGAGAGTTAATTTAACTAAAAAGCACACACACACACTCTCTCTCTCACACACATATACATGAAAAAATCACCTGAAAATTATGAAAGAAATTGACCGAATCTATTCCTATTGAGGTTGTTGTACTGATCTTTTTCTTGTTTGTGATTAATTACTCATAGTACATCAAGGATTCTGATTAAATCTCCCTTCTATCTAAACTAATTGCATCATCCACAAGAATACACACACATGATTCCATTTTCTCTAAGGTTATAGCCCCATCATGGACGTTTTCCCTAATAAAACACTTCTAATGATAGATGGACAATATCAAGGCTAGAGAATATTGTCTCAACGACACAATACCAAACTTATAGGTGGAAAATGGATACCTCAAAGAAATTAATACCATAGAATCCTCTCATCAATAGAATATGATCATGAAAAATAAGTTGGTTAAATTTATTCCCATCTTCAATCATATTAGAAGCCTCTCCCTAGAATAAAGCAACAAGATCCTCCTATATCTAAGAGAGGTGGAAAAGGAGGAAAACTATGTTCTCTTAATAACTCAGAAGTTTCCTAGGAGGGATCCTATTTTTGGCCATCAAAATCACTAGAGGTGTGTATCCCATATTCCTCAAGAAGTTATAAAGTTGATTTTTACTAAGGTCTTGACCCTAACCAGACAATACAGGATGCCCCAGAGGTCTCACTAGAGGAGATGAATGATATTAGTTAAGAAGAAGGATGATATACCTATTTTCTATAAAATTATTGGGAAACATATTTCTGCAACCAATAAGGGACCAACTTATATTCTAGCCCTAGATATATAAATCCTCTAGTATGAGGTGAAGACTCAGGAGTAGGAAAATATTCTTGCTTCCACATATCAAGATTGTTAGCATAACCAAGTTCTAGGAGAAAAATAGGAGAGGGATTATAATACAATTTCTATAAAACATTTTTATCTGCATATTATGGTGACATATGATCATAAACACATTCCTGCATAAACTATTCTAAACTTCCAGTATATTATTGTAGAAACAAAAGAAATCTCCTGAAATATTTCAGTGATTAACCAGGGGAAAGTGAATGTTCCCATTCCCACCATTGGAGAATATTATTCACATATTTAAAAATATACTCAAAGGAAATCACATATTATTTATACCATTCAGGTGGATCATTGACATATTCCAATGAAGGACATAACATAGGACCACGTGTATATTCCTTTTTTGAATGAAGACCGAAGACATATACCAATGATTAGGACAGGGAAGAAATATAACCATTACATCATCATATATGAAAACCAATGATATATTCTTATGGAAGATTAAAATAAGAGGTAGAATCATATTATCATTCTTGTGGAGGAATCTCGATAACATAATCTAGAGGCAATCTCAAGGTAGGACTATCACTGCTTATGTATTGAAAAGATATCAACATATCATCCTTTCATCATTTGAAGACTACCATTATCATATCATAATATTTTAAAGGATTCATAAATATATTACTACTCTTACCAATGAAAACAATTATTAATACACTTATGAGGCTACATTAGAGAGGGCACATATTCTATCTCCCATTATAGAGGATCGTCGATGTGTTTCAATGAAGAATGAAAATATAGATCATGTACATATATTTTTATAATTAGGGTTTGTCAATATATACAAAAAATGGACTCAGGGAAAGCATGTATTCCTAATAATGACTCAAAGATTTAATCGTATATTCTGGAAGTTGTTCAATAATAGGAGAAAATTCCAATTGAAACTGAGAAGTGTCATCAATTTATTTCAATATCCAGTAAATATGAGGCTTATATACCTATTAAGTATTAAATACTTTGTTATAATATCCCAAAAATAATATGGGTATTGTCTAGAGGGTATTCCACCCATAGGGACCATGAACATACACATGTATCCCTATTCTCTTAATAATGAATATTGAAAAGGTGGTCTCATTAAGAATAGTGTATGTCTCAAGAGTAGGATAATTTCATACTTTGATTAATGATAGTGTTGTTGAGGAAATATAATATATTTTAGTAATAATGGTCTTCCCCATGAAAATATGGAGATTATTCATTGAAATCCTCCTTATGAATTTCCTTATGGTATGCACTATGGAACTCCTCTCCACAATAATTCCATATCTTAGTATGAATGTATCGCATCTTCTGACACTCCTCAAACCAGACCTTCATATAGAAAGGTTCTTGAAGAAACCAGGTCATCTATACATAACATCTTATCACTTGTAGTAATTGCACCATCTAGGATAATAGTAGTCTGGATAAATCAATGGAAAGTGACCTCTATGGCCAAACTTGTCAGTAGTAATCCATTAATGTGTGGAATAATTTGGATGATTACAATATTACCATAATGTTTTGGCCCATATCCTGTTATAATTATGATATTATAGAGTAAATAAGTGAAGAATTTATCCAATATCTATTCCCCAACTTATGGAAAACTCTACATCATCTCAAAGAAAATCCAATTTTTTCTAAAGGGTATGTTGACCGTATTATGATAATTTCTGTGATCTGTCATTAAATTAGCTTGGATTCCATTTTAGTGTCCCAAACTCTAAAATACAAGAATCAAAAAGAAAATATTTCATTCATTTTCCTTGATAGTTTGAGGACTCTTTGATTTTTGATCATGAATCCCTTGTATAATGTGTATGTTTAAGGATAAGGATAATATGAAGCATTGCATTTTACTCCACTACTAGGCCAATAGATTCCTCCAAAAATAGACTCATGAAATTTTATAAAATCAAGAAAAAGTTTATTAATGGATGGTTCATATACCATATTGACCATATAAAGAAACCCTACCTCCCCATGCATATAGAAATGATATGGCCAACATGGATGAGATATAGATAGATTTCTACATTAGGAATCCATGAATGTCAAGAAAAATTTCCAATAAAGAAGAATGGGGAAATAAGATATAGAGAAACATGTAGTATCAGGGTTATCATGTTCATGTCATGATCTGTATCCAATCCATGGCCACGGTAAAGATAAAAAATCAAGAAGGAAAGAGTGGTGGTATCCTAAGTAGTGATACAATAATTGACTCATCCCACTGGGCTTTGGACATTTTCATCATCTCCACTACCACCATCACATTTTGGATTATAAAAAACCAATAAATATGAGGATAAAATAGTATTAATACTAATTCAACCACATCCTATAGGGCCAAAGGAATTATTACCCCATCCCCCTCCTCTAAAGAAGTTGGCGTTCTCAAGATTTGGGCCAGTGATGCAGTAGTCACCCTCCCAATTTATATCATTACATGACTACCCATTTACAATAGGGGACATTTAATTGAAATTGTTAGAGAATACCTTTTAATAACTATTATTAGTTTGTTTCCAGGGTAATGATATAGAGAAATGATTAAATCATGAAGAGGATGTTAGCTAAAGCAGATCACTATAAAGAATAACATCCTCATGAATTTTCACGATGATAATCATAATGATGATATGAGTTGAGATGATCTATGTGATTATGTAAATGTAATAAACATAAATCATATGGATGATGCAGTTTTAGATGCAGACATTGAAGAAATAAATGATGAGGTGATGAAACAAAATCAAATCTGAAATTAAGTGCATGGAGAAGGGCATACACACTAGAAATCAAAGACAAATGTAGAGCATACCAACTCCCAATCTCTAGTTACAATTTTCATGGTGTATATCACCTAAATATAAATGAAAAAGTGTAGCTACATCATACATACCACCCAATAAATCTAAAATTCCAACTATAGAAGAATAATTTTTCCAATATGAATCTGAATTGGATAAACTGATACGGATCAACACCAAATTACTCAAAGTCAATATTCTTACTGAGTAAAACTTACAGGCCGAAGAAAGTATTACCTAACTAGAAAATATTTCATAATAAGGGGAAAACCAATTAGTATGGTTGTAATAAAAATAACCTACCATCTCCACCCATAAATAGCTAGTCTATATAAATCCAATGAATAAGGATGAATATGGATTTCACTCACTACCTAATCATAATTCTTTTCTTTGAGAAAGTCATCTATTATTATCCCAAGAAACATACCAAAAAACGTTTCTTATGATACAAAAACATCATGCCTCTTCTATGTAGATTTTGATAAAAATGATGGTTCCTATAGAGATAGTTGATTCCATTTAGACTCTTTTCACTCATATGGAAACAATAGATGGTTTGTGGGTGATTGTGAAACTATATAGAAAACCCTATCTTGAGTGGGAGGATACGACTCCTCCTCAACCCTATTTTGGGAATACAACCTTTACTATATTCAATGAAACTAGAGACCCAAAGAAATTATTACCACTTATAGTGTCACATTGTGGACCTATTATGCGAACAATTGAGTAGAAAGATGCATCCAAGATCTGATGGTTTTTACAGATTTTGGAAGGCCTAACCTTTTTGGTATAACACTTTTCTAGTTAAATATTCAACCAATTAGGATGATTTTCACTATAAATTTATTTATCATTTTAGCTCCACCTTGAGAAAAATGATTATCCTTGACCTTAAAATTGAAAGAAACATTATAATTAGAGATTTTTAGATTTCATTTAGAGATGTAAAGTCCCACTTATTTTCTAGAAATTCGTATCCCATAAAAATATTTACTTAAGATATGAATACAAAATCCTTGAGAGGAGTCAAAAAAACCACTCATCCCAATAAATTATCCTATTAGATTTAAAGTGTTGGAAATAATGGCTCATTGTATAGAATATGTCATCCAATGAACCAAAGATAAAATTTGGTTAATACCAATAGCTCAAGGGAAAAATACTAGTAGTGAAGAAGTAGTAGCCATCACCATTATTCTATCACCGATATCAGATCTGGACCCAAAGATCATTCAATATTATACAAAACCCTCTCCTAAAATAAAAGAACAATAAGGCTCCATCCAAAGAGGGAAGAAGGAGTAGATCTGATTAAGTCTCAAAGACCATAAGAATAAGAACTATCCATTCAAGAAGGAGTGGGTCCCAATATATTTCGTTATTGTAATAGAAAATGATATCCTCGGGCTTCTAGAATTGAGGACACCCAAGTAGATCGACCTGGTTAACCACCCATATTATTTACCCCATCACTAAATTTTAGGGAATAATATTAATGATTACTTTGTATTTAAGGATTTAATCGATAAAATGGTTGATTTTGGAGAATTAAATCTAGGAAAACTATCAGAGAAAATAAAATATGTGTTTAATGCTTTTCCGAACAATGGAGGAGAATGAAAACAAATCTCTAATATAATTTCACAAAAGTTTGATTCTTGGATGTCCTAATAATGGTTTATCAAGAACATTATATAATTAGGGAAAAATTCAATCAACCAGTTTCAACCATAGTTCCATACGGTAAGTTTGGGTATTTCCCTTTGATTTTGTAGAATCTAAAGGCCAGAAAAGAATAAAAAATAAGATCATATCACAAGAATATGAAATCTAACTGATTTTCAGGCTAGTCCAAACCCTTTGGGATTTCCTACCACCAATATTAGGAGAATGGGTGCCATCCATCCAAAAAGGTTGATGGGTACCATCACACTAAATGGAATGATCTTCATATAGAGAGTCATTATATAGATTGGTCAACATCATTTTTAAAAAAAATTCCTTCTATGTTGAAGAAGATACATATGAGCCCTAACCCACCCAAAATAAGGTATGTTGAGTAAGAGGATATATAGGGAAAGGAAGACAAGGTCAGGAAAATATATTTCAATTTAGGGGAATCTATATAGAGTCAATTTATGATAATGAGACTCATAGAATGGTGCTTCAATGGGAACAATAATTAATTTAAGATAATATTGAGCCTTCTAAAGCTCGATCTGGCCCAATCATACTAGAGGATCAACTTTAAAGCATCCATATATCTTATATAGGATAAGAAACATAGACGTTGATACAATAAAACCTAAATATATATTTTTTCTTGATCCAAGTTATAAATATATTCCACTAGAAAAAATACCCTTGATATTGAAACCTCAACTCAAAGAGAAACTCCCTCCTGGGAAGCACAAGGTACTGGTTCAGAAGTATGATTTCTTAAAGAAATTGGACACAATTCTATCCAATATTTCAATCTTGTTTGATCTCTATATTTAAAAAAAATTATGTAACACCATGAGATTTTATGATATATTTATTTTTAAATAGATTGCTTTGATAACTTGATTTACATAGAACCACAAGTCTAAATGAACAGTAATATATTATACCATCATAACCAAGAAGTTAAATTAGTTGAGTAAATAAGAATAATAAAATTTTGAACAGAAATTTTTAAATATTTTAGATAAAGTAAATAAATTGATAAATAAGTACTCATTTTTTAGTAAATTGATTATATTCTTTTAAAAATATATTTTTCCCCAAAAATAGTTTTATTTATTTTTGCGAGAAAATAATATGATTAATTTCTACCAATTTTACAAAATTAATTTGAAAAATAAACTTTATCTTTTAAATCAACATGCCAAAATTATCTTAGATTTATTTTTTTATAATTTTTTGAAATGATTGGTTTTTTTCAATGAATAGTGAAAAATATTGTTTTTATTAAAATTATCTTTACGTTTAAAGAAATTTTAATGAAAACTTTTGTTTAAAAATGATTTTATAAGTAAAAATAGTTCATTTATATATGAATAATACAATTAAGGTAACCAGAATCAATTTTATATTGGGTTTGAGTATAAATTATTTTTATACTTAAGAATATTTTTCCTAGAAAACCACTTTTCTTCACATTTTTAGGGTTTAATTTTAAATTAAATTATTCTAAATTTTGTGAATTGAATTTTATAAGATTTATAGAATATTTTTAATAAGAATATCCAAATGTGTTAATGATTCCAATTTCATTTTTGGTTATAATTTATAGTGAAAATAGTAAAAATTTGTCAATGTGGTTAAGGTTATGATAAGTTTACCTTAGGCAAGGGGTTAAATCGAGAGATAAGGGTAAGTTTTCCAATTAAAATTATCTAAATTATAATATATGTACATTTGGAAACATTTTTCTTGATATGAGTGGATAATATATGATATTATAAGTATATAAATGATTCTTATATAGAATTATAATAAATTTAAATTTATTATACATGATGTTAGAGTGCTTTCTAAGTAATTCAAACTTGAGGTAAGGGATTTTCGTCTCACTTTTATTTTTGAGAGAAAAATTCAGTATTCACCACTTTCTTATTTTATATGGATTATATAATTCCCATGAATTTATTTTATAATGATTATAAATAAAATCATATGGATTTACTAAATTGGTATGAGATTCATGTAACAATATCATTGTTTATCAGGATTATTTATAATTACATTTCTGATGATAAAATTTTATAACCCATCTCTCAATAATCCCATGATTTTTATACTAAAATGGTTATTTTGGGAGATTAAATTTTTTTCTTTAATTTTATTGTATTTAAGAACTCAATATATTGAACTAATTTTGTTGAGGAAAACTAACTTTATTTCTCTCTTAAATCGAAAATCATTTTTCTACCATATCCGTGTTTTTTAAAAATATTTTTAAGAATGTTTTTTTATATTATACTGTGATTTTTAAATACATTTTTACCCATGATTTAATTTTTTTGAAATATTATAAAAGTAATATGTTTTTCATTTTCATAATGAGGCACTTTTGAGTTTTCATTGAAAATGTGAAAGGAATCTTTGTTTTAACATACTCAACATGAATAGAATTTACCTTCATCATAACCAATCAATTATACAAATATTATCTTACTAGTTTATAAGGTTATTTTCAAAGAAAATATTTTCCTTATTATTTAGGAAATTTTTAGATTTTAAATAAGTGATTTCAAAGTGAAATGGGTATTTTCCACTAGAATTGTTCCAGTAAACTTTTAAAGAATTTTTCTTCTATCATAACATCCTTTTATTTTAATTATGATATTATGAGGATATGATCTAATTATACCATACACATTAATTATTTTGATTACTTATGATTATAATGATTTAATGATGATTTTATGAAACCCATTTCTTTCCCACAAGTTAATTAAGTTATGATGAAACCTTTATGAAACCAATTTCTTTTCCATGGGTTATTCTATAACGAAATGATGAAATATTATAAAAAATATACCTTTATATGATTTATTCTATGATGAATGTTTTATGATCTCATAGAACACATTTTTATGATTTTAATTATGTTACGAGTTGAATAGATTATATATCCGTACAATGCATTGAGTAAAGATTGATATGTCATGAGATAATAAAGACCGGAATGGGGAGTAAAATTGGATTAGTAAGGGAATATGTCCACTATGATAGTCTTGGTAGTGAACCTTGAATAAGGATATGATGGAATGATGAGTAAACCAAACCCATTATGATAGTATTGGTATTTATCCTTGACTAAGGAAATGATTTTCTATTATTATGTGTATGACAAAAAATCATGTCTTATGACAATGTTATGCTCTAATAGATCATGTTATTTGATTTCTTTATGATTCATGTCTTATAAACTGCCAAGCTTTATTCCATGACTCTAGATTATGATCTATGATATTATTGGTATGGTTTTCAAAGATTAAGATCATGTTCTCATAAAATTATTCTCATGTTATGATTATGTGATTATTGATATATACCTTGTTTACCCTTAATGAGAATATTATCTCAAACTTTCTTATGTTTTCCTTCCCCAAGTTATGAATAATGGTTTTAAGTATGATATGCCGTAGAAGGATGATAGTTATGAAGAACCAAGTTGGAGATTATGTAGATATATTATGAAAAAGTTGTTTATGGATATAAGTTTATAAAGACACTAAACCTATATGATTATGGAATGAATTCTTCTGTAATGTATTGAATATGCATATAATAAGATGTAATGTTTATTTATGAAAAGTATTGATGTCTATAGTCAGTATCAGAGAAAGGTTTCATTACCTTTGGAAACTAATATGAGAAAAATTTAGTGAGAACCCTTAGGATAATCCTTTATATAGGATAATTTCCAAAGTTATGATAAATAAAAGGGTGTGGTTTTCCTAGCCAAACATCCCTATCTAGATACTATAGGTGGATATGATTTTTTCATAGATGCATATAAGGGTAATAAGCTTGAAAAGAGTTTGTTGAGTATATCCCAACCATAATTCTAGTTCACGGTGAGTGTTCCCTTACTATAAGAATAGTTTAAAAATCCTAGGCGATATTCTTAGGTCAACTCACATTTTGCTTATAAACCATTATAAAGAATTTGAATAAATTATTACAATGAATGACCTGGATTAAACCTAAGGTATCAAAGATTGAAAATAAGGTGTCTTGATTTAGACATCCTATAAATCACTACTAGAAAAAGGACTTATAGCCACGGATCTATAGCCATAGTTTAAATGATCTGTGGCTATAGGGTGAGATATAGCCATAGGAAAACTACTGGGCATGGAAACAGGTCATTAAAGATCTTGTTTCCATCTGGACTTTCCTCCCCTACCCACAAACCCTCTCCCTCCAATAGACCCTCTCTATCCCGCAACCCTCCCCCTATGTGATTACTTCATCATAATTCCTCCTCCTCCATCGCTGTTACTCTTGCCCTCCCCCCTCCTCCCCCTTGTGATTTCTCCCCCCCTTTGACTCTAACGCAACCAGAAAACCACCCCACCGATGCTTCTCCAATGCAGTTTTAATGCCACCCTGCCAATGTGGATTCTACATTTCCAACCCACCTCCCCGCTGATACAACCTCCCCACCTCCCAACTAATGTATATCTAACTCCCCCACCTCACTGCAACCCTCCTCCTCTGATGTAGCTTCCCACTGCTTGAAGTTTCTCAAACACAACCACACCAACCAAACTAAGTATAACGAGGATCCATATTTCTATAAGGATTGCAAAGTGCTGGTTAATATAATCATATTTGGTTTCTTAGTTGATTTTGAATTTTAAGATTAACTCTGTAACACAGTTTTGGTTTCTTGATCAGGTATGATGGGATATCTGATATACATTCAATGTTAAATGGTCCATGAAATATAAAGGTATAGAGTATACCTCATCCCTCTGTGTTTAGCATCATTCTATGTCTCAGTGTTAGTAATATTATTTCACTCTTTTTTAACATATCATTTTATCCACCTTTCTATATTTCTATTATCTATCATTTCACATATGTGTCATGTGATCGGGACCCTATCATCAATGTAATATACCAACATCTCATATTTTTTTAAATTTTTGTCCATTTTAGTTGATTCAAGGTATATTGGGATGTGTTTTTTTGAGACAATTTGGGTTTTGTTGAGTCATTTTTTTTGATTTGGATTAGTTCTATCTTGTTCAATTCCATTTTGTTACCTTATAATTAGTCAATTTTATTTATATTTATCTATTTTTGTTTAGTTTGGTATGATTGAATTTTATTATATTGTATTTGGTTCATTGTGATTTTATTTTTCTAGGTTCAGTGTTATCAAACTCAAGTTGATTCCATTTTTATATATTGGGTTTCATTAAAGTGAGCTAGGGTATAGTCATCTTAGGTTAAGTTTATTACATTTATCTATGTTTTATTTCCTCATTTTTATCACTTCAGCTTTCCTAAAATCACCCCTATAGATATAGTCTCATAAATTTAAATCAACGTAATAAATTTCAGGCTCTTTTATTTTCATTTATCCTTAATGTAAATAATTATAATTGAATGAAGATATGAAATGAACCTGCTATGATTGTGGTGCCTTGGGTTATAGTGAAACCTACTCCCTAACTTCCACCTATAACTCATTGAGATATGGAAATCACATCATGGCATAACTCTATTAAAATACTCTAGCCATTTTCGAGTGGGTATCCTCCTTAGATAGCTTCAGGACATACGTTTTATCTTCAAATCTTGTGTACACATCACCTTTTATATCTATTATATTCAAATTCATCCAATATTAATTGTAGATGTAATTATGATGTTTAGATCATTTAATAGTGGTACAAAATCACCTGAATTTAGTCTTTTCATTAAAATAACCATTTAAAAAATTCTCCAACTTCTAATATTTAGAATGAATTTATAACTCATAAAAATTAATAAATTCATATATTCATGAAACCCTTACACTAGATATAGACAATCAACTTCTGCAATAGATCAATAATGTATATTTATTTTGCGATACATATTTCACTACCCACTATTTTATAAACCTTTACACTAGATATAGGTTTAATGAACTATATTTCATTCTATTAATTCATATTCTTAATTTTCATACATTGATTCATTGATTACCTAATTTTCAATTCCTTTCATAATATCATTTTAATTATTAGCCAAAAATTAGTTATTACAATACAAAGAAGTTTCTCATTGTGGTCATTAAACTCCATGCCACATTTTGCTTTAAATTTTACAATGTATTACACTTCTCACATTCTTATGATGACATGATATGTTAGAGCCTTTGATTTATAGTTTTTCATGATTTTTTAAATCATTTTCTTAATATTGTAATGCATTTGATGAATTTATTTCAAAAATATATTTGTTCTTCATATATGTTAGTTGTATTATTTTTCATTATTGGAATGTGTTTTTGGGTGTTTTTTGTGTTTTTATATATATATAAATGTTTTTTAGTTATTCTAATCAACCTTGATATACTTTGGGGACTTTTATGATTGAGTATGAGTAGCCTTTGAATCATCCAATAATTCACATCATCAAAACACTGAAAATTGGATTTCTAGAACCAATCATGAAATGAACATAATCATTGCGATTATACCATGTTCATTATGATGCCACAAGTTACATCATAGTGTGATATGATAGTTTTTAAAAACTAGTTACCTCCCTACTACTCAACTCCCAAGGGTATTATAGTGTGATCAGTCTCCATTGTGACATGACCTCTTAAACCTCAACACCTGGTTGGGGGGGGGGATAGTTTAGTGGGGCTGAGGGTGGGGGGACTAGTGAAGGGGGTATGGGGGGAATGGTCTAGGGGGATATTGGGGGGATGGTGGAGGTGGGGGGAAGTAGGGGGTTGGGTGGCTGATGTTTGTGGGGGGGGGGGAGGTGGTGTAGGGGGGATCTGGAGGGAGGGTAGGCTCGTGGGGGGGGGGGCAGCTTTTGCAGGGAGATCATTTTTAAATATTTTAAATAGATTTTTAAATTTAGTTTAAAAGATGAACATAAAAATGTTTACTATAGAGGGTAACTATAAGCCAAAAATACTTAGTCAGTGCTATAATAAATAAACTATATTAAATGTAACTCAATTGAAAAAATTTACAAAAAACATATATATCCAAATTAGTAAACATGTTTAAATAGAAAATAAAAATATATACAAATGATATAGAAATATAAAAGAAGATAAATAAAAAAATGAGAATTTCTAATAGTGGGGTCTTCCATATTGAATGTCCATGAATGAGCCCCATGTCTTATCCAGGATCATATTTCAAAAACTAAAAAATTTCCCATCCCAACTACTTATATCATGTGCTATGAACTAACATTTTTTGGTGCCTACCCTTATTTAGATCCTATGTAAATGGATCTACACACATTCTATAATAACATTTATTGGGTTTAAGTCTAAGTTATCCATATCAAAACCATACTAAAATATCATTAATCTATGTGAATATAGTATAAATATATGTTTGTTTAATAACGAGAAAATATCCATCATTATCATTATATATTACTTCCATGGAAGGAGAAATTAAGAATAAATTCCTATAAATGGAGAATATAAACCTATGTTACATTACTCAATAATAGCTTGGTATTTGAGAATGATAAATGAAATATATTTAGGGTGTAATACCAATCATATTGGTAAAAAATAATTGTGTATATATACAATCACAAAAATCTTGTAGTCCATCCCCTTGGGAAATGGGTAAGGGTTATGAATTAATGGATGATTTGGTTTTAGAGATCAAAATGTTGAAGAAAGAAGATATATCCTAAAATGAAGAAATTATGAACATGGTTTCAATAATGAATGGTTAATGTGAAGTACTTAGAAATGTTCTAAAATATGTGGAAGGACAAATGGTCCTAGGGAAGGAACTAAAATAAAATGTCATCCCTCTCAAAATAAAACAAGAATAGATGATAAAATCTTGAAAAGAATTTGGCTCATGGTTGAAGTAAATGGTTACCTAGTTAAAGCATGTGATTTACCGTTTCTTTGAAGCATAAAAACCAGTTTTTACTCGTGAAGTCCTTCATTTTTATTTTCATTTACATAATTTATTTCATTTTCTAATTATTACCCTTTTTATTTTTATTGTAGTTTCATACATGGATAATAACAAAGTGGTTATGGTTTTTATATTTCTGTTGGACCAAAGTTTTCTATGTACCATATTAAGTGTTCAGTAATCATTGGCGCTTTGGTTTCTCAATAACACAATTGGTATTTCTTAATTCATTTATTTTTTGTTTGTTAATTAATGTGAGAGGTTTATAATTTTTTTAACTCTAATAATAATTTATCTTGATTACTAGGTTTTCATTTACTTAATTACCAGGGATTTTGTGATTTTTGGGGTTTCTATATTTTTGTAGTGTGTTTTGGATATCGTTGAGATGGATTTGAGCTACTTGTCGAAGGTGAATTACATGTGTATTCATAGGTTGGAATATACATATATAAGTTCTTATTTATATATATTCATTCATGGTAGTATGAATATTTATATTGGGGCTAGGTGTGCTTATATATAGATATGAAAAATGCATACATGTGTAAGTATAAGGGATATATGCAAGTATAAACACATATTTAAGGACCCCCTTGTACACATTTGTCCAAGAAAATATGTACATAGGGGATAGGTTTCCTTATATACATGTGAAGGTGCATATGAGTGCAAGAGAAAAAAAAATAAATATTGGAGTTGTCATCTTCAAAAGCAGCGCTCCTTAAGGTTGAGGTAGGTTCTCTATGCCTAACCCTTTAATTTAAATTCCATAATTGCTTGAGTATTTTAAAAACATTTTTTCCTTATTATATAGTGTATATATTCTATAAAAATTGGTTGTGTCTCTTTTAATTTACATTTTCACATGTTTTATATGATTTCCTGAAGCCTTCAATGTGGACTAGTAGAAAATTTCATCCAACTCAATATTAGAAAATGAAATTTCCTTCACTTTAGAGATGAAAGTGTCCTCATTTTGAGAAAACAAGAACTGATCACTCTCATAATAATATAAAACTTAAATAAAATATTTATTTTCATTTCATAAAACACAAAAAATCTTCCTTGAAAACTTAACACTTTCTTCAGTAACATCAATATGTAATTAAACTAGATAAAATATACTACCTTATCAGGAAGAATTTATAGCTTAGTACCTAAGTAATTAGTTTTCTTTAAACTACTTGAAGCACCTTTATCAGTTATCTTTGACTTCCCCACTCGATTGAAGGTTAAATGTTCAAGTGATCAAGGAATAGGGTTCAAAGGGTTTAAAATAGGGTGAGAAATAAAATTAAGTATAGTGTTTTCTCAATGTATATCCTCTAATTTCATGAAATTGAATCTCCCTCTAGAATAAATATTGAAATAATGAGATTCCTGATAGATGAGATCTCAATTGAGAAAGATACAATGACTGTTGAGGAATTACAAGTGAGGGTAATCCTTTAATGTCAATGTGGGAATGGGTTAGTAATTGTCCTAAGGGTGGAATGAGGGATTGGTTTATTCGTGGTATCACTAACATTCATAGGCAAATGATCTTGTTTTGGGGATGCACCTTCGAGTTGTAACCACCTTAGAAGTATATGTAAGAGTATTTTCCATAAGATGGAATTCTCAATGTGAAATTGGTTTTTGAGAAAATAAAAAATACATGGATTACCCTATATAAATTATATTCTTGTATATATTAATTAAGTTTATTCATTAATATATAGTTTTTATACTTTTTTTCTGGAATAGAAACAGATGTTGTTCCATGAAAGACTATGTACCATAATGAGAAGGCTTTCCCAAGATGATTATTGATATTGTGGTGAATAAATAAATCCATAGATTTAATTAAGGAAAGGGTAAAACATGACATTTTTTGTGTTTACTTTATCCACATTAAATACTATACAACAAAATTCAACATGAATTTTTTTAAAAAAGGAAATAATTAGAAGATCTTGGAATTTTGAGATATAACCCTTTAAAAATAGTGAGTAAGGATCATTAAACATATAAAAAATGAACAAATTGAAAAAACATGTTTCATTACAAGAAAGTTCTATAAAATGGAACATAATATACATTTCTGGAAAATTACTAGAAATTATATAGAAGAATGATTTCTAGGAGACTATAATGATGGAAGATCTGGAAATTCCTTAGTGGTTAAAAGTGAAGCTTAAATATACAAAACCCTAGTATAACTTTTATTTATTATATTTGGTATAATAAATAGAGTGAAAGACAAGTAGTGGGTTCCATCTTGTAGGTGGAGAAGTGAGTTCCCTGATTTTTTTCAGAGAAATGATCACTCTATCAAGTAAAAGTTATAAACTTGGAGGGTTATTGTGCTCACTTTGAATTATAAAAAATAGTGTTCTTAAATAAGTTATTTTACCTTTTTATGAAATTTACATTTCTCTAATGTTAATTAATTTTTGAAACTCCACAATTACCCTATAATTCACATAGTTTGTGTGAGAATTATTTATTTTCATTGATTTTTTTTGTAAAAACTTTGTGAATAACTTCCACCACCTATAAAAACCTCTATAATTTCTCCTTCATGAATGTCTTAAGGTTTTCTTGGTCCGGTAACTTTATCATGGAATTTAGATAGTAAAATATACCAATCATTTATGATAAATTTTCCTCTAATTGAAAATATAACACTTCAATCAACTGTAAACATGGCGAAAAACAAATAAACCATACTCAAACTCAACATGTTATGGTTGACAACAAATCTAACACACATTATCACCAATTCTCATATTGCATTCTAAAAATACTCATATTTGTATTTTCTTTTGGTATCACTATCATGAATCCAATACCATCCATATATCATGACACCAAACACATACCTCAGGTTATTAATTATGTTTTATCTTCTAAATCATGTAGATTCATGATGAACTCTCCCCCATTTGACATAAAATCCAGGGCATATCCTATACCCAAAGTAAAAAATGTATAATATTTTGTAAAACCTTTAACTTGAAGAAAATGGGCACTATATTAAACATTATAACGCCCCTATCTTCTTAAGGTCAAATAACATAAGCTCTAATCCTTTGATACCAGTGAGACCATTTATTATTTTATTTAATTATATATAATTTATTAACAAATTCATAGGTATATTCACAAAATATATTCTCCACTTCTATAGATATGGTCCTTCCATTATATTTAGAGAGACTAAATTACCCTTATGATATTAATCTTCTATATATCATCCAATTATATCAATCACATATGGATTGAAACTCACTCATACCTTGAGCCATTTCTACCATTTTTACTGTAGCTTTGATTAATCTCTAAAGATGAAAATCATATGTCAATAATAGCTATATTCTTGAGGATTTAGTGGGTGAAATTTGCACTTTACCAAGATTCATAAAAAAACACTAAGCCTACTAATTCAAAACTCATTTTGGTAAAAAAAAATATCTTAATTTAATAAGAACATTTCTATCCATTGCACTCATAAACTTCCATTATTTTCAAGAATACAAAACATTGTGATTTTACCAAGGAACTCCTTCTATGATCTCAACCACGCTTTCTAAAAACCATTTGTGAATAGAACATGAATTAAAAATTTCATTTTTTATTCCAGATTTATTCTTTAATAATCATCTCTAGGCACAAATTTGGTAAAATAGATTTCTTAATTCCTCAACTAGTTATCTTTCCATGGTTTTTAGGGATAAATTTTTTTGGAATCTTCAAATAAAAATCCCATTAGTGTCTTAGATCCATCTACAAATATAGTATAGATATAAAGTATGATATATATTTATCAATTACAACTTTTGATATGTTAAAAAAATCAAATGATATCATATATTATATTGAAACAAATAAACCATGAAAACCTTTTTTGTTGTTGCTTCTCCATTAAGGTTTTCCATTACAAATTCAAATTATGATTCTAATTGATTAGTATGTGATCTTAACACCAATAATTCAGTTAGACATTGATACCAATTGTGATTACTCTAACACTAGTGTGTGTGTGTGGGGTGGTGGTGGTGAAGGGGGCTGGTGCTGGGTGGTGGAAGGGGGTGGAGTGGAGGCTGGTGTAGGTGGGGTAGGGGTGGGGGGGATTGGTGTAGAGAAGGGGGGGGTAGTGTGTGTTTGGGGGGATTAGGGGGTTGGTGCAGGTGGGGGTTGGGGGGGGGGGATGGTGCAGGTGGGTGGGGAGGGGGTTGGGGGGTTGGTGTAGGTGGGGGGTCGGGGGGGTTGGTGCAGGTTGGTTGGGGGGATGGCATAGATGGGGGGTTGGGGGATGGTGTAGGTGGGGGGGGAGGTGTAGGGGCTGGTGTAGGGTGTGTGGGTGTGTGGGGGGGTGTATGGGGGTTCTAGTGAATGGGGGGTGTATGGGGGTACTGGTGTGGGGGGGGGGGGTTAGTGGGCTAGTGTAGGTGGGGGGGGGGGGGTTGGGAGGTCTAGTTAAGGTGGAAGGTTGGGGGGGCTGGGGTTGGGGAGGGGGGTTTTGGTGTAGGTGGTGGTTGGGGTGGTGGGGTTGGTGCATGTGGGGGGGGGGGGTGCAAGTGGGGGTTGATGGATGGTGTAACATGGAAATGCGTTTCACTCCTAAAAATACTAGAGAAAAAAGAACTCAAATGGGTCAAGTATATAGTATAGAAAAACCAAAACATTCCTTAAAACATGAGATTCATATAACTTCTTGGAATAATCTTCTTGAATAGACCATTCACTCCCAAAAGTATCCTATAAACACCCCTAACTTTCATAATTCCATATATGAAAGTAGGCCAAGATGAATCTCATCGAATCAATTTTTAAAAATATGTTTTCCAATACTAACATCAACTACACTATCAATTTCTTCCTTCAAGCCATGTATCCACCTTATAGGACAAAAACTTCCAAAACTCCCTCCAGGAGCCTTCTAGATGAGTTTTCCCAACCTTACTTAACCTCTATTCTAGTTGAATATCATCAATATGGAACATGCCTTCTCCAAATCCATTCTACTGAAATAGTCACCTCACACTGAATTTTAAATTCATAAAGGATGGAACATGTTTATGAAGTCTTCTATAAGTCCAACATTAGAATTAAAATCCCCACTGATATTTGAATAATAAACTTACCTATTTTTTCTTTATGAACCATTTTAACAAAGATTTGATACCACTTTTTATGCCCAAAACCTCCTATGTGAAATTTGACAAACAGAATCTCAAACATTGAACAAGTTCGAGAACATCTAGAATAGAATGAAACCACAAACTAGATATATCTCAAACTGATATGTCCCCATACCCTAACCACCACATAAAATATCCTCATTTCTATACAAGACAATCTATGCTCAACAAAACATAAGAACACACTTGAATAAAACCATTTTACTACCTATGACTATTTTTAAACTCTCTTATTAGGTATGGTTAACAATGTTATACCTCCTTTATGCCTCTCTTAAAAAATGGATTCAATGGAGCATGGTCTGTAGTGTGGGCTACTTGGTATGAGGCAACAACAACGTAGGCTACAACGTAGGCTATTGGGTATGAGGAAGCTACTACAACGTGGTGGTTTTAATGAAAATTGGAGGCTATTTCCATAGTTTGAAATCATTTCTATAGTCATGTGTGGCTAAAGATACTTCCACAGCTCCAAAACATAGAAATAGCCTTATTTCCATAGGAAGAATCGTGGCTATATTTTTTTCCCTATAGCCACTCCAATAGGAGCCACAATTCATTAGAATGTGGCTATTACCTATAGCCACGATTTTAGGTTCTATAACCACAATTACAAACCATGGATATAACCTCATTTTGTAGTAGTGAATATTTTTTATGATTATCTAGTTTCTCACTATGATTATTGTTTCTCACAATATTATTTTTTATTTTAGTCAATGGATGCAACCTGAAGTAACCATGTTATTACTGAATTTGACATACAATGTAATTCCCCGAAGTAACCATGTTAGTACTGATCGGCTAAATATTACAGGATTAGGAATTCCAAATATGATTACTATGCTTTCAAAAAAAAAATTTAGGGCATGAATCTTGTTGAGATTACAAATGATAAAAATAAGGAACAAAATTATATTCAATCCTTTATGAGGAAAAATCCATCTTCTTCTATTTGGTCTACTGATCCACTAGTTGCTAAATAATGGATCTGTATAACTAAAAAGATATTTTATATTCTCCAGTGATCGGAACAAGAAACATTTATTTTATATGTTTATAATTTATAAGGTGAATCATATCAGTGGTGTAATATTATAAAGAACATGAGGCAACAATAAGAAATTGAATCCATAGAGTGTGATTAGTTTAAGAGTTTATTTTTCAATAAGTACTATCATCATATTCTTTATATGAAAGTGAGAAGGAATTTATTGATCTAAACATAAGGATGATGATTCCATTAGAACCTATGAGGAAAATTTTACAAGAGTTTTGAGGTACGATTTTGGTATTATCATCCAACCTAAAAGTATAATTGATCGATTCTTTAGTGTCTTAGAACCAAGTCTCCAAAGGAAATTATCCATAAGAGACTTTAGTAGTAATGAATAAATTGTTCAATCTGAGATCAATATGGAGATGGATATTGGAGTTACCCATCAATCTCACATTTTTAATAAGAAAGAAAATATGAAATTCAAAGGAAATTATAATAATAAAAAATATGGAGAGAAGAAGATGAGTTTTCCTTTATGATCAAAGTGTGGAATGAAACATGGAGGAAATTTTCTTAAGGGGTTTGGTAAATGTTTTAAGTGTGGAAAGGAAGGTCATTAGGCAATCAAATACTCAAGTGATGGGATGTAGATATTAGCTAATTATGTAAAAAATAACCACATAATAAACCACCCACACTATAATGTTTCAAATTAAAAGAGTATGAGAATTATGCTAATCCATGGTAAAAATTAAAGGTTAATAATGATGATCAATTTCTGAAACCTATTAATCCTAGGGACAAATGGGAATCTCACATGATCACTATTACAGATGTGGGGTATGATAATGAAGTGGTGAAAGGTATACTTACCATCCACTCTAGAACTACTAATATACTATTTGATAATGGATATAACCACTGTTTTATATATAAATTTTTTTCTAAAGGAATTCCAATACCACCCCAAGGATTAGATATTTAATTATAAGTGAAAAATAATAATGAAAAAATGACCCCATCTCATGACTGTGATTCGTTTCTGATTCAAGTTTGTGGGAATGTACCTCCTACAAATCTCATTATTGTTCTTCTAGTTTAATTTGATGTTATCATAATCATGGATTAGATTTATTTACATAATTACCTCTTCAATTTCTAATAAAGGGAAGACAAATTTGATATTCCGAACCAACCTATGATTGTATATCATAATGGTGATAAATATGATCTTTCAATATAAATTACATCCATTATAAGGGTCTTGATTCCTATTCAAAATGAGTGTTATCTTAGATGGAAGGGGAGAAACTGGACATTGAAGATATTCCTATTTTGTGGGAGTTTTTAATGTATTTTCAAAATAATAGCCTCATCTTTCACTGAATCATGAAGTTGATTTTTTAATAGAACTCATACCTAGTTCTTAACCTATTTAAAATAATTCATATAGAATGGCCACTATTGAATTATAATAATTAAATAAGTAAATATAAAATAATCTTGATAAGGGATTCATTCATCCAAGTTCATCTCCATGGGGTACAATTATTATTTTTATTAATATTAAAGATGGATTAATGTGAATATGCATTGATTATCAAGTCATTAACAAGATCACAATCAATAATAAGTATCCCCTACCCCATATTGATGATTTTTTTGATCAATTATGAGGAGATACATATTTTCCCCAGATTGATATTTGATCTATATATTATCAACTAAGGGTCAAAAGTGAATACATAACCATTAAAAACTTCTATACGAGGTATGGACACTATGAATTTATAGTTATTATATTTAGTGTTACTAATTCCCCAACTAAATTCCTGAATTTAATGAATATAGTCTATATATTTCCTTGATTAATTTTTGGTAGTCTTTATAAATTACATTCTTATATATTCTAAGAGTAAGTAAGAACATGAATATCATTTAAGGATTATACTAAATACTATAAGGAAGAATAAGATGTATGAAAAATTTACCAAGTGTGAATTTTGGCTATAAAATGTTTCATTTTTGGATCATATAATATCAAGTGAGTGTATATATATGGATCTATAAAAGACACAAGTTATTGAACACTGGTCATGACCAATAATTATAACTGAAATATATAGTTTTCTTTATTTTTATGGATATTATTTATTCTTTATATATAATTTATCATATATGTATAATCCACTCAACAATTTAACTAGAAAGGGAGCCAAGTTCTTTTGGATAGATGAGTGAGAGGAAAATTTTAAGAAATTGAATATAAAGTTAGTCAGAACACCTATGTTTACACTACCCGATAGTAGAGAAAGGTTTTTGGTCTACAGTGAAGCATCAAAGAAGGCTATGTGATTCATCCTCATGCATAATGATATGGTTATAGCTTATGCCTCATGAAGCTGTAGTAATTTTTTGTATTAAATACATGGAGGCATTATATTTATGGATAAAGGTGTGATATATATATTGATAAAAAATGTTTAAAGTATATATTCACTCAAAAAGAGTTAAATATATGCTTTAGAATATGGGTTAAATTGATTTATGATTATAACTTCTCAATACATTACCACATCGGGAAAGTGAAAAAGGGTGTAGATGCATTGAGTTTAAAGGATCTTGCTATCTTGTTAATGTTGAGGATCACAAATGATCAAATGCTTTCAGATTTTTAAAATATGGACCTTGAGATCCTAAAATAAGGGGATAAATCTTATCTTAATCAAATGAGTGTCCAAATATCTATATAAGTGAATACCAAAGAGGCATAGAAGGAAGATGAAGAACTGGAAAAGAAGGTGAGAAATATTCCTGATTTTTATCTTGATTGTGATGGAATGATAAAGTTTAGGAACTGTGTATGTGTTCCATCCACACCATACTTGTATAAGGAGATATTGGATGAAGATCATAATGTTGAGAAAAGTAATTTTTTCAATAATAAATAATAATGTTATTTAAAGGGGGAGATTATTGAGAATAATACTCTTTATCTTTATGATAATTTTTATGCTCACAAATACCCTTAATAATTTTCTAATGATTTTATTTAGTATTTTTCTGGAATTTATTAATTTATTTTACTTTGGAAATTATGGGAATTTATTGTTAAAGTATTCATATTTAGCGCATTCTAGAAACATTGTTCATACCTTACTTAATCGGGATCTGCTTTAGCATGTCCTGGAATCACTGTTCATACCCTACGTGGATAAACGTAGCGTAAGGATGAAAAATGTGTATACTTTTTGAGATAAGAGAAAAGTATGGTTAATCAACCATACGTTATCAGCAAAGTATGGAAGAAGAACCTTACATTAGGAAGGAACCTTACATTTGAGTTATCAACAAAGTATGGAAGGAGAACCGTATGTAAGTACTAAAAGTTACATTTTTTTCTCAAAAGTATGGTTCATCAACCTTACTTTTGTGAACAACCATACATTCATTGAATGGATATTTTATCTTTCATCTGAGAGTTGAAGAAAAAGTATGGATGATCAACCCTACGTTTATGATCAACCTTACATTTGAAGAAAGTAACATGAACCCTACATTTATGTTCAACCTTACATTTTCAACCCTACGTTTGGAGGCCATGTCATCAACCTTACATTTGGCATCAGAAAGTTTGAAAGACGATATTTTTATGCAACGGTCAGCAAGCTGATTGTTAGGCGGATTTCAAGCCGGATTTAAAGTTGATTTTAAAATACGACTTTGACCGATTCAAAGCCATTTTATCAATGGATTAAAGATCGAATTAAAAGGAGCTTTTTATGCCGAGTTTTCAGGGAAGTTACGACTACTCTGTAAATTCAAATTTTTGAATATTATGAATCAAAAGGTGACTTTTATGGATATAAATGTGTAGTGAATATGCTCTACTTTATTATATATGTTTTATCTAAAACACCAGGCACAATAGTATGGTGATCAATCTATTATTCAAAAAGGTGGAAAACAGAGACTGTAAGAAGAACTCAGTTCTGTTGATTCAAAAGGAGCGTCAAATCTATTTTTATTTAAGAAGAAGGAACTCGATAGAAGATTCACTTATTCTACATAAAATATCTACTATGGATCTACTACTGCTGAAGTTGTGAATTATATCTCTATATCTACTGCAACCAGATCAACTCAAAAGTGCTTCGACTTGAAAATCAATATTTCTAGAGACAACGATCCATCTGTTGTCAATTGCATTCGGTTGCAATTGTGAAGATCAACTGGAAAAGTTCTTTCTAAAATTCTTTTTATCTTGAGTAACCAGCTTCTAGTACTAAGCTGAGTAGGTTCATGTTTGAACTAGAAGGCTTTGTTTTTCCTTAGATTGTAAAGGTGTCAACTACCTGTACTCAGTTGTGAACCGTTCTATTGAAACAAGGACCAGATAGTGAAAATCACCAAGCTCATGGAGTAGAGCATTGGTGGAGTGGACTAGGGGCCTTCTATTCCCCGAACCACTATACATCTTGTGTTTATGCTATTTAAATTTCCACTGCATCATTTTATCTGATTAATGTTAAAAACCTAGAACACAATCACACAAATATATTTGAAAAGACACAATTCACCCCCCTCTTGTGTATATTTGGTGTAATCCGATCCAACAATTGGTATCAGAGGTTGATCTTTCTGACAAAGCTTTAACAAGCTGAAAGTGATTATACACATAGCAAGATGACTGATACAAGAGAGGGAATGTCTATGGTCAAAGCACCACATTTAAATGGAGAAAACTATGGATGTTGGAAGTCTCGAATGATCATCTATGTGAAAAATCTTGGATACAGAGTCTATTCTATGATTCTAACTCCATATGAAATACCAGAAAAACCTGAAACATGGAGTGAAGCTACTGAAGCAGAATATGATATGAATTAAAAGGCAATGAATGCAATTATATGTGGTCTAGGACCTGATGAGTTTAACAGAGTATCTCAATTCCTAACAACATATGAAATGTGGCAAACTATTGCTGTTGCTTATGAAGGAACTAACAATATCATGGAAATGAGATATGCAACTTCTAAGATTAAATTTGATACATTAAGAATATTTGAAGGTGAGAGTATTACTCAAATGAATAGAAGATTAACAGAGATTGTGAATAACATAACTGCCTTGGGAGATCCCATTAAGCAAGATGATCAAGCTTTAAAAGTTTTGAGAGTACTGCCTACAAAATCGAATGGAATCTCTGCAGCAATCAGACAGTCGACACCTATCAAAGACTTAACCATGAGAGAACTGATTGGAACATTAATGATGTATGAAGATGAAATGTAAGATGAAGATAATGAAAAAAAGTTCTTATAAAAAGAGAATATACTGCCTTGAAGGTAACTTCACAACAAAAGAATAGAAAGATTAAGAACAGAGAAGTCAAAGCTAAATCAGAGAGCTCTGACTCATCAAAATCAGATGAAGAACTGGCTCAACTAGCCAGAAAATTTAGAAAATTCTACAACAAGAAAAGAGGCTTCGAAAAATCTTTTAAGAGAGATGATAAGGAAGTAATATTCTATGAATGCAAGAAGATGGGGCATATCAGACCAGATTTCCCACAATTGAAAGATGCAAAGAATAATAAATTCTTCAAAAGAAATGACTATGAGCAGAAAGAACAAAAAGTTATGAAATCCACTTAGAGTGTATCTGAAGACTCCAGTAGCTCTCCTGAATCAAGCTCAGAGAAAGAAGAAGTAAATATAAAGGCAAACATGTGTTTCATGGCAGAAACTGATGAGGTACACTCATATTACTCCTCTGACTCAAATAATGAATCAAATTCTAAATCAAGCTACACAAATGAAAAAATTACAGCCTACTATAATATTCTTGAAGAAATATATGACTCACTATTCAAGAAACATAAGTCACTAAAGAACTTACATAAAGCTATTTTAGATGAAATAGATACAATGATGAAACAACATAAGGAATTAACTGATAAATAAAATTCTATTAACACTAACTATATTAATTTTGAATCAAGAATAAAAACACTACAGGATGAAGTATAATCTTACAAACAGGCTGCATTGGTTTTTACAAAAATGAGATAATTCATTAAATGAAATTCTTGGAAAAACTGTCATTAAAAAGTAGAGATTTGGAATTGGAAGTAAAGGAGAAAAACCTAAGCTATATAAAAATTATTTTGTTCCTAGCTCTAAAAGGGTTAATTGTAACTTTTATGGGACAAATAGACATATAGCTAAAAACTATTTCTTAAGAAAACCTAAAATTTGTGGTATTAAGAAAGCCTATGTTTCAAAAGACATATATGATTCAGCTGATCTTAAAAGAACAAAGCAAATCTAGATACCCAGATCATTTCTAGCTAACATCCCTGGACCCAACAGAATATGGGTACCAAAGAAATATGTGTAAATGTCTTTGCAGGAAGCAGGTCACAAGAGAAAAAAGGACATATGGTATATGGACAGTGGCTGCTCAAGACATATGAGTGGAAACTCATTGAATTTCTCTACACTCACTCAAAAAGATGGTGGAATTGTCACATTTGGTGACAATTCCAAAGGAAAAATCATTGGCATTGGAACTGTTGGAGATCCAAAAACAGTCTCAATCAACAAAGTACTTTATGTACATGGATTAAAACACAACCTGATAAGTATCTCTCAACTTTGTGATGATGGATATACTGCTGATTTTACTAACAATTGTTGTACTATTTCTAAAGATAAACTGCTTAAATTTAAGGCATCAAGAACTGATAATGTCAATACTTTGGATTTAAATTATTTGTGTAAACAACATATAAATTTCTTAACTGCTAAAGTAAGTGAATCTTGGATCTGGCATAGGAGACTTGGACATTGCAATGTATATGTTTTACATAAATTATATAAGAAACATCTAGTTTCTGATTTTCCTAGTCTCAAATTTTAAAGTGACAGATTATGTGATGCATGCCAACTTGGCAAGCAACACAAATCATCATTCAAATTTGTTCACTACTGGAAAAATGATTTTTCCCAACGCTTCTATACCAACGGTTTGTCAAACCATTGGTATAGGTACCCTTTCCCAACGGTTTGGCCAAACCATTGGGAAAGCCCATATTTTGGCCACCTTTCCCAATGGTTTGGCCAAACCGTTGGGAAAGGTTGAATTGTGGAGGCCCTTTCCCAACGGTTTTGGGAAACCGTTGGGATAGGCTACCCTTTGCCAACGGTTTTCCAAAACCGTTGGCAAAGGGCCTCCATAATTCAACCTTCGTCCAAACTTTGCAAAAAAAAAACACTAGACTTTTCCCAACGGTTGTGAGAACCGTTGGGAAAAGTCTAGTTTTTTTTTTGGAATCATCCTACGGAGAACATTATATATATCAAAATTTAAAATAATTAAAACAATACATATATATTTTTATGGAATTATGTAAAAAAAAGTCATGTTAGGTTAGTGGTTAAGTCTTTGAGTTATAAACTAGAGGTCCTGGGATCAAATCCCACCGGGTGTTTTATTTTTGGAATTTATATACCAACAGTTCCATTACCGTTGATATAGATTTCATATTACCTATACCAACGGTTTCCAAAACCGTTGGTATAGGTCGATACCAACGGTTTTTGGAAAACCGTTGGTATAGAAATATCCCAACGGCTTACTTGGCTACGGTTCTCCAAACCATTGGTATAGGCTATACCAATGGTTTGGAGGTCTATACCAACGGTTCCAAATCGTTGGTAAAGGTTATTTTTCCAGTAGTGGTTAATAAAGTTGCTACAACTAAACCTCTAGAACTTATCCATATGGATTTGTTTGGACCGTCCATAGTAGCAAGCTTAGCTGGTAAATTATATGTTTATGTATTTGTTGATGATTATTCTAGATTGACTTGTATTTTCTTTTTGAAATTTAAAAATGAAGCTTTTACATTATTTGAATGTTTTTGCAAATCTGTTCAAAATGAAAAAGGTTTTAATATAATCTCATTAAGAAGTGATCATGGTGAAGAATTTGAGAATCAGGAATTTAATTCCTTTTGCTCAAACATGGGTATTAAATATACCTTCTCTGCACCAAAAACACCTCAACAGAATGGGATTGTAGAAAGAAGAAATAGAACAATTCAATAAATGGAAAGAACTATGTTAAATGAATAGAACATTCCTACCTACTTTTGGGTAGAATCTGTAAGCACAACCTGCTATATAATGAATAGAGTTTGAATTAGACATATTTTGAAAAAGAAACCCTATGAACTATGGAATAACAGAAAACCTAAAGTAAATTACTTTAATGTTTTTGGATGGAAGGTCTACATCTTGAACACCAAAGATAATCTTGGTAAGTTCGATCCAAAATCTGATGAAGGTATTTTCTTAGGATATTCTGCTACCTCCAAATCTTATAGAGTCTATAATAAAAAGTCAAGTATTGTTGAAGAATCAGTTCATGTGAAATTTGATGAATCTGATCCCTTTGAGAAAAGGAAAGACCAAATGGATGAACCTGACTCTAATGATAACATGGGACATGAGAACTTAAAGAATGACTTTGAAAATGATATAAAAGAAATTCAATTCAGTTCAAAGGAACATGATAATGAAGAACCTATAAGTGTGTTTCCTAGAAAGACTAGAACCCTAAAGAATCACCCTTTAGAAACTATAATAGGCAACTTAGATACAGGAATAAAAACTAGAAGAAAATTAGGAAACCTAGTGGAAATATCTGCCTTCCTATCCCAACAAGAACCCAAGACTATAAAAGAAGCTTTAGATGATGAAAGATGGGTAATATCAATGAAAGATGAATTAAACCAGTTTAAAAGAAATGAAGTTTGGAAATTAGTGGAAAGACCTAAGAATTATACAGTAATAGGAACCAAATGGGTCTTTAGAAATAAACAGGATGACCAAGGCACAATAACTAGAAATAAAGAAAGATTATTAGCTAAAGGATATAAACAGAAAGAAGGAATAGATTATGATGAGACCTTTTCACTTGTAGCTAGACTAGAATCCATTAGAATACTTTTAGCTTATGCATATTATATGAATTTTAAATTATTTCATATGGATGTTAAATATGCATTTTTAAATGGTAATTTAATGGAGGAAGTTTATGTTGATCAACCTCCTGGTTTTGAAAATTCTCAAAAACCAGATTCTGTTTTTAAACTTACTAAAGCTCTCTATGGCCTTAAACAAGCACCTAGAGCTTTGTATGAAAGATTAAGCTCTTTTCTTTTGAAAAATTATTTTACTGTTGGAATGGAAGACCCAAAACTGTTTAAGAAAACTATGAATTCTAATATTTTATTGGTTCAAATTTATGTTGATGATGTAATTTTTGGATCGACTAATAAAAAACTTTGTCATGAGTTTTCAAAGTTAATGCAAAAAGAATTTGAAATGAGTATGATGGGAGAACTAAATTTCTTTTTAGGACTTCAAATTTATCAAAAATATTTTGGAAATGTTTTGAATCAAAGAAAATACATTACTGATTTGTTGAAGAAATTTGGACTTGAAAACAGCAAGACATATACCACTCCTATGTGTACTAATATAAAAAATTGATTTGGATGAAACTGGAAAATCAGTTGACAACAAGTTATATAGAGGTATTATTGGTAGTTTGTTATATCTTACTGCTAGCAGGCCAGATATAATGTATTCAGTATGTCTTTGTGCATGATTTCAATCAAATCCTAAAGAATCTCATTTAACTGCTGTCAAAAGATTTTTTAGATATTTTAAAGGAACTATTTTTCAATATCTACTTTATCCTAAAACTTTTGATTTCAATTTGATTTCATATTCAGATGCTGACTTTGGAAGTTGTAGACTAGATAGAAAAAGCACATCAGGAATATGTCACTTTTTAGGAAAGTCTTTAGTGTCATGGTCTAGCAAGGGGAAACATTCAGTTGCCCTGTCAATAGCTGAGGCAGAATATGTTTCTGCTGGTAGTTTCTTTACACATGTGTTTTGGATGAAAAACACTCTTATAGAATTTAGACTAAATTTTAATAATACACCTATTTTATGTGATAATACTAGTGCTATAAATATTTCCAAAAATCCTATTAATCATTCTATAACTAAGCATATTGATATCAGACATCATTTTCTAAGAGATCATGTTCTTAAAAAGGATATATCTTTGGAATTTTTAAGTACTGAAATTCAATTAGATGATATTTTTACTAAACCACTTCTCACTGCAAGGTTTGATTTTATTAGGGGGGGGGGGTAGGTTTATTTTATTTTAAATAAAATTTTATTTTACAATGCTAGTTCTTTATTTTAATTCTGCTTAAAATAATTTTTCTATTTTGTTTTTCAAATAGAATAAGTTTGTTTTATCCGCGTAATCTATTTTATTTATTTTTAAATATATATAATGATTATTAAAAACACAAGAATATAGGTTTTAAGAAACCCTTTTGACTTCTAAACCATTTCATTTCTATCAAAACCTTTTCGAATCCGCAAACCACACCTCTGCTCGTGAACCCTAATCTTTGAACCTCTGAAACCCTAACCTTCAAACCTTCAGAGATTCTCACAGATATGGTAAGGACTAAAAGATTCAGTGAAGCCGAGCCAAGAAATTCCAAGAGACAATGCTCTAAAGGAATAAAAATCTTACAGGGCAAGGTAATCGATCTTGATTGGTTATTTCAGACAAATCTACTGTTGAAACAAGAGATGTTGTTTCAGAACCTTGAAGAGATGTTCAATAGTGAAAATTTGGAATTTCTGTACGAGGTAGAACTTAGATACTTCGTCAAATCTATACAGTTTAGTCTGGGAGATACTGAGGATAGTATGATGGCTAAGATAGAGGACAAAGATTTCTCAATCTCGTTAGTAGAAATTGGTCATATTCTCAACTGCCCTCATGAGGGAGTGTTTCATTTTGATTTGAAAAAAATGGAGATTATGTGCATAAATATGAGGAAATAATGCGGTTTTTTTTACTAAGACTATAAAGAAAATGTTTATCAAGGATTTGGTGCCTGATCAAAAAATTTTGGTCAAATTTGGTCAGACTGGAATAGCTCCCAGAATGGTAGAAATGGAACAGATTTTTTACCCTGATATGTACATAATGTATCTTCTGTTAAGTGATATCAAATTAAACTTCCCAAGGTACATGGTAAGGTACCTAAATTAATGTTGTCAAAGTGATGCCCAGATGAAATTTTACCCTTTCGGTCGATTTATTTCCAAGCTGTTGCTTAAAAAGGACATGGTGAGATTAGTGGATGCCCGCGTACACTGTCATCACAGTAATATGTTTAATGCTGGAACTTTAAGGAAGATTGGATATTTCTGGAGCACCATTAAAGGAAAACTTTTTCCAGTAGGAGCTGAGGATGACTCAGAGAGTGCTCAGGCTCAAACTGCTAAGTCTAAGGAGGGACAAGCTGAATCAAGAGTTAGCAATGTAACAAGAAGGATCCGATTTGAAGTGGAAGATGCTGAGGAAGAAAGAAGTCAGGAGGGAATTCAATCTCGAAGAACTAGACCTGTTAATGAGGAAATTACTTCCCCTTCATTGGCAATAACATAAGCTTTATTTTCTTATACTTTTTTAATAGAAGATGCTATTGATAAGACCATGGAAGATGTTAGTCAAAGGACAACACCTATAGAGGGATCAAGAGTTCAAGAAGAATCTCAAAGGGAGACTCAGGAACAAATTGTAGTTGATGTTGAAGTTACACTTCAACAGGAACAAGATAAAGAGGCACAACCTGGTGAGGAAGTGGTCTGTCCTCAAGAAACTCCTGAAAATATTGTTCTCAAAATTCTAGTGGAAGATAAAGATGCTGATATTTGTGATGAACATCTCCCTGATGCTCCAACAGAGGTACTTCAAGAGGATTTTTCTATGGAAGAGTCTGGAAAGGACTCTGAGGAAAAATCTGTGGACAAACCCACTCATGACAAAGAGAAAGACAAATCTGATACTGAATCATTACCTTTGGTACTGCTGCATCATCCAGAGCCTGAGAATGCGAATCAAGAACAGGGTGCCTCTAATTCAAGGAAGAAATAAGTTGAATAATTGTACAAAAAAGTGTCTCAGTTGGAATATGAGAATATCACTCTGATAAATGCCTTAGACTAAGAACAATTGAGATTTCAAAAGCTGAAGGAGAGTACAATATCAAGGAAAGAAATTGAAATGTTTAAAGAGGATATGCTGAATGCATTTGAAAAATTGAAATATGAAATGGTTATGAAGACAGATTTATCAGATCTAAAATTGTTTATGGAGAACCAATTTGCATTAGTTAAAAAAAGTGTTGTTAGTGGCTCAGGTACTTCACCTGATTTAATCAGAAGATTTCAAGCTATCACAGCCGCAATGAGAAACATGAATAATAGGTTTCAAGATCTTCCACGTAACAGTGCTCCATTATCAGTATTGACGTACAATCAGAAATTTTTAGTGGATCAACGGACATCTCGTGAGCCACCAATCAGAACACTGTTAAATTAGATGTTAGAGAAGCTATCAGTGTTTACAGAAAAAAGAGGAAAAGATGCATGAGTTTTTTAGGGTCAATTTAATCGAGGATATTCATATGACTCAGGAGAACATAGATCTCATTATCAAACTTGGAGATGGGATTATGAAGAGACTCAGGGAACAGTTTATAGAAATCAAGTCTGCAATCCAGAGGAGATAGAACCTATTGTCTACCTTTCCCAAACCTTGATTCCTGTGTTTATCATACTTTTATCTATTTTTTATTTTTAATGAAAATCTATTTCTTTTTTTCTATTTGTTTTACTGTCTTTATTTTGATATTCCAGTACTACAGATTTAATTATTGATAAACAGTTAATAATAGAATTTACCTATAGTTCAGTGAAACATTAAATATGTTAAAATCCTTTATTTATCATTCTTTTTTATATCAAAAAAGGGGGAGAAATTGGATAAACACAACATTTTATTTTAAAAACCTTATTTAAATTATTTTATGTATATTTAATGTTTTGTATTTATACTTATACAGAAACTATTTTAATTTATTAACAGTCGTTTATTATAAAGGGGAATTTTCTTTTACTTTTTATTCAGAGGGAGAAATTTGGATAAAACTAGAAACTTTTATTTTATTCTTTACTTTTATTTTTAAAGAAAAATTATTTTATTTTTATGAAGGGGGAGAAATTTTTATTTATTGAAATGATTTTGTTAAAATTAAATATTTTTTTATCATCTCAAAATTCTAAAACTTTATGTAATTAATTTTGAAAGTTAATTTCATTTAATTAGTTTTGTTATTTTATGGGTTTTGTTATCATCAAAAAGGGGGATATTGTTGAGAAAAGTACTGTTTTCAACAATACATAATAATGTTATTTAAAGGGGGAGATTATTGAAAATAATACTCTGTCTCTTTATGATAATTTTGATGCTCACAAATACCCTTAATTATCTTCTAATGATTTTATTTAGTGTTTTGCAGGAATTTATTAATTTATTTTACTTTTGAAATTACGGGAATTTATTGTTAAAGTATTCGTATTTAGCGTGTTCTAGAAACACTGTTCATACCTTACTTATTCGGGATCTGCTTTAGCGTGTCCTGGAATCACTGTTCATACCCTACGTGGATAAACGTAGCGTAAGGATGAAAAGCGTGCATACTTTTTGAGATAAGAGAAAAGTATGGTTAATCAACCATACGTTATAAGAAAAGTATGGAAGAAGAACCTTAAGTTAGGAAGGAACCTTACATTTGAGTTATCAACAAAGTATGGAAGGAGAACCATACGTAAGTACAAAACGTTACGTTTGTTTCTAAAAAGTACGGTTCATCAACCTTACTTTTGTGAACAACCATACATTCTTTGAATGGATCTTTTATCTTTCGTCTGAGATTTAAAGAAAAATTATGGATGATCAAACCAACATTTATGATCAACCTTACGTTTGAAGAAAGTAACATGAACCCTACGTTTATGTTCAACCTTACGTTGTCAACCCTACGTTTGGAGGCCACGTCATCAACCTTAATTTTGGCATCAAAAAGTTTGAAAGACGATATTTTTATGTAACGGTCAGCAAGCTGATTGTTAGGTGGATTTCAAGCCGGATTTAAAGTCGATTTTAAAATATGACTTTGACCGATTCAAAGCCGTTTTATCAATGGATTAAAGATCAAATTAAAAGGAGATTTTTATGCCGAGTCTTCAGAGAAGTTACGACTAATCTGTAAATTCAAATTTTTGAATATCGGGAATAAAAAGGCGACTTTTATGGATCTAAATGTGTAGGGAATATGATCTACTTTATTATATATGTTTTCTATGAAACACTAGGAATAGTAGTATGGTGATCAATCTATTATTCAAAAAGGTGGAAAACATAGACTGCAAGAAGCACTCAGTTCTGTTGATTCAAAAGAAGCATCAAAGCTCTGTTTATTTAAGAAGAAGGAACTCGATATAAGATTCACTTATTCTACATCAAATATCTATTGTGGATCTACTACTGCTGAAGTTTTGAATTATATCCCTATATATACTACAACCGGATCGACTCAGAACTGCTTCGACTTGAAAATCAATATTTCTAGAGACAACAATCCATCTGCTGTCAATTGCATTCTGTTGCAATTTTGAAGATCAACTAGAAATGTTCTTTCTAAAATTATTTTTATATTGAGTAACCAACTTCTCGTACTAAGCTGAGTAGGTTCGTGTTTGAACCAGAAGACTTTTTTTTGCCTTAGATTGTAAAGGTGTCAACAGCCTGTACTTAGTTGTGAACCGGTCTGTTTAAACGAGGAACAGATAGTGAAAATCACCAAGCTCATGGAGTATAGCGTTGGTGGAGTGTACTAGGGGTCTTCTGTTCCCCAAACAACTATACATCTTGTGTTTCTGCTATTTAAATTTCAACTGCATCATTTTATCTGATTAAAGTTAAAAAGGCAGAACACAATCACGCAAAGATTTTTGAAAAGACACAATTCACTCCCTCTTGTGTATATTTGGTGCAATCTGATCCAAAACATAATTCATCATTCTATATTCATCCTAGAATAATGAATATGTATAGATATTTGAAAGAGTTTTCTAGTGTGACAACATGAAGAGAGATATTGCAGAGTATGTATCTTAGTTCTTAGTATGTCAGTAAGTTAAGGTTGGGAGATAGAAGTCTAAGGTGGTGTTACAACCATTACCCACACTAGAATGTATATAAGAAAACATCACCACATATTTTTTCATCAGATTCCCCAAAATGTCTAAAGGCCATAATTCTATTTGGGTTTTAGTTGATTTCCTTATAAATTCAACACACTTCATTGATACGAAAGAAGATTTATCTCTTGATCAGTGTAATATAAAAGTTTATTAAAGAAGTTCTATAACTTTTTATTTCAGTATAATCCTTTTTTTACCTTAATGTAAGTTCCTAAATAGGTCATTGAGGTTTCGAAAGTGTTTGGGCTTGGTTTGGGGACCGATTTTTTATTTTTTTAAAAGAACGGGGGAGGTCCACGGTTAGAACGCGGTTAGTGCTAAATGTGTACTTCAACCATGAATCCATGTATAGGTGGATAATAGTTACAAAAACTATACACTAGAAGCCACACAACTATAAAAACCCTATAATAAATTGTATAGGAACCACACATGGTTTGTCTAATAATGAGCATAAACTATGTAAGGTGTGGGTTTTGGAAAGTTCCAACCACATGGTTAGTTCACGATCTAGAAAAACTTGTTTCCAAACCATGTGCCCCTTTAAAAAGTGTGTTTTTATTGTTTTCTTTTGTCTTATATTAACCTAAATCCATCCTTTATCCTCCTCATTTTCACATAGTAGTGGACCAGTATGGGATATGTCCTTTTCATCTTAGTATTTTTGAGATCTCCTCCTCCTAAGAAATAATTTGATTTCCATTAGTCATGTTAAATCCCCCTCAGTAATTCTAAGACTCTATTATATTCCTTTCTCATTTTTTCCATATTTATCATTATCTTGGTGCAAACTAATATAACCTATTTTTTTGGGAATTTGTTTGGTTTATCATTTTCTCTCATTCTAGCCAAATCTAATGCCGATACTGGATAAGGAGTCTACTACTGAGCTAAGGTAGGCGGTCTATTGATTTTACCTAAAATTAATGATGTTTATAATTTTTATCTATTGTACTACACACCAAAATTTCCATGTGTTGCTTATAAAATGTTTAAATCATTTATTTAATCAACGAGGCCATGAATTATACCCCTTAGTTGACCCATTGACATTATCGGAGGTTGACGACCTAACACGAACCACTGCTTAGAGTGGGTCTAATTAAATTATAATTATTACCATGTTTTCCTTGTAACCACACCACCCCATGGGTGTGTTGAGATTTATCCTTATAAATAGAATCCATATTTGAATTAAATAAATTCTTAAATGATATGTACACATCACTTGCCTCTCTTTGATCACTTGTAAGTGAGGTGACTAAATGAATAGATGGAATTTTGAAATGGCATGGATGTTTCCCATATACCTCTTGATTACTTATAAATGAAATGGTAGATTGAATTAATAATGGCCTGGTTACATCACATGAAACATTGATCACTTATTAATTTATGATTATATATTAAATATCATGTGGCTACCATTAATAGAACTTTATGATACCATTAGAAATGTTATGCATTGAGTAATACTTGGATTTTCTACATGGAATGCTTCTCGAAAGAAGCCACCTGATTAATTGACATGACTAAAAAGTGGTACAAAAAACTTGGAATCAGCCAATTTCGTAGATGTGTGAATACCTAAATATGGCACCAATGATTCACCTACTTTATTTCTAGAAATTAAAATGCCTTGGATTATCTTATTGAATTTGGATTGATGTGCACAAACATCGATCACCTTGGATTATCTCATTGGGATCCAATAAAGTCTATACTAAGTTTACCTTGTATGATATCCTTATACTTGATAAGGATTCCTTATACATGGTCATTGGGTTCATAGACTACTGAGAGGTCTATATTTGATATATCCAGCTGAGGCTGAAGCTGGTGGTTTTTAACTAGTTTACTTTCATGTACATATATTATCCTTATTTATATACCGAGTACGGTTACATATTTTACTTTTAGACTGGATTGTATCAAACCTTCATTTTAAATATTTACCTCAGCTATGTTATTAATAAACACTGTTATAGTTTATATTCATTGGATGGTTTTTTATTTGAATTTTTTTGTGGTGGCCTACTGAGTTTTACTCACTCCTTGTTCAGGCCACTATTTGGTACCCAATAAAATTACACAGATGCATGTAAGAATAAGGGAAAGGTACCAACTATGGATGCTTGATTTACTGTTAGGATGGGATAATGAGAGTAGGTGAACAAGATAATACTTGGGATTCCTTAGAGATAACTTTTTTGTCATATTAGTTTCCTTTTATATATACTATATTGTAATGTATACCTACATCATTACTATATCATAATGACAGCATCATTTTTGTATTTGATACTGTTTATTAATTAATCCTATGATTGATTGTCTGGTTGATTTTTTATTTCTGCTTTATTACTATTTATACTATTTTTATTATTATATTATTTCTATGTTCCACTATGATAAATTGGGTATAGTCTCTCCACCACACCATTATAGACCATAACTTCTAGTCAGTAGCCTCTGGTGTATGGGGAGGCATGCTTGAGGCTATGTGGCCAACTTGGTTTAGTTACTTATGATTAAACTGGGTTCGGTACATCAGAAAGTGGTATCATAGGTTTATTTTATTTTACTTACAATTTGGGTTAGTAGGAACGAGACTAGGAAGTGTCATAACTTGGTAATTAGCCATGCCTAGGAGTAGCTAACCCATGTTCAGGGAAAATCTCAGTTTCCAAGGATTAAACTTGTTGTTCTGTAATTCACCTATTACCATTACACTACTTTCACCATTGAGTGAAACACATATTTTATGATGATATGTTTTATAGATTTCCTCCCTTAAACTGAAGCCATCATGGAAAGGGAACATTATCTCATGAATCATCATAGGAACATAAGGATTTATATGTCATGCATATTCAATGAGATGTTTATTTTATTGAATGAATTACCTGATGCCTAATATATGTTCCATGATTTTTATACCTATATATTTAGAAATGTTTATTATAGTAAAAAATGAATAAATAATAATTAATTAAAGTGTCTAGATCAACCTAAATGATATTTTCCTGCTTATCTTGACAGTGGCACCTTAACCAACCAATTATGACATGGTCAATCCATGGAGTGTCAGTTACATGTGATGAAAAATTATTTTATTGTGATTAAATAGATTATAATTTTAATTATAAAGTTTTTGCATTTATTAATTTAAAATGAAATTCTATATAATCGAATCATCATATATGGATCTATTACATCCTGAGATCAGATGTAAAGGTCTGGTTTCAGTTACATGTAGTGCTAATTGTAACTTGTAAAGTTCTGACTTTATAACTTTGTAATGATAAAACATTTAACTAAATCATTATATATCTAAAATTTCTTAAAATGGTAAATTTAAAAAAAAATGGTTTCATTAAATGGATATTCCAGTAATAGAACCTGCTATACATGGATTGGTAATCGATTCTTAGCTTCGAGAGGGATTCTTAGAATTAGTACAATCTATGGAGTAAGCTCCATTGCATTCACTAACTATGTCAGAGTTTATGAGGGATTTCTAGTAGAAATACCCCATGCCTTTTCAGGGGATGGTGGCTCCCAGGCTATTGAGTCACAACTAGAGGTCATTCTATCAATCTTTGAACATCTGGAGATGCCTCTAGTAAGGAAGGTCAATCTCATGTCTTACATGCTTCATGGAACCGATATGTGATGGGGGGATGTTCCAAATCATGTAGATCAACTTTAGGTCATGATTTTTAGGGATTTAAAAAATAGTTTATATGCCTATTTGTTTTACGGAATCATTGAGGGCTGATCAAGATAGAGAGTTTATGCATATAGAGTAGGGTGCTATGTCCATTATGGATTAATATGGCCATTTCATTGAAATTCAACATTTTTTACCAACTCTTATTAGTGATGAGCTATCCAATGTGAGATTTTTCAAGGATGGGCTCAGGTATGCCATCTGATCTCAGGTGAATGTCTCTCGACTGACTACTGTCTCTGAGATTGCAAACCAAGCCCTTACTTTGAGTGTAATCAGAGAGAAGCTAATGATATACGTAATTGTGGTTTAGCTTATAATACAAATAGTGCTTCGTCTAGTGGAATGAAATGTATCTTTGAGATTTCTCATTAGGGAAATTATTGTTAGAGTTTTCACATTGGTATTTATGTGGTATTCCATTAGTGTAGAAGGTTTAGGTCACACAAATGCTCAGTGTGATAAAGACTCAGTAGAGTGTTAACCCTATGGTAGAATGGTTCATATCTTAATATTTTGATAGAACTTTCCTCCTATTTCCAATTGAATATGAGTCATACCGGCTCCAATTTCTGAAGTGGGATCAGTAGCTCCATGCCAAGAAGGAAGATGGAGTACTATTGGTCAATCATGATGAGGTAATAGTCCTGGTAGGGAAACCCATACTTCTAATGCACAATTCTAGTAGAGTATATCGGATCAGGGAGGTTAGGTTACATATTAGGGTCATGGATTAGGCTAGTTACATGCAATGAAACTTATACATGAAGAGTAGAGTTATAGGTTATCTACAACATCAGTAGAGAATTCCTTCTTAGGGAGCTTATTTTCTATTCCAAGGTTCTAGATTAGGTCAATTACACATAGTTCACATTATACCTAATGAGAAGAGTTTTTTACTATATACAGTGAGACATATAGTTTTAGAAGCCTCAAATTTAGTATCTTATTTATTTGACTCAGGTTCTTCACACTCTTTCATATTTACAAATATTATGAAATGTCTTGGGCTTGAAATTGAGTAATTTTGTGGAGTGATTATTCTTGATACTCCATTGGTAGTATGGTTGTAAATATTATTCCAATAAAAGGAGTGTCTTATCGAGATTGAAAGATAAAATTTATTATGGAACATTTCCATCCTTGAGATGATAGGTTTTGACCTAATTCTCACGATGGTTTGGTTGGTCCCTTACTGAGATCATACTGATTTTTATCACCATGGGGTGTGTTTTACATTACACGAGGGTATTTGATATATTCATAAAGGAGAATGGGATGTTTAGAAAAGTTGATCTAGGCATGATCATAATGGTCTGTATAGAGTTTCATCCTATATTTCCAATATTTTTCTTGATGATCAAGGAGTAAAATAAGCTATTTTTCCTCTATTGATGGACCATTTTAGAGATATTTCCCCAAATGAATTTTCTGATCTACCTCCTAAGAGAGAGAGAGAGAGATGTGGATTTCACCATTGAACTTATTAAAATACCATATCCTATGTTTATTCCTTCATATAGGATGGATCCTACTGATATTCAAGAACTCAAGAGGCTAATATAGGACATGGAAGCCAAAGGGTTTATATGACACGATACTTATCCTTGGGGTTCAACCATCCTCTTTTACAAGAAGGTGGATGGTACCCTTTGGATGTGTATGGATTAATGAAATATGAATCAACTTAAAATTAATAAGTGGAACCTATTTCCTCTTATAGATGATCTCTTTTATAATATCTAAGGAGTTAGCATCTCCGCAAATATTGATTTGTGATCGGGATATCATCGGGTGCGAGTTAGGACCTTGGATACACCACAAACAAAATTATGAAGTAGGTATAACTTATAGGAGTATTTAGTGATGATTTTTGGTCTAAATAACACACAAAATGTTTTTATGGTCTTGATGAATTGGGTTTTCCACCCATATATGGATACTTTTTTTTCATTTTCTTGGATGACATCTTAGTGTATTCTCAAAATCAACATGATAATGCCAAAAATCTTAACATCATTATGAGTATATTAAGAGAGAACCTATTATATTATAATATAAAAGAATTACACTTTTGGATCGACAAAGTTCACTTAATAGGTCACATTATATCCAAGGAGGGAGTATCTTTGGATCTATAGAAAGTGAGAGCTATTGTCTCCTAGGAGCAGCACAAGAATGTTTTTGACATATATAGTTTCTTTTGGATAAATGGTTACCACAAAAAATTCATTTATAAATTTTTACACATTACAACAACACTTATAGGCCTGAAAAGAAAGGTGTAAAGTTTACACAGTTGGAATCTTGTGAGAAATCATTTTAGGAGTTGAATTAAAGGCTGACTTCAGTGCCAATCCTAACTTTACCTAAATCTATAAGAGGCTACATAGTGTTTTTTGATGCATTAGGCATTGGTAAATAAAGTTTTTTCATGTTGGAGGAATGATTAATAGTATATTATTCTCTTCAATTGAGGCCTCATGAGAAAAATTACCCAACATATGATTTCGATTTTGCAGTTGTAGTTCATACCTCACGTTGTTGGAGAAATTACTTGATGAGAGAAAGGTTCTTAGTATATGTAGACCATAAAATACTAAAATACATATTCAACTAGTGTTATTTTAACCTTATACAGTGAATATGAGTTGAATTAATTCATTCTTTTGACTTTGATCTTACTTACATGCCTGCCAAGGGAAATATAGTTACTGATGATCTAAGCAGGAAGACTCAGATTCAAGCTGTTTAGGAAGCCAGCAGTGAATTAAAGTTGATATATATTTTTTATGAAATTAATCTTGGATTTTAGAAGAATCAAAATAATCCTTTACTTTTGGATTTAGTAGCAACTTTATCAATTTTGGATTGGGTAAATCAGAGGAAACTTTCATATCTTGAAGGACTGGTCCTAAGGGAGAGAATTTCTAGTGAGGAATCACCACCAGGTTGGGTTTTCAATAAAGTTGAGATCATGATTATTCATGGGAAAGTTTCTGATACCTATAGACATGTGAGAGGATATTATATAAGAATCACACGATTCAAAGTGGGTAGTGAATCCTAGAATCACTTAGATATACTGTGAATTACACTTCTAGTATTGGTGGCATGGAATGAAAAGTTAGATTACAGGCTTCATGACTCGGTGTTTTGCTTATCAACAAGTGAAGGAAGGACACTAGATGTCTATTGGTCATTTTAACCCATTATCCATTCCCAAATGTAAATGGGATGACATCACTATGTATTTTGTTATGAGGTTACTAAAATCAATGTGAGGTAGTGATGCTGTATGGGTGATCATGGATAGGCTGGAAAGGTCACTCACTCCTTACCTGCTCAGGAGACCTTCTTAGTGGACGATCATGGAAAGATATATGTTTGAGAGATTATATGAATTAATGGGGTTAAAAATAACATTTTATAAGATAGGGAAACTTGATTTACTTCTTATTTTTGGCATGGGTCAGAGAGGGATCTTGAATCATAGGCACTTCTAAGTAAATCTTACCACCCAAAGACTAATGTTTAGTCAGAGTGCACTGTATATATATTAGAGTAAATTATTAGGGAAAACATAATTGAATTTTTAGTCTCTTTAAAAAACACATATCTTTCGTATATTTATTTTATAAAAATAGTTTTCAAGAGAAAATTCATATAAATCTATATGAGGTGATCTACAGTAGGCCATGCCATTCACCTCTTTGCTGGTAAGAGGTTGGGGAGTCAACACTATTAGGACCTCATCTCATTCAAGAGACATTGGAGCAGGTATAGTTTATTAGGAAATGTATGGATATTACTCAGTATAGAAATAATTCTTATTCCAATCATTTATTCCTCCCTTTAGAGTTTTAGGGGGGAGATTGGTTTTTCTTGTGTGTTTTACTTATATTGGGTCATTAATGGATTTAGAGATAGGGGAAGTTATCACCTAGGTTTATTAGACTCTATGATATTTTGGAAAGAGTAAGGTTATTAGCCTATCGCATAGTTATTTTTCAGAGGTACTAATACATGAATGAATTATTCTATGTTTCTTAGATTCACCATTATTATTCTAACCAATCTCATATCATTGATCCTAAGGAGGTTGATTCAAAGGTTGATGATTCTTTTGAGGAGTATCCAGTTACCGTTGTTGATTGTAGTATGAAGGATCTCAGAGGAAGGAAAATTAAATTATTTCAAGTGCTATAGAAAAATAACCATGTACATGATGAGACCTACAAGTGATAGTTCAATATACATACTCAATGGATGGATTTATTCACTTATGCTTATTAATCACCCTCATAAAGGAAACTCAGGGACATGTTTTTTTAAGGAGGGAAGGTAATAAGATCTTGATTTTTCAAAGAGGTTTGATTCCTTTTATTTTCAGTCCTAGAATTTATTTTTTTACAATAACAGAAGTTCTCAAAGAGGTCATAGAGGTTTTATGAGCATTCAGAATTGGTTTAGGCTCTAGAGTTTTGGTTTTTTTAAAGAAAGGGGGAGGAACATGGTTAGAATAAAATTAGTTCTAACTGTGCACCACAACCATGAGACCTTATAAGGGAGGATAATTCTTATAAAAACTATGAAATAGAGGCATAAAAAATGTAAAAAAAATAAAATAAATTTTAAAGGCACCACACGTGATTTGATCATGGTTTGTATAACCATTTTCTTAAACTGTTTGAGGTGTGGGTGTTTGGACAGTTCCAACTTCATGGTTGGTGCACAATTTTTAAAACCATGTTTCCAAACCCTTCTCCCCTTTAAAATGTGTGTTTTAACCATTTACCCCTATATTATTGTAACCTTAATATACCCTTTATCCTCCTCATTTTCTCCCAGAAATGGAACAAATTGGTATCCCTCCTTCTCCTCCATCTGAGCTCTGATTTGATCACCATTGGTCACGTTGGACCCCCTTGATAATTCCAAGACTTCATTATCTTTATTTCTTATTTTTATTCACCATATTTAGTGTTATCTTAGTGTGACCTAATATACCCTATTTTTAAGGATTTTTTTGGTTTCTCTATTTTCTATTATTACAGCCCAAATCTGACGCTACTACTAGATGAAGAGTCTACCACTGAGATAAGGTAGGTTGTATATTTATTTTTCCTATAGTCATGGTGTTTATAATTTTTCTCTATTGTTCCACACACTAGACTCTTCACAGGTTTCCTCTAAACCGTGTAACTCCTTTATTTAATAACTTAAACAATGACTTAGACCCCTTAATGGTTTCATTGAAATTTTTGGAGGTTTAATACCTCAACAAAAACTGCCCCTTATGGTGTATTTTATTAAATGATAATTATTACCATATTTTCGTTGTAACCAAACCACCCCACAGGTGTGTTGATATTTACCCTTTTAAGTGGAAGCAATATTTGAATTAAATAAATTTTTAAATGATATTCACACATCACTTTCCTCTTTGATCACTTAAAAGTTAGGCGACTAAATGAATGGATGAAATTATAAAATGGAATAAATTTTTCCCATGGCCCTTTTAATTACTTATAAATTAAATGGTCAAATGGAATAGATTCAATTAATAATGGAATGGTTACATCACACATAACATTGATCACTTATTACTTTATGATTATATATTAAATAAAATGTGGCTACCATTCATGAACCTTGATGAAACTATTAGGTGTGGCCTTCCTGGAGTAAGACTTGTATTCTTGATGTGTAATTCCTTGAGAGAACTCAAAGGATTCCACCCAATTCATTGATGGGACTATCAAGCAGTACATGAGCCTTGGACTTGGTAAATGTCTTATATGTGTGAATGTATTGATATGAAATTGATGATTCACCTACTTTATTTCTAGAAATTATAATTCCTTGGATTATATCCTTGGATTTTTCTTGATGTCCTCAAACATGGACAAACTTTTATTATCACTTTGGGGTCCAATAAAGTCTATATTTAGTTTACCTTATACGATCTCTTAAGACTTGAGGATAATGCTTTGTCCATGGGTCTTGGGTTATTGGACTATTGAGAGGTCCACATTTTATATATTCAAATGAGGCTAAAGATAGCGGTTTTAAACTAGTTTAATTTAATGTAAAGATCTCATATTCATTAATATAATAAGCATATTCATAACTTGTGCATGTAGAATAGATCATATCCCACCTTTATTTTATAGATTTACCTTAGTTATGTTATTATTTAACACTATTACAGTTTATGTGTCATAGGATAGATTTGTATTAGACACTTTTAGTGGTATCCTACTTCGTTTTACTACTACCCTAGTCCAACTCCAATTTGGTACCTGGATAGATTACATGGATGCAGGTAATGATAAAGGGAATCAACCAACCATGAATGTTTGATTTCTTGTTACTATGGAAGTGTGAGAGTAGGTGATCAATAAAATTCTTAGGATTAATTATAGATAATTTTTTGGTATTTTTTGTTTCTTTTTGTATATTCTGTATTGCAATGTATTCCTACCTCATTTTTATATCACCATTTTTGTATTTGATACTATTTATTCCTTATTACTGTGATTGATTATCCAATTTTTATTATTATTTTACTATCTTAATATTTACATTATTCCCATTATTATCTTATTTATATGTTCCAATATGATATAGAGGGTATAGTATCCCCAATATACTATCATATACCCTTACTACTGGTTGGTATCCTCTAGAATATGGGGAGGCATTCTTGAAGCCATGAGGATAACCGAGTTTGGTTACTTATGAGCGAACTAGGTCCCAAAAACCACAATAAACTTTCCAAAATATAAATTAGGGAAGTGGTAAGGTTGTATTGAGTAATAAATTCAATTATATCAGATCAAGATCTGAGGTTTACCTAGAATTTTAGGAAAAGTATCTAGAAAGATCTTGATTCAGAGTTGTGTTTCAGCACTTCTTATCATCCTCAACGATATGGTTAGTTTGAGAGGTCCATTCAAACCCTGAATGACATGTTAATATACAATTATATAGATTTAAAAGGTAATTGGAATCAATAACTTCCTCTAGTCAAGTTTTTTAACAACAATATCATTAACTTGATCATTCAGATGGATCCATATGAAGTTATCTATGGAAAGAAGTATAGAACTCCAATATATTGGGATGAAGTTATAGAAATAAATATATTGGTGCCTAAGATAGCTGATAAAATGATAGAGAAATCTTGATCCATTAAATAACACATCAAGGATACTCATAGTTGATAGAAAATTTATGCTGACAATCATTAGTGAAATATAAAATTAAAAGTTGGTGAGAAATTATTCATATGAATATCTCTATAGAGGAAGGTTATGAGATTTATAAGGAAGGTAAAGCCGATCCCTAGGTATATTGGCCCCTTCAATATTATTGATTGAGTAAGGATGGTATCTTATTAGTTATCACTTTCACCGAACCTCTCTCAAGTTCATGATGTGTTCCATGAATCTCTTCCAAGGAAGTACATATGTGATCCATAACATGTACTAAACTCAGAGGTTGTACTAATGGGGAATGATATTTACTATGAATAACAACTGGTAGGAATCTTGGATCATAGAGATAAAGTACAATGAAATAATACTACACACTAGGTTATAGTTCTCTAGATGAATCATAAATTCAAAGAAGTTACTTGGGAACCCAAGTATGTGATGAAACAAAGATATCCTCATTTTTTATATCAAAGTGATATAATTTCTAGGAAAAAAATCATTTTAAGGGGGGTATAATTTAACACCCTGAGACCTTATTATATATTTCCCTTTAAATAAATTACATTGATAGATTTATTTACACACAACCCCGAGTCTATATGAATCGTAATATAGTATATCATTATAAACTAGTGTTTAAATTGGTGGAGTGAATAGGAATGAATTTTTTTTGAAAAATATATTTAAATTTTTTAGATAAATAAAATATATTTATAAATAAGTAATCAATTTTTAGTAAAGTCATTATATACTTTACAAATAATTTTCCTCAAAAATAATTTTTATTGATTTTTATGAGCAAATAATATAATTAATTTATTACAATTTTTGAAAATTAATTTTATTAAATGAAATTAATTTTTGAAATCATCATGTAGAAATTATCTTAGATTGAATTTTTATGAATTTTTAGAAGAGATTGATTTTTATGATGAATAGTGAAAAATATTGATTTTTATTGAAAACTACCTTTTTGTTTAAAGAATTTAAAAAGTTAATTTTTGTTTTAAAATGATTTTAAAGATAAAATTAGTTTATTTATAATATTAATAATCTAATTAAGGTTATTTGAATCAATTTTTTCTTAATTTTGGTATAAAATATTTTTATACTTATTGATTTAATGAAAATCTATTTTTGTCAAGTTTTGAGGGTTTGATTTTAAATTAAATCCATAAAATTATGTGAATTTAATTTGATAAAATGGATTGAAATTTTTTATAAAGTATATAAAAATACTTTAATGATTAACTTTACTTTTTATTCATAAATAATACTAAAAACAGTAAAAATGTGTCACCATGGTTATGGATAAAATGAGTTTACTAGGGGTTAAACCTAGAGATAAGGGTAAATTTTCCAATTAAACTTATCTAAATTATATTATATGGAAATATTTACACTTAATACTATTCAAAATTAAAATATCTAGATATTTTGAAGCATTTTTCTTAATCATGGAATTATTATATTTTAATCTTTTAAGAAATTCCAAGTGTGTCCATTTTCCCACTTATAAAAGGAAACCACTTCGTTCTCTTCTTCTCACCACTTTGATCCATCCATCTCAACAGAAATCTTCTCAATTATCTTTTAAAATATATTATACACTAATTATAGGGTTTTTTCATAACATACTATTCTAAGGATCCTTATGAAGGGATATAAAGGAGTTTAACTAAAGGATAGGTAATCATCCTACCTAAACTATTTCAAATTATTTATTATTTTACCTCCTATGAATCCATATTATTCATCATAAAATAATAAATTAGGGATAATAAATATAATAAAATATTATTATGATTATTTAACCACCATTATTCACTATCTTTCTCATCAAATTTGAAGTAAAAGTATTTCTCATGTGTACGTGTGAACTACCATCTCCATATAGTGATACAATTCATTTTACACCACCATATTTCATGTATGGGTATTATGATGGTTTTAATGTTTTTAAATTATATTTATTACATTATTATTCTTATATAATTATAATATTATATCAACCTTTTTACCTTTATATCCATTGAAAAATGACAACGTCACTTGTGCGTACTTGTGGACTATCACATTCAGAAAGCAATGTGATTCGTTTTTCATTTTAGAATTAAATGGATGGAAATAAGGATAAATTTAATGAATATGTATATTCTATAATAATGATTCTATAAAGGTGAATTATTATTTACCATTATTTCATTCAATCCTTTGAAAATTGAAAACAACGTTCATGCATTCATACAACCTACTATCTCTATGCACTTTGTAATTAATTTTTAAATATATAAATTTTATGGATGAATATAAATATATAAATAATGGATAAATATGATATTTATAGCATGATTAAAATTTCTGATATGATGTATCCATGATAAAACTACAAGGATAAAAACTACTGAACCAAAACTCTCATGAAAAATGAAAGAGTTAACACCCAGAAATGATGATTTTAATAAGAAATTATTAATAAATGGGTGTTGAAATGATATAAGTGGTTAATATATGATATTATAATTATTCTAATTATTAATTTATAGAATTATAATAAATTTAAATTTATTATATATGAGTTTATCATGCTTTCAAATCAATTCAAACTTGAGGTAATAGATTTTCATCTCACTTTTATTTCTATGAGACATATGCCATATTCACCACTTGTTTCTTTTATATGGTGCATAAACTGAATATTAATTAATTTTATGATAATTATTATAAAAATTATGTTTATTTACATATCTACATTGTGTTATCTCATACATTTGGTTTCAATTATAAAGTTACCAATATGTTAAGGGATTCATGTTACAATCACATTATTTATTTAGATTGTTTATGAATAAGTATCTGATGATGAAATTCTATGACCTATCTATCAAAAATCCCATGAATTTTCTTATACTATGATTATTTTTTGAGATTATTAGTTTTCCTCTCATTTTCATCTCTTTAATAACATAAGATAAAAAATAATTTTTTTTAAGGAAAACCAACTTTATTTCTCTATTAGGACGAATTTGTTTTTTCTTCTATATCCATGTTTTCTAGTTTTGTTTCAAGAATATTTTTTAATATTATATTATGATTTATATATTAATTTTTTACCATGATTTATTTTTTAAAAATGTTTTAATTGGAATCTTATTTTAATTTTATGATTGAGTTATTTTTGACTTTTTACTGAATATGTGAAAGGAATCTTGGTTTTAATGTACACACCATGAACAAAATTTTCCACCATAATGAATTCTCAATGATTTAAAGACTACTTTACAAGTTTCCAAGGTTATTTTCAAATAAAGTTTTTATTAATATTTGAGAAATTTTTAAATTTTAAATATGTTATTTCAAAATGAAAAGGATATTTTCCTCAAGAAATTTTCTAATGATCTTTTAATGGAATGTTTCTTCTTTGATAATATCCTTTGATGTTACTTATATTTACTAGGGATATGATCCAATCATACCATCCAATTTAATTTTTTGGATGGATTATGATTATGATGAGGATTTAAGGATGATTATATGAAATCAATTTCTTTCCCATAGGTTAGTTAAGTTATGACCAGAACTTTATGAAACTTTCTTCTTTTCCATTGGTTGTTTTATCATGTAAATGATAAAATGTTTCTGAAACCCATTTCCTTTCCTTGAGTTATGCTATGATGAATGTTTTATAATTTTTTTGAAAACACATTTTTTAATTTAATTATATGATGGGTGGGCTTAGAATTATATAGACCTATAATTCATTAGGTAAATATGTATATGTCATGAGATAATAAGGACTAAAATTGAGAGTGAACCCAGTTTAGTAAGGGAATATATCCACTATGATAGTCTTGGGGGTAAACCATGAATAAGGATATTGAGGAATGGTGAGTGAACCCAATCTACCATGATAGTATTGGAAGTTATCCTAGGTAATGAAAATTATTTTTTATGCATATTTATATGACAAAACTCATGTATTATGCCAATATTATGGTCTCATGGCTCACATTCTTTGATTACTTTATGATTAATGTCTTATAAACTTCAAATATTTATGCCATGACTCTTGATTATGATTTATGATATACTAGGTATGGTCTTTTAAATTTTAATCTCATGTTCTGATACCCTTATGCTCATGTTATGCTTAAGTGATCATTGAAATATATCTTGTTTAACCTTATTGTGCATCTGATCTCACCCTTTCTTATGTTCCATTTCTCTAGATTATAACGAATTTTTTTAAGTATGATATTACTAAGAAGGATTATAGTTATAAAGAACTTATTGGGAGATAATGTAGATATATTATGAAGAATTTGTTTATGTGTGAAAGTTTCCAAATTCACTAAACCTATATTATTTTTCCATGGATCATTATGTTATATATTTAATATTAATATAATAAGATTTGGTGTTTAAATATGAAAAGTATTTTTTACTATATATGAGAGGCCTTGATTTATTACCTTTAAAGTCCTCAATATTTTGTGACTTATGTGGCCACAACATAAGTATATCGTGCATAGGTCAATCTGAATGGATTCTATTTGATCATGTAATTTATTGAACAAGACCATGAAGATGTGATACAAGGTAACATTATACATTTATATATTCCTAGAAAGATCAATGATGTAGATGTCTGCTGACCTTTAGTAGAAAATAGATCCAAAATTAATCTCTTCCCAACTTAGACACTTCGATACTTGGGGTATACTGAGAGTGGTCTATCTTCATCCAAGTTAGCCATTAAAGGGTATGATAATAGTGATAAAAATACCATTTGAAAGATCTATTTTAATACCTAGTTCAAAGATCTTCTCTATGGATATAAATTTATGGTGGTCTGACTGGACATGACATTTAACATTCTATTTAGTATGCCTTGACTCTATATTAATGCCACCATACCTTCATCATACTGTCAATTCTTTAATTAAACAACAAATGGGAAATTTGGAGTCTTGTATGGTGATGGTCCCCCTTTTGATTCTTGTGATTCCTAGTATATGGAGAAGGCCTTTTAAACAAGAGAGGGAAAACACCTGGTGGTAAATGATATAGACCACATTGCATAACTGAATTGTTTGAATACCACCATCACTAATCCATGGAATTCACCTAGTTATGAATTAGGTCCCCATGTCAACATGATTAAGGTGTCAAATCTATGTAAATGGAATCAATATGGTATAAATATCTCACAAGATATATAGATATGTTACCCTACCATTATGATATGCATTCTGTCATATAACTAATAGGGGAGTATAAATTACTCAAATTTCAACCCCTTGAGGTTAGATATTGAAATTCATGGAATCTGAATATTATCTACTCTAGATGAAAGCATCCCGGAAGGAAAAAATATAACATGATAATGCTCTATTTCCATCATCAAAACCCTAAGGGAGAAACTCTTCCTCAGTTTTGGGCAATGAAAATTCCCTTGAATTTTACACATCGACCTTCTCACATATCCAATATAGTGTGGATGAATAGAAGTGAGGAGGGGAAATTGAAGACTAAGAAGATATTTTATATACCCACAAAATTTTTGGAATATATCTCTACCATTATGGATGAACTGGAATATGTGAATCTTGGCACAAAGGAGGACCAATGACCTGACTTGATTAATGCCTGAATGTCCCTCAAAGAGTGGGAGGAACACATATCCTTTTTAAAGAAAAAACAAGATTTTTTATTATAACTACAATGATATACCCATATTATACCCTAAGGTAGCCACCCATCATCTATTTCTACCTAAGTATCACCATATTTATAATTATACAATAAGGATAATATATCCAACTCTTGATGCTAAAGTTAAAACTAAGGTGGACAAGTTCATTAAGGGAAAATTTACTAGGGAATTCTAATACAATAATTGGTTAGAAAATATATTTTTGATCAAGAATAAGAATTATAAAATTTAAGACTTCATTGAATTTAAATATTTAAGCTGACATTGTCTAAAGGATTATTTTCCTATCTTAATCATAAAATTGTTAATCAATGACATAATTGTATTTGAAACCCTATCCTTTATGAATGGAGTCTATGGGTATATACAAATACACATGGATTAAAATGAATAATAATTATGTAACACATAAATATTTTATCATATATTTCTCTTTATATAAATTTAATTCCTTTGATATATTTTTTTCCATGAAACACTGAGTTTAAACGAACCATGATATATGATCAGAATATTATTATTTAATGTGAAAATGATCATTTAACCATTATATTATAGGTTTTTAATATGACTAAATAAATTGTGAAAAATTAATTTTTACACATGTATAAAATTAATTCATTGGTTATCAATTGGTTAAAAATGGAATTAAAATCATTTAAATGTAAAAAGAGTTATTTTCATAAATGTTTTATGTGTGCAATGTGCCTTTATAATAATAATTTAAGTAAATAATAACTAATTTATTATTTCAAAGAAATTTATATATTATATATTCAATAAAATAGTTTAACATCTATTTAATTATGGTTATTTGTAATATAATGGAAATAAGGTCATTTTTTCTTTAACAATTCATTTTATTCAAAAATGGGTTTTATTTCATTTTTACGTGGATATTATAATTAATTTAAGACACTTTAATAAATTTTATTTTATAAAGAGATATATTTTTTAAATAATCATATCAAAATTATCCTAAGGTAAAATTTTGGGTTTTACCATAAAAGAATAATTTTTCATTGAATAGTGAAACCACATTGATTTTATAGAAAACTATCTTTTTCATTCAAGTGTTTTAAAAGAAAATTTTTGTTTTGAATTGATTTTAAAATTTCATTAGTAAATATTGATTAAAAATAATTCAATTAATTTTATTTTTATTTAAATTATTTTTAATTTTGGTATAAAAATATTTTTATACTTAAAAATATAATTTTCTGGAAAACCATTTTCTTGTGTCTTGTGGGTATATTTTAAAATTAATTTATACCAATTATAGAAATTGAATTATATAAAATTTATTTCAAATTTTAATAAAAATAATTAATATTATATAACAAGTTCAACTTAAATTTTGGTCATTATGAATAATATTCGAGGTAAAAAATGATTACTATGGAAAACGTTAAAAGGGGTTAATAAGGGGTTAAACTAAGAGAAAATGGTTAAAATGAATTAAAAACTTATATAAATAATATTGGATGGTAATATTTCAACCCTATATAGTCTAATATTATATTATGTGTCATTTTAGATCCATTTGGATTGAGTAAGATGTTAATATATTTTAATCTTTTGAAAACTTTCAAGTGTGTCCTCTCCCTTTTTTACAAAAGGACACTACCTCTCCTATCTTCTTTATAATTAATTATTCTTATAGTTACAAAAATACCAACCTAAATAACTTAATAAAATCTATACACACATATTAGAGGTATTATTTTGACCAGAATACCATCCTTTCAATGATTAAGGTGTAATCCAAAATATGTTTCTCAATGAAGAGGTATAACTCTTAACCAAGTACTTTCAATTTTAGTTATTCTTACACCTTCTATAAAAATTTTGTATATAAATAACTAAATGATGAATAAAATATCATAAATAAAATTATATGTTATTATTATTATGGTAAAACCATTATTCATCTAATTCTCAATCAAATGGGAAACGAAATTATCGTTCGTGCGTATGTGCGAGCTACCTCCTCATGAAACAATGCATTTCATTTTTCATCACCACCATTAATGGTTAGTTATTATAAAAGTTTTAATGTTTATATATTTTATTGTGAAATAATAATAATTGTTAACTTATAATATCTTATCTAACATCTTACTTTTCCATCCATTGGAAAATGATAATGTTGCTCATACGTACGTGCGAACTACCACCTCAATGAAGCAATGCGACCTGTTTTTCATTTCTGATTTACATGGATGGTAATATGGATTTAATTAATGAATATAAGTGATATTTATAATATAATAATGATTATGGAATGGTGAATTATTATTTACCTTTATTTTGTTCCATCCATCAAAAAGTGGAAGCATCACTTGTGCATACATACATACCAGCATCTCCATAAAGTGATGTAATTAATTTTTCATCATCGATTTATATGAATGATTATGTAAGAGTATATGCTGATTAAATACAACAATTATTTAGAGATTAATATTATTATTATGATGATGAAACAATGAATAAGGCACACATACATGAACCATCAAACTGAAACATCTATGGAAAACAAACCTATTTTCACAAAAATGTTCATTTTAATGAAGAAATTGTTAATAAAAGGATAATATGAAATTATAAAGAATTGATAAATATTATTTTATGTTTGAATATTGTTATATAATATATTTATAACAAATTTATATTAATTATAATGGATTTTTGAACATGTATAAATCATGACAAGACTTTAGGAAAAAGTTATGTTATTTATTCTCAGGATTGTTTATTCTAAATTTAAATTAAGGGAAATATTATAGATATAATATATTAAACCCCATTTATTTTATTCACCTATTTTTATTCCTATATTTTTTATGTATTGTTACAATTTTCTTCTCTTTTTTGATTAAAATTATTGAGAAATTGTTTTTAAAGAAAATTCGACCTTATTTCTTTTTGGGTTGATGAAATTTTTATTATATTTCCATGATCTTAAAAATGGTTTTATAGAAGTTTTTACCTATAATTTAAATACTTTAAAAGGTTATTTTCTTTACAATTTAATACATTTAAAATGATTTAAAATGAATCTTTTTAAATAAATTTTTTCAAAATAAGTCATTTTTTTGACTTTTTACAAAATTGTGAAAAGAATTTTATCTTTTAACATATATGGTATGAATGGATTTTACTATTATATTGAAAATTATTTTATTTGAAGCATCCTTTACATTTTTACATGGTTATTTTAAAAGAAAAAAGTTTCTCAATATATTGGGAATTTTTATTTAAAGTGTGATAGAAAAAAAATTATATTTTTTATTATTTTCAAAGAAATATTTAAATGTTATTTTAAAGGTATTTTTTCACATATTTAAACATAATTTAAGGATTTTTATGCTTCTATAGGGATACTATCTCTTGATAACATCCACTTTATTTATTTAGTTGTCTTATAATGATGATGATATAAGGATGATTCTATGAATCCAATTTATTTCCCATAGATTAATTAATTTCTGATGAAAACATTATAGAACCCATTCATTTTCAATGGGTTATAATATAAGTAATTTTTTATTAAACCTATTTAATTTTCATAGGTTATTATATAATGACATAATGTATTTATATGATCTTATGGAACACATATTTATAGTTTTCATTATGTGATGGGTGGGAATGTAACTATATATCCCTCTAATGATTTGGGTAAAGATGAATATCTCACGAGATAATAAGGATTGTAATTGGGAGAGAACCCAGTTAAGTAAGGGAGTTTATCCTATAAGATAGTCTTGGGAGTGAACCTTGACTAAGGAAATTATGGAATTAAGAGTGAACCCAGTCAACTAGGATAGTCTTGGAAGTGATAATTGAACAAGAAAATGATTTTCTATTATTATGTGTATACCAAAAACTTATGTATTATTATTATGATATGCTATCATGGATAATGTTTTATTATTGATGATACCACACACTTATAACTTATTTATTTTATTATGAAAAATACTTATTCATTGATTTATTATTAATGATATTTTAATGATTGGGTATGATTATTATAAGTTATTATCATGTTATAAAACATTTATGATTATATTATGATCATTAATTGATATCTATTAATATTAATCTTAATAATAATTTGTTCTTAGTATTTCTTATGTTTCCATTCCCCGTGTTATGAATATAGGTTTTAAGTAGGGTATGTCTAAGAAGTGTATTATATGAGAGGATATTTGTAGGAGATATTAAATATTTTTCATGAAATAACATGATTATGTATCTATTATCTAAGGAAAATAAATATTTATTGTCCTTGAGTGTGTATTATTATCAAATGTATTGAATATTACTTTAAAATGATACAATATTTATATATGTTATTCTTGGGTAACTATAAAACCACTGAGTTTAGAGAACCAAAATGTTTTTATTATTATCATGTGACTCCATTTGGATTTAATAACAATGAAAATACATATTAATTTTCCATGAATCATATTTTCAAGACCATTTTTATAAAGACAATGGAGTGATATGTAAGTGATCTGGTTTTCAAGTCTCTATTGTGCTCGGATTACCTTATCGACCTCAAGAAAGTTTTTAAAAAACTTCAAAAAAACAAACTAAAGATGAATATTCAAAAATATTATATCAAGGTCACATAATGAAAGTTACTCGATTTCATTGCATGACACCATGAAATAAAAGTTGATCTTGAAAAGACTGTAAAAATTATTAACATTCCCCACCTTGAAAACTCAAGGAATTGAGGGGGATTCAAGGGTGGATATCCAATATTCAATTATTTATCATCAATATAACCAGGAAGTGTTTTACAATTACTATATTGATGAAAAAATAAATCACCTAATTATGGAATGATTAATATCATAAATCTATTGACGATATCAAGCAATATCATATGCGCCCTCTAGCTTTGATGCCTCTGGTTGAAGGGAATCCACTCATTCATTATATGGTATTACTAGAGTGGTCACTTGGAATGCATATCACCCAAAAAATGACATTGAAAATGAAACAAACATATATAATATAATAAAGATAATGCTTGATGTTGAGACATAGTATTTTGAAATTAAGAAGAGCTTCCTTGGGATGATCTTTATAGTGAAATAGTTGAGACATTACTTGTATAACCATGAGGTAAATTTGGTGTCTCGTATTAACTTTCTCAAGTATATCCTAAGTATTATATTGTTGAATATATTTTCACCATTATGGGATATAATTTTAAAATAGTATGATATTCATTTTGTATTGAAAAAATCAAAGGATAATCCTTGATAGACATTTTAGTAATGTGTCCCAGTCCAAAAAAACAGTGAATATGAGGCTCTTATATAAAGAGTTTATTACTATATGAAACACTCTCAAAATTTTGGAGATCCATGTCGATGATGATTCCACAAATATAATAGGGAAAATAATGGAATATTTAAAGAACAACTAGGTTGGACAAAGAATTGTATTTATCTCCCCATTGTGTGATATCCTTATGTATTCATTCTTGATACCAGGAAGCTACTACAATAATAAATACTAATACCAAGACCCCATCAATGGTTTGGAAATATATATTTATCTATAAGTGGACCACTACATATCAAAGTCGACTCATAGTTTGTGATCAAACAAATTAATAGTGAATATTCTAAAATGAAAAAGTAATTGATCCCTATGAATGATTATACTAAAGATTGCATGGAACAATTCCATGTCAATTTAGTCATGACTCATGTCCTATGATCATATAACACCCACACTGATGTACTAGATAGTATTAATATAGATTTAGAAGATCAAGATTAGGATGAATCTATTATCCATTCCATTCACTAATGGATCATGAACTCAGTCATCCCCCACAATATGGAGGATATCAGTAAGATTAATACAGTCCCTAACAAGGAAACATTTTCACTTATACAGTTATAAAAAAACTGATGATTTTAATTCTATAGTCATTAAATACCTATATAAATTGATTCTTTAATAAATAAGGTCTAAAAAAGAATAAATTCACCATTATGTGGTCAACTTCACCCTTCTTGATAGAACAAACCTTAAGAATATTCTCTATAAATGGGGTTTTGATGCAATCCTCGTCAAATGCATTGCATGGTGGAAGAACCTATCTTTATGAAAGATGTCTATATCAGCATACGTATCACTAATCAATCTGGGGTGAAGCTCTCATATCAAGACAGGAGACTAGGATTCTTATAGAAAAAAATTAAAAAGGACTACATGGATATTTCCAAATGGTTTCATGCATACTAGACACATGCCAACTTCATTGATCGTCCTGTAGAGCCACTACACACTGCCAAATATTCATGGTCATTTTTCATGAGGGTAATGGATGTCATGGGTTCATATCCTTTAGATACAACTAGAAAATTAAATTATATCCTTACTTCCATTGATATCTTATCTACGTGGGATGATTTCATTCCCCTCAAGGTGGTTGGAATAAAATATGTATCAATTATGTAAAGTTGAATATCATCATCATGTTTCATGTCCCTCGCATGATATTGATAGAAAATGACACCAATTTCTCTTATTTTGAGTTGAATTGGATTTATTAATAATTCAAAATATAATTCAACCATTCATCCCACTATTATGAAATGACAAATGTATATATATAAGCATTCAATAAAACTCTATTTAGTATCCTTCATAAGATGGTGGATAAAAATAATAAGTCTTGGACAAAAAAACTCTTGCATTATTAATGTGTTTATAACACCACAACCCACACTACTATACAGGATACCCTTTACTCACTTATGTATGGAACATAGGCAATTTTACCCATATAATTTCAACTTCCCTCATTCAATGTTTTGATCTACAACCATCTTTCAAAAGATGAACAATCCCATAAAAGGATGGATGAATTGGGGATGATTGATGAAAAGAGATTGTGCTCACTGCACAATCTGGAAATCTATAAAATTTTGAAATACCTCCATCCCAGTTACTCAGAGTCAGTTCATTATTACAAAACATTTTCATGATACAAGGAATCATGCCTCGAAAGACCGATCAGTTTAGTAGCCTTGGAATTACTAGATACATTCATAAGTTTTACATTACATCATGAAATAAAAACATCAACAAAATTTTGTACCCTTTTGAACACACTAATATACTTATACTATCCCTGACGGTCAGACATAAAATACTTATTTACATCCTAGGAAAAATAAAACATAGAAATGGTTGAGCTCAGATGCTCAGTAAGGATAATAATATAGCAGAAACTTTCATAAATAAGTATAAACATTTAAGGCAATGTATAAGACTAAAACAAAATCCTTTTAAAATTAAACTTTAGCATAATATTTCAAAGATAAAATCAAATAATTCCAATTAAATATTCACATGGTTATTCTACTAGCCTAATAATCACATACAATATCAATATCCACTTTCATAATGATGGAATGCATAATGCGAGACTTCATAACCACATAGTCAAGGACTTGTGCCAAGACTAAAAATAAGATTTTGTCAAGGCCTTGTTCCAAGACACTAGTTTGTCTCATGAGACCTAACGATGCATCAAGGAGCTATAGCATACTCCACCTATAATTTACTAAGTCCAATTCATTCCTCATATGAAAAGGTTTAAACATAACATAATAATTTGTATTAAAAATAGCATACAAAATGTCAATACTTTATCCATCAACCATGAATGGTGTAAAACTAACACATTCATAGTAAAACATATCACAAAAACTTCAATACAATATGGAATATTTGTATCATAATAAATCAACTTCAAACAAGTTTAAAATCCATCAAAGGATGCTGACATAGATGAAATAAAAACTATTTGAAATAAATACCTCTTTCTATTTTGAAATCATTTAAAAGTCACATAATTATTAAAGAAAAAATTTATTTTGAAAATATTCATAAAATCTTGTATGGGAATCTTCTATGATGATATAAAGGTGGAAAATAGCCACACCCTCCGTATAAGTTAAAAAAAGACATTCTTACCTTAATTTTGTCAAAAAGGTCATAAAGTACCTTGTTTGGAAAATTACAGAAATATTTCTTTCAAAACATATAAGGTCAAATAAGGGTATAAATGAATTTAAATCATAGTCTAGTAAATAGTAAAAATGTTTTGAAATACATTTTTAAGAAACATGGATGTGGATGATAAAGAAGTCCCAGTAGATACTTACGCAAAAACAAACTCAGATAATAAAGAGACTGTGAAATTAACCCCTACCTTATACTTTTCCTTAGTATATGGTATGTTAAACTCATGTATAATAGTTAAAACATTGTTATTAAATTATAAAATAACTGAATACATAAATATGATATCATATATGATCCTCAAATTTTTTTTTGTTAATAATATTTCAGTAGTATCATCATTTCGGGTGTTAATTGATTTGTTTTCCTTTATATGATAGGTTACATAAGCCATGTTTGTTATGGATAGGATATATTTGATTCATATAAATAATGATAATATATTCATAAGAATTATTTTTAATCATAAAATGAAAATTATTCTTGAATTATTATGATGGGAAATGAATCTCATCGCATTCGTGGAGACTGTAATCCGTATATACGCATGAGCAATAATATCATTATATTGATGGTGAAATCGTATGTAATTGGATGATATATAATATATATAGAATAATTAACATGTTATATTTATTATTTACATCAGTTATACTCATTATTATACCCATCCAAATAATTAAGTGTTTGAATAACAAACTACACCACGACGTGGAGACGGTAAGCTGTACGTACGCACATATGGTGACTTTGCCATTCATATGATGTATAAAATAATGAATATGGTTGTAACATTTTATAATAACATCACAGTATATATAATATACCGGATTCATTATTTTAGAATGGAAACAACAAAGAAAGAGGAAGTGCAAGAATAAAAGAACTTGAAAGAGGTGATGAAATATTTACCTCTTCTTCAAGTTCTTCCTTTTGATTTGATCAAAAGGGATCATTAGATTGGTTTTAAGACCAAAGGAAGGAATCTAGGATTAAGGGAGGATATTTGGGAGGATATTTGGGTAGGGATTTGCTGAGCCAAAAGGCTTTGGAGGTGTGAAATTAAGATAAGGGGAAGTACCCTTTTATAAGAGAGGTGAGGGTCACTTTAGGAAAATCTTGAAATATTATTTTATAATAAAATCATTTTCGTTTTATAATAGCTCAAAAATGATTTATTTAGAGTATAAGGTGATTATGGGTCGAAAACCTCTCAAACAACAGGTTTTATATAGGTTTAGGTCACCATATTAACCTTCTCTTTTAGATTTAACTCTTAGTTAAATAGTTTGTCATTTACCATGTCTCTTTGTAGTTTTATATTATATGATTAATAAACTTACTATAACAACTCATGAGAACCCCAAATGGTTCTGTATTAATATATATAAACTTATATAATTCCTTTGAATGAACCTTAGATTTTTAGGACTATTATATAATTTAATAATATAATATTTGTTTTAAAAAATCATTTATGTCAATTTTGACACTATTTAGTATTTGGTTTTTTTGAAAGTTATCACAAATTAATTACTTCAAACCAAATACATTTAATAAACACTAACATGACATATTAACCTAGAAAATTTATGGATATCATAAAAACATTGAAATTACATTTATTTTAATATTTATAATACCATTTATTTGATTCTTTCATTAATAAGGTAATTACTGCATCACCATTGTGTCATAAATAAATTTTATTATTTAATGTCTAAAAATTATAAATAAAATAAAATAATTTATGAAATCGTTTTAGATTTATAATTATTATTTATAGTCTAAAATATAACTTATATAACACCATTTAAAAAGTTTTTTACTAAAAGATAAATGTTAATGTCATTTTTGTCTTTACTTTAAATTAATTAATATAAAGTGTCATTATCACTCTAAAGTGGATCTATGGGGTCCCAAAATCAACCCAATGATGCCCATGGTCGGAAAGTTATTAACCAATAGGAATATGATACATGTTTTGGTAATTTAATATTATTATAATATTATTTTTTACCCTCATTTACCGGATTTACCCTTTAACCATGGTAAATAAAATATTTACCGAAGTAATTATTCATAATGTATAAAAACAAAAGGTACCTATTTAAAAAATTTGGACCTACTGATTCCAAATATGGAATCCATTTTTCCATATTCAAAACAGAGAAGTGGCAGAAATTAATTTAAAATTAATTTCTATTGTCAAAACAAAAAGCGTGTTTTTAAGAAATAATAACTATCAAAATTTTGACACTTGTTTATGTCCAGTTTAAACGTGAAATTAAATACAATGACCTAAATTATATTAAATTATAAAAATATAATCTAATGATACTTTAAAACCACTAAAATTCATAATTTAACACTATAAATTATTTTGATTAAAAAAGTTGTTTTTAATTAAAATTTAGTATTTTTCACTATTCATGAAAAATTGAAAGTTTTCAAAAAAGTACCAAAATTTTACCCTAAGATAATTTTGATATTCCAAATTCAAAAATGAAGTACATTTTGAAAAATAAAATTTATAAAATTTCAAAAAGTGGTTATTACTATTTATAATGGCTAGTTTGATTGGTCGTGGTGTGTTAAAACTCCAAGTTGCGTACAACGCAAGCTACTACATTATTCAAAGGGAAACATACCATGTAAGCTTGGGGTGTTACATTCTACCCTCCTTAAAATAATTTCATCCTCTAAATTTCTAGAATATTACTGTATAAAAGGATCCGAGTGGTTCTTCATTATAAGTTCCTCAGGTCCCAACTTTTCATCTTCCATCTTATGGTTTCTCCATAGAACTTTTACCAGACAAGTCATCCGGTTTCTCAACTTTTGTTCTTTGGCATCAAGAATTTTGACAGGCTATTCACAATAAGACGTATCAGGTTCTAGTTAAATTTCCTCATAGGTGAGTACATGTGTTGGTTCAGGCATGTATTTTCTCAACAGTGATACATGGAACACATCATGAACTTTGGAGAGACTTAGAGGCATTGCAAAACGCTAAGCTATAACTCCAATTCATTCTAGAATTTTGAAAGTTCTAATGTACCTAGGAATCAATTTACCCTTCTTATTGAAATGTATAAAACCCTTCCATGGAGATACGTTCAAGAAAACATGGTCTCCTACTTGAAATTACAAATACTTCCTTCATTTATTAGCATAAATCTTTTTCATACTTTGGGATGCTTTGATGTGGGTTTGGATAATACTCACTTTTTCCATCATTTCGTCAACAAGTTCTGGGCCTACGAGTTTTCTTCCAGCAACATCATCCCAACAAGTTGGTGTGTGACATCTCTTTCATATAATGCTTTATATGGTGCCATCAGAATACTTGAATGGAAGTTATTATTATAGGAAAATTCTACTAGAGGTAAATATTGATCCATCATACCTTGAAAGGCAAGTGAGAAAGATCTCAACATGTCTTTTAAGGTTTGAATAGTCCATTCTGATTGTCCATTGGTTTGAGGGAGGTAGGAAGTGCTCAAATGAAGTTTAGTATCTAGGGCCTTCTAATGACTTTTCCAGAATCTTGAGGAAAAATGGGGATCACGATCAGAAACAATCAATTGGGGTACACCATGGAGTCTTACAACTTCATTAATATATAGTCTTGCCAGACGTTCAAGTGGTAAATCTTCTCTTATATCAAGAAAATGTTCTGACTTGGTAATACAATCAACAATGAACCATATTACATCATTCCTTCTAGGAGTCTTTGGTAGCCCCATGACAAATTCCATCATAACATTATCCCATTTCCACTCAGGTATGGGAAGAGGTTGCATGACTCCTATAGGATGTTGCCTTCTAGATTTTACTTGTTGACAAACCATACATCTGGACACAAAACCAGAAATTTCTCTCTTCATGTTGTCCCATCAAAAATTTCCCTTCAAATCACTATAAATCTTGGTACTCCCAGGGTGTATAGAGAAATTGGAGCTATGAGCATCATCCAACAATTCCCTTTTTAGATCAGGTATGTTAGGAACACAAATTCTATTCCCAAATTTCAAAATTCCATCTTCATATATGAAGTCACTCAATCTCCCATCATTCACAACTTTAATCTTCTTTTGAAATTCCTCATCATTAGTTTGAGAACTTTTTATCCTTTCTTGTAAAGATGGTTTGGAAACCATTTGAAAAATCATTGATGTTTCACCTTCCATGGTTATTCCCATATCCATCTTTACTAGATCCATGAAAATAAGATCCCTTCCATCTCTCATCTTGTTCAAAACTCCATGATCCTTTCTACTCAAAGCATATTCCACCTTATTTTCCTTCCCCGGGTGGTAGTGTATATTGAAATCATAATCCTTGAGTAGTTAAAGCCATCTTATTTTCCTCATGTTGAGTTATTACTATGAGAAAATATACTTCAAACTCTTGTGATTAGTATAAATCACACATTTTTCACCATAGAGATAGTTTCTCCCTATCTTCAGAGCAAAGATTACAGTTTCTAACTCAATATCATTAGTAGGATAGTTTTGCTCATGAATTTTTAACTATCGTGATGCATTGGAAATAACTCTATCATTCAGTATAATGACACAACCAAGTCCTTTCTTTGAAGCATCACTATAAATAACAAAACCATCATTCCCTGATAGTAGATTAAATATAAGATCATTAACTAATCTTCTCTTAAGTTATTCAAAACATTATTCACACTCTTTTTTTCAAACAAATTTAACCCCTTTATGAGTGAGCTTGGTTAATGGGTTAGCCAATCGGGCAAAATTCTGGACAAAATAACGATAATAACCTGCTAAACCAATAAGACTGCATACCTTAGTTATACTCATCAGTGGTGGCCATTCTTGGATTTCCTTGGTTTTTGAAGGATAAAAAAAGATTCCATCCTTAGAGACAATGTGGCCAAGAAAAGAAATCTTATGAATCCAGAATTCACACTTTCTAAATTTCCCATATAATTCATTTCTTCTAAGATTCCTTAGGATAATGCACAAGTGATTTTCGTGATCTTCGTAGCTTTTTGGGTATACCAAAATATCATTAATAAATACCACTACAAAGTCATCAAGATATTCCTTTAAAACTCTATTCATTAGATCCATAAAGATAGAGGGTGCATTAGTCAATCTAAAATGCATTACTATAAACTCGTAATGCTCGTACCTGGTTCGAAATACTGTTTTCAGAATTTCTTCTTTCTTCACACACAACTGATGATATCCATATCGAAGGTCAATCTTTGAAAAATATTGAGCTCCATGAATTTGGTCGAATAAATCATCAATGCGAGGTAGGGGATACTTTTTATTTATTATTATAGCATTGATCTCCCTGTAGTCAATGAAAAACATCATAGATCCGTCTTTCTTCTTAACAAAAAGGATAGGGGCTCTCCATGAAGAAACACTAGGGAGAATAAATACCTTATTACTAAATTTCTATAGTTTTTTCTTTAGTTCCACTAATTCCACAATGGTAATTCTATAAGGGGTCTTCGATATGGGTCTTGAACCATGAATTAAATTAATAGAAAACTCAATTTCTCATTCTGGAGGATGTTGAGGAAAATCCTATGAAAGCACATCAACATATTCTTGCACAATAGGTATATCCTCTATTTTAACATTCCTTTCCTCACCCATAGTTATTTCACTCTCTTACTCACCAATAATTGAATTTAGTAGAACTACTGGGGGTGGATCTAGATAAGAATCAGGTGGTGAAGTTTTTTCTCTAAAGATAAGGTAATCCTTATAATCATCGAAAATTGTAACCTCTTTCTTCTTATAATAAATTTTTTCATCATGGTCCGAAATCCAATCTATTCTGAGGATTATATCAAATTCAATCTGGGTATGATGATGAGATCAGCAGATAAAGAAAATTTATATACCCTAATGGGAACTGATTCACAAAACTTTGTTACGATGATACTTCCCTTAGGTGTTTTGACTGGAAACTCCCTTGTTAAGTCAAATTAAAAATATCTAGTTTTCTTAGTAAACTAGGAAGATATGAAATAATGAAATGATCCAGAATCAAATAAATCATTGGCTAAACTTAAGGAAACCATTAAATTACCTACCACCACATCTTTTGGAGCTTCTACATCAGTAGTAGTGATCGTATAAGCTTAGTCTTTCTCCCTTGGCCTTTTCTGAGTTAAGTTCCCTTGGAACTTAGGACATTCATTTGCATAATTCCCCTTTTATCTAAAATTTTAGCATTCGATATTGAATGATTCTTTCTTTCCCTTGCAATCATGAGCTTGGTGGCCTTTTTCACCACGCTTGTAACAAACTCACATTCCCTTCAGGAAAGTACTGGGGTGTTTCTTCCCACATTTACCTTAGGATGGATATTCAACTTTTCCCTTCTTCCTTTTATTTCCATTTCTAGATTGTTCAGAATATCTCCTTTTCTCTTTCTTTTCTTTAAAGTCCTAAGACTTAGAGAATTTCTTTTCTGTCTTGATAGCGCATGAGGCTATATCTTCATACAATGAGAAGGATTGTGAGACTAATGCTCAACGAAGAAATGGTTTTAACCCCTAAAATAATCGATCAATATTACTTATTAGGTTATGTATATAATCTGTTGCATGCCTTTCTAACCTTCCAAAGTTAGCCTCATGAGATATTCTCATCCTCCTTTTTCCTCAGACTCAGAAATTGTATTTCCATACCCACTCGATGGTCATGAGGAAAGTATTTTTCTAAGAAAATATCTTTTAACTCCATCCATTACATGTTTGATACTTCTTCATATTCCTTTGTGTTTTTGATTAATGACCACCCTTGATCTGTATCTCCCGTGAGGTGATAAACTACCATGACAAATTTTTCCCTTTTGCTACTCCCCAAAGCATGAAATATTATCTCTAAGGAATTTATCCATTGCTCAACTACTAATGGATTTGTACTCCCATTGAATGTTAGTGGTTGTTTCCTCATGAAGCGGTCTAGCATTGATCCTCCACATTGCAGATTAGGGTTCTCCATATGGGTAAGGTTATTATTCATAAACTGAGTGAGTTGTCCTAGTATGGTGATAAGTTGATCATCACCAGTTTATTTAATAGATCCACTATAATTATCTTGAGTATAAGGGAAATACCTACATGGATTACGTGTGTTGATACAGTTTCCATTCCTTCCACTAGGAGCCATTTCTAAACAATGGCATACAATAGATTATTTTATGAACCATAATACACAATTCCGAACTTGTAAAACACTTAACATAAATTGAACAGTTTATGGATATAATCCATAATCCTAAAAATGTTTTCTATGACGAAGTATATACTCATAAATCCTTCATAATGGTTTGTAAATAAAATGTGAATTATCCTAAGCATATCCCCTGGGAGTGTCGTAACCAAGAGTGCAGCAAGGCCGGTTGTCATGCACCTGTTCCCATTCGAGTCTAGCTCAAAGTGGTGTTTTCAGGTTTTACCCCTAGGTAAATCTATTCCAGAGCTGACTCTACCAACCCGTATCTAGACAGGTATGTATTTCTTGGAAAACTCAAAAAATATATATAGTACCAAAATTCTAGGAAGTTCTTCTATACTAATCCTCAAAGTCTATCTTCGGGTAGTGTTCTCCAATAAGAGTTTTTATAAATCTAGTTTCTAAGGTTTGTACTAAACTTTATCTGATTCCAACTGTAATTCCCCAACCCTAGTTACTCAGAGTTGGTGAATTTTTATATAATATTGGCATGATACAAGGAATCATGTCCTGAAAGATCGATCAGTTTAGTTGCCTTGGAAGTACTAGATACATTCATAAGTTTTACATTACATCATGAAATAAAAACATCAACAAAATGTTTTCCCATTTTGAACACACTTATATCCTTAGCCTATCCTCACAGGTAAACCATAATATAATTCTTCACATCCTCAGAAAAATAAAACATAGAAAGCGGTGAGCTTAGATGCTCAGTAAGGATAACAATATAGCATAAACTTTCATAAATAAGCATAAAATTTTAGGAAATGTATAAGACTAAAACAAAAGCCTTTTAAACTTAAACTTCATCATAATATGGAAATGATAAAATCAAAGAATTCCATTTAAATATTCACATGGACATTCTACTAGTCGAATAATCAGATGTAATATGAATATCCACTTTTATAATGATGGAATGCATAATGCCAGACTTCATAACCACATAGTCAAGGCCTTGTTCCAAGACACTAGTTTGTCTCATGAGACCAACTGATGCATCAAGGAGATATAGCAGGCTCTACCCTTCACTTACTAAGTCCAATGCATTCCTCGTATGAAAAGGTTTAAACATAACATAAACATTCGTATTAAAACTAGCATATGTAATTTCAATACTTCATCCATAAACCAAGAATGGTGTAAAAATAAAACACCCACAGTCAAACATATCACAAAACCTTCAATAAAATATGGAATATTTGTATCATAATAAATCAACTTCAAATAAGTTTAAAATCCATCAAATCATGTTCACATAGATGAGATGAAAAATATTTGAAATAAAATACCTCTTTCTATTTTGAAATAATTTAAAAGTCACATAATTATAAAAGAACACATTTATTTTAAAAATATTCATATAATATTGTATGGGAATCTTCGATAATGATATAATGACGGAAAATAGCCATACCCGCCGTATAAGTTAAAAAAAGAAATTCTTTCCCTAATTTTGTCGAAAAGTTCATAAAGTACCTTTTTTGGAAAATGATGGAAAGATTCCTTTAAAAAAATATAAGGTAAAATAAGGGTATAAATGACTTTAAACCATAGTTTAGAAAATAGTAAAAATGTTTTGAAATACATTTTTAAGAAACATGGATGTGGATGATAAAGAGGACCTAGTAGATACTTACTCAAAAAAACCTCAGATAATAAAGAGATTGTGAAATTAACCCTTACCTTGTAATTTTCCTTAGTCGATGGTATTCTAACCTTTTATATAATAGTTAATACATTGTTATTAAATTATACAAGAACTATATACATAAATATTATATCATATATGATCCTCTAAAATTACTTTTTTAATAATATTTCAGTAGTATCATCATTTCGGGTGTTAACTGATTTGTTTTCTTTATATGATTGGTTATATAATCCATGTTTGTTATGGATAGGATATATTTGATTCATATACATAATGATATTATGTTCCTAAAAATTATTTTTAATCATAAAATGAAATTTATTCTTGAATTATTACGATGAGGAATGAATCGTACCTCGTTCGTGGAGATGATAATCCGTACGTATGCACGAGCGACAATATCATTATATTGATGGTGAAATCATATGTAATTGGATGGTATATAATATATACAGAATAATTAACATGTTATATTTATTATTTACATCAATTATACTCATTATTATACCCATCCAAATAATGAAGTGTTTGAATAACAAACTACACCATGACGTGGAGACGGTAAGCTGTACGCACGCACGTATGGTGAATTTGTCATTAATAGGATGGATATAATAATTAATATGGTTGTAAAATTTATATAATAACATCACAGTATATAGAATATACTGTATTAATTATTTCATAATGTAAAAAACAAATAAAGAAGAAGTGGAAGATGAAAAGAACTTGAAAGAGGTGATGAAATATTTACCTCTTCTTCGGGTTCTTCCTTTTGGTTTGATCAAAGGTATCATTAGGTTAAATTTCCAACAAAATGAAGGACTCTAGGATGAATGGAGGAAAGTTGGGAGGAAATTTGGGTAGGGTTTATCCAATCCAAAAGGCTTTGGAGGTGTGAAATTAATAAAATGGTAAGTACCCTTTTATAAGAGAGGTGAGGGTCACTTTAGGAAAATCTTGAAATATTATTTTATAATAAAATCATTTTCAGTTTCTAATGGATAAAAAATGATTTATTTAGAGGATAAGGTAGGGATGGGTCAAAAAAATCTCAACCAATAGTTTTTATACAGGTTTATGTCACAATATTAACCTTATCTTTTAGATTTAACTCTTAGTTAAATAGTTTGTCATTGACCATGTCTCTTTGTATTTTTATATTATATGGTTAATAAACTTACTATAACAAACCAAGATTTTCCCAAGTGATTAATTATTAATATATATAACCTTATATAAGTCCTTCAGCCAATAATTATATTTTCAGGACTATTATATAATTTAATAATATAATATATTTTTTAAAACTCATTTATGTCAATTTTGACACTATTTAGTATTTGGTTTTTTTGAAAGTCATAAAAACTTGATTACTTCGAAAAAAATATATTTAATCAACCCTAAAATTTAATATTCACTTAGAAAATTCTTGGATGTCATAAAAACTTTGAAATTAGATTTATTTTAATATTTATAATACCATTTATTTGATTATTTCATTAATAAGGTAATTACTACATCACCATTGTGTCATAAATAAATTTTATTATTTAATGTATAAAAATTAAAATAAAATAAAATTATGTAGAAAATATTTTTAGATTTATAATGAGTCTTTATAGTCTAAATGATAAATTATATAACCCCATTTAAAAAATGTTTTACTAAAAGATATATGTTTATGTCATTTTTGTCTTTACTTTAAAATAATTAATATAAAGTGTCGTTATCACTCTCAAGTGGCTCAATGGGGTCCTAAAATTGACCCACATATGTCCATGGTTAGAAATATATCAAACAATAGGAATAGGACACATGTTAGGGTAATTTAATATTATTATAATACTTTTTTACCCGTATTTACCGGATTTACCCTTTAACCAATGTAAATAAAATATTTACCAAAGTAATTATTCATAATGTATATAAATAAAAATTTCCTAATTACATAATTTGGAACTCATGATTCCAAATATGGAATCCATTTTTTCCAAATTCAAAACACATAAGTGGAAGAAAATAATTTAAAATTAATTCATGTTGTCAAAACAAAAAGCATGTTTTTAAGAAATAAAAACTATCAAAAGATTGACACTTGTTTATGTCCAGTTTAAATGTGAAATTACATAAAATGACATAAATTATATTAAATGATAAAAATATAATCTAATGTTACTCTAAAAACACTCAAATGTATAATTTAACACTCTAAATTATTTTGATTAAAAAAGCTCTTTTTAATTAAAATTTAGTATTTTTCACTATTCATCAAAAATTGAATGTTTTCAAAAACGTACAAAAAAATTCACCCAAAGATAATTTCGATATTCCAAATTCCAAAATAAAGTCCAGTTTTAGAAATAAAATTTATAAAATTTCAAAAGGTGGTTATTACTATTTATAATGGCTAGTTTGATTGGTCGTGGTGTGTTAAAACTCCAAGTTGCATACAACACAAGCTACTGCATTATTCAAAGGGAAAAGTGCCATGGAAGATTGGGGTGTTACAAATTTAGGTTGTGATATATTTCAATAAGGATGTTTTCATCCATTAATTCTTCTAGGGAGATCTCACGTTGGTTCTCAGAACTCCAATGAAACTAAGGAAGAAGCCTCCAAAACTAGAGTCTACATTGGAAGGACCTAACATGATACGTGAGGTTTACCCAAAGGGGATTATTATTTGATTACTATGGATGTTATGAACATCACACCTCTTACTAATGTGATATTTATCAAAAAAATAAATTGCATGATATATCATAAAAAGTTATGTCTGATTTGCAAGACTCTAAACTACATAGTAATAGTCCATTATACATAATACTATATGATAACATCCTAGCTGAATGATGTTAAAATTTCATAGTCTTGGCCCATAACCCATTTCATTAAACCACATTCCACTACGTTCCTTGTCGCATGACTTTAAATTGCAACACACAATGTCCCTTTAATTATGAACTTCAGCCAAATTCCCATCAAGTTCATCACGAACAAATTTTTACCTACATAGTGTGTCCCATTACTCGTGACCTCTCTTAACTTCCCAACATGAGATCTCAATCGATATAGAAGTATTTGGTACACAATATACCCCTGAGTTAGATTATAAATTCCCCTTATTCTTTTCATATGAGTCAGATATGTGAAAGGAACCTATATAATAAGAACTACACATGGCTTGATTCTTATTATCATTGGATACTTAGTAACACTACGATCCCTTATCCTGGACCCAACCACAAATTTAATCAATGATAAATTCCATCACCCTCATGTAAGATCCTTATATGTATAATTAATTTCATCATAAGAACTACATGTGGCTTGATTATTATTGACACATGATATGTAGTGACACCCAAATATCTTATCCCATGCCTATCCATAATCCACAAGTAAAAGTCCTATCTCTCAACATACGATGTCTTTATTTGTAGAGAACATGTGAGAACTATGTTTTGATTGATTCTTATTTGTACAAGATATGTGTTGATTATTGAATCCATTTTCTGAGTCCCAACCATAATCTAAAAAAGAGTATAATTCATCTCCCCCTACATGCGAGTCATATCTATTTAGGGGTCACAAAATCAATAACTATATGTGGCTTGATTCTTGTTAACTCAAGATATATAATTATACATGGATCTGTTATCCTTGTCCAAACTAAAATTTACAAGGAAAAAATTTACCTCCTTCTACATATGATCCCAATATATATAGGGTTTTGGTGTCAAAAACTATGTTTGGATTGATTCCTGATGCATCAAAATACTTAGTAACGTCTAGGGTCATCTTCCCTGGATCTAGATACAAGATCCCATTTTCCAGATTCCTTTTTTTTGGTAGAAGGTTTTAAAAATTATGAATGGTGAAAAATGTCCCCAAATGTTGGTCACTCTATTTGGAACCATTTTCGTCCATACTATATGAACTCAAACTGTTTATCGTGAGCCACATCATATGATTTGGTAATTTGAAATATGACCTCTAACTCTACACTTGAATACACCATGACGGGAAACACCTCCGTGTAATAAGACTTGGTTTTTGGAGTAAAAAGCTCAGTTTTCCCCCATATTTTTATTTTCTCCATTATCATGTACTCTAAAGAAACATGGGAAATACCCTATTCACCTGTTGTTTCACACATGGAGCATGAATATTACATGATTAGATATTCTAGTGGATTTTCCTGAGAATCATGATCGAGATGTACCACCTTTTAAAGATACAGAATCACATCAATGTGGTGTGACATAGGTATGGTCCATCCAACCTTGAATTAAATAGTATTATCCCCACCCATACATATGAGATGGATCTATGTAGAATTCCTCAAAATAATCAAAGAATATATATGGCTTGATTCTTACTTTTTTGGGATACGTAGTGATTCCTAAGCCCCTTTCTATGAACCCATCCATAAACTCCATATTTATCAAACCATTTGATATGAGGATTATTCCCTTATAGTCTTAGACCACCTAAGGATATGAATACAAAATATGAGAATTACTCCCCTCTTATGTATGATCTAGTTATACACATCAACCTTTAGTATATGATTCTATACCCATGAATATATATTATAATAATTCCCCTATATCAGAAGAATGATTTGTAGATGGATTCTTATTAACTCTAGATACACAGTGACATTCATATCATATAAACTTTTGACTCATCCACATAATTCCATCCATATTCACTTCCTTCTAAAGGTCCATGGTAGCTTAGACACCATAAGATTAGGTCCAGAGTGAATTAACCACATTTTTTGAAAAAATCCTCTTCCACAAGTCATAATTTACTTCTCAAGTTTCCTAGATTTTTATAAATATTCCATGGATATAAATAATGAGGATATCCAACTCCAAGGGACACTTATTGATTATATTTTCATGTATTCCCCAATATGGCTCTCCATATGTCCCCCCATTCTATCCATTCAAACAAATGCATCTCATATTGAGGGGAAGGACCTCTAATATCAATATTCCCTGACTACATAATAGAAGAACCCAATATTTGAATGTGGTCAGTGGTCATCCCTTATATACTTATCCCATATCATCATTCTTGATCTATGAAATTTACTTGAAATTTATATCATCATCATCATTATTACTTGTTAAAAATATGTTATGGTGTCTTTGGATCTTAAGACCTATCTAAACTATCACTATTGGGAATCCTTTTCACTTGGGATCAAAGCAATATAATATTAAACCCAACAATTTAGTTCAAATATATACAAATTTAAACACTATCTTTAACATTTCATAATCTCACAACATTAAATTTCAAGTGAAAATGATATAAAACTCATCATGTCGAAAACCCACAATGGGTATCCGGGAAAAAATTCAAGTTCATGATAACTAATTCTCCCCCATATGAGGCTTCTGAAAAAGTTAGAGCACAAATTAAAGAGGCATAAATATAATGGGGTCCACCATATTATCCTAGAAAAATAAAAGTTATGCTCATTGTACTCTCCTGGCCTAATTTTTTTAGAGAAACTGAATCTCATATTTCTTCACCCTGTTAATGTGTCCATTACACTATGATGTTACTTATAGGGCACCAAAACCTTCTTTGAATTCTCATCTCCCATTCACCTACTTCATCTTATAATTTCTTGAGTCCTCATAAGTCTTATATTGTTATTATTAGTGATCATATCCAACTCCAAATGAAACTTCTGGTTGGCAAGGCATACATGTCCCAATATGGCTCTACATATGTGCCCCCATTTTTGTATATCAAATAAATCTATTTCATTAAAAGGGGAAATACATATAATTTTCATATGCCTTAAAAACATTATAGTAGAACCCATCATTCAAATATGGTTAGATATCATCTCTTATATAGTCATCCCATTTCATCATCCATGATTTAGGATCCTTAGGTTATGATTTACATAGTCTACCCTCTCATCTATTCAAGTGGATTAGATAGCCTTAATGTTAAAAATTTGTGCATCATGCCCATTGTCAAATGAATACCATGAAATACTATTTCTTATGAATTCTATTAATTGGGATTGTTTGGTACAGGAATTGTGGAATTAAATACCATCCATGTTACTCACATTGGTGAAATTGAAATGGAAAAAATTAAAAAAACATAAACATAAAGATTTTAGGGTCTACCTCATGATCCCAGTAATAACCATGATATGTTCACTAGGACCTTGGCCTATGAAAAATTTAGAGCACTCCCTTTTCACAAAATACTAACCTGAATCACCCCTTCGATCCAAACCATTCGCCATCCATTTCTATATAGACCAAATCTAGTGCAATATTGATGGAGTCTATAGAAATACCCATTCATGATCCAAACGCATGAGGAATTAATTAGGGTTTGGAATATAATTTGAGTTAGTCTAAAATTTGGGGGAACCCAATTTTTTTGGCTGATTTAAAAAATATTGAATCATCAAAAGTCTTTGATCAAAAATAAGATTTGAAAATAATACAAAGAATGAGGAAAACTTTTTTATTTATAGTTAGAATAAAGGATCATCCATAAAATTGGAGTCCATTTGTTTTTTACAATAAGGGAAGTCTCTCAAATAATTTCACACAAAATATTAGAGTCCACTGATTGATTTTTCAAGGCTATGTTAAAGTTATTAAATCACGGTGGATTTAGGTTTCTCAGAAAATAAAAGCCTCCATACTTCAGTAGTAGCAACCCTCCTTCCATCTTCCACTTCGTCCAATATTTTTTAGTACACAGTGAGTTGTTCATTGGTAGTATCCAAATCATGTTTGAGAAGATTTAATTCAACAGTCTTTCCTTTGATCATGCTTTGGTGTTCCTCAACTAGATCTATATAGTTCAACTCCTGTTGAAGCACTGCAGCTCATAGAGTGGGGGATAAAAATATTATCCTTTCTCTTATAAAATGATAGTGTGATTTTCACCATCCTCTTGATGTTGTACAATTATCATCACAACTTGATGAATATCATGATAGTTAACTTCCCCAAACAATAAGATGATGAATAGACAGTGAAGGTGTTTCAACTAATTACCCAAGTCTACAAAGGGGGTATCATAGATCCATACCAAGATTGTCCTCTATATTCTGTATCTCTATATTTAGGTAAATGATTTTACCTACAAGTTATAATCTATTACAATCATTGGAATTGGTATATATTTAGGGACCGGATCAATCAGGTTGGGTTTAGTCATAATAATGCATGGATGACTTAATACCAAGAAAATATGTGATTTTTTTCACTAACCAACAAGTATGTTGAATCATGATGCCTAATTTCATGAGCCTATGGTTGACTTATTGATAAGAACAATCAAATAAAAAAATTATTTTATAGAAATTAGAGATTCAATCATATTTTGAAGTGTTTTGATACTTAGTTTCTACTTCTAGAGAGTGTTCCACAACTAACACCTCCCTTCCTTGAGAGATAAATATGAGGATTTCCTATTGATAAACCTCTAGTAAGTCTCAAGTCACTTGGAATACCCCTTGAAATAGGATCAAAAGTTGAGGGGGCGCTCTTTCCCAATATCTTCTTGAAAGTCTCCCTGAATGGTTATATGCAAGGAAACTTTGGATACAAGTCCATGCATAAAAAAGGAGAATAAAGACAACATGTATTTAGGAAATTTACCTTCTTGAAGTGATTCAATGAATGAAGTAACGTCACTTACATAGTGATTAGACATATTATAAACATCTATTAGGTCTTCTATAAAATTTAATTAAACTAAGGTAATTGATAATATATTTTGGTCAAGGCCAAGTTGATGATCTAGGTGGGTCCCACTCCCAGTTACTTCTCCTTATATTATTTTGGGAGGTATGGAATTTTCATGATCTTGGGAAGTGGATGATCATCGGGTACCAATATTTAGGCCAGTCCCTGAATGGATCAACATGTTAATTGGAAGTTAAGGCAATATTCTTAAAATGAGCACACAAGGTGATGCATGGAATGTTCACTTACTAGCTTGGGATGAAGATTGGATTACAATAGCCTCAACTATTCTCATATTTGTATTTAAATTGGAGGCAATTTCACTAGATGAACTATAGGTTTTAACATTGGAAATACCCTATCCATATCAGAAATCTCCCTTGGTATATTCTACTGTGTTTTTGACAAGCCTTCTTTGTATACCTCTATATTCAGTTGGATACTAAGACCAAAAAATTACCACCAATAAAGACATGATAGGTGAATGATCCTCGTCATAATGCTTTCAGGAATAAACAAAATTTTAGTGATAGTGTTAATAGTGATGAAGTAAGGGAAAGATGGGTATCTTTCAAACCTATTATGAAAATAAATTTCACCATAATTACCACTTTAGCCTCTTGATTTCAACCCTAAAAATTCCTCCTCTCACTTTCAATGGAGTTTTTATTCCTTATGGGAGTAAATTATGGTTTTTAAATCATTTTTGTACTTCACTACTTCATCGGTCTTATCACTGAATGAGATATTTAAGGAGTACATTTCTTTTCCAATCCATGATAGTATAATTTATTCTTTTTAGAGGGAACCTTAAATATCCCTCATGGACAAGGAAGTTATCCCTATACTCCACTCCCTATAAGCTTATAGATATTTAGCATCAATAAGAATCAAATGAAGATGATCTAATTCACCCCCTAAATGTGGGAAAATGATGAATTTTAGTTTCTTCCTGGAAATATGAGATGATAATCCCCCCTTTGAATTGAATTTCTTCATAGGCCTCTCATCCTCCACTGGCTAGGAAGTAAACTATTTGTCTGGTATTGTCTTCTCTACATGAAAACATTGTTCTCTTTCATCACTAGGAGTATCCTTAAACTTTGGTACCAGGGTTTCTAGATATCCACTTGGATATATCAACATCCAGGTCACTAAATAGTAATAGATTAGACCATTATAAACATTAGTCATAGGGAACGTCACTTAAATTTCTGTCTCCACTCTCAATTTCAATAGATAGAATTAGTGTTCCACTATAGGGTGTCTCTCAAAATTCATATTATAGGGAGGGGCATGCACTTCTTCTAAACACATTTAATCTGAATACTGCATTGGTAGTGTGTATATACTTCCCAAATTACCTTTCCATCTATTTTAGTCACTATAACCCCATCTTTAATTGATATCAGGTAGGTATGATCTATAGGTCTCCTAGTGGTGTTGTCAAAAATAGTTATAGTCAGATCTATATATTGTATTTATAAGAATTGGTCATGTTGATTTAATCAACTCTTGATATATCACTCCATCAAAGTAAATAATGCAAACCCATTGATTCTCTAAATACATGTTCAGAAATATCCTTCAAGTGTATCCAATTGATTCATGATTTTTTAGCAGCCTATATGCATTGGAATCCATCCCCATAGTACCTAAATGGGGCAGAGAACTCTAAACAATGCCCTCCACTTTGAGACATTCCCTAGATGATGATATAACATAGATAATAACAACACCGGTAAGTTAATATGTAAGAAAATTTTCATCTAGAAATCCATTATGAAGGTTGAATCCCTTAATCTTCCCTTATTCTTAACTGGAAGAAGATATCCACTTAGGTACATGTCTAAGAAACCCATAGCTAAAACAGCTATCCATCTTGGGTTGATACCACTCATACCCTGTTCTAAAACTATTTCCCATTCAAGAAAATCCATTAGGAATTAGTATTCCCACACTTCACATAAACCGTTGCATATTCAATATATCTTATCCTTTAGATCACATATGGTGATCTTAATAAATTGATTGGCCAATGTCCTGAACAATTTTTCATCTTTGGTGTGGAGATCCTCCCCCATAACATGTCTCAATAGTTGAAGCAGTTATCCATAGACCATTTGAGTTCTCTCAATTTCATCCCATAAAGAAAATTGGGGGAGGAATTCAACAAAGATATCCCCTAAAATTGGGGCTTCGCTTATCATATTCACACCCCACAATCTCACACCTACTTAACTATATACTAGGTGGATGGTGTTTTTATTTTGGATCCTCCTATTAATGATCACTTTGATAATATATTTTATTAGATGTATGAGAGTTTGGGAAACTCATACAACTTTATAAATACCCACCGCTTTCATCTTCGCTATGAAGTCACTATAATTTTGTTGCACCAATAATGGATAGCCCCAATCCACACCGAAGGCACCCCCATACCCATCTCTAGGAACAACCGATACTATAAATTTACACCACCAATTTTATGATGGAGTCATAATTTTTAAAATCTTGATATATCAAATTACTTCCTATTTATAAAGAAAAAGGAGCATATTTTATCACTTGAAACTTCGAGTGATCATTTTCTTTGATGATGTTTCCAGATACTGCAATATTTTCTTAAATCATCCCTTGATGCATGTGAATATAACCTGATGGTTTATTATCTACATGAGTAACTAGAATGGGGACATCATTCATTAACCTAAAACCATATAATGATAGTTTTTTTGATAGAGTATTGTATTGAAATCCCACTCCCATAAAACCCAAAAGTGATTGATGTTTTACATTGATACATTGGAACTGACCATCATCAATGATCTCAATGATCCCTGTGAACATCACAACTACTACTTAGGAAATCCTAATCTATTATAGAGTATCCATCTAGGAAAGACATCAAAATCACCATCAAATTATGAAAAGTATAACATTTCCCCAATTAAATTACATGACTACATGTAGTAGGAAAACAAAATTCACTTGGTTGCATTAAGTGAATCAGCTAGATATCTCTCACATAATCACTTATGAGGAAGATATATTAACACAAAAAAGAAAATATATGATAAAACTGGTGTTCTAACCTTATATTTCATGAATTCCGAGTTCACTGCGTGAAAAAACACCACACGATCCACAATAAGCGAACATAACTAAGAAGTTTAAACTAAGAAGAGAGCTTTGAATTATTGATAAAAAATTATTAAATAGGGGGGACATTTAATCTTTATATGTGTTGACTAAAATACCTCTAGACCTTCACAGAACACATAGTACTTACGCGCGCTTCTATAATTTCTTCAGAGTTAGCTTCTTATCATTCTTAATATACCAAATTTCAAGGAGAATAATTTTTTTGATGCTATAGAACTAAAAATAAGAAGAAAAATGGGGGGGGGGGACAATATGAAATTTGGAAAAGAGAAAAAAAACCAGATATAAAAATAACAGGATCGCCTATGCTTAACAGGATAATACATTTATACTTGGAGGATCTCTTAGTTAACATGTAATTTCTAACAGGCTCAACCAAAAAAATTAGATTTGAGTACACACGATGTTGATGAGGACCTCCATATAAGAGATTTATGAGACTACCCTTGGGACTAAGAAGATCACATAGCTGAGAAACCATGTAGTCACCTACTTTGGATATTATGTGATCGATGTCGAGTACACGAGACATTGAAAAAGAGCATCACTCCCAAATCTATACACCTATATCTCAAGACTACAAGATCACCAACATAATGACCCAGGTGAACATATGTCCTAACATACCTGAATTTATCCACTAAGATTTTTGATGATCCCTCCAACAAGCTTAACAAGGTTTCCAGTGTAGAGTATGCATTGCGTTGATGATTCTCCTATGTGATATTGATGTACTAGGTTGGATTCCATGGCACATATGTTATGTTTAAAGGATAAATATATAACCTATGATTATAAATACCCCCTTTACCTTATTATAATGAAACAAAGATAGAAGGATAAAAGAGGATGCTAGATCATCCATTTCAACCTCCTCAAAATACCAACATGTAATTTCAAATACTAAGAAAATGATACTACAAAAATGGTAGTAGGAAACCTCTGTGAGGATATTAGTACCATGAAGATATAACTAAGTTCATGATTCCTCTCACACCACATGGTTTCCACACCTACCTCAGAAACTCTCCCCTCCCATAAGTTTCCTTATATACATTATATTTTCTTATTTCCATGGTACTGGGTGAATTCCAAGTTACCAAAAGAATTCATAGTACTAGGTGAATTTTCTGTACTAAAAAAATTTCCCCATTACTAGGAAAATTATACTTATATTAGAAAAAATATTAAGTTACTAGGAAAATTATGCTTGTACTGGGTGAATTTATATTCTACCTGGTGAATTTACCAATGCCCTAGGAAAATTTCATATAGTCAGCAAATTACACTTAATAAGAATTAAGGGAATACCTCTCATATTGGAACTCATAGACCGCACTCATATGAATGACCAACCTATCTTATGTCATAATCATTTCCCAAGCTATATGACTAGGTTGAAGAAGCTCAGAATCCTAAAGGGGTTCCATCCGGACCACCTCTGGAGCCGCTAGAAAAACATGGATGGAGTATGCATATCAACATACATCCATTTGATCATAAATTTCCTTAAGAAAATGAGGCTTTCAGTCTTTGTACTAGATAAGTAACCCTTAATTAAACCATAATCATGGATTAAATTGATAATAATCATCCCAATTAGAAAGAAATGAAAATAACTTCTACTAGTTTGATGTTGGATTTCTTATTCATCCCATGAGTTAGACCAGATAAGTTATCCCTCCTAGAGTAATCCCCTAATATTTCTTATCGAATTCCACTCTCCTCCTAACTATGTGTTTCATACCCCATATTAGTTGAAAAATAGGTATAAATATGGAAGGATAAGATATCACTCTAGATATGAGACACAAGTGGCTCCTATTGATGATTTCATCAACCACGAAACATCAACAGGATAAAGAGAGATAATGAGATTTGGGTAGCCTCATTTTCATAAGACCCATTCAAATCTAGTTCCATTATCCCATGTGATCTTTCTGATCCTCACCCATATCATTTTTATTACATTGATCATGTCTTACTTGGGTTTATATATCTGGATTGATCATGCGATTTTCACCACACATATCTCATCTTGGTCCTCTTTCATAGGTGTAAGTTGTTACAAATATTTCATCTAAGAACCATTATTTTCTTCAAACCCCAACATATCTTTCATTTGGTCTTTATTCTTAAGAATAATTCTAAAATATCCTTTATCCAGGACTCCTTCTTAGGTGTAATAACAAATACTTATTTCATATGAGTATATTCTTAAGGTGAAATCCCCAACAACCACATTTACTTCTCCACAAGGGGATAAATTCATGATAAATATTGCTAGGGCAACATTATATGTATAAGATCCACTCATTTTTTTATTGTGGTACCTTTAATGATAGAGAAATACATGTGACATGAAATTAAACTACATGTACAATATCTTAGTCAAATGAAATTAAAATTTATCATAGCATCCTTATCACCTAACGTTAAACAACATGGTGTCATCCTATTACATGACCTTAAATTATTCCACTAAAATTACTTGGGATTTGATTTCTATATTGATGGGATACATAGGATTACTCCCTAATGTTCAAACCTTACACCATTAATCTCTCATTTCCATCCTCATTGGTCTATATCCTTCTTGAGATCGATAATTCCCTTCCCTCACCTAGAGATACTCCCATGAGTCTATACATATCATCAATTAGGTATATATTCCATAAATACCATACTTTCATTGTTGCATATTCTTGATAGTATCATACCCCCACACAAAGGGCCATATTCATTATAAGTCCCATAATATTATTCTCTTCAGTCCATATTCTTAGTGAGATCCATATTCATAGGGATATATTCCTTAATAAAACAATCCATATTTCTTGGGATATATTCACTTCAAGGTCAACCAAAAAGTACTTCTCATACATAAGTCTCACACCAACCATTTCTTGAAACCTTTCCCCTAGTAGTCCTTACCATATGATGTTAAAATTCATGGACTAGTTCTCATTACATGAACTTAAAAGTTATGATGTTTCCTATTAAGAAATTCTAATATACATGGGTTGAAATTCCCTTTATAGGGATATATAATAATCCCCCATCAAATAAATCTTGATACCAAAATTAAAACATCCTCTTCCCTAGATGGTGGTAAATTCTAGGGTTCCCAACTGTGTGTATTTAAACTATAACATGAAGAAAAAAATAGAATAATTCTATATATCAAATATTGACATAATTAATTTAATCAGATCACTAATACATGGGTAATCAATTCCACACAAGTATTATAGTAAACCTTCATGAACATGACTTGAATTCATAATAGAGTCTTAGAGTATGCAATAATTCCCCCTAAAAAGGGTGTGTATGAGCCTAAACTCCCATCATCTTTAAGGATGTGTATCCTAAGTGTCACTAGTAATGTCATTGTGACCAACCACCTTTGGAAAGAAGGTCTCCACTGACTCAAAAAAATAAGATCAAATTGTGTGTTTTGGATTTTAAATTTTTAATGAAATATCCTAGAAACATATATTTTCCATTTCAATTAAGGTAGGATTTCCAAAAAAAATTGGGTATTTAAATTTTAATAGATTATGTTGATGATATTATGGGTACCAGTTGATGGGGATTTTGTGAATAGAGGCATCATGGGTGCACTGTGGACCTTTTATGGGTAGTTGGTTGTGTTTCCAATGATGAAACATATCTCATTAAGTTATTATATATTATCACTCATTGATTTAATTGTTTGATAAATTATAAATTTTTTATAATTGTTTGTGGAGTCTCTTGGATGAGTTAGGGGCTAATGTATAATGATAGTGTTTAGTGATTCATTATCCAAAGATGTAGTGGAGTTTCTTGAGGGGATAAATCCATTTTAGAAAGGTGTCCCCTAATTATTAATTTTGATTGTTTATACAGTTTTCTCATGAGAAATGTGAGATACAATCAGAATAATTATTCATAATTGAACTAAATTAATTGAATTACTTTCCTTGACTTGTATATGTTAGATATTAAGTCCATGGTGGATCCTTTGATCATTAAAATTTTATGCCTTTATCACTGATGTATATGGGTTTGATTTAAAGTATGATACAATGATAGGTGAACCCTAGAGGGATATTTCCTATGTGAGTTAACACATAGTGGAAATTGGATAGGTTCCCTTGGTCTCCTTTGAGTGGGGGATGTGGTTGATCTAGGGTAATCATATTGAGTTTTTATCAATAAAAAATTTCACATAACCTTGTAGCCTTTTGTATTGTTTGATCATTATGTGGAGGGAGTTTTCTTACCTCATTAACATATGGTATATAGGTGGCTATATCTTGGAATAGACTTGTGTATAGGTTTAACATGAGAGGACCAACCCCATGGGACTTTAAGAGTGAGATGAATGTTATTATATCCCTTGTGTGATTTTCCTTGATCATTTTATCTAAGATATTAATTAAATCATGATGTGATTGGGGTTATGTTAAAGGGATACTATACCCATTGAGAGATGAGCCTTGAACCCAGTGTTTCGAAATATACTAAGGGAATACTTTAGGGGTGTCTTGATTATCACGAGACTTAGTAAACCATGTAGGTACCTTGGTCCCATTCGATAAAATGAATGAATAAAGTAATTAGGCTAATATAGTGGTAGAAATTAATGAAATAGAAATGGTAATTATCTGATTTTTTGAAATACTGATAAAAACTTGATTGTATTCAAATGTTCGGTGAATTTTCAACCTATGTGACCCTTGTGATAGACGAATGTTTACTAAATTTTTTTAATGCGCATGTATTTAATTAAAAAATGATTTATGTTATGTGAATAATGATGTTTGGTATGAAAAATGGTTATTGAATGTGATATGGATTGGGTTTCATTCCAACTGAGGTTATATTATGGTTTAGGGATGGAATATGATATGATTTTGGCATCTTGGCAACCATAGAAGGTTTTGAGATGTGGCTTGTTTTATGGATGAACATGTGATTTGGTTTGGGAATTCATTCCAACCATGGATGCATATGTCATTGTGGAAAGATTATGGGAAATTGGGTTGGAATTCATTCCAGCCAAGGAAGTGTAAAAGGAATGAGTTTGGGGAAATTCTAACTATTTCCTTATGAATGTTTGGTTTGGGAGTTCATGGAAAATATGTAAAATAAATGAATTGGGGATTGATGTGTGTCTCAGGTTAAAAATAATGTGAACCACATATGGATTTTGTGTTTGGATAATTTGAAATCTTACAGGTTTGATGTGATGGCTCCTAAGGATTTGTGGTATGGAGTTAGATGTGTGATATAGGTTGGAAATTATGTCTCATAAGCTAGTTATAATATGAAGGGTTGGACATAATTCCTTCCCAAGTGGTTGTGATGCCTCTTAATGATTTTGTGATGTAAGTTTTGTGTGATTCCTCTCTAGAAGTTTTTTATGCGGGTTAGACATGACGCCACCTAGTTTGGTGGTTACTTTAATTGAGATGATGTTCTATGTGATATGGACAAGAAATCATACCCAATCTGCATTCTTTTGATATGTTCAAAGACACCCTAACACTATATAAAGTAGGTATGGTTATTCTTAGGTGTCTTGAGGAGAAATCATGTTCGTGTAAGGTTTTATGTATACAATTATTATTTATTTATTCAAAACATATCAAAATATTTCATGAATTGTATATAATATTTACATTTGGGACACCATTGGTGATGGCCTACTAAGTTGTACTCATTCCCATCATGGGCATCCCAGATTGTTTTGTACTTGATAATACCTCTTGATTACAAGTAAAATTATAGAATAAGGTCAATGTTGTATGGTTGAGTTGGATATCTTGGGTAGAGTTAAGTGATAGCACCAAGTCAAGACCTTGGGCCAGGTGGTGGTTATATATATACTTTTTTTACATTGTTATAGGTTTAATATGATCTATTGAGGTGATCTAGATTATCTATGTATGAATTTTTTACTTGATTTTGTAAATTTTTTTATAGAATAGTGTCATTATTTGATATTGTTATCCTTTTAATGTTTTTCATTTTTATAACTTGATGTTATTCTTATTATATATGTTTCTAATTCTTATATGTTATTGATGAAATAATGGGGGTATAGTCTCCCCATGAGGTATTATCATACCCTCACTACTAGTCAGAAACCTATGATATATGGGGAATGATGCCTGAGGTCATGTGGAACCACCAGTCTGACTACTTATTGAGTGACATGGGATGAGATTTTATAAAGTGGTATCAGTGCCTTGTTTCTTTATCTCACTATTTTTGATAAGGTAGATGAACATAATAGTGATCTAAATATTGAATGGATGTTTTTTGTGTGCATATAAGACACTGAAATTAAATAAAGTCCAAGTTACTAGGGAGTTGGGATTATTGTTCTTGGTTTTGATGTTATGTTTGAGTTGAATTTTTCTAAGAATGATGTTTTAGGATTCATTAATTTCTATATTTTCTCTTGGACCTTGGTATAATGTGGTGTGAAATCTTGAATCTGTTTTTGTTATGTTGGATTTAAATAACATTTTATGCTTACTTATGGTTTATCACCTTGATTGTGGTATGATGTCTTATTTTTTAATGTGACAGTTACAACTTATATAGTATTTCCCTATATAAATTGATTTTTTATTCTACTTAATGGAATTTTATTTTGATTAAATTATTAAAATTTATTAATTAATTAAGAGAAAATTATATTTATTAAATACCTAGATCAAGAGAGGGTATGTTGGGGCCGAGTTATACCCTATTAATGCTGGACCCTTATTATGTAAGGTGGGTATCAAGTAGTGTGACATATTTTTTCTCTTATATTTTCATTATATGAGGGTATCATGGGATGTGTTGCTTGGGGGTAGTGTTATCAATGTGACTATGGGTGTGACAATGATTCTCGAGGGGTAGTCTAATATATGTGTACCCAGTGAGGATTGGAACAATAGGGTGTGTGGTTTGGTATGGACATATTTATGTTTCTATTGATAAAGGATCAAAATAGGGTGAGGGTATGCGAGTTTCCTTTAGATACATGAGACAGAGGAATTGTTTTTCCCCATGATTTGTGTCTTATAGGCATATGGTCCATGGACTTGGTGTGAGGGACTATTAGTGATGAAATATGACTCATGATTTTGGTGAGTTGCAGTATGTTAGTATGATAATAAGTCACATTTCTTGTTTTTGTTGAGATGAGATGCAGTATGTGAGGTTAATCCTAGAGATTAGGGTTTGCCTAAGAAATTTGATGCCTTTGATATGGGAATCATGGGTAGATGATTGAATTTGAGATTGATGTAGGGGAGGGTTTATCAATTTTATGTTATATTCAAGTGAGGAATGCCCTGTTTATATAATTAGGAATAAAATCATTAAGGGTTCTTCATTTATGGGATAATATGGATATGAATGTGGCACTTGGTGATATAGTTGGTTAAGAATGTGAGATCAATACTTATAATATATGGCTTGTGGGATGGGGAGTCGAGCATTGTAGTAGGGTATAATTTAGGTGTACACTTTCCTGATTTTGTGTTTCTAACAACAATGATAGTTAGGTACCATTTTTCATGGTCTCAAGATACTCTATTTCCTTGGGAGGATGAGATAGAGTCATGGATCTATATACATGGTATATGGGCTATATGGTTTAATAATTACTTTAAGGACACAATATAGATTGTTGGATTAGTGTAGTTGGCCTAGAGTGACATGTGGGGAATGTCATTGGGTGGATATTGAAAAGTATTTAGAATAGGGGGATGGTTCATGGTAATTATATGAATACTAAGGATAAGTCATGATAACATTGTTGAAGTGTGATGATTTTATACAATGCACTTCCAGTGTATGTGTTAGTTGGTTTTGGATATACGTGTTTAGTCTTTTGAGACACATGTAGGGTATAAGACCCTGAGAGGTACCTATAAGTCATAGGGGGTATCAATGGGAATTTAGTGAATAATCACACTTAGGTTGTGATCAAGTGTGATACAATGTTGAGAATGCGCTAAATTATGAGAAACAATGTATTGAGTTATGATTAATGAGTGAGATGAGGTCTCTATGATGTGATATTAGAATGACTAAGGAGTCATGGAATTATATATCTTCTAAGATGATCAACTCATATGATGTAGAGACCCGTATCCTGATGTACATGGACATTACATTGCATTTGCGGAATACTTAGTACATAACAAAAACACACACACACAAGGATCGTAATAGTTTAGTGTCTTTGGAAACTCGGAACATAATATTCTAATCCTGGTGAAAGATCTTCAATATCTCCCATAAAGATCTTCCATTTTTTTTTACCTAAAACCTTTCTTTATATCCTGGGGAAAAGAAAACATAAAAGGGTGAGCTCAAATGCTCAGTAAGGGTATACAAAAGAAATAAAAATCATATCATATCTTTTTAAAAATCATAACCTGCAAAAGAGATCATAATATCTTAACATGGAACAAATCATAGAAGTGAAAATGAGATCCCCATAATCATAACATAAGACTTGAAACTTTGTGGCATGCACACATAATCATGGAAAATCATTTCTTGTTAGTCATGACTCATTGCCAAGACTATCTTAGTGGACAAAGTCCCTTTCTGAACCGAGTTCACTCCTCGTTTCAGTCCTGTATCACTGAACCGAAATAACCTTCCGTTCCAGCCATGTCTATCTCATGAGATATAAAATCTTTACCCAATGCATTGGAGGGAGATATAGGTCCCACCCATCTTATAATGAATCCTTTCTTATGTGTGCCACATAATCATAAAACATACATCATCGCATAACACATGAAACAAAAATGGGATTCTTGAAACATCATGACATCATAAATCAATTCATATAAGATAAAGGAATTCATAAAAATAATTCCATCACAACATGATCAAATCAATGTAATAATAGGGATAAAAACAGAACCCTTTATTATCTTAGATGGAAAATAATTTTGAAAATCACTTGAACTCCATTCTTGAGGAAAATATCCTTTCTTCTTCAAAAACATTTTTCCTTTCATAACATGTCATACAAATTTAAAATAAAAGAAGTTGATTAAAAATAAACTTGAAAACTTTTAAAGGAAGCTTCTTGGAAACAATGTTTTAAAAATCCATTCATGCCGTATAAGTTAAAAAAAACATTCTTCGTACTTTTGTCGGAAAAGTCAAAAAGTACCTCGTACGGAAAAACGACAAAAGATTCCTTTCATATTCTTTACTAAAAACTCACCTAAGGGTAAAATTGGATTTAAACTATTGCAAGTGGATGTAAATAATATTACATATTGAGGAAACATGGATGTGGATGATAAAATACACCCCAGTAAATACTTACGAATAAACAATCTCGGATAAAAATGAGATTGTGATATTTCCCTTACCTTAGGTCCGACTTGCTTTGTAAGTGTCCGAACCTCCTGTATAATGATTTAAATCATGTTATTGACTTATTAAAGAATCATATTCATTGTTATGATATCATATATGGTTCACTTATGACATTATATTACCCGTTCTTTTGTAAATTCCACGTTAAAGAAGCGTTTTGGGTAAAATCGTTTCATTTATCGTAGGTGTTTTGACTTGTTGTTCTTGACATCATTATTACTTATATCATGATTTACTTACTTCCAGAATATAAAATATGATTTATATATCATATATATTCAGTATATATATATATATAATAGGTAGATAAATAAAATGAAAAACACCGTTCATGGAGACGGTAGTCCGTACGTACGCATGAACGCTGTTTTCCTTTCCTTATTGTCTTGAAATGGAAGTAAGTTGATGACATACATATGTATATATATACATAAATCCATTAGCTTTATAATGTCATATATTTCATTATTATTTCTTATATATACTTTATAATCATTCTTAAATGGTTAACATGGAGAATGAATCTCATCGCGTCGTGGAGACGGTAGTCCGTACGTACGCACGAGCGATGATATCATTTCTATAAATATTGAATTGAATTGGAGTGGATTATACAATATATCAGAATCAATATGATGTTGTAATAACTATGTATAGTTATTCTTTACACCATTATACCCATCCATGTAAGGTGGTGGTGGAAAATAGATTACACCACGGCGTGGAGACGGTATTCCGTACGTACGCACGCGCGGTGATTTCTTTTTCCGTAGGATGGATAGATGGTGAAATAAGGATGTTTCATACTTATAATAACATATCAGTATATGAGTGATACTGATGTTATTACTTCATAATGAAACAACCTAAGAAGAAGAAGTGGAAGAAGAAATAAAGATGAAAGAATTGGTAACGGTAATTACCTCTTCTTTGAAGTGCCTCTTTGAGACCTCCTCTTAGGGCACTAGAATTGGTCTTTGAGGAAGACCAGAACCTCTAGGATGTTTCTAGGGAAGTGGAGAAGAGATTTTGGCAGGGGTTGGCCGAGCTTGAGTGCTCAAATTGGTGTGAGGAGGAGGGGGAGGAGGTGTCCTTTTATAGGGGAGGAGAGGGGCACCTTAGGAATATCTCAAAATATTATTTTATATTAAAGTCAAAATCGGTTTATAATGGTTCCAAAGGGTCTTATTTCGAAGCTAAAGTGGGGATGGGTCGAAATCATATCAACCAATAGAATTTAGACAAGTTTAGGATATTATTTTAACCTTATCAATTAGATTTAACTCTAAGTTAAATAATTTAACTTTTACCATGTCTTTTTGTTTTCTTTCACTATATGGTTAATACACTTACTATAACATGAAAAACGAACCCCACATTATTTATTATTAATATATATATCCTTATCTAAGTCATTTGGCCGAACCTTAGATTTTTAGGAATACAATAACAATTAATAATATAATATTTGATTTAAAAACTATTTTGTGTCAATTTTGACACTATTTGATATATGATTTTTGTGAAAGTCATAACAGAATTAAATGTTAGAACCAAGTTGATTAAATCAACATTAATATATCATAGTAACCTAGAAAATTAGTGGAATTCATAAAAATGCTCAAATTACATTTAGTTTGGTGTTTATAACATCAATTATGTCAATATTTCATAAATAAGATAATTACTGCATCATCTTTGTGTCATAAATTAATTAAATTATTTGATGTCTAAAATTTACAAATAAAATACCATTATGTAGGAAATCTTTTTATCTTTCTAATGAATATTTATAGTCGAATTTATCTTATGTATAACCCCATATTAAAAATGATTTACTTATTAAACTTTGATTTTAACTATTTTAACCCTTCTTTAAATAAATTAATAATAAATGTCCTAATCTAATCCAAGTGGGCCTAAATGGTCATATTTTATTCCTAAGTTTGTTTTTGGTCGAATTACACTTATCCAATAGAATTAGGACATGTGTTAGGGTAATAGTAATATCATATTTACCCTTAGTTACCCTATTTACTATTAACCACGGTAAAAAAAGTAAAAAGTTACTATTCACCAAAAAATTATTTTCATCTCATTGAACCACATTTTAGTCCATGATATTAACCGTGTCTCTCGGATTTTCGAAATTCCATTCACAGAAGCAGTAAAATTAAGTTTTATGCAAAATTCAGTTTTTAACCTACCACTTAGTGGTTTCACTATTCATCAAAAATTGAAAGTTTTCAGAAAAAAACCAAAATTTCATCCTAAGCTATATTTCATATTCCGAATTCAAAAATGAAATTTATTTTACCAAATTAATAACATAGAAGTTGCATTAATTAATTTTATAATTAAATCCTGCTGTTAAAATAAATAGCGTGTTTTTAGGAAACAATATATATCAAAAGATTGGCACTTGATTATGTCTGGTTTAAATGTGAAATTACAACCAATGACCAACATTGTATTAAATTGTAAAATATATTCTAAATATACTTTAAAACCACTCAAATTAATAATTTATCACTATTAATTATTTCGATTGAAAAAGTTGTTTTTAACTAAAATTTAGTAATTTTCACTATTCATCAGAATATGAAAGTTATCCGAAATGTACCAAAATTTCACCTTAGGCTAAATTCGATACTCCGAATCCAAAAATGAAGTTCACTTTGAAAAATAAGATTTACATAATTTCAAAAAGTGGTTATTACTATTCATAACGGCTAGTTTTAATAATATTTTTATAGCATATCGTTGTTTAGTGAAACTCGGTATTGCGTACTACACACGCTATCGAGGAAGGTCGCGATTGCGTGTAATGCAATTCAAGTCAAGGATGTGTGTTGTGCAAGCTCCTTTTGGTGTAGCGTACAACACAAGACATTAATAAAATTAAAAAGAATATTTTTTTATAAAATCTTGGGCTGTTACATATGAGATATTATCTATGATATTTATGAAATGTGAAATATGGTATGATGGTTGTTGAGACTAATGAGATTCTAAGTAGATGATTAGCACAATGTGATGATTAATGAATCAAGAGAGTGCCTCTTCTATGGTGAGTGTGGCACCAGGAGATTGGGAGTAAGTAGTTGGACTTAGTGGAGTTCATAGTTTTGGAATGTGAGAGTAACATAATAATGATAATGTTCATGAATCTTGAGTAATTCAATTGAGACTGTGTATTATAGTGATATATTATTAGTATATTTTAAAAGTTGTTTCACAGGGAACCATGGTATGATTGGATCCTAGAGTATGGATTATGATGAGAACCTATTTAAGAAATGTGATTGGAGATCATGAGTGTCAATGTTCAACTTATGGTGGATTTCAGATAGGTTCATGCTTCTAAAATAATGATAAGGAAAATCATATGGTAGTTAGGTACTATATATTATTGGATCATGTGATTGTCATTTCGAGCAGTTTTCAATAAGCATTAGGGATGGTGTGTTAGTGGACCCAACTTGGAGGTAGTTTCGGTTTTGCATCTATGTTTGGATACAAGAAGTTGGGTCATGTTAATAAATATGGAATAACCATATATGGGTATTGATTTATGAGGATTGGGTAGGTTCAATATGTTTGATAGTTAATGATAATGAGTTTTGGGACATATTTTGGTGGAATAACTAGGTTTGAGTTTGGCAATGGGATGGTAGAGTGACTGGGTTGATGGGGCATCAATGCTCATGAACGGTATAATGTCATGTATATCAAAGTTAGGTTCTATGTTATGATTATATTATTGGTTATAAATTTAATTTCTGTTGAAAATAGTCAAGAGGCATTAAGGTGTAGTACTGAGTCAGTGATGGTTTGGTTTAAATTGGTGACTTCAACCCATGATGTCTGAAGTTAGTGAATTGGTAATTCATGAATATTATTGGGTGTGGGGAATGAGAACCATGATGAATGATTTGTTAAGTTTTTAAAGATGATAATTGAAGTGGGATACTAACTTGTGTATCCACATGTGATCGAGTATAATGTCTCATAGATTGCTGGTGATGCATCATATGATGGATGGTTGATATGTGTAATAAACCAAAGCTTTTGGCGTCTGTTGTTAGGTAATTTTGCTACTTAGGGTGTGATATCATCATGAAAATGACTAGTCATATATTGAAAATAAAACTATTCCTTGGGACTTTGTCACTATTTTGGTTGATGGGTAATTTATGGTGAGGCTTCTTGGGGATGAGAAGTGTTATGGTGGGGAGTTTATAATTAATTTCATCCCTATGGGTTCATGAAATATAGGGAAATTTCAATTTTGAGTCCTGAAGTATGGGATGTTTTGAGAATTGGGAATCAAATTGGTATTTTTATAGTTTAAATATATATAAGAGATATTTTTGGATGTGTTTATATGTTTTAGAGATGTATTAGATGACAAAGTGAGTGTTAGAGGAGGGTCTGGGTGTCCTTACTATATAAATATGTTACTAGGGATCGATTACACTGCAACCAAGGGGAATTACGGTGTGGTGTGTGTTGCATAAGATTAATTTTTAGAGTAAGGTATTGGGTCACACTATTAAAGAAAGGGGTTATTCCATGGGTACTATGTATAAGATTAAATTTCTAGAGTCTAGGGAGATCATGTTATAGTGAGGGATATTGCATTGTGAGGGTTGCTCTAGGGAGAGGGCTCATAATGAAATAGGTGGGATGAATTATGGAGGGTTCATAAGAGGTATTATTATCATGACGATCAGGGTTATTGGTAACTTCAGGGATCCTAGATCTATTATATATTGGATGGCTAGGAGTGGGTTTTTTTCTATAACCCAGTGGGAGATATCGTAGTGAAACCCCGAATGAGTAGTGTTTCATCATACCCACCTTGGGTCATGCCAACATAGGTATCTTTTTAGGTTTTTAAAAATAGTGTTAGATCCTTATTTATGAGTCCACACCCTCCTATGAACTGGGAGGGAAAGGGGGATTGGGGGGGTGATTCGGTCGACTCCTCCCCTTTTTCATACTTAGTGTCCCACTTGATGTGGTTGGTTCATGGGGAGTTTCCAAGACATTTCAGAGGTATGGTTTTCTACCTATCTCTTAGTTCTTATTATCATCTATTAGACATTTATTTTAGTGTCTCCATAATATGGTTTTAGTTATGATTACATTAGAGCTTTGTGGAATCCTCCTAAATATTGGGTTTTTTTTCATATGACAGATAGAGGATGTCCTAGGTTGATGAATGAATGTTGATATTATTTGTTTTAGTTGAGTTAGGTTTACTAGAGAATTTATAGGGTATTTAAATGTAAATATATTAATTTGGTGATTTTTAGGTGATGATTGATGGGTTTTTTTCATATAGGTGTAGTGGGTATGCCATGGAACTTCTATTTATAGTTGGTTACATTTTTGGTGAGGTGGAGTTTACAAGTGAGTTATTAGGAATTACACCTCATTAGATTAATTATTGAATTAATCATAATTTTTTTATAATTGATAATGAATCCTCTTGGATGAGTTATGGGTTCATGGAAGATGATGGTGTTATGTCATTATTCAACCAAGGATAGATTGGGCTAGCTTATGAGGATAAATCTATTTAAGTTAGATGGTAGATAATGATTATCTTAATTATTTATAAATTTTTTTCATGAAACATGTGATATGAGGTCTTGCAACTTATGCATGATTGACATAAATTAATTTCATTAATTATTTTAACCTGTATGAGTTGGATGAGGTTACTTATGGAAATGATTGATCCTTTGATTATTAAACTTAAATTCCTTTTCTTCCAATGGATGTGGTATTGATTTAATGTTTTTGAAAATAGAATATGAAACCAAGAGGGATATGTCCTTGGTGAGTTAAAACATAGTTAACCTTGTATAGGATTCCTTAGCCTCCTCTAAGTGGGGCGATGTGTGGCTGATTGAGGGTGGTTAACTTAAGTCCTATCTAATTAGAACCTTTATATTACCTTTTATCCTCTTGGATTATTTGAGTGGTATGTCGGATCAGTGTTCCTACATCATTAGATCATGATATATATATTAGTATAACTTATAATGGACTTATATAGGATGATTTTTCCTCCCTCTTTCACTTTACCCAATGCATTAGATGGATTTAATGGACCCACTCGTCACATAATGGACATAGTCCCATAAGGGTTTGGGTCGAATCCCCATTCCCACTTTCATCAATAACTCCAAAGTGTTATGTTTTAAAATTAAAACACTTAATAGTATTCCACACCTTTGAAATTTCAATTGCATCTAACTCATTCAATATTTGTTTCCCTTAGTTGGTTCTGATTGATTTTTTATTATGGTTCTACTCTTAAAGGAATAGAGAGACATTGAATTTCCTTTTATGGGTATAATACATACTGTTACCTAGATTATAAGGTATTTACCTTTAATTTTGATGTTAATTATTGACTTCCATCAAACAAATTCAATGATCTTTTTACACAACTCCTTCAGAATTACAATCATTAATTCTAGAATTTTTAAAGAAAATTTTATCTTCTTTATAACTCTATTTTTCCTCCAAACTCTTATTTATATTCATAGGAAGTCCATATTTAAATAAATTTAACAAGTTAAACAATTTCATCCCTTATTACTATCCTTTTTAGTAGTTATTTCTAGTTATTTAGATATAGAATTCAATGTAGATTTTGATTTTGGAGAGAAAGGGGGGGGGGGAATTTTCACTTCAAAATAGTGGTTGACTTCCATGAAAACATTTCACATAATCTAGAAAATCCTACCATAATTACTATACTATTTTTTATAAAAAAAATTTGATGCAACATTTCCTTTATTCATATCAAGCATATTTTTTCAAACAGATTTCTCTAATTAACTAAATATATTACTACATGATTAAGTTCATCCTAGATCATACATTAGCTTCTAAATAATGGTAAATAATGATTTTTTAATATTAATTTAGATAACTTATAATTTAATTCATGGTTTATATAGGCCACAAGGGTTAAATTTCAAGGCAATTTTGAAAATTGATTTTATTGAAAAAGGTTCTTTTAAATCAAAAAAATGCCTCAATAATTTATAATATATTTTTATCAATGATCTTAAGTTTTTAATATATTAATTGTTAAATTATGGTTATTAAAACAATTCTTGGTTCTCTCAAGAAAAAGGAAATTTTAAGATGTCAAAATTGGTATAGAGGCCTCTCAGGTAAGCGATTAAAAATATAGTACATCATGTCATAATATGAGATTCAAAAATCAGTTGTCCTTAAATGAATTTACCTTACTTTGAATTTGGAAACAAGTTCAATTAAAAATTTATATAAAATCAGTAAATGAATCAAATTAGTTCCTCAATATTTCCAAAAATTTAAAGTTCGTACAAATATTAAAATTAAGATCGATGGGTTTTAAAAATACACTAAAATTGGTAAAGAAACACATAATATTTTTTGGAAAAGACAAAAAAATGAAAAGGAAAATTTTAAATTTCTAAAATATAAAGGTTACCTCCCCTACACTCAAATAATGTAGTATCCTAAATACATTATAATAAATCCATATTGAAAAAGATGATTTTAAATTGATTCACAACATGCAAGTTAATGTTAAGGAAAGGAAAAAACTGATGATTTTCATTGATATATAGGTTGGAGTAGTTTGACATCCTCCATTGGTTCTTGTTGTAAGTTTCTATATAATATATTCATTTTATGCCCGTTAATAGTGAATGAGTCTTTGTCTCCTTCCCTCATAGTCTTTATAGCACCAAAAGGATGGACATGAGTGACTGTAAATGGACATTCACACTTGGAATAATGTTTACCCTGAATCATCTTGAGTCTTGATTTATAAAGAAAAACTTGGTCCCATGTGTAAAAGTATTTTTTCTTAATGATTTTTCTAATGATCCAATCTATTTATTTCATTATAAATTCTGATATTTTTAAAATCTTCTCTCTTAATTTCTTGCAACTCCTATAATTAAAATTTTGTTTCTTTCCCATATTTTTCTAGGTCTATATTTATTTATCTCATAGGAAAATATACTTTGTGTTATATCTCCACTCGTAGATGAAAACTATTTCAATAGATTAAATTATATTGACTCATTTCAATGCGGGGTTTTATAGGCAGTCTTATATTCCCGTAAGGTGTCTTTCTACCTTTTATTTGATATTTTTGGTTTTGTTTAATAGTTTTCTCCAAAATTGTTTTGATTTCCATATTGGAAACTTCAGTTTTTCCATTTTTTTGTCAATGGTAGTGTGTTTATATCTTATGATGCACTTCATAATTCCTCATCACAGCCTCCATGGTCCATTGAAAAAGTGGGACACTAGATTACTAATAATGGCTCTTATAACTCTAAACCTACAAAATAATTTAGTCCTAAAAAACCACATACACAATTAATATCATCTATTTTGGTGGTCTTTAATTGCATCCAATTTGAAATATTATAAACTATATAAAAATATAAGAGTTTCCATAATACATGAGAAAAGGTCCCATGTAATATATTTCCCATGCTTCAAAAATTTCATAAAAATTGATTATTTTTTGGGACATTTGTTATCTATTTAAGGAATTTCCAATGAATTAACATTGCACACATTTTTTTACAAAAAATGATTTGAAGATTTAAAGAAAATGGGCCAATAAATTCTTGATTCTAAAACCTTTATTCCAATAATTTGAGATTCATAGTGTCCTCCACAAGGTAGAGTGTGAAGAAATTAAAAAAATATATATTTTATTTCCCTTACAGGAAAACATATTATTATCACTTGATCAATAAACTTTTTCCAATGGTATAGATAATTATAAATGTAAAGTTTGGATTTATATTTGAATCATTGATTTTTTTGGGGTTTTATATGAGATGGAACTTCAGAATTTACCAAATGGTTGAGCATATTATTATAATGAGGCCCTTATCCTTCAACCAAATAAAGTCGTTTTCCTAGAATTTTTCCATTAATGAGGTTCGTTTGGAATCTCAACATTGATTTTATTGGGTAATCTTATTAAGTTATTGGAAACATTATTCTCAACTCCATTCTTATATTTTATCTCCAGGTTGAAATCTTGATGTTTCTATAGTCATATAACCTATCCATGATAATCTTATTCCTTATTCATCAAGTATTAAAGGGCTCTATGATCAGAAAAATCTATAACTTTAGTTCCATAAAAGTAAGGTATGAATTTATCTAAAGTAAAGAAAAATGTAAAAAACTCTTTTTTAGTGGCCATTTAGTTGATCTAGGGAGAATTCAATATTTTTTAAGAATATGTAATGAATTGTGGTTTCCCATCAATTATTTAGGAAGGTTCTACTCCCAAAAATTGTTTGGAATCATCGTAAAGTAACTCATAGATTTTCTCCCTCTTTGGTGGCCACATAACTATTGGTGTGATCAATCTCATATTCAAATAAACAATAGATTTATTACACTCCACATTGAAATCAAATTCATATTCTTTTAAAATTAACCTAGAAATGGAAATAGTGACCTTACATAAGTATTTGATAAACCTCTTGTAAAATAAAACATTTATTATAAATGATCTAACACGTTTTACAGAAGTTGGGTAAGGTAATAAATATATCAAATCAATTTTAGAATTATTAACCTCAATTATTTTTTTTAATTGACATTCCAAATTATTATTAATATTCCTACCATTAAGTTAAACTTATAAAAATTTAAAATAAGATTAGTTTTAATGCATTTTTTTAGAACATTTTCAAAATTCTTTAAGCAATAATCAATTGAATTTCAAAAAACAATAAATTCATCAAAAAAAACTTCTAGGTAGTCCTTAATGTGATTAGAAGATACTTACCAAGCACCTATAAAATGTAAATGGGTTATTACAAAATACAAATAGAACCCTCCTGTATTAAAAATGTGTAAATGGGATAAGAAAAAGTATTATTTTCTTGATTATTGGAGTAAATGAGTGCCTAAAAATAAGCTAAAATCTATCTAAGAAACATTAGTGGGTTCTCCCTACCAATATATCAGTCATCTGGTAAATAAAAGGTATAGGTAAATGATCTTTCCTAGTGACCAAATTTAAATTACTATAAACAATTAAAACTCTTCAACTATTTTGAATTCTCATAGGGATCAACTCATTTTTGTTATTCCTCACAATGACCAATCCTGTTTTCCTTGGAACTACATGGATGTGGATGAACCATTATGAGTCAAAGATGGGGTAAATGATATATTCCTATAAACTATTCTCTGTACATTTCTAGACAAAATCATTCATGGTGGAATTTAACCACTTTTTGGGATTTCTAATAGGACTAAAATCATCTTCAATAAGAATCATGTGCATGAAAATTTTAGAACTAGTTCCTAGAATATCACCTAAACTACATCGTATTATTTTTACATTGTACCTTAAAAGTTCAATCTGTTTTTTAAATTATATAGGGAAAGATTATTTGTAATGGTCAATGGTATTTTCTCTTCCTCCATGAGGTACCCACACTTCAAATTAGTGGGTAAGGGTTTAAGTTGTAAATTTAGGAGTTGTTCAATATATGATACCAAATTGGTATTCCTTACCTTTAAATATTGAATATACAGTACAAAATATGTAATATTATATTTTTATTCATTTAGAAAACAATAAAATCCATCAAACAAATCATAACTTACCTCTTCCTTTAATCTGAAGATAAATTTTCTCAATTGTTTTGATAACTTCATTGTATATAGAGTTTCAATCATTAAGTGTTTCCCTAAATATAATATTTATTGAAACATACCTATATATTTAATGGGTTCAACCTTTTCAATAGGGGAAAGTGTAAGAAGGTAATGATCCTCTGAAGGGTGCCTCATGGTGTCAAAAATGTTTAAGTGGTTAGTAATGCCTCTAAAATCCATGGTGAGGGTTCCATCATGCACAATTATGGTTAAATTGATTATATTTAAGGATGGTTTGTAAGAATTAGGGGTGAGTTGGATGGTGTTATATCTTCCTCTATGCTAAGTACATAAAAATATACTATGAATATCATGTTATGAAATCTAATTAACCCATCCTCTAAGACTCTAACTAAAAAAGGTAAAGATATATTTGTTAGTTGTACCACCAATCTAGTGGACTTAAATCATATCAAATAAAAGTAAGAAAACAACTAGTGAAACATAATGTTAATAGATGTACGTAATCACAAAAAACATTAGATAAAGTCAGTAAAATGATGGTGTAAGAGATAGAAAAAGTCCCAAGATCATGAAATTTGGTGGGTAATTATGGTGTAATCAAAGTTGATATAATTCTTCCTAATCTAATTATTTCATTACCTTAATACTTCAATTGTTGGTGAAAATATCCTTGAGTAACATATAATAATTATAGATTTTTTGAGATCTTTTTTAATAGGGATATTTATATCAATTTTTTGGAATGTTTCTATAATTTTATTTTGAGTTACTACCTTTTGAACCTTTTTGGATAGAAACATTCTTGTGGGAGATAGAAGTGGAAGGTATTTATTTTACCTTTAATTACTTTGAAATGGGTTCTATTTTTTATTTCTCCTTGTTATCACCTTATATCCATCTTATTTCTTCTCTTCTTCCAGCGGAAAATTATTATAAATTTTCCTAGAATTTTTAGCGTTTTCTTTCCTCAAGTTATGGTTAATTTTTTCATGTTTAGGGGTGGATGGTGGAGGGATTTCCTAACCACTTATTATGGTCATCATGCCGATATTTTACTTGGTATTAGTGTTGGGCAAAAATCCCTCAAGGCATCATTGAATCATTTTTTAGGTGATTGTGTTTGTTGACAAAGTGGACATCTGAGTGGTGATTGTTGACAAAGAAAAACAATGACATAAAAATTTGTTGACAAAGAGGATATCATGATGGAATGTCGAGTTCAAGAGATGAGGTCAATGATCCATGTTTAATTCAAGAACTTAGACAAAAGTAATGAATGATCTGGAGGCGGTACAAAAGAACAGATACAAGGTGGCGCCGTTTTCTAGTGTTTGCCAAATTTTTGGGCCTGAAAATCGACAAATAAAGAAAAGTGTTTTTGGAAAAGGGACTTTTGTGTCGAGGACTTAGAGTATAGTAAACTTGCGCACCATATGTTTTTCAAGATCATAATATCAAAATATGGCTAAGGAAATAGGTTCTCACAAGTTTGGGAGTTGGTCGCACAAGTGTCTAAAAGGACAGAAGGCTTGCGCGCTGAGACTGGATCGCGCAGGTGACTTGCGCACTGTCGCGCAGGGTGGTCAATTTGCCTATAAATACTAGACCATCCCTCTTAATTCTTTACCGGATTTCAACAATTTGAGAAATCAGAGCTCCTGTTGCGCAGGTGTGGTGGTCGTGCAAGTGGGGTGTGTGGTCGCGTAGGTGGGACTTGTGCGCCAGGGGTGATTGTTGCGCGCCAGTGTTTGAAGCTGTGCTCCAGTGTGGAGTTGCGCGCCAATATTGGATTGGACGTAAAAGGAAGTGAGTCGTGCAGGTTTGGAGTTGAGGAAGCTTGAGTCGCTCAAGTGTCTGAGGAGGAATTGCGCGCCCGTTGTGACTTGTGCGCCGATACTTGCGCGCCGAGATAGACTTGCGCGCCAAGTAAGGTTTGGTTCCAGCAGTGATTTTCTGGATGCGTGGAAGTTGGAAGTTTTCCCGATACCTTCGGTGCAAAGAGATATTCATCTACGGGTGAAAGTTGTACTTCAACAGAGTATCCACATATAGAGGAATATGCGTTATTTCATGAAAATGAAGAGACCTACAGGTCTATAAACTGTGAGTGGATTCTTTCCGGAGCAGTGAGAAAAGGAAGAGAAAGAAGGTGATCCTCTCCACCGGCAGTGAGCCAGAGAGAGAGAAATAGGGAGTGACCCTTGGGAAAGTAGTGAGCTACCCTAAAATTTTTAAAGGCAGTGAGCCTGGGCATAGAAGTGATCTAGCCCGAACTTTGTATCCACATCTAGTGAAGAATAGTGGAATTTGGTATGACCGGCAACTTGTCGGCATATGATCCTTGGATGTAGCCCAGTGAGGGTGAACCAAGTAAAAATCTTTGTGTCTGCCTGTTTGCTTCCCTGCATTGCATTCAAATCATCATCATTAGATAAATAAGTAAATAAGTGATCATAGTTTACACATAAGAGCAAACAAAGTGACCCTTGTAATTAATATGCCAATATGCAGTGGGGTAGGAAGAACTTTGAAAAAGAATATCCATACCCCAATTCACCCCCCTCTCAGGGTATATAGGCCCCTATTGGACCTAACAATTAAGGACTAAATCTATTAGAATTTTTCCTATGTTCTTGGAAATAATTTTTAATAGAGATGATATTCTTAGTAAAGTACCCAATGATCATTCAGGTACCACTGAGAGTGGGGTGAATCCGTGGTACAATATATTTGAAAAATTATTTATCTTTTTATTCTACCTATGTGATTTATTAAAGTCCAAATATCTCATATTTAATCCTTTCCTCCCTCTACAAGAACCAATAATAATGAAATCACACCATATAGGTATTTACATAGTTCAATACCAAGAACTTCTCCTTTCCATGTTGGTTAGACACCCAAAAAAATTCTCCACTACATCGTAAGGTGATTACTATAGTAACTAATTATACCTCCCAATTACAAGTTGTTTATACCCCTTGATTTAATAAACCTTGAACATTTGGTTAGAACCCCAATCACTATATTCCAATAACTGGTTAGATCCCCCCACTATAACCTTCTTCTTCAGATGGATATATCATCTGTAAAAAGATGCTTCTGGTGATCCTTCACCATGATATTTCTGGATCACACTTTCTCATATAAAATTAAAGTAACTTTGAATAAATTATGGTCATGTTCAAACAATTTCTAATCATAATATATAATCATATTCTTATGTCTTGTTAAATAACCTATCGATAATTATTTCTTATAATTGTTGAAGACTCGGCCTCAATAATCATTCAATGATATTCAAATGATATGAAATGATCTCAAAACAATGATGACTTAGATAAGAATTTATTCAGAAATAATTCTCTAACTTCAGTGTCAAATCAATACACACTATTAATGAAAAGTATTTTACATGTGCAATTCTCAAACTGCATGCATGTATTATAAATCTTGTGTGTACTTCACATTCACTATGATGCACATTTTTAAAATTTTATCACATGGTAAGAACACTTATCATTTCTTATTCAGACTATTACACTCAAAATCATGAAATCATATTATCCTATGATTGTATTTTCTCATGATCATCATGAAATACATCCATTTACGTTTTCTTTGTGAATTCCTATAACTCTTCTCATGAAACAACCTCACTTAAAAAAGTATTGTTTACTCCATTCATGAATAACATTTCATAAAAAATACTCTATCTATTTGCATAAATCAGAACATGATTTCCATATATTTTTCTTCTTCATATCTGGGTATGTGGAACCCTATTATTCACTCAAGTCAGAGCACAAAATTACTTTTAATTCATCCGAACAGAACTCACAAATTTATTTCATATATTACCTTCACAATACATAGTGTGAATATATATATATATTGGTTTGTATAATAACTTAATCATCATAAAAATAAAAATTATTTTTCAAGAAAAACACAAAAGTGTGGAAATCATATGTGAATACATATCATTCTTCTTTTCACTGTTTTTCTCTCAACTCTATCAAAATTATCATTAATCTCATACTGAAAATGATATCATATGAGGGTATTTATAGAAACCATATATCAACTTAACTCCACTTCCTTAACTATACCACATATTAGCACCACTTGAACTTATTTTCCATGACTATGATATTCATCATCACCACAAAACACATTTTCATTGCATTGTATATCCTCATATTGTATTTAATTTTATTCATGAAATTGAAGTCATATGATGCATAGATCATGTTTGAATTATCATGTCAATGAAATGATTCTTGAATGCTTCAACTGTCACGACCCATCCTCGGGGCCCGTGATGTGACTACCCCAAGCCCACCTTCCATAGGCCAGGGGCTGGCGACTAGCACCAAAGGTGTAAATCCCGATAAAAAAGGGGAAGTCATTGCCTTTTATAGAGTAAAAAAAACACAACAGAGTACGCAAGTGAAGTAGGCACTATGTAAAACTGGGTACACGGTAAGTGCTAAAAAGTAAATGGTCCAGTATACAAACCCAACTGAAAGTACAATACATATAAAAGGAAAGTACAATAGTATTAAGAAAAACAGCAACATCGAGTCATCCCCCGGAAATCCCACCTGAAGGGTGGGTACAAATAGTCTCCTCAGCTCCTCAGGTCCGGTCGTCCGCTCCGTATACGTCCCGCCAAGTGGTCCACCTCCGAGTACCGTCCAGCTCCACAAGCCTCCACCTCGATCAATTATGTTCTTCGTCTACATCCAACACAATGTAGTATGGGCATAGCCTGTGCAGGGGTGAGTATACGATACTCAGTAGGGACCCCGAGACCCCCGAAGGTCTCTCAGAATCCATGAAGGATAAACCACAAAGGAAAGATACAATCACGAAGTATCAATAACACTACTTAGGTATATGACCATACATATACCTAAGTCATAAGTTACAGTTCGTCTCCAACTCTCGAGCCCAAGCACCACCCTGTCCACAAAGGAAAGCACAACCTAGTCCACAAAGGATAACACAACTCAGTCCACAAAGGAAAAACACAACCCAGTCCACACAGGAAAGCTAGTCAATCACATCGATGATAATGATTTAAGTCAAGACTCAGCTCAAACAGGTATACACTTCGTAAGGCGATAGATATGATCAGATGTAGCCACTAATTCATCTAAGTTGTCAGACCCACATAGGATACAAGACCAGCTAAGCTGTCAGACCCACATAGGATACAAGACCAGCTACTCTGCCAGACCCACACAGGATACAAGTACAGAGGTCAATACTGCCAGACCCACATAGGATATAAGAGAAGTAGTCATCGTCGTCGAACCCATGGAGGATTCCAGTACAGTATTCTTCGTTGTCGAACCCACGGAGGATTCCAGTATGGTAGTCGTTGCTATCGAACCCACGGAGGATTCCAGTACAGAAGTCGATGCAGTCACAGCCAGCTCTAGGGTTCCCGCACACAACATGATCGATTCTGGGAGGGTCCGCTCCTCGAGCAAAAGAGGGTCGATACATCAACTTTCATGAAGTCCAGAGTTGATGTATCCCAAAGTTCTATCTTGCCAAAAGAAACCCAACGCGATAGACAGTGCGTCAATCAGATTCCCAGTTTGAGAGTTATTGGCTTTTCCGTCCCAGGGGCCCGATTGGTTTTTAAGCTAAAACCAACCCGACCATACTCGAGCTTCATCCAAGCCTCAATCGGAGTAAGCCAAAAGGACCATCTCAACAAAATTATCCCTACGCAATTGACAGTATGTCAATTGGATGTCCGACCCTTAAGTTATAATTGTTTCCGTTCCAAGGGCCCAATTGGTTTCGAGTTCGAACCAACCTGGCCATACTCAAACTTTTCCAAAACCTCGAGTGTAATATACCAAAACGACCATCTCGATCAAAGGATTCCTATGCAACTGACGGTGAATCGATCGGAGGTCCATAGCTCAATTTATGGGAAAAAAAATCCAAAAATGGTCCGAAGTGGGGCGTCTGGGCCCGGTCCGACCCGGCCCAACCCCCCTTGGGTCGGCACGAACCGGGTCGACCCGACCCGGGTCTGGGTCCGGCTGGGCGCGGCCCGACCCAGTCCACGCGACCCACCCTGGCCCGACACGGGGGTGCGCTGGCTCGGCCAGCGAGCCAAGAATAGGGGGCGTGGTCCCCCCCCTTCCACGAACGCGGTGCCAGGGTGGCGTCATTGCTCCCTCAGATAATGCACGGCCGCGGGATCTGGCCCCCACCACCGCGGCTTCAGCCACAGCAGGCTCCTGCCGGAGGCAGCGACCGACTGCCTGGAGGCGGCGGCGCCCCGGCGCGCCGCCGACAGGAGCCCACCGCGGCTGAAGACGCGACGGCGGGGGCCGGATCCCGCGGCAGCGCGGGATTCAGGGGAGCAGCGGCGCCACCTTGGCGTCGCGTCCATGGAATGGGGGGGAGACCGTGCCCCCCTACTTGGCTCGCTGACCGAGCCAGTGCACCCCCCGGATGGGCCGGGGCGGGTCGCGCGGATCGGGTCGGGCTGCGCCCAGTCGGACCGGGCTGGACCCGGACCCGGGTCGGGCCGACCCAGGGGGGTTGGGCCGGGTCGGACCGGGCACAGACCCCCCCACTTCAGATCGTTTTCGGCCTTTTTCCCATAACTTGAGAAACAGAATTCTGATTGACGCACCATCAGTTGCGTAGGAATCCTTTAATCACGACTCTCATTTCGGTATATTACACTCCAGGTTTCAAAAAAGTTTTTGTATGTCCAGGTTGGTTTGAACTCGAAACCAACTGGGCCCTTGGAGTGGAAACGATTATAACTTAAGGGACGGACGTCCGATTGACATGTTGTCAATTACATCAGGATCATTTTGTTGAGAAGGTCCTTTTGGATTACCCCGCTTGAGGTTTGGACGCAGCTGGAGTACGGTCGGATTGGTTTTAGCTTAAAAACCAACCGGGCCCCTCGGACGGAAAAGATAATAACTCTCAGACCGAGCATCCGATTGACGCACCGTATGTCGCGTTGGGTTTCTTTTGGCGTGACAGAACTTTGGGATACAACAAATATGGACTTCGTGATAGTTGATGTATCGACCCTCTTTTGCTCGAGGAGGGGACCCTCCCAGAATGGAGCATGCTGTGTGCATGAACCCTAGAGCTGGCTGCGACTGCATCGACTTCTGTACATGAATCCTCCGTGGGTTTGACAGCGACGACTACCATACCGGAATCCACCGTGGGTTCGACATCGATGACTACCGTACAGGAATCCTCCGTGGGTTTGACAGCTATGACTATTGTTCTTGTATCCTATGTGGGTCCGGCAGTATTGAACTTTGTACTTGTGTCATGTGTGGGTCCGACAGAGTAGCTGGTCTTGTATCCTGTGTGGGTCCGACAGCTTAGCTGGTCTTGTATCCTATGTGGGTCTGACAGCTTAGATGAATCAGTGGATACATCTGATCATCTCTATCACCTTACGAAGTGTATACCTGTGTGAGCTGATTCTTGACTTCAATCATTATCATCGATGTGATTGACTTTCTTTCCTATGTGGACTGGGTTGTGGTTTTCCTGTGTGGACTGAGTTGTGCTATCCTTTGTGGACTGGGTTGTTCTTTCTTTTGTGGACTATATGGTGCTTGGGCTCGAAAGTTAGAGACGAACTGTAACTGATGACTTAGGTATATGTATGGTCATAAACCTAAGTAGTGTTGTTGATACTTCGTGATTGTATCTTTCCTTTGTGGTTTATCCTTCGTGGATTCTGAGAGACCTTCGGGGGTCTCGGGGTCCCTAACGAGTATCGTATACTCACCCCTGCACAGGCTATGCCCACACTACGTTGTGTTGGATGCAGACGACAAACAACATTGATCGAGGTGGAGGCTTGTGGAGCTGGATGGTACCCGGAGGTGGACCACTTGGCAGGACGTACACGGAGCGGACGACCGGACCCGAGGAGCTGAGGAGACTATCTGTACCCACCCTTCAGGTGGGATTTCTGGAGGATGACTCGATGATGCTGTTCTACTTACTGCTATTCTACTTTCCTTTCAGATGTACTGTACTTTCAGTTGGGTTTGTATACTGGCCCATTTACTTTTCAACACTTACCTTGTACCCAGTTTTACTTAGTGCTTACTTCACTTGTGTACTCTGTTGAGTTTTTGTTTACTTTATAAAAGGAAATTCCTTCCCCTTTTTTATCAGGATTTACGCCTTTGGAGCTAGTCTCCAGCCCCTGGCCTATGGAAGGCAGGCTTGGGGTAGTCACAACATGGGCCCTGAGGACGGGTCGTGACATCAACATAAAAATTAGACATTTCTCCATGAATAAATCTCAGTGAATATAAAATACTTAGGTATAAGGAATTATACAACACTAACTTTTGATCGGATGATCTAGTTCCATGTGATCAGAAAATGGTCATTCTATCCATATATTTTTAAACAGATGAATATTGTGCATGTATTAATCACTCCACATCAAAATTAAAAGTAGCTTAAAGATTCCATATAGAAATTTTTGTGCTGCAATACCACTGATTTGGAAATGGGGTTTGGAATCTATGACACTTCACACATCCTAGGCTACATAGGTCGCAGCTCCTTGCGTTGGTCCACTCACCCATCCGCCTGTATACTCTCACATGTTCATGAACCAAAATGAATTATTCCTCCCACTCTCGACACCATTTCTACCATGAAGTCTATCTAGTGATTGAACTACCCACCAAAGTAGTGGAAATAGATCCCTTGGGATGTCTAGTGTGGTTGGGAATTTTTTTAATAAAGGATAACAAAGTGTTAGCCAAAATATACCATGCCAATAAAATCAATTTATCACTATAATATTCTAGTATCAAGTTTATTATTTTTGGAATTTTAATCTTTTAAATTACAAATCATCATCATCAATCCATATCCACTCTATTTCTTCAATATTTATAAAACAATTTGCATTCTCAAAACACCTACTGCATATGTCTTAGGCATTAAAACAACTCAACAATTTTCACATATAATTTGATGATGTTTTCATAAAAATCATTCAAGATTATTTACCTCAACACAGTTTTACATCTTCTCATAATCAAGTCAATCAACCTTATTGAAAATAAATAAAATTAACTAAAAAGTATCTTTAATCCCTCCTTTGTATTTATTGTCAATAGTTATATCTCAATATTTCAGGTTTTTTTCTCCAACTTATTGATAATTAATATAAAGGTGTATTTAGGAGTTCTCTCTTCAACCATCTTCTCTTACACTATAATTTCTTCTCAAAGAATATAACCACACTCAACAAAAGTAATGAGATTTTAGTTAATCATATCTAAGTCTAGATGGTATAATCTGGTGTAGAAAACAAGAGTGATTTCACTTAAGCATAAAGTTTATCCATATTTTTTAATGTGAAACAATTATCAAAATCATTCCTATAAATCCATTTTTGGGTATATCTAATAATAATTTTCAAGATATTTCCAACACACCTCTCAATAAACACATCAAAATTTTTAACTAAAAAATATAGATTCCCCATTTAAGATGAACATCAACTCTCTTCTAATAATAGTTTTTTAAAAATATTAAAATTATGAATTTGAGACTGATAACCATTTTTAAAAAATTGCTAATATTTAAAAACTTCAAATAATATATGATCCACCTAAAGTTATTCATTAATATCCTTCAATTACTTACATGTTAGAATAAAAGAATATAAATATATATAAGGGAATAAGGAGGGACCTATTTCTTCCTTAGAAATATCACTCAAGTTGAGTGTTTCCTCTAAACTATTCTTTTTTCATTCTTCCTTTTAATCTTAAATTTAGAAAAGTTCGCCTTAATTATTTTATAAGAGGTCACCTTCATCTCTTAATCTATTAGTATTGTAATGAAATGTTTTGTATCATTCCTGGTTTGTTCACACCTTTCACACTTTAGAGTTTTTAATTAATCATTCCTAGATGACTTATTATAAATTTTATATTCTTAAACTATCACCATTTTATTTCCTTTTTTCTTTTACAAGATTAAGATATTTTATTATTTGTTCAAGGTTCTCACACAATTTATTTTTGGTTGTAGATTTCTTCACTATCTTAATTCTCTTCTCATTTACATTGTGGGGAATCCCACTTGGTAAGATAACTCTAAATTTCTCAGCTTTATGAACTTCTTGACAACATATTCCACAAACTTCATTCAAGAATTAATATTTGTTCTATGTTAACCATTTAGATGATGTGTTGGTCACTGGATTCTCTTTTTGATAATCTGATCTCATTTGTTTAGAATTTCTCCCCCTTGATTCATAACTATTTCTTAATAGTGACATGTTATGTAAACACGAATAAATTTTATGAATAAGCACTGTACAACAACAATATTAGTCTATAAACCTTGATCTTCCATACTGATAAAATTTATACTCTGAATATTGTTATTTTTGTCTTTACAAAGATTGTGGAAATATCTATTTGGGAGGAACCTTTTGGATGAATTAATCCACTATTCCTTTATTGAAGACATTTTATCATTTTTTAATTTGGTTTATTTGGATCTAGTCTTATAGTTTATGACTCCACTATTAAATATAACAAATTAATGTTGAGATTCATTGGGTATAGAATTAAAATTTTCTATGGACCTTTCTTCCCATGAAATTTATAAGATTTACCCTTAAGTTCAACAACATTGTTGATGTCTTATTTCATCATCTTCAACCCACTTTGAGTTAAAAGGAATACATATTGTGTCTTATATAATTCTTAATCTTTCTCAATAAGTCTTTATTTATTACCATTCAAATTCTTCTCAAATTCAACAAGTTTCAATCCATTTTTTATTTTCTTCAACATGTGAAGATTATTACTTGTCGAGATCTTCCTTTTGAGATGGGTTTTCTTAAATGGTTTTTAGATTTCCTTATAACTAATATATCTTCATATTATTTTATCTTATTTTATTAATATGTTTCTCTCATTTCTTGACACATTCTTAATTTTGAAAGGATATTTTTTCAATTTATTTATTTAGATTTTTATTTTTTTTATTGGGTTGTATATTTCAAAAAGTGTAGCTTATAGATTTTATTTTAAAACTCATTCTAGTTCAGCTATGCCATTACCTTTAAATGAGTCTATATATTTCTTGGCTTTTCCCATAAAAAAATTGATTCTTTGAACATCTTTCATCGTATAACTCACTACATGGTGATGATAATTTATCCATTTATCTAATCATTATATTCCTATTATTGGAAGTAAATATCATCTTGTTCTTATTCTACATCCTTTTTTCAGACTTCTTATCCTCTTCCTCTAAGTCAGTGCCATCAGCCTTCTTCTTTGGATAGTTATAAAAAAATGACCATTTTTATGGTAATTCCAGAACTTTACCAATTATTTTTGATACTACCCTATTTGAAATTATTGTAAATAAGGATATAATTTTATTTAAGTCCTTTTCAACTTCCCTGTCCTTAGAATCACTTAATAATGGTTCTTCTTTAACTCTAGTCTCACCTTTTATCATGGATTCATATCCCACTTCAACTCTTGAATTCTTCTTGAATGTTGGTAATTTTATCATTTAATATGAAATGAGAATATTATTCAGTTCATAAAATTATGGATCTCCTTGATATTCTATATCTAAAACCTTTGGATTGAATCTATCTGGGAAATATCTAATTAAATTATTTATAATAGTAGAATCATATAGATTATCTACAAAACCTCAAATATTGTTGATAATATCATCTAATCTTGTAAATTAGTCATTAATAGTTTCAACATAAACCATTTTTATATCCTTTAACTTTATTCTCTAGATTTTCAACTTAGATTAATTGACATTAAGATTTCCTTCATAACCTCTTCTCAGCTTATCCAAAATCTCCTTGGCAGTATAAATACATATCACTTTACTGTATACCTTTTCTGATAAATCAACATTGACTTCATTTTAATCCTTTACATCAACTTCCAGGTTTCTCTTTCCATCACAGGTAATAGAAAAATCTTTAGTAATATGTGGTAATCCCACTATTGATTCATATATCACTTCCAGGACAAGAAATATAAGGTAAGGAAGCATTATATTCTTCAAGTTGTGGTAGTTCATAACTTGAAAGTAGAAATTCCTCACATATTAACTAAAATAAATTTATCCATTTCTCATAAAGTTCTCAAATATTTAGAGGGAACCTTCCTTTGATACCTATTGAATTACCAATGGATAGGTCAAGTACCAATGAGAGGGTGTGGGGGGGGGGGGTGAATCAATGATATACTATTTTTTCATATTATTTTTCATTTGATTCAACCTCCACAACTAATTAAAGTGTCAATATCTGATATTTAATAATTAGCCTCACATTGAAATAAACAATAAAAAATAAAGCATAGAACACATGGTTTCACAAGGTTCGGTATAAAGACCCACTAATTTCCATGTTGGTTAGACCACCCAAAATGAATTCGACACTATATTAGAAGGTCATTGCAATAATAACTGGTTAAACCCATACATTAAAATCTAGTTATACCCCCCCTCCCCAGCTTCAATAGAACTTCTATAGTTTCTAGACCCCCAACTATACCTTCTTCTCTGGTGATTGGTTAGACACCCCCAATCACAATCTTTCAACAACTAGTTTGACAGATGGTATGATCCACTGTAGAAAGATCATTTTGAGGGTTCTCCTCTATGATATTGTGGGATTACCCTTTACTTTGTAAAATTCAATTACCTTTGTATATATTCTATTCCTAATCAAATAATTTTTAATCACTGCATATAATCAGATTCCTCACTCTTGTCAAATGCCCATGAAAGTTTATTTATTTATTTTTATTGATGAAGACCCAACCAAAATAATCATACACTAAACATCAAATGATCTAAACTGATCTCAAAACACTAATAACTTAGATATAAATGTATTCTGAAATAATTCTTTATATTTAGTTTAAAATCACTACACAAAATTTATGCAATTTATATTACATGTGAATTTCTCAAACTTCATGTATGTATTATAAAGCTAGCATGAACCTCAAATTCACCATGCTTTCCCTTTTTAAAATATTATCAAATGGGTAGATCACTTCTCATTTCTTCTTCGAACTATTTCACTCAGACCCATACATGCATATCATCATATACATGGAATTTCTCATGATCTTCATTCAATACAACAGATTACGTATTCTATATAAAATCCTCAAACTATTCTCATGAAACAACATCACCTCATGTCGATGTAGCTGCCTATATAGACAAATATTATTTCATGCACAATACTCAATATCTTCACGTAAATTATAAAAAAGTTTACCTATATCTTTCTTATGTATATAAAGGTTCATGTAGCTCTATAATTTGTGAAACTATGAGCATAGAATTATTTTTTCCTTAACGTGAATTGAAATTACCAAGTGTGAATGTATAAACTATTTAATGGAATTATTTATTCATCATGAGATTGTGAAGACTTTATCAATCACAAAATTAATTCATGAAAAAATATATTAATAAAGATAATTCATTTTTTCTTTTTTTGTTATTAGATATTTCAAAATTCTCATTAAGTTCATACTAAAAATGACCTCATCTAGGGGTATTTATAGACAAACCCCACCAACTTAAATCCACTTCCTTAACTACACCGCTTATGTACACTACCCCAACTCATGCTCTATGACTATGATAATCACTATCACCACAAAACATATTTTATTCTCATTGTATCTCCTTGGATTTGAATTTTTTTATTCACATGAAAAAAGTTGCATGATTCATAAATCATGTTTCAATAATCAAGTCAATCGAGTTCTTATCGAATGCTTTATCTTAAAAATAAGATGTTACGACATGAAGAACTCTCAATACATGCATAACCCTTCAACCAAAGTAAGAAAATGACACTAGATTTCAATAGAATAGTATAGATTCATGTGATTGGATACACTTATTATATATATTTATTTTTAAGAAAATCAACAATACTTGTGTATAACTTTTTCCACATCAAACTTAAAAGCGACCAAGATCTCCCGTATAAACATTTTCAGGTTGAAACACCATTGATCCAACAATGGGGTTCGACACCCACAACAATGTACATTCCTTGGGATTCACAGTCCATGACTCCCTATATTGGCCCACTCAACCATCCACTTGTGTTATCTCACTTGTGAGTGGATCATTGGGTTATATACTTCCCACTCTCAAAACCCATGCTACCATGTAGGCTGGATAGTGGTCAAACTTCCCACTAAGTAGTGGTCGCAGGTCCCTTGGGATAGCTAGTGTGGTTATCCATTTTTTAATAAATTCCATTAAAGTGTTAGTCAAAACACACAATGAAAATCCACTCAAATTCTCAATAGATAATTCTAATATCCTCTTTTTTATTTTTGGAATTTTAATCTTGTAAATTCCAAATATTCAACATAAATCTATCTCTACTTCATTACATTAATCTATATAAAATAATGTGTATTCTCTAAACACCTCTTGTACACATATTAAACATTAAGAATGTTTCAATAATCATATCATATAAGTTGAGGATGTTTTCATAACAATCCTCCAAGATCACTTACATCAATGAATATTTATATCTTCACACAATCAAGTCAGCCAACCTTGCTGAAAAAATACAATACACTCAAAGGGAAATTCATTTAGTACATTTCATATTTTTAAGGAATAAATCCCCATGAATTTTTCAGTTTGAGATGAATTTAATTATTTTTGGATTTTTGGATAAATTTGATCTTAATTGTGAAAATGTATTAATTCCATTTTTCACATTTTTTATCGTGTTGATATTTAATCCATAAATATTTTAATACTGAGCTAAATTGAAAAATTATTTTTTTGTAGGGTTTTATAAATTGTGGGATTTAATTATCTTAGTTGAACTAAGAGCTGATTCAAACTGTATGAGGCTTTACTAATTTATAAAAATTAAAAACATTTTTATCATATGTTTCAAAAGATTTATGTCAAGGTCATGTGTTGCACACAGGTTTTCCCAAAATTTGTACTTTCCAAAGGAGGGTGACCTCTTCCACCATGGTTGGTGATGTCATCTCTCTAATCAAAATGGGTTGATGGGATTCTAGTTCCTCATTCCATGGATTCATCCTTGGTGATCATCTTCAAGTCAGGGTCTCCCTCAATGATTTGAGTCATGTCCATGAAACTTATTCTTAGCGCCAGATAAAGGTAGATTCTAGTTAATTATATTACTTCTATCTTATTAAGGGAGAAACCTTCTATTAGAGTATATAGTAATGTTGGGAGTGTTTGGAAACTATAAAGACTTCCCCTTTTGAGGTTGGAGGCATCCCATATGTGAGGAATCTTGGGAACATACCCAATGATATCCCATTCTAGAAACATGGTAGTTGATGCTAGGGGTGTAGGCATCTGAGGATTTTTCATAGGCATATCATGTTTATGGTGTGTGGTAGAGATTTTGTTTAGGTGAGACACAAGTTTAACATCTTGTGGGGACATGTGGGTAAAGTGTTTAACATCTTATGGGTATAGGTGAGTCATATGTTTAACACCTTATGGGGGTTGGTGGGTAACATGTTTAACATCATATGGAGATAGGTGGGTCATGTTGGGGATATATTTTCTCAATAATACTCTATAAATCTGATTAATTTTGATGCTCACAAATACTCTTTGAATTTTTTACTAATGAAATTACTTTAAGTGAATTTGATGAAATTAATATTCATTGAAATATTTATTTTTTAATTTTATTCAAGGCTTTTATCAATGGGAGATATTAGATAAAATGAAGGAACATTCCATTAGTGTATTCTAGAAACACTTTTCTCAACCCTACATTGGTAATCATATCATAAAGAATAAACCATATGTTCATAACAGTGTGTATGGATCATAAACCCTACATTGTTAGGAATGTATGGTTAATAAAACCTACGTTAGTATGGAACCCAATGTTTGAGAAAGAGTAAAGTATTTTTCATCAACCCTACATTCATAAGAAACCCTACATTTTAGGGGAAAAAAATTTATGGTACATAAACCCTAGTTTGTTAATCAATCATAAATTTTCAACCCTACATTATATATTTTTTGTCATGTAAAGTAACCCTATGTTTGACTATTAAATGGTGGAGTTTTAAATCTACTATATTATCTAATATTTATGTAATGGGTTCAATAGAAATAAATATTGATTCAAATTTATTTAACGACCAATTATAAGGATCATATTTAATAGAGTAAATAATTCATATTTCTAAGGGATGTTGTTACTCTCTTGAATGATTCAAAATTCAATGTTCTCAGTCTGTTAGGAGACATTATTAGATCTACTTAGCCGAAGGAAAGATGTGTGTTCTATATATATGGATGGAATATTTTTTCTTCAAACATACCTCATCATATGTGATATTCAAATATATATTTTGTGAATATATTTTAAACTCATATTTGATATAAAGAATGATCAAATATTTTATTTTATTATGAGGATACACTTTAAAGATACATATTTCAACCTTGTACTTATAAAACAACTAATTATCATTTATTTCTATTCGTATTGAAGATCATTCACAACTAGGATCTCTTTAGATATTTTAATACGCGAAGACTTTCATCTCTGAAGAAGAAGATCCATATTTTGTCAGTTAATATTGTGAATGTGAATTTTAACTTGTACCATCAATAAATAAAACTCTTTTGATTTATTGGAGTTTCAACTTCTTATACAATGTTGTCGAGAAACTAGTTACCTATAAAAGAAACAGAAGGATTTATTTATCCTTTTTGTAAGGTGTCAACTTCCAGTACTTAGTTTTGGATTTTTAAGGTCTTATGATAAGAGGCACTTATCTAGTTAAAATCACCAAGCTCAAATAGAGAGCATTGGTGGAGTGAACTAGTGGATCCTTGTGCCCCGAACCTCTATAATAATATATTTTTTCTTATTTACTATTTATTGACTACTCAAATCAATTACTGAAGGGAACACTTCACATCTGCATCCAACGCAAGGGAAGATAAATGTGAGAATCTATCAAGATTATAAAAAAGACACAATTCACCCCCTCTTGTGTATCTTTATATTATTCTAACCAAAAATTGGTAACAAAGGTGATATTTTTGTAATAAATATCTTGAAATCTCAAAATTATAATGTCTATACAAATCATATATCAATGGATGGTCCTAGAGAAGGAATGTTTTTGATTTGTGCTCCATATTTCAATGGAGAAAAATATGGATTTGGGAAATCACATATGATTATTTATCTGAAGAACCTTAGATCCAATGTTTATATAAAGATCATAACTCCCTATGTAATTCTTGAGAAACTAGAAACATGGTAAGATACTAATGAAGCTGATCATTATATCAACTCAAAAGAAATGAATGGTATCATTTTTTGAATTGGAACTGATGAATTCAATCAAGTATCACAATGTCCTACTGCTTATGAAATGTGGTATGCAATCACTTTTCTTATAAAGGAACTGATAATATTAAAAAAATGAGGTATGATACTAAAAAACTAAAATATTACACCCTTATAAAATATTATGGATAAATAATAACAAAAATGAATGGATGGATAGAATAAATTGTTAACAACATTACTACCTTAGTAGATCCAATTACTCAATAGAATCTATCATTGAAAGTACTTAGAGTACTACCTGCAAAAATGGAATGGCATATCAGAAACTATTCGAATATAATCACCTGTCAAAAATATAACTATGAAGGAACTAATTGGAAAATTGATGATGTACGAATAATAAATTCATGATGAATATGAAGATAAAAAAATAGTGAAAAGGGACAAAATTATCCTTAAATTTACATCTCAGAGGTATGAAACGAAATCAAGTGAAGATATCAAAGTCTCAAAAGATTAAGAATGCTCATATTCGGAAATGGAACTGTCCTAGTTAGCCATAAAATTTAGAAAATTCTATAAAAAAGAAGAGAGACTTCATAAAATCATGTAAGAAGAATGATAATGGATCCAAAGAATTTAGATACTACAAATACATGATTATGGGTTATATAAGACCTGATTTCCCTGAGATAAAAAAAGAAAGAAGAAAGATGGAGAAGAAAAATCAGAAGAAAATTGATTATGATCATAAAAGTAAGAGTATCATGAAAGTTACATGGAGTGTGTATAAAGATTCAAACATCCCTTCCAAATCTGATTCAAAAAAATATCCACAAAATCTGAAAGAAAATATATGATTTATGGATAAGGAAGAAAGTGGGGTACAAACCTATTACTCTTCTACTTCTGATATGGATAGCCATTCAAATAGTAAACTGGTTGTTTACTACTAAATGTTAGAATAGAAATATGACTCATTAATAAAGAATCATAAGTCATTAAGAAATATTCACAATTTTTTTTAAGTGAAAGAGAAACAATGCTAAAATAAAATCAATAATTAATTGAAAAATTCAAATTGTCTACATCAAACTATATTGTTCATGAAAATAGAAATAAAGAATTACATGATGAAGTATAATCTTTTAAAAGTGTTCATAGTATTTTAGCTAAAGGAGAAATATATCTTAATAATATTCTTGGTAACAAATCATTAAAATATAAAAATATGGAATAAGAAGCAAGAGAGAAAAGTCAAAATTATACAAAAACTATTTTGTTCCCAGTTCTAAAACTTCTACCTTCTTCTACCATGGAATAAAAGCAATATTTTCTAATGAATGTTACTTAAGAAATCATTAAATAATTGGAATACAAAAATATTTCATTTCTAAACATATATATGAATTTAGTAATATAAATTTTTGTAAAATAAGGAAAATCTAGATTCCTAGATCTTTGATTCCTGGCATAGCTGGACCAAAGAAAATATTGGTACCAAAACAAACATGCATTTAAATGTCTTTATAGGAAAAAGGGTAGAGAAAAAAAATGAAACATGATATATCAAAAGTGTTTCATCAATAAATATGATTGGAGACTCTTCCAACTTCCATACTCTGAAAAAATGGAAGGTAGCCTAGTCACCTTTGGAGATAATGAAAAATGAAATATTGTTGGAGTAAGAACCATTGGAGATCCAAAATCAATCTTAATCAAGAAAGTAATGTATGAACAAGGGTTAAAGCACAACCTGATAAGTATTTCTCAAATTTGTGATGATATATTTTTTGTTGATTTCTCTTACAATTATTTCTCTATTTTCAAATATAAATTGGTTAAATTTAGAGCACCTAGAACTGAAAATGTTTATACTTTGGATCTAAATTCCTTGTGTGAAAAAAATGAATTGTTTAACTTCTAATAAAAATGAATCATGAATATAAAATAGGATAATTGAACATTGCAATATATATGATTTAAACAAATTTTCTAAGAATAAATTAGTTTCTAATTTTCCTTGTCTTAAGTTTGATAATGATATATTTTGTTCTGCATGTCAAATCAGCAAACAATACAAATAATCATTCAAATAAATTAAAATAATAGATACATATAAACCATTAAAACTTATCCATATGGAGTTTTTGGACCATAAAGAGTAGAAATTTGTTCTGGAAAACTATATTTTTATGTTTTAGTTGATGATTTTTCAATATTTACTTGGGTTTATTTTATAAAACTCAAAAGTGAAGTATTCACTATTATTTAATGTTTTTGTAAAATTTTCAAAATGAAAAAGTTTTTAAAATAATTTTATTAAGAGTGGTCATGGTGGATAATTTGATAATCAATAATTTAATTATTGTTTATCAAATCTATGCATTAAGCACACCTTTTATACAACAAAAACAACCCAAAAAAATGTAATTGTTGATCAAAGAAATAGAATTGTTATGAAATGACATGGACAATGATGAATGAATACATTCTACCAAACAATTTCTACGTAGAAGTTATAAGAACAACATTATATATCATTAATAGATTTTTAATAATACCAATTATTAAAAATACACCCTATTTACTTTGTAATAACATAAAATCTAAAGTAAAGTACTTCAAAGTATTTGGATGATAGTTGTATATCTTGAATACTAAGGAAAGCCTTGGTAAATTTGATCCAAAGGCTGATGAAGGAATATTTCTCACTAATTCTGCTATTTCTAAAGCCTATAGAGTATGATAAAAAGTCAAGAATTGTTAAAGAATCAATTCATGTAATGTTTGATAAATCTATCCCTTTTTATAAATGGAAAGATCAAATAGATTAAATTATTGACTCTTTTTACAATATGATCCTTGATTCATCTGAACTGGATTTTGAAAATAAAGTAAATGAAATTCAATCAAGTCTATAAGAACATGAGACATAAAAACCTGAAAGTGTCTTACCTAGGCAGTCTAGAACATTAAAATACCATCCTTTAGAAACTATTATAGGAAACCTAGACACAACAGTTATAACTAGAAGAAATGTTGGAAACTTAGTAGAATTGTCTACCATTATATCTCAATTAGAACCTAAGTCTATTGAAGAAGCCTTAAATGACGAGAAATGGTTATTATCTATGCAAGAAGAGATCAATCAGTTTAGTAAAAATAAATTTTGGGAATTATTAGACAATTAAACTATAGATACCCAAGCCTTTTACATATAACATTTCATTATTTTAAGCATAATTAATCATCAGAGTACAAGCCAAGGATCATTACGTCTAGTGTCTTGGAAGAATAGGTACATATAACATAAAACATGGGATTCAAAAAAAATTCTTTATTTAATCTCCATAAATATCTTCTAACTTCATTTGAGCTCTTACATCTACATAGGGTACCCTGGGGATCACATAAACAAAGGGATGAGCTAAAAATGCCCAGTAAGGAAATGAACATAAGGATACATCTCAAGCACATGAGTTAAGAGGCATGACATAATGATATCCAAAGCATGAAAATTATAAAATAATTTAATATAAGCATGGGATCATATAATCATGGAATCATATAAATGTGTAATAATCATAAATCATATCTTTAGTACGGGTCAAGGCTAACCGCCAATCCCGTTTCCCATTTTAGTACGGGTCAAGGTTAACCGCCAATCCCGTTTCACATCACATTTCATGAGACTTATCCTTACCCAATGCATTGGAGCGCTATCTGGGTGCACCCATATCACCATATTAATGAATATTCTTTCCACATAAATAATCTTTTCACATAAATAATCATAAATAATCAACCATACATAAACATAAGGTTACCCATGGAAAGAATTGGGTACCACAATCATGACATAAAACATATCCAATGGGCGTATCACGAAAGTGTCCATGAAAGGAATGGATTATAACATACATGGACATTAATAGGGTAAAACATTCATATAACATGGTAAGTGGTGTCAAATTGAAGTTACAACATATTAGAAATGTATTTTAGAAATATTAGCATTAAAACATTTTTGTGCGGTTTTAAGGAAAACACTCTAGAGATTTTCAAATAGAAAAGAGGACATTATTTTATATAAAACCATAATTAAACCAAGAAGGTTTTCATAATAAAAATTATGATTTTATAAAGACAATGGTGTCTTAAAATATAGGATATAGTGAACTTGAAATTTGGGTAAAAATTAGGGAAGTCCCCTTAAAACAGGTTTGCTTATCAGAAAGTTCTAAGGAGGGAATCTTTCAAAAACATGTATATCCCTGAAAGAAAGTGATGAAAGGGTCTTGATATTATAATATTTTAAAAATAACCAGAAGTCATAATACTCACATAGATAGATAATATAACATAATTTTAAAATAAATATAAGGCAACATGAAAGAACAAAGAAGGTTCAGGTAGAATTCGTTACGATTTTATCGGTATGGTGTTGGGTGTGACCAAGAGGGATTTATGAGAGAGAAATGGGGTTTCTCATTACTTATAAATCTAGAAGAAATTATGTGGGAGGTTCTTAAACATAGCCCATAATTTTCTAGTACACATATAAAGGCATAGTATAGAGGACAATCTTGATTAAGAGAGAAAAGGAGAGGATCCTTTACCTCAAATCCGGTGGTGTTCTCCACTTGTTATTAATGACATGAATAAACAAATTTGGATTATTAATTCATAATTCCATAATATATTCTATATTTAATTGATTTATTATAACCCTTTTTATTTCATTCAAATCCTTTTTGATTAGTTATAAGGTTAAATTTCATTGTTCGGGCTCGTTTGTTTACCTGACTTTAAAAGATTGGTTCACTTATATTCAAGTCTGGATTATATGCACGATGAAAGTGGTTTTCCAGAATTGAAGTTACATTATTTAGTTCATATATAGGAGATTTTATGGTTTTAATTTTAATTAGGTTACTTAGAGTGATGTCGAATTATTATATATATAACCTTAGTGATAACTGTTTTTGTTAATCGGTGGATTTGGTTACAAAGAATGTTTTTTCATTATAACTTAATTAAATTTGTACCAAAAGATTAAAGAAACAGAAATAGGATATATTACACATATAATAATCTGGTTCAACCATAACACAAATGGTTTCATGACCAGAATTAAATATAATAACAAAATTTGATAAACTGTTGTCCTTGAATGTGCTAAATTAGAACATCTCAAACAGTGCTTTCATTTCATTGAAATAAAAGAGTGGGGAAAGGAGATAAGATAATGAAATTTACCACTAGAATGAAGTCATTCCAGTACATTTATGCTACTAGATTTATCATACTATTATGGTGAAGGGAGGTGAGGAAAGAAAGAAAAGAACTTAAAAGAAAAGAAGAAATTTGGGAAGAGGAATTTACCTCTTGAGACTTCCTCCTTTGAGAACCTCTTAAGGGGAGAGGTTTTGGTATTTTGAGGAGTCTGAGAGATTTTGGACGTGGGGGAGGACCTTGGGGAGAGATTTGGGCAGAATTTAGAGAAGGCTTAGATCTTGAGAGGAGTGGAGAGAAGAGGGACTGAAGGGGGTTTTTATGGTAGAGGAGAGGAGGGATTTCATAATATAATAATCATTAATTTATTATTTCTTCCCAAGACAAAGAATAGTAAGTATTACATGAACAATAATAGTAAATGGGTCATGTGAATTCGAACCATGGGTGGTTACATCAGTCATGATGCTAGGAATAGTTTATTTAGCCTATAATATATATATATACCATAAATTACAGTATTTTACAATTCATCAAAAATTCAAGTATTTCAGAAACATCTAAAAAATTCACCCTAACCATTTTTCAACGTGTAGACTCGAAAAATGAAGTCCATTTTTCAAAAATAATTTTCTAAATATGATTATTTTAATATTTAATTAAAATCATAATTTATTATCAAAAACTAGATTTAAAACATGCATTAACTCATTCTAAAACAAAGGTATATTGTACTTCCAACTTGAATATTATTTTTATACTATCATAGGTGAGGTTACTATTCATTAGGGTATATCACTATTCATAAGGGTATGTTACTATTCATTAGGGTAGGTTACTATTCACCAAAAATTATTTTTGTTTTACTAGACTCTAAAAAACATCTTGAACACAACCGTGTATGTCAGATTTTCAAAATTCCGAACACAGAAGTGAAAAACTTATGTTTAAAGGTCACTTATCACTTAGTAGTTCATTATTATGTGATTTTATTCCATATTTATAAGAATGGAATTTCCATTAAAAACATTGGGTCGTTATAGAAACCAATTATCTAATAATAAAAACCAAATGGTTTTTAGGAATAAATATAATGATCAAGGAAGCATTAATGAAAACAAATCCAAATTAGTATCCAAAGGTTAAAACAAGTAATAGGGATAGATTATGATAAAACCTTTTCACTTTTTCCCAGATTAGAAGAAAGTAGAATTCTGTTAGCTTATGCATCTGATATTGATTTAAAATTATATAAGATGGATGTTAAATATACCTTTTTAAATGGATATTTAATTGAAGAAGTTTATATTGAACAACCACCAGTTTTTAAAAACCCTCGTAAACCAGATTCAATTTTCAAACTTACCAAATCACTTTATGGCCTTAAACAGACACATAGACCTTGTTATGAGATATTAATCTCATTTTTATTAGAAAATTAATTTTATATAGGATTGGAAGATCCTACTATTTTAATAAAACCATTTTCTCCAATACTCTATTAGTTTAAATTTATGTTGATGATGTTATTTTTGGATAAAAAAATAAAAATATTTTTAATGATTTTTCAAATCTAATTAAAAAATAATTTAAAATGAGTATGATGGGATAATTTAATTTCTTTTTAGGATTTCAAATTTATCAAAAATATTACAGAAATATTTTAAATAAATGTAAATATATTATTGATTTATTAAAGAAATTTGGACTCAAAATAGTAAAACATACACAACTCCCTTATGTACTAATGTAAAAATTTATTTGGATGATGTTAGAAAATCAGTTGACAAAAAGTTATATAGAGGTACGATTGGTAGTTTACTATATCTTATTACTAGAAAACTAGATATTATGTTTTCTTTATGTCTATGTGCTATATTTTATTCAAACCTAAAAGATTCTCATCTTACTAATGTTAAAATAATTTTTAGATATTTAAAAGGTATTATTTTTTTAATCTCTTATATACCCCAAAACTTATGGTTTTAATTTAATTTCATATTCTGATGGTGACTTTCTAGGATGTAGATTTGATAGAAAAAGTACTTCTGGAACCTGTCACTTAATAGGAAAATATTTAGTATCATGGTTAAGTAAGAAACAATATTCATTTTCTTTGTCAATAGTAGAGGAATAATATATATCTATTGGTAGTTTTTGTGCACAAGTGTTGTGGATAAAACACACCCTACTTGACTTTAGACTTAATTTTGTTAATATACCAATTTTATGTGATAACACTAGTGTAATTAATATTTCAAAAAAACTTATAAGTCATTATAGAACTAAGCCTATTGATATAAGGAATCATTTTCTAATATATCTTGTTCTTAGAAAGGATATATCTTTAGAATATTTAAATACCAAATATCAACTTGCTGATATTTTTACGAAAAATCTTCCCACTACACATTTTGATTTTATTAAGGTGGAGTTAGGGATATTTAATTTCAAATAAATTTGTATTAATTTATTTTAGAAATGTTCTTTTTAATCATATTTATTTTAGAATGTTCAGTCTTTATTCATTTAATCCATATTTAAATAAAACCAGGATTTTATTTATATTTTTTTTAAATAAGAACATCTTTTAAAAATAAAAATTAATGATTTCACTATATCATCAGCTCTAGAAACCCAACCACATCACTAAAAACATCAAAAAAACTCTCCTCTATCTGTTCTCTCACTTACCCTAATATTTCAAACCCTTTCGACTTTAAGAGCTCTCATTTCCCTTTCAAAACCCCAGAATCAGAAACCTTTAACTTTCAAGTTCTTAGAAATATCGATGGTAGAAGCAAGCGAGCAGAGCTGAACAAAGAAATGAATTAATTATATAAATATTTTTCATGGAAAGGTAAAATATTTAAAATGACTCAACCAAATGAATATTCTTATGAAAAAATCTTTAGATTTTCAAGTTCTATAAACTTTTGTTTTGAAGGAAATACATAATATATTTTTTATATAGAAGTAAAATATTTATTTAGAAATTATTTGTACAGTTTTTGTGATACATAAGATGTATTCATTCTTAAGATTTATCGAAAATATTTTTCATTCTACTAGGTGGAGTTATAAAACGTTTTTAACTATCCCCATGAAAGGGGTTTTCATTTTGATCTTTATTCAATTAGGAATAAAGAACATAAATCATGCGATATTATGTCATTTTTCTTTGTCTCCACACAGATAATAAAAATGTATCTTATGGATCTTGATGATGACCAGAAGGTGTTAGTCAAGTTTATTTAGTCATCTCTCATTCCAAGGACTACTGAACATGAGAATATTCTTTACCTAGATAAGTATATAATTTTTTTTGATTATGAGTGATGTGAAGATTAATTTACCATGGTAAATGTTGTGGTAAATGCACCGCTGATTCCAATAGGATTAAAACATGTACTTTTATCCTTATGAAAGGATAATCTCTATGTTGCTGTATAAGAAATGCCTGATTAGATATGTATTGATTCCTTCCTAATGTAAAAAAACAATATTCTCAATACGTGAACTCTAAGGAAGATAGGGTTATTTTGGAGTACATTCTAGTGATATTTGATACCTATTAGTATGGAAAACCAACAAATACTTAGTTTGGCTGCTCAGGGTGGGGGGGGTAATGAATTGTGGGATCTGTTTCTATGAAACAAATTTAAAAAGTATAATTTTTAGAATCAAGAATAAGTGATGAAGTTCAACCAAAGATATGTCCTATTAGATACAATGTCTCTTATCCAAAAATCTGTGAGAGATGTCCCTCCATCTCCTAAAGATAATTTGGAAGAACCAATCAATGAATCCATTTCCATCCAGCTAATAAATAGGGATGAACCTGCAGTTCAGGAAACTGAAAATCAAGGATCTGTTTTAGAGGTTCCAACTGCTGGTGAAGTAACCCCACAAAAAAATTCATCCAATCAACAGATAAGAGAAAGAGGCTCCAAATCAAAGTGAAAATCATCCTTAGAAAAATCATTCTGAATAACAAGTCCAATAAAATTATCAAGGAGAAGATAAATCTCACCCAATAGTAGATGACACTACAAGATCAGTTCATAATAAATCAATCATAGTTCATTCTGTGGGCAATGAAACCAATGAACCTACTAAGGTAAAATAGGTTCTTGAAGTTGAATATTCATCCTATAGTGAGACAAGTAAAGAAAAAAATTTATCCTTGGTTGATAGAGGAAAACCATATCTAGTTCATTAAGTAGAATATATTTAATATCAGAACAATCAAATTGAATGATTAGTTTCTCAATTCAATAAGCTAAAAGATGAAAATTAATGTTTTTAGAGTGAGGTAGAGGATGCCATAAATGTTTTAGAAGATTTTAGGAATTCAACTATTCCCAGAGAATAATTTGAATTTATTCAAACTCAACTACATAATATAAAATAAAATTTAGTCTCTAGAATATATTTTGATCCTTTTTTGATAGTAATGATGGATTATTTTAGAAAACTAAAATCAAAATATGTTTCTAAAATATATTTTTCATGTTTTAAATGGTATTTGGGAAGTAAGTTCGAATCAATAAAAGGAGGTTTCAGTCAATCTAGAGATTCCACTTCAGCACAACCAACCTATCCATATTTAGTCATAAGATTTCAAGTTATTACTTCATTAATAGCTGATATTAATGACAGGCTCCAATATCATCAGTGTAACAGTGCACCTTTTTTAGTTCTATTAGATAATCAGAGAGATCTTGTCCAATAGTTATCCTCAAGTGAAACTGGAATAAGAATGCATCTCAATCAGCTGAGTGATAAGATTTATCAATTTCTGAAAACATAGAAAAATCTACATGAATTTATGAAATTAAATCTGATTTAAAGATAAAGAGTGGTTCAAGAAACAAGAATTTTATTAAGATAGCTATCTTCAAATATTTTAGAAAGATTACAAGTCCATATAGTAGAGTTAAAATAACTTTTTCAGGCTTGTCGAGCTTCACTAGAACCCAAAACCTCTTTTTGAACCATTCCTATCAAAATCAACCAACCCTTCTTTTTAATCCTTTCTCAGACAATATTGAAACTATATTAATAAACATATTTGAATGAAAATTCTTTTTATTTATCTATATGTTTATTTTTATTACTGTTCATTTCTACTACAAGAAGAATTGTCTCATTTTTCTATTTCGTAGAATATAACTTTTATTTATAGTTATGTTCTACATTGAATGGGTTTTAAACCATTTTTATATGCATTCTTTTTTTTAATCTCAAAAAGGCGGGGGGGAATTGGGTAAATACAACATCTATAATTTTTTTTCAAATCCATTGAAATAATACCAAGGAAAATTAATTTTTAAAATGAAAAATGTATTCTTTATAATATTATTTCATTAGTGTTTACAAATACTATATTTATTTAAATTATTTTTATGAATTTTTTGATCATAAAAAAGGGGTATATTATTGGGCATGTATTGTATCAACAATAATCTATAAATCTAATGGACTGATGCTCACAAATACCCTTGTTTTTTTACTGATGAAATTACTTTAAGTGAATTTTAGAAAATTAATATTCAGTGAAATATTAATTTCATAATTTTATTCAAGACCTTGATCCATGGGATATATTTGATAACATGATGTAACACACCTTTATAATATTTTGGAAACACTTTTTTCAACCCTATATTGGTAATAATATTTTAAGGAATAAACCCTACATTCGGAATTGCACATATAGATCATAAAACCTATGCTGTCAATAAATTATGATTAATCAACCATATGTTAATATGGAACCCAATGTTTGAGAAAGCAGAAAGTATGGTTCATCAACCCTACATTTATAAGAAACCCAATGTTTGAGGAATAAAATGTATGGTACATAAACCCTACATTGATAATAAACCATAATTTTTCAACCCTATGTTATATGTTTTTTCATCATGTGAAAGTACCCTATATTTTAATATTCAGAGATGGAGTTTTAAATTCATTATATCATCCCAAATTTATACAACAGTTTCAATGTAAATAATGATCAAATCAAAGCTATTTTATGATCGGTTCAAAGGATCATATTCAACTTAGTAAATAATTACTAATTATAAGGGTTTTTATGACACTCTTGAATGATTCAAAATTAAATGATCATAATCTATAGGGTGACATTCTTGTATCTGATTAATCGAAGTGAAGATGTGTATTCTATATATATGGATGAAATATTTTCACTTTAAAAAAATGTGATACATATGTGATATTTGAATATATATTCTGCTATAAAGAAAGAAAAACTCTATTATTTTTTGAAGAGGGTACACTTTGAAGATACATATTTCAACCTTGTACTTAGAAAACTACTACTGATCATTTGTTACTATTCGTATTGAAGATAATTCACAAAAAATATATCTCCAGAGTTATTCTTACTTAAATACGTTAATATTTTAAAAATAAGATCCATATTCTTCCAGTTTTTGTTGTGACTGTGAAGATTAACCTATACCATCAACAAATCAAACTATTTTGATTTATTGGAGTTTTGAATGATCACACTCAGTTGTGGTTAAGTTCCAGCTTCTTGTACTAAGTTGTGGAGGAATTGATTCCCTATTAAAGAACTAGAAGGATTTATTTATCCTTATTGTAAGGTTTCAACTACCAGAAACCTATTTTATAATTTAATGGTCTTATGATAAGAGGATCATGTCTAGTGAAAACCACCAAGATCGTTGAGAGAGCATTGGTGGAGTAGACTAGGGGATCTTTATGCCCTGAACCATTATAAATTTTTTTGTGTTATTATTTACTGTTTATCCACTACTCAAATAAATTATTGAAGAGATTTCTACCCATATATATAAAAATAAAGGGAATTTAAAAGTGAGAATATATCAAGATTACTGAAAAGAAACAATTCACCCCCTCTTGTGTATATTTGGATTATTCTGACCTAATAGGTCACCAGTTTAACTTATTGTGGGGATAGTTGGGTCACATTTTTAATGTCTCATGGGGAAAATTGGGTAACAATTTTAATGTCTTGTGGGGACATGTGAGTCATAGGTTTAACATCTTGAGAGGATGAGTGAATGTGTCCTTGGGGGGAAAATTTCACACTTGAGAATTTGGTTAAGTGAGTCCTCAGGGGGGGATTTCACACTGGGTATTTCTTAGTGATGAAAGAAAGTGTACCCCCATGGGGGAGGTGATAATATTTTTAGATTTTATGGTAATGTTGGGGTATTCGGGAATGAACATTAGGGAGAATTACCATATTTTTTTAGATTTTGATATTGAACCTCATTAAGGTATCCTAGGTACCCTATTAATATACATGGATAAAAACCCATATAGTTTGATGCTGTAGTTTAAGGTCGTGTAAGAGGACTGATCCATATAGTTTAACATCTTGTGGTAAGGATGCTCACATCGTGAAAGGAGAATGAACAAGGGATGGTGTGGGAATTACAAAAAAAAATCCACTCGAAGGATGAGGATCATCCCATGGCGGGGAAGGATGGTGTGGGGATTATTCATGTGGGAAGCCCGAAGTTGGAGGATCATCCCATGGTGAGGGAGAAAGTGGAATATCTTGATGATTTTACATGGGGAATCTCATTCTCATCACATGGGGTAAGGATATAGTTTAACAGCAGGTGCTGAGGATTTCATTGTGAATTTCAATATCATATGACTAAGATATTTGCATATTCAGTTTTACATCACATAGTTTACACATTTGTGGTAATTAAACACCAAGAGACTATTCCTAAGTAGGAGAGGAAGATCTGAAAAGAGTACTCTCTACCAGGAAAAGTAGCTAGTTTCCCTTGATGATTCCACCTATGGTAATTACTATGGTGACCCAAGTCTTTTACACATATTATTACATTATTATTAAACATTAATATTCATTAATACAACACAAGGATAAAAAAGGACTACCATATTCAGAAAACTAGGTTCATATTACATTAAAAGGAAACTTAAACATGGAATATTTATTTTATTCTTCATAGTGAGGTCCCTAAATCCATTTGATCTCCTAAAAATACATGAAATAACCTAGGGAATACATAAAGAAAGGTGTGATCTAAAAATACTAGTAAGGGAATAAACATTATAATTAAGTTTAACATGTGATTCAAAGGTATAAAATGATATCATAAAAGAGAAGGTACATGAGTAATCAAGTGGAAACATAACATAAATATTATGATATCATAAGATCATGGAAGGATAGGAATTGGGGAAAAACATATAACATGACATATATAGAAGTCAAATATAACTTTTTAGACAATATTACATGGTGTAAAAATTCCCATAATGGATTATTTTTACTCCCTAATCCCATACATGAAACCTCAAGAAGAAGCATTGTCTTGTACGCTCTCAAAATATTTATTATTTTTACTAAGTTTAGTGTACGGGATGACTTAGGTCGTTCTCTTGAGGTGTTGTTATGAACAAAACTCATTACCTGTAATTGATTTTTTTTATTTTCTATTTATAAATGAAAATTAAAAGTAATAGTGTTTTGATAATGGGTAATGAAATACTAAAATTAAACATTAAAATTTCATGAAAACACAATGAATGAAAATAGAATGAATCTAGAAAGAAAGGAAATATTCCTGATAGAATCACCCATATTGAACCTTTATTGTCTTATTATTAGTTTCAAATTTACATAATGAACATACTAAATTGTAAGTGTAAAAATCCTCTCCAACCTATGGATCTGAATATACAGTACACTTATAATAACCTTGTTCATTATTACAAATTAGTTCATGCTTTATTACATAAAATTAAACATAATACAACCTGAAATATTGATAAGTATAGTGTATTTGGTAATTATGTACATATCATATCATCTTGAACATGGGATACAACAACATTATTAAAAACATTCCTTGGCTTTTAAAACTGCACAGGATAACCTGGGGGACAAACATAAGAAATAGGTGAGCTATAAAGCCTAGTAAGGGAATAAAAATGGAATAGGGTGATAAATGTTATAAAATATACATATTAATGGGTTAAAAAATAGAATTAATCATAAACATGAACAATGATACATGACATAACATGATAATCATAACATTTGAAATGTGGAAATAACTTAAAACACTGCATCATAAACATAGGTCAAGGGTAAATCGCTAAGACATCATGGTAGAAAAAAGTATCATAAAGGAGTCAAGTTCAATACCTATCCCAACATGGAGTCTTGTGATACTAAACATGAACCAATTCATTGGAGCGCTATATAAGTTTGTTCTCATCCATCACATTTATTTCATTCTCATGCTTAAGTGTGCCATATAGATCATACAACATGGATTCATTCATCATCATATTTTATTCCACAATAAAGGAGTGTGGAATAAATACATTTATGTCCCAAGTCAAAGAGTTATAAGTTTATAAAGGTTAATACTCTTGATATTAAATTGGTATAGTATTCCCTACACAATTGTTTTAGCATGGAAAATTGAGGTGAAATTTTGGCAGCATAACAACATCACATAAAAATTCCTAAAATGGGTTTATGAGAGAGAAAGGGGTATCTCATCATATGGGAATAAATTATACAGTAAGGGGAATATGGAATAAAATATAGAACCATATGTAAATTAAGATAAAATACATCAGGTAAAGAATATACTTGAATAAATAGGAGAAAGTAAAAGATCCCTTACTAAATTTCGGCATGGTAACAGGTGTAAATAAAGGATCAGGGGTGAATTAATTAGAGTGAAATGGGGATATAATCATTTATAAATTAAATTAAAATTAAGGGGGATGTTTAAGGACATATACCAACATAATAAAATGTAATTTAAGATACATTGCATAAAATAAATACTTGAATAGAAATGAGAAGAGATAAATCCCTTACTTCAGTGTGTGGCCCCAAATACTTAAGAGAGGCTTCTTAAGAGATTGGGGGTTCCTTGGGAGGACTCTAGAGAGTTTATAGAAGAGTATGTATATTATATATGTAGTTTTAGTGATGATAAATGGATATTGATTGGTTTTATATAGGAAAAAATAGGATTTATTTATTATTTAGGTTTTGGACTCAACATAATAAAATAACCAAAAACACAAACCATCCCATGGTTTTTTCCCATGGTTTCTACCAAATGGGATTGGTTATAATTATTTTATAAGTTCAAGGTTATAAAATAATAAAATAATATCCTTTTTATGTGGAGGTGAGTCATACTCTTAAATAAATGCTTTTAATTCCTTAAAATATATTAATGGTTTTGGAGGATTCTTAAAGAATTTATAAAATTAATAAAATAAACTTAAAATCACATTATTTTAAAGGTAAAACATATATTTAGTCTTGGATACCCATTATAGTATTCATTACATCACTTTTGGTTTATTATGATGTCATAAAACATAAAGTATATTTATATAGAATTTAATTTTTACCCGAAAATTCAACTATCTCAAAAAATTATAAAAAATTAACCATTGTATGATTTTGATGTTATGATTCCAAAAATAATATTAATTTTATCAAAATAATTTTCTAAATATGTGAATTTTAAAATTTAAAATAAAATCAACATTTATAAATAAATTCGGGGTTTTGTGAATTTAATTTGGAAAAATGTATTCTATATTTGGAATAAGAATAATTTATAATTTATAATAAGGTCAACTTGATTTCTGAACAATGTGAATAGTAAAAATAATAAAAAATAATTACCATGGTTAAGTAAAAATGGATTTATCGGGGGGTAACAAAGAATATTAGGGTTAAAATAACCTATAAACTTTTACAACACCTGTTTTCTATAAATATTTCCACCTTAACACCTCTAGGATCTATAATGGACCATTTTGGAGTCTTTTGGAATGAGAAAAATATGTGTATGATTGAATATTTTCAAAAAATAAAAGGGGAGATCTTGTGTTTCTCACCAAGTCCTCAGATCACCTTCTAACGTATCCTTGTCTAATGGGATTGGTGTGTTCATAAGATCTCAGTCCAGAAAAATCAAGGGGTTGTTGTCCTCCCATTTCCAGATGGCCATGCAATCTAGGGACAATCCCAAATCCCTTTTTTCCAATGATTACTATGCTCATCTGGAATGCCCAAGGTATTGGAGATTGCTTCAAAACAGACTTCTTGGCTTTGAATATTCCCAAACATTAGGTCTTGGTGGTGTCCATCCTTGAACACAAGCAGCAATCAAGCAGTATTAGTGAGTTCTCTAGGAGGCTTAAAATACTTGGCTACATTCATGTTGAACTGTCCAACAAGCATATCTGGATTTCTAGCACCAAAGTGTTTTAGTGGTTTATACCTAGGAGGGGGACCGGTTAATCACTGTTAAGGTTTCCCATGACCTCCAATCCTCCTTTGTATGTTTTGTTTATGGAAGTTTTGACCCTCAACAACAGGAGTTCCTTTGGAGTTACCTCAATGATTTCAAACCTAGTAATATATCTTGGATCGTTGGGAGGGACTTTAATATCGTTGTTTACTTGGAGGAATGGAGGGGAAAAATTTCTTTCAGTAGGAAGGTCAGTATTTTCTTTTCCCAATTTATGGATGGAAAAGGTCTCATGGACCATGAATTAAGAGGTGATCATTTTACATGGTGCAACAACCAATGAGGATCCCATAGTTCATGGAGCTGTTTGGATAGATATTTGGCCAACATGAATTCTATATCTGATTTTTCCAGTACCCAGGTGACCCACTTGGCACGCGACATATCGGACCACTACCTACTCCTGATCTCTTTATGCTTTGGACAAGAGCATCACACCCGATTTCATTTCAATCTGCACTGGGTAAGTATCCCAGGCTATAGAGATCTAGTTAGGGACTTCTGGGATATCCCTACACAGGGCCATACATGGTCATCCTTCTATAAAAAATTAATACGTATCAAGTGGATGATCCAATTGTGGTCAAAGGATTTCCCATTATCAAACAGAGACATGAAATCTGTTGTGCAGGATGTTGATCGGCTTAAATGGTGTCTTGAAGGGGATTGGAATGATTGGTCCTTTAAGGAGATTTCTAAAAAGAAGGGGATTCAATCTAACTTTCTACTAATGAAAGAGAGGAAGTCCAGGGAGAATACTAGGATTCAGTGGCTTAGAGTGGGTGATAATAATATTGATTTTTTTTCATGATTTCATAATGGAAAGGAAAAGGTGGATTAAACTGAACATTGATTAGGGGGATGTCTCTTATTCTGATGACTGGGAGGTGGCAGGGGAGCTAGCTATCTCCCATTTCTTCATATTTTTTGTTGGTCTTAGCATAAAAATTACAAATGGGTATACATGGGATGACATGGGGATATTTGATATAATTCATCCCACATTATCTGCTTGTGACAACGAAGCCCTGGGTGTTATTTCCTTAGAGGATGAGTTTCATGATTCCATGATGAATCTGAAACCCAACAGTGCAGCGGGTCCTAATGGGTTCCCTATATCTTTCTATATATCCTCATTGGACATTGTGAAAAGGAATTTAATTACATCCATTCAAGACTTCTTCATGGGTGGTTCTTTTCAATGAGTTTCATGTGCTACCATTGTCATCCTCATTCACAAATCCAATTCCTCCTCTTCCATTGAGCACTTTCATCTGATCAGCATGTGTAATGTACAATACAAAATTCAAGCCATCATCATCAATGATAGGCTATCCATCCATCTCCCCAATTTCATTTACATGAAACAGAATGGCTTTGTGAGAGGTCATTCCAACCAGGGGTGATCCATTTGGCCCAAGATATGATCAGGGATCTCAACTTCAAAACTCATGGCTCAAACACGGAGATAAAACTTGATATGAGTAAATCCTAATACATAGTGGAATTGAGTTTAATCAACAAGTTTTTTTCAGGTATCGTCCTTTACCCCTGGAATATTGATATCATCTTATGATGGTTTAGCTGAACATGGCCAGTGATCTTTCTCACAAAAAAACATTTGGTTTCTTCAAAGAAACATGTGGTCTTTTGCAAGGGGATCTTATCTCACCAAGAATTTTTATCATCATTCAGGATGTCATCAGCCTCCTCATTCATCACAACACTAGAAATGGAAATATTCTTCCCTTCTGCAGAAGTATGAGATTCCCCTCTATTTCTCACCTTATGTTCGAAGATGACTCCGTCTTCTTCATCAATGCATCAACCATATCAGTGCGAGACCTAAACAGATCTTTGGAGGCCTATTGTTTTTGGAGTGTTTAAAGCATATATAAAAGTAAGAGTAGTTTCTTCATCTCTAGTAATTTTTCTAATAGCCATGTCCTTAACATGAGTCTTTCTCTGGGCATGCAAAAAAGGTAATCTCCCCTTATTGTGCCTGGGATTCCCTATCTCTCTGAAGCCCTTACACATTCATGATTTTGATTCCATTATTTTTAGAATCAAGGAGAGGGTTATTAACTAGAATAATCAATACCTATCTTTTGGTGGTAGGATAGCCCTAGTTAATAGCATCCTCATGGAAATTTCAATCCATGCAATATCTGCTATTAATGTTCCTAAAAGGGTTATTCACAATATCAATAAGATATTTTCAGGTTTCAACTAGGACCCAATGACCGAGGGTAGAAGGCATTGGGTCTCTTGGAATAGGATAGAGAGGCTCATCAGTTAAAGTGTTATCAACCATCAAAATCTAGACAATGCATTTTCCTACATGCATGTGAAAATGGAATGGGATGTGGTAGATAATTAGACTTTATGGGGGCTGACCATGCAAGCTTGTTACATAGGGGAATGGGGTTGCAAGGTATGGCCACACCTCTCCCTTTTGGAGTGAGATTGGTTCCTTCATGAATTATCTTAGGAATCACACTTGATGGATCATCAGAACAGCTCTTTCTGGCATGATAACTTGTGTGGGGAGATCATTGGGTACCCAAGCTACCCTGCCACAAACATATACTTTAGGGAGGCTAGAAGCTATCCATATTTCATAAATTTTTTCTTATCAGGGACCATATGGATTTTTTCTACCTCATCAACCTGACCTCGGCCACTAAATGGTGTGTGTTCACCCCATCCCCCTCAGGTTACTTAAGGTCCAAGGATTTTCATTGGGTCTCTACCATGTAGGTTCGTGTGGACAAATGGAGTGACGTTCTATGTCATAGGGCTATACTCATGAATTTTAACTTTATCACTTAGAGGATCTGTAATAGAGAAAATCCCACTAATGAGAATATCAATCATTATGGCATGAGCATGGACTCTCGATGTGTCTGCTGCAAGAGGCATAAGGAGTAAAGCTCATATCATCTGTTATTTGAGAGTTATTGGGAGAAAGAGGTTTGTGAGTGTTTTGGAGTTTTCACTTCCTTTTTTATCCCAACCATGGAGGAAAATTCCTTTATTGTTTTATGGTTAAATGGATCGGGTGTTTATGGGCCAGAGAAAAGTTCTCACTCTTTGGTTTTTCATGCAGCATGCTGGTTCTTGTGGAAGGCATGGAAAATATATCTTTACAATGAGGTGTCCTCATCGGTGAGCATGATAACTATATGAAACATTATCCATTAATTAAATTTATTGTTTGATATATTAAGAATTCTTTATACATATATTGATAGGTGTGTTCCAATATTATAATTCCCTTTGATGCATCATTAGGTTTCATGAGGCAAATCAATTAAATCTAGAACTAAATGGGGTTTTACCTATAGTTTAAACCATCTTGTGAAAACTCTTGATGGTAGAAATATCATGTGATTGAAACATGATGTCCAATAATTAAGTATTTCCATCATTAAGAGTTCCTGTTTTATTATCCATGAAATTTTTACTATGATATTGTCTCTAGATGCATTTCATTTTCATTTTATTGATTAAATGGAATGTTTTTTCAGTTATTTACCTTTATTTATTTATTATGCTTTATCTTGTTATTTAAATGGAATGTTTTCTTAGTTATTTACCTTTACATATTGATTATTCTTATTGATTCATGATATAATACACTATACTTAACCCTTACTAATCATTTTCGCTCACACTTATTTTGTTTCATTTCTCAGTAATCCATGAAGTGTATTATGTTTGATATATAGGGATATTCTAAAGGGAATAGTGTTATTCTTGAAAAATAAAATATGTTGTAATTTGTGTATTCAAATATAATGAATGAATCAAGTATGTATCTATTTTACTAATACTACTAAACTATTCAGTCATTCAGTATGTGATTCCCTGTACCTTATGCTGATGAAATAAAGTAGGCGCTGACTTTGGGATTCCAGGGTTGGGGTCACTACAAAGATTTTCAACTTTATCCTCGACCATGGAACCATGGAAAGTGGTTTCTTAACCCTCAGTGACTTACTAGGAGACAAAGGCGATTGATGATAATATAGGGATCGAGCTCTAGAATCTAATCATAGCTTCAGGAAATCAAATCATGGTGATGTTTCGAGAAGACCACATACTATTGTTGCTCATATGAAAACATGGTTGTACCAATCAGTGTTGGCCTTGGATCATCTTCAGTGCCAAGCTTTATCTGATTCCTCTCATCAATAGTGGCGGATACATCCACTAAAAATGTAGGAGGGGTGTGTTCTAAATACTCTTTCATTTTCGATATAAGAGAGTCAGAGGAAGGAAATTGGTCGATCGACACTCTAGGACCAAGGGTGGAATTAAAACCTAATATGTTGGGGGAAGATCTATCAATTAAGGACTCTTTCTCTGTTAATTTTTTAGTGAAAAATATTGATTCTTTAATATCTGGTTATTTCATATCATGAGATCCACCCCTGATATCAAAGCAATGGTGATGGTTTGACATCTATCGAGTTATCCCTGCCTTGTGGAGTATGTGGGAGTTTTGGGGATTAGTGTCCATATGGAGAAATTATATGCACTTTATAGGGATAGGGTCTTCTAGTTTTGTTTGGGACTATCCTGTGTAGGAGTATTAGGTAATCTATGAGAAATACTTCTTCAGGTCTATAAAACATATTCCCAATTCTGGTATCATGGGTTCCAATCAATGTATTTAATGGATGAACTTATCTTTCAAGTCTGACCAAGGATCTGATGTTGTGGCTATCAGATCATTGGGGGTGTTTATATTCTCAACCTCATCATTCTAGGATTATTTTATTTTCCTTTTGTAGTACCCTACATGCATATAACGAGACTGAAAATAGATGAATGTAGAATCATCACCCTAGAGTAACGATACTCAACTGTTAAGAGAGTATTTGAGGTATTAGTGCTATAAATAGGGGACCACTATGAGTAGATGAATCTAGGTCCTTTATAATAGTGAATTTTAGGCTATGTTCTATTAGATTACCATAAATTCTGTGCTTTCCACCAAACCACCAAATTTAGTTTTCAGCCGAATCATTCTATACAGCTTTTGTTTGCTCTTATCATTTCCTTGAATTGTGAGGCTAGATGGCATAAGATACATTTCCATGAGCCCTGTATTATGGAGTATTTGGGTCAAGATGAGATTGTTCCCAGAGCCAATATCTACTAGGAAGCAATGTAATTACATTCCATTAGACTGACCAGTGATATACAGTGGGTGTATGTTCCCTTAAATGGTATCACCCTTATCTTATTCAGAAAATGAAATGATGGAACAAAATGAATCCTGATCACATTCCTCTTTGTAATAGTCCTTGGAAATAGTTAACTCATTCTCAAACTAGAGGGGATATTTAAAAATTCGATAAGGGATTCATTCATTTACTTTGATAAGAAGAGATCCTTAAGGATTGAGAGCCTCACGGGTATGCCAGTGAGGTTCTTCAACACATCATACTTTCATGTAAGGGGAATGTTTTTTTCCCAAAAAAGACCATTATTTAGTAGGGGTCACAGTAGGAATTGTTTGTCGAGGCACTAGGTTCTGGATAGTGCTGAATATATTCTATTGTTGGTTATCATGTTTTCTATGAATGCCTAATGGGTGGGCACCAGACCGCTAAGAGCTGTCCCTCGATGGATTTGGCTAATTGCGGCGTGGTCATGGAATTGTCGAATGGTCAAATAATATATTTGGTGGTGGAGGAACACCTAATAAAGAAAATTGGCAGGGTTTTACTTTATAAGCCCAACTTAAGGCATACTACCTAGTTTCAATAGCATGAAGAACCTATTTCGAAGTAATAGCCCACAAATTCTCCTGACCTAAAATATGTCTTGGACATTTTTCCCACTAGCATGTCCTCTACATCTCATATAATCATTTTTACAGGAACTGATCAAGGTTATTTTCATAACATTCCTCATTTTTATCATTGTGTAGTGATCCACTAGTTCAACAATATTCATGGAGGTTCATTCTTACTCCTTGTCAGAGGAATAGTCTAGGGATGGATGTGCCCTGGGCGTGTCTCTCAACACGAGAGGCATGAATTTGATAAGGGTGTGTACTGGTATTGGAACTAGTAAGGTAATTTGATTCCTCATTCATTTCCAGCACTTGATTTTTTGAAATTTATAATGTTGTGATGCATACATCGATGTAGAAGTTGGAGGAGGTGTGGTAATCATAGGAGGTTGTATCTTACTTAACAAGGAATTAATGATACTATAGGTAGGAGATAATATATTTCTAACTAACCTATCATTGTAATTCTACATTCTACTATCAAGATATTTATGCTACTCACTAGAATCTTCTCTCTCACTATTGAGGTATGTGGAGACTAGGGCTATATATGCTAGGATGTTTCCCAATTTGACTAATCCACAATCTAATTATCCCTATAGTCAATCCTTGATGATAGATAATTTCTTGATGGTGTGTCCAAGGATCCTATGGTACAGGTAGTGATTTGAACAATTGGTGAACAGGGCCTCTTGGTTTCTCCTAAATTATGGAAATTATAGGATCCCATTTTCTAGGGTTCAGATGAAATAACCCAGAACTTATGCATCAGTAAAATATTAATTCACATTCCTTCTATCTGCAAAATGAACCCTGGGTTCCTCGACCTAATGAGGGTCTAGGGAAATTTTTTCTCTATAAGGTTATATATATACCTAATGATTCTGCACTAGGTAAGGTTATTCCTGGTGGGAATTCACTTGGTTGGGGTCATCTAACAAAGGGGCTAGTAGGTGTACTAGTTCAGGAGCCTCTTCATGCAAATAGACATCTATATTTACTTTTAAAGGCCCTCTCATGGGAGTTTTAAGGGGTAATGGGCATGTCCATTTCTTGGAACACTACAAGGATTATTCTAGACACTAATCCTTTTCGTAGAACTCTAAAAATATATCGATATAGCTCAAGTAAATGAGGGTAGGGATCAAGTCATCTCTTATATTTTACACACATATCATAAGCAATACTTCCTAGTACAGTGGCATGTAGAGTGAGTAGATGAGTCCTTTTCATCAAGAAATAAATCCATCCATTCAGTTATCAGGCCTATTTTTTCATATGGAGAGGTTAGTAATACTGGTATTGCATGATTTAGAGTTGAACTGGTAGAATAATTGTATATAGAGATCTTTCCAACTAGCAATGGATCTTGAGGCTTGCTAACTATACAACAAAAAATGGTCTTTCTTGGGTTTATAAAAAATATCCAATCTTAGTAGCTTCATGTTACTTCATAATCCAAAATATTGGGCTGCTCATTGATGAAAAGTAGGAAATATGTTATAGAAGATATATCATACCATTAAATGGGGTGAAACTCAGATTTCTGAATTCTGGTAGTGAGGAAATCTAGTCTACCCTTATCATATATGGCTTTCCCCCAGGTAGAATTAACACTTGTCTCATTTCTATAGACTCTAGGTGAGTACTGATTGAAGCTATCACATCATCCTTGTGAGTATTTTGTGGTCACTAGTCCTCTAACTTGATCATAATCCTTGGAGGTTGGGCAGACTTGTTCTTTAGACAGACATGCATGCTTATTAGATGGAGTGGGTGACTCATATCTCAGTCATTTTCTATATCCCCCATCTTCTACTCTGAGTGGATATGTGGAGCCACCCAATTCAAATTTGGGTTCCTAGATAAGAAGTACTGGGTGAACAATTAGAGGAGAGACAATTTCCTTTTTGACATTATCATGGTTTGGGTGCTTCTCAGACATAAGATCTATAATAATCCTCTTGTAGAATTATAGATCCTAGAGAAAAGTCTATATTTTGGAGTTTTACTCAGTTTTTGGTGAAATATCAGAGGGATCGGTATGTTCAAAGGTTCCATTTCGCTTGTATATATATATCTATGGACATGTGATAATGTCCCATTTAGTGGGACTCCCAAGGTCCAATTACAGTCTATGCTGATGACTATAGGTGCCTTACCTAGGGTCTACATAATACCATATCTCTTCTTGGAGAGGGTACTCCCTGTCATGCTCTGTGTTGGTAGTCCAGTTTCTCTGATCCTAAGGAGGGTCAATAGTGATCACATTCACTATGGAAATGGACAAAGGGAAACTTTAACTACTATTGGGTGGTCCAGATTTATGGTCCCATTGTTTCTATGAGATAGGGATGAAATTGATGACATAATAATCCCCCCAGCCTCTGATCTATATGTGTTGAGATAATTCTACCATGACTCATTGGAGCACAACAAGGATATTTATAGAAGTACACTGGAGAGTTTGGTGGTATCCATATGATTTAGGGTGATGAGATAATGGGATCACTGTGATCAGAACCCTCTTGAACTGTTTGGGAATGACATCAAGGTGTTTGTGACTTCCTATGCAGGTCTACAGATGGTCTCAAAGGTGGTTGAACTCTGAAAAATATTTTGGTAGAAACAAAACACATGGTCCTTAGAGAGGGAATCTAGGAAGGAAAGGTTTTGAGATACTGGTTTCTAAAACATGATTGGTATCTGGTCAGTGGACAAGAGTCTCCACAAGTCCTCCTTTTCATTACCAAGAGGGTGGTGATGCTCTTATTCATCCCAATTCCCAATTGGAATAGGTAGAGAGATTGGTAGTGGCATCAACACGGATCTTCTTTTCTACTGATATACCAGAAGAGGGGTTATTTCATGGACCAAATGTCTACTATATATTGTAATGCCTCTCAAAGGTGGATCCAATCTGAAGAAAATATCCATATAGAATAGGGTGTCTACTACCTCCTCATGTGAAAGAGTGGGGACATTTCTCTAGGGATTAGTGGAGTGATCACCATCATCTGAGGGCATCCACCTAGACCTTGACGTATTTCTAACTTCCAGTGTGGAGGTTGAGAGGAGAGAAATTAATGGTGATGGGTACGGTTGTTCTATGAGTCCCTGGAAGGAGGAAAGAATATCCTTAACTAGTAGGTACCTATAGAGGGATTTGGGATTTTATGGACTTCATCTTTAGGGAATGTAAGCCTCAATATAATATCTTATACCCCTAGCTTTGGCAGCATGGGTGAAGGTTCCCTCATTGATTCATCTATTATCTCTAAGTTTGAGAGGTCGACGATGACACGATGTTTCCTAGGGTTTTTCCAATAATGTAATAGGAATTATCCAAGTGAGAGTTGTTGAGGGAATCTTGGGTTCCTTCCATGAGCGTTATGATATGATCCATGGACACAACCCCCACAATGGTTTTAAATATTCCTACCCTAGAATGGATCTTTAGATCATGAAATATCTTCAGCATGGGGAGGACCTCCATACTGGTATGTGGTAGTGTGTAGAAGACATATTCAGTGAAGTTACTTGTTATTGGATGGACTGTAATAATTTTTGATGCCACTGATGATGGAGACATTCAACTCATCCTTCCTGATAGGTGGTTGGAATCTCTATCCAAAATGGGTAAAAATAGATCCCTGATGAGTAGTTTCAATAATGTGATGGGATTCACTGATTTTGGCGAGGTCTACTAGAGCTATAAAAGATGCCTCTTTCTAAGAAATGTTCTGGGCCTGCCTTTGACATTGGATCCAGGTGCTCTGGATTGCGATTAATAGAGTGGGAATGAGAGTGATATGCTTATTAGCTTATGGGAACAATCAATTCTATCACTGATGTGGCCATGTGGGAGCCCTCTTGGGTAACTCCTAAGTAGTGTTTGTGATGGGTAAATATTGAACATACCATACCATTGAGTTGTTTGAATGCTCAAGGTAGAGTCTTTTAAATAGGGTTTACATTTAAATGGGGGTGGTTTCCCCCTAAATGACCCTCAGGGGCATCCATGTTAGTGAGGTGAAAATGCTTTGAGATCTTGGTGGTCCATATCCCTAGTGGGAATGACCCCTTATTATTAATATAGATTAACAAGAGTATTGATCATCATACTTTGAATAATATTAGAGGGTAATATGGGGTTTGGGAACCAAGTATCCAAAGATGTAGTGGTTTTCATGGAAGGAATGTAGTCATATGGGGTTTCCACACCAACATTCACCCTTCCCTTACACCTGTTGGTATTAGATTTTTGGTCTCCTATAGCTGGAGTCTTGTGAAGTAAATTGAATCATCTATCAGTAGTGATATGATGAAGGTGATGTTCAATTCCCCAATGTCATTCATTCATTCTGAAGAATATAAAGGATACATGTTGGTTATGTCATAGATTAATGATTCCCAATGTTATCTACTAGAAGTCCTAGGATTGTTTTATGTTGGGCCCACCACTCATTAAGTGGGACCTGATACCAAATATCTAGATCTGGTGACATAAAAATATAAAGGTTGCCAAATGTTACTAGTTATCATAGTTTAAGGAGAAGAGTTTAATTTTTAGTTTAACATTTTTTCTGATTCTTTCCATTGGGGCCATTCATTACTTGTGGTTTTGCCCCAAATTCCCATTTTCCAAAGGTGGGAGGCCTCCACCACCATGGTTGGTAATGTTATATCCTTTATCAAAATGAGATAATGGGATGTAAATTCCTCCTTCTATAGATTCCTACTTGGATATTTTCTCCTATTATAGGTCTCCCTCAAAGATTTGAGTCATGTTCATAAAACCTGTTCCTAGTGTCATCTCGAGGTGGATGTTGGTTAATTACGCTTCTTCTGTCTCGAAAGGGAAGAAACCTTCAATTAGAGTGGTTAGTAATGTTCGGAATGTATGAGCATATTTAGATTTTGGGAATGTTGGAATCTATAATGTCTTCCCCTTATGAGGTCAGAGGCATCCCATGTGTGAGGCATCTAGGGTGTAGAACCCAAGACATCTTGTTTTGGCCACATGGTAGTTGATGTCAGGGTCATAGGAATTTGAGGATTTTTTGGAATTTATCCCATGTTTATAGTATGGGGTAGAGATTATTTTCAGGTGGGATATAGGTTTAATATCTTATAGAAACTGGTGGGTCACAGGTTTAATATCTAGTGGGCCTAGGTGTGTCACATATTTAATGTCTTGTGGGGATAGGTGGGTCACTGGTTTAACATCCTTTGGGGGATAGGTGTGTCATGGGTATATGGTGTTGTGGGGATAAGTGGGTCATATGATTAAAATATTGGGGGTATATTTGGGTCACATGTTTAATGTCTTATGGCGATATCTGAGTCATAGGTGTAACATCTTGTGGGGATAGGTGAGTGTGTCCCCAAGGGGGAAGATTTCACACCTAGGATTTGATGGTAATGAGTGAAAAATTTTCCCCATGGGGGAGACGATCAAACTTTTGGATTTGATGGAAATGTTTGGGTTATTAGGATTAAACCTTAGGGAGGTATCTCATGTTTTTTAAGATACTAGTATTCATCCTCATGGAGGTGTCCTGCATACCCTATTAGAATATAGGAATAAAAACTCACATAGTTTGATGCCACAATTTATGGTTGTGTGATAAGACTTGTTGATGGAGTTTAATGTTTTATGGTAAGTATGATCACATCAAAAAAGAAACATGAACAAGGGATGGTGTGGGTATTACACATGGAATATATCCAAATGATGAGGTTCATCCCATGGTGGGAAAGGATGCTGTGGGAAATACATTTGTGGGCTTCTTAAAGTGACAAGATCATCCCATGGTGAGGGAGAAGGTTTAATACCATGATGATTGTACATGGAGAATCATATGCTCATCACATGGGGTAAGGATATAGTTTAACATCATGTACTAAGGAAACTATTGTTTAGTTTAACATCATATGACTAGGATGTTGGGATATGAAGTTTTATGTCATAAAACTTGGACATCAGTGGGACTTACACTTTGGTAGACAATTCCTATGTGAGAGGAAGATTCAGTAAAAGGCCTCTATATCAGGAAAGGTTGGAAGTTTCCCATGATATTTCCAGCTTTTAGAAATAAATTTCTACTACTCATGTGGCTCTAGATGGGGTATGGTGTAAACACTATCATGGAGAGTGGAAATCAGTAGTCATGATGTTGGGTGCCTATTCATAGGAGAAAAAGGCATTAGGGTACCTATTATTAGGAGAAAAGGGTAAGTTAATGGTTCTTGTTGTGCATAAAGAAAAGGAGAAAGGCATAAAGGTTGATGATACTAGTTTCACAATGGATTGGGGTGTTGATAAACTTATTGTAATTGTAACAAGGAACCTAGGAACTTGACATAAACTAAACTATGTTTAGTAGAATGATGAAATGGGCCAAATTAACATATTTTGTTTGGAAAAAATGTGTTGTTCTACACAAAAATGGGTTTGTGAGATTCATGGGCTCTATAACAAGACCATTTCATAGATAATTGTGGCATAATCATGCATAAATTATGAGTTCATGTGAAACATAGGGTTGTGTGAAGGCGGATTCTAATACTCGAACCCAACTAGCATTAAGGGGTGTTTTGTGAGGAACTGTTGACCATAGGCCAAGACACATTGAGGACCAAGGGATTTTAATCATGAAATTTCCTTATCATTGGGAATCCAACATAATATGGCGTTTTCTGATGGATGGAAATATGCACACAACCCCAACCGAGTCATGTAACTGAGTAGCATACTTCCCATGCATTTTCTGATGGGGTGCGACTTCACAAGTAAATGGTTTTAACATCTCTTTTTTATGAAAATATATTTACACTCCATCTATGGATTGTAAAAAAATGTTTTATGTTGTTCACAATTTTCTTTTCCAATGGTTTAGGGCTCTTGGAGCATCACATAACTATAATCCTTAGCATTTCCTTTTGTGCACAAGTGGGTTGCACATGGAATATTAAAGTTGTGCATAAGTAATTATAGACTATTCCATTTATTTTATAATGGTTCTTCAATATTGGATACAAATTTTTTTTAGGTAAAAATAATCTTTTAGGAATCTAGACATGTTTTCAGCACTAATAGAATAAAAAATTGATCAACCCTCAATAAATGAGGTATAACTCTGGATACACAACTCCGATTGATTTGATTCTAGTTGATAATGAAATAAGTATCAATGATTCACATGAAAATTATATTTCATGAATCAATTAGATCATTAAATTTTGAGGGAGGTAAGAAAAGAATAATCTAAAAACATTTAAGAAGACACCCTGTCAATATTTGGCCTTCTATTAGGAGTAAGGCACACTAACTTTCAAATAACATATTAGGGAAGGAAATTTTGTCTTACCTTTACTTTATAAATATGAATCTATAATTCCATATAAATGAGTTGGAAGGAGAGGGGGATGTGTTATAAAGTTCACATACTTAAGTTATAATGATTTTTCTTTCCTGTTTTCGATGTTTTTAATGCCATTTTCATCCCCATTCTTCTCTATTTCTCTTCTTGTGGAGTGGTAAACTTCTGTAATATTAGGGAATGGGAGGTTTATATTTTGTGATGCTTGATTCTTTACATATTAATGAATAAAAATTATATCTATCTTGTTACTTGGTTTCAATAATTATTATTTTTTATTAGTATTATATGATATTGTTTTTTTCTTTAATTATATCTATATTATCTCCTTGTTTAAGGATACATCATTTCCCTCCACTGTACTCTGGTAAATATACAATAAAATAGACTATGACTAAGTGGTTAAGTACTTAGTGATTGTTAGTATATGTGGAAGGGGTGGTGGATACTATTTATTTTTTAGGGATAACAAGACCCAACTGAGTATTATCTATGTCAATTGGGGGTATTCTATAAAACTATTACACACATAAGAAAGAGGGTAGAACATGATGCTATTTTAGTAAGAAATATCCTCACCCACACTATTAAAACAAGGGTGAGAGGAAAATGATCTTTAATCCTTTCACTTATTGATTAATGAAAAATATTTGAATAAATTAGCGACTAGGATAAAATTGTAATTGGAAATCTAACCTTGAATCGATCACCATTATTATATCACTATTTTAAATATCTTGATTAATTTCTTTATTTTGTTTTAATTATAATATAATTTTAGAAATCCCATTTCTCTAATTTTAAATGAAATTGATTAAAGATTTTGTGCACTCTTGTTTTTTAGAGAAATTAGGGTTACCACTATAACTACATTTAACCTAGGATAAATAATTTATTTTTCCACACCCTATGATAGAATCATGTTAATACTTTTCATTGTTCTCAGAAAATAATTTCCAAAAAAAATATAACTTTGGAATTCCATGAAAGGAACATATAATTACCAACTATTTGATTTTGACCTATAAATAAATATAATATTAACAAAATAAGAAGAGAGATCAAAATACATAATCATATTTTGAGAATATTTCTCTTGTAAAATCAAGTGAAATAAATAGTGTTCACCCGGAGCCAATAACTGTGGTGGGAAATTACAACCAGACAGTAAGAGAACTGTATGCACCGTAGTTTTCTAACCAACACAATCATATTATTATGCCAGATTAATATAATGATATTTAATTAAAAATTGGTTAATTCAATTGTTAACATAGTTTCTCAGATTGAGAGGTGAGGTCCCAAATAAAAAACTAAAGTAATTTACTTTATTGTGTTCTACTTTGAAGCCTAGATGAGTAGTTTGGGAGAAATTCAAGTGGAGGACATTCCCCTTTCCACTAGAAGGAGCATCTAAAGAGTGTTTATATAGCTTACAACTGGGAGATGTTCATGTCTGGTATTATTTAAAATGAAAATTATTGAAAAAATTATTCCTTACAACTACATGAAAATTATTATGAATGAGTTATATTCCATCATAAGTTATTCTAAAGACTCTCTATGAGCATTGATGGAGTTTTAAGATGTTATGTGATAGTTTCCCACATCAACCCATCAAGTAGAACCACTTATTTGGGTTATTTTTCTAAATGTTTATGATAATGATAGGAACTTTTAATATGAAACATATAGAGGAGGCCTCACAAAAAATCACCAGAAGAATCCAAGGGAATCAAAGAAAGGATTTACTAAAATTCATATAAATTTGGAATAAGTGGTACAGGTACCAATTACATTCATTAGGTCATATATTCTAATTCATTTCCTTTGTTAGAATTTAGCATCAAATAATTCACTAACCTTGTAAGAAATGGGTCATTGAAACAAACCAGTGAAGAAAGTACCAACCAAGGTATGTGTCTTATGTTCATCTCCTACCTATTTCACTAACTAGTGTACTAAAGTAAAAGGCATGGAGGGTTGTGAAACTACATTTTATCCAAGGTAGTATAAACAAACCAATAAAGATATAGAGACAACTCACAAGTATAATATAGATTTTGGAATCAATAGAAATAGGACAAACCACCTTTTCAAAGTCCATACTAGCAACAAACACCTTAACCATAACAATAATATCTTGAAGTTTTGAAACTTAGGAATGAAGTGGGAGAGTAGAGAAAATATATTAATAGTCTTTTAGAGATTCAATACAAAAATTCAGAAAATATTTCTACCCAATCATTCCCTAACATAAAGGGAAATATTAACAGGATGATGACCAAAATTAGAAAGGAAATTCAAGGAACAACTATTCCCAAGCATGAACAGAATCCACCTAATAGTGGAGAAGAAAATTTTGGATGTTCTAGATTGACTATTGAAAATAATCCACAAGAATAAAAGAGAAAATAATAATAAAATAAGTAGTAGTAGGAGGAGTATATAAAGAAAAAATTAAAATATCAGAGACACCCCTCCATTAGAAATAGAGGGAGAAGAATGACCTACCACTCCCATTCCTATCAATGATGATCCAATACAAAAATATTCAAGAGGAAGAACATAAAAAATAAATTCTAGAAACATTCTAAGAAGAATATATCAATATATCTATTCTTGAATATCTAAAAAAATCCCCAAGTATTCCAGGTTTATCAACAAACCTTTCACCAGAAATAGAAGCCTTCAAGGGAATGAAAGAGTCAATATGGGGAGAAGTGTATCTGAATTTATCACCCCATAACTTCTAAAAAATGTAAATATATAGGTAAATTTTCTATCCCTTTCACTATTAGTCCTTTTACCTTTTATGATGCTTTATTTTATTTATGTTCTTTTATAAATGAAATTCCTCACTGAACGTTTAATTCCTTATTGATGAGATAATTGAATCCCATGAAGTGCCTAAATAATGAATATGATTAAGTAGTATTTTTTTCAATATATTAATAAATGATTAAGTTTAAATTAATATTTCCTATTGGTTCTCCATATGAAAGTTCATTGGAAATTCAATGTATATCCACTATGAGTTTTTACTCATGTTTCTTGAATCCATTAAAAGTTATAGCACCATAGATGCATGGAAAGTGTTGAAGGATAAAGATATATAGAGACACTGAAATTTCAAACAAAGGTAGTAGATTTCAAGTAGGTAAATGTTAAAGGTAAAACAAAATATTGTAAACCAACATTTTCATACTGATTTTACATTATATTTTCATGATGTCTATATCTCTAATCATGAGATATAGTGAGTTCATTCTACAGTAAGGAAAATTGAGAAAACTTTTTAAACCCTAAAATGTAAAGATATTGAATTCAAAGTATCAAAAGTTGAGGATTAAAGATGATAAAATATCAGAAGATGAATATAGATATTAGTTTAGTAGTTCCACACTAGTATGATATGACACTTTCTTTATTTGAGTAAAACCAATACCACATACAATATGAGCATCCACCATGTGGTTGTGATGTGAGAGTTAGTGTAATAGAGGATGAGCTGCTGGAAGCTAAGTATCAAGGTTGATTTAATGATAACTATGTACATATATTATGTGATTGTGTGAGATGAAATAAACAAAATGACCATGCATGAATAAGGTCTGAAAAAAGTTTATCCCATTACTATAAAGTGAAATAAAGTATCTCAAACAACACCACACTTATATTTTTTAGGTTAGAATAATACGAAGATACACAATAGGGGGTGAATTATGTTCTTTTAAAAATCTTGAAAAATTATATTTTTATCCCTCTTTATGTAATATGAAGATATACAACATTCTATTATTTAATAAATGTTATTCCATGGAAAAATAGAGAAGAATACCACAATAGTTTTTATATAAGTTAAGGGTACAAAGATCCCCTAGTCCACTCTACCAATACTCTCTCAATGAGTTTAGTGATTTTAACTAGAAATATCCTCTTATAATAAGACCTATACAATTGAGTATAGAAATTTGAAACCTTTAAAATAATTATTATACAATGTCTTATATTTCTTTTATAGGTAAACAAAAATATCCACAACTTACTCTATGAAGCTGACACTCCACCACGACTAAGTACGAGAAGTTTATACTCTTAGAAATCATGATTAATTGATTTGATTGAAAAAAAAATATTTAGATAACTATTAGATAACCAACTATCATATAAAAAATATTTTTCTTTATAGATACGAGTCTTCAAGAAAGAACAAATTCAAAGTTATCTTGGTTGAAAATGATCGTTAAGAAATACAACTACAAAATAACACTAGTAGAAAAAACAGAATAGCATTCACAAAACAAATGATCAAAACATGTATTTATAAAAAATTTATCTCTTCATAATAATAGATACATCATATTCAAAATGTAATATATAATAAAAATGATATAACTCTTGGTATTTAATAAGGTAAACTTTATTTACTTTCGATTGAAAAAATTCAATAATATATCCCCATGAGTCACAACCATTTGAATTTAAAATGTTCAAATAAAGTCAAACTACCTTTAGAAATATGATCAATTTAACTTTTAAAAATCACACCATTAAAATTGCCTTTAAGAATATTTGAAGAGATATCTAATTCTAGTGAATAGTGTATAAAATGCGGAAAATATCTTGAATTGAAACTCCATCATTGACCAATTCAAACATAGGGTTCACCTTGAAAGTATGGTTTACAATGTATGGTTAGATTCAAGATGTTGGGTTGTTGAAATATATGTTATATTCTCAAACACGAGGTTTCTTCTTGAAATTATGTTTTCTGTTCCATAATTTAAAACATTTTAGGGTATCTGATCCATACGTTTATTCCAAAAATTGGTTTTAATAACCATATGATATGCTTACAGACATAAGGTATGGAAAGTGTTTCAAGACTACTTTAGAACATATCCATAAAACTTTAGATAAAAACATTCACCCATAAATAAGATAAATTTCTCAAGAAATATATTCCTAAAAAACACTTAAAGTAATTTAATTAGTAAAACAAACAAGGGTATTTGTGAGCATAAAAATCAATAAGATTCATTGAGTATCATTAAGACAATACATGCCCAACAATATCCCCATTTTTATGATAAAAAATCCCATATATCAAACACTTATAGAAAATATAGTAAATGTAAACTCAAAAAAATAGATTCTTTTAAAAAATTTGTTTTCATTTAATGTTTTATAAACTGTGAATAAAAAAGAACATTATAAAAAATTTATGATAAAAAATTTATGATAAAAAATTTATGATAAATATTAAATATTTATCTTGTTTAATATATTATAGTCAACAAATTTTTTGTTTTTACCCAAATTTTATCATCATTTTTGTGATATAAAAAACAAATTATTTAAAATTTTTTGTAACATAACTAATATAGCACAAAACTAGCAATAAATGTTTTTTTGTAGATTTAAAAAATTTCCCTATTTAGAAACTAGATATAGACAAAAAAAGAAATAAATAAATAAAAAGATAATTAAAAAGATAATTTTATTAAAAAAAATTATATAATTACAAAGAACATTTGACTGAAAGAGGTTAAGAGGAAGTATTGGATAAGGGTGAAGGTTTTGGTTCGGAATAAGTGCCAGTTGTGTATGAACTTTGAATAATATTATGAACATACTAATTTTATTCCATTATTCCCTTAAAATTGTGATTAAACATATCATCCCACCATTTCATAAAATACTTTGAGTCTTGTCTCATTTTTAATTTTTTAATCAAACTGACCTTTAAAAACTCAGTCATTTTCTTCAATCTGGAAAAACTAATTCAACATCTCACTTAATTGATTAAGAAGACTTCTTATACCTAGAACATCAATATTTATTTTTTCAACAAGATCTTTTTGATTGTATAAAAAACAAGAAACGAAGCAGTATCACACTAAGGAATTTATATCCAATCATTTATCGCAGACAAAACCATAGTAATAGATTCAAATTTTCTTGTGACTTCCAACTCAATTTTCAAGGTTAAATTCTATTATTTCTTCAGATTAAGTTTATATATAAACTATTCAATCTGATTATTTAGAGAATCATTAGATTATTTTTCTTGAATTCGAGATGGTAATCTAACTTCAACAATATCTAGAGGTAAACCTTCATCTTTCTCACTGGAAGATGATGGTAATGGACTATTAACTTCCATCTTATCACTAGATTCAGAAGAATATTTGTAAAATGATTCTTAAGAAATAGAAACTATTTTATTTTCAATTATTTAGGTAGGATCAACTATAGTATAGTGAACCTATTCTCCTCCTTGAGCATTCTCCACAGCCAGATCTTCATCTTGAGCTTCATGATCATCTCTATTCTCATTTGGAATTTTTATAGGAGTATTTGTAAATAATATAAAAATTGGAAGTAAAACTTATTCTAATATATAAATTTTAGCTTCTTGAGAATTTTATTTATGTTATTCTCTTTTTATAGGTCTTATTATAAGGATTTCACTGTTTTCTTCTTCTCAGGACTCTTTATAAGAAGGATGAATACTTCTTTCAATATGAGGTTCAAAGACATTAATCATGAGCATTCTACTTATTGCCTTAAAAAATCCTATATTATAGATTAAACCACTTATTAATGATGAATTTGTATTGAACCATGTGATTTTTGAATACCTTTCTCCCCCTTAGCATTAGCACCAGATTCCAATAGGTCATCTACACCAACCGACATCAACTTTCCTTTTGAGGTGCGCCAAAAGAAACCAAACTTTCTTAAGGTTCCAGAAAAAATAATATTGCTATGATGACATCTAATAACTAATTTAATATATTAAATCATATTCTTCTTATAAAAAATCAAATAAATAATCCTTTCATATGGATAAAAAGTCATTATTTCCTCTTTCTGATATAAATTACGCATATATCTAAGCATGTATCTACTGAAATTGAATTTGATATCACTTAACATTAAAAACATTATATATATATAGGAATATATTTTTATCTAACTCATAAATCCTTGTTATTATTTCAGAATAAATAAATGTACCTAGGACCTTCTAGTTATCCTTAAGATCTTTAGTGATCATATTTCATACCAGGGTAGGTCCAAAATAAAAAGTCATAATATCCTTAGATTTATGTTTCTCATCTATAATAGACCTAATATTAAAATTAAAACCCCTTCATAGGGAAATTAAAAGATATTATCTATTTTAATAAGGAAATAGAAAAATCTATATCATTTACCTTAGAAATGATGATGCTCTCTATGTCACAAAAAATGAATTGGGAATTTTCATAAAATTATTTTTCTTCTCTATTGAGCATATACTTGGTATTTTCTCCATTGAAAATATATTCTATACCTTGAAAAACAAAATATTTCCTTAACTGTAGATTCATCTCAAATAACCATTCAATATCAAAGAACATCCCTTGAAGGAATTGTGCATCGGTTCCTGAAGTGAGTTGGCACTTAGCTTCACTCAGACCACCTTCATATATCATTTTTTTCTTCACCATTTAAGATAATATGATTTTTTAGGGTTTATATTTTATGGTTTTGAAGGAAAAATGAAATCTCATTATATCAAGAGGATTTTAGATTGAAGGTAAGAGATAGAGATAAAGAAATAGGGAGAGGTTCTGATGGTTTTTGTTAATGAATTTTTCGTTTATCAATCCAAATACTTAGAGTAATCAATATAGATTTTGGATATTTAGAATATTAATTTTTGGAAATAGTAATAAATCCATAATTTATTAAACAACTTAATAAACTAATAATATATTAACATAATTAATAATATGATTAACACAAATTTAAAGAAAATAATTAATAGTAAAATTTTATTTAAAATTAAATATACCTATCTCCCCTTAATAAATTAAAAACATGCATTGGGGAGTGGTTTAGTGAAAATACTAGGAATTTGATATTCAATATTAACAAATTCTAAAGATATATCATTTTTTCAGAAGACAATCTCTTTAAAAAATAATTCCTTATATCAATATTCTTAATTCTTGTGTGGCTTACAAGATTTTTTGAAATATTAATTTCACTAGTATTGTCACATTGAATATGAATATTATTGAAATTGAGTCCAAAGTCAAATAGTGTGCGTTTAATCCACAACACATATACACAAAAACTACCGATAGAGATATATTCTACCTCAACTATTGAAAAAGAAATTGAATGTTGTTTCTTACTTAACTATGAAACTAAAGAATTCTCTAAAATGTGACAGGCTCCTTAAGTACTCTTCCTATCTAACCTACATCCTCCAGAATCAACATATGAATATGATATTAAATTAAAATAATAAGTTTGTGGGTAAATTAAAGAGGAAAAAATAGTTCCATTTAAATATCTAAACATTATTTTAAAAATAGTTAGATGATATTATTTTGTATTTTTTTGAAATATTTCATATAGACAGAAAAAACATAATGTCTGGTCAACTAGTAGTAAGATATTTCAAATTATCAATTATACAACTTTAAAAATTATTATCAACTGGTTTTCAAGATTCATCCAAATCATGTTTTATATTAGTGCACATGGGATTTATATAAGTTTTACTATTTTCTAGTCCATTTCTTTTAATTAAGAATAATATATTTACTTTGATTAAAACTTTTTCATAATCTTTTTTGATAGATTTTAAAACCAATAAAGAAATATAATTCTCCCATCACACTCATTTAAAATTAATTTTACATAATTTTTGAATAATCCTTACCAATATTTCTATTAGTTGAACAAAAAATAACATCATCTACATAAATTTTTACTAAAAAAATATCATATCAAAAAAATTACTAGAGAGAGTAGGATCATCCAATCTTGTAGAAAATTTATTTTCAATTATAAAAGAACTTAATCTTTCATACCAAGCTCTAGGTGCATGTTTAAGTCTATAAGGATATTTATTATGTTTTAAAATGGAATTTGGTAGATAAGGATTTTAAAAACCATGTGGTTATTCAATACAATATTCTTCTATTAAATATCCACTTAGAAAAGATAATTTAAAATCCATTATATATAATTTAAAAATAATATATGATGCATAAACAAAAAGGATTCTAATATCTTTTAATCTAGAAACATGTGCAAACGTTTCATCATAATATATTATTTCTTCTTAATTATATACTTTAGTTACTAATCTATCTTTATTTTTAGTAATTATTCCTTGGCCATATTTTTTTATTTCTAAAAACCCATTTGGTTCCTATTACTGGATGATTAGATGGTCTATCAACCAATTCCCAAACTTTGATTATTCTAAACTACTCAATTTATTCTTGCAAAGATATTAACTTTAATCTTCTAATAATTCCTAAATTGTTTTTGGTTCTAATTAAGATATAAAGAAAGATAATTCAGATAGATTTCCTATATTATTTATTGTTCTATCTTCTATGTCTAAATTTTCTATTATTGTTTCCAATGCATAATCCTTTAAAGTTATAGATTTTCTAGTTAAGACAATTTTAGGTTAACCAGTTTCATGTTCTTCTAAAATTGCCTAAATTTCTTCATATTCTTATTTTTCAAAATCATCTTTAATAGATTAAATACTCACATTGTCCAGAGAATTTTTTACTTAATTTATTTGATTTTTTTATATTATCAAAAGTATCAATTTCATCAAACTTTACATGAATAGATTTTTTTAACTATCTTTGACTTTTTATTATACACTCTATAAGATTTATAATTAGCATGATAACCAATATAGATTTCTTCAATAGACTTTGGATCAAATTTACCAATATTTTCATTAGTATTCAAGATATACACATTACATCCAAAAACATTAAAGTATCTGAATTTAGGTTTTCTGTTATTCCATATTTCATAGGTTTATTTTTAAGATAGGGTCTTATTAAAACTCTATTCATGATATGACAAGCTGTGCTGACAGCTTCTTCCTAAAAGTAGGTAGGAAGAATATATTCATTTAACATGGCTCTTTCTATTTTATAAATAGTCATATTTCTTCTTTATATAATTCCATTTTGTTTATGTGTTCTTGGTGCAGAGAAGGTATGTTTAATATCTAATTTTGAAAAATAATAATGAAGTTCCATATTCTTAAACTCTTCACTATGATCAATTCTCAATGGAATTATTTTAAAATCATTATCATTTTGAATAATTTTACAAAATATTATAAAAATATATAAAACCTCCATTTTAATTTTTATAAATTAAACCCAATTAAATCTTGAAAATAATCAACAAAAAAATACAGGGAAGCTAATATTTCTACTCTTGAAGATCAAAAAAATCCATCTGAATAAGTTCTAGAGGCTTGAATGTAGAAAAAATGTTAATAGATTTGAAGGATGACTTGTGTTGCTTTACTAATTAGCATACATTGCAGAATATATCTTTTTCAAATTTAAGACCATGTAAATAAAAAACTAAATGTTTATTATATAATTTATATAAATTAAATACATTATAGTTTCCAAGTTTCCTATACCAATCCAGGATTCATTTTTCTTATCATTTAAATAATTTAATTTTTGTTCACACAAGGAATTATGTTCTAAAGTATAAAAATTCTCAGTTTGGGTAATCTAAATTTAATATATTTATATTTAAAAATTGTGAATGCTTTATTAGAGAAAACAACATCAATACCATAATCATATAGTTGAGATATACTTATCAGATTTTTCTTTATCCCTTGAACATATAATACCTTTTTTATCAAAATTGAATTTTGGATTTCCAACTGATCCAACTCCAACTATTTTTCCTTTTGAATTATCATCAAAGGTAACTAGGCCTCCATATTTTTTTTAATTTATGAAAATTATATGCATCTTCATTCATGTGTCTTGAGTAGCCACTATCCATATTCCATATTGTATGTTTTTTCCTATAATTTTTTCCTATAAAACAGTTAAACAAAATTTATTTGTGGTGCCCTAATTTTCTTAGGTCCTGCTCTATTAGCAAGAAAATATACGGGTAACCAAATTTTCCATATTTTTACAAAATTTATAGAGCTTAATTTAGTCATATTTCAAGAAAAAAAATCATTTTTTAATCCACTAATTTTGTTATTTCTAAAAAAAGGTTATTAGAGTAATTTCCTTTAATTCCACAATAAAAAACATGTGATATTTTTAGAAATATGTACAAACTAATTTCTATAATTTTTTATTATTTTCTATTTATTCATATTATATATTTCTCCTTTTTATGAAAATTTTTATCCAGAATATAATTTAGAGATTCTTCACCCCTTGTTAATATAATAGAATCGCTTTTGAATGAATCTACATTAACTTGTAACTCTTTAATAATGTTTTCATGAACGATGAAGTTGGAGGTAGAATTGTTAAATTTTTATTTTAAGTCCAACCGTTGTTTCAGCATGGAATATTTTTATTCTAAAAAAACATTATGAATATTTTTAGTGATTTATGCCTTTTTACTAAATATTCATATTTTTCTTGAAGCATTGAATAGTAAGAAACTAATTAAATTTTTGAATAACTTCCAGAATTATAAGAAGAATAATAATAATATTATACCACTTCTTGTTCCTTATCCATAAAACACATATTTTATTTTAGATTATATGGATCTTTTTATGAATCAATTTTAGAAATACTATCGGAGTGCTAAGAGAAACACCAAGTAGCCTTTATGTCCCTTTTCCCTTTGTGACCATAATTAGTTCTCATATGATACTTATTTTATTTTATATTTTTATTTTCACTTATTTTAGTTTTGGGAAATCAGGTATAACATGTACCATTTTATTAAATTCATAGAATCATTCTTCTTTAAGTCCTTGATCATCTTTCTTAAAATACTTTTTTGAATAATTTTTTCTTCTAGTAAAATTGGTCGACCATCTAGATAAATGTGACAATTCTATTCCAGAATCCAAACATTCTGAATCATTTGAGAGTATTGGATCCTCCTTTGATTTATTTTCAAAAAATTAGCAATAATTTTAAGAGAGGTATTATCCCTTTTTATCATCCTATGGTCATTAGCTTAAACTTATATTTCTTCTTTGTACATAATTTGTGTTCCAATAATTTATTTCATCTTTAATTCTTTAAACAGTGTGTATTGTTGAATAGTAGTAGATATTTCATTCCACATAGAAGGTAAAAATTTAAGTACCTTTAAATAATGATATAATTATTTAATAATATCTTCCAAGGGAGTAACACCATTAACTATTTTAGTCAATATTCCATTCATCCATGTGATAATTTCACCATTATAAAAATTTAAAGTGTCAAATTTCAACTTTGCAGTATTGTATTTCAATTTAATGACATTATCAGTTTCTTTATAAGAAGAAATTATAGTTTTACATATATCATAGATAGTATTATATTGAGATACATGATTAAATTAATCTAGACCAAGTACACATATAATATAATTCAGGGATTGTTGACGCTCCTTTCATCATAGAGTATAAAGATTGGAAAAGGGGAATATCTGAGCTCAAAGTGATTCAACCTTTGGAAAAATATAAAAAATTGACAAAGGAAGGAATAAGAAGAATGTTTCACAAAGGTCGCACAAGTTCTATAATGGTCGCGCAAGTACACTTGCGCGCCGCTTTGGTCGGGAAAGTACACTTGTGTGCCCTAAGTGATAACCGCCCGGGTCTTCTTTAGCTTATAAACAGACCCTGTGGCCCCCCCCATTAAAAAAAAGAAATTTTTTCCAGAAACTCAGATTTGAGCTCCCGGCTCCCTAGTCTCTTCTCAAAGCTTCTGAAACACTTATAAGGTAATTTCTTACCTAGAACGGAAGATCTAAAGAGGGGGAGGAATGACTAAGTGTTGAAACTCATCAACACTTGCGCGCTTGAGTGGACAACCCTTAAGGGAAAAGGCCACACTTGCGTGCCGCCTTACTCCTTCAATAGAACTTGTGTGCCCCTCTTCTGGAAGAACGTCAAGAGGATTCTAAAGGGTTTAACCAAGAGTCTCTCAAGTATTACTCTACTGGTTAACCGTCGCACAAGTACCCATGTGTTGCACAGGTATACATGCGCGACCAGGACCGGGACTTGTGCGCCCACGCAGTACTTGCGCACCTGCCAAGACTTGCACGCCTCTGCCTCCATGGGTGACCTTCTTGCCCATTTCACCTCTCTTATTTCATTCCACCTCTCCTATTCAAGATTTAGACTTCAAGAAACTCTTCAAAGCCATTTATGGAATGATTTCTTGATTTGAAATCCTTATCTGAAAGGAATTATGTGGAATAACTCTCAAAATATAGTGATTTACACATCTTTATTTCACTAAAGATTGAGATTTCATTCATTCAACCTCATCCTTTATGATGATAGAACTCATTAACCTGGGAATACTCTTTAAGTGTAATCCCCAGTCCCCTAATCTGGGCATCCTCCTTAGGAGTAAGCCCCAGTCTTAATTTCTCTTAACCAGTCCTAATTTACCTTTGATCTGTTATTCCTTTTCAGGAGTAAAACCCAATCATAAGTCCTCACCTAATCTAGGCCTCCTTTCCAGTAGTAAGCCCCAAGTTAGAGTATTAAAATCTCCATGAAGCACATATACCTTTATGGACCCTGTTCCTGGATTTCTTCCCTGAAGTAAATCCTAATCTTCATTTATTTGGGCAGTCATACATACATAAGCCCCACATTATTTCTTATGATTGCATCTTTCATGGCACAATTGTCTAATTTTTACCAATACCTCTTGTTTCTCACATAGAGCATGACTCATGTGAGCTTAGAGTGTAAAGGTAATTATGACATCCTTCTTTGAGCCATCAATCATAAACATCATGCTCCCTTACTCGAACTACGTGGTTTCTGATTCCTTTTATAAACAGAGGATATGTAGGTAGCCCATCTGTGGGTTCGATCCCAACTCTGAAATAATTCATGTCCTTCTGAATGACAATAAACTTCAAGTTCCCCACTGAGTGGCTTTAAAACTAGTATGGTCATCATAAGGACCAAGATACTTTTACTTATCAAAGGATACCATTGACTAGGAATCTATAACAAATACAGATGATTCTTTATCAGTGAAGAACCTCGAATACATATAAAAGATTCTCTAAATTTCCTACATATCGATCATTGATTGTCAGATATAAAGGAAAACTCATTTTATACTTGGTAATGTAATAAAGATTCACGAACATAACTTAAATCTATAAAGAGAGTCCCGGAGTAGACAATAATTCCCCTCAAAAGGGTGCGATGAGTCCGACCTCTCATCCTCTCGACCAATGAAAATTCCTAAGCCTCATCAGTCCACAAACTAATGAGCACCTACCTTTGGAAAGTAGGTCCGAATGGATGTGGAATCTTTGGATGTTTTCGGTTCTACAAACAAAACCGTTAGAAACCGATCGAAATGTTTGAACCTCCCATCAAAGGAGGTCATCCTCAAAGTCTGAGGGAAACAAAAATGGTGAACCCGACGTGAATCCTTAACCAAGTTAAACTGATGTTTTACCTTTTTGTTAGGCCCCTATTTAAAACTCAATAAGAGGGATAACAAAAACAATCATTGACATATGTGCTCATCCAAAAGATGTAGTGACTAAATTTATCTTGATTACGTCTGTTATATCAAACATGCACTCTTTTCCAAGATCTTCTGCATTTCTAGAATGGCTGCTCTCAAGTTCACACCTGTGAATACTGCTACTACAAATGCTACTGCTGTTACTCCTCCTGGATCATCGTCCACTCTGAGGACGATATCACCTACTCAGTGTCTTCAACGCTGGGTATCAAACGCACTGGTTAAGGAGTACCGTCAACACGATACCATTCCAACTCTGGAGGCTGGCCGACAAGCCCTCCAAGTGAACAACTCACACCGGTGGTCCGGACAATGACGACCAGTGATCAAGAAGCAGGTAGTGCTGACTACCGTCTCCAACTGTTTCGGGTTGTTATCACCAGAACACAATCACCATTTGCTCCCTTATTATGGGGAGGTGAATGAGAAGGTCCCTAAGGGCCTTAATTCAAGCAAACATAAGTCCTTCCTGAGGGCTTCCACTAACAATCACCGCCAGAATCGTGCGGCAGTGCGCCCTCAACATGATGAGGGTACCGACTCCAGGCGTTCGGCTCAGGTTCCTCGAACCCGAGCAGGCAAGACGAATCACTATAGGTGAAGTCCAGTTAATAGTGAGCAGGTTCTCATCTCTTCCATCTCTGGAGAAGTCCACCAACCTAACTTGGTGGCAAGAAACGAGCAAACACACACACCTGCCTGTTTTAATTCTGCCGTCCAGCAGACTCGTCTGGCAGCATCACGCCACTCCCTCCAGGCAATTCTGACGGAGTATTATAGGCAGTAACATACACCTGTTTATACATCATCATCTAGTCATCAGGCTCATCTGACTACATATGATGGATCTCGTCAACTACGTTCGGTGAAGTGTAATCAGTAGGCACATACACCTGCTAGTACTAATCAATCCTACCAACAGTCTCACTTGGTAGCATTCAGAGAAGTTAGTCAGAAATCTCCAACAACAAATAGGAGGCAGTCTCAACTCTCTTCCCCCACACTTGAGTACTGTCAGGATTCACTGACAGGAAAAGGATGATAGGAGTAGACACATAAACCTACACCAATCCCGGAATGGACGTATATTCTCGTTCCGGCAGCTGAAGTCACCAAGCATATTCTATCAATGGTGAAAGAGTAGAAGAAAATCCCTACTCATATTCTGGATGTCTGCCAGGATATTATAACAACTTCAGTGGCATTTCAGAGAAATACACATAAATCTATCCCTACAAGTGGAGTGACACATCAACAATTCACTCCGGAACAAACACACACATCTGTTCCAGTCCAAATGGGTTGTGGGGCATACTCCCCCATATCATACGGACAACCAAGTCAGGCACATACACCTGATTTGAGTGGATATCATCAGCTTAACCTGACCATCTTTCCTGATCAGGCACATATACCTGCTCATAGCAGCCACTTTCATCAACAATTGGTTTCCAAGGCGAGTAAGAAGGCGTCTAAGAAAAAGACATGCCCAACACAGTCAGGAGACCAAGAGTCAATCTGTAACAAGGCCTTGCTCGATGCTGGAGTTCTTGAAGCCCTCAGACAGTTATCTGTTGGAATTCAAGATTCTACTCCCTCATTTCCAAATAGTGGGAACATTAATTCCGAAGGTCTTCAACATACACTTCCTCATGAAGGCTTGCTTCATGACAATTCGGTCGATCTCGAAGTTTCATCTTCAGATGAGAGCCACAGGAACCCTCTGTGTGGTCAGAAGACCAAGGATCAAGAGATCTCATCTTTTGCTGTAACCCATTATGTTGGTCCTCCTCATGATGATGAATTTCGCTGAGAAATTCCTCTCCACAGTAGTGATGCACATTTCCCGGAAAATGCTCCAGTGGACAATGTAGTGCCGAGAAAGCCCTCTTATCTTGAGTCACTTGCAAATGCGAAACCAGTCATGTCTGATGCTTCATCGCTAGCAGGTGAAATACTTTCTCAATCAGAAGATATCCTAGGGTGTAGGTCATTCTCCGAACCACCCCTAAGTCATGCATCTTCTATTTTGATCAATGATTTTTCTACCAATCCTGTTGAATCCAATGAAGCAACAAGGAAAAACCAACTTTGGTCAAATCAGGTAGAAGAATCTTCATCAAATGATAAAGAGGAAATGATGAACATGAGAAAACAACTGGAGAAAGGTGAAGTGCCAGTCATGTTTTGGCCTCTGGCTGACTCTGAGTATGGCATTCCAGAAATGTTGATGGAAGATGAAATTCATGATATTCGTCTCAACATATGGAAAACTCTTTGTCTGTTAAAAAAGAAAGTATTATCTTATGATGAATATACAAATCATCTTAAGATAATAGAAGGGTTACAACGTCAGATTGATTTGGCATCTCTATCAGTCTCTCGATATCCGAAGGCTGAAAATCAGCAGAGATCCCTTTAACGTTCATTCTTTGGCGCACTAAGAAGATTGCGTCAGTTAATTGCCAATGCCCCATCTGGTATTCATGTCAGAGGATGAGGTGTTCATGGAGCAATACATTTCACGGTGCTCTCCAGTCAGCAAAGCCCGCCGAAAATGGTGTCATGCAATGTTATTGCCCATGGCTGGCCACAAATACCAGGCTTTGTTTGTAATAAAAATCTTTCCCAAGAACAGGCCTCAACTAGTTCCTCTCAAAATCAAGAATACAGAGAACAAGTTGTTGAATTACTCCTACATCAAGCAAACGAGAATATTGAACAGGCCTCTCATATGGAGAAAGCACATCATCAAGTGACAAAAGTGTCGGAAATTATCCAATGGTCTTTTGAACCAGGTGATAAAAGTGGATACAGGTTAATGCATCCAGCTAATTTCCGGACTAAGGTTCGCAAGATCAGGAGATCTTTTAAGAAAGTCTCAGACATAGCATGTCAAGAGCCACCCCTTCTCGCCAGACTGGGGACTCTTTTAAACCAACCCTCAGAATCAAAAAATAAGATTCGAGGAGTTGAGAAGGAATAGCCCCAGTCCACTGGACTGGGGACTTTTTCAAATCATCAATCCCCTCCTTAGAGAAAGCCGGTCTTTTCTCGATTGGGGAAGAAGCCTCAAGAGGAACGAAGAGCCAAATTATCAGGAGATTCCCTCCAAATTACGGTTCGTTAAGAAGTTCCTAAGGGATCAAATTAACAAAAGGAAATGTCTCATCAAAGAAATGGAATAAGACAATATCACAGAAATACTGATAGAAGGGATGCAATGAGTTATGTATCAATCAATGTCATCAATGCCATTGTTTCTGATCCACCAGTTGAGGCTCACTCAGGGGACTTAGATGAAGAGGTTCCTGCTCAAGAAGATGTACGCACCGACATAAATGAAGATGGTGTGCGTACACGAAGTCAAAAGATTACTCAGAACCCAGGTAATCCTTCGAGTAACCCACTTCCCCTTCTCCGAAAAGGATCCAACAAAGGGAAGGTAAAGAACCAGGTTATATATCCTTACACTAGAGAAGGTCAATCACTCTCACTAGAGCAAAGGTTTGCACAAAAGGAGGATGAAATGATGGAATTAAGAAGGTTGAATGCATAACTACTTCAGAGTAGTATTCTTCTTAAGCATGCTGGAGTCAGTCAACCAAATGAATTTTTTGCATCTACTGAGATGAATCAAGAATATCCTCCTCTATCAGTACACCCTCACAGGTATAATCCTACGGGTCAAGTGTAACAACAGTTGGTAGTGCTACCATCAGTTGCAGCACCAACCACCACATCTGTCCAAGCTCCAGTCATTGCACCTACCCATGTCCAAGTTCAACTGGATGTTTCTCAAAAGTTAATAACTAGTATTGAGTCATTAACAACTCGGTTAGAAACTATGGAAGGGAAATGTGTGCATGTTCAACCAGAAAAGAAAGTTTACCCTAAATGGGTAGATTCAATCTCTCCTCCATATAGTTTTGGAAACCCTGTATTCCCTATTTTCAATGGATCAGGCGATCCTGAACAACATTTTATGCATTATGTGTCTTGTTGTGATCCTATGATGGGAAATCAGGAGCAGTAAGAAGAAGTGAAACTCAGATTATTCGTGCGAACCTTGCAAGGACCAGCTTTTGTCTGGTATACAAGCTTGCAATCCCAGTCAATTACCGGATGGGAGGATCTTCGCCAAAAATTCCTCCTTCATTTCATCTCAACTTTGCCAAAGACAACAGTTTTTGATCTTACAAATTTTAAGAAAAGGGAGAATGAAAGGGTCTCTGATTTCATTGCTCGCTGGAAGGGATTAACATATTCCCTAATATTAGCACTCCCTCAAGAAGAATTGTTAGCAATCTGTGTGGAAAATCTGCGTGAAGAATTACGCACGCTGTTAATCCCTATGAAATACACAGGAGGGTTTCGAGACCTTACTTCAATCGCTCAGCAGATTGAAGATTCCCTTATACAGGCTAAGGCTAAATCTCGTGTAATTCCATCAGCTCTAAGAAGGAGAATGGGTAAAGAAGAAACTGCTATTGTTATTCTTAAACAAGCACCTGTACCTGTTTCTACCTCAAAACCTTCATCTTCTCGAAGGGATCCACCTCATGAGCGCCAAAAACAAAGGCCGTTTAGTCCAGACGATCAAAGAGATCAAAGATGAAAACAATTTGAGGATCTGAAGAGAAAAACATACTCTTTCTGAAATGAACAAGTTCCTGGTTATTTCATTTCGGCTCTGGAAAAAAATTTGGTTCAATTACCAATGCCCAAGAGTCCAAATAAGAAAGGAGATGAAGATCATCCCAATTATTTCCATTTTCATCAAATGTTGGGGAATCCCATCCAGGAGTGTTTTTTCTTCAAAGATCTCCTGCAAAAGATGGTCAACTCAGGACAAGTCAAACTGAAAGGCTCTTCAGCTCAGGTAGCAAGTGTTACTGCTACAGTTCCAGAAGAGAAAGGCGAATGGCAATAAGTCAAAAGCAAAAATGAACATAAGTATGATGATTGGATGGTCAGAAAGACAATCAATCAAACTCATGATATTTTGTGAACACAATTAAAGAAACCAATTGTGTCTTCTTCCATGAATGTTGTGGAAAAACCCTCTTCATCAGAGGGAAAGTCCTCAAAGAAACGACATGATTCAATGAAAGAAAAAGAATCAGAAGAAGATGATTATGTGTCAAAGCCTAAGTTGTCTTTGACTTTGGCGGACTTCATGTCATCTACTTCAAAGCCACGGGCACCGCCCCACCAAAAGGCGCAGCCTGAACGGGCTAATCAGGCAGAGTATTCATCAGACGAAGAGTTAATCTTTGGTTCTGTTAATATGATTCAATTAACAGATCCACATGTCAGTCGCAGTTTCGATTTCAATGAGCCGGAATTCCCTGTATCAAATAGGGGAATCATAGGAAGTTCCAAGGGCTCAGAATACAGGGGAAGATGTGGATCTTTTGGAAGCCACTATTCCAATTCTACCCCTGCTAGAACTATGTACGCAGCAGAAACTTGTGGTAGAGCCCTTCAGTGAGCTCAGCAAGAACAAGCAAGTTCCTCTACCAATAGAAAATTCAGTCCTGGAACAGTTATTTTGGAAGACCGGTTGAAAGTTCCATCTTCTTCCTCTCACCAAGTAAATGAATCTAATCGGTCTAATCTTCCAAAACCAGGAATGTTTCCAACTCCTATCCCGATACAAGATGAATCAACTTCCAAAACATCTTCTTCCAAGGTACCTGTTAAACCACATATTCCTATTGGGAAACGCAGTCCTCTGGATCAAAAGTATGATATATTGAAACACTTGGCCCAAGTACCAGCCAAGTTATCAATTCTGGATGCTCTGAATCTGTCAAGAGTTCTTCGGGAAGCACTCATCGAGGCTTTGTCAAGTCCTCAGGAGTTTGAAACTGAAATTGCTGCAGCTGAAGTCTATCACATGGAGAATAATCCTGCAGAATGCCTTGCAATAATATCTTTTACTGATGAAGATGAAGATGATGTTGTACATGGAAATATTATACCATTGTACTTGTCTGGAATGGTCAATGGCGTAGATGTCAAAAAAAATTCATTGAAAATGGTTCAGGAGTCAACCTCATGCCCATTCATACACTTCGTCGATTGGGCCTCACAGAATCTGATTTATCTCCTTCTACCATGTTGTTACAAGGATATTATAAAAATGAACAAGAACCACTGGGTGAAGTTACACTCAGAACTCAATTTGGATATCTTGTATCCAATTCAGATCTCATGGTTGTTGATCAAGACTCAGCCTTCAACATCTTGCTTGGAAGACCCTGGCTACATCAGCATGCATCTATCCCTTCATCATACCATCAATGTCTCAAATATTGTTTCGATGGTCAATTTGGGACATTGTATGGTGATAAGGTCCCATTCAAGACATGTGAGTCTCAATACATTGAGGCATAATTCTATCACATGAAGGGAAGGTAGAAATCCACAACAAAGGAGATTACCAAAGTTAATGCTCCATATGGTTTGGAGAAAATTCCAGTAAATCCATTTACACATGTGAGTACAGATTATGTGTTGTCTATTAGTCAAATTGAAAAGATAGACCCAAATCAAAATAATCTTATGGAAAGATCCATAATGTCAATTACGGCAATCGAGCCAGACAACATGGGAGAAATTGGTAATCTACCAAGCAGTGATGAAAGCAAAAATGGTAACGTCTTCATTTCATCTGCTGAAATCCAAAAAGTATATGCTTCATCAATTAGGCCATAAGAAGTTATAGAAACATCGAAGGTGAACAATGATGTTGATTCTCAATCTATCATCTCCTCTTTATTACCCAAAGAAAAACCTTCATCATCAATCGGGTCGGAAATGGAAGCTTCTTCTTCAAGATATGCAAATTTTGACATCTCTTCTAATCATGGAAATTCTACTTTATCATCTACTATGCAAGTAGAAATGGAAGAAATAATACATGATGAAGAAGAAGAGGAAGATCTCAGAGATGCTCCTCCAGCATTTGAAGAGGTTATCTCTACCACTGTGGATGAACTCAGAGAAATAAATCTGGGTAAAAAATAAGATCCACACCCCACTTTAATCAGTGTGGCCATGAATCTTGAAGAGTAAGAGATGTATATTTCTTTTCTAAAGAAAAATAGAGATATATTTTCCTAGAACTATACAGAAATGCCCGGGCTTAATCCTGATATTGCTACTCATCATTTGGGTTTACCAGAATAACATCGAGGATTTAAGAAAGCCGCGAGAAGAACACACCCAACTTATGCTTCCAAAATTGAAGTTGAAGTGGATAATCTTATCAAATATAACTTCATCAGAGAAGTTCAATATCCCAAGTGGTTGGCTAATATTGTCCCTGTAAAGAAGAAGAATGGACAAATTAGAGTTTGCATTGATTTCAGAGATCTTAATTGGTATTGTCGTAAGGATGATTTCCCAGTTCCGATTACAGAAATTTTAATTGATGAAACAGCTGGCTATGAAGCCCTTTCGTTCATGGATGGATATTCCGGATATAATCAGATCCGAATGGCCCCAGAGGATGAGGAATCTACATCCTTCAGAGCCCCTCAGGGTGTGTTTTTCTAGCGGGTAATGCCCTTTGGCTTAAAGAGTGCAGGTGCAACTTATCAGTGTGCCATGCATCGTATCTTCAAACCCTTCTTAGGGAGGTTCTTTGAATGCTATATAGACGATTTGGTAGTTAAATCCAAACAACGTTATAATCACTTGGCTGATTTGGAAGTCATATTCCGCAAGCTTCGACAACATAATTTGAAGATGAACCCCTTAAAATGTGCTTTTGGGGTAACCTCAGGAAAATTTTTCGGCTTTGTTGTATGCCATCGTGGTATTGAAGTCGATCCTGAGAAGACCAAGTCAATCCTTGGTATGTCACATCCTCAAAACTTGAAAGAATTAAGCGGACTTCAAGGACACTTAGCCTATATTTGGTGTTTCATCGCCAATTTAGCAGGCAAAAGTTTACCCTTCACCAAATTGATTAAAAAGGGAGTCACTTACCAGTGGACTGAAGAATGTCAAGAAGCATTCGATATTCTCAAGAAATACCTCTTGAGTCCACCGGTACTCATGCCACCTGTTGAAGGAAGACCACTTATCCTCTACGTGACATCTCTAGAGCAACTATTGGGTGCCTTTCTTTCTCAACAGAATGATGCTGGGAATGATAACAACCTATACTATCTCAGTCGAACTATGCTTGAAGAAGAAACCCGATATTCAAGTATTGAGAAGTGCTTCCTGGAATTAATCTTTCCACTTCCGAAGTTGAGACACTACCTGCAACAACACGAGGTCCAATTGGTATCTCGCAATAACCCGCTCAAATCCATCCTTAGTCGTCCAATGCTGATAGGACGTCTGGCAAGGTAGGCAGTTATTTTGCAGCAATTCGACATTCAGTATGTGTCTCAAAAGGGGATAACGGGCCAAGCTCTGGCTAATTTCCTGGATTAAAACCCTTTATTGGAAGACATATCTTCAGATATTGAACTCCCTGATGAAAAAGTCTTCTCTATTCAAGAAAGTCCTCAGACATGGGAAATGTATTTTGATGGTTCTTCCAGAAGTCCAATAGGGAGGAAAATGGAAAATCCTAAATTCAACAAAGTTGGATTAGGAATTGTGCTCATTTCTCCAGAAAAGGTAGTGTTACCTTATTCCTTCTTATTGTGGGAAGGTGGTACCAATAATGAATCAGAATACCAAGCTCTCATCGTAGGCTTGGAATTAGCACTTCAAGCACAAGTGAATCACTTGAAGGTGAAAGGTGATTCAGACCTGGTAATCAAACAAGTCAATGGGGATTATGCCATCAGAAAAGAGGAACTAATCCCTTTGTATTATTACGTCAGAGATTTAATGGTGGAATTCCCTTCAGAACCGACATTTTTTATGTCCCAAGATCACAAAATGCTCAAGCTGATGCACTGGCTAATATAGCCACAACTCTGGCAGTTCCAAATCGGGATGAGACAACCATCAGTATTGCCCACCGTCGTGCAATTTCACCTTATGTTCGAATCAGAACAGAGGAAATTAATGAAATTAGTACCATTCCTGAACCGTATGGTCATACTACAGGATGGATGTCACCTATCAGGGAATACCTTCAAAATGGAATACTTCCACCTGATAGAGCTGATAAAGAACAAATCCGGCAACGTGTGGTAAATTTTACTCTTTATGATAGCCCAGATCACCTAGAGAAAATTCTCTACAAACGTGGTTTTGATGGAGTTCTCTTTAGATGCATTTATGATGAAGAGACAATGGTTTTCATGAAAGAAGTGCATGCAGGAGTCTGTGGTGCCCACCAGTCTGGACATAGACTGTCTGATCATATTCGAAGGCTTGGATACTTTTGGCCTTCAATGATACAAGATTGTGTCGATTTCACAAAGAAGTTTCATTCATGCCAAGGACATACCAACTTCATTCATCAACCTCCAAAGTTCCTTCATATAACTAAATACTCATGGCCATTTTCCACATGGGGAATGGATGTGGTGGGACCTTACCATTCGTCTACGACCAAGCAATTTTAGTACATTCTTACTGATACTGACTTCTTTTCCAAATGGGCAGAGGCAATAACTCTCAAGGAAGTCAGTTCTAAATGCGTTGTTAGCTTCATCAAGTCTAACATCATTACTAGATTTGGTGTCCCTTATACCATATTGACGGACAATGGCATCAAATTCTGTTCATCCGAGGTGAAGAAGTTGTATAAAAAATACAACATCAAATCCAACCATTAATCTCAGTATCATGCAGCGGCCAATGGCCAGATAGAAGCTTTCAACAAGACTCTATCAAATATACTGCAAAAGATGGTGGATAAAGATAAGAAGTCATGACCAGATAAACTCTTTCATGCTTTATGGGCTTATCGGACTACCACCCGCACTGCAACTCAGTCAACTCCATATTCATTGGTATATGGAACGGAAGTAGTCTTGCCAATTGAAATTCAACTACCCTCACTCAGAGTAGCCATTTGTGATCAGTAATCTACATATGAACAATATCAAAAGCGATTGAATGAATTGGAACGGTTAGATGAGAAAATATTGTGCACTTTTCACCACTTGGAAGTCTATCAGAATCGAATAGCATGAGATTTTAACAAAAAAGTTCATCTTTATTCATTCACTTAGGGAGAATTGGTATTAGTTCTCAGAAATCCAATGATACTAGGAAAGAAACCTCCCAAGCTTGATCCAAAATGGGAAGGACCTTACTCAATACATAGGGTTTACTCCAATGGAGCTTATTCATTAATCTCTATGGATGGAGAACTCATCACTACTCTAACCAATGCCATATTTTTTAATAAGTATTTTGTATAAACACAAAATACATCATAAATAGTCAGGTATGACCTTAAATTGCACAACCATCCAGCAAGATGTTAAACTGCATAACCAATGGTCCATACATATGACCTTAAACTATTTGTACTTTCGTCCCACATGATGTTAAACTGTGTAAAAGTTCCCTAAATGGTCCAATATGACCTTAAACTACACCAAGGTCCAGTATGACCTTAAACTACATCATCAACGGTCCATGCATATGACCCTAAACTTTTTGCAAGTCCCTTACATCCAGAAAGACGATAAAATGTGATGTCCTAACTACATGACGCTAAACTATATAGAAGTCCCTTACGTCCAGAAAGACGTTAAACTACATAATCATCAAAGGTCATGTATGACCTTAAACTGCACTTTTGTCCAGCATGACATTAAACTGCACCATCCACGGTCCATGAATATGACCTTAAACTATTCGTACTTTCATCCAACATGACGTTAAACTGTGGAAAAAGTCCCCAATGCGTCCAACATGACGTTAAATGGTGTACTCTTTTGTCCTTACTGCATGACATTAAACTGCACAGTCCCCCTTTCGTCCAGCATGACGTTAAACTATATTGTCCCCATCATCCTAACTACATGACGCTAAACTATACAGAATGTCCTTGATATGTCCTACATGACATTAAAATGTACTTTGTCCCTGCTACATGACATTAAACTGTGCATCACCAATAGTCCTAACTGCAAGACTTTAAACTGCATAGTCCCTTTATATGTCCTACATGACATTAAACTATGCATCGTTAAGGTTGTTGTTACCTCTTTTTTCTCACACCGAGTATGACTCATGTGATCTTAGAGAAAACCACAACCATAACACTCTCTTTGGGATACTAAACATGTGTAAGTCCCAACAACATAATTTTTTTTAGGTCGTTGTCCCCAAGAACAACTTGATCATTAATTCATTCTTTAATTGAACTACGCAGACTTTGATCCTTGCCTTCTAGGCTGGGTGCGTATGAAACCTCCCAAGGTTCAAGCCCAAAACCAATCTCTTCACATTGGTTCACCTCTATCTCATACGATGTTGATTCGTGAAACCTCCCATAGAATCAATATCTTTACATTGGTTCGCTTCCGTCCTTGCTATACGATGTTAAACTATACAACACTTTTGTCCAGTATGACAATAAACTACAATATTCTTTGATACCCTCACCTGAGAGGGAACCATTATTTACATTGATTTTTCAATCATGTTTCATTTCAAAGACTACGTGCATACATGGAAACTCCCAAACCTTTTATCTTGGGTTAAACCATCATTGTACTAAAATCCCCTTTCACCCTCCACATGTACGAACCAAATTTGTACAGAGAGTATTTCTAGAACTATGTGGGCTTGATTACCATCCTTATGGGATACGTAGGAACGTTTGAGTATCCCTCGAATCCAGCCCCAAGTCTTTGGGCCTAACCCCAAATTCCACTTTCAGTTCCCTGGATGAAAAGTCCTTATGAAAACACACACTGTGTATTTCTTACAATGGTCCAAGCTCTATGACCCTAAACTAAGATCTCTAATTCTTTTGTCCCACACGACGTTAAACTATAATTTAAGAACTACGTATGATCTTGATTCCCATCCTTATAGGATACATAGTGAAGTCCAACATTTCAATTCAGGACCCAGCCACAACATGATTATGGTTATCATTGATCCGTGTATCTCTGCATACATTGGACAACACCCATATTTATGTGTCATAATCCTAACCTTAAATATTTTCAGATCTTCATAACCCTTTTCTTGACTTCTAGTCGCAAAAATGTCAAACTTCCGAGAATTATTTTGCTTGACTATGCAGCATGTTCCCATAGGCGGCCTTGCATAAACAGTCTACATAATAGACTTGTTAGCCAAAAGATACTATTATCTAATTATTCAACCAATTCCCTTAGGTGGCCCTACATAATTCAACCCCCTAATGGGTTTTTTGGATAGTGGTAACTTCATTCTTGGGAAGAATGCCTCTTTTTTCCTTATTTGTCTTAAAAGACAGTATGTAAGGATCTGCAAAAACAGCCATCCTTAACATATTTGTCCCATATCCTTTTTCATGATTTGAAAGTATTCAAGTATATAGTTTATATTCTCCTTCCCTACATTTGGGTCAGACCTTTGTAGGAGTGATATCCATCCAGTTCTTTGATAATCTTGTTTGGAAATATCTTCTCCATATTTAAGTACCTCTTTCCATACAGCAAACTCTATACTTTGGAAAATTTGAATCTCCGTAAATTTTCACAGGCTTTTATCACTATGAGAGTAAATTTTTTAGAGTTCTTTTTCCTAACTATGCAGCACATGCCCATAGGCGGCCTTGCATAAACAGCCTACATAACAGACTTGTTAGCCAAAAGATATTATTTATTTAACTAAGAAGCCAATGCCCTTAAGTGGTCCTGCATAATTCAACCCCCTAACGGGTTTGTTAAATAATGGTAACTTCATTCTTGGGAACTACTTATTCTAATGAATTTTAGATCTTTTTCATATCATTCCTCATATTCAAATATTCTTAAGTCATAGTTTACATTTTTTTCCCTCATACTTGAGTGTGGTACTTTGTTTTCAGATGAATTTTCAAGGAATTGAGTCAATTTTAATTCATTTTGGTCAAAGCTATTTCGACCTTAAACATTAGACTCTTTATGTCTGACGTGCATGAATTTAAACTGCCCGTAAAAAACAAGGGAACTCTGAATAAAAGTAAAGTTCTAGCTCACTAAACATACATTTTATATGATTTAGGTAATATTGATCAATTAAAAGGTTCAAAGTTTGTAGGGTTATTTACATTAATCCTAGTAAAAATCAAACTATGCTTACTAGGCCCATTGGCTTAGGTAAAATTTAAATCAGGTAGGAAGAAAATGTAGGTACAAATGATTGAAGGTGAAAGTGTTTTTCATTGATGCACAAGAGTTAGAAGGATATCCACAGACTGGAGTCTCTTCTCTTTTTCCAGGAATTACAAAAGACTTTCAACGTAACTCTTCATTTGATTTACGGTATCCCAAGCTTCATCAGCAGCCACCTGGAATTCATTTATTCAACTGGATACCATAAGAGATGCAATGATATCATCTCTTCTTGGAACAATTGTAAAAGAATGTTCTTGAGTGCGATTTGAGAAAACTCTCTACTAATCAAACAGTGATTTTGTTTCTGTCCAAGAGACTTGGAAGATGGATACATGGATTTGAGAATGGAGCATTGGAAGTAATGAGCCATTTGGAGAGAGTACTCTTTTTAGATATTTCTCTAATACCATGTTTGTCTTCTATCCACCAACTGGAAGTGGAAAACATTTCATCCCATGGGTTTTCCATTTCCATATCTGCAAGGAAATGACATGGAGAAAGAATTTGGAAGTTCACACCATTGTTGTTGCTCTTAATGCACAGCATAACCGAAATAGAGGAGTAGCAGTGCAGCTGCATTTCAGGCGTATAATTCTTTGCATCTGGAACATTGACTCCTTGCAGAAGACCATGACTATATAGAGGCAGGTAGATACTCTGTGGAAAATTAAGATGATATTTCTTCAAGTAATTATCCAAATCTGGGAGAGTGTTGTCGCAGATATCATAGTAATCATGGCCAACAATGTTCATCATGTCATCAATCCACTTGCTAGCCAGTTCATCAGCCGTTCTGATTCTTCTGAGAGCCATTGAATCTGCACAAAAGATGAATAAACTAACTCTTAAATGGGTTTATTTTTCATAAAATTTGTGAAGGAATTCAGAAAAATGGCTAAGGAATTAAGGAGCGCAAGTCTAAACTTGGCGCGCAAGTATGGAAATTCCACACAAGTATTTGGTGCGCAAGTACCACCGCACAGGTCCAAATACCTACACAGCAGCGCGACGACAAAGAAACAATGGAAAGCAGAGCAACCTGCGCGGTGAAGGTGACCTGCGTGGCGAGAGCTCGAAGGTTTGAAATACGGAAATCTGGATGCTTTGTATAGAATGAAGCCCCCTATTTATAGACGCGGCCCTGACCCTGCGTGTCGTAGCCTACACGATCAAAGGCCGTATCCCTGCGCGCCAGACCTTGCGCGCCCAAATCTCATTTGCGCGCCCTAACCTGCACGCCCCAATTTCCTTTTGATTCTCAATTTCCTCAGAGTCAAATCCTCTTTTCTCTTCAGATCCAACTCTGAGGGGGGACTTTTATTGACGCTCCTTTCGTCACAGAGTCTAAAGATTGGAAAAGGGGAATATCTGAGCTCAAAGTGATTCAACCTTTGGACAAATATAAAAAAATGACAAAGTAAGGAATAAGAAGAATTTTGCACAAAGGTCGCGTAAGTTCTACAATGGTCGCGCAAGTACACTTGTGCACCTCTATGGTCATGCAAGTACACTTTCGCGCCCTATGTGATAACCGCCCAGGTCTTCTTCAGCCTATAAATAGACCATGTGGGCCCCCCATTAAAAAAAAGAAATTTCTTCCAGAAACTCAGATTTGAGCTTTCAGCGCCCTAGTCTCTTCTCAAAGCTTATGAAACACTTCTAAGGTAATTTATTACTTAGAACGGAAGATCTAAAGAGGGGGAGGAAGGCCTAAGTGTTGAAACTCATCAACACTTGCGCGCTTGAGTGGCCAGCCCTTAAGGGAAAAGGCCACACTTGTGCGCCGCCTTACTCCTTCAATAGAACTTGCGCGCCCCTCTTCTGGAAGAACCTCAAGAGGATTCTAAAGGCTTTAACCAAGAGTCTCTAAAGTATTACCCTTATGGTTAACCATCACGCAAGTACCCATGTGTCGTACAGGTATACCTGCGTGACTGGGACCGGGACTTGCGCGCCCACGTAGTACTTGCGTGCCTGCCAAGACTTGCGCTCCTCTGCCTCCATGGGTGCCCTTCTTGCCCATTTAACCCCTCTTATTTCATTACACCTCTCCTATTCAAGATTCAGTCTTCAAGACACTCTTGAAAGCCATTTATGGCATGATTTCTTGATTTGACATCCTTATCTGAAAGGAATTCTGTGGAATAACTGTCAAAATCTATTGATTTACACATCTTTATTTCACTAAAGATTGAGATTTCATTCATTCAACCTCATCCTTTATGATGAGAGAACTCATTAACCTAGGAATCATCCTTAGTAGTAATCCCTAGTCCCCTAATCTGGGCATCCTCCTTAGGAGTAAGCCCCAGTCTTAATTTCTCTTAACCAGTCCTAATTTACCTTTTATCTGTGATTCCTTTTCAGGAGTAAAACCTAATCATAAGTCCTCTCCTAATCTGGGACTCCTTTTCAGGAGTAAGCCCCAAGTTAGAGTATTCAAATCTCCATGAAGCACATATACCTTTATGGACCCTGTTCCTGGATTTCTTCCCTGAAGTAAATCCTAATCTTTATTTATCTGGGCAGTCATACATACATAATCCCCACATTATTTCTTATGATTGCATCTTTCATGGAACAATTGTCTGATTTTTACCAATACCTCTTGTTTCTCACATCGATCATGACTCACATGATCTTAGATTGTAAAGGTAATTATGACATCCTTCTTTGAGCCATCAATCATAAACATCATACTCCCTTACTCGAACTATGTGGGTTCTGATTCATTTTATAAACAGAGGATATGTAGGTAGCCCATCTGCGGGTTCGATCCCAACTCTGAAATAATTCATGTCCTTCTGAATGACAATAAACATCAAGTGCCCCACTAAGTGGCTTTAAAACCAGTATGGTCATCATAAGGACCAAGAGACTTTTACGTATCAAAGGATACCATTGACTAAGAATCTCTAACAAATATAGATGATTCTTTATCAGTGAATAACCTCGAATACATATAAAAGATTCTCTAAATTTCTTATATATCGATCATTGATTGTCAGATCTAAAGTAAAACTCATTTTATACTTGGTAATGTAATAATGATTCACGAACATAACTTAAATATATAAAGAGAGTCCTAGAGTAGACAATAATTCCCCTCAAAAAGGTGTGATGAATCTGAACACCCATCCTCTCGACCAATGCAAATTCATATGCCTCATCAGTCCACAAACTAATGAGAACCTACCTTTGGAAAGTAGGTCCCAATGGATGTGGAATCATTGGATGTTTCCGGTTCTACGAACACACCCATTAGAAACCGATCAGAATGTTTGAACCTCCCATCAAAGGAGGTCAGCCTTGAAGTCTGAGGGAAACAGGGATCATGAGTTGACTTCATATTTATCTTCTTTAGAGACATTCCATTTTTCTGGTTCTTCATGGATTTTATAAGATTTGACAATCTTCATGAAAACATTGAATCCAAGATTATTCAAAAAAATAATCATTAAATATTTCCACCATGCATAATTCTATCCATTAAAATATGGAGACTGGATCATGGAAATTCCATCCTTTTGTTCTGCAATCAACATTTGTATTTTTATAGACCTTTTACTCAAGCTTGCTAGATCTTATCAATCTTATTCAAAAAGCACTCATTTGATACCAATTATTAGTTCAGAATAATATGAAGATACATAAGAGGGGGGTGAACTGTGTTCTTTTCACATTCTTGAAATATTTATATTTTTATCCATATTTATGAAATATAAAGATATGAAGTGTTTTATTCTTTAATAAAATTAATAAAGTATAAAAATAGAGAATAATAAAACTATTTTTTATAGTGTTTTAGGTCACAAAAATACCCTAGTCCACTGTACCAACACTCTTTCAGAAAGTTTAGTGATTTTACTCTCATTATAAGACCTATAAAACTGAGTACAATAATTTTAAACCTTTACAATAAGACTTTTATAAATACTTATGGTTCTTTTACTAGGAACTAAAAATATCCGCAACTTAGTCCAAAGATATAACACTCCACCATGACTTAGTAAGAGCATTCAATACTTTTCGAAATCAAGATTAATTTATTTGATTAAAAAATAGATTTAACTCACAATTTCAGCATTGACTGTCAGATAATGAATGTCTTTATTTATAGATATGAGTCTTTAATAAAGAAAATTTTTTAAGTGATCCTGGTTTCAAATTATCTTTATGAAATTTAATAACCTAATAATAAAAGTAGTAAAAATATAGTAATATTCGCATAGTATAAGATCAAAACATGTATGCCTCCAAAAATTATATCTTCACAATTACATAGAAGTTGTATTGAATAGGTAATTTACATGAAAAATGATTTAAATCTTTGTATTTAACAAAAAAAAAATTATTTACTCTTGGTTGAATAGATCCAACAATATCACTTGATAAGTCATGATAATTTAAATATAAAACATTAAAATAAATTCATAACTTACCCTATAAATAGGTTTTATTTAATATGTTGAACATGATACTTTGAAACTATCTTTAAGTTGCTTTGTATATATATTTAATTCTATTGACTGTTTCAGAAAATGTATAAAATATTTTGAATTTAAACTCTCACATTGAACAAGTTAAAGGTAGATTTCAACTTGAAAGTATAGTTTAAAACATATGGTTAACTTAAAAATGTTATATTTCTAAACCATATGTTAGTCTCTCAAATATAGGGTTTCCTCTCAAAAGTATGGTTTCTTTTCCATAATTTACAATAACGTAGGGTATCTGATTCATACATTTATTCCAAACATAGGGTTTAAAAAACCATATGTAACACTTACAAACATAGGGTATGAATATTGTCTCTAGAATACTTTAAAACATATCCAGAACATGTCAGATAAAAACATTAACCCATAAATAAGATAAATTTCTCAAGAAATATATTCCTGAAAAACACTTAAAGTGATTTTAATTTTAAAACAAACAATGATATTTGTGAGCATGAAAATAAACAATATTCATAGAGTATAATTGAGACAATTCATGCCCAACAATATTGTTTCATAAATAAGACCTGACTATAAATCAATAAAAGATGATATAATCTCTTTGATTCGAATTTACCTATTTCTAAATTCTTGAGGCTGTTAAATTCAGTTTTTTGAAAGCACATAATGAATGAGTTTTCCACGGTAATAAAGAAATGTTCATATAATTAAGATATCTTGAAAAGGATATATGTTAGTTTACGCATTAGATAATGAATACATATCATGTACACATGAGTTATTATGATGGAGAAATAAGTATGTGATATGATCAACAATGAATGTGACCATAATAATTATCTAACAATTAAAGATGCAAGAGTGAGATGATTGGAAAATGGGAATTTCAAATGATGTTGTAAAATGAAAATAAGAGGCACTGTATGATAATAATATAGTCTGAAAAACTGTTTGAACTTGAAATTATGATGATTTTTCATAGTAATAAAAAATATATGTATAATATTATGTTTTCATGAAGTTTTATATTTTCATAGTTATATGGTGATCATGCAATGAATGTCGGAAGTAATGCTTGTATGGTTTTAATAAGAACTTGAGTCTGCCAGAAGAAAATGTAGTACAATCTAAGTGGTGAGTTCACAAAAATATTGCACTGATGAGTTCCCAAGATGATTATCTGATGGATATTTAGATATCTAGAAGATAAAGGTTGAAGAAAATTTGAAGATGAGAAATAGATGAAAGGATCGTTGTATTCTTTGAAGGTATGAATAAGAAAATGTGTGTTCAAGGTTTCTTATTAATATGAGTTATTTATGATGAATTTTTGGAGAGTGATCGAAAATAGAGACACCATTATTACATGAGTTGAAGGATATTTTTCGTGTACCAGTCCATGAATGGAAGATTCCATGAAATAATCAGATAAGAATCAAAGAGGTTACATATGTTCTATTTGTGATTTATGAAATTGCAATGAAGTAGAATAATATTCATACTTATGAAGGGAATAAAATATGTAATTTTAAATGTTACTTTCAAAAGTAATTTGAGTGAACAACAAGTAGATGGAGTTTACTGGTATAAGATATGATGTGTTCATTGGAATCATATGTTATGCATTCTGTTGAGTTCACCAAAAAATATATTAGACATTGTAGTTGGAGGGAAGTGAAAAAGACTATAGTCCTATAGAATATAGGAATAAATTATATTTAAAGTATACCTTTATCTTTATAATTGAGTTTGTGAATTTCAGTTTGATTAGAATCCTCTACGATAATTGAAGTAACAGTTATAAAAATCATTCATTCTGTGTTCATAACTAGAAAACAAATAGTGAGTAGCATATAAGAAGTAGGATTAAGGTGATATAGAGTTATTTGATCATAAGGAAAAGTTTTTATAGATGTTTGGAAAATATTTTTGAGCAACAAATGATTATCATTAGGGATGGTGGTTTTTTTGAAGATTTGAGGGTTGTGTCAAAGGTGAGTGTCTAAAAAAATATACCAAACATTGAAAATAAAAAGTCCATGCATATAGGATTTTTTGTGTTCAGAAAATAAAAATTATTATGTAATGTATATAAGAGTTTTGATCATTATAGAATCCTTAGTATGAGTGATGTAAATAAAGACGTCATTTCCAAAAAAAAATACAGCTAAAAGAAGTTCATACAAGTGCACCCAAAAAATTTAGGGGATTTACATTAATGAAATGTCAAAATTATTATTACAATGATGAGATGCACATTAAAATTTTAAATTTTAATTAAAGGAAGTTTTTTATTAAGATTAGTTTTTTGAAAAATTTGAAATGTTATTTGATGCTGGATTTTGTGGTGATTTGACTTGATTTTATGTTTTTAGAAGAATTATTGAAGGTCTATAAAATAGATCATTGGAGTTAAGAGATTTTAAAATCCCTGAATATATTAGGGTAAGATGATTCTATAAAAGGGGATGAGATCATTCATACCATAGTGATGAGACATCATAGAAAATGTTTATTATTGAGAGATATCCTTAGAATAGAAAATATTAAGGGGAATTATTCGACAAGATATTTCATGAAATATTTATCTGGGTTGAAGTTTTGAGAATACTGAAACTTGAATTTTAGAGGAAGTTGAATTAGTTCAACAGATACAAGTAACTAAAATAATTATGTTGAGGGATCCAGATTCAGTTTATCAGAAGTAGAACACGTCTAACATGAAAGTACTTTAGTAAAAGAAGAAGCTAGATTTGAAGAGTTGTTCAACTTTGAGGAACATTATAAATTAAAAAAAGTAAATATTATTTTTCAGTAGACTCCATGTGTGGGATAAACACTATTGGTTAAGGATAATAATTTCCCACACCAATCATAATTTATAATAACATTATTTTTGGAAAATCCATGACCAACAAGAGTCAACATGATAAGGAGTAGGTTCTCACATTGATCCCAAAACATTGGAAAATCCCTTGTGTTCTATTTACTTTACATTATCTATATTTCATAATCTAAAATTGATGATGGATAATTATTAAGATACATAAATCCTAAATAATTATATAGGTTTGATCAACTTAATAGAATAAAAAAAATTTAGTTGAACTTAATTGATAAAAGTTGTTCACCCACGATTCACCCCCTCTCAAGGTGACTGAATGATCCCCTAAGACTCTCAATTAGTATCATAGTAGGTTCTGTGTAATTAGTTCTATAAGTTTATTCCTAGTTGAGTTTAAAAAATTTACATGCAGTGTAGATTTTTTAAATTTAAATAAATAACTATTCTAGAAAATATTGATTTAACTAAGATTCCTTCTCTAGAAAATTTAAAAGTTAGGATAGAATTGAAGTTAATTAAAGATGATACTATTGATGGAAACATTGAAGTTTCATATAATAAATTGCATAATTAAAATATGAAAGTAGATTATAAGAAATTAAAGTTAATCTCTTAATATCATTGAAAGGGGAATCCATGCTACCTAAAGTTAAAATGAGTGGTAAGATTATTGAAAAAACTGTTAGAATTAATTTTCCTAGAGATAAAATGTTCTTATTGTGAATATTATGAATCTATTAATAATATTGAATATTTTTACTCTAAAATAAAGGATTACATGAAAAATATATCTTTTAAATTTATTTTATACATACTCCCATTTATCATGGGTTTATGTAAGGAATGATCATATATTGAATTCAAAGTTGGAGAAATAGTGAGTGCTTTGGTTAATAAGATGAATAAGTGTGATACTCCTGAAAAAATAATTGAATTAAAGGAAATAAATATCCTACATTGTAATAAAATATTTTTCCTTATTGAATAGGATTTTCACTGAATAGTTTGTGAGAAATATATATATTGTAAGGTTTTAGAAAACGTGATCCATGTATTTTAAATTACTATTGAAGTTAAGAAATCTTAGTTGGAAATAAAAACTAGAAGAATAAAAGATCTTGGAAACACTCTAAAAATTAAAGGGAGATACATGATTTTTTTGAGAAGTTAAAAACTGAATTTGAAGATAAATTAATTTTTTTGAAGAATAGAAAATAGATTTATGTTTAAAGTTTCTTGAGTTGGAAAGTAAATTAAGAATCTTGGAATACACTCAAGTTCAATATTTATATGAAGTTGATAAAATATCTATTGCTGAATTCTCTATAGAATTTTTCTCTTCATAGGATGCTCATTCTAGAAGTAGAAGAATCCTGAACCAATTAGAAGTTACATCTTCTGATAGTCTGGAGAATAAGGTAAACCCCTATTTCAATCAATCTATATGCATTAATTCTACTAATTTGAATAGTGCATATTGTAGTTCTAGAAAAAATAAGTGAATACTGACATGGAGAAACCCACCACTTTAATGATGGTTGAATAAAGTATGAAAGGATTAAGTTCCCCCATAAAGTTTTTATAAGGAAGAATTTTTAGAAGAACTGTCCTCCTGCTAAAATTAAACTTAATGGAAGAGGATTATATTTATTGGATACAACTGGTGTTGTAGAAAGTTCATACACAAAGCTACTTATTATTGGAATAATATTTCAACTAATAGAGAATAGATAATTCCTACTTTTAGGGTGAGTTAAACATAATTTGAAATGAATTATATTAAGTTCATCCAAAGTTCACAGAAGAAGTTGTGGAAGAAAAATTAAAGGAATATAGACAACATGTTAAACTTTAGGAGAAAACAAATTAATTTAAAATAAGTTATGAACCTAAGAAAATAATAAGGGAGATGACATTCCAAAGTGGATATGATTCTATTTTGGAAAAAAGGTCACACCATGAACTAGTGAAAATAAGCCATGAATATTAATGTTGAAGGATACAAGAAAAGACAAATAGAATAATAATTGGGTGAAATAAATCTCTGAATAAGATGATAAAATCCATTGGAATTTACCATATAATGGGTACTTAAATAAAAATAAGAAACTATGTGAAAGATTTAAAATGGATGAACACACTCCTGAAAGTTACATAACAATACAACCATGGAAGATGCAATTGGTAAAAAAATGGAAGAAAGAATAGGAAAATATATGCACTACAAAAATTGTTATAGAAAATAAATCTCATCATAAGAAGAAATTTGAACATGTTCTACAGGTTTGTATGACCATATGGCTCAATTATTTGGATGAAGTATGGAAGTTAAAATAAAAATAAATTTAGAAGAATGTATGTTCCTAATTATTAGAAGTGAAAAAGTAAGTCCAAAATAAAATAAAAAATAAAAGTGAATAGAAGAAACCCATGTTGCCAAAAGATATTAGTTCATGAAAAATTAAGGGTAAACCCATGAATAAAAATGATTTTGAGTTAAAGGAATTTTTTGGGTTGAGAAAAATTTCTCAACCCTATTTCTCTAAATAAAGACAAAACAAATATCCACCATATTCTTTCTCAATCCAATTTTTTTTTGAAAATTTAATTTAAGGTGATGCAATTTAGGGGGATCCCTAAAATTATGTTTGATGGATTTCACTCCTTAAGGTTTAGTGGAGATGAATTTGGAAATTCTAGATAATTGGTAAGTTGAAATGAAGGAGTTAAAATTTTATACAACTAAAGAGTTGTGTAACTATATGTTGAAAATATGGTGAATATAAGTACCTAGAGACATAAGATAAATATGGGGATGATGAATAAGTTTTTGATACCTAAAATATAGAAAAATAAAGTTGTTGTAATCTCTGAGGAAATGAGTTTAATGAAAATCAATTGAAATTACCCATGGAATAAATTTTTTCTAGTGGTATCACTTGGTGAAAATTTTATTAAGATATTTGATTTCCAAGTTAATAAATCTTGGTTTAAACATTGATTATTTCCAATGTATACTTATATTTAGTTTATTTTTAGATAATTTATTTAATTAAATCAATTATAACCTTCTCTCAATAAATTCAATTTTTACTTTCAGTCCAATTAAATATAAGGGGAGAAGATGATATTTTTAAATAATATCCCCCCTCTCTAAGATATAAATATAGCGGATTCAAATTAAATCATTAAGGTATAGAGAGAGATGCGATGATGGTATCTCACTTAAAGTTCTTGTAAGTATGATAAAGAGAAAACTTTTAATTTATTATTAATAAGGGGGAGAAAGGTTCATTGAATTAAATTAAGAAACATGTATTAAAAAATCCAAAGGGGGAGATTGAAGTACCCAACATATTATGACGATTAAGTTGTATTTATTGTCAATAGATTATAATAAATTAAATTATTACGCTTAAAGTAATTTTTATTATTGGTTATCTGGATGAAAGTTCATCAAAAATTCAAATTACATCCACTATAAGTTTATACTCATGGTCGGTGAAACCATTAGAAGTTGGATCACTATAGATGCATTAAATGTTTTGAAAGATAGAGATATGTGGAGACAAAAAAAGTTCAAATAGAGTTAGTGGATTTCATGAAATTAAATTTTAAAGGATAATAAAAATATTATGAACCAAAATTTGTATTAAGATCATGAATTATATTTTCCTAAATGTGTCGTTTCTAATCAGAAGCTAAAGTGAGTTCAGCCTACCATGAGGAAAATTGATAAAACTTTATAACCACTGAAACATAAAGATATAGAACTAAAAGTATTATAAGTGGAGGATTTAAGGTGATAAAATACCGTGAGATAAAAAATTTGGGAGCGTAAATGACTGGACCACTGGTGTAGTGATAATAGCGATATAAAATAAAGTGAAAAAATGCATCAATCAATGACACATGATTTAACATGGAAAACCCCCAAAAATGAAATAGGTAAAAACTATGTGAAAATAAAAGGATCACTATGGGTAAATGTGGGTAAACACTCCCTAACTATTATAAGAATAAACCCTCACAAATATATATCTTGAATATATGGGGAAACCACCTCAAAAAATACTACACATAAATGAATAACGATTGGTGATGATGAAGTTGATGAGATTTTGAAATGAGAGGATGATATTTCCTTTTATAGGCTACTACCAACCCCTCCTACTGCATCTCCTGCTCCTCTCAAAGGTTTTTGGGTTTGGTGGAGCTGGCCACCAATCACCTACAAAACCTTCCCCCCTTGACAATGTGGGGGATGACATTGTCCTTTGGAGAAAAAAAACTACCAAAATCTCCCACATGGATATTGATTTAAAAACCAATAATTTCTCCACACATCTATTCTATCGACCAAAAATTCTTCTCACATCTCTACAAGGCCACTCAAGGATATTCACTATCTAAACATATCAGATTCAATTTCATTTATTAATAAATATTCTATATTTTATTTAGTTTGAATTTTCTCCATGTACACACTTCCTTTCTCCACCACATCTCATAAAAGGTGATATTTTAAACCAATGTCTTTTATTCTAGAATACAAATATAGATTCCTTGCAATTTTAAATGTGTTATGACTATAAAAACAAAGGAATCTTCCCCTCTACATGCCTGACATCCTTAAATAACTATATCATCTACATAAAATCTTTGCAAGCCTATGTATTTCCTATTTACTATTCCTATATCATGGATAAATCCACAACTAATAGTAACATTGAAATCTGGCTCACAGATCCTCTTATATGAGTAAACACACAACCAGTACTGATTTACTCTATTCAAAATCACCTAAAAAATATGAATCAACATTTCCTATTATATTGAAATATGATCCTCAATAACATGATGTATCATCTGAGGTTTCCTTGATGTATCTCAAGATATTATTTATTATGCTCCAATTCTCCTATATCATATTCTCCATGTACTGACTAAATTATCCCACCACATGTGCAATGTCTACTCTAGTAAAAACCATATCGAACATCAGACTCCCCACAAATGATGTATACAAAACTTGATACATCTCCATCTTATATTCTTCACTACTAGGACTCTTCATAGAGGATAAATTGAAATTAATAGGAAGTGTGGGTAGAGATTGGATTATAGTTTTGCATGTTGAAGCATTTCAATACATTTTTCATGTAATTATTCAATGATAGAAAAATCTTCCCATTATTTATATATTAGAAAACCTGTATCCTAAGAATCTTATTTATTGTTCCCAGGTCTTTCATATCAAACTCTTTAGGCAAATATTCCTTCATATCATGGATCTTATCATTATTGGTACTTTTAATCAACATGTAATCCACATAAAACATATTAATCATGAAATCATTACCATTAGAACCCCTAAAAATGCATAGGGATCTTAATGAATTTTGTTATATATAAATACTATGATATTGTAATAAAATTTCTTGTACCAACACCTCTATGTCTGTGTGAGGCCATACAGATGTTTTCTCAATCTAAAAAAAAGTTCAATTTTCCTTATTCTACAAAACCTTCTGATTAGGAAATATAGGTCTCTTTATGAAGAACACCATGGATAAAAGTAGTATTTACATCCAACTAGTCTAGATGTAAACTATATGTAACACACATTTCCAAAAATATCTGAATAATCATGAGTCAAAAAACCGGATAAAATATTTCATCAAAATTAATACCTTCCTTTTGAGCATATCCTTTGACCGCCAATCTTGGAAGATCTTTCCACTTGTTCATTTTAATCCTGATTGATCTTAAATACCCATTATTTCTGATAGGCTTCCTTTTATGAGGTATTAGAATAAGATACCAAGTATTTTTATTGTGAAGTTCTTCAAGTTCCTCCTGCATTGGCACCATCTATGAGGATACATCTAGACTATGGGTTTCCACAACAAAAGAAGACGACTCTTCATCCTCAATAAATAATAATTATTCAATATTTATCTTAGTGACATAGTTTGAGCTCCATACAGGTTCTCTTTTCTCCTAAGTTTACTTTCATTGTCCATACTCAACTGGTACTTCATCATCATGCTCTCATAATTCTTTAGAGGAAACTAGTTTTGCCTTTGATTTTTCCTCTACTTTGAATATTGTAGTTTTTTATTCTATTTCTCCATTTCTCCATAAATTTTCATATCCACATTTTCTTCTATAAAAATGAAATATATGTTTATGATAAACTTGTGGGAAGTGGGGTCCAAAAAATGACACCCCTTCCCACCATTAGCATATCCCAAGAAGATGATCTTCCTAGATCTCAAATCCTAATTTGATCTTTCTTAGTCATTAAATAATGCATATACAAGACATCCAAAAGTATGTAACTGAGAATACTTAGTGGGTTTACTAGTCCACATCTATGTCGGTGTATTTAGATAAATTTTCATTGAAATAGATCAGATGATTACCTAACAGATAGTATTCACTACTTCTATCCAATTTTTTTTTTGCAATTCTTGTAAACTTGAACATCGCCCTTGTTCTATCCAATATGGTTCTGTTCATCTACTATTCCAATCCATTTTTTAGTAGTGTACTCTACCATTAATTTTCTCTTAATGCCTTCATTTTTAAAAAATGTATCAAAATCCTCGATTATTTTCATATTCATATTCCTTATACACTTTGAATGTTTTGAATACTTCAAAATCATACACCTTTATCTTGATTGGATAGACCCAATATCTTCTAGAATAATCATCAATGAAGGAAAAAAATTACCTTGATCATCTCAGGGATATAACTGGTGCTTTCCAAAATGAATCGACTCTAAGATCTCCTTGTTTATTATTATTGACATCCAAAACGTTAACAGATATTTCTTGCTCAAAAAAATATTCTAACAAAATGTTAAGCATACCTTTGTAATCCCATGAAACAAATTTTGATACCTAAGTGTCTTCGAGCCTCATTCTGATAAATGGATAATATTCTGATGTCATCATGTCATCAATGTTTTTTTCAAGGTAGTTAATGCGGTAACTATCTATACCTCATTTTACATTTCACACATAATAACATACATATTCCTCAAGATCTTATCTACCTTAATCACAAAAATAACTCCCCTAAAAATTATCATCAGTCCATTCTCAGTGCGAGTCTTGCATCTAATATCATCAAATTGTCCCAAAGAAAATATTTTCGTCTTTAGGCCCTTCACATGGTATACTCCTTGTATGGTTCAAACAATATCATCACACATCTTAAATTTGATGGTACTAACTCCAATGATATTTATAGTGTGATTATTCCCTATGTACACAAGTACTTTTGGGATAGTTTCATACTGATCAAACCATTCCCATCAAGACGCCATGTGCCATGTTGCACCCGAGATGATTATCCATGCATTGTTGAGATGTTATCTCCTTACAACAATCATCATCACATCAATGACAAGAATGTATCCATTCCCAAAATTACTCACCACATTTTCATTCATTTCATGTTTTTTCCCACTAGAACCATTCTCTATCATCACATCTAACGATCACTTTCCAATCACCATTATGAAGTTATCCTTTTGTAGAATGGCCTTCATCTTCATTTTCCACAGCCAAAAATTATTACCAAAATTTTTTTAGATCTTTAATTTCACTAACATTTGTAAACACCATAATTCCATAACCTAATTTGTTTCCCAAAATTGAATTTAATAATACACATTTTTTTTCTGATGATAAAGATCAAACGGAGTCGCAATCAAAGGCTCTACTCAAATTTATGAGAATTATTAATACCTGAAAAAGTTAACAATACTAGGATAGAAATTTAATTAAATTCAAAAAGGTAGATATAAATATAGTAGTTACTCAATGATATCATACGAAACCCCCAAAAGTTGTCTAAAACAAATGTCATGTCCAAGATGAGTATCCACTCTATAGTTTTGATGCAAGAGTTAGTATAATGGACGATGAGATGTTGAAAGATAAGTATAAATAATGATCAAATGATAATTATTTCTAGACACCAATTGATTGATTTAGATGAAATAAACACAAGAACCATGCAGGAATAAGGTCTATAATAAGTTGATTCCAATAATAGAAAGTATTGTAAAGTTTATCAAGTAGTACCATGCTAGTATTGTTGCATAAACAAGAGATAGATATCAGGAAATAGAAGATGATATGATCTATTTGACCAAAATATACCAATTTACAAATTATTGAGGCTACTAAAATCACTTTATTAGAATCATATAATTAATGATTTTTCCACTTGAGAAAAGAAACATGACTATACTTACACCTTCATGAAAAAGTTGCATGCCAGTTTAAGTAGCAGACAAATCCTGCAGATCATGTGTACAATATTTCTTATAATTATTAAGAATTGTATACAAATATCAATAATTAATGTGATTGGAAGAAGTATCCAATAGTTCAAGATGGTGGATTGAGATGATCAGAAAATGGGAATATCAAATGATGCTGGATGATAATAAGATATTCTAGAAAACTGAACAAACATGAAACTATGAGGATGTTTCATAGTAATAATAAATCCTTGTAGAGTATTTTATTTTCATGATGTTATGTATTTTCATAGTTACATGATTATCATAAAATTAATTTGAGAATCAACACTTGTATGGTTTCAAAAATAACATTACTCTAATAAAGGAAATACAGAGAATTCTAAGTGGCGAGTTCACCAAAATCTCACACTGATAATTTACCTAGATGATGATCACATAAACATTGATATTTTATAAAGATGAAGGTTTAAAACACCATCAAATGAGAAATAGAGGAATGCATCACTTCATCCTTTGAAGGTATGAAGAGAAGAATGTGTGTTTGATCCATACTATTTATGTTTGACACCCCCAAATTGCACTAATTATGGGAGTATTTTTTAAGGGATTCCTTTTTTGGCAATAGCCTCGAGAAATTATTATGGATGCAAAATCATCCATAGGTAGAAACTAAACCAATATTCCATTGAATGTTGAATTTATATTGTGGTGGGAGAAACATAAAGGGTTGATGAACCACCTAACCAACCCTTGGATCTTCTATGAACATTGATATTTAAAATCTGAATGATTCTCCTATAATTATAATTTTGTGTGACCCTATGAAGTTTAATCAAGAGAGAATAATAGAACTATCACCCTTCTCTCATGGATATAGGCAACACTTTCAGATTCACATAAATTCTTATGTTCATTTTTTTCATTTTTTTTCTCATTCATTGTGACATATTTGTGTTCTGTTTCCCCAAAAAAGTAGTATCAGAAGCCCTATGGTAAAAAAAGGTGGTGTAGAGAGGATTTATGATGAACAAAAAATTTATGGTGGTCAGACATAATTTTTTAAGTGAGATTGTTTAACATCTTGTTGAGGCTATTCCAACGATGCAAACAACATCAAAAAATGGAGTAGAATAGAAGTCATTAGAGGTGGTCAATGTTTTGGTCAAACCCCAAGTAATACAATACCCCCTTGTTAATGAATATGGAACTTTTCATGAAGGTGGTAACTTTATGATGGGTTTTCTGGGGACTGTTCTAGTGATCCATGTGAGTGCCATCTCATCAGTCGATCTAGACTATTGAAACTATTTTGGCCATACCTTGGCCAATCAGAGTCCGTTTTTAGTGATCCATGAGTTATTTCCAACTATTTTGACCATTACAGATGCATATATATGGTTATATTATCAATATTATCAATATATAAATGGAATTAAATACCAATAATATGATTAAATTCGCCTTTTCTAATTATTCTATATGTAAACCCAAAATAGAGGATCTTTTGTATATTAAAGATTTTAGGAAACCAATGGTAGATACCACTAAAATCATTGCAGTTAAAGTTGAGAAATGTTCAAAAATTGGTCAATATAGTGAGAAGTGGTCAACTAGTACCTCACCAATTGATTCTAAGTGGGTCATTCTCAATAGGAAGTGCACCACCCAAATTAGGAAGTTGATCAACAAGAGTATCCTCTAGAATTTTTCCAATGAACATGATGCTTCTATTCTATGCTCAAAATTAGAAAATATGTATTCAAGGATAATCATAAAGAATTATGAAAACCCAATACACCTGTTTGTTAAATTGAAGTAAAAACATTGGAACAATGTATCCGAGCACATAAGTGAGTTCCAAGGTATTTTTGATTAGTCAAATTACATGAAAATAATGGTTGATGATAAGTTATAGGCATTGTTAATATTGAATTCTTTACATAAGATGAGGGATACACTAGTTGTGTCAGTCAGTAGTTCAACTCTAGATGAAATCCCAACCATGGAAATAGTGAAAGATAGAATTCAGAATAAATATTCCCAAAGGAAGGATAGGGGATATACATATGGATTAGAGGCTCTTGGAACTAAAATACAAGGGAATTAAAAATGGAAAGGAAGAATCATAGAAAGAGAACCACATGACAAAAGTCTACAAAAGATGAAGTGATCAAAATACCGATCAAGATATGGCATAAAGTTTCATCACTATAGAAAGCCTGACCACTTCATCCAGGAGTATAGGAGGATGAAGGTAGAGAAGATTAATCAAGAATTTAAGACCCAAAATTAGGATGTTGTAGTTTTCAATGAAGAGATCATTATTATTTAGGAAGATAAACAGGTTAGTCTTGAAATCCAATACTTGACAAGGCTGATTGATTTGGGAACCTCCTACTATTTCACTATAAAAATAGATTTCTTCTCATCTTATACTTCAGGGAGTTTTGGACGTGTAAATATGGGAAGTTATGGTGCATCAAAAATCACTATTATTGGTAATAAATTTCTATACACTAATATTGGATGTAGGTTACTATTTATGGATGCGAGATATATTCTTAACATTCACCTCAATCTGTTATACACTGGAATGATTGATGACAATGGATATGTGATTTTCTTCAGGGATGGAAACTAGAATCTTAACAAAGGTAATATGATAATTTTTAAAGGAAAAAAATATACTTCTGTTAATCTTATAGATTCCAGACCATGTGGTGGAGAAGTCAATGCAGCCAAAAAATATTTTCCGGAATATGTTTGGAACTAGAGGATTGGTCACATGAGTGATATAGGAATTTGAATTCTTTCCCATAAATATCTCTTTCCAAGACTAAAAGGTACATATTTGGATACATGTGTTGATTGCATCATGGGAAAACAACAAAAAGCATCATTTCATGGTTATTTACCATCGAGAAAAAGATAATGTTTTATATCTTATTCACACTGATGTCTATATGATGAGAACTAAGTTGATTGGAGGTTCTATTTATTTTTTTACCTTTATAGATGACCATTCTAGAAAATTTTGGGACTTTTCTTTGAAAACTAAAGATCAATTATAGGATGTTTTCAAAAAGTATCATTTGTTGGTGGAAAGAGAAAATGACATACGGTTAAAGTGTGTGTGAGAAGAAAATGGAGGAGAGTACCAAGGTCTATTTAAGGGGTACTATAAAAGTTCCAACATCAAGATACAAAAATCATTATTGAATACACCTTAGCATAATATTTATTCTAATAGTATGAATATAATAATTTTTGAGAGTCAAGTGGATTATCTAAAATGTAAAGATACCAAACTCCTTTTGGGGGGAGAAAATGAGGACCATAGTTTTTCTTATCAAACGTTCTCCATCAGTTATAATAAACTAATATTTTCTAGAAATGGATTTCATTAGTAATTATTTTTCATAAAAACACTTGATATTAGTTGGCTACAAGTCGTTTGTTCACATCCCAAAAGAGGATCTAGAAAACTGGATGGAAAAGGAAAGTATTGTATCTTTTTGGGATATTATCATGAGGAGTTTGGATATTGACTCTGGGATCCTATCAGTAGGACGATCATCAGAATTATAGATATGGTTTTTCTTTAAGATAAGATGATTAAAGGTTTCAAGAAGCTAAAAAATGAAAAGAAGTTGTATTCTGAGGAAATTCCAGTTAATCTTGAACAAGTCTCACCACCATTAGCTCCATATAGTGAGATAGAGACATATGACATTGCTGATACATCACTACTTGGTAATATATCTCTATCTACTAATATGTATCCCTCATATGATATTTCATAATAGATCCCCCCTGAAGCATAGTTGAGGAGATCCACCAGAGAACAACAACTGTGTCATAGATACTCAACACATGAGTATGTGATAATCACTAATGGGTGGAGGAGCAAGATAGTTATGATGATGCAATCAAGAGTCTATAGAATATGGAATGGAAAAAAGTCCATGAAAGAGGATATTATATCCTTTCACAAGAACCATAAATTTTATTTAGTATAGTTACCACATAGAAATAAGGTACTCAAGAACAAGTTAGTGTATAGAATCAAAGGAGGAGATGACAAATCATAGCCACGCTACTAAGCAAGAATGTTTGTGAAGGGATTCGATCATATTAAAGTTATTGAATTCGATGAAATTTTTTCTCATGTTGTTAAAATTTATTCTATCATATTTTTTCTTGGATTGACAACTAGTATAAACCTTGAGGTTCAATAACTACATGTGTAACACCCCGAGATTTTATGAGATATATTATTTTTAATTTCTTTGATTCTTATATTATACACTACACCAAGATTAACTTGTACTATATGCAACACTGTATTATCTTGCAGTATACGCAACACTATTCTTGGCTCGTGTTACACACAATTTCAAGTTCGTTTTGTGGAAATTATTATACGCAACATTAAGTATAGATTTTTTTAATGTATAAATGAAATAAGTTTTGATTATGTTATAAGAAACACCAAATGGAGCTTTCGCTACACGCATCCCTAACTTGGCATGCATTACATGCAATCAAGACCTTCCTTGATAGCATGTGTAGTACGCAATACCGAGTTTCACTAAACGAGATATTATTATAATATTATTATGAACTAGCCGTTATGAATAGTAATACCCCCTTTTTGAAATTTTATAAATTTTATCTTTCAAAATGGACTTCATTTTTGGATTTGGAATATCGAAATTAGCCTAGGGTGAATTTTTGGTATTTTTCTGAAAACTTTCAATTTTTGATGAATAGTGAAAACACTAGGTTACTATTTAAAAACCGACTTTTTATTTAAATAATTATTTATTTTATTTAAATTTATTTTATGTAAAAATTTATACATAATACCTATATAATTTCAATGTAATTCAGAGTCATTTTATAATAATTTTAGATATATAGAAATTTTATTGAAAACTTTTCTCCGTCTTTTACCCACCTCCTAGGAGAATTTGAAAATTTACATAAAACATAATTTTACCACTTCTGTGAGTGGAATTTAGAAAATCCAAGAGACATTGTTAATATCAAGGAGTTAAATATGATTCAATAAGATAAAAATAATTTTTGGTGAATAGTAACTTTTTACTTTTATTTACCACGGTTAAAAGTAAATAGGGTAATTAAGGGTAAAAATGATATTATTATTACCCTAACACATGTCTTAATTATATTGGATAAGTGTAATTCGACCAAAAACAACCTTAGGAATAAAATATAACCCTTTAGTTCTACTTGGATTAGATTAGGACATTTATTATTATTTTATTTAAATAAGAGTTAAAATAGTTAAAATCAACATTTAATAACCATTTTTTTATATAGGGTTATATATAAGATAAATTTGACTATAAATATTCATTATAAAGATAAAAAGTTTTCCTACATAATTGTATTTTATTTATAATTTTTATACGTTAAATAATGTAATTTATTTATGAAAAAATGATGATGCAGTAATTACCTTATTAATGAAATATTAACATAATTGATGTTATAAATACCCAAATAAATGTAATTTGAGACTTTTTATAAATTAAACTATTTTTTTAGGTTAATATGATATTTTATTATTGATTCAATTAACTTTTTTCGAACTAATCACGATGTTATGATTTTCACAAAAATCAATTACCAAATAGTGTCAAAATTGAAATAAAATAGTTTTTAAAACAAATATTATATTATTAAATGTTATTATATTCCTAAAAATCCAAGGTTCGGCTAAATGACTTAGAAAAGGTTATATATATTAATAATGAACTACTTGGGGTTCTTTTGGATTGTTATAGTAAGTTTATTAACCATATAGTGTAAGAAAACAAGAAGACACGGTAAAAGTTAAATTATTTAACTTAGAGCTAAATCTAAATGATAAGGTTAAAATAGTAACCTAAACTTGTCTAAAATCTATTTTTTGAGAGTATTTATACCCATAATCACTTTATCTTATAAATAAGTCACTTTGGAGCCATTATAAACCGAATATGACTTTATTATAAAATAATATTATAAGTTTTTTCTAAAGTGCCCCTCTCCTCCCTTATAAAAGGGCACCTCCCCCCTCTACTCTTCACACAATTTTGAGCCTTCAATCTCAGAAAAAACCTGCCCATTTCCCTTCTCAACTTCCCTAGAAACATTATAGAGGTTCTGGTCTCCTCAAAAGACTAACTCTAGTGCCTTAAGAGGAAGCTTAAAAGAGGTGCGTCGAAGAAGAGGTAATCTCTTCTACCGATTCTTTCAAGTTTCTTTATTCTTCAACTTATTCTTCTTTATTTGTTTCATTATAAAGTAATAATATCAGTATCAATAATATAATTTTATTTTATTATAAATATTAAACAACCCGATTTCACCTTCTATGCATCCTACAGAAAACAAAATCACCACGCGTGCGTACGTACGGAATACCATCTCCACGCTGTGGTGTAATCTGTTTTTCCACCACCACCTTACTTGGATGGGTTTAATGGTGTAAATAATAAATATATATGGTTATTATATTAACATACTGATTCTGAGATATTATATCATCCACTACAAACCCATTCAATAATTATGGGAACGATATCATCGCTCGTACGTACGTACAGATTACCGTCTCCACGACGTGATGAGATTCATTCTCCATGTTAACCATTCAAGAATGATTATAAAGTATATATAATGAATAATAATTAAATATATGAAATAATGAAGCTAATTTATTTATGTATATATATATATATATTTAATCTACTTAATTCCATTCAAGTCAATAAGGAAAGGAAAACAACGTTCATGCGTACGTACGACCTACCCTCTCCATGAACGATGTATTTCATTTCATTCATCTATCTGTTATATATATATATATACTGAATATATATGATATATAAATCATGATTTAAATTATGTAATTAAGTAAATCATGATATAAGTAATAATAATATCAAGAACAACAAGTCCAAACACGTACGATAACTAAAACAATTTTACCCAAAACACTGCTTTAACATGGAATTTACAAAAGAACGGGTAATATAAAGTCATAAGTGAACCATATATGATATCATAACATTGAATAATATTCTGTAATAAGTAAATGACATTATTTAAATTATTATGCAGGATTTTCAGATACGTATGAAGAATATCGGACCTAAGTTAAGGGATAATTTTTCAATCTCATTTTTATTCGAGATTTCTTATACTTAAGTATTTACTAGGGTTATATTTTTCATCCATGCCCATAAAAATGGTTTTCATAAATTGTTTAATATTCTTCCATGTATGTTTAAATTCATGTTTACCCCTCTTTGACTTTTACTTTGTGTTATGGAAGGAATCCTTCTTTTGTTTACCATACGTGGTACTTTTTTACTTTTCTGTTAAAAGTACGAGGAGAATGTTTTTTTAACTTATATGGCATGAACAGATTATTACGGTTTTATAACACCTTATTTTCATGAATTGTACTCTAAAAGGTTTCATTACTATTTTCAATAAAATTCTTTTCTTTTAAAATTGATTGGCATTTTGTGAAAAGAAAATGATTTTGAAGAAGAAATGATATTTTCCTCAAGAATTCATTTCAAGTGTTTTATCAAAAACATTTTCCATCTAAGATGACATTATTTCATATGTGTATGTTTCAAGTATAATGTCTCTATGATTTACATTGTTTATCTTTTATTATTATGAAATGATATCCATTTGTTTTATATGGATTATGTTATGATGGGATGATGTTTATGAAACCCATTTTATTCTTTGGGTTACAATGAATGATTTATGTTTATGTTGTGGCACACGTAAGAATGCTTTCATTATGAGATGGGTGGGACTTATATCTCCATCCAATTCATTGGATAAAGATTTATATCACATGATATAGACATGTATGTAATGGTAAGTAAATCTCGTTCGGTGATACAGGACTGGAATGAAGAGTGAAATCGATTCAGAAAGGGACTTTATCCACTAAGATGGTCTTGGCAGCAATGCCTTGGCTACTATGGAAATCATATCATGTGATTAATGGATTTCCACAATTACATGTTTTTCCCATGATATTTTATCATGATTGATGTTCCTTTATGATATATGCCTTACGTACTTCCAAGATTTATGTCTTTGCTCAATATTTTTATGTTTAGATTTTATGTTCAAGTTTTTGCATTCAAATGTTTATGGATTGTTTTATGTTCTCTATGTTTACCTTTACTGAGAATTTGAGCTCTCCATTTTTATGTTTTCTTTTCCCTAAGATATAAATAAAGGTTTTAGGTAAGAAAACAAAAGGGGATGATCTTTATGGGAGATGTTGAAGATCTTTCACCATGATTAGAAGATTATTTTTCCGAGTTTACAAAGACACTAAACTATTACGGTCCTTTTGTATTTGTTTTTGTTATTTATTAAGTATTCTGAAAAATTAATGTAATGTCTATGTACGTAAAGATATGGGTCTCTATAGTTGGTATCAGAGGAAAGGTTTAATTAACCTTTAGAAACTAGGATGTGAAAACTTTAGTGAGATCCCTAGAGATATTTCTAAGGTATGTCTAGGGATGTCTCTAAGGTTAAGTATAAATATAGGTTATAGTCCTAGAATTATGGAAAATATATTATAATTAAACCTAATATGTTAGATATTGAAGGTACTCCCCCTTGATTATGATTTTTTCCTCTCACACTATTCTTTTTGAGTTTTAGAAAATGGATGGAAACAGGAAGATTCACGATAATGGAGGATATACTGGACAATGGAATGATATTATTCATGAGCAACCAAATGAAATTGGATCTAGAAGTCCACATATCGTTATTATGCCTAATCATAAATCTCATAATATGATCAATAATCTAAACTTTGGTAAGTTTCCCGAATCAGCTAATAAGATAAAGATGGAGTTTCATGATGATCATAGAGGAAAGGAAGTTTAATTTCCCTCATGTAAATCATATGGGAAGAGGCATCAGGGAGAATGTTTAAAAGGAACTAGAAGATGATTTGGGTGTGTAAAAGAAGGACACAGAGCCAGTAATTGTAAAGGAAAAGGTTCAGTTAACACCATGGACAATGATAATGGTATTTCTAAGACATCAACAATGGTTAAATGTTTTAAATGTTGAATGTATGGGCATTATGCAAACCAATTCCCTATGGGAAAATCTCATGAAGAGAATAAGCATGGTCATATGGGTAGTATTTATGTGGATGATGATGAAGAGACTACAAATGATATATGAGATGAAAGAAATGATGAAGCTCAGTCAGTGGTTTAAGAAGGTAGTGGAATGATTGTATGTTTATTAAGAATAATGTATGGTACTATGGAATAAAGAAAAATATAAGGATTGTTACACTGTTGTCTTTCCTTGAGTTTTTGAAAGTATATGATGAATGGTACCAGTAACCATGAAAGGTTATTCAAATATTTTTGGAAGGTAGATGATATGTGCATAATGAAAGGATATGGAGATAATGAGATGTTTGATAGTATTAATGAGCTCATGACTGGTAAAAGGACAAAGTGATATCATGGTTTGAGTATATAGAATTTTGGGATTTTTGTATGTGGAAAGTGTTAACTTTTGACAACATTCATTTTTTCACTAAGGTTCAATGGGTTCTCATATTTCAATAGAATACATGATTAAGGAATTCAAATGTTTGGAATGTGACCAACAAGATATATATATCTTATGATATACGGGTGATAAATGATTATATTCAATGCTTGGTAGATGATCTTTCTAGTAATCGTTTTATTTATACTTTGAGATTGGACAGAAGTATTTTGGATAAACCTAAAGATTGGAATAGATTAAGTTAGACATCAGATAGTATTATTTAAGGCTAGATATTTTTGTTATGTTATAATAGTATAGTTTTAGAAAAAGGACAACCCGTATAACGAGCGACAACTCATCGCGTCGGACAAGGATGCGGGAATCGAACCCACAACCAAAGTGTGATAGGCCTTTATCTCCTACCACTGGCCTATAGGAAGTCCCTGGTTAGTAGAAACTAGTTTTATTTTTTTAAGCGCTATGATAGATGATGTATAAGTCCATTTTTGGAACCATAAACGATTAATCTCACCATAACATGGACTTATAAATTTTTTTAACCTTATGTTTGAGATAGATGGAATGACCTATCATTCTATCACATGATCTAATAATAATTCACAGAAGACAAATTCAACTTCGTTTCTTTAAGAGATGAAGTGGAAATTGTTCAAGGCACAAACAACAGTAAGATTGTACCAAAATCAAGTAAGTATTTATTTTAATTCAAAAATTCTTCAACATTAGGGAAATGATCTTGAAAACCAATAATTTTGTCCTAGTGCCCTCATATCTGATGAATCAGATGGTACCTTAGATCATCACAAATTTATGGCTTTATGATTGTTGTATTTTTCATAGCCATGTTCTCTACCACTTTTCATCGAAACATGATGGTTAGATTTCTCTTCCATATCCATTTTACGATGTGAGTTTCTATGAATGAAACTTTCAAGTAGTAAACAATTTATAACCCCGATGAATTTCGAGGGCGAAATTCATTTTAAGGGGGGTAGAATGTAACACCCAGAGATTTTATGAGATATATTATTTTTAATTTCTTTGATGTCTTCTATTATACACTACACCAAGATTATATTGTACTATATGCAACACCGTATTAGCTTGCAGTATCTGCAACACTATTCTTGGCTCGTGTTACACACAATTTCAAGTTCGTTTTGTGGGAATTATTATACGCAACATTAAGTATAGATTTTGTTTAATGTATAAATGAAATAAGTTTTGATTATGCTATACGAAACACCAAACAGATATTTCACTACACGCAGCCCTTACTTGGATTTCATTGCGCACAATCAAGACCTTCCTCGATAGCGTGTGTAGTATGCAATACCGAGTTTCACTAAACGAGATATTATTATAATATTATCATGAACTAGCAGTTTTGAATAGAAATACCCACTTTTTGAAAATTTATAAATTTTATCTTTCAAAATGGACTTCATTTTTGGATTTGGAATATCGAAATTAGCCTAGGGTGAATTTTTGGTATTTTTCTGAAAACATTCAATTTTTGATGAATAGTGAAAACACTGGGTTACTATTTAAAAACCAACTTTTTATTTAAATAATTATTTATTTTATTTAAATTTATTTTAGGTCAAAATTGATACATAATACCTATATAAGTTCAATTTAATTCATTGGAGCCATTTTATAATAATTTTAGATATATAAAAATTTTATTGAAGTTTTCACCGTCTTTTACCCAGCTCCTAGGAGAATTTAAAATTTTACATAAACCTTAATTTTACCACTTATGTGAGTGGAATTTCTAAAATCTAAGAGACACAGTTAATATCAAGGATTAAAATTTGGTTCAATAAGATATAAATAATTTTTGGTGAATAAAAACTTTTTAATTTTATTTACCACGGTTAAAAGTAAATATGGTAATTAAGGGTAAAAATGATATTTATATTACCCTAACACATGTCCTAATTATATTGGATAAGTGTAATTCGACCCAAAACAACCTTATGAATAAAATATTACCCTTTAGGTCCACTTGGATTAGATTAGGATATTTATTATTATTTTATTTAAAGAAGAGTTAAATATTTAAAATCAAAGTTTAATAACTAAAACATTTTTAATATAGTGTTATAAATAATATAAATTAGATTATAAATATTTATTAGAAAACTAAAAATCTTTGCTACATAATGGTATTTTATTTATATTTTTTAGACATTAAATAATCTAATTTATTTATGACACAATGATGATGCAGTAATTACCTTAATAATGAAATATTAACATAATTGATGTTCTAAATATCCAAATAAATGTAATTTGAGACTTTTTATAAATTCCAATAATTTTTTAGGTTAATATTAAATGTTATTATTGATTCAATTAACGTTTTTCGAACTAATCATCCTGTTATGATTTTCCCAAAAATCAATTACCAAATAGTGTCAAAATTGACATAAAATAGTTTTTAAAACAAATATTATATTATTAATTGTTATTATATTACTAAAAATATAAGGATAATAAAAATGAATTATATAATGTTATATATATTAATAATGAACCACTTGGGGTTCTTTTGGCTTGTTACAGTATGTTTATTAACCATATAGTGTAAGAAAACAAGAAGACGCGGTAAAAGTTAAATTATTTAACTTAGAGTTAAATCTAAATGATAAGGTTAAAATAGTAACCTAAACTTTTCTAAAATCTATTGGTTGAGATTATTTCTACCCATACCCACTTTATCTTCTAAATAAGTCACTTTTTAGCCATTATAAACCGAATATGACTTTATTATAAAATAATATTTTAAGTTTTTCCTAAAGTGCCCCTCACCTCCCTTATAAAAGGGCACCTCCTCCCTCTTCTCTTCACACAATTTTGAGCCTTAATGATCGGCCAAACCCTTCCCATTTCTCTTATAAACTTCCATAGAAATATTATAGTGGTTCTTTTATCCTCAAAATACCAAATCTAGTGCCTAAACAAGAATCTTAAAAGAGGTGCATCGAAGAAGAGGTAATCTCTTCTACCGATTCTTTCAAGTTTCTCTCTTCTTCAACTTATTCTTCTTTAGTTGTTTCATTATAAAGTAATAACATCAGTATCACTAATATAATGATATGTTATTATATAAATGAAACAACCCCATTTCACCTTCTATCCATCCTACGGAAAATGAAATCACTTCGCATGCGTACGTACGGAATACCGTCTCCACGCCGTGGTGTAATCTGTTTTTCCACCACCACCTTACTTGGATGGGTATAATGGTGTAAAGAATAACTATATATGGTTATTATAACATCATACTGATTCTGAGATATTATATCATCCACTCCAATCCCATTAAATAATTATGGGAACAATATCATCGCTCGTGCATACGTACGGATTACTGTCTCCACAACGTGATGAGATTCATTCTCCATGTTAACCATTCAAGAATGATTATAAAGTATATATAATGAATAATAATAAAATATATGACATAATGACGCTACTGTATTTATGTATATATATATATATATCATATACTTACTTCCATTCAAGTCAATAATGAAAGGAAAACAGCGTTCATGTGTACGTACATCATATCGTCTCCATGAAAGGTGTATTTCATTTCATTCATATATCTATTATATATATATATAATGAATATATATGATATATAAAACATGATTTAAATTTTGTAAGTAATTAAATCATGATATAATTAATAATAATATCAAGAACAATAAGTCCAAACACGTACGATAAATAAAACAATTTTACCCAAAACGCTGCTTTAACATGGAATTTACAAAAGAACGGGTAATATAAAGTCATAAGTGAACCATATATGATGTAATAACATTGAATATGATTATTTAATAAGTAAATTACATTATTTAAATCATTATACAGGAGGTTCAGATATGTATAAAAAATATCAGACCTAAGGTAACTGATAATTTTTCAATCTCATTTTTATTCGAGATTGCTTATACATAAGTATTTACTGGGGTTATATTTTTCATCAATGTCCATAAAAATGGTTTTTATAAAGTCTTTAATATTATTTCATGTATGTTTGAAGTCATTTTTACCACTCTTTGACTTTTACTTTGTGTTATGGAAGTAATATTTCTTTTGTTTACCATACATGGTACTTTTTGACTTTTCTGTTAAAAGTAAGAGGATAATGTTTTTTTAACTTATACGGAATGAACGAATATTTATAGTTTTATAAAACCTTATTTTCATGAATCGTACTCTACAAGGTTTCATGACTATTTTCAACAAAATACTTTTCTTTTAAAATTGATTGGCATTTTGTGAAAAGAAAATGATTTTGAAGAAGAAAGGATATTTTCCTCAAGAATTCATTTCAAGTGTTTTATCAAAAACATTTTCCATCTAAGATGAAATTATTTCATATGTGTATGTTTCAAGTATAATGTCACTATGATTTAAATGGTTTCACTTTTCTTATGATTAAATTATATCCATTTGTTTGAAATGGATTATGTTATGATGGGATGATGTTTATGAAATCCATTTTGTTCTTTGGGTTATAATGAATGATTTATGTTTATGTTGTGGAACACGTAAGAATGATTTCATTATGAGATGGGTGGGACCTATATCTCCCTCCAATTAATTGGGTAAAGATTTATATCTCATGAGATAGACTTGGATGGAATGGTAAGTTAATCTGGTTCAGTGATACACGACTGGAATGAGGAGTGAACTCGATTCAGAAAGGGACTTTGTCCACTAAGATGGTCTTGGCAGCAATGCCTTGGATACTATGGAAATCATATCATGTGATTAATGGTTTGCAACAATTACATGTTTTATTCCAATTCTATATCATCATGATTGATGTTCCTTTATTATATATGCATTATGTACTTCCAAGATTTATTTCTTTGCTCAAGATTTTTATGTTTAGATTTTATGTTCAAGTTTTTGCATTCAAATGTTTATGGATTGTTTTATTTTATCTATGTTTACCCTTACTGAGAATTTGAGTAAACCCTTTTTATTTTTTCTTTTCCCCAAGATATAAAGAAAGGTTTTTTGTAAGAAAACAAAAGGGGAATATCTTTATGGTTGATTTTGAAGATCTTTCACCATGATTAGAAGATTATTTTTCCGAGTTTCCAAATACACTAAACTATTACGGTCCTTGTGTTTTTGTTTTTGTTATGTATTATGTATTCCGAAAAAGTAATGTAATGTCTATGTACGTCAATATATGGGTCTCTAAAACATGTAAAGACAATGTCATTATATAGTGATCTTGATGAAGAGATATACATGGAACAACCATAGGGAATTCTGGTAAAAGGTAAATAAATGATTTTATTGAAACATAAGAAAAGTTTATATGGGATTAAACAAGCACTGAGGTAATGGTAAAATAAATTCAACTCATTTATAGATAAAAATGAGTGCAAGAGGATGAATTTTGATCACTGTGTCTTCATCAAATAGTTTTCGGATGTATATTTCATTATCTTGTCTCTTTATGTTCATGATATGTTCATTACTAGAATAGATATTACCAAGACTGATAGGTTCAAGTATAATTTTAAAAATTATTTTAAAATTAAGGTCTTGGGAGATGCTACTTAGATTCTTGGGATGGTGATTACTCATAACAAGAGGAATCAAAAGATTTGGCTATCGCAATAGAGGTACATGGAGAAGGTTCTTGAAATATTCAACATGATCAAGGTGAAACCAATTAGCACACCAATTTAAATTCATTTATAGCCCAAGAAAAGTTGTATTTATTTGAATAAAGTTGAGAGATTATAAATAGAAAAAATCCTTATCAAACAACAATTGGAAGCCTTTTTTATTCCATGGTGTGCACCAAACTAGACATTTCTCACACTATGGCCAGTGTGCGTAGATTCTTCTAAAATCTAGTAAAGGATCATTGGATAGTGGTAAAATGAATATTGAGGTATCTCCAAGGTACATATAGTCTTTTTTTTATGTTTTGGAAGTGATAAAAATATTTTAGAAGGATACACATATGTTGATATGGCTGGAGATGTTGACATGAGGAAATCCATACCAAGAATATGAGTATATTGCAGTTACTGAAGGCTATAAGAAGAAATTGTGGATAAAGAAGATTTTATAGAAGCTAGGAAAGAGGAAGGAGAATTGTATTCTCTATTGAGATAATCCGAGTGCTATTAATCTCAGCAAGAACCTGACATTTCATTCTAGGTCCAGATTCATCGATGTGAGATATAACTGGATTCATAATTTTTTTGGAATAAATATTGTTGAAATTTGATAAAATCAAAACCAATTATAATGGTGAATACATTATGACAAAGGATCTACTAAAAGTAAACTTGAAATCTTTTAAAGAGACTATGGGTCTATATTCTACCCTAAAATAGTTGTGAGGGGGAGATTTGTGGGGGACACTTAAAAATTAGAGAGACTTTGTAACACTAATTATGAGAGTCTTTTTTGGAGGCTTTATTTGTTGGAGAAACACTAGTAAAATTATTCTAGTAGAAACATATTCCAAGGGAGGCAACCGAACCAGTCTTCCATTAAATTTTGAATATAACTGGTGGCGAGAGAAACATCAAGGGTCAATGAACCACCTAACCAACCCATTGAAATTCTATGAACTTTGATCTATAAATTCAGAATTATTCTCAGGTAATTTTAATTTTTTGTGTGATCCTATGAAGTTTCATCCAGAGAGAATTATAGAACCAACCCATTCTACAGTAAACATAGGTAACCCTTATTAAAGAATGTAAATTCTCATGTTCATCTTGTTTTTAATGTATGTTCTTATTTGTTTGAACATATTTTTGTTTCGATTCCCCAAACCTATTAATATGATTCATTTGAGATAAAGTTTTTTAGAGATCTTGAAAAAAAATACACTATAAGTTCATTAATCAATGGATATTTTTCCTGTAGAAGTTAATGAATGAAAGCTTCAATAAAATAATCAGATGAAAATAAAAGATGTTATGGATGGTCTAGTTTTGATTTGTGAAAGTGTGAAGAAGAAGAAAAAATCATACTTATAAAGGTCATGAAGTATATAGTGTCATATATTTCTTTTGTGAGTAATTTGAGTATAGAGGAAGTAGATATAGTTCATTGATATCATATATGATGTGTTCACTAGAAGAAAATGTGATGTGGTCAGTTTAGTTCACCAAATAATTCACCATACATTGTATCTGGAAGGAGGTGCAGTAGATTATAGGCCTGTAAAATATGAGAAAAAAAATATTTTGAAGATACATACATCCTTTTATTTGAATTTTTGAATTTCATTTGTATTATAAGCCTTCATAATAATTCAAGTAATAGTTTTACAAAGCAATCATGTTATTTTAGTGACTAAAATAAATATAGTTAGTAGTAGGGAAAAAAGTATAAAGATTGATACAGAGTGAGTGGTGGGTGTTTGTGGGGGATTTGTTTTTAAATAAGGACTCCTAACACCATTCCTATAAAAGGATGTATTTTGGGATCTTCATCAATCAAATTTGAGATATATAGATCCATTATATTTGAGAGCTGGGAGATCTCCATCTGTGAGAGAGAGGTGTGGAATGGAAGTCTTTGTGATATTTATTCACACTAAATAGTGTCAAATTTCCCTCTATTATTCTCTCGTCATGATCAGTGAATCACAAGAATTGGTATTTGTGCCATTTGTAGTGAAATAACAAAGATTAGTGGAGATTTTATTGTAACTAAAAAATTCATGTTTCCTAGAATCATTTATTAAAAAAATATTATAAAATTTCATGTCAAGGAAATCTCAATGGCGTAAAAAACATCAAAAATAGACATATAATGATATACCGAGGCTCAATCAATGTTTGTTAAAAGTTTAGATGTTATAGTACCACCATGACATAAAAGGAAATATTGTTCTAGTGTCGATGAAATATTTGGTGAGATTCTAGTAGCTACTCTGGCGTGCTTCATCAGCACTACATCATAACCATTTTATCGGTTTATCTTAGTTATTGACACTAATTTGGTCATATGTTGGTAAATTGGTGTCTGATTATTATGATACAAGAGTCAATTATACCATTTTCTACCATTCCATATGCAGCATTACACTCTATATTTCAAAATTCTACTCCAATTTTTACATAATTGAAATTAAATGGAGGGACCATCCATAGGATGGATGATTATGTTTACTTTTTATAACTACAATATTTGGATGTATTGAATGGGATATCTTATTAATGGTAATTATATATTTTACCCAATTTATAAATAGGGATTTAACCCTGATTCGACCAATTAAGTAGAGTGGAAGAACATGAAAAATAATAATATGGGTAAAATCCACCAGTGGAATAATCATAACATCTACCACCATGTTTCACAATAGACTGTCATGTATTAGATTTAAATGAAGTTAGAAAATACATACCAATTAAATAACACTCATAAAAAGATCCTCTTGTTAAAGTAATTGGTGAATCTTCGATTACAAAGTGGAATCTCTGTAGCTGAACACACCCGAATTTTCCAAATCTGGGTGAATCAATTAATGGATGTATGTGAGAATCCAAATGATTAAGATCAGGTGAACCACATACTATGCACACTTCCCAATATCTAGGATATGATTGTGGTCTCACTAATAAACTCAACACTATAAAGAAATCTGACCATGGAAATAGAAAAGGATGAAATATGTAAAGAGGATTTGCAAAGGAATAACACAATTTATAACTGGATGTAAGCTATTGTATTAGAGATTACAGGGGGACAACAAGGAGGAGGATGAGGGGAAGGAATTAGAGATTGAATAAAGGTTATAGGAACATCCATAGAATTCAGTAGTAAAATATACAAAGACTACCATTATGGCATGGAGGGACACATGAAGTAGAAATTCTGAAAGTTGCTATAAGAAAAGGTTCAAATTAGAAACCAAATAATAAGCATCAAAGGTAAACATGTTAGAGTCACCAAAGAATTTATGCTTTGATACAAATATTAATAAGAGACTTTCTTTCACACATTCATCCAAGACACTGATTGGGTGGGCGATACTATAGAATTTCACCACGTCACTCTACATCATGAGTATTTATTAACGTATAGAAATGGTGTATTTGGTGCATTCAGGATGGGGAATACCTGTTTAGTAGAGATTTTTTTTCATGGGTGATATCCAAGTAATGATGAATGTTGGATAAAAAATCTCCCTAAATGATTTTGAACATGTTCTAAGTTATCAGATCAACCTATTATTAAGAATATCCTTTGACCGAAAAGGCTATGGCAACATCTTCAGTAATGGATCATAGAAGATGAAAAAAGGTTCTATAATAATCATCAAGGACACATATGTATTAAATTTTACAAAACTCATACGAAGATACATGCATACAACCTCAACACAATGGAAACAAAGACATCGTACAATATGTGGCATAAGAGTCTTGTCCACATGAGTGAAAGAGGGTTATCTATTCCAAATATGAAGAATAAGTACATTATTGTTGATAAGGATGCATCACATGACCCTTAAAAATATTTCTTGTATGGGAAGCAACATAGAGTATTATTAAATAATTATTCATAAAGGAGATCTGGTTTTCTGGATAGAGTGTACTCTAATTTATGAAGATCTATGGAGGTGGATTAACAAATAGGTAACAAATATTTCATATCCTTTATTGATGATCCATATCAAAGGGTGTGGGTGTTCTTATTATGGATGAAGGACTAAATACAATACTACTTCAAGATGTTCCATTCCATGGTGGAGCGTGAAACTAGAAGAAAGATGAAGTGTATTCATTAAGAAAATATAAGGAAGAACGCATCTAGGGAATTTGATTCCTATTGTATGAGTTAGGTCATCTGACACAATAGGATGGTCCCATTCCCCCAAAACACAATGAATTTATAGAAAGGATAAATAGAACCATCATGGATAAGGTCATAAGCATGATGAGTTTGGCTAAGCATCCTAAGACATTATGGGGATAAGCTGTTTAGGTTTCATGTTACCACATAAATAGATCAACATCAGTCCCACTAAATTTTGATATTCCACAAATATATGGTCTAGAAAACATACGTCTTATTCTCATTTACAAGTATTTGGATGTTTTAAATTTTCACATGAATATAAGGATATCATACAAAATCTATATGGAAGATCTGCTCCATGAATATTCATCAAATTTGGGGATGAGAAGTTTAGATACAAGATTTGGGACCTATAAGAGAGGAAGGTGATTAGAAGTAGATATGTCATGATCCATGAGCACTAGAAAATTGAGGACATTCAAAATCCTAGAATGTTTCAAAGGAAATATTTTGAGGAATCAATTCGTTATCCAACACTAGTACCAACATCGCTTCTCAATGAGGAGGTGCAAGAAGACTCATCAATAGTGGACTAGGTGGAAATATAGGAGTATATTGATTAGGGGAGACTCAATTCTCTTCATAAGAATTTTTAGAACCATCACAGGAGCTTGGTGATTTTATCCCTCTAAAACCTAACATTTTGTAGGTTTAAATATATTCATGATAAAATATTTCATCAAAAAAATATTCAAATTTGGAGTACATGTTATTTAAAGATGAGGTGGAGCTAGAAGGATACCATTAAATAGTGTTTCATCATGAAAAACTCAAGTGGATACATGGAATGGAGGATGAGATGGTGTCTTTGATGAAGAACCAGACATACAATTTGGTGAAACTACCCAAAGTTAATAAGTAACTAATGAAAAATTGATGTTCAAACTAAAGAAGGAGGAAATAAAAAGGAGGTTAATCCCAAAGATCTATTATAATAAAGGGATTCCTTTAGTATAGTGGAGTTGAATTTTATGATATTTGTTTCACCCATGGTGAATATGGATTCAATTTGAGTCATTTTTGAATTGGTGGATAACTTAGAATTGGAGCTTGAATAGATGGACATGAAGAATAATTTCTTCATGGTGACATCTCCAAGGAGATATATATGAAGCATCCTGAAGGTTTCAAGGTTTATGGAAACGAAAAACTACTCTAAAAATTGAATAAGAGCTTTTACGGATTGAAAAATGTACTAGAAAGTGGTATAAAAGTTCAACTCATTCATGGAGAGTCATGGATACAAGTGGATATATGAAGAACAATGTGTTTACTTCCATATATTTTAGGATGGTAACTTTGGTTCTTTTCTACTTCATATTTATGTCATGTTGATCATTGGTAAGGATGAAAAGAACAGAAGCCGTTTGGATAATGAGTTATCCAAATCTTTTGAGATGGACGATTTGGGATCAGATCGAAAAAAATTTGGGGATGTAGATCATTCATGATAAGAAGTAGAGGTTGTTATGTATATCTCAGGAGAATTATGTTGAATGCGTTCTAAAATATTTCAACATGGATGAATTCAAACCAATGATAATTCCTCTTACCAACCATTTAAAGTTAAGTATGAGTTCATGTCCATCATATAAGGAAGAAATAAAGGTTATGGATATGATACCATAATCTTCATTAGTTGGAATATTTGTTTATTATATGGTGAGTACAAGACCAAAAATCCCCATGTAGTGATGATCATGAGCTGATTTCTATCAAATCCTAGGAAGTAGCAATGAGATGTAGTCAAATGGATTATGAGGTATCTTAAAGCTACTTCAAAGCTATGCTTGTTCTATTGGGGAGATGACTCTCTATTGAAGAGATATATAGATGAATATATGGATAGAGATATTGATAGCATGAAGGCTACATCTGGACACATCTATACATTTACAAGAAGAGTTGTATCATGGCAGTCAAGGTTATAGAAGTACATTGCTTTATTCAGGAAGGAAGTAGCGTACATTACTACTTTGGAAGCTGGAAATGAGATTTTGTGGCTAAATCATTTTCTTCAGGAGCTCAGATTCAGCTAGAAGGAGTACATGTTTCACTATGATCATAAATTATCTTTTTAATTGATTAATAACTCCATTTACCATTCATTAATAAAGAGAATCGATATTCTCTATCATTATATACATAAAGTGATGGATCAACAGCTATTAGGACTTGCAAAAATCCACACTAAGGAGAATTTGGAGGATATTTTGACCAAGGTGGTTTCTTAAGAGAAGTTATACCTTTGAAGATACTCCAGTATATTATAGGTATAGTGGTAGAAATAATGTAGTTTTATTTTAGTTGCCTTGTTAGGTGTCTGGTGCGCTAACTCCACCCATCATGGACTTCTCCCATCGTTGCTGCATGTGATGGAATTGTGCCTTTAGCAGCCATGGGTGTAGGTTAGGATTAGTGGGGGTTATTTGGGGAGTTGTTAAAATAAAGAATCCTCCAACAATTCTTATAAAAAGATTCCTTTAGGGAGCTTCCTATATCATATTTGAGCCAAAGAGTTCAATTGTATTAGATATTCAGGAGAGATCTATGTGAAAGGGAGATGTGAAGAGAGCGAGTCTTTGCAATCATTATTCATTCTGAAATAAAATCTAATTTATCCATCAATTATTCTCTCTTCATGATAATTGAATCAAAAAATTGACTTGATCTATATAGAAATTTTTTATTAAAGTTCAAACAACATTTTTTAGAAATGAATGATTCTCACCAAAGGTACTGGTTTTATTCAAAAATTTGAAGGCAGTGTAAAAATAGAGTATATAAAAAATGTGTTGAATAATAAAAATAATAAGTTTGTGCATGAATGAGTTTTCTTGTTCAAAAAATAAAAAATATCAAGGAAATTATGAAGTATTTTTAATCATTTTAGAATCATTAGTATGAGTGATTCAAATCCATAATCCATATTAAAAAAATACTATTGAATGTACTTCATATAAGTGCACCGTAAATTATTTGATGAGATTTAAAATCATGTGAAGACAAAATTATAATGATAATGTTGGGATAAATTTTTAAAGTTTTAATATTCATGGAATTAATTCGGTGATTTTATCCAAATTTTGAGGAAAATATGAAAATTGAGTTTTGAATATATTTTTTGGAGATTTAATTTGACTCTAAATTTTTAGAATATCTATTGAAGACATTCAAAATCATTAATTGGAGTTTGATGATTTTATAATCACTAAATTTATCATCATAATTTGAGTCTATAAAAAGGGCTGAGATCATTTAGATAAAAGTTATGAGTGATCAATGATATTGATATTTATCAAGGGACCTCCTTATAAGAGAAAATATTCAAAGGAATCTACCGAAAAAATATTTTAATAAATATTTACTTGGTTTAAGGTTTTTAGAAGATTGAGACTTGAAGTTATGAGGAATATGAGATTGTTCACCAGATTCAGGTGATCGAAATAAGAAAATTGAAAGATCCATATTCACTTTATTAGAATAATAATAAGACTGACATGTAAGTATTCTAGAAAAAGAAGAATTTTAGTCAAAGACCCATTCAACTTAGAGGAACATTGTAAACTAGTGAGAGTTAGTATAATTCATTAGGAGACTTCATGTGTGGAATGCACACTATGGGTTAAGGATAATAACTCCCCACACCACTTTTAACGGATAATAATAATATTATTAAAAAATACATGACTTGATGGGAGTTTAAACGAAAAGGAGTAGATTCTCACATTGAGACCAAACCTTATAAAAATACATGTGTGATATTTAATTTATATTTTCGGTATTTTATAAGGGAAAAGTTATAAGGGATTCCTCTTAAGATCCATAAATCCGAACTGATGATATATGTTAGATCAAATTAAATGAATCAAAATTTTATGTTGAAATTAATAAGTAAAATTTGATTTCCTCTGATTTCTCCTACCTCTCAGGGTGAGTTAACAAACTATCAGGACTCTCATCCCAAGAGTGGTTGTACAACTTTAAAAATCCACTATTTTTCCAATAGGTGTTTTAGAAGATTTCTTAGTTGGAGTTTAATATCTTATTTTCCCAAATGAATTTTATATACTCAATATGGATGAAGAAAGAGATCCAACCCACTTACCCATCATTCTAATGAGACCATGAATAAAGGTAACCAATACCATCAATAATGTGCATGAAGGAACACTCACCATATAGTGTAGAAATAGCATTGTCTCTTATGATATTTTTGACTCTATAAGGCACCCTTTAGATGACCATTAACTTCATAAAATTTCTCACATAAAAAAGGAAAAACCTAGTAAAAAACTATGTATATTATATGAAAACATAAATTTAGAGAACCACTTAATGATTGAAAATCCCATGAACAATGAAGCAATCCAAAATCCTAGAAAATCTATTTACAACTTAAAGGAAAAGGTAAATTTTTATTTTTTGATGGATTGGATTATTTATTATATAAATAAGAAGTTGATATGTTATATTTTGTACAGAATATTCAATCTTTGGAAATGAGGAACCCTAGTTTAATCACATATTTTGAAAAACCCCAAAATTTGGAATTCAAACCACTACTCACTGATTTTAAATTTTTGTACCTAATGGAAAAAGAAAAAAGTATAGTTATAATTGTTAATAATTTATCCACAAATTAAGAAAATAAATTGATTGATCTTTTGAGATATAATTTACAATCAACGGGATAGAGTTTATGTGATATTCCATACATTAATCCAAAATTCTTCTCATATAGAATTCTACTTGAGGGTGATTCCAAACCTATTAGGTAACCCAAAACCAGGATAAATCTCACTATAATAGTGGTCGTAGAAAACATAGATAATTGTTTCCATAAACATAATTTACAACATCTCCAAATCACAATGGGTTAGCCCCATCCATGTAGTTCCCAAGAAAACTAGCTCAACCATGGTAAATAATTAACAAAATGACTTGATACATATGAGAATTCAGAGTAGTTGGAGTGTCTGTATAGACTATATGAAGTTGAATAACGTCACTAGGAAGGACAAATTATTTATCCCATCCATCAATCAAATGCTGGAGATATTAATATGATGAACTCGCTATTGTTTTCTATATGGGTTTTCAAGATATTTTTAGGTACCCATTTCTCTAGAGGATTATGAGAAAACTACCTTTACCTATCCCTTTAGAACTTTTTCATATAAAATGATTCTATTTGGATTGTGTAATACCCTAGGTACATTTTAGTAATTCATGATAAGTTCTTTGCCACATTAAAGACTTACTAAAGGTATTTTTGGATTATTTATCTATTTTTAGACATTATTTATTATCATTTCTTAAAAAATATGGATTTTTTTAAAACATGCAGTGAAAATAAAATTGTCTTTAATTTTTTAAAGATTCATTTTATTGAGGAAAAATGAATTTTACTTTGGCATGTTATTTAAAAAAACTGAATTAACGTAGTTTAGTATAAATTTGAAGTGATAAATTATTTTCCATCCCCAAACTATGTGAAACATGTTAGATATTTCTTAATACATATAGGTTTCTATAAAAAGTTTATCAAGGATTTTAGTAAAATTGATATTCCTATTTATAGATTAATTTTTAAAGAAGATGATTTTGATTTCAATGTGGAGTTTATAGAAGCTATATAAATTAAATATTATATTAATAACACCACTAGAGATGCATCCCCCAAACTAGAAGAACCCTCCTAAGTTACTTTGTGATTATTCTAACCAAGATATTGGAGTAATTCTATCCTAAAAGATTGAATGGAAATCTCAAGACATCACTTATGCTTCATAAACCATATATTCTTCCCAGATTACCTACAAAACCAATAAAAATGAGTTTCTAGTATATTTAATTTCATTATAAAAATTTAGACCCCACATTCTTGGAACTAAAGTCATATTTTTTTAATATCACGTAACTCTTAATCATTTGATAAAGAATTACAAATCTAAACCGATGGTGGTCTAATGGATGTTGCTAATTTAGGAATTTATTTGGAAATCAATGAAAAAAAGTAACTTATAACCAAGTGTCTGATCACCTAATAAGGCTACCTAACACTGCTAAAATTGAAAGTATAGAATAATAAACATGAAATGATCACATTATAGTAGAAAATTTGTACTTTATTAAAGGATACTGACATGGTAAATTATATGGTAACTTATCAGGTCTAATATCACTTAAATTCCCACTAAATTTAGTGACAAAAATACGAGTATTGATTTAATATTTAGTAAGATTCATATTTTCAGAAAATTTGTAGTGTTTAAATGGTAAGAAGAAGTTTTATTATAGGGATATAGGATATGTTTTTGAATTTTGTTACACAGTAGTTTGTGGATACCATTTTGGACATCAATAGAAATCAAGAAAATTTTAAGAGTTTGAAATTTATTATACTACCTTGTTTAAAGATTCAAATGAATTTTGTATGAATTTTGAGTAATTTAAATTCATTGGAAATATTTAAAATATATAAGAAATGCCTCTATGAGATTTTTTTTTGAAATTTTTGAAGTATCAGTAATATATTTTATGAGACCCTTTCCTATGCCACTTATAAATTCATATATCTTTCTTATAGTGGATTATGTTTCAATGTGGGTAGAATCCAAAGCCACCAAAACTGATGAAGCAAATGGTGTATGATCTTTTGTCAAATATAACATTTTTTGAAGGTTTGGAGTGACAAGATTCATCATCAGTGATCAAGGGATCAATTTTTTCAATAGTATATTAGATTATTTAATGAGAAAATATATAGGGAATCATAAAATATTAGTAACATATCACCTACAAAAAACGAACAATATGAAGTGTCTAATAGGGAAGTAAAATGAATTTTGGATAAAATTATTAAGCCAAACTGAAAATATTAGAGAAAAAGTTTGGAAGACACCTTATAGTATTATAGGAAAGTATACAAAACACCAATTCGAATGAGAAATTATAAAATAATCTATTGAAATAATCATCATATGCCTATGGATTTGGAACACAAAGCATATTTGGAATGTGAGAGAAGTGAATTTGTACTTAGAAAGAGATGGTAAAGGAATAATATTATAACTATAAATTAGAGAAAATCATAATTGAATATTTTAAAAATTATAGAATATATAAAGTGATAATAAGAGTGTCTCATGAAAAGATCATACAACGCAAAAAATTTCTTACAGAAGATTAAGTATTGTTATACAATTGAAGACTTAAGCTGATGATGGGTAAACTTTGTTCTACATGGGAAGAACCATTTATAGTCACTCATGTCAATATTTTTTGTGTTATATAGATTGTAAATTTTGGATAAGAAAACCCATTCAATATTAATGGGAATAGGCTAAAGAAATTCCATGTAAATTTACCCCATAAACTAGTGGATGAGATCGCACTACTCTAACATGTTTATTAATAAAATATATTAGGTTGTACCACTATTTAACCCTTAAATTATTACTATGATTCAATTAAAAACTTATTAAATGTTAAATATACTCAAATTCATTGAGGACCTTATATTATTTAAGTGTGGGGGAGGGAAGCTTTGTTGGTTTGAATTTTCAAATTTATATTTTCCATAATTTTTTGTATTTCTTTAAATTTGTGTGTGTTTCCTTTCCACTTGCAGTATGTTTTTGAAACTAATGATCTCAAATTATTATATTTTCCATTTTTGAAACTCTTGTCAATAATTGAACCAATTTATCACATGAAACTTATATTAAATGAATGTTGAAAATAACTTCATTTCAAGTTCAATTTTTTTGGTAATTTATGAAAAGGATTCTGAATTTTGAATCCCTTATCACATATCACTATATTAATTTTTAAAATCACATCCCCATGAGGTTTATGAACACTTGTTTACATATTATTTACATTTAAATTATATATTTAAAGAACCAAACCATTGTTATTAAACTATAATTTGATCTATTTATATCAAAACATGATATTTTTAAGTACTTATGTTTTAAATTATTGAGGCATTTTTTTGTATAAAAAAATATTCAAGAAAATCCTTTCAGATGTTTAAATTCCTACACATTTAATATTTATTATCCTTTAGTGTCCATGAATGACCTGTTATTTAACCACATGACAAGACATGTTTCCCTATGCAACCTAATATTTATATAAAAAATGCATGATTGAATTGGAGTTAGGTGGGGTATTATTTCATGTTGTGTGATACATAATTTTTGGAGACATGGGAAGAAAAAAATGGTTGAATAAGTTTTTGGGCCTAAAAATTTTATTCTACTTCTATTTTTTATGAGTAAAATTTCTAAAAAACTAATTCTATTTAGAATCTATGATAGTTTAATCTTCTGGAAAAAAAATTATGAAAATTAAAATATTTATTCTCATTCAAGATTAGTGTTGGGAAGTTCAAACTACATTTTCAAGATTAAAATTGTCTCCTTCCCAACAAAAATCTCAAATTTGTGCTAAATTTTATATTTGAACAGAACTGGTCAACATTGTTATAAAACCGGGGAAGAGAGAAGAAAATTCATGTTTATGTTGACATGTTGAAAAGTGTGTACTATCACATAATATTTTAAAGGTTTTTGAAGATGATTTTCTACTAATGGGAGTGATTATTTGACCCATTCATGAGTACAAATTAGATTTATGAATTTTTACTTCTAAAATCCAACCATCTTTATTCTTTGTCAAATAGTTTTGACATAAAAAACCTATCATACATAAGACAATGAACAAAATTAACTATTTTTCATGATAAACACAAGTCTTTGACTCATATCAGGTAGATATTTAGAAATTTATCAAGCCTATGGTGACCCTTGAATGTGTTTAGTGGAGAAAAATTTTGTTGAATATTTATATTCGAGTGGTGATGGAAAATTATTGTGAGGTAAGTGTTCTGTGTAAATGGGAGGAGAAATAAATTTGAAATGAATTTATTGAACTAAATAGAGAATTTGTAATTAATGTTATTGGGGAGGAATTCTAGATTTTATCTCTTGGGGTTAAATTGGTGGATCTCATGGGAATGCATTTTTAATTTTTAGTGATTTGATTTTGAGGTTTACTTTTCTAGGAGTCCAAGTGCTAAGGGTGGGGGTAATTTATATAGATGATATTTTTAGTACATTTCATGTGTATTTCAAGGAATAAATACACACAAATTTTTCAATTTTTACTGAATAGAATCATTTTTTTTATTTATGGTGAATTTTGAGCTTAATTATGAAAATTAATTAATTCAAGATTTTTAACATTTTTTATCACGTTGATATTTTGACCATAATTTTTTTTTACATCGATAAAAACTGAAAAATAATTTTTTAAGGTTCCATGTTTAGTGGGATTAAATTATATCAACTAGATGAAAATTTGATTCAATCTGTATGAGGCCCAAATAATTCATGAAAATTGGATACTTTTTTGGCAGAAAGAATTGAAAAAACCTTAATAAATGAGTCCAAAATCATGATAAACAATTCCAATTGAGGATATTTTTGTTGAAAATAAAATAGGAATCAATTGAGCAAAATAAAATTACATTTTATGAAATAATTAGATCATTAATATAGTAGATTCATACATAATAGTGGAGGAAAGTGAATAGTCTCTTTGGCCAGAAAAAGTGTGATTTATTAATTCAAGTGAATTTTTTCTACATATGTAAACTAGACTTGAAGTTTTAAGGTAAGTAAGCCAAGATGAGTTTGAAAAAATTTAAAAATTACACCCTATTAAGATTCAACCTTCTAATGGGACTAAAGTGTTCCACATTTCTTATAACATATCATAGAGGGAAAATTTGTCTCATATTTCCTTTATAAATTTGAGTCACTACTTTTATATAAAGTATTTGAAAGAAGAGAGTGATCCATGCTCGATATTTAACACATTGAAGTTCAGTTGTTTTTTAATTTTTGTTTTCTTGATTATGTAATTCCCCTTTATTCCCCATTCTTCTCTATTACCCTTTATATATAGGGGTAAACTTCTAAGTGATTAGGGAATAGGTGGTTTTATTTTTGCGATGATTGAGTATTCACACCTTAATGAATATAAATTCTCTCACTATATGGTCAACTTCTTTCAATAATCAATTGTAGTTATTATTATTAGATTTGATTGTGTTTGGTTTTAATCCTATATATCATTATTTATTTGTTTAATGATCCATCATCTCCTTTCACTGGGTTCTGGTATATATACAATGGAATAAACTAGGACTAAGTGGTGAAGCACTTGAAAATTATTCCCATGAGTAATCCAGTATTATTTCTCTAAAAATATGTTATTTTTGCCTCATATTGGGTGCATCTTTCCTTGGTAGTAAGAGGATCAAATTATTTTGGGCAGTGGATGGGATGTGGATAGGACTTTAACTTTTTCCTTAGATGAATAAAACCTAGGAGGTTCTAAGGGAACATTTAGTGGAGCCCCAAAATTATAGGTTCTTCTCTATTGGTGGGTATGAAAACCTTATGCATAAGTTTTAGTGTAGATTATATTATGAATAGAAACTTTTGAATATAATTGTTTTTTGTTATAGTTATGTTATAGGTCATTGGTGGGGTAAATGTTGATAACATTCACTGATTCCTACTATGTTGATGATATCAGGTACTTATCAGAAGGATAAGGGGGTAGTCGCCTTCTGAAATATTATAAAGAAGATGATTACACCCCTCTGTGGTCATTCTTTTCTTAGTATACTATTTTAGTTTGTGACCTTTTTTAGGTGCCACATTCTCCTTCAAATTATCCCATAGAGCTAGTTTGCATAGAGTGATCCTAAGAGAATCTATGGACACTCTTACTGAGCACATCCCTAATCAGAGAGATGGGTCACATTTTGAGAGAAACTATGGAGGTCACCCCTCTAAAATGTTTCCCTGCTTAAAGAAGACCTAATTTCATAGAACATAAATAGGTTTTTATAAAAATTATCTCATCCATGTGGGATAAGGACTTATTGTTTTTTCAACCATAAATTCTTGAACTCACTGAGGATTTTATGGTCCTCAGGGTGGTGATAGAGGTAAACATTCCCTCATCTATATGGGATAGGACTACTCCTATATTACTTCGATTGTGGCTAGTTCTACCGACCTTATGATTTTGTGGTATTTTGTTTGATCATGGGACAAATATAGTACACATTTTAAGCATTATCCTCTTTCCATTAGTGGTAGTATTTTAGCCAAAGATTTGGGTTTCCAAAAAAATAATCCTATTTAACCTCTTCAGAAGCTTAATGTAGGAGCCTATAAAAGTAACTCTCTCATTGAATTCTTTATTTCTAGTATTTTTACATGATGATATTATGATAAGTATAACAAGTAGCATATGTAGATCTAGGTATTGAGACTTGGCCAAAAGAAATGACATTGCATGATGTCTTCGACAGAGGGCTCTATGGACTAGGGAGGAGAGTGAAATAAAACAATCCATACTCACCCCATCCTCAGATATACACATAAAATAGACTATTATTTATCAATTATTGTAGATCCCTCAAAGAATCAGGTTAATATTTTTAGATATTTCATTATTTTATTATGAATTTTGGGCACCGTGCAACCAAAATGGATGCCAGGTTGATCTGATAATGAATTTCAACTATTTTCTTGACATGGTTTTCATATTCCATGTATGGTAGATGTTTTTTCCTCAGATGAAAAAGATTCATACATAAATCTAATTGAATATTATGCATTTATTCACCATCCTAATATTTTAGAATTTCCTATCATGAAGTGTCTATGGGTTAGAACATGACCGATATATTGTCTTTAGATAGTTATTTTCTTATCATCACATTATTCTCATAATATTCGATGAGAGATTCCTTTACCTGATTTGACTATAGTGGTCAATTCTCAACTACCTTACTAAGGGGATAAAGATCAGCTAGAACATTCTTTATTATATTTGAATCTAAGATATATGAAGGTGTTATGGAAAATGGACACTATATTGGGTTGTCTTCTGGTTGAGAAAGAATATCATTAATTATAGATAGATCACTTAGAAGAGATAGAATCAATCTATCAAGTACCTCGTGATATGGGAGATTTATCAATGTTGATTCGATAAGTGTAGGACCTTTTTATCAAAATGAGACATCATTGCGGAGAGGACCCTCAGAGTGAATTCCATGATGAGGATGAATACCATTATGTATTATTGTTCAGTAATAGGGAGGATTCCTACACTATATTCCCTAGGTAAGACATTCAGTGTGTACAATATAAAGGGGAGAGACTTATTTCCATTTTATCTTCTAAAAATAATGAGTATTTTCATGGATCACATCATAATAAGAGTTTCCATGATCAATCTTAATATTTATATAGGGAGATCCATAATTAAAAATACTATGTGAAGATCCTCTAAAGTTGATGGTAGTAATGTTATTGTGAGAGCCTTCATAACTTCATATAATTCCACTATTGGATTACGAGTCAACAAAAATCTTAATCCACTATTGAAATATTTTTCGGGACTCGATAATAATAACATCTATTAGGGTAGGAATATGGAATTTCTACTAATATTTGGGCTATATCAAGTGATATTTATTCTTATATGCTCTCCATTGGGTGGTTCGAGTCATGTGTTATGAAAAATGAATTTTATACATGAGAGAATCCTTAAGAAACCCCCTTGTTTCCATTTTACTAGGATGATGGGATTCTTTAGAAAAAGAAGGGATGTGTTCCTACTTCTTGGCTACCATGTAGATATGTTGATGAAATTCCATGCACTGAAGAGTAGAAAGGATATATTCCCACTCTTGAATGATCATTAGGATATTCCAAAAATTCCTTGAATATTTTTTATGAATATGTGACTTCCCTGAAGTGGCCATTAAAATGGGTCTTTGATCTCTTGTTTTAATGAGAATGTGTGTTTGATCTTATTGTACACTCCTTGTTAGGATATACCAAGGACACTCCTAAAATGGAGTAGTAATGTATTCTATCTCCTAAGAAGATATTTATATATGTTTAATAGATAATCTAGTGGTGGGGTGGGAATATGTTGGATATTGGGGTATGATGATGACCATCATATGTTTCCACTACCAGGATATGATGGTATTTTTGTATGATGTGGGTAGGAATATATGTATGCCTATTCATTATCACCAAAATGTGCTGATGATATTCTATAGTGGGAGTGATAATGTGTTCCCATTCATTCATGGGAGTGGGGATATGGGTCTATTTCCACCCTTCAGCATCCACTAGGATATGTCCATGATAATGATGTGTAAGGGAGAAAATATATTCATATCCCCTATTTGTTGTTAGGATGTTTTATTATGCTTACTATGAAGTCATATGAGCATGATGAATGGTTTTTTGGGAGAGAATAGGACTAAATACATGCTTAATAGTTTCTACAAAGTTATTATGGTGGAATTCTTTAGTAGAAGAATGAATATGGGGCTGCTCCTTACTATTGGAAACTCGCTGCCCCTGATGAGATCTCTTAGATACTCATGTCTGGGTGATCAATGAAATCTATTATTGAGTGAAATCCTCAATTGGATTATAAGGTATTGATTACATATACTGTTAATAACAACAATTTTAAACATGAGCCCTTTGAGGTGACTCTTATGTTGTGGAGAGACCATAACTGACCTCTTGATTCATATCCCTACGGTATGGGTTTTTTTCGGTGCATTTTTGGGAGAGGCTCCCAAAATAGTTGAATCTGGAAATACATTACACCAATTTCTTCAAAACACGTCACTAAGTATATATTCTATGAGGATTTTTATTGAGGAGGGATTATTACCAAACCTCTATAGTAGGGATTGTACCATTTGGATAGTACTCCTAAATAAGTGAATTCATCACCTAGTGCTAAAAGTACTGAGTGGTGGACAATGACTTCTAGTCAAACAAGACCCCAAATTCTACAGCTACTATGGTATACACCGATTTTTAATAGTGTTCCATGAATTTGGATTGAAGTAACTTCTATTGGTTCTAGAAAGAATAACAAATGCGTAGAAGAAATCTCTCCAATACATCATCACCAGAAAAATTTATATTCAACCAATCATTGTCATAATTAAAGGTTTCACATCAAGTTGTTGTTTTTTGTTTCCATGATAATATACTGAAATTAGGTTTTCAAAGGATATTGAAATTGAAATATTTACATCAACTTCACCATTTTTTATTTCATTTGGTCTCTTATGGGGATCTTTTTATGGAACAGGAAATGCCCAAAGGCTCCCACATCCAATATAGTTCAGTGATAACATCACTAAAAGACTTATTTATAAAGGTAGGTGATCACTAGGGTGGTTTTCCAATGATTCTTCAGAATTCTCATTAGCCAAGAGGGTAGGATTTTGGGCTCATAATACCTTTTTATGGGATTATTTCATACTCTTGGAATCTATTATAAATTTAAGACATGTTTCATGAATCAATCTAATATCCCAATTTGGAATAGGTTACCCTTATTCCATCAGTTGGTCATTAACATGTATCAATATAAATATTTATACATATCATAAGTTCTTCATTAACATGAAAATATATATGTATCATAGGTTCTCCATTAGTGGTACCATCTTTATGTATCATAAATTCACTATCTTGTTTCTTTTTTAGTTAGTGATTAAGGAGGGTTAAATTTTTAAGCTATATATCTAGGTAATTTAGAGTTTATTACTATCTAGGGAAGTAATAAATGTTCTTGGTGTTCAAATTAAGTCCATAAAAGGTATTCTTACATATCCTTGTAAAATGAATCAAAACCCATGTAGTTCATTACTACTTAATGGGATATGTCGTTCCTTTTGAGTTCATGTAACAAGGACTGATCCATGTAGTTAAATATCATCTAGTAAGGAAAACTATTCAAAAGATGCCTAATAGTGGTTGGGTGGGGATTAAAAAAGATAAACCCTTTATGGTTATTCATGATGGGAATATAGCTAGGTGAGAATAAGTGGGGTTGGATCGCAGGAATGTGTCCCACTAATAACAAATATTATTTCATTGGGGATATGTCCTAATGAAGGAAATATGATGACACCTAGAGGGAATATGGACCTCCAGGAAGGGGTATTGTTTTATCATGGATATGGTCCGATAAAGAAAATCACTAGGGAATATAGACAAGAAGAAATGGATGCTCAGACTCATGGGAATATATCCAACTGAAGAAAGGAAATAAGAAACCCCATAAGAAATATATCCCCATGATGAGAGAAATGGGATATTGATGATGTTTTATTTTAACTATAATGATGTTTCCTACATATCCCATTGAAATGGTAATCAAATCCTGCATAGTTTTAGTGTCATAGTATAGGATCATGTGACAGGACTATACTGTGAAGTTTAATGTTGTACGGTAATGAAATTATCATGAAATTTTACATCATATGACTAGGAAATTGGATATACATTTTAATGTCATGATATGGGGATGTTGGCCATGAATCTTAGTTTTATGATGTGATGATGTTGGATACATAGTTTAATGTCATGTTGTAGGGATGTTGGCCTCAAAGTTTAGCTTTATTTTGTGGGGATGTTGGTTACATAGATTAATGTCATGTTTTAGGGTTGTTTTCCATGCAGTTTAACATCATGTTACAGATGTAACTCTCTAACCCAGATAACTGGGTTTAAGTCATAGTGCCACATAGACACATGCACGCCTCTTTGTATGCAGGGTTTTTTTTAACTAGAAGTGAAGGTATGAGTTCCATATATAGGGATATTATACCCTTAGTATCAAGAATTCAAACATAAATAATAACATAGTGGAATAAATAAAAAAATTTATAACAAATAGCATGAAAATTTTCTCAATTTATAAATAAAATAAACCAAGGACCCATAAATTTCTAGGTCAAACAAGAGAGTGTGAAATATAGATAAGTAAATAAACACTATAGTACCACTTCAGAGTCTATCATGGTAAAACATATGAACACCAATCTATGCTTTCTATATCCTTGTCACCGTGGCCTTTCCCTTACCTATATCCTTGATCATGAAGTCTGAACATGCATTGAGATACTCATGTAGGGTGTGAGTATAAACCAAATAGGACACCACCAATGTGTCCTTAACATGATTTCACATGCATAAGATTTTATTTCATGATATTAAATAAATTCACAAGCAATAATAATATACAACTATATACTAAGAAGTTGTGTGGTAACCAAGTCATCACAATCCTCTAGTCATACCTGCTTCAGCTCAATGTCAGAAAATGTAGTCATAACAAATGTCATGAACTAAATTTTACCACAAGGTCACCACATGTATCCAATTACAGTTAATATTATAAGAGTATGAGTTCAATATTTGTCTCTCCCATGACTAGGTCACAAGGCCATCACATTCTGAAACCACCTCAGGTCATGCCACAAGGCTGTCGTATCCTGATATTGTGTCTCAGGTCATGTCTTTGAAGACCGTCATTCTACACTTTCACATCTGGGGTTAGATCACCTAATACCATCATACGCCCAATCAAGGCCACATAAGGACATCATGTCTTGTCATCTAACTCCATCATATCATTAATTCACATGCATCGTATAAACGCATCCCCTCTAGGGCTACTAAGCCATGATGGGTTCACCTATCACTTTGGTACCATGCATAGAACAAAAGCATAAAATAGACCAATACATACAATAGAAATAGATAATTACAAACAAAGGCACAACATGTAATATCAAGAGTTAGAAAATAGTATCCAAACACACACACATGTGATCAAACTCAAACATGGGTCTCACGAGCTATGCACATACAAATATGTGATCAAGCATCAAACATGGTATTACATGCTACACACACATATGTGATTAAATTCGAGAATTCTATAAATAATATAATCACAAAATAAAATATCATGATAAAAAACATATACATGACCTCAACATTGCAAGGAATGTCTTACAATTATCTTGTCAATGAAAACCTATAAAACCATCGAGATATAATACCTAAATTCTAACTAGATCGATCTCATAGACTGAGAACCCCTAGAACCAATTACAATATATAATAACATGGTTTTTAGAATTATTATCAAGAAGAAATCAAGATAGGGGAAATTTTTTACACCAACATGGCTCTCTATGTAACACCCTGGGTTTTTGTGATTTTTTTTTTCAAATTAATTTAATCTTTCTGATATTTTTCATTTCATGAAACACTGAATATAACTTGTGTTATATGAGAGAAATAAGTTGTTAATTATTTTTAAGATACACCATGATAATATTTCATTATACGATACTTCAATATAAGTTTTCTCTATACACAACACCAAATTGAATTATGTTATATGCAACACTGAGTTTCCACAAAAATGCATTTTTATTATTATAATTAATTAAAAGATGTAGTTATAACAAAGTCATTAAACATAATAATAAGAATAGTAATATCCAAATTTTAAATAGTATTTATAATTTTTTTATATAAATAAAACATAATTATGACAAAACATATAATTTTTGGTAATTTCTTTATATGTTTGGAAATACTTTTTTATCAAAAAAACTGCTTTTTAAGCCTTTATTAGAATAATAATAAAATTAATTTTAGAAAATATTATAAATTAGATTTGATAAAATAATCATAATTTTTTGATTTATAATGTTGAAATTATCTTAGAGTGAATTTTCTGTATTTTTCTAAGAAAATTAATTTTTGGGTAAATAGTGAAAAATACTAATAGAAAATTTCTTTTTATTATTTGATTTTTGAAATCCACATTTTGGTTTAGCAGTAGCCGATCCATAAAAGAGAGTACCAAAATAAAAAAATTCAAAAACCACTATTTTCAAATCTTCCTTTTGATTCAAAATTCAAAATCAACAAAAAACCATCATCGTAGAAAACACTATTGGGATGCCTCGGGACATGGATCCTCGAGCAGCGACCCTCCTCGAGCTGTGCCCCTGACATAGAATGACCTCATTGTCACCATAACCTGACATCACCAGTGATAACCCATCATCCATCACCATCATAACTTCAAAAATCATTACAAAAATAACCTTCAACCTTGTTGTTGTCCATACACCATGTCATCGTCATCCTGATATAAAGACGATCATCCACATTATCATTCCATCATCGGCCATATCACCACATTGAGGAAGAAACAACAAACAATAAATTGAACAAGTAATATAAAAAACTCCATTAACATTGATAAATTCAACACCAAACAACTCCATCATCGAATAGGCCAAAATTCAAACCATCCCAAATCTAGTCGCACCTAGAACACTGATGATCACCAACCCACATCCAAAAACATCAAGGCAGGGATAAGATCATCCAAGAAAAAACACCAAACGAAGATTTAAAGTTAGAAAACAGAATCAACTAGGAAGAATACAAAAGGACACAACTGAAATAGAAATAACCAATAAACAACACCTCCCAAAACATTTATGACACCACCACTCCATATCCAATTGTAAGGGGAGCATAGGTACCTGAGGTTAGAGCAGCGTCTTGTAGCCGAGGGCTTAGAAAGGCATCCAAAATAGAAAAACAATTCAACCGATGACCCAAAAACCCATTGGATAGACATATTTCATCCATAAAACTTCTATTCTTGGTTTTGGTTGGTCTTTGATGACTTTTTTAGGTAGATACATGGGTACACCTAACTTGTTTTCAAAAATTCTATGAATGACCTTTCTCTTCCGTATAAAAGGACACCACCTTTCCCCCTTCATCACAAATATAAAACCAATTTGTTTAAGAAAATATATGACCAATACACTTTAAAACATCCCAAAAGTACTCCTTTAAGCCTCCCTTTTGGAATAAATCCATCCAAGGAAGTCCTTTGGTGAAAACCAAAAGGAGTTACCCAAGGAAGAGGTAACATCCTTCCTCAAGCTCCTTTCTTTTATTGTATTTATCCATGAACTCAAATATTACTATTCCATTCTGATATAATAACAAAATTATCCTAAATATAATTATATGTTGTTATGCTATGTGTTTTACCTACACTTACACACGCTTACATCTAATGGGAAATGTACTTACCGTTCTTGTGTACAGTGAACTGCCCCCTCACGAAACAATGTTGTTCGTTTTAACTTTACCACCTCTCATGGTTAGGAAATGTGATAGGAAATATTTTTTATATTATATATATTATATTTATAAAGTATTTAAAATTATTTAGTTGTTATATAATTCTTACCTTCATGCTTTCCATTTTTTTAAATATGATAATTTCGTTTGGGAAAGTGTGGACTACCACCTCATCAAAGAGATGTGATTCTTTCACACACTACATGGAATGTATTAAAGAGGTGTTTATTAAAATTATATGATATATATTAAATAATAATTCTACATTAATTATATATATATATATATTATTTTCTTTATTTCTTTCAATATTAAAAAAATGGAAACAGTGTTCATGTGTATGTACAGCCTACCGTCTCCATGAATGGTGTATTCCATTTCATATTTATATATAATATAGATTATTATAAATGTTTATAAACTAAATATAAATTATATTTATATCATGTTTTACATTTTTAAACAATGATTTAAGTATGATGACAAAAAATATAACAAATTAATACACATGGGAAAAACTAAGTAGATATTATCCAAAGTGAAACCTTAACTTGGAATCGTAAATAAGCAGGTAATATAAAATCATAATAAAACTATATATGGTATTATAAATAACAATATTGTTCTATAAAATATGTATAATAAACTTATATTTATTATACATGAGTTTTTTATGAGTACGATTAGAGTCAAGACATAAGGTAAGGTAATCGCATATCACTTTTTTATTTCTGTGAGATACATTTCTTATTCAACACTCATTTATTTTGTGTATTGTTTATATTTCCAATGGATATATTATTTTATTTTTATAATTAAATTTATGTGTATTTATATATCCATTTTTTTACCTTCCATTCATGGGGTTTATGTTTCAAAAGATACCAAATCGGTAAAATAATTTTGTCTAAATTTTCCTTCTTTGAGACACATGCCATGTTATGCGCATATATTTTTTCATGTGGTGTATATAATACCCTTGAAATGTTATATAATTAATATAATTATTTTCATGATATATTAATATTCATGTAATTTTGTTCTTTCCATGGTTTTATGATTCAAAGTTAACAATTTGGTAACTTTTTATAGCAACAATCTAACCATTTATTGAGATTTGTTTATTATGCTCCCATTGATGAAATATTATGATAAAAATTTCAAGAACACTCATTATTTTTATTATCCTATATTTATTCAATATTTATCCATGTACTAGTACCATTTTTTCACTCTTTGGTACATAAGATGGTCAAGAAAGTTTTTTAAGGACTTCTGACTTTACCTCTCTTTTTGGTTGGAAGTTTGTGTTTCTTCAAAACCATGTTTTCTAAAAGGTGTCCAAAAATATTATAAAATTATACAATGATATTTAAAAGACATTTTTACCCATGATTTACCTATTAAATAAAAGTTCTTTTAAAAATGAATCTTCTTGTCAATTTCTAGTCAAGGCACTTTTCTATACTTTTTACAGTGCAAAAGGAATGTTCAGAATTTACATATTTACCCACTTCCGTGATAGTCATTCCCTTTAAGAGGATTCATTTTTAAAAGAAGATTCATTTTTAAAAGAACTTTTATTTAAAAGGTAAATCATGGGTAAAATGTCTTTTAAATATCATTGTATAATTTTATAATATTTTTGGACAGCTTTTAGAAAACATGGTTTTGAAGGAACACAAACTTCTAACCAAAAAGAGAGGTAAAGTCAGACATCCTTAAAAAACATTCTTGACCATCTTATGTACCAAAGAGTTTTTTCCCAAATATTCTGTAAATTAATTTTTTTAAAGTTGTTTTCAATAAAAAATGTTTTCAAAAAAACTAGGTTTAGAAATATTTTATATAATTTTTAAAACCTAATTTATATGTTTTCAAAGTACTTTTAAAGAAAAAGGTTTTCAAATTTTTTTAGAGATTATTTTATAAGTGTTTCGGGAAAAAGTTTTTCAAAATGTTTTAAATATTATTTTATATGTTTTCAAGTAAATTTTTTTTCAAACTTTTTTCAATATTATTTTATATTTTTTCATGGAAAAAGGTTTTCAAAATTATTTCAACCTTCCTTTATAAAATTTCGAAGTATTTTTTATGAATATATTTTTCAAAATGTTTAATTTTTTAGGTATCTGTTTTCAAATACGAAAGGATATTTTCATAAAGAAATGTTTTTAAAAGATATTTCAAAATTATTTTCCTTCTTAGATGATATCCATTGATGTAACTCATGCCCTTATGGGAAATGATCCAAAAGTTCTATTCAAATTATTTATTGAATGTTTTATGTTCTGATAGAATGATTATTATGAAACTTGTTTCTCTTTCATGGGTTATATGTTTATGAAATACATTTCTCATTAATGGGTTCTATATTTATGAAATCCATTTCTATTTCATGGGGTTATATATTTTTAAAATCCCTTTCTCTTTCACATTTTCTATGTTTATAAAATATATTTATATTTCATGAGTTATATATCTATGAAACCCATTTCTTTTCATGAGTTATGATTTGATGAAATGATTATTAAACCTATCTATTTTCCACAGGTTAGGATATGATTACATGTTTATGGTACCCATTTCATTTCATGGGTTATGTTATCATTAATGCTTATGGTATCATGGAACATGTATGTATGATTTCATTATAAGATTGGTGGGATATATATACCTCTCCAATGCATTGGGTAAATATTTATATATCGTGATATAGACTTATATGGTCTTGGGAGTGAACCATAACTACTAAAATGGCAATGGGAGTGAACTATGACTACCAAGATAGTATGGGTAGTGAACTCATACTATTAAGATGGCCATAAGAGTGAACCATGACTACCAAGATGGTATAGGGAGTGAACTCATACTACTAAAATGGCCATAAGAGCATATGGTATGTGGAGTGAACCCATACTACTAATATGGACTTAGAAATGATGCCTTGACAACTATGTAAATATTTTTATACTGTTATGTGTTTTCCATAATTCCATGTTTTATTCCTATGTTATGATTTCATATATTATGTTCTTTACTTTATTATGATTCATGTCTTATGAACTGCAAATATTTATTCCATGATTCATTATTATGATTTTTAATATTTTAGGTATTATCTTCTAATTTTATGATCACATTCTCATACCCTTATGTTTAAATCTCCATTATTTACCCTTACTGATCATATGATCTTACCCCTTTTTATGTTTAATTCCCCATGTTATGAAGATATATTCTTAGTATGATATTTCTAAGATTGGTTATAGTGTTTGAGAACCTAGTGGAACATAATTTATCTCACTCAATTACCAACATTTATCTTTCTATGTTTCCAAAGGAACTTAACTTACCCAGTCATTGTGCGTTTGTTTGTGTAATGTATTAAGTATTCCACAAATGTAATGTAACTTTAATGTACAAAAAGTGAAGTTCTCTATAGTTGGTATCATATTTAAGGTTTATTCAACCTTTTTAAACTAGTATGAGAAAACTTTAGTGTGATCCCTAGGTGTATTATGATGGATATGTCTAGGGATGTCTCTAAGAATAAGTATCAGGATGAGTTAATGTTTAGGAAAATGTCATGGAATTTTGGTGAAAGATATCTTAAGTGATTTCTTATTAATACATCCCTATATGAATAATATAAGTGTATGTGGTTCTAGAACATATGTACTTAGGAGTAAAAACTCCAACAAGGTGTGTCGGACCTGACTCAGTGTAACCTGGTACATGACAACAGGTCTTATTACGCACTTGGTTTGGCACTCTTGAGGGATACTTTGTAAATTCCCAAACCATTAAAGAACCATCATAAAGGATTTAAATATAAGTTGGCTATTAATAACCTAGGATAAACATAAGTTGTTATAGATTAATAAATTATGTTTCATTATTTAGACATCCTATAATTAATTTTTCATGATTATGTGGTTTTCTACTATAAAAATGTTTCTCACCCTATGCTTTCTGGTTTTATTCAATAGCATAAACTAGAAGAAAATGGGATAACTTTGAATTTTTTAGATGTGGAAAGTATGGGAATGATAAAAATTTATTTCCCAAGTGTAAATATCATGAATATAGTTAGGATGGTCTATGAGTATTGGAGATACTTCTAAAGATAAGGAGACTGAAAATGATATGTGAAAGGTGTGGAATGTTCTTTATGTATTGTTTATAGCCAACGAGCCCGTACACGAGTGGTAAGGGCTCCTGCTTGGAATCCAAGAGACCCAGGTTCACAACCGGGTGGAGGTGAATTTCTAGGTTACTGTAGCAGTACTGTAGCAGTACTATAGCAGTTACTATTCGGTACTATAGTATCCGGAACTATTCACCCGATTTGGGCCTTTGGGCCACTGGTTTGGGCCTACGGGTCTCAAGGGACTTCAGGTCATCAAAGGCCTTCGGTCCACAGGTCCTTCGGGCCACAAAGACCATGGAGTATCCTAGTTCACATAGAATAGACCCTAAAAGAGGATCAGAGAAACAATAGTAGCAGCCAACAGATGCAAAGCTAACCAGATTGGAAGAATGAGAGGGTATGGAAGCCGCCATCGGGACTAGGCACTTTAAAGCTTTGTACGAGGCACTGCTAGCCGATCCGTAATTCAAGGTGGGGAGCTAGGTGATCAATGACGCAGAAGCTGGGGAGAGGCAGTTTAAGTGGGTTGGGCCTACGAGTCATGTTATGGGAATGGTATGCCTCTAGGCCTTCGGGTCATGTATTTTGAGTCAGTCGGGCCTTGTGCCTTGGTCTTACAAGTCATGTACGGGTTCCCATTCAACCCTTAAAAGTGGGATTATCCATAATAAAATAAAAAAAGAAGGACTTTGGGCCATTCGGGCTTTATGTATTGTTTACACTAAACGCATGAAGCCTTGTTATATTAAGGTTGAGAAACCTTAAGACATAATTTGTATATCATATTCAAGGAATATTTATTAAGGAATAATCTCATGAATCCTGAGTAATGGTTTAAGAACAAAGTTGGATGAATGAAATAATTCTATTTTGGAATTCAAGTATTATGTTATAAGAATCATGAAATATATATAATTATTTTTAGTATAAGTTTATTCATTAAGTATTCCAAAGGATATATTGAATGGTTTTGGTGAGGTAGAAAGGTTATTTCATGTAAAAGTTATATTTTTATTATGGGAAGGTAACCCTTAATTTATTCATGATATAGAGATAATGATGTTTGAATAAGGATATGTTTGACGGTATTGATTACCTCAGAACTGATAAAGGATTTTTTTGACAAAGTAGTCTATTTTATAATGGATAATGTTTACAACTTATTATAATTAAGTAATATATCCAGTAATCTTTAGAATAAGGAATCATGCATGTTTTACAAAATTATTCATGGCAATTCAGGTTATTACCATGTTTCAATAGAATATATGATGAGGGTTTTCACATGTTTGTAATGTGACAACCAAGAGATAATTTATGATATATGGGGAATTAATGTTAAACTGATTTTTGGAACTTATTTCTAATGTTTTGGATTTTGATCTTCTGGAAGAGTTACAAGGTTAACCATTTATGGAAGGTCTTAAGTTAAACATCATATGAAGTTTGTGAGATTAAAGTAATATCTCATTATATGAGGATTTATGCATGATGGATAATCTATGTTAACCATTTTGTTGTGATGTTATGTAAAAGAAGATGGAATGAATTATCATTATATTTATGGATTCTATGATCTATTAGTTCTTCAAGAATGAAAATTTCACCATAATTCCCTAGAGTAAGAGATGAAGTGGGAATTGATTAAGGAAAAACTGGCTTGGCTTGCATTACACAAAACACTGAGTTTCTACGATACTGCATTTTTTTTATTATAATTAATTAAAAGAGATAGTTATAACATAGATGATAAACATAATAATATGAATACTAATAAATAAATTTTAAATATTATTTATAATGGTTTTATATAAAGAAAACATAATGTTGATAAAACATTTTTTTATTTATTTATATGTTTGGTAATACTATTTTCTCAAATGAACTACTTTTTATGTCCTTATGTTAAAAATTATGAAATTAATTTTAACCAATTTTATAAATTTAATTGGATAAAATAAAAATCATTTTTGAATTTAGAATTTCTAAAATATCTTAAGATGGATTTTTGGAATATTTCAGAGAAACTTCATTTCTGGGTGAACAATGAAACATATTGAATTTTAATTCAAAACTACTTTTCTATATAATTTATTTATATAGTTAAATTATATTTTATGTTGGTTTTAAAATTATAATAGATTAAATATTCATATATTAATCCAATTTAGGTTATTTTAATCATTATTATGTTGAATTTAGATATAAAATCTTAATGAACTTTTGAACATTCTCACTTTAAAACCCTACTTTCTCACCATGTTTGTAAGATTATAATTAAACATAATTTTTCCTCTTCTATGAATTGAATTTAAAAAAATTGAAATACAAGTTTGTAATAAATAATATATTTATATTCTAATAACATCATATTAATTCTTGACCAAAAATATTAGTGAAAGTGATTAAAATTAATTACATTAATTAAGGTAAAAGTAAGATTAATAAAGGACTAAACCTTAAAATTAAGGGCCAAAATTATCTATAAACTTTTCCAAAACCCATTGGATAGACATATTTAGTCCATAAACCTTTTATTATCTATTTTGGTTAGTTGTTTGATAACTTTTTTTACATAAAAACATGGTTACACCTAACTTGTTTTCAAAAATGTTAAGTGCCCTTTCCCTACCTTATAAAAGGCCACCACCTCTCCCCATTCTTCACAACTATTAAAAAAATTAGGTTTATCCAATATCTTCCCAGTTTACTTAACTACATCCTTAACTTATTTATTGAATCATCTCTTCTATAATAAATCTATCCAAGGCATCCCTTTGGTGAAAACCAAAAGGAGTTATCCAAAGAAGAGGTAACATCCTTCCTCAGGCTCCTTTATTTTATTTTATTTATCCACAACCACAATTATTATTATTTCATGATATATAATAACTAAATTATTATAAATATACTTATATGTTTTTATTCTAATGGTGATACCAACACTTACTCATACTTCCATCTAATGGGTAACGAACTTACCGTTCTTGTGTATGGAGAACTACCAACTCACGAAACGATGTTGTTCATTTTACCTTTAACACCTCTCATGGTTAGGAATTATGATAGAAAATATGTTTTTATATTATATTTATTATATTTATGATTTATTTATGCTTCTTTAGTTATTATATAAATCCTACCCTCATTCTTTCCATTTTGTGTAAATACGATAATTTTGTTTGGGGAAGTGTGGACTGCCACCTCTTCAAAGAGATCTGATTCATTAACACACTACATGGAAGGTATTAAGGATGGGTTTAGTGAAATTATATGATATATATTACATATTAATTATAATTTAATTATATTATATATACATATACATATATTTCCTTTACTTTATTTCTTTCAAAATTACAAAGAAAAATCGAAACAACGTCTATGCGTACATACAACCTACTCAGATCCCAATCGCTTTCCCTCCTTCCCCCAAATCTCACTTTCTCCCAAAGTTCCTTAACTCTTCTATGGGATTTCGTAACTTTCGATCTCAATCCAGGAATTCACTGATGCTTCTTCCTTGTTGAATCTAACTCTGAGAGCATGATTCAAGAAATGATGTACATTCATGGATTTCTTCGACCAATTCATATTTGGTTATTGGGGTATAGAGGAGAGTGATACTATGAGTATCCATGAATCCAGGAACTTCATGGTCTAGTTTTCCTCAGAAGAAGATTTGGTTTTCGTGTGGTCAACCACTCCTCGATCCTGCGATGGTTCCTGATTTTTTGTCTTCAGATGGTCGTACGACTATCACATGAAACATGATTTTGTGACCATATTAATATGGGTAAGATTTACTAAAATACTTCTCCCCTTTCAGAATCTAGATATTATCTATATTCTTGGAAATATTATTGGTTGGTACCTTTGATCTGATAGTCGGACTAGGGAAATTTTTCACCTGGTTTCACCGATAATATATGTGGAAGAGGATGTCTCTAGAGCTTGGGTGGAATAAATTTTCATTACTATTGGGGAGGTGTTTATGTAAAAATAGTCGGTTGTGTTTGAATCATGGTTTAATTACTACTCCTGGTGCTTGAAATTGGAGCATCATTCATAAATGTGCAATGGTATAAAGCTGAACCTGAATTTGGATTAGGGTTTATAGACCAGTGGGGCACCTGAATTTGGTATGAAACATGTGAATTAATGCCTGGTTGGTAGGGAGTTGATAGGGTCTAGTCTTAGGCTTTCAGCATAGGACACCTTGACAAATATTTTAGTTACCCCTATGAACCTGAAAGTGGATGTTGTGTTTGGAAGATTCAAGTGTGTCATGGGGAGTGCAATCCATGTTTAATAGTGAGAAAAGATAATATAGTTTACATGGGTGTTGGAATTGAATGTGTGGATCTTTGAAATCGAAATAGGTTTTGGTGAATGAAGAACTAACTCTAGAGCAGGGAACATATTGGGAAGTGGCGTTTTATGGGAAATGAGTTCTCTAATATAATCCCATTGAGGAGTCTCCTGGACAAACTTTTGGTGAAGCTGTTGATGATTTATGTGATAGTAGGACCCCCAATCTATGGGGGAAGCAAAGTCAGAATGGAAATAATAAAGGGAGCAGGGAATAATCTAAATTACCACTTCCAATGGAAACTAGATCCATTCAGAAGAAACAAACAAGGACCATGAAGATAAAAATGATGAAATAGACCCTCAATGTTTGGTTTTTGAGGACACTAATGTTCAACCACAATTCATGGGGTGTGACTTTGTGTAGCCAATATAGGATTTGAGGGATGAGATTCATGGAAATGAGATAGGTAGAAATACCTCTAAGGCCCTAAAATCCATTAAATATTCATTTAAGGATATTTTCACAAAAGGGATAAAGAAATTTATTGACAATGAAGGCCACATATCAACCCCCCCCCCCCCCTTGAAGATAAGGTCATGGAAGGACTACTCTAATGCACCAAGGAATGTGATTACTAAATCTGTGATGTTGAGGTGTTCAAGTACTTCAATCAAGGTAACTCTAAATTGTAATGGGGAACTGTTGAAAAGTATGGTTTTGAGGAAAACCATGGAAAGTTAGAGGATGTGATCGAGCAATACCTAAAATTTCTCTTGACCTTAAAAGATATTTTGGATGAATAGTTTTTGTCTCTAAATGATACTGAAGAATAAGCCTATAAAAGTATGGGGAGATCTATAAGGATTACTCCTAATGATGATCAATATACCTGGATTGAAAACCAAGACCTGATACTAGTTGGGGGCTTCAATGGTGGGAAGATTAGTCGGGAGGAGTACATCCAGTCTGAGGAGAAGCTGGACTATTGGTTCGAAGATCTTATCATGGATGAACTCGACACCCAGGTAAAAAATATTTCTTGAGGGATCATGTTTTGGTTGTTTTGTCCTTTTCTTTCTTTTAATTAAAAACTAATGTTCAGTTTGGTATTATACAAAAGAATATGGTTATATAAAATATGTATAATAAACTTATTTTTATTATATATGAGGTTTTTAGTACGAATAGTATCAAGACATAAGGTAAGGAAATTTTATCTCACTTATTATTTCCATGAGATGCATGTCTTATTCACCACCCATTTATTTTTTGAGGTGTGTATACTTATAATTGATTTATTCTATGATTATTATAATTAAATTTATTTCTATTTACATATCTACTTGATTATCTTACTTTCATGTTTTTTATGTTTCAAAATTTACCAAATCAATAAAGTAATCTTGTCTCAATTTTCCTTATTTGAGACACATGCCATGTTATGAACCTATATATTTTCATAAGGTGTATATACCAACCCTGACATGTTATATCATGAATCCCATTATTTTAGTGATATTTTACACTTCATTTAATGTTATTATTCATATTTTGTTATGATTCAAAGATACCAAATTGGTAACAGTTTATAGTTACAATCTCACCATTTATCAAGATTATTTATGATTATGCTCCCATTGATGAAATATTATGATCCATATCTCAAGAACACTCATGAGTATTATTATCATACGTTTATTAAAAATATATCCATTTATTGGTATCATTTCCCCAATCTTTGGTACATAAGATGATCAAGAAAGTGTTTTTAAGAAAATATGACTTTACCTCTCTTTTCGATCAGAAATATCTATTCCTTCAAAATAATATTTTCCAAAAGGTTTCCAAAAATATTATACTATTATACTATGATATTTAAAATAAATTTCTACCCATTCTTAACCTTTTATACAATTTTTTTTTTAAAATTTAATCATCTGGTCAATTTCCTATCGAGAAACTTTTCTAAACCTTTTATAAAGTAAAAGAAATGTTCGGCATGTATGGATTTACCCACCGTCATGATCGTAATTACCTTGAAGGTTCTTTTACAATATTAATAAGTTATTTTTTTAAGGAAAATATTTTTCTAATATTCTATAAATTCAATTTTTTTAATTTTTTTTCAATGAAAAATGTTTTATGTTTAAAAAAAAATTAAATTATTTTCAAAACTTATTTTTATGTTTTCAAATTATTTTCTAGGAAAAATGTTTTCGAAATATTTTCAAGATTAATTAATAATATTTTATTTAAAAATATTTTTAAAATTTTTTCAATATTATTTTATAATTTTTGAAGGAAAATTGGTTCTAAAATGTTTTCAAGATTATTATATAAGTTTTCAAGCAAAACTATTTTCAAAATGTTTTCACAATTATTTTATAATTTTTCAATGAAAAAGGTTTTCAAAATGTTTTCAAGATAATTTTAAAAGAAGTAAAGGGAAAAAAAATTTCAAAATGTATTCAAGCTTACTTTTTAAATATTAAAATCATTTTCTAAGAAAATGTTTTTCAAAAGGTTTTATGTTTTAAAGAGCCTTTTTCAAAGAAGAAAGGATATTTTCCTCAACAAATATTTTTAAAAGATATTTCAAAATTATTTTCCACATACGATGACATCTATTTATGTTACTCATTTACTTTTGGGAAATGATCCAAATGTTCCATTGATATTATTTATTAAATGGATTATGTTTTTATGGAATTATTCTTCTGATACCAATTTATCTTTCATGAGTTATATGTTTATGAAATCCATTTCTCTTTCATGGTTTATATGTTTATGAAATTCGTTTCTCTTTTAAGGGTTATATGTTTATGAAATCCATTAATATTTCATGGGTTATATGTTTTTGAAATAATTTTCCCTTTCATGGGTTATATGTTTATGAAACCTATTTATTTCTATGGGATATTCTTTGATAAAATAATTATGAAACCTATCTCTTTTCCATAGGTTAGTATATGATTACATGTTTATGATACCCATTTCATTTCATGGGCTATGTTATGATTAATGTTTATGATCTCATGGAACATGTATGTATGATTTCATTATGATATGGGTTATGCCTATATATCCCTCCAATGCATTGGGTAAATATTTTTATCTCATGAGACAGACTAAGATTGTTTTGGGAGTGAACCATGACTACCAAGATGGTATAGGGAGTGAACTCATACAACTAAGTTGACCATGAGAGTAAACCATGACTACCAAGATGGTATGGGGAATGAACTTATACTACTAAGGTTTCCATGGGAGTGAACCATGACTACCAAGATGATATGGGGAGTGAACCCGTACTACTAATATGGACTTGGAAGTGATTCCTTGACTACTATGGAAATCATTTTATATGCTTAATTGTTTTCCAAAATTCCATTTTTTATGTCTATGTTATGATTTCATGTATTATTTTCTATACTTCCTTATTATTCATGTCTTATTAATTTATAATATTTATTCCATGATTAACGATTATGATCTTTGATAAGAAGGGTATGATATATAAATGTTATGATCATGTTATCATACCCTTATGTTTATATCTTCTTTATTTACCCTTAATGAGCATCTGAGATCACACCTTTTTGTGTTTCCTTACCTAGGTTATGAAGATACATTCTTAGTATTATATTCCTAATAGGGGTTTTAGTCTTGGAGAACCCGGTGGGAGATAATGTAAATCATTCATGTACCCATGTTTATGTTTCCATGTTTCCAAAGGCACTAAACTAACATGGTCTTTGAGTGTTTTTTTGTGTAATTTGTTAAGTGTTTTGAAATATTAATGTAATGTTAACATATGAAAAGAAAGGGTCTCTAAAATATAGATCTATTAAATATGCTAGAATTTTGATTTATAAAAGGATGTGTCGCCAACACTCTAGATCTTCTATTATTCTAATAATGATCCAAGGATTCAATATCTGATAAAATCAGAACATATTGATCTTGAAATGAAATTATAGATCTATGATTCATCTCAAGGAAATAAGGTTATATCTAGAGTAAATCCAATTAATGGAGGTTCATGGGTCACATACCTTAATTCCCAATCATCAATACACTTGGATCTTCCTAAATCAGGTCTAGATGGGGAGTAAATTATTGAGGGAAGGTTGTGGAGTCTCTAGGTTTGAGAGGGATTCCTATTGGAAGAATAATGGTTCAAAATAAGCATTAAATGGTTATTAAATATAATTTTTAGATCCTTAAATAACAAAAACATGGTTTGTTTGCATGGTTTGACAAACTATGAGTAAACTACACAAGGATTTATTCCTCTCCTAGGAACCCACATGATTTGGTTTCATGGTTCATCAAAAAGATCACCAACCATGATTTTGGCCACTGGAATTCATTTCATGGTTTTTTTAATAAGGTTTCATGGTCTGATAAACTATGTTCTTTAACCATGCTCCACCCCAAGTGCCTCTATCAATAGGTGCATAGTTTTCTAGAGGATTAATTCTACTAGGGAAAAGCATTCTTCAATCATGGACTTTAAAAAAGGACTCTAAAACTCTATGAAACCATAAAAACATGATGAAACTCATCCCAATCAATTAATTGTTCTGAAAAAGATGAATAAATGATGAAATTAACTCATAACACACCTAAAAAGTCCAAGGTTGCTACAATCCCCATTATAAAGAAACCTTATCCTTGAGAAGTGTCTCTATTGGTCCCACTTGAATAACTTAGGCCACTAAGCTCAAACATCTGAATCTCAATCTCGCATTTCCTCTTGGATATGTAAATGCTTCCATAAGAAAAAAAAAGTGGTGTTTTCTTCCCCCATGACACCTTGTAACTTTAGTATATAGTATATACAAGACACTCCACAAAATATATGTTTGTTTCCAACTCAATATCCTCATATTTGATCACATGTTCATGATTGAGCATGTACCACTAAATATGAGAAACATGGAACACATCATTTATTAATTGATAATTTGGAGGAAGGTCCATTTGGTAATCCAGTACTTTGATATGCTCAGTGATCTCAAATGGTCCAACAAACCATGATGCCAACTTCCCTGACTTCTGTAAATGGTGATTCCATAGCTGAGGTGACACCTACAAGAAAACTTAGTCACCAAAAAATCCAATGGTCATCACCTCTAGTTAGAATATTATGGATGGATTATATGAGTAGTAACTAACTACTTCTTAATCAACCACACTCTTTTTGATGTCTCTCTCTCCATACTTGACCCAACAACTACTACCTCACCAATATCATTTAAACACAATAGTGAGTGGAATTTTCATCCATGGAGAGAATCAAAAGGTTCCATATAGATATAATCTTGGAAACTATTATTGTAAACAAAATCCACCAAGAAAATATGCTCATCACATGATTTACTAAATTCTTGGACACAAGCCTAAAGCATATCCTCAGGGATCTGAATTTTTCCCTCTGAATATCCATCAGTCTGTGGATAATATGCCATCCTCATCATTAATTGAGTCCCTAAATCCTTTTACATGACTTTCCAAAACTATGATTTAAAATTTGAATCCTTATCGGATACGATACTAGTATGAACTAAATGTAATTATAAAATCTCACAAATATGAAACTTTCCTAACTCATCTATTGAGTGAGTCTATAATATTGGTATTAAGGTGATACTTTCATTAGTTGATCAACTATCACCCAAATAACATTTTGACTCCACCGGGTCCTTGGAAGCCCCATCATGAAGTACATTATTAAATTTCCCACTTCTAAATCAATACTAATAGTGTATAAAGTAGACTATTATAATGGTTATGCTCTACCTTTCCCCCACACAAGTAAGGCATCATGAAACAAAACTTGTGACATCTCTCTTTGTACTTTCCCATGAAAAATGACATCAGATGTCATGGTACATCTTCATCGACCCTGGATGAACTTCCCACTATAGAGAATGGGAGTATCACATAATCTACTCCCTCAAGGAACCTAGGAAAATATCCCTATCATAGATGTAGATAATTTCATCATCATATATAGACAACCTTAGAATTGAATGTTCCCCCAATAAGTGTTCCCACATCACTGTGTACTCAAGATCCAACTCTTGGATCAATAGTCCACCAAAGAAGATATGATAACTAAAGGTATACATGTTATCATACCATTATCCTCTAATGAATCCATAATCCACTCTTCCATAAAACTCATCAAACATCATTCCTCTTGAGAATGTTTCTCTCTACGTTCCCATGTCTCTAAAATTTTCCTACTAAGAGTATCTGCAACGACATTAAACTTTCCTTGAGAAAATTCCATATCAAAGATAAAGGTTTGTAGATACTATACCCAACACCAATTCCTTAGATCTATATCCTTCTAAGATAATATTTATTAGAGGATATTGTAGTCCATGTAAAAAATAAACCTCTCATCAAAGAGGTAATATTGCCAACACTTCAAATTATAGACCACAACTTCCAAATCCAAGTCATGCGTCGGGTAGTTCCACCCATGGGGATATAGATTTTGCAACCCATAAGAAACTAACTAATCTACCTATATTGAAAAAATAATCAAACCAACTCATGAGGCATCACAATACATTTCATATCCAATCCCAAGCTCTAGCATTGTCAGAATCGGGTATATTGTTAATCTTCTCTTCAACTCCAACAAATCCTCCTCACCCTGATCTATCTACTCAAACTTAACTCCTTTATTGGTAATTGCTATCATAAGAAATTCCAAATGTTATATGTCTTATATGAACCATATATAGTACCCAATTAAACTAAGGTAGTTCTTGATCTCAATAACATTCATGGGCCAAGCCCAAGACATCACCACCCCAACCTTCTCTAGGTCCATAGAAATTCCAACCTTAGAGATCACATGCCCAAGGAACTATAATATCCTAAGAATTTAAGATATATTTCTTTTTAAATAAATTCATTCTCTTTGAAAACTTTTGATCTACATAACACTTAGTTTAAATGAAATGTGACACTCTATTAAAATATTATTATTTAACACGACTATTATAACCTATTCGTTAAATTGGAAGATATGAATAGGACTAAATAAATTATGAAAGTTGTGTTTCATACATGAATAAAATAAATTCAATGGATATATGTTAATTATACATAAAATAATAACCATTTGATAGAGATATTTTCTAAAAAAATGTATTTTTTATGAAAGGTAGATTAATTGCGCTTTGCACACAAAATTTAAAATTAATTTTTACCAAATTTAGAAAAAAAAAATTTAAAAAAAACTTAATTTTGAAAATATTTATATAAAAATTATCTTATGGTAAAGTTTTTATATTTTTATGAAAAGTTTCATTTTTCGATCTATAGTGAAAAATAATGATTTTGATCAAAGAATGCCTTTTCGTTTAAAGAATTTACAAGCCCCATTTTATTTTAATGTGGTTTTGAAATTAAAATAAGTTAAATTATATAATACTTAATCCAAATTATTTAATTTTAATAAATTTTATATTGAATTTTTATTTAATATTTTTTTTCAACTTTTGAAGTTTTTTCTTTTTGAAAACCATTTTTCTGACACGTATGCATGTTTAATTTTAAATTAAAATATGCCAATTATGTGTGTTTAATTTGAAAAAATTTATTCTATATTTGGAATCATCATAATTTATATTATATAAAAAGATCAACTAAATTTTTTATCATAATGAATAGTGAAAATAGTAAAAATTATTTACTATGGTTAAGGTAAAAACCTATTTATCACGGGTTAAAATAAAATGACAAGGGTTAAAAATGACCCAAAAATTATATACCAAAACACATTGGTTCACAAAAAACTACCCAAATAACTTCCCTAATTCTCTCACCTTATCCTATAATCCTTTTGTTTGTAAAAAATCTAACCTAGTATGGCTTTTGGTTTATACTAAAAGAAGCTGTTTAGAGAAGAGGTAATGTCTTTAACCGAGCATTTTTTTTATTTATTAATCCACCTACATAAAATATTATTAAAACATGATGATATAATAAACTATGTATCTTATATATAATATATATTTTTATGTAAAGGGAATTACATAAAACTATCTCCTCCTGCTGCAAATTGGAAACAAAATCGTTTATCATGTGTACAGTGGACTACCGCCTTGCGAACCAACATAATTCATTTTCCATAAGTGATTCTCATGTATGGATATAATTATGTATCTAATGTTTATATATGATATTATTGATATAATTTTACTTATTTAATTCTAATATATTATATACTTTCTTACTTTCCATTCTATAGGGAATATGATTATGTCGCTCATAAGTATGGTGAACTACCGCCTTGTGAAACAATGTCATTTATTTTTCAATTAAGCTTTATGTGTCATGTAATAAGGATTAATTTGATGTTTATATATTATATAATTACATATTAACCATTCTATAAAATAAATATATCATATAATTCCTTACCTTATCATTCATTCAATAAATGATAATGTTGTTCGTGTGTACGGTGGACTACCTCCACATGAAGCGATGTTATTTGTTTTTATTACTGAATCACATGAACGGTATATGTAAGGGTATTTAAATAAATAAAATTTTATTTATGATATAATTATCATACTGTAATGATAAAATAACACTTACCTTTATTCCATCGTGATCTTCAAAAAATGGAAATGTTACTCATGCATATGTACGACCTACCATCTCCATGATTATTAACATAGTTAATTTTTCGTAACCACATTTCATGGATGGTTTAGAAATTATAATTTATGTATAAAAAATATAATTATTTATTGGTTAAAATTATTTATATGATTAATTAAAAATATCGTTGACCTTAGTTAACATACCAAAGTTATTTTGTACATATGAGTCGTTTATCATTAAAACGTCTGATCTAAAATTAATTAGTGAAGTAATTTAATTTGGCATGGTAATGAATAAAATAAAATTATTAATAATATTGAAAAAGTTTCTTAAGAAATTAAATAATTAAATTATGTTAATTATTCAGGGAGATAAATAATGCACCTGAAAAATCGGGCTCAAGGTATGTGATCTCCCTAAACCACCCTTTCATTCTAGCTATGAACTTTCTCTCGCTAACTCAATTTATATGTATCTTAATGTTAAGTAATGATTATATATTCTATATATATTTCTCTCACGTATATAACTATATCATTATTCATTCCTTTGATGGGGTAATACATGCCTTATAATAATTTCTCAAGTGCCTTTATTGTGAAAATTCCTTTGATCATGATATAAAGAAAGATTATGAACCCTATTTTCTTTACATGGGTAATTATTATGTTATGCCATATGATCGAATTACTTTATGTGGAACACATAGATCATGAAAATCCTACGATGGGTGCACCCAGATATCACTCAAATTCATTAGTTAAAGCTTTAGTCTCATGAGGCCTCATGTATGTGATTAAAGAGTAAACCTAATCCATTATGGGACTTTGTCCACCACATAATATTATCTTGGAAGTTAGAGGTAAATAATTTTTATTTCATGTTATATGTTTTTTCTAAATTTCATATATTTCCATGATCTTATTATACCATCATATTTATATTATATTTACACTTGATTACTCATGTACATTCTATTTTATGGTATCATGTTATACCTTTTACTCACATGTTAAGATTCATTATCATCTTTATTCCCTTACTAGGATTTTTAGCTCACCCCATTATTTATGTATTCTCTAGGTTATCCTATTTAGTGTTTGTAGATCAAATTGATTTAGAGGAATTACTATGGATACTAAAATAAATATTCCATATTTATGTTTTCTTTTGATAGAATATGAACCTATTATTCCAAATATAATAGGATTTTACGATCCTTGGGTTGTACTAATTAATATTTATTTATTTATTTATTTTTTAAAGGTTGGCGTCGAAGGCTCAATTTATTATTTAAATAAAATACCTCTTTAGACTGGGTAGAGGGAGACCTATACATAGCCCGAAGGTTTAAGGCCAAGTGGCCGGAATACAAGGATTGAAAGCCCATTTTTTGGCCCAAAGGACCCCTCGGTGAACAGTACTACTACAGTACCCGTGCTGCTACAGTCCCTGCTATAGTACATCCGCTGCTACAGAACCTGCTATAGTCCCTCCGCTGCTACAGTACTACCACTGCTATAGTTCCACCGCTGCTACATTGCCCTGCTACAGTGCTACTACAGTACCCAGAAATTCACCCCTGCCCAGAATTGATCCTGGGTCTTTTGGATGCCAAGCAGGAGCCTGTACCACTAGGGTACAGGCTCATTGGAATACTAATTAATATTTATGTTTATGAATAACGTAATATTGTGTTAAAACAGATTGGATCTTCATAGTTTGTATCAATGGAATAATAAGGAATAAAATCCTTGTGAAATATCACGTGTGAACATTGGACGAATCATGGATCTCCTCCCAAGGGCTTCATGAGGTAAGGTCTTCCATTGGGGATGGTGGTGTGTCCCACTGAGGTGTTGTAGTCACCCATGGATTTCCCTGATAGGTTTCAATTATAGTCTATTGGAAATAATTTCATACCACCATATTTGGTATTTTAGTAAAGATTTAGTTGACCTTTGGAACTAGGATGAGAAAAAATTAGTCAGAATCCTTGGGACAAGTATAATGATAACTATAAGGATAATTAAAAGTATAGGAAAATATACTTGAATCTTGGTAAAGTGTATATTGAGTGGTTTTCAAGAAAATATATCCCCTTATGGATACAAAAAGTGGATATGGATTTATTATTGAGATGCGTAGGGGTAATAACCATGAAAATGGTGTATCATGTTGGTCTCGATCATCACCCAGTTCTGGAAAATGGGCCTTTCTGCACACCTCGTTTGATAATCTTAGGGGATATACTTTCTAAATTCACAAACTCATTATAGACCATTATGAAGGAAATGAATTAATTGTTAGGTTAAAAAAATAATAGTAAAAATTTTTGGGGAAAATTTATATTGAAACCTAGAGTCTAATAAGTTTGTACATACTTATCATTCATGGTTTATTACTTATAATTTTATATGTTTTCATTTATAATGTTAAAGTATGTTCATACTTTGTTCTTAGTTATTTTATTAAATGGTGGGAAGTAGGAGAAACCATGAAAAAAACAAATATGATATGAAATTTGATGATTTCCACAGTGATATTCCTAATCTCATGGGTGTGGGAGTTGAGAACTTCATAGTAGTATAAGCTCAAATAGATCATGTTATGAATAATAATATGAGTCACATGCAATTCTCTACTCCTACTAAGAAGGATCAAGTTTTAGTAAATTATTTTATGTGAAAAAGACACCCTAACATTAGTGTAACTTCTGATCCCATCATATCTAAAGAATGAATTAACTCCATTGAGAATTTATTATCTATCACATAATGTATAAATCAAGTGAAATTTATGCTGGTAATTTATCTCATTGAGGGAAAAGTTTATCAGTGATGGAAATTGATCAAGAACACATATTTTAAAGATTATATTGATTCCATGGAATGAGAATACTTTAATAAAATATTTTTCAGTAAATATTTTCCCCAAACTCTATCTTAAAATAGAGAGGGTTTTCTTGAAAGAATAAAATAACATGAAATATGTTTTCAAATTTCAATGTTTTTAATGGAATTTCAATGTACAAACCCATGATTTTCAATGTTTTACTAAAAAATTGGAATTTGAAATGGAAGTAATGGAAATTGATTTAAAAGATAAAAATAATGTGCTTTTGAATTTTAAATTTCATTCATGAATATTTCTTGAATTCTTAAGAGTTATTAATATTCTTGATAACTATTTTAATTATTTTTATATAAACATTAGCCAATCCATAGGTTAACCTTCAACCACGGGCTACACTCCACATAGAAAACCCAAGGGGCTAGTTGTCTGTGAATCCCACAGGAGGGCCAGCCTAGGACGGCGGTTCATAGGGGCATCCATCCCATGTAAAGGGCCCATAGGGATGAAATATTTTAGAAATCATAGATAACATAGGGTGCAAGCACTAGCTCATGGGTTTACTTCATGCTCCAATGGGAGGAAGGCATTACGGTGGACAGGGTAGGCCACACAGGGTGGTAAGAGTCCTTCGGCTCTAGTTCGACTTCATTATTTGGAAGACGTCATGAGGAGGATTATAAATCCTCACAACCCATGTCCACATTGGGATGTGGGACATGGGAACTATCGCACTCTATTGTGGCTCTGCCATCTATCACTGTACTCCACTGCCTGACTCACATGAGCCGCTAGCTTTGCCACAGCCGCCCCATCTACCACCATGAACGACACCTCCACCACCTTCAAGATTCTTTAAACATTGAGAAGGCCATAGAAAGGAGGATCACCCTCTATTTCCCTCGCTACCACCTACCACAACTACCTACTTCACTCCCCTACTGTTAATTGATGGCCTGTTTCCTTATACAACCCAAAGAAGATAAGACCTCCCCATCTCAAGGCATCCCATGAATGAAAACCCTGGCCTTCACATCTCTATCGATTCACCACGAGACCACCTCTAGGATTCTACCCTTTAGACCAGCACCGCTGCAGCCATGTTGCATTACCACCATGTCACCCCCAACCATCACATGCATGTAGGCCAACCAGAGACTACTATCCACTGTTGCCACGAGATCCATCACCACTATCACAAATGTTTCCACTCATGAGTTCCATATCCACACACAACCTCATTACCACACCCCCTATCGCACTTCAAGCCACCACATGGACTCTGTCCACATGGATCATTTAAACACCCGCCAATAGTGGGTGTTTCCTTCTTCACACCCATGGATCTTGAGGTTTGATTTTGAGCAAATAACACCCCCAACCATTCTTGGTGGGGAGGTTTTCTTTGAATAAGACATGGTTGAGCCCCCCCCCCCCTCGGTTTATATAAGTAGGTTATTTCCTCTCTTCTATAGGGAATATGGTTGACACCAAGCATCAAGGACGAGGGAATCTACCCCCATGGGTTGCATGTTGTATCTCTACCCTCTCCTTTCTTATTATTTTCATTTTTATTTATTTAATTTATTTCATTTTAGTTTTAATTTAAATTTAAAATTTAAATTTCCTTTTAATAAATAAATAAGTACATGCATTTTATAATTTTAGTTTTCCTTCTATCCATCATCGTCATCACCTCCTTCTTTATTCTTTTTCATATTATTATACTTATTAGTAATAGTAATAATAATAACAATATTATTATTATTATCATTTTAACATCCCTATTTTTATTTTATTTTATTATTTTCTTCTTCTTTTTCCAAGAAATAATATCTTAATAATAATTTTTTTTTTATTTTTTTTTTAATATTCTTTATAAATTCTATAAATTTACATTTTTATTTTCTTATTTTTATTTCTCTCTCTCATCCCAATTTTATTTTTATTATATTCTTTTAATTTATCATCCCAGTATTTTTAAATTTATTCTTTCTTTTATTCTATATCTCTTCTTCTTCTCTTATTCTCATTTCCATCATTATGATATCTTACTCTCACAAATTAGAGGGCCACCCTAAGGCTTGGACTCAGGGGAGGTCAATCCATTCTTGAATTTTCCTTAAATTTTATTTTATATTTCTGATAGATTTGAGTATCATGCATGGTGAGACAAATATCTATGATTTGGTGAATTCCCACCAATGACATGAAACTCAATTTATTTCTATTATTTTATTTAAATATATTTTCCCTCTCTCCATTGGTTAACTATCAATATGATAGAGTTTACATAATAATTGGATAAAAAATATCGATAGATCTAGGTCCTAGAAGATGGAACACCATGGACCAAGGTGTGTTATCAACATTGATTATAGAAGGAGGAGGAATTAAGATTGATTAGGATCTCAAATACTTCATAATTTCTAAATAAAGAATAGTAATTTAAACATGAGATTTCGTTTTTGGATTATAAAACCAAAAATAAAACAATTAAAGGTGAATAATGATTGAATCCAAAACCAAACACAAGAACAAGTCCTTTCTACCATGCTTCATTGTGTTTAGATTTTCATAAATTCTTATTTTTCATGTTATTGTTTAAAGAAAAATAAAAACCTAAAAATATTCTTCATTTATTTTCATTAAATAATAAAAACCCAAAATTAAGTAGTTTAGGTGATTTAGAATAAGTAGATAAGCAAACTTAAAGGATCCTCAAGTGAAACGACCCTGGTCAGCCACTGTATTTCACTAGGAAAACAATTTTCTTCTTTCATACCCCACGACAGGAATGCATCAGTTCCTGAATCTGAAGCAATAAGAAGATCCTATCAGGGTGTTTGAGGAATACTTCACAAGGATTTCATGGTACACCTTCCTATTTGTTATAATCACTAAAGATAAAAAAAAATTGTTTATTTAGTGGGTTAAATATGAGCCTACAAAATGATTTGGGGATTTGAGTCTTTGATAGTTATGAAGATATTTTCTATTATGACCACAAATTTGAGATGGAGATTGTTGACACTTAGTGGTTTTGTGGGAATATATATAAGAAACATAAAATGGAGCTTCCTTGGGGACCATTTACTAATAAATCTCATAGAGGAAAGAGAACCCAACATCCCACTTTTCAAAAGTGTGGTAAGAAGCATCCCAAAAACTACCTAAGGCATACTAGAAGATTCTTTAAATGTGGAAAAAGGTTAATTGGGATAATAAGTGTCACCGAGAAATAAAGAATCCCCCAAATGAGGAATAATAAAATAATGTTTGAATAAATACTATATCTATTGTCAATGTTTTAACGGTATGAAACATTTGTATTATGAAAGATAATTCCCTAAACAAGGTGTTTTCAGAGACAGTCAACAACAAAAACCTCCATGGAATCAATGAAGGGTGTATGATATCACTAAAGATGATATGGACACTGAAAATGATGTGGTTACATGTACTCTATTTATTAATTCAAGAATAGTGAACATGATTTTTTATTCGGGTTCTATGAAATCTTTCATATCTTGTAATTTTAGTAGAACTATTCAAACACCACCTAAAAAATGGGTTTTGATCTATCTATGATAACAAAAAACAATGATATGGTTTAATCCCAAGTATATAACTCCTCACTAGTCAATTATTGTGGACTTAATCTTCCAAAAAAATATCATCTCACTTCCTTTAGTGGAGTTTGATGTTATTTTGGGCATGGATTGGATATCCTTATAAAAATCCAATTCCATATGTCAAGAGTGGGAGATCACTCTTCATGTCCAAAGACATCCATCAATTTTGTACAAGTGTAATGTGTTGGATAAATCTCCCCAAGAATCTTCCATAAAATCATGTATATTATTACCTTATTAGAAAACATTTATTTCCCAAATGATTGAGACAAAGGAGAAAATCATGCTTGAATACATTCCCATTGTGACATATTATACTGATGTATTCCCTAAGAATTCCAAGTATTCCTCATAACTGAGAGGTTGATTTATAAATAAAACTTATACATGTTACTCTAACCATCTGAAATACTCCTTATATAATGACCACTATTGAGTTGGAGGAACTAAATAATAAGTTACAAGTAAATTTGGAAAAGGGTTTTATATGCCTAGGTGCTTCACTGTGGGGTGCGCAAGTCCTCTTCATCAAGAAAAAGTATGGGTAAACACACCTATTTATTGATTATCATGAAATAAATAAAATCATTATAAAGAACAAGTATCCCCTACAATGGATATATGACTTGTTCAATCAACGACACAAAGCTCAAAATTTTTCTAAGGTGGACCTTTGTTCAGGATGTCACTAATTAAGGGTGAATAAGGGAGATATTCCCAAAACTTCCTTTATAACAAGGAATAGACACTATGAGTTCATAGTGATATATTTCAAACTCACTAATGCTCCAAAAATATTTATGTACTTAATGAATAGTCTTTAGGGATTACCTCGACATATTTTTTGTAGTCTTAATAGATGATATTCCGATATACACTAAGACCAAGGAGGAGAAAGATGAGAATTTGAATAATGTGATAAGGGATTTAAGAAAGGAGAAGATATATCAAAATTATATTAAATGTGAGTTATGGATGAAGGATGTATCATTATTGGGGAATATTATCACCATCAAAGGGATATCTTTGGACTCTTCTAAGACAAAGTTAATCAAAGACTAGCCTAGACCAACATCTATAATAAAGATCCATAGTTTCCTTATATTATCTTAGTATTACCAATGATTTGTGAAAAAAAGTCATGATTATCAAACTCACTTACCAATTTAACATGGAAGGGAGTAAAATTTTTCTAGACCAGTGAATGTGAAGATAGATTTAAGGAGTTATAAAAAGGCTTATCACTACACTAGTACTTACATTTCTCTTTAGTGGGGAAATTTTTATGGTTTACAAATATACTTTAAAGAAGGGTTTGGGATATGTGAAAATGAAAAATGATAAAGTGATAGCATGTGCCTAAAAATGTTGAAATGTAATGAGTATAAATATACCATGAATGAATTGAAGTTAACTACATTGATTTTTTCATTGATGATATGGTAACATTATCTCTATGGGGAGAATTGTGAAATATATATGGATCACAAGAGCCTTAAATATATATTCACACAGAAGAATATTAATATGAACCAAAAAATGTAGTTATAGATAATCAAGTACTATGATTTCAAAATCTATTACCATCATGGGAAATAATAAAAGGTGGTAGATGCTCTAAGTAAAAAGGATCTAATAATTTTATCAGTGATTATAATTAAGATGGATCCAATATTATTAGATTTAAAAAATATGGATATTGTAATAATAAAAGTATATTCATCCGACCTTACTCAAATAACATCTCAACCATCTATTCTTGAGAGGATCAAGGATTTCCATAAAGATAATGAGGTGCTACAGAAAAGGGTATTGACTATTCGATAGTTTAAATTTGTTCAATATGGATTTATAATGTTTGGAACTTGGATATGTTCCCTATAAAAACCAGAGATTCTGAGGGAGCTTCTAGATTATGCACATATCTCATCATTCTCAATTAATTTAAAAATAAATAAGATTTATATATATATCTTAAGAAAAACTTATGGTGGGATAACATGAAGTGGGAGATTGCAGAATTTGTATCTCGATTCTTGGTGTTCCAACAAGTCAAGGCTAAATGATAGATGTATAATGGTATGATATAAATGTTTTCTATAAAAGTATGGAAATGGGAAAACATAACCACATATTTCATCATAGGACTCCCCAGAACACCTAAATACAATAACACCTGCTGGGTAGTAGTCAATCACCATATAAATTCAGAAACTTTCATTACTATAAAGGATGAATTATCACCTGACCAAATCACTAATATATATATATAAGAGAAGTGGTATGATTTATTGTATTTCCACTCTCTATTTTATCTGATTGATATCCAAGGTTTACCTTAAATTTCTAGATAAGACTTCATCAAGCATTGGATATATAACTCAGCTTTAACACAGTTTATCACCCTTAGAAGTATGGTCAGTCTGAGAGAATTATCCAAACTCAAAAGTATATGATAAGGTCTTGTTCAATGTACTTCTAGGGATGTTGGTATCAACACCTTCCCCTATTAAACTTCTAAGACAACAACAGTTTCCATTATAGCATTCAAATGGTACCTTATAAGGACATGTATGGGAAGCACTGTGAGATTATGGTATTTTAGGATAAAGCTAGAGAGAAAACGCTTAAGGGATCTAATATTTCCCAAGAGATGAAAGAGAAGTTCCAAACCATTTAGTGTCACGTTAAATCAATGAAAATTCAATAAAAAATCTACACAGACAACTATCGAAGAGACCTGGAGTTTGGGGTCAGAGATAAGGTGTTCCTTTGTATTTCACCGTGGAAAAAATTCATGAAGTTTGGGAAGAAGGGAAAGATTATTCCTAGATACATCATCCTCTTTGAGATCCTTGATTGCATCAGAGTAGTGGTCTACCCACTATCTCTCACAACTAATCTATCTCATGTATATGATGTGTTTCATGTATCCCTCTTAAGGAAGCACATACCAGACCCCTATCATGTACTGAATCTAGAGATGGTACCATTGGATAAATACATTCCATATGAGGAATGAATATATTGGATCATAGAGATAAATTTCTATGAAATAAGATAGACCACCTAGTCAAAGTGTTACAGTGAAACATCATTTTTGACGAACCAACTTGGGAACAAGAAGAGGTGATGAAGCAGAAGTATCCTTTCATGTTTTCACCTTAGTATGTAATATGAAATTTTGAGGGTGAAATTATTTAAAGGGAACAAATGTAACTTCATGATACTTTAATATATATTTATTTTTTATATTAGTTAAATATCTTTTATATCTTTTGATGCATGTAACATGGGGTTTAAATGAAACAATATACTCTATTAAAATTTTATAACTTAAACATGTCCATTGTAATATGGATGTTAAATTGGAGGGAATTAATAGGACTAAATAAATTAGGAAACTTATATTTTATACATGTATGAAATAAATTCAATTTTTATATATGTACTCGAAATAAAATAACAACCATTTGAAATAGAAATAAATGTTTTCTGAAAAAAAAAGTATTTTTTTTCTCTAAAAAGAAGATTAGTCGTGCTTTGAGAAAATAATTTAAAAATAATTTTTACCAATTGTAGAAAATTTATTTTAAAAAATTACATTAATTTTTGAATTCATCATATCAAAATTATCTTAGGGTAAATTTTTGGTATTTTTCTGAAAAGTATCATTTTTCGATGAATATTGAAAATACTAATTTTTATTTCAAATTGCCTTCTCGTTTAGATAATTTACAAGCCCCATTTAATTTTAATTTTTTAAAAGAAAAATCAGTTTAATTGTATATTAATTAATCCAAATTAGGTCATTATAATCAATTTCATATTGATTATTTTATATAAAAACATTTTCAACTTTGGAATGTTTTTCTTTCTCAAAACCATTTTTTTAAAACATCTATGGGTTTGATTTTAAATTAAGAATTTCCAATTATATGAGTTTAAATTGGAAAAATAGATTCCATATTTTTAACCACCATAATTTATATTATCTAATATTTTGAACTTAATTTTTTACCGTAATGAATAGTGTAATTAGTAAAAATTATATACTGTGGTTAAGGTAAAAACAGGTTTATTAGGGGTTAAACTAAAAATATACGGGTTAAACAAGACTAAATGTTTTTATAATTACTAATTTATGGCCATATTTAAATATGAAATATTATAAGGTTCTAAAATTCTTCATTTTGGTTCCTTTTTTAATGATAAAAATATGGTTGGAATTCTTTCTTTTAAAAAATTCCATGTGCATCCTCTCCGTCACTTATAAAAGGCCATCCATTTCCTCTCCTTCCAACACTTCCAAAAATCACTGGTTTGGTAAATAACTGAGAAAATAACTTCCCCACCTTAACATTATAATAGTTTTTTTGTCATAAATCAATCCTAGAAAGGACTTTGTTTTAAATAAAAAGAAGGTGTCTGAAGAAGAGGTAATGTCCTTAACCGAGTTTTTTATTTTATTTATTATTTTATTTATTATTTTACCTCTATAAAATATTTTTAAAACGTGATTATATAATAAAATAATAATATTACATAGATTTATATGTTTTATGTCAATTTAATTACTTAAAACCATTTCCCCCTCCCTCAAATGGGAAACAAAACCATTAATCGTGTATACGGTGGACTACCACCTCACGAACCAATTTAATTTTTTTCCATCACTACTTCTCGCAATTTGATATAAGGATGTATCTAATGTTTATATATGATATTTATGATATAATTATACTTTTTAAAATATAATATCATATATATCTTCTTACTTTCTATATTTTAGAGAATACAATAACGTTTCTCATGTGTACGATGGACTACCACCTCACGAAGAGATGTGATTAGTTTTTAAATTATGCATTATTTGGAAGGTAATAAGGATTAATTTTATGTTTATAAATGATATAAATTACATATTAAAAATTATATAAAATAAATATATTATATAACATCTTTCCTTATCATTCATTAAATAAATGATAACGTTGTTCGTGTGTACGGCGGACTACCACCTCAAAAAGTGATGTGATTCAATTTTATAACCACATAACATAAATCATATATGTAAGTTTATTTAAATAAATAATATAATATTTATTATTTAATTATAAACATTTAAAATTAAAATAACACTACCTTTTTTCATCATAATCTTCAGGAAATGGAAACGTTACTCGTGTGTATGTACGACCTACCATCTCCATGATTATAATGTGGTTCATTTTTCATAAATATATTTCATGTATGGTTTAAAAAGTAAAATTTATCAAATAAAAATTATAATTAATTCATTTTTAACATTATAGATATTATTAATTAATAATATCTTTGATTGTATTCAACTTCACAAAGTTATTTTGGACATATGAGCTATTTATCATTAAAACATATGACCTGAATTTAATTGATTAAGTAATTTAATATGACATGGAAATGGATAAAATAAAAGATATAATAATAATTAAAAAGGTTCTTAATAAAGTAAATAATTAACTTATGTTTTTTATTCAGGGAGATATAGAATGCATGTGGCAATCGGGCTTAAGGAAAATGATCTTTCTAAACGATCATTTTCTTCAGGTTATGCAATTCCTCTCTATAACTCACTTTATATCTCTATTAATTTCATAGAATGATTATAAATTATTTATATATTTATTTAACATATATACCTATATTACTCTCCCTTAATTTTACGAGGTAATATGGGCCTTATGTTCATTTCTCAAATGCCTTTATTATTAAATTTCTTTTGATCATGATATGAAGCAAGATTATAAAACCCATTTTATTTCTATGGTTAATTATTATGTTATGAATTATAATTTAATTCCTTTATGTAGAACTCATAGATCATGAAAATGTTATGATGGGCTCACCTATATAGTGCTCATTAGGTAAATATTTAGTCTCATGAGGCATCATGTATGGGATTAGGGAGTAAACTTGATCTATTTTGGGAATTTTTCCACCATGTGATATTGTTTAGGTAGTTTTACTTGACTCGTGTTTATGTCATGAAATATATTATTTCCAAATTTCCTATGTTTTCATGATATTATTATTTCATTCCCTTTTGTATGCTTCTACTTGATTACTCATGTGCCTTTAATTTTATGATATTATATTATACCTTTAACTCACATGTTAAGCTTCCTTATTATGTTTATTCCATTATTAGGATTTTTAGATCACCCGTTTATTTATTTATTACCTTGGTTATCCCATATAGTTTTAGGATCTCAAATGAATTTTGGAATCTCACTATGGAGAATAAAATAAATATTCCATGTTTGAGTTTCAATTAGATGTTATATGAACCTATTTTTTCAATGAAACTAGGAATTTTTTATCTTTCTATTGTATTAATGAATATTTATGTTTAAGAATCATGTAATAATATCTATAAATGGCTTGGTTATCCATAGAAACCACACCTCCAAAATCCAAAAGTGACACTTTGATAGCTTGGAATAAATCCAATACACTAGAAGTGTACTCAATACAATCTCAAGGTGCCTAACATGCATATCTAAATTATTAGAGTGTATAAGGATATCATCAAGAAAAAAACAACAAAAGAGTCAATATATGGATAAAATATCATGTTCCTGAGATTTATGAACACCGATATCACCCTTTTTAGCCTAAAAGGCATGAAAAATACTCATAGTCGGTATCTACTCCTGAAAACTATCTTATTAATATCCTACTATCTTTCATGAAGCTACTAGTAGTCAGGCCATAAGTTAGTATTAGAGAAATACCAAGATACCTATAACTAGTCAAATAAATCATCAATCCTCAACAATGGATATTTATTATTTGTGGTTACCTGGTTCAACTTCATATATTCCACACATAACTGAAGACTATCATCTACCTTGTTTATGAACAACACGGATGCACCCTAGGGAGATGTGATCATCCTGGTAACAACTTTCACCTCCAAATCCTCATGATTTACCTTGAGTTCCATCTAATAATTTTAACTCATCTGATATGGAGGGTTTAATATAGTATGCGATATAGGTATGTTTTTTATATCATAATCAATTCCCCTCTCATGAGGTATTCATGAAAATTAATCTGGGATGACATCTTGATACAGGTTCACCACTAAAGGGAAGTAAGAAGCTATTATTGGCTCTACCACAAGATGCATTCCAGCTAACTGCACTATAATAGATCCAAATTTTGTTATTCCAAGTTCCACTTTTTTTCTCCAACATCGCACTAATCAGTCAAAAAACCTTCTCCTCTTTTTTCATATAAAAGGATATACATCTTTGGTAGCTATTGTTGTGCTCTTGATTTCTAGTCAGCCAATGCATGCCGAAGATCACATTGAAACTAGTCATCTTAAGGATTATGAAATCCCATATATATATATAGCTAGAAACTACTACATGATATCATATACATCTCTAAAGATAACACACTTTTATTCCCAATATTTTATCAAGACACATCAACTCAAAACATAACCAGATAGGTAATTCAATCCAAGTAACAATTTGGATAGATATAAATGAATGGGAAGGACTAGTATAAAAAATAGGTCATTAAAGTGTAGAGTTTATTAAGAACATACCTCAAATGGTCGATGATCCCTCTCTATAGTTAACCAAAACCTAGTCAATCACATACACTCAACCTACCTCATCTCCATGAACTTATCCCAAACATGAATGAATCAACCGAGTCATTTTCATTTTTTGGTTCTAAACTTACTATTGGGGACCCTAACCTATCCCATGAATCGATTCCTACACTATACTCAAACCCTCATGAGACCTTGTCTGTATTTCCTTCAATAAAAAATGTTGTAGATGAACTTTATTTCCACAAAAATGATACTTTACATAAGGCTTTGGGATTTTTTTGATAATTTCCACTATTTTATAGTTGAAACACTAAGGAACTATTTCCCCCATATAAGGGGATGAAGATCCCCTACTCTTCTCTAGATGTTTGCTGCCTCTCTTATGTATATCATCTACCTTTATCTTACTACCACTAGAAGTATCACTAATAAGTCTACTGAAGGCTAAAAGAAGACCCAAAACCTTTTCCTCCTTGATATATTTCTTGATTTTCAGGGATTTAAAAATACCCTTTGTATATATCATTAGGTAAAAGTTTCTAACCTACTTTATCTACTCTGGTAGGAGGCTGATCTCAAACTTCCTAGTCATTTGTGCCGAGGTCCTAGGAAATAGAGGAGTGAAGTGAAGTAACTCCATGAAACATGTTTATTTTCAAGACACTATCATTGGGTATTGCTGAAGCTATATGAACTCTTAATAATGGTCTAGCTTTAGAGTACCCATAAATAACTCCTTGAAGAAAAGTTCGTTAAATATAATCCAAGTCATACCTTCACATATCCCAACCTAGTTAATAGAACCCCACCACCTCCTGGTAGGTCATTGTAGCATAAAAGTTTAAAAATTTCACCCATCGAATCTATAGAGTCTCCACTAGATCAAATATTCCCATGATAACATCAATCTGATCCTCAACATCCTAGAGGACTCCAATGGACTTGAATGATAAAGGGTGTTGGAGATAAAAGTCTTGGGTATAGTCAACTGTAGGCTTAAAAAATAATATTCATTATATAGTCATTGTGAATAAGACTCCTAGATGAAGTGTCCTTTCTTCCAAAACCACTGAAGCGGATTATGGACCATTATTCTTCCCAACTAGTGGTAGAACTGGGATTTCCTCCCTTATGAGAGAATCTCAGTCAGCTTCAAAAAGTAGTCCAGTCAAGATTCTACATGGTGAAATTCTTATGAATTTAAAAACAAACATTTAGAATGCCTATAAAAATTCTCTTAAAATAAACTTAAGTATTTTTATGGAACACATAAGGTATTTCAATGGAAAACCTATCCTATGAGAATATTATAAGGAAGTAAACATATCCCTCTTAGTATAACTCAAGGATCAATCCTAGTTCTCTATACTGACACGTTAGTCACAATCATATTTATGTATATATATAAATAAATATATATATATATATATATATATCAAAACAAAATAGTATAATCAAGTTTAACTAATTAGTTCCAATAGATATACCAAAATAGAAAAAAATATATATATACCACTAAATAAAGAATAAAAGTCTATCATGAACAGATAGTACAATCAATAAATAAAATTAAAGAACTATTATATATGCACAATCAATATGTATATATATATATATATGTCATGCGATCTTAAGTTCCTACTCATTATTCATCAACATACCCAAATCCCATAAATCAATAATATCATATACTCAGGATCAACATGAAACTCTAAAACCACAATTGTAATAATATTACTAACAATGGTAACCTATATTTCAGTTACACATATGCTTACCAAGAACACATGAACTCCCCCCCTATCTGAGTCCCAAATAGCCTAAATTCTTTCAAACTTATGACAAAACATATTCAAGAAGAAATAAAAAATAAAAAACTTTCCTTTGATAACACATTGTAAGGCCCAAACCTAAATCACTATGTTCAAGACATAGTGGCACATAGACACATGTGTGCCTCCCCATATGCAATAGGTTTTTGGCTAGTAGTGAAGGTCTTAGTTCTATTATTGGGGAGACTATACCATCAACATCAATAAGAGAAGAATATATAATGAAATATCAGAATAAATAAACAATTATATAAAAAATTCCATGAAAAGTATCTCAAGTCATATGTAAAATAAACCAAGGACCCCAATGTGTTAGGTAAAACAAGTGAGTGTGAAAGATAGATAAGTAAATAAATACCTGTATATCACTCTAATGTCTATCATGGTACCATCTCTAAATAACAAGCCCTATCTCCTAGCCCCCCATTTTTGTGACCATTCCCTTAATTGTATCCCTAATCATGAAGTCTGCATACACATCGATATGTTCATACAATGTGTGAATATAAACCTTTTAGGACAACACCAATGTATCCTTAACATGATGCACATGCATAAGAGTGTATTTCATGATAATAAATAAATGTAAAAGTAACAAAATATAATCATCTACCGAGAAGTCATGCCCTAACTAATCAATCATAATCCCCTAGTCATACCTTCATTGAATCCTTGTTGTAAATATAGTTATAGAAAAATTCATGAACTAAAGTCAACCATAAGGTTTCCACAAGTATCCCACAGTAGTAACAAGGTAAAGAGTCTCTGGTTAAACCCCATATCTCCCACAACCAATCCATAAGGTCATCACAATATGAAACTACCTCGGGTCAGGCCACAAGGCCATCGTATCTAGACATTGTGTCTCAAGTCAGGTCACAGAAGACCATAACACCCCACTATCACCTCTTGGGTCATATCACCTAAGACCATCCTGCCCCCAGGTTAGGTTGTACAAGGTCATCATGCCCCATCATCTAACTCGATCCTATTATCAAGTCACATATAGCGTCTGAAAATGCTCCCTCTCTAGGTATACTGAGCCTTGAGGGTCCATCTATCACTTTGGTACTATCCATAGAACAAAAACATATCATATACCAGTACATTACATAGAAATAGAGATTAAAATATAGAGTCACAACATAAATTATTAAGAGTGAGAAAATGTATCTAAACACTCACACATTTGATCAAACTCAAACATGGGTCTCATGGGATATGCATGCACACACATGTGATCAAACATCAAACATGGCCTTATAGGCTACGCATGCACACAAATGTGATCAAAGTCAAACATGGTCTAAATCATATAAGTACGCAAAAATATACCAAAATAACAAAAATATACACAACCTCATCATTGTAAGGATCTTTCTACCTTTATCTTGTTGATGAAAACATTGAAACCATCGATAGATGATACCTAATCTCCAACTAGATTGATCTGGCATAATGAGAACCCATAGAAATAACTCCAATATAAAATAACTTGTGTAATATGATGAGACTCAAAAATGAATAAATACAAGTGGGAAGGGTTTAAACCAACATACCTCTAAGGATCCACCAAAAATACTAGAATCAATATCAATCAAAAGAGGTTCTGCTAATACTCTATATTCTCCACCATTCTAGAAATGATCCAAGGATTCAGCATTAAATATCATTAGAATCCATAGATCTAAAAAGGAAATTAAGTATCTATGATTATTCTTAATTTAATAAGGGTATATTTATAAGAAACCTAAAGAGTGGAGGCTTTTGGATCACATGCCATAATTACACACCATCAACATACTTGGATCAGCTGGAATTGATCTTGGATAGAGAGGAAATTGTTGTGGTAAGGTTTTGAAGTATATAGGATCAATAGGGATTCCTATAGGAAGAAGAATGAGTTAAAAAAGAATTTAATGACCGTTAAAGATCATTTTTATATCATTAAATCACATGCACATGGTTTGGTCAAATGATTGGAAAAGATGTGCACAAACTATGTGATGATTTCTACCTATCTTTGGCACCCACACTATTTGGTTGCATGGTTTGTCAAATTATGTTCCAACAATTATTTTTTCAGCTGGTATATGTTGCATGGTTTTTTAGGTGAGGATGCATGGTTTGATAAATTGTGACCCTTAACTACGAACCACCCTAAATACCTCTTTGACTAGGCACACAGTTTCCTATAGGATCAACAGGGTGTGGGTAAATCGTGATCCAACCATACACCTTCAAAAGGACACTAAAACTCTCTGAAACAATTCAAAATCCTTAAAAACTCAGTCCAGTCAACTCATATTTCAAAAACACATGAATAAAGGCTAAAATTAACTCATAAATAACCTAAAAAATATTAGTTCATTATAATGGGGATGTTGTCCACACATTTTAACATTATTTTTTGGGGACATTGGTGTCATGAAAGGTATGAAAAAATGGATTGACCCATGATTACACATATGATGCTACCCTGGAAATGTTGGGCTGGGTTTTACACTTGATAAGAGTCCCAAATATGCATTTTTAATTATGACCATATTAATATTAACATGGATCTCTAAACCCACTTGATCCATTCTCTATGTGATAAAAAAATATATAATCGAAGTTCAATGGAATTATACGAGAGTGCACAATTATATTTGAGTGGGGATTACATATTAAGGTTTCCCAAGACTCTTTCACTCTCTTAAAATCATTGATGATTGTTTCTGACACTTTTGTTGGGGCACACGCATCTGTCTGTTCTAGGATGACGGGGATGTGCTATTTGTTTCCCCATATTCCCACTTTCCAAAGGTGGGTGGAACCCATTCCTTGTTCAAGGATGTTTTCTCCTTGATCGAAATGGGATGATGGGATGTCGATTCTTCCTTTCGTGGATTCCTCCTCGGAGCTCGTCACCTAGTCGGGATCTCCCTTATAGACTTAATAAGTTGTTCATGAAACTCTTCTAAATGTCATATCTTCATGGAAACCAGTTAATTACACTTCTTCTATCAGTACATTCCAAGGGGTTCGGTCAGGGCAGTAACCCTTGGTCAGGGGAGTAGTCACGTTGGACATCTCTGGCGTGCCTGGACACTGGAACACTAACGCATCTGGTTTTCTTCCCCTTATTATAGGGCTTCTCAAGGGCACAGAATCCCAAGTAATCCCACATCGAATGTGGGGAATTATATTCCATAGGAATGTATTTGAGGTTTTCCTCAGCTTCCCAAGATTAACACAGGGTGTGTCGCGGGTTTAACGTCTAGTAGAGACGGATCGTACTGATCAAAACACTGACTAGAGTGGATTAGATGGGTGTGACCCCTGGGGGAAACACTGATTCTAGGTGGTGAATTTTCATGATCTCACCGGAATTTGGCAGCTCAGATAAGAATCAGGATGGATAATGGATGGTTAAGTAAAGTGGATGGATAATGAGATGGAGTCGACTTGAGGATGACGGTGATGTCGCGCTTGAGCCTCGAAGAGACCTCCTATGTATCCTCATGGAAGGGAATCAAATTTTGTGTAGTTCATGAAGCGATGAGACACCTAAAGAGGCAACCCATATGAAGGGGACCCGGATAAAGTGGAACCTCCAGGTTGGGGAATGAAATTGGTGTGTGTGCGAACGACAGTGACCCGATGACATGCTGAGACTTACGCGTGATTAGCGGCCTGAGAGTTGGTATGACGCCATAGCGACAGACCATAAATGTGGGTCCCAATTAACAGGACTACAACCACGATAGGAAACAAATACCTATTTTCATGTTTCAAAACCATGTCAATAGGCCCCAAAACTGTGGACATAGGCTATGGCCACAGTTTTGGACAACTGTGGACACTATCGCTGTGGAAGTAGGTCCTAGCCTATTGCCATAGTTTTAATCATGGAAATAGCTTCCTATGGACATGATTTTGAAAACCATGGCAATAGGTCTTAAAAACTACCACTGTGGTAGTTGAACTATAGCCACAGTTTAAACCGTGGCTATAGCCTTGGTAAACCATGGCAATAGCCTAAATACAAAATGTCACCAACAGGTTTCGATCCATGCACCTTTGCTATACGAACCAGAGTACTTACCACTACACCGAGTGACATTACGGGTATATGTATATATATATATATATAAATTGTGAGAATATCCTTAAAACTGTGGCGGTAGGTCTTCCCTCCAATTGTTTGGTGGGAAACTTTTTTCCCACCAAAGCGCGGGAACCCTGTTGCCACGGTTTTTAAAAACCGTGGTAATAAGCCATTGAAAAAAGTGGCCTATAGTCATAGTTCTAAAACTTTGGCTATAAACACTACCTTTTTCCATGTTTCTGATAACTGTGGACATAGTCCATGATAACTTTCCTTTTACCATAGATTTAAAACCCTGGCAATAGGCCACAAAAAATGTGGCTATAGCCACCTAGAGCCATGGTTTTAAAATCGTGGCTATAGGTCTGTGGTAGTAGCCTCATTTTCTAGTTGTGAATGGCTTACCGCTGGACAGGGATCACAACAGTTTACCGCTGGATGGGGTCACAACTACTTACTATTGGATGGGGTCACAATGGCTTACTACTTGATGGTGTCACAACGTCTTACCATTGGATGAGGATCACAACGAATTACCATTGGAAGAGGATCACAATGACTTACCATTGGATGAGGATCAAAATGGATTACCACTGGATGGGGTCACAACGGCTCACCACTAGATGGGGTCATAATGGATTACCACTAGACGGGGATCATAATGGATTACCATTAGATGGGGTCACAACGGCTTACCACTGGATGGGGTTACAATGGCTTACCGCTGGATGGAGTTGAACCTCATGGAGGCTTCCTACATACCCTGTCTAGGAGACAAGGCTCAAAGCCCATGTAGTTTGGGATGGTGGATGCAGTTTAACATCGTGCAGGATGAAAAGGGGGAATGCAGTTTAATGTCATGCGAGACGATGGTGATCTGACATGAAGGGGGTCGGAACCAGTGGTTGTTGGTCTTGAACCTCAGGGAGGCTTCCTATGTACCTCACCTTGGCAAGGATCAAAGTCTGTATAGTTCAGAATGTTGTTTGGTTAATGGACATGAAGATGATTGGGACCAATGGGTGTTGGGCTTGAACCTCAGGGAGGCTTTCTATGTACCTTACCTTGGAAAGGATCAAAGTCCACGTAGTTCGGGAGTGAGTTGGTGAACCGATGTGAAGATGGTTGGGACCAATGGTTGTTGGGCTTGAACCTCATTTAAGCTTCCTACATACCATGCCTTGGAAAGGATCAAAGTCCATGTAGTTCGGGAGTGAGTTGGTGAACCGACGTGAAGATAGTCGATACCAATGGTTGTTGGGCTTGAACCTCAGGGAGGATTCCTATGTACCTTGCCTTGGTAAAGATCAAAGTCCACGTAGTTTAGGAGTGATTTGGAGAACCAACGTGAAGATGGTCGGGACCAATGGTTCTTGGGCATGAACCTCAGGGAGGCTTCCTACGTACCTTGACTTGGAAAGGATCAAAGACCATGTAGTTCGGGAGTGAGTTGGTGAACCAATGTGAAGATGGTTGGGACTAATGGTTTTTGGGCTTGAACCTCAGGGAGGATTCCTACGTACCTTGCCTTGGTAAGGATCAAAGTCCACATAGTTTGGGCTGGGTGTGGGTATTACACTCTAGGATTCCCATAGAGGATGTCATGGTCGGTGCTTTCTCTAAGCCCCTGTGAGTCATGCTTGGTGTGAGAAACAAGAGGCAACAAAGACATGATGATCACACCACAGAAGGTGCATCTGTCGGAAGTGGAATGAGGGCTTACACTTGGTTAGAAACCCAAAGATGAAATGGGGGCTTATGTGTGGTTAGCAGCCCAGGGTGATTTAAATTGGGACTTACTTCAGGGTGTAGGCCCAGGTGGCGACAAAGACCAATAGGAGAGGGACAGGATAACGAAGGTCCTGATGCCTATCTCTCCTCTGGTATTTGTCAAGTAAGAAGATAGGAGGAGAAAAGGTGTTTCCTCCTGAAAGAAAAGCTAGGGGCTTACACCAAAGTAGTTGCATGTCCTTGCGAACAAACGACGCTCCCATAAAGATGATCTCATTCCATGTGAGGAATGATTTCACTCCTGTAGAGACAAGTGGACATAGAGAATGTCTGAGATAGGGAACCCCACGTATGATGCATGGGGCTAGGCCACAGTTTAAAATCTTGTTCTAGGGATGATGGTTCTTGGAAGTTTAATGTCCTACAGCTCGAATGAAGTGGTTGCACTCTGCACCACTAGGTCTTAGGTAACCGATACTTACCTGCCCTTGAGGGAAGGAAGGCATTGGTAATTCCATAGTGAAGGGGTGTTATGGAGCGATCCATTGAGGGGTCCACATTAGTGTGGCTATGCGATGAAGCAATAGCTGTTAGTGTTCATATGTGAATAATCATGAGGTGAAGCCATGCAACGGGAAGCATCGCCCAAGGGACCTTGAAATTGCTTCATGCAAACCTGAAGGGACACACGAGAAAAGGATTTTCTGAGTAAAGGGGTTCATAGGTAGAAGACTTGTGGATCTCTAGTGCTTCGTGAAGTGGAGAGGCTTCACGAAGGGGTGTTCTTTGAGAAATAACGTCACCTAGCCTAGGCATAGGGCATAAATGAATATGGAAGGTTCTTCGTGAAGTGGAAAGGCATTCACAGAGCAATTCCTTATGAAGCAGGGGTGCCTTTCAAATCATAACATTTTAAAGCAATGTGCTTTGTGAAGCATAGTGACCACGCCTTAGCATGCGGGTCACATGTGTATAAAGGGCACTTCACGAAGCATAAACGCTCTATGAAGACCTGAGTCCCCTTGGGGATCTCCTTACTTTGAGGAGGCCCATGGGCTCCGCAAAGGGCATCCATCTTTAAAGAGGGACAGAATTCACGCAAAGGGGAAGGAACTTTGTGATGCAAAAGTACCTTGAAAATCTCATGGTTCACAGAGCAGAAATGGATTCGTGATGTGGGAGCTCATAAGGCGTAAGGTCGGAGGATCCATCCTTTGGGCTCAAAGGGATCCTGGTATTTATAGGCAAGAGGAGCCGTGAAGTAGAGCTTGGTTGGTGTGAAGATGGAGCTTACTCTGCAGTGGGTTCACAAATGCCAAAGGTGTTCATGGAGCATCCCTCCACCTTGCTCCATGATGGGTTCACGAACGTCAAATCGTTTCTTGGAGAATCCCGCCTCCTTGCTCTGCGATGGGTTCGCGAACGTCAAATCGGTTCATGGAGCATCAAACCTTCTTTCTCTATGGTGGGTTCGTGAATGTTAAAGGGGTTCGTATAGAATCATGCCTCTTTTCTCTATGGTGGGTTCGCGAACATCCAATCAGTTTGTGGAGCATCAAGCCTCCTTTATTCGTGGCGTGTTCATGAAGATGGATTTCTACGATGGATGTGGGGCCACGAGGACTTCGTGGGTGGTCTTCGCGAGGCATCCCCTAGTGCTTTCCCACTATTCTTTCTTTTCTTTGATTTTTTCATCAACAAATGACCCCCACCCCACGAACTTCAAGCTTAGGAGAAAATGAGGGTCAAAGTCAAAGGGTCAACTACTAAAATTCCTCAGTCAATCACAAAGGGGACTCGCAAAGGGGGATTGTGAGGGGGAGCGGCATGCGCAGGATAGCATGCTGCAAAGCTCACTGTGGATCTGACGCACTGCAAAGCACCTGGGTTCCTCTCTTATAAATACGGGAGATGACCTCTTTTTTTTTCCTTTCTCTTCTCCGCATTTTTGGCTTTTAATACTCTCGATTCATGAAGCTCCACATATTTCGTGTTTTCTCTCTGCAAATAAGGTCTTATACTTTGTGGAACATAGTGAGTCTTTGACTTCTTGTCAGTGTGCTCTGTGAACTGTGTCTGAAGGCTGGGGCAGGACTCCACGAACTTCCTTCGTGACTGAGCTCCGTGAACTTACTCTGCAAAAGAGATTTGCGAACCAAACCGAAAGAATGCGTAAAATTCAAAACTGGATGCCTCACCGAGAGGATGCTAGGGGGTCCTTGAGGACACTGCCTGAATGGAGGAAATGGCGAATAGATTGGGTTTAGGGGAGCTGATATGGATCCACTCTGACCACAATTCACTAGTGGTGCTGTTATCAGAAAGATATAGGAACTATTATCTATGTAAGAGGCAGCTTCTATATGGATTTGGGCTGAGGTATGACATCTCCATCCCTGAAGTAAGTAGGGATTAACCAGCTTACTAGTTTTGGAGCACGTCGTGCTAGCGCCAGTGGTTCAGGGTGGCTGACGACTATGCTTGGGAGGACTTCACACCCGTTATTGTCAATTGACTGCACAACCATATGAAAAATTTTGATGGGAAAGAATTGTAGATGGAGACATCCTCCCCTCTATAGTAGAATATCTTGAAGGAAGCCCTGAGGAACCCAGGGAAGGGATGGTCCGACAAGTGGGATTTACGCCGGGGAGGCAACTTCACTGATGACTGGGCCTAGGCCTACTAGGTAGGTTCCTCGTGTGAAGATTTCGAGGCAGAGTTGAAGAGATTGGTCCTATACGAGGCGGATTGGGACTCACAATTTCATATCTACCAACTGAAGATGCTAATCCTGGAGTTTTTGAGTAGGTGGTCATTGAGGACCAATACCTACCACTAACACCATGAGGAGGTTGGCATCAATTTATGGGTTGTGCACTAGATCTCGGGGGTCCTGATACTGGGGGTGATGTATGATTAATTTTTCCCTGCTATGGGTGCGTTGGAGGATCTAGAGAAAATGCATCCACTGGCGATGGAAATGATGGAGCTGGTGCTGGGAGAGGACAAGAAAGTAGTGAGAGATGTCCACTTCAGACGGTGGTTCAAACAATTTCTGAAATTCCTAGAAAATAGACAGTTTTCAGTGAGGCCTCATACTTGCCCGAAGAGGGCTCAACGGGGCAAGTATCACTCATATTGGTGGCTCCTGGAGGATAGACAATGGAAAACCTGGGGGTTTACTGTTAGCACTGAGCAGCAACTGGTAGTAAGGCTGGCGACATTCATCATTTCTCTCATCTATAGTTGGATCCTTCTAGAGAGGGATACGAACATGGGCGTGCGACCAAGCACATTTATCATGGCATCCAAGATGGTGACTGGAGGGCAGGTGAACCTCGGAATCCCAATTCTCATCAGGATGTACAAGATGTTGTGGCATATCAGTGAGGGTAGAAGGCTACATAGGATATGTGGGCCATTCCACATCCTGTATGGGTGGATAGCGGTGCACGTCAGGGGGGTCTATGAATATATTAACCCCATCTCTCCTCTAGGATCAAAATTCTGCTCATCCATTCTAAATGTCACGGGGAGATTTCCGGCCAAACTAACTATTCAAGTGGTACTGAACCACATATGGAAGATAGGGGAATTCATCTTTAATTTGTTCCCACTACCAATGGGTGATTTTACTCATGATGGCCAAGAAATGAAAGAGAACTGGTCCTATCTCATGGCATTTTGAGTTGGAGTCTTGGTGGTGAGAGTAGACCGTGAGCCTCTCTGTGAGCCGTACACACAGCACCGATTTTCCAGAAAATTTCTGTGTATGGAGTGGCTGACCCCATAGGTCTATTTAGGGGTGCTCCATGAGGAACATCCCTGTGTGATGAGGTAGATGTGGCTCATTTTCACACGGTAGGATGGAAAGATGCGGAACAAGCTGCATCTTCCCATGACCGTCTTTGTGTTGGTGAAGGAGTATGAAAAAATATGGGAGGAAACCTACCCAGGGGAGAGGCTGAAGTAGAAAACCATTAGGGCTGGTGATGGTGTACCTCCCCAACCTCAAGGATGGAGTCAAAAGGCGGCAAGGACATCCTGTAGTGGCGGGGCTTCCATGGCGGTGAGGCCCGTACCGGTTGAGGGGGAGGCAGTGGTAGCGGATCCAGCAACAAAAAAGGACCTGATAGTCCCATAAGAACAGAGTTATACAGAGGGGAGTCCACCGATAGGATTCAGTAGAATATCTACCCAGGCATTGGGGAAGTGGTTGCGCCATATAGACATGCCGAAGAACGTTGCCTTCCCGAAGGCCTGGGACATCTGGGATGTCAACAGGCAATTCCTCGGACCGTCTGAGATGTGGAAACACTTAAACCATCTTGAGATGTACTTTACAGGAATTGGCCCTGTCAGGGCTGGCTTTGCAGTATCCAAGGAAGAGGCGGAGCTATACCTGACCGAGTTGGATGATTTTTTCCACTCCCAGGGTGCCCCGCGTCCAATGACAGGCTGGGTGAAGGTTTTGTTGGATCAAACGACCCCTCTTCAGTTATCAGCTACCAAACTGAGTGAGATCTTTCCTCTAATAGAATAATTGGATGAGTCCTCTTGGGGGGAGGAGGCCAGTTGTGGGAGCCCATTTTAGGAAGGCGAAGTCGGTGATCAAGGCTTGGATCTTGAGAAATTTGCAGAGGCCCTTGAGGTAACATCCTAAGCCCATTCCTCAGGGTTTGTTTCCAGATCATTTTGAATTCGTCACTAATATTTGAACTATACATGAGAACCTCATACATTGAACTCGCTCCCACCCTACAACAGATGTAGATGTAGCGCCTTAGGGATCTGTGCTTGTTGTTATGGTGATTAGTGCACCTAGCGGGGCCATGGCACTTGATATGGCTCCCCTAGAGTTTTCAGACTTTTCTATAATATACGGAGGGCCACATCTTAGGATCCCCACAACAACAGACTAGGAATGAGACCATTAGTTAAACCTCTATAAGTTTCTTTCGTGCAATTCATGACTGCCACTCATTGACCAGGATAACGAAATTTGTGCCCCTCTTGGTATGCACAGTTATTCAGATGGAATGGGATGCCTTGGCGAGGTTGGTTGGGACTTCTGGCAGCACCTTTCCCAGGGGAATGTTAGTGATCATAGAGGTGCAGATCCAAACCGACCAAGTGGTGGGGATCCCCATCACTGGTGGGATCATTAGTGGGGCTGAACCTGAGATCAATGAGGTGAGATCTGATGATGAGGATCGATCGGACAGTCCAGGTCCCTCCATACATGATCAAACACCAGATTTGGACCCTACTGATGAATTCCTAGGGGTGTTCCCTACATATGATCCTACCAACTGCACTGACTAGGAAGAGCCAACCTCTGATGAAGAGGATAGAAAAATAGTTTGTCACCGATTGTGGAAGGTGATAAAGCACTTCATTGATGACACCCCCAAGTGAAATGGATGGATGAGATGGATAGACTTCATTCGTGGATGCATGAACTATGTGTTGGGAGAGTGGATGCCCAGGTTCCCCACATGCTCGTCTGAGATCTTATGGTGGAGAAGATTTAGGAGTATGATCGTAGCCTCTGTGTGGGCTGGCAGCGGAGGAAAGTGGTGAACATCAAAAGGCTCCGGGAGGCTAAAAGCGAGGTTCAGTGGCTGCAGAACTGGGTGGATGAGCACTCAACCTCCCCCAATGTGCAATGGGAGCTAATATTGTGATTTAAGGCTAAGCTGGAAGAGGCCTAAGAGTGCATGATATAAGCCTCTGCCTAAATGACCGTCATCTGGACTGATGTAGAGAGGGCCCGAATCGTGGCTAACAAATTGCACCCCATCACTGTCGAGGAGTGGGAGCTTAATAGGAGAAAAAATCCTGGACTCCACAAGCCATAGGTTGGCAGAGCTACAATGCGCTTTTGACAGGGTTGACCCATCCATGGGAGGGATTGACCCTCGAGTACTGTAATGATTACAAACCCTCAAACATACTTTCATGATTTGATTTTTTTGTGCCATATTCATGCATGAGTTCCATTATTTGTATTGGTTTATTTCATTCTTGTCATATTTTTGTAGTGTCTAGCGATCAATCCCTAATCTCACGTGGGTCGGGCCCGGTGTGAGAAACAAGGGATGACCACCTTATTATTCCACCCCAAATGTAATAGTGAAAACCAAGCTTCGGGAATCCATGGGTTTTCTACAACCAATCAGGATTTCCAGAAAGAAAGGGGGAGGACCGGCTGGAGGATGAGGACCTCAAAACAGCTAAATCATTGCTTTCCCATTGTGCACTAGTGCACGAGCGGGGTAACGCCAGGGGCGTTGGAATTAATCTGGACATATGGGAGTGGAATGTGTGAATCACAATACCCAAAAATTCAGAACACTGTAGGATGGTGTGACAATGAAGAATAACTATTAACCATGTTTGAAACACAGTGTCTTATTGCGTTAGCCTGAAATGGGGATAACAAATGAGGGATGACCACTAACCATGTTCGAAAATGGGGACTGACTCAAAATGTCATCCACTTTTCTTCCAGAACATTGGCCCAGGACAATAGGTGAGCCATAGGTCGGGCATCCATATTGTTAGGGGGTTCCCTTAGATGTTAAAGAGGAAGAGGGTCTGAATAAAGGGAACACAAAGTGTAGAGTTGGAGTGATGGGTTGTTCGAATGGATTCCAACACTCTTGAAATTACACCACCATGATAAAGGAACATCAGGTGGGTCTATCCATCTGATCATGGATCAAACATACTTCCGAGCAGGACCTCTTCGATAAGGACCTGGAATGACATGTAGTTTTACGTCATACAGTGAGGACGATGCACATAGTTTAAAGGTCAGACTTCCTAAACCAAGGTTAACAGTTTAAAGTCATGTTACATAGACTGTAGGCCCCTAGTTTAAGGTCATAGAGACTGGACCGTGATCGGGGCCGAGGGGCCAGGAGGGTTAATGACCCTGGGGCTGGGCTCGAGGCAGAATGTCTGGGCATCGCTACATATCCTGTAAGGATGAGAATCAATCCAAACATAGTTCTTAAGAACGATGTGTCCAGAGGCCAACATTGATTGGGGAAATCCTCTCTGGAAAGGGATCCAGTGCATCCCATGAATATCATGGGGAATACTGAACTTTTTTAGGGTAGAACTGTAGTTTAGTGTCATAGGTCAAGGATATGTGGGCTCGTTCAGTTTAACATCATACGATAGGACAGGGAGTGAAAGGGAAGATCTCAGTAAGGGAGTATGTGGTGTGGTAGCTATAAACCCAACTTGAATAAGGACATACGGAGTCCGCACCACACCACGTATCCCCGGATGAAGTTCTTTAGGTCATGGGACCAAAAGTGAAAGTTAGGATGGGCCCAAGGAAGAGTATTTAGATGTTACTATGTATCCCATGATGATGTGAATCAAGCCAAATGTAGTTATGGGCACAACATGGTCAGAGACCAATGATGGTATGGGGAATTCCTTTCTAGCGAGGAAGCTGATGCATCCCATAATTATCATGGGGGCATCATGAACTTGTTCAGGGTAGGGGCCGCAGTTTAAAGTCAGGCATTGAGGATGTGGTTACCCAGAATGGAAATTCGGGGTTTGGTGCATATCCCAATGTGATTAAGGACATAAATAGTGCACACCACACCGCACGATCTCTAGGGAATCCTTAGGGTGAGGGACTGAAGGTGAAAATTGGGCTAGGACTAAGACAGGTTGTTTGGGAATTCTTATGTATCCCATGAGGATGGTAATCAAGACACACGTAGTTCTTGGAGCTCAGTTTAATGTCATGCAGGAAGATGAAAGGCATGTGCGGCATGGCTGCGCCAATACACATCCTACCAAAACTACTAAGCCCGCATGAGTCATGGGAAAAAAGGATTAGTGATGGGAATTTCCTATTATTGGGAGGCACACATTAGGGGAAATGGGATTATAGGTGAATGAAATCCCAATAATACCAACCTACCTACTTAACACACCTAGATGCAAGAAGGGGTAAATCTGAGTATGTTATAATTCCACTTGAACATAAGAAAGTGGAAACATGTGAATCATGATTCTTGAGATCTGGACCACAATGATGGTGGCGTGATGATATGGGATAACTTTTGACCATGTTCAAAACACAGTATTCATTTCGCGTTAGCCTAGAATGGGGAAAGACAAAGGAGGGTCAGCCGCTGACCATATTCAAAACATGGGACCTGTCACAAATGTCGTTCTAGGTCCTCAAGGACATTGGCCCAAAATGGTAGGTAAGCCAGTGTGGCATGAGACCAGGACATAAAGGGGGTCCCTTCAGGCATGGAAGAGGATTAGGATCCAAATTACGGGCTCACGAAGCTTGGACATGGAACGAGGGAATGTCCTTGTGAAAATTATACACTTTGGGTGCTTCCATAACACATTTGAGTACAACAATAAGACGTATCATATGGAGGGAGTTGAGTCCCCCTCCAAGGACAAGGGTCCTGAGGTTGCACACTTCCAGCTTAATAGTTGTAGGTTGAGCCATTGAGGGGGCTTCATTTAATGGACTGGGTGGAGGGCGAAGAAGTATCCAAACCCAATGCATAGTTACCATAGGGAGATCTTATTTTAGGGTCATAGAACTCAGACCAGGTTGGAAAAATACATGGGGGAACATGGTACGGCTATTGAAGAAAACCCGACATGAATGAGGACCCACGAGGTAATCGCTACACCACATGTTCCCAAGAGATTTTGGGCCAAGGGGCCGAACAAGGGTAAGATTTTAGATTCCTGGGGTTGGACCCAGAGACAATGTGTATAATCAGTCCTACGTATCTCATAAGGATGAGAATAAATCCATATACAGTTCTAGGAGATGTTGTGTAGTTTAACATCTTACAGCAAGGACGCAGAGTGATCTTAGTTTATGGTCATAGAACTTGGACCAGAGATGGTAGGGAACGCAGGAGAAACATGGTGAGGTAATTATGGAACCTGGATTGAATGAGGACTTGGATTCCATAACACTTTGTGTTTCTTGGGGAGGTCTTAGGTCCAGGGACCAAAAATGAAAGTTAGGTTGGGCCTGAGGAAAAGTGCACAGTCATTCCTATGTATCCCATGAGAATGGGAATCAAGCCACACATAGTTCTAGGGATGGCATAGTTGGATGCCAGTTCCAGAGATAATAAGGTTGTGTGGGTCTGGAACTTTCACCGAAAGAAGCAGTATTTGATAGATCTTATTTGTCCTTTAAAATGAATGAGTGTTTTTTTGTGAAGTGATGGATCAAGGACAGAAATTTCAGGCATCTCCACAATAATCAAGTCATATACAAGCATTGAAAAATGGTATGGTTTTTGACCGATACCAAACATGATTCCCCCTCAAGTGAGGATATCATGGTGTCATGCCATTTTTTATCATGTATCCAGGACGATAATGTCATGGTTTTAGGGTCATGTGATAGGACCAACCATGCACTTTAACGTTATGCGGTATAGACGTAATAGTTTAATGTCATTTGGGACCAGGCATCATAGTTTAAAGTCATATGGATCAGACATATACAGGAGAGATGAGGTTCCAGAAGGAATGTTCACAGTGTGATAAAGCATACCTGATGTGAATGAGGATGAAGTCCACAACATACTGTGCATGATTCTGAGGAGGAAACCTTGTGTTGAGGGGCCAGAAAAGGTTAGAGTATATGGGATAGGAGAGGCTAGCCATCAGTTGAGATGGACCCAAATATAAGATTTTTGGGTGTTCCTACGTATCCCATGAGGATGGGAATCAAGCCGCACGTAGTTCTTGAAGGTTCATTTTAAAATCATGCAGGACAATGTATGGTTTAATGTCATGTGGGATAATAAGTAGAGGGACTAACTCCTAGAAATGGGCGTACGTGATGCGACTATTGCAAACCCAGTGTGAATGAGGGCATAAGCCCACATGCACCATGCCATGTGGTCCTATAAGAGTTAGATCCTAGAAGGAAGAACAAAAGAGATAAATTAGTGGAACTCGAGCTGGACCCAAAGACGAGATGTCTAGGCATTCCTACGTATCCCATGGGAATGGGAATCAAGTCATACGTAGTTCTAAAATAGATCTTAGTTTAATGTATTAGAGCTTGGACCTTGGAGAGGAGGAATCCTTCCAAGTAGGCATAGACCTCAATCCAATTCCTAAGCCCACATGTGTCAAACTCAGAGTGGGAAATAGGGGAGCAAAAGGTTTTTTACAATACCTAGAACGCACACCAAAGGGAAGTCGGTGCGGAACTCCAAATTATGCCTTACCGCGACTTTGTTCTCTTTACGTGAAAATGAACACTGAGGGATAGCTCCATGATCATAAAAATTCCATTTCTACATGATGGGGTGAAAAATAATGTGAATCATGTAACCAGTATTCAAGGCTTGAAGGGGTTGGCATGATGATCGAGGATAACTATTGATCATGTTCGAAACATAGCATCCATATCATGTGGCTTGAGATGGGAACAACAAATGAGCATCGACCACTGACCATATTCACAATGCATGACTTGTATCGATTTGTCACCTGAAACCCTTGAGGATGTTGGCCCATAATGGTAGGAGAGCCCTTAGTCCTAAGCATCCATGCCATTTGGGGGTCCCTTCAGATGAAAAAGATAATATAAGCCCAAATGAATGGTAACACAAAGCCTGAAAAATGGGTGAAATCATGACCAGGTAGAATCTGACACTCCAAGTTCTAGACCAGAGTACTCATGGGCCAATTGGTGAATCACCGGAGAGGGCCGAGGAACCCAACTTAAGGGTAGCTGACTCAAAGAGATAAGAGCAGGGAAAGGAAGTGAAGGTCACTTAGGAGAAAGAGGTATGCGGTGTAGTTGTTATAAACCCTACGTGAATGAGGAAATAATCCCATACCACACCGTATACACCTCTTCTGGAAGAACACGGGAAAATGGGGCCAAAATGATAGGTAAGTTTCTAAGATATGGGGCTGGACCCAAAGAACAAATGTCTGGGCGGTATCACGTATCCCATGAGGATGGGAATCAATCCATATGTAGTTCTGGGGGTTCCATCCAGTTTAACACCATGACAGTAAGGACGAAGATAGGGGCAAGTTATCTCATCCAAGGATGTGTATGGAACAGCGAGTAACCCGATGTGAATGAGGACATAATCTCATACCACACCATACAATCCTAAGTGAGAACTTGGGTCAGGGACGGAAAGGTCAAGGGACCTGAGGCTGGCTTTGAACGGAAAGTCACGACCAGCTTGCAGTTTAACGTCTTGAAGTGAGTAAGAAGGTGATCTTAGTTTAGGGTCATAGAGCTCGGACCGTGTATTCTTAGTTTAATGTCATATGCGTCAGATAGAGAGGGTGAATCATCGTGCCTATGGAAGACCACAAAATGACAACAATGATAGAATACCCCTATTGACCAGATTCACAACATAGTATCCACCCTTGTGTGACCAGAATTTGGGGCAGACAATTGAGTGTCGACTGTTGACCATACTTGTAACACGAGACTTGTATCAATTTTCTTCCCGCAATCCTTGAGGATAATAACCTATAATGGTAGGTGAACCCTTGGGTCGAGCATCCATACCATTCAGAGGCCCTTTTGGATATAAAAGGCGATGTAAACCCAAATGATGGGTCTTGTAAAGCATGATGGGTCTTGTGCTCGCAGGACGGACGATAAATGGAGGGATGTCTCAAGGGGATATGTGTGGTGTGGAAAAATAGCCCAAAATGAATGAGGACGTGATTCCATACCACAACACACAATACTAAATGAGAACTTGGGTCAGGGGACCAAAGGGGTTGAAGGATCTGAGGCTGGGCGTCCCAGCAAACTGTAGCCATATGACCTCTCATACAGGCATTGCCTTCATAACTCCTAAGCTCACATGAGAAATGCTCAGTGTGGGAAACAAGGATTAGGACTAGGCTCTCCCTATCACATGTGGGTTAGACAGCTAGAATTACACTTCTAATCAAGGCAGACCGAGATTTGGAGAGACAACGGGTCAGTATGAACCACTACACTCCATGTTTGGGATATATGGGGGTGGTGACAACAAAAAAGGATAGTTGTTGGCCAGATTTGAAACACAACATCTATATCATGTGACCTGAAATGGTAATGACAAATGAGCATTGACCGCTGACCATATTCACAATGTGGGACTCGTGTATATATTTTTTTCTAAAACCCTTGAGTACGTTGGCTCGAAATGATAGGAGAGCCCTTAGGCTAATTATCCTTATCGTTCGGGGGGGGGGGCTTCGGATGTGAAAGATAATGGGAACCCAAATTGTGGGGTGTGTGGATCATAACGGCTCCTGAGAAATTTCAAATAATTTAAGACAACAAAAGTGATAGAGATCTTCAGGGGAGAGGGATACATGGTACGTTCATGATGAACGTGATGTTAATGAGGTAAAACTCATTCACCACACCATGTGTTTAGTGTCTCAATGTTTGGGTCTAGGCCTACAGATGAAATGTCTAGGCGGTCCTACGTATCCCATGAGGATGGGAATCGAGCCACATGTAGTTCTAGAAGGGACACATAGTTTAACGTCATGTGGTAAGGACATGGGAGGATTAGAAGAACGGGGGAGGGCACATGGTGCAATCATCATAACCCTGACATGGGTGGGGCCAAAGAATCCTATACGATGCTGTGTAGGATCCTCCAAAAGAACTATGCCCATGAGGGGATAGTCAAAGAGGAAAGTAGGGTTGTACTCAAGATAGGGAATCTAAGCATTCTTACATATCCCATGAGGATGGGAATCAAGCCATACGTAGTTCTTTAGATGCAATTTAACATCTTGCAGGCGATGCATAGTTTAATGTCATGTAGTACATTTCACAGTTTAAGGTCATGTAGAACCGGACAGTTTAAAGTCATGTAGGATGTAATGCAGTTTATGATCATGCGGGACCATCATGAAATTTGGGGTCATGCAGGACCGTAACGAGGAGGGGCTCAGGAAAAGTATTGCTTGAAGAAATTGGCATTGGTGGGAGGAGTTATACGCTCACCATCCATTGTAACCAGCGAGTATGCTCCATTAGGGTAAACCTTGTGAACAATGTAAGGTCCTTCCCATTTGGGTTCCAACTTGGGTGGTTTCCTACCAGGTATCATTGGTTCCCTCAAGGCCAATACCAAGTTGCCTTGCAAGAAGGAGTGGAGGCAAAATTTCTGGTTGAAATCTCTAGTTATCTTGTTCTGATGCCTTTCCAGATTGTGCAGGGCACGAATTCTATTCTTGTTGAGCACTTCCAACTCAGCCAGATAGATTTTGGCTACTTTATCTGGTGCTTTCTAATCATAGACAGTTGTGCACAATTAAGGAAATTGAATCTCAATGGGAAGGATGGTGTAACAGCCCGAGATTTTATGAAAAATATTCTTTTTTATTTCACTAATGTCTTGTGTTGTACGCTACACCAAAAGGAGCTTGCACAACACGCATCCTTGACTTGCCTTGCATTACACGCAATCGCAACCTTCCTCGATAGCGTGTGTGGTACGTAATACTGAGTTTTACGAAACAATGATATGCTATTAAAATATTATTAAAACTAGCCGTTATGAATAGTAATAACCACTTTTTAAATTTTAGAAATTTTAGCTCTCAAAATGGACTTCATTTTTGGATTCGGAGTATCGAATTTAGCCTAAGGTGAAATTTTGGTACTTTTCGGATAACTTTCATATTCTGATGAATAGTAAATTATAATTAAAAACAACTTTTTTAATCAAAATAATTAATAGTGATAAATCATTAATTTGAGTGGTTTTAAAGTATATTTAGAATATATTTTTACAATTTAATACAATGTTGGTCATTGGATGTAATTTCACATTTAAACTAGACATAAACAAGTGTCAATCTTTTGATAGATATTGTTTCTTAAAAACACGCTATTTGTTTTAACAGCGGGATTTAATTACAAAATTAATTAATGCAACTTTTATGTTATGAATTTGGTAAAATAGACTTCATTTTTGAATTCGGAATATGAAATATAGCTTGGGATGAAATTTTGGCATTGTTCTGAAAAACATCAATTTTTGATGAATAGTGAAACTACTAAGTGGTAGTTAAAAAAACTGAATTTTTCATAAAACTTAATTTTACCGCTTCTGTGAATGGAATTTCAAAAATCCGAGAGACACAGTTGATGTCAGTAAGTAAAATGTGGTTCAATGAGATGAAAATAATTTTTGGTGAATAGTAACTTTTTACTTTTATTTACCACGGTTAAAAGTAAATAGGGTAATTAAGGGTAAAAATGATATTATTATTACCCTAACACATGTCCTAATTCTATTGGACAAGTGTAATTCGACCAAAAACAAGCTTAGGAATAAAATATGACCATTTAGGCCCACTTGGATTAGATTAAGACATTTATTATTATTTAATTCAAAGAAGAGTTAAAAGAGTCAAAATCAAAGTTTATTTACTAAAACATTTTTAATATAGGGTTTTACATAAGATAAATTCGATTTTAAATATTCATTATAAATCTAAAACGATTTCCTACATGATGGTATTTTATTTGTAATTTTTAGACATCAAATAAGTTAATTTATTTATGACACAAAGATGATGCAGTAATTATCTTATTAATGAAATATTGACATAATTGATGTTATAAACACCAAACTAAATATAATTTGAGACTTTTTATGAATTCCACTAATTTTCTAGGTTACTATGATATATTAGTGTTGATTCAATCAACTTGGTTCGAACATATAATTCTTTTATGATTTTCACAAAAATCATGTATCAAATAGTGTCAAAATTGACACAAAATAGTTTTTAAATCAAATATTATATTATTTTATTCCTAAAAATCTAAGGTTCGGCCAAATGACTTAGATAAGGATATATGTATTAATAATATACAATTTGGGGTTCGTTTGGCATGTTATAGTAAGTTTATTAACCATATAATGTAAGAAAACAAAAAAGACATGGTAAAAGTTAAATTATTTAACTTAGAGTTAAATCTAATTGATAAGGTTAAAATAATAACCTAAACTTGTCTAAATATTATTGGTTGATAGGATTTCGATCCATCCCCACTTTAGCTTCGAAATAAGACCCTTTGGAACCATTATAAACAGATTTTGACTTTAATATAAAATAATATTTTAAGATATTCCTAAGGTGCCCCTCTCCTCCCTTATAAAAGGACACCTCCTCCCCCTCCTCCTCACACCAATTTGAGCACTCAAGCTCGGACAACCCCTACCATTTTCTCCTCTCCACTTCCCTAGAATAATCCTAGAGGTCCTGGTCTTCTCCAAAGACCAATCTTAGTTCCTTAAGTGGAGGATTCAAAGAGGTGTTCCAAAGAAGAGGTAATATCCATTACCGATCTTTTCAATTTATTTCTTCTTCAACTTCTTCTTCTTTAGTTGTTTCATGATAAAGTAATAACATCAGTATTACTTACATACTGATATGTTATTATAAATATGAAACAACCCTAATTCACCTTCTATCCATCCTACGGAAAAATGAAATCACCGCGCGTGCGTACGTACGGAATACCGTCTCCACGCCGTGGTGTAATCTATTTTTCCACCATCACCTTACAAGGATGGGTATAATGGTGTAATTAGTAACTATATATGATTATTATGAAGTAATATTGATACTGAAATAATATATATATATACTCCAATACAATTCCACGATCATAGGAACGATATCATCACTCGTGCGTACGTACGGAATACCGTCTCCACGATGTGATGCGACTCGTTCTACATGATCTTCATTTCATAATGATTATATAAATGAATTGAATGAATGAATATGGTATATACTACACTAATACCATTATGTAAATGAATTATCTATAACCTAAAGATAATAATAAGAATTTATTCGACAAAACACGCATAAGAACAAAAAGTTATAAAGACCCGAGTAACAAGTAACAATGAAATATTACTAACAAGAAGCTAATAATATGACCATATATGATATCATATCAATATGTATGATTCTGGAATAAGTCAATAACATTATTTAAACCATTATACAGGAGCTTCGGACACGAACAAAGCAAATCAGACCTAAGGTAAGGGAAATATCACAATCTCATTTTTATCCGAGATTGTTTTTACTTTGGTAATTACTGGGGTGTATTTTATCATCCACATCCATGTTTCCTAAATATGTAATATTATTTCCATCCACTTACAATATTTTAAATCCAATTTTACCCTTCGGTGAGTTTTTAGTAAAAGATATGAAAGGAATCTTTTGTCATTTTTCGTACGAGGTACTTTTTGACTTTTCCGACAAAACTACGAAGAATGTTTTTTAACTTAAACGGCACGAATGGATTTTTACGGTTTTATAAAGCCTTATTTTCATGAAGCTCCCTCCAAAAGATTTCATGAATATTTTTAATAAAATCTCTTTCTTTTAAAATTTCATGATGTTTTGTGAAAAGAAATTGTTTTTGAAGAAGAAAGGATATTTTCCTCAAGAATTCATTTCAAGTGTTTTATCAAAATTATTTTCCATCTAAGATAATAAAGGGTTCTGTTTATATCCATATTGTTACATTTATTTGACTATGTTGTGATGGAATTATGTTTATGAATTCCTTTATCTTATATGAATTGATTTATGATGTCATGATGTTTCAAGAATCCCATTTTTGTTACATGTGTTATGCGATGATGTATGTTTTATGATTATGTGGCACACATAAGAAAGGATTCATTATAAGATGGGTGGGACCTATATCTCCCTCCAATGCATTGGGTAATGATTTTATATCTCATGAGATAGACATGGCTGGAACGGAAGGTTATTTCGGTTCAGTGATACAGGACTGAAACGAGGAGTGAACTCGGTTCAGAAAGGGACTTTGTCCACTAAGATAGTCTTGGCAACGAGTCATGACTAACAAGAAATGATTTTCCATGATTATGTGTGCATGCCACAAAGTTTCAAGTTTTATGTTATGATTATGGGGATCTCATTTTCACTTCTATGATTTATTCCATGTTAAGATATTATGATCTCTTTTGCAGGTTTTGATTTTCATAAAGATATGATATGATTTTTATTTCCTTTATTTTCCCTTGCTGAGCATATGAGCTCACCCTTTTATGTTTTCTTTTCCCCAGGATATAAAGAAAGGTTTTAGGTATAAAAAAAAAGAAGATCTTTATGGGAGATGTTGAAGATCTTTCACCACGATTAGAAGATTATATTCCGAGTTTCCAAAGACACTAAACTATTACGGTCCTTGTGTGTGTGTTTTTGTTATGTACTAAGTATTCCGCAAATGTAATGTAATGTCCATGTACGTCAAGATACGGGTCTCTACAGTTGGTATCAAAGGAAAGGTTTAGTCAACCTTTGGAAACTAGGATGCGAAAACGTTAGTGAGATCCCTAGAGATATTTCTAAGGTATGTCTAGGGATGTCTCTAAGGTTAAGAATACGTATAGGTTATAGTCCTAGAATTGCGCTAACGATCTTCGAATTTAACCTAAGATGTTAGATATTGAGGGTACTACCCCTTTATTATGTTGGTTTCCCTAGCATGATTTTTGCCTCTCATACTATTCTTTTGGGGTTTTAGACGATGGCTGGAACCCGAAGGAACCGTGTTAATGCGGAATGTGATGGGAAATGCAATGATTGTCCCCCTGAGCAACCAAACGATATGGGAGCCGGAATGCAAAATCTTGTATCCATGCTCACACAACTTTCTCAAGCTATGAATCATGCAGGACTTCCAAACGAGCAAAGGAAGGAGAAACATTCTGTTGAATCCTTCATGAGGCAGCGTCCACCTTCTTTCAGTGGGTCTACTGATCCATTAGTTGCTGAACAATGGATTAGTACTACTGAAAAGATATTTCCAGTTCTTCAATGTTCTGAACATGATAAAGTCATCCTAGCAGTGTATCGTTTGGAAGGAGATGCTGATCAATGGTGGAATCTTATTAAGAATACGAGGCAAAGGGATTAAATTGAGTCTATGGAATGAGACGAGTTCAAGAACTTATTTTTCAATAAGTAATTCCCTCGTATTCTTCGAACAAAGATGGAGAAGGAGTTTCTTGAACTAAAGAAAAAGGATGATGAATCTGTTGGTATATACGAAGCGAATTTTACAAGACTTGCAAGGTATGCATCTGGCATTATCATCCAACCTGAAAGTAAAGTTGATCGATTTTTCAGTGGATTAAAACCAAGTCTTCGAAGGGCATTAGCTATAAGAGACTTCAGTAGCTATGAAGAAATTGTGCGTTGTGCTATCAAGGTAGAAATGGAAGTTGGTGTTACATATCCATCTCATGGTTTTGACAAAAAACGAAAGATGGAGTTCAAGGAGAAATCTCAGAATAATGGTGAAAAGAAGATGAATGTTTCCTTATGCACAAAGTGTGGAAAGAAGCATGGTGGAGATTGTCTTAAAGGGACTAGAAAATGTTTTAAGTGTGGAAAAGAAGGTCATCGAGCAGCTGAGTGTCGAAGTAATGGAAAAAGGGTTTCTAATGATGTGAATAAAGCAAACACTGCAGAGAACGCACCACCAACACTTCAATGCTTCAAGTGCAAGGAAATGGGGCATTATGCTAATAAATTCCCTAATCCAAGGGTTAGTGATGGTCAACATGAACAACCATTGATGGAAAAGGACAAAGGGAAGTCACATGCGATCACTATTGGCAATGTTGAATATGACAATGATGTGGTGGAATGATTAAGTGTTTATGTAATGGGATTCCAAAATAATGTTGTATCATTGAGTATTGCAATATTTATTGATGTGGTATTCAAAGTGATTGAGATATTTTTTGGAAATAATATGATATGCGCATAATGAAGGGAAAACTAGAAAATGAAATGTTTAATAGTATTCATGAGCTCATGATTGATATAAGGACTAAGTGATATCATGGTTTGAGTGAATAGAATTTTGAGGATTTTGGTATGTGGAAAGTGTTAACTTTAAACTGCATTCATGTTTTCACTAAGGTATTCAAGAGAATACATGATTAAGGACTTTGAATGTTTGTAATGTGACCAACAAAACATATCTTATGATATATGGGGATCAATGATGGTATTAAATCTCTGGTAATCATTTTCACTAAGTTATGAGAGTGGACTGCAATATTATGGATAAGCCTAAAGATTGAAATGGATTATGTTGGACATAAGTTAGTATTGTTTAAGGATAGAAGATTTTCGATATTATTGATGGGATGTTATAGTAACGTAGTTTTAGAAAAAGGACAACCTGCAGGACGGGCGACAGCCCATCGCTTCGGACAAGGCTGTAGGAATCGAACCCACAACCGAAGTGCGACTGGCCTTTATCGCCTACCACTGACCTACAGGAAGTCCCTGTTTAGTAGAAACTAGTGTTATTATATTAAGCAGTATGATATATGAAGTATAAGCCCATTTTAGTAACCATATATGATTAATCCCACTATAGATCGACTTATATATATAAATTTTGCTAACCTTTTGAGACAGATGGAATGACCCGTCATTCTATCACATGATCTGCTAACACTTCACGAATAAAAAATTCAACTTCATTTATTTAAGAGATGAAGTGGAAATTGTTAAAGGCACGAACAACAGTGAGATTGTACCAAAATAAAGTAAGTATTTATTCTAATTCAAATTCTTTAACTTTAGGGAAATGATCTTGAAAACCAAAAATGTTGTCCTAGTTCTCTTATACCTGATGAATCAGATGGTACCTTAGATCGTCACAAATTTATGGATTTGTGATTACTGGCTTTTCCATAGCCATGTTCTCTACCACTCTCCATCAGAACATGATGGTTAGATTTCTCTTCCATATCCATATTTTCACCTATGTGGAAACCCAGTGATTAGTTTATTTGGGTAATCGTTACATTTCATACTTTAGTTTTTAAAGCCAAGTTTTGGTATTCCTTTTTACGATGTGGGTTTATATTAAAGAAACTTTCGAATAGTAAACCATTTATAACCCCGACGAATTTCGAGGGCGAAATTCATTTTAAGGGGGGTAGAATGTAACAGCCCGAGATTTTATGAAAAATATTCTTTTTTATTTCACTAATGTCTTGTGTTGTACGCTACACCAAAAGGAGCTTGCACAACACGCATCCTTGACTTGCCTTGCATTACACGCAATCGCAACCTTCCTCGATAGCGTGTGTGGTACGTAATACTGAGTTTTACGAAACAATGATATGCTATTAAAATATTATTAAAACTAGCCGTTATGAATAGTAATAACCACTTTTTAAATTTTAGAAATTTTAGCTCTCAAAATGGACTTCATTTTTGGATTCGGAGTATCGAATTTTGCCTAAGGTGAAATTTTGGTACTTTTCGGATAACTTTCATATTCTGATGAATAGTAAATTATAATTAAAAACAACTTTTTTAATCGAAATAATTAATAGTGATAAATCATTAATTTGAGTGGTTTTAAAGTATATTTAGAATATATTTTTACAATTTAATACAATGTTGGTCATTGGATGTAATTTCACATTTAAACTAGACATAAAAAAGTGTCAATCTTTTGATAGATATTGTTCCTTAAAAACACGCTATTTGTTTTAACAGCGGGATTTAATTACAAAATTAATTAATGCAACTTTTATGTTATGAATTTGGTAAAATAGACTTCATTTTTGAATTCGGAATATGAAATATAGCTTGGGATGAAATTTTGGCATTGTTCTGAAAAACATCAATTTTTGATGAATAGTGAAACTACTAAGTGGTAGTTAAAAAAACTGAATTTTTCATAAAACTTAATTTTACCGCTTCTGTGAATGGAATTTCAAAAATCCGAGAGACACGGTTGATGTCAGTAAGTAAAATGTGGTTCAATGAGATGAAAATAATTTTTGGTGAATAGTAACTTTTTACTTTTATTTACCACGGTTAAAAGTAAATAGGGTAATTGAGGGTAAAAATGATATTATTATTACCCTAACACATGTCCTAATTCTATTGGACAAGTGTAATTCGACCAAAAACAAGCTTAGGAATAAAATATGACCATTTAGGCCCACTTGGATTAGATTAGGACATTTATTATTATTTAATTCAAAGAAGAGTTAAAAGAGTCAAAATCAAAGTTTATTTACTAAAACATTTTTAATATAGGGTTTTACATAAGATAAATTCGATTTTAAATATTCATTATAAATCTAAAATGATTTCCTACATGATGGTATTTTATTTGTAATTTTTAGACATCAAATAAGTTAATTTATTTATGACACAAAGATGATGCAGTAATTATCTTATTAATGAAATATTGACATAATTGATGTTATAAACACCAAACTAAATATAATTTGAGACTTTTTATGAATTCCACTAATTTTCTAGGTTATTATGATATATTAGTGTTGATTTAATCAACTTGGTTCGAACATATAATTCTTTTATGATTTTCACAAAAATCATGTATCAAATAGTGTCAAAATTGACACAAAATAGTTTTTAAATCAAATATTATATTATTTTATTGCTAAAAATCTAAGGTTCGGCCAAATGACTTAGATAAGGATATATGTATTAATAATATACAATTTGGGGTTCGTTTGGCATGTTATAGTAAGTTTATTAACCATATAATGTAAGAAAACAAAAAAGACATGGTAAAAGTTAAATTATTTAACTTAGAGTTAAATCTAATTGATAAGGTTAAAATAATAACCTAAACTTGTCTAAATCTTATTGGTTGATAGGATTTCGATCCATCCCCACTTTAGCTTCGAAATAAGACCCTTTGGAACCATTATAAACCGATTTTGACTTTAATATAAAATAATATTTTAAGATATTCCTAAGGTGCCCCTCTCCTCCCTTATAAAAGGACACCTCCTCCCCCTCCTCCTCACACCAATTTGAGAACTCAAGCTCGGCCAACCCCTGCCATTTTCTCCTCTCCACTTCCCTAGAATAATCCTAGAGGTCCTGGTCTTCTCCAAAGACCAATCTTAGTTCCTTAAGTGGAGGATTCAAAGAGGTGTTCCAAAGAAGAGGTAATATCCATTACCGATCTTTTCAATTTCTTTCTTCTTCAACTTCTTCTTCTTTAGTTGTTTCATGATAAAGTAATAACATCAGTATTACTTACATACTGATATGTTATTATAAATATGAAACAACCCTAATTCACCTTCTATCCATCCTACGGAAAAATGAAATCACCGCGCGTGCGTACGTACGGAATACCGTCTCCACGCCGTGGTGTAATCTATTTTTCCACCATCACCATACAAGGATGGGTATAATGGTGTAATGAGTAACTATATATGATTATTATGAAGTAATATTGATACTGAAATAATATATATATATACTCCAATACAATTCCACGATCATAGGAACGATATCATCACTCGTGCGTACGTACGGAATACCGTCTCCACGATGTGATGCGACTCGTTCTACATGATCTTCATTTCATAATGATTATATAAATGAATTGAATGAATGAATATGGTATATACTACACTAATAACATTCTGTAAATGAATTATCTATAACCTAAAGATAAGAATAAGAATTTATCCGACAAAACACGCATAAGAACAAAAAGTTATAAAGACCCGAGTAACAAGTAACAATGAAATATTACTAACAAGAAGCTAATAATATGACCATATATGATATCATATCAATATGTATGATTCTGGAATAAGTCAATAACATTATTTAAACCATTATACAGGAGCTTTAGACACGAACAAAGCAAATCGGACCTAAGGTAAGGGAAATATCACAATCTCATTTTTATCCGAGATTGTTTTTACTTTGGTAATTACTGGGGTGTATTTTATCATCCACATCCATGTTTCCTAAATATGTAATATTATTTCCATCCACTTACAATAGTTTAAATCCAATTTTACCCTTCGGTGAGTTTTTAGTAAAAGATATGAAAGGAATCTTTTGTCGTTTTTCGTACGAGGTACTTTTTGACTTTTCCGACAAAACTACGAAGAATGTTTTTTAACTTAAACGGCACGAATGGATTTTTACGGTTTTATAAAGCCTTATTTTCATGATGCTCCCTCCAAAAGATTTCATGACTATTTTTAATAAAATCTCTTTCTTTTAAAATTTCATGATGTTTTGTGAAAAGAAATTGATTTTGAAGAAGAAAGGATATTTTCCTCAAGAATTCATTTCAAGTGTTTTATCAAAATTATTTTCCATCTAAGATAATAAAGGGTTCTGTTTATATCCATATTGTTACATTTATTTGACTATGTTGTGATGGAATTATGTTTATGAATTCCTTTATCTTATATGAATTGATTTATGATGTCATGATGTTTCAAGAATCCCATTTTTGTTACATGTGTTATGCGATGATGTATGTTTTATGATTATGTGGCACACATAAGAAAGGATTCATTATAAGATGGGTGGGACCTATATATCCCTCCAATGCATTGGGTAATGATTTTATATCTCATGAGATAGACATGGCTGGAACGGAAGGTTATTTCGGTTCGGTGATACAGGACTGAAACGAGGAGTGAACTCGGTTCAGAAAGGGACTTTGTCCACTAAGATAGTCTTGGCAATGAGTCATGACTAACAAGAAATGATTTTCCATGATTATGTGTGCATGCCACAAAGTTTCAAGTTTTATGTTTTGATTATGGGGATCTCATTTTCACTTCTATGATTTATTCAATGTTAAGATATTATGATCTCTTTTGCAGGTTTTGATTTTCATAAAGATATGATATGATTTTTATTTCCTTTATTTTCCCTTGCTGAGCATTTGAGCTCAACCTTTTATGTTTTCTTTTCCCCAGGATATAAAGAAAGGTTTTAGGTATAAAAAAAAAGAAGATCTTTATGGGAGATGTTGAAGATCTTTCACCACGATTAGAAGATTATATTCCGAGTTTCCAAAGGCACTAAACTATTACGGTCCTTGTGTGTGTGTTTTTGTTATGTACTAAGTATTCCGCAAATGCAATGTAATGTCCATGTACGTCAAGATACGGGTCTCTACAGATGGCCTCCATCCCATATACTAGGGAATATGGGGTCACTTGGGTGGAATTATGAGTTGTCGACCGGTATGCCCAGAGGGCATTGGGGATCTTGTCTGACCGACTATTCTTATTTTGACCAATCATTTCCTGCAGAACATTATAGAGGGTTTTGTTGAAGGCCTCGATCTGTCCATTTTTTAGGGTATGATAGTGGGAGGTATGGTTAGAACAGTTGTTGTACTTAGCATACAACTTCCTCACCTCAGTTTCCTGTAAGTTTGTACCATTATCGGTGAGGACAGCTTGAGGGACTCTGAATCAGTGAATGATGTTGGATATCACAAACTCAACGATGGAATGGGTCCGGACCCCTTGAGCGAAACTGCCTCTTCCCGCTTGGAGAATAAATTCTTATTAGTAAGGATGAATCTCCACTGGTAAGCTGTCATCAGTGGATATGGTCCCATGGCATCGAGTCCCCATACCAAAAATGGCCAAGAGTACTTGGTGTAATGGAGAGGCTCTGGCGGTCGATGCATAAATTTAGAATGAATTGGGAACGCATGGCATCTCTTGGAAAAATCAATGTAGTCATGGATCTTAAAGGGCCAAAATTACCCTAGTCTCTGGATTTGGTGAGATAGTTTTGGCCTAGTTTGATGTGCCCCACAGGAACCGGTGTGAACCTCTTGCATGACTTGAGAAATCTCAACTCCTTGAATAAAACAGAGGATAACCCCATCAAAATCATGCTTGTAGAGGATATTCTAATATACAGGGCCATCCTGGAGGGTGAACTGTAATGCGTGGGATCATATTCGCTCGTTCTCAGCCTGATCAGTCGGGAGGTAACTGTTTTGGAGATACTCAACAAAAGAGGTTCTCCAATTAGGAGTCACTTCAATCACTTCATCTAGGGGACCTGGGGGTGCTAACATGGAGGCTCTAGTGGTAAGGTGACTCACCTGCAGGTTTTCATCATCGTCTGGGGTGGCGGGAGTAATGACTCTTCGGTGTGTCACATGGATAATTATATCGTTTATTTGGGCTCTTTGAGTGATAAAATTAGGCTGCCTAGGGCGTCAGCCTGACCATTCTGAGATCGAGGGACATGAGTAACTTTCATCCAAGATGGGAACTGGTCCATTAGCTGGAGAGTGTGCTCCAAAAATGGTATGAGCTCTGGATTTCTGACGACATATTCACCGTTGATCTGTTTGATGAATAGTTTGGAATCCCCTTTTGCATGCAAATGGGGCATATCAATCTCGAGGGCCAGTTCAAGACCAGTGATGAGGGCCTGATACTTTGTCTCATTGTTGGTGCAGCCTTCTGACAATAGGAATGAATAAGGTAGAACGACTTGTGCTGGGGTAATGAAGACGATACCCAGGCCTACTCTATTTATCCTAGGGTCATTGAGCCTTCTACCGATGGGGCTCCGAGAAGCACCATCGAAGTGAATCTACCATCATAGCGTAGCTTGGTCTACCAAGTAGATTGACTCATTGGGGAAATCAAGATCCAAGTACTGGTCAGTAGGAGTCAGATGGTCAAAAAGTAAGTCTTCTAATGCTTTCCCCCTAATAGCCTTCTAAGGGACAAACCTAATTTTGAACTGTTATAAAATCACTATTCACCAAGCTAGATGACCTGTCAACATGGGGTGGTTTAGGATGTACTTCAGGTGATCTACTCAGGACACCAACTGTACCTCATGATTTTGTAAGTAATGTCACTGCTTTTGTACTACGAATACCAGTGCGAGGTATCTCTTTTAGATAGGGGAGTATCTGCTCTCTATATCAAGGAGCATGCAGCTGAGGTATTAGAGGTTGTTCTCCATCCCCTCATTGTTCTTCTGGGTGAGAAGGGCACTGAGATATCATTCCAAGGTGGTCACATAAAGGACCAGCAGCTTTTCGAAGATAGGTGGAATTAAGACCAGAGGCTAGAGTAGATAATGTGTGATTTCCTTGAACATAGTATGACATTCTTCATCCCACTCATAGAATGTGCCTTTCTTCATGATCCAAGAAAAGGCTTACACTTTTCGGCCAAGTTCGCGATGAATCTGCGTATGTAGGCTAAGTGGCCTTGGAAAGATCAAAGTTCCCGAATGTTGCTCGGAAGAGACATCTAGAAAATGGCCTTGATCTTATCTAAGTTGATATCAATGCCCCTGTATCTGACAATGAAACCGATAAACTTTCTAGAGGTGACACTGAAGGCACACTTCAATGGGTTCATCTTCAGGTGATGGGAACGAAGGAAGCTGGTCACTTTATTAAGGTCTTTGAGATGGTCCCAACACTGGGGTGATTTCACCACCAGATTGTCCACATAGAATTCCACCAACATTCTGAGGATCAGCTTAAATATGTGATGCATAGCCCGCTGGTAGGTGGAACCTACATTATTTAAACCGAATTGCATAACTTGGTAACAGAAAGTACCTTGTGGTGCCCTAAAGGCTATAGAACCCTCATCCTTGAGAGACATTCAGATCTGGTTATACCCGGAGTACCCATCCATGAAAGAGAGGGCTTGGAATCTAGCTATAGCATCAATCAAAAATTCAGTCACAGGAAGGGAAAAAGCATCCTTTGGACAGTGACAGTTGAGATCCCGGAAGTTGATGCAGACATTGATATATCTGTTCTTCTTTCAGACTGGTAGAATACTGGCTAGCCATTTTGGGTATTGGACCTCTTTAATGAAATTGGATTTGATGAGCTTATTAACTTCTGCCTCAACCAGGGCACCGTGAGAAGGGTGCATCTTTCTAGGAGGCTGCTTAAACCCATGATAATTTTCCAGGAGACCAAGGAAGTGGACAACTACCTGAGGATCTAGTCCTGGAATCTCATCGTAACTCCAAGAGAACACATCATGGTGTTGTTTTAGGAAGTCTATGTACTATTGTTGCTCCTCAAGGGGCATAGCAACACTGATCAATGCGGGTCTTAGGTCTGCCTCTCTACTGAGGTTCATTTGTACGAACTCATCAACTATGGCAGAGATTCCCTCTTCAAAGGTGGGGGGAGAATCCTATAAATCCTTTTCTTCACTTATGGAGGGGTAATCCTTGGTGGGAGGAGTCACTTCTAAGTCAGAAGATCCCGATGAGAGGCTGGTACCGGGCTGAGTGGCAGCAGACACTGCATCGGAGGACTCCTATGCCCCCACAACCATAGTGATGAAGGTTTTCGATCTGATCCCATATGGCCTTCGGCCCAAGAGTCCATTCTTGATGATATCTAAGAAATAGTGGTGCATCATCTTGATCCGATTAATTCTGGCCTAAAGGAATAAGCGAGTATGACATATTGTCATCGCCATGGGGCTAACATCCCGATATCTTATGAGAGTAGGAGGCTCTGGGATCACCTATGCCTGATTTATATAGGAGTACGAGGTGATCTTTTGGCATCTCTTAGGTCTGGTAATGTGTTCCCCACTTATTCTAGAAACAATGAATTATTGTCCCATGTCTGGAGTTTTAGCCTCCAATCGTTGGATTGGAAAGACGTAGGCATCATCTAGATCTGTCCACAGGTCGGTCGTAGCCGTGACATGCTTGACCTCATTAGTCTGAATCTGTTTGTCTTTGCTCTTATAGTATTCGGCATCCAGATAGTGGGATTTATAATAGGCAAAGGGAGATGCGTCACCTAGAAGCATTCCCACTCAACCATTAAGGGAGTACCTGAGGCACTGATGGTATGATGAGGGAAGCATCACATGCAGGTGAAGCCATGGCCTTTCCATCAACGCATTGTATGTAGTGTCCTGGGAGACAACCATAAATTCTATGCTGGAAAGTAGGCCAACGAACTGGGTCTTCAAGAGGATCTTGCCAACCGATGTCTGTTTTGTCCTGTCATAACCTTGGATTCTTAGTTCAAAGGGACTCATATCATCTTTGGAAAATTTTAGTTTTCGTAGTGTCTGAGTCAGGATCAGGTTGATTCTAGAGCTCGTGTCGACTAGATAGTGATGAACCTCCATGCCCTTGAACTGGCTAGTGATGTACAGTCGGCGAATGTACCCCTATATGGGAGAGCCTTCATCTTTTCCATAGAATGAAATAATGTACTAGAATTTATCATTCCTGACCGCCTCATCATAAAATGATTCTATGGCTGCTACCTCAATCTCGAACTAGAGGGGGCTTCTTAAATCCTCAGTAAGGGCCTCAAACATATCTGACGATAGGTGAAGGACCTCGGGGATAGAGAGATTTGATGGAATACTAGAAAGATTCTTGAGAACATTGTACTTCCATTCTAGGTATGAAATTCTTCTTACAATAGTTCTCTCTGTGATATGAGGTATGGTGGGCCCTGCTGACTGGGCTGGTGGTCGACTGGTACTAGGAATCTCCCTCTGCTCACTAGTCGAAGCCTGCAGAGTGGCTACCAGATAAGGTCCAGATGACTGTGACCGGCCTGTAGCAGGTCATGGCTGGTCACGACATGGTCGGAGTGTCTCTTCCTGATCCAGCAACACGAACGACGGTGAAGGCGAGCCTGATGCCACCAGATGAGAAGGATGTGCATGCTGAGCTCTACGCTGAGCATGTTGCCTGGTTTTGGTAGCATGCACAACCTGGCTGGAAGTGCTGACCGAGGCACTCTGACCGGCCATATAGTCGTGGCTCCGTCGACGCTAACAATGGATGGGGATGTTGGGAGGATCCTCATGGTGCTCCTCATTGTTAGGAATCATGTAAGGGTTTACCAGATCTACGGTGTTAACTGAGGCATACCCTTGACCATCACTCGAAGAGTCATCCACTACTCGATGGATTCTAGGAGAAACTTCCCTATCCGTGGGCATGAAGTCGCAGAGAGTGAGGGATGACGATGACATTGGAAGGGGTCTTTGATTTCTCTTTCATCGCCGGTGTTTGATCTTCTAGGAAGAGGATGACCGAGACTACGATGAAGAAGTAGTTGTTGCGGCTTCTGAAGGCTCTTGCCTATTCAAGAATGCATGTATAACACCATAGGAATAGGTGACTATTTTACGAGCCATCCAGTCATCATACTTCTGGGACCCGTGATTGGAAACCTGATTCCACTCGCCCTCGCTATCACTACTATTGTCTGGCCTCATGAAGATTCATGCCACCTGTGTTGGAGTTGGGCCTAAACAGACTATGTTTTTATCTACCTGGTCTTGAAGCTAGTCTTTGAACACATAACAGTGCTTGAGAGTGTGCCCTAGGATCTGGTGATAGGGGTAGTAATTAGGGTAATCAGTGAGGTTTTCCTCTTCTGGACTTTTGCCCCCAGGAAAACGTAGAATCCCCTGCTCCAAGGAACTGTGAAAGTAACCAGGGACTTGTGGCTCGTTGAATAAGTAGGTCTGGTTTCTCCTATCCGGAAAGGGGGCCCTTGGAGATTGTCCCTGATGAGGAGATGGAGGATCCTATCAAGGAGGTGGAACTTGGTTATCTCTCTTGGGCGGTGGTGATGCATTGTGAAAGGGGACTTGCTGATTCTAAGGTGGGTACTGCTGGGTCGGTGGCTACTCCTGAGGTGGAGGGACTCTATGAGGCTGTGGAGGTGGCTCCATTGGTAACAACTCTATTCACCTAGGGCCTCTAGTTGGGACACTTTAGTGGGCTCGACCCTGGCGTCCCTTCTCATGAGGATTGCAAGAGGAAATGGATGTGCCTGCTTAGATTTCTATAAGGCTTCCTCTAGGTGCTGGGTCTTCTCAGAGAAGTCTTGGAATCTCCCGGGATAGTTATGGGTGATCAGATATGGGACCAGTTCTATCTTGACATTCACTACACACATCTTCAACAATTTCTCTTGATTCAGTGGCATGTCAAGGGAATACATGAGTCCTTTCCACCAGGCAACAAAGTCATTGATGTGCTCATCAGGCCTCTACTTGCACTTGAAGAGGTCCACGATACTCATCTTCCAAGTGGTATAACTGAACTGGTATAGAAATTGCCTACGAAGGTCTTCCCAACCGACTACTGATCCGATGGGGAGTTGGTTGTACCAGACAAACGCAGGACCTTCCAATGTCTGTTCGAAACATCGGAGCTTGGTGACCTCCTACTATGCTGGAGTTCCCAACATGGGGCCACACCTTGAGATAAAGTGGTCCAAGTGTTTTGGAGGGTCCCCTATCCTATTAAAGGGGGAAAATATGGGATTCATGAAACTTAGGGGTGCTAACATATCATCCACCCACACCAAATAAGGCTTTCCATCTGGTGGGAGTGCCACCTGTCACGTTTCTAATGCCTCGAGGTGGGAAATGAGTGATGCCATTGGATCATCCAGGCGGGGATTCCTTTCTTAATGGGGATACCTGACCACCAGTGTGTTGGCGGGTTCTTCAACATGATAAGGCATCTCGGCGGCTCGTGGAATGACCTATGGGGAATCTGGGGGAATTCGAGATGGGTCTCTAGGATTGTCACGCCGTTTAAGTGGATTGGGCGAGACATACTGCACCCTCTTGTTGTAGGTTCCAACCTCAACCCTTTATGCATGGGCAGGATGGTCAGGGTCAACTGGAGGCAATTTACTGAGGGGAAGTTGTGCCCGCCCCAGCTGCCCTGGCCTAGGATCACCGTAGTCTTGTTTTCGCTCTGCAGTGTGTTCAGAAAGGATTTCGTGAACCACTTTCTTCTATTCAGTTAGTTGCTAACGCAACGCAGCTTTTTTGGGGTCATTTTCTTCCTTCTACACTGAGCCAGACGGGTCAGAGGGTTTGGCGGCTCCGAGGTGTTCCTTTCCATTGTTGGAATTCCAACTGGGGACTAGTGCCTCAGTGGGCATGGGAAGACCCAGTAGATTCTTCTATTGGAAACTAATCCTTCTCAATGGATCCAAAAAGTGTGAAACTCCCTTAGGGGATGGGTCCTCTCCAAGAAGATCTAGCTTTTTATCACCCTCTGGTAGGTTAGCAATGTTAACCGTAACTCTTTCAGGAGGTGTGACCTCTATGTCACCTGTAAAATTGGGTTGTCGCCAGATAGGACTAAATAAGAGGGTAGCATACTGCCCCAACCATAGATTTGTACATGGGAAGAAGCCTCTTTGATAATCCTTCAAAGTACCCTGAAACTCTGAATGCACCATTACTGGAGGACCCTACAGGGACCTGGTGACTCAGGGCGCTAGGCCATAGGGAGTGCGACCAAATCAACCAGATATCATTGTTCTCCAATGTCCTCTAAATGATCTTGGCTCTTAGGGTAAGCCACTTTCTGATGATGAAGATGAAAATGAGTCCCCCAGACGGTTTGACGGGAAAACTCGACTTCCTCTTGGGTGAGGGATTCCAACGCACAAAAATTTGGCACTGCAACCGGCCAAAACATCTCAAGGAAGTGGTTTGCTGTGAGGATATCCCATAAGCACCTGGGTTCAGATTTAGGGTTTGTCCCCTCATTACCCCACTCGTCAACCGGAGGTGGTTGGGGAATGAGTAGCGGTACTGAAGCAGGCCATTGAGACGGTAGGCTGGCTAGTGGAGAATATGGTGAGCGAGCTGAAAAACTGCCGCATCTCGGGCTATCCTTCAAAGAGTGAAGTGACTTATCCACAACATCACAGTAAGATAGGTTTACTAACACAGTTTCTGGCATAGTTACTATGACTACTGGTGATGGACCACGTGTTTTTTCATCCACCATTGGTCCCCAAAATAGCTCTGTGTGATCTCTAGTCAAGGTAGAGAGTGATTCTAGAGATGATGGCTACGATTTCACGGTCGTAACCTTTGGAGCTGCCAAAATTTCGTCTTCCTAGATATACCTATGAAGGGAGGTGGGAATCCAATGGACCTTGCATTTTAGATGTATGAGGATAATGCACCTTATTCCTGCCCCAACCCTCAACACGGAGGATCTCGGTGAGGGATCCATCGTTGAGTCATACTCTACCTCAGAGTCTGAGAATAAAACTGGTTTGATCTCAGTTTAAATCTTCTCAGTGTTCTTTTTATGGCCGTGATGACCCTCCCTCCTTCCCCAGGATGGTTCTTCAGGATAGGGTAGATTTCTGGCACGAGGAGGACCTTCAACCGTACTGGTGTTGGGGCGGAGAAGACTTCTGCCTGAGTATGCTGGGGTGTGAGGAGCACTAGGACAGATATAAAAGGGAAATTGGGTAGGACCTCCTTGGGAAGTTCTGGAGCAGGTAAGACCTTCACTTGAACCGATAGGAGAACGGGTATGATCTCCATGCTTGTTTCCCCTGGTGACATCAGTGCGAGGAAGGTCCTCATACTGGCCAAGCCGGACACGAGCAGGACCTCCATGCTGGGTGTTGGTGAAGTGAATATGGTCTTCACCCCTTTGATTTCTAAGGTGAGGAGGACCTTCTCCGGTAGCTGTCAGAACATGGGGAGTCCCCCCATGCTGAAGATTGACCAGATGCGCAACGTTCCCACATCGACGGTATGTGGCAGGAGGGATGACTACATACCCAATGTAATGAGAACAAGAGAGGCTTTTGTACTGAGTATCACCATTGTGGGGAGGTCCTTCATTCTGAATGAGGGTAGCACAAATAGGACCTCCATGTCGATCTTGGAAGTGGGGAAGACCTGCTTTTTCCATGGTGGTGGTATGAGGAGGGCCTTTGTACTGTCGATGGCCACTGCCTGTACCGGTGTCCGAGAGAGTCGACCCAGCCTGCCCAAGGGGAAGTTGGGGCCTCGATCTGGGTCGTTTATACAATCCCCCTACTCAGAATACACAAGGGGTTGATGATATACTTCATCGGTTGCCTGAGCCATAGTAGTTGCTGACGTTGACACCCCTTAGGGGGCGTCCTCCTCGAACTATGCCCGACTCTGGCGTCGGGTCAACCGGACTGGGGCCAATGGTACAAGTGCATGGCTTACCTTCTCCTTGACTCATGGTACCATATGTCGGTGCTAGCGTGGCCTAGTGGGATCCCTCCTTGGGGCCCCCTAAAATGGGATCCCGATCGGGCTAGCCCAAACATCCCCTACCTCGTCGGTGTAGAGGAGGGAGTCGTCGAGGCGTTCTGGGGAGAGGCTCCCAAAACGATTGTACATTGGAGTCGAGAGCATTGCTCCTTGTGCGTCCCTTGGGGACGATGGGGGTGATGAGGTGAATATGCCTTTAGATCCTAGCGGGCCATATCCCAAGTCGGGATAATCCCCTTCTCCTAGTATCGGCGTACGAGGTCGTTGATTACCCTATGTTGAATGAATTCAGACGGGGAGATGGGGCATGGGTGCCCGACGTTTGTAGATGTGGAGATTGTTGCAAAAGCGGTGGAGTCACGTGAGACTATCACCTTGGCATTTCCCCAACCCCTGCGTCGGTGGGTGGGCGGTGGTTGAATTCCTACAACATCTTGGTTCATGAAAAGCAGAAAGATTTACCCATTAGTGCTAAAAGGAAAGGAACTGATGACCAGTGCCCTAATGCCATTCCATCTTCCATGGATGGTAAGATGGATACATGCTGACAATGTCATAGACCGGGTTGTCCAACATTTTGACTGCCCCAACATCTAGTTAGTTTCACACCAAGCCCATTATTTGCTTGGCAGGACCCGACACTGGATAGCTAGATCTGGTGACATGCTAATACACTGATGTCTCGAATGCTACTAATCTCCATATTGAGGATAATATCTTCACATCAGGTTCAGCATTTCTATTTCCAACGCTTTATTTGGGGCACGTGCATCCGTCCATTCGAGGATAACGGGGACACACTATTTGTTTCCCCACATTCCCACTTTCCAATGGTGGGCCGCATCCATTCTGTGTTCCGGGATGTTTGCTCCTTGATCGAAACGAGATGATTGTATGTCGGTTCTTCCTTCCGTGGATTCCTCCTCAGAGCTCGTCACCTAGTCTGGGTGTCCCTTATAGACTTAAGACGTTGTTCCTAAAACTCTTCCTAATTCCATATCTACATCGACACCAGTTAATTACACTGCTTCTGTTAGGACATTCCAAGGGGTCCAGTCAGGGCAGTAACCTTCGGTCAGGGGAGTAGTCACGTTGGAAATCACTAGCGTATCTTGACTCTAGAACAATAGCGCGTCTGGATTTCTTCCCCTTATTATATGGCTACTCGAGGGTGCGGAATCCTGAGGCATCCCAAGTCGAATGTGGGGAATTATATTCCATAGGCATGTATCTAAGGTTTTCCTCATATTCCCATTTTTAACATGGGGTATTCCACAGGTTTAACATCTAGCAGAGACGGATCAGACTAATCAGAACACTGACTAGAGTGGATCATATGTGTGTGACCCCTTGGGGAAACACTGATGCTAGGCGGTGAATTGGAATGATCTCACTGGGATGTGGCGGACCGGATAAGAATCAGGATGGATGATGGATGGTTAAATGAAGTGTATGGATAATGATATGGATTCAACTTAAGGACGATGATGATATCGGTCTTGAGCCTCAAAGAGACCTCCTATGTATCCCCATGGTAGAGAATCAAAGTCTGCATAGTTCATGAAGTGATGGGAAACCTAAAGAGGTAACCCGTATGAAGGGGCCCCAGAGGAAATGGAACCTCCGGGTTGGGGCATTAAATTGGGGTGTGTGCGATGGACAGTGACCTGATGACATGCTGGGACTTATGCATGATTAGCGGCCTGAGAGTTGGTCTCACTCTAGAGGGGCAGACCAGAAATGTGGGTCCCAATTGAGAGGACTATAATGGATCAGAACTGTATGGGGATCACAATGACTTTCCATTGGATGGGGTCACAATAGCTTACTACTGGATGGGATCACAACATCTTACCACAGGATGGGGTCACAACGACTAACTTCTGGATGAGAATCACAACGGCTTACCATTGGACGGGGATCACAACAGCTTACCACTGGATAGGGATCACAATGTATTATCACTGGATGGGGTCACAACAGCTTACCGCTGGATGGGGTTACAAAAGCTTACCATTGGATGGGGATCACAGCGGCTTACCACTGGATGGGGTCACAACGGCTTACCGCTGGATAGGGTCACAATGTTCTACCACTGGATGAGGTTGAACCTCATGGAGGCTTCCTACGTACCCTATCTAGGAGACAAGGATCAAAGCCCACGTAGTTTAGGATGGTGGATGAAGTTTAACTTCATGCAGTATGAAAAGGGGGCATGCAGTTTAACGTCATGCAGGACGATGGTGATCCGATGTGAAGGGGGTCAGAACTAGTGGTTGTTGGGCTTGAACCTCAGGAAGGCTTCCTATATACCTCATATTGGCAAGGATCAAAGTCCATGTAGTTAGGGATTTTTTTTAGTGAACCGATGTGAATATGATTGGGACCAATGGTTGTTGGGATTGAACCTCAGGGAGGCTTCCTACGTAGCATGCTTTGGAAAGGATCAAAGTCCCTGTAGTTCAGGAGTGAGTTGGTGAACCAATGTGAAGATGGTCGAGACCAATGGCTATGGGGCTTGAACCTCAGGTAGGCTTCCTACGTACCTTTACTTGGAAAGGATCAAAGTCCACATAGTTTAGGAGTGAGTTGGTGAACTGACATGAAGATGGTCGGGACCAATGGTTGTTGGGCTTGAACCTCAGGGAAGCTTCCTAGGTACCTTGCCTTGGCAAGGATCAAAGTCCATGTAGTTCGGGAGTGAGTTGGAAAACCGACGTGAAGATGGTCGAGACTAATGGTGTTGGGCTTTAACCTCAGGGAGGCTTCCTACATACCTTGCCTTAGCAAGGATCAAAGTCCACATATTTCAAGAGTGAGTTGGTGAACCGACATGAAGGTGGTCAGGACCAATGGTTGTTGGGTTTGAACCTCAGGGATGCTTCCTACATAACTTTCCTTGGTAAGGATCAAAGTCCACGTAGTTCGGGCTGGGTGTGGGGCTTACACTCTAGGCTTCCCAGAGAGGTTTTCATGGTCGGTTCTTGCTCTAAGACCACGTGAGTCATGCTCGGTGTGAGAAACAAGACGCATCAAAGACCCGATGATCACATCGTGGAAGGTACATTCGTGGTAAGTGGAATGGGGGCTAACACGTGGTTAGCAAACCAAAGAGGAAATGGTGGCTTACATGTGGTTAGCAGCCCAGGGTGATGGAAATTGGGACTTACTCTAGGGTGGAGTCCTGGGTGGCGACAAAGCCCAATGAGAGAGGGACGGAATAACAAAGGGCATGATGCCCATCTATCCTCTAGTCTTTGGAAAGAAAGAAGATAGGGGGAGCCGAGATGTTTCCTCTTGTAAGAAAATGTAGGTGTTACACCAAAGTAGTTTCCCTATCCCCACAAACAAATGCCTCTCCTATAAAGAGGATCTCATTCCATGTGAGGAATGATTTCACTCTTGTAGAGACTAGTGGGCGTAAGGAATTTCTGAGATGGGGAACCCCGTGTATGATGTATGGGGCAAAGACACAGTTTAACATCATGTGCTAGGGATGATGGTGCTTGGAAGTTTAACATCCTGAAGCTCAGAAGAAGTGGGTGCACTCTGCAGCCCTGGGTCTTACATAACAGATACCTACCCACCCTTGAGGGAAGGAAGGTATCAACAATGTCGTGATGAAGGGGTGTTATGGAAAGATCCATTGAGGGGTCCACATTAGCATGGCTATATGAATAAGAAATTGTCGTTAGCGTGCTTATGCAGAGAAGCATGAGGTGAAGCAATGCAATGGGAATCATCGCCCAAGGGTCTTTGAAATTGCTTCATGAAAACCTAAAGGGCCACATGGGAAAAGGAGTTGCAGATCAAAGGGGTTCATAGGTAGAAGCCTTGTGAAGCTCTGGTGCTTCATGAAGTGGAGAGGCTTTGAGAAGGGGTTTGATTTGTGAAGTGACGTCACCTAGCCTAGGCATTGGACATAGGTGCATATGGAAGGTGCTTTATAAAGTGGAAAGGCATTTTCAGAGCAATGCCTCGCGAAGCAAGGGTGCCTTGCGAAGCATAACATTTTGAAACAATGTACTTCGAAAAGCACAGTGACCATGCCTTAGAAAGTGGGACACAAGTGTATAAAGGGTAATTTTCAAAGCATAAAAACTCCGCGACGACCTGATTCCCCTTGGGGATCTCCTTCCTTTGCAGAAGCTCGTGGGCTCCATGAAGGGAATCCCCCTTTGAAGAGGGGCGGAATTCATGCAAAGGAGAAGGCACATCACGATGGAAATGTACCTTGAAAAGCTCATGGTTCGCAGAGAAAAAATGGATTCTCAATGTGGGAGCTCATAAGGTGAAAGGTCAGAGGATAAGTTCTTTGGGTTCGAGTGGATCCTGGTATTTATAGGAAAGAGGCGCCATGAAGCAGAGCTCGCTCGGTGTGAAGATCAATCTTGCTCCGTGGTGGGTTCGCGAACATCAAAGGGGTTCATGGAGCATCCTACATCCTTGCTCCGTGGCAGGTTTGCAAACTTCAAATTGGTTCATAGAGAATCTTGACTCCTTATTCTGTGACGGGTTTGTGAGCGTCAAATTGGTTCATGGAGCATCCCGCCTCCTTGCTCTGTGGCGGGTTCACAAACATCAAAGGGGTTCATGGAGCATCCCGCCTCATTGCTCTGTGGCAGGTTCACGAATGTCCAATCAGTTCGTGGAGCATCCCGCCTCCTTGATCCATGGTGGGTTCGTGAAGGGGGATCTCTGCACCAGTCATGGGTCCACAGGGGATCCACAAGCGGTCTTCGCGAGGCAGCCCCTAATGCTTTCCATTTGTTCTTGATTTTCCTTGATTTTGGTATCAACAATGATTCAAGGTTAATGAAATCATCAATGAGAATGTTATTGGGACTTATACCAACTAATTAATACCAATGGATTATTTTAATTATGATAATTTCACAATAAAATCATATTTCTAAGCCCATGTGAGTCATACTTGGTGTGAGAAACGAGAGATAATTTAATATTGAGAACATTGTATGAGAGTGGAAAATTAAATTCATATGTGGATTATACATGAAGGGAAGGACCATCCTACCATCTTCCTACCAGGTGATGGGAAAGGTTAGATGTGGTTGAATACGGGGTATGACCCCCTAAAAGAATGGTTAGGGGCTTACTCTAATAGGGATACCCTATTCAACATGGTTTGATGGATTAGGAATAAATACATCACTAATCCAAGATAGAATGCTCCAGGATCCTCTTTATAGGGACCAAAATTATCAATGGAATCCAAAATAATTATTCCTCCAATGTTTATACCTATCTAGGAGGATAAATCACGAGCCTCCTTTAATTAAGGGAATCCATGATCGAAGGGTTTAATGCTGGTGTGCATGCCTTAATCATGTACATATGGTGGCCTCAGAGGAAGTATTGGTAAATAGAGTCCCAATTAAGAGACTTGGGTGAATGAATTATCTACTAAATAAGCCAAAGTGTTTCTGATTCCTTGTTATGGGATCATAAGTTTGTGTTTTTTTCTTTAGTAAGGGGCTCAAAGAGGATTTCACCCAAGTGATACTAAGGTGAGAGGAAGGTTTCTCCCAAGTGATACTTGGGTAAAAAAAGTAGTTCTCTCTAGTGATTAAGACTAAGGTAGTTTTCTCTAGTGAGGGAGATAAATTTTTTTAACCCTAATGAGGATGAATAAGGTGGTTCTCCCTATAATGTTTGAACAATACACTTCAACCAAGTGATACTTGGGTGAAGGGGCGTGTAATGACCCCATATTTCACTAAGTATTTTCCTTAAATAAATATTATACCAATATATTGTTAAAAATTAAATAAAAACTAAACTGAAACCCATATATGTTAAAATAAAATTATACTGTTATTATATATCCATTAAATTAAAGGGTATAAAAGGAATAAACCATATTATGAAATATTTGAAGAAAAAGGAATGAAATGACACTATGTAGTAGAGTCTCCCTTATGAAGCTCAATTTTCTAAGATTGGAAAGGAGATAGCTTAATTATGGTTTTCCCTAGATTATTTCCAATCCAAACTCTAGAAATTAAAATATGAGTGAAATCGAATGCGAGAGAAGTTCAAGCTTGTGGAATTTTCTATAAGTGTCATCTTAGAAGAATCACCACCCTAAACTTGCACTATAGTTTAACTTATGCTTGGATCATATGAGGAGATCCTAAGGGAATATGTAACTAGAAAATTTGATGATATGATCGGGTAATTATTAATGAAATAAGTTATTTATAATAGTTATTTTTCACATTTTACATTATGACTTTTAAATAAAAAGATAGTTTATTTTTCTATAAAAATTGGCTTTTCTTTATTTTTTGTATTTAAAATAAATTTTATAGTTTTAATTTTATTAAATTAAATTCATTTTAAAATTATTTATTTCAATGTTAGTTTAGGGGGAATTATTTATTTTTTATAAAATAATTGATTTTTAGGTGAATAGTGAAAGTTATAGTTTTTACTAAAATTGAAACTTTTAAAATATAATTAATAAAAAGAGGTTTATAAAACCTTTTAATTGATAAAATATGTGAAAATGTACATTTTAAAATATTATTCTAAATTTATAAAACCCAGGTTTAATATTTTATGAAATTAAGTAACATTTTCTAAAAAAATGAAACAGTTTTTGTCTTTTCTTTTAATTAAATATTTTTTTATTAATTTTTTTGATTTCTTTGAAATAGACATATAATTTTATTTGTTTTATAATACAATAATTTATATCATGAAAATCAAAGTCATAGATAATTTTATTTTAGAGATACATTTTAATCTTAAAAATACACCTTTTCAAAAACAAGTATATACATGTTACATGCACTAATAATAAAATTAATTCATCACATAAGAATTTGAACCATAGAATTTATTGGAATATTAATAATTACTATTTTAAAATTAAGTAATTGTATAATTAAATTTTTATAAATAAAATTAATTTACAAAGATAAATATTAATTACCATGACAAAAAATTTATTTTTCAAAGAATGATACTTTTCTAAATATTGTGATTTTAAATTAAATGTGTCTATTTTAAAATAAATAATATAATAATATTTATAAAAATATATTCCAAGAAAGTAACTCATTCAATTAGCTATCAATGTTAAATAATATTAAGAACACTTAATGATTAAAATGTCATTTTCTACAAAACAGTTTTTCAACAAAATACATATTTTAATTTAAAATATAATTTTCTCATATTTAAATATTTTATTATATTAAATAGAATCCATATCCATATCCAATATTTTAAATTTTTGTGATAAGTTTTATCTTATATTTTTAGTGATAAAATAATTATTGTGGTTAGATTTTAATTAAGATTCATAAGTGTTAAAATGGGAAATCAAATGTGGCTCAAATTTTACTAAATTATTTTGAAACACACACCTTATAGAATAAATGTTTTAGGTTATAATATAATAACTAAATGTCTCATAAACATTTACCCATATAAGTGTTATGAAATTCTATTCTTACCCATTACCTAACATTCTTTTCCAAATATTTATCCCTCTCTTTTACTAATAAAAGGAGCCCACTTCAATCCTTTTCAAGCCACACCACTTGTTAAAAATTCCCATTATACTCTAACCAATTTACTTATTATATATCTCTACTGAATGTTTTTTATCTCCCAACCTCAACAAAGTTCCTCATATCCTTTATTTCCAATGGATACTTCAAGAGAAGATCTAAATTCTCAACATAAGTATTACTTACACTTTTACTTCCTTTATTTATCCTTCTCATAAAACCTACTCCAAACCATTATAACCATATGTATATAATTAAATAATTATAAATAATACACTAAAATCTTATTCTATTGATGGTATAACCATTATCTCTTCTCATCTCATTCAATAAAAAATGAAAATATTTCTCTTTCAAGTGTACGGAAAACCACCCCCATGAACGATGCATTTAATTTTTCATCAACACCCTTCAAGGATGGTTATATAAATGGTTTAAATAAATTTATGTTTTATTTATAGCATAATTTATATTCTATAAATTTAAATTAGGAATTCTATATGTAATATTAGTAAAAATTGACCATTGTAAAACTAATTGCCTAAAACGAACATACTAAGAGGAAAAATGATTTATTTATAATTTAAAAATTCATTTTAATTTAACTTATTATTATAAATATTATAATTTATAATTTATAACCTTAAAAATATATAAAATATTTCATTATACTTTTTTGAAAATTATATTATAAAAAAAATATCTTCAATATCCATACTCGCAAATAGATTGTAAAATGTTATTTCTGGGTAGGTTTAACCACCTATATAAACAATGTTATAAATTTATATTAAATATTAATTTTGAAAATTAATATTTTATATTAAGTAGTAGATAATAATTATTTTTTATCTAATACTAATATCAAAATTACACTCATTAATTTTGATAACACTGTCTGTTCGTTATGAATTATTGAAAAAAGCTCGTCACCAAATTCGTTATCATGATAATAACTAAAATAATTATTAAATAAAATTATAACATTATAAACATTTAAAAATAATAAATTAAAACACTTTTATGATTTTTTAATTGTTAAATTTTGGATAATAATTAATAACCACATCACAATTATGAAACAATTTCAAAATATTTAAGATTACTCACACCCAATTTTGAAAATAGATAATAACTAAATAATATACATATAGAGAATAATAATAGGTTATGTTTATAAAATAATATAAATATAAATAAGTTTATTCAATATTATATTAATATATATTTTTTATACATGATCTCAGGGTGTATTCAAGTAATAGGGGAAACAAGGTAAGGGTTTCTTATCTCAAATTTACACGCCATGAGACATATTTCTTATTACACAGCATTTTCAATTTTAAATTATTTATCTACTATAAATTTAATATTTTTTTATCATTATAATCTCATCATTAATATTATTAGAAGTTCTATTTCAATCTCTCTCTCATTCGAGGGGTTTCGACTGAAATGTTACTTGAGCCATAAATGTCTTTTCAACACAAATTCTTTCTCCTTAAGTCAAAAATTTTCTAATTGATTATAATATTATAAAATACTTTTTATCCTACAAAAACCTTTTCTCTATGTTATTTTATCTTTTTTATCTAGGTAATTTACTTCTTTTCATCGATATTGTCTTCCTTGATTAAATACATTCTCAAATAAAACTTTCACATTAGAAAGAATAACTCTCATTCTCTCTAAAAAATATTTCTCTCCATCACCATATTTTCCTTCCCACCAAATTTTTATATTTTTAGGAAATATAATATAGATTATTTTATATTATTCTCAAAATTTTATTTACCTATTTTAAAAATAAAAAACTAATACACTTTTTACAACATTTGTTTTCAACAAGGGTATTTAAAAATATTTAAAAGGTTTTCCATCCTTTAAAAATAATATGTTTTATTATGCACTCCACAATTATTTTAATAAAATTAATTTAATTTATAGGATCAATTATTTTTTAAAATTAAATGTTTTACAAAGTTTTCACATCAACTTTTTGAAAACATTATGTTTTTCCAAGCCCCTGTTGTTGAAGAGTATTTTTAAAAGTAAAAGTTTTCAAAATGTTTCCAATTATCTATTTTAGAATTTTATTTCTATTTAAAGGATTAATTATTGAGATTTATTTATAAATAATTATTTTCAAATTGACTTTTCAATTTTAATAAATTCACCTTTCTTAAAATTAATTTTCAAAATGAACCAGAACTTCTCCTTTTATAAAAATATTAAAACAATTTTCTAAAATCTCATTTATAGTTTTTTATTCTATTTTATTCTTTATATCTAATGTAATTATTTATATGTAAGTTATTTTTCATGATCAAACATATAAATTTTCTTTTAAAATACTCTTTTGGTATGATTAAATTTTTGGGCATCAACCATTTTTATTTTTGATGTAAATTTTCATGATACCATCTAGAAATATTATGAAATTGATTTTTGTTTCCATGGATTCATTATGATATAATTAATGATTGATTTAAAGTGTCATGAATATTTATATATTATTTATTGTATGGTTACTATATCACCCTCTAATGCATTGGTTAAGGTTTTATATCTCATGTGATAATGATTTTGTGTATGGGTATAATTGCAGTTTTTCTATGGTCACTAGGTTCTGCGTGGGTGAAATTGAAGTTTAACTATGCTCACAAGGTTATGTGTTGGTATAATTATGGTTAATATATTCTCAAAATGTTGTGAATGAGTATAATTGTATTTAATGTATTCTAATAATACTATTCATGAACATAATTATGGTAAAGTTATTTTTAGAAAGATATATTTTATTATACTTATGTTTAGGCTACAATCTTATGCATATTCTTATGCCTATATTATGATCTCATGGATCATGTTTATTGACTCATGTTTCCAAACTTTTTTTATTTATATCATATTTTATTACAATACTTATTCCCTAATTTTTTTATTTATTCGTTTTTGGGTATAAGTTTCATACGTATCTTGATTATATCAATATTCCCATCTTATGCTCGCTGATGATATTTGATTATTATCACTTACAGTTCCCCTTACTGAGTGTTTGAGCTCACCCATTTCTTATGTTTACTTTTAATCAGGTTATGAAAATTAGTATAATATATAAGAATTATAAAAGGGAGTATAGTGTGGCTAATTTAAGAATAAATTTTCATAAGGGTTTTAAAAATAAGTTTCTAAAAGGAAAGGAAATGGTGCATGCCATGCTTGAAGAAAAAGGGATAGACACGATGGTTGGTGATACCAGTTGTATATGAATTTGGGGTGAAAATGAGTCAGTTCTAGATGAGTAAAGGGGACCTATACACTCAACCATCATGAAAGGGTTTTGGATGAAAGGAGGCACCATGGAGAAGAATGGTGTATGTGTTTCACAGAATTTATGGTTTCTTAAAATTTGAGGGATTCGAAAAGGATATGGGTCTCAAAAAAGTGCATGTTTCATAAAACAGGGTAACACTGACTCAGAGTAATGTATTTGTTCCCATGGGGTTGGTTTCTTAAAGAATAATTATCACATGAAACCCCAAGAGACTCATGGGGATTTCTTCTTATGTGAAGGTCATGTAAATTTGAAAAGGGCATCTCCATCATGAATTAACCTTCTCAAAAACACATGGGCGGTGGTTTCATGAAAGAAGGATACCTTGGGAAATCCATCTCCTCTATATCTCATGATGGTTCAAATTTTTTGAATTTAGAGATTTAGAAAGAATATAAAGGTCAGATACTCTAAAAATTAGGATATGGGGAGGAATTTATAGGTCCATTAAAGGTGGGGGTATTGATTTTCTGGATGAAAAGGTTTTTCATGAAAGATTATGACCTTTGTGACAGAAGGGGGTTCTGTGAATGGATATATGTTTCAAAAAGGTTACCACCTCAACCTCTATGATAATGGGTAACTTACACAAACCATACATATTTTTCACAGTGGTTACCACCTAAAGATCCATTTTTCTAGTGAGTTTTTCAATCTACCATCATTTGTGAAGATTTTTAACTTTGTGAGAACTGGCCATTAAGTGGGTTTTTGAGACATTTTGGCCTGGAATTTATTCAAATCGATCATGAATTCCTTGATATCTCACATGGAACATATATTTCGGCATCAAAAAATTCCCCACCCTTAAATAATTAGATATGATGAGGGAGTGTATAGTCATATTCTGAGTTAAAATCCACTGAAAATTGGCAATTTGCAAGCTCTATTCACAAAACTTGATCTGACCCTATGCCTATAAATAAGGGTGGGTTCCCTGAGGGGACTGTGATCTTTTCATGAAATACAGTCCATTTATATTTTTTTTTAAAGAAATCAATAATTCCATGAGTTTTTTGTTATTTTGATCATCAATGGTTTTAAAACATCCATATTCTATGAATAGTGATTTCATGACCAAACTTTCATGATTTTATAAACAGTAAAAAAATCAACCTTTGAAAAATTACCTCTACCACCACCTACTATTTCTTATGGTCTCATCCATGAATACATGATAATCCCATAATGAATGTATCATACATACATGATGATGACACCATTGACTTTGTCTGCTGAGGAAGGCGCCCCACAACCATGGGGTTAAGGGAGAGTAGTTAGAAAGGTATTCTATAGAGGAAGATCTGGGATATAAATTTGGGAATTGGTTGAAACTTTAGCTATTTATGGTATTGTATAAGTGGATTATTAGAGTATGGGATCCTAAAAATGATCAATACTCCCAGGAAAGCAGCTATGGGAGGAAGGTGGACCCTCTGGAGTAGTTTTAAGTATAAAAATCTAGGCCTCAGGGAAGTGATTGTGCTACCCGAATATACCCAATTATTTTTTATTTCTCTATTATTATGAGAGAATGGGAATCAATAGAAACTCTACTCTATCCATGAGTTGTGGCTCAATTTCCACTACAAGGTCATAAACCTTCCTTGGTTGGGGCATGCATGAGAATAATTCCTTGTTCCAAGGGATGAGGTGATGAAATATCTTAGTGAGATGAAAAAATTAATTCATTCTCACTACATCATGTGCTCCCTCACTAGTCTATTAAAGGTGTTGTTGGGGATTTTTTCCCTTCTAAATATTACTAGGAATAAACTGGATGCCAGTGCGGCCGAGGGTGAGGGATTGGAAAAGGATAAATTTTGGGGGAGTGATGTCTTCTTGGATTCCTTGGTAAAATGATACACTATTTTAATTAGGTAAATTTCTTGATTTGGTGTGATTTGACCATTTTCCACCCTTGAAGGTTGTTTTCTACCTATTTTTACATTTTAAGGAATCAAATAGAGCCATGTAAGGGGAGGTTCATGATGAAATTCATGTGTAGGATGAGGGGGGCCCAACCATTTAGGTGGTAGTAGCTGGGTCTCTTCCTGATGTTGTGGTCATAGGTGGACCACCATCTATTAAAGTGGCACCTACAACTGAGGTGACCGATCAATGGTCCAAAGTGTTACCTGGTAACCCCTCTTTACTCTTATGGATTGAGATATGTGTTTTTAAATTGCGTTGGCTTGTGTTTTTTCCTTATGGATAGAGCCAACGCATCCACATGTGGGGAAACTTCTGAAATCCGAGGTGTAGGTTACCAGGGGAATGTTATCGTGATGGGGACTATCAGTGGACCTCTCTAATTTTCTAGTTATTTTGTACCACTCTTGTAAAATTTCTCACATTTTCACTATTTCTTTGAGTTTTTCATTCTATAAGTTATATTGGGCTAACCCAATATTTAAATGGTAGTCCAAACTATGTTTGGGGCTCAACCGCCAATGCCGATGCTTAATCCAATGGAACCTATACCCATGGTAGTGACCATAGACACTGTTGTCCCAAAAGACAAGGACAAAGACACTGCGTCTTCAATGGGAGTGGTTGAGGTGGTTTTTGTGGTCCGGCCTACCATAGAGGTGCTAAAGGATGTTGATGTTGGCACTGAGGCCTAAATGGAGGGGGTTGAAATCATTCCATCGACAGAAATATTTGGGGAGGATATGATTATTGTGTCTACCTTGGATGTGTCATTGGTGGGGGCTTCAGGAGTTGAGGTCTCAATGAAGGTGGTCGAGATAATTCCACCACCAAAGGTGCTCAAGAATACTACGGTGGTCAATCCTACCTCTGAAGTGCCACATGGGGTTGGAGGAGCTCTTATTGTGGAAGAAGAATCTTGAGTGGATGTTATCCTCATGGATTTATAGATTATCCCACCCTAGTAAATTCATTTAGATGATCCCTCCACTGATGTGTTGGTGGTCTTTCCTCAGTATGAGTCTGGATCTTTTAAGGACTTTGATGGTTCTATCTTGGATTTTTTCGATGAGAACTGAATAATCTGACAAAATGAATGGAGGAGTGACAAAAATTTCATCACTCATACTAACCTATTCGACATTCCAAACTAGGTGGGATCTCACCATAATTGTTTAATAAACTTGGGGGCTAGTGGGGTGTATTTTAGCTTCCTCTACACACTAGATCGAGAATTTCTCATTGAACGGTCACATGATTATTTCCAAGAGTTCAATTTTTCCTAACATAAGAAGAAGTATAAGGGAACCCAGGCGATCCAAGCAGCTAAATAGGATATTACTCATCTAGAAGAGAAGGAACGAGATCATAAAGCTTTCAAAACTCCTAAAGTAGATATAATTATCCAATTGAGGGTACAGTTGGTGGAAGATGAGGATAGGGTAGCATTGGTAGCACGTTTTGTGGTCAAGTGACATGCTGAGTAGAATCAGATGTGAATTAGGGTTGAATAAGTTCTCCCTAATTATGAGGATAAGGTATCTGATCTAGAGAAGCAATAGTGGAATCTAGAAGCTACTCTAAGTGTCTAGAGTTGATCAAGTTATGGATCATTGAGGTTGATCTTTAAGGAAATTTATTTTAGTTTCAAATAGAGGAGAGTCTTTGATATGTGGATAACCCTCCCCAAACTTTTGGAATGGTTTGTTTTGATTTCCCATATGCTTAAATTTGATATTTTTTCTAAATCTCAATCATATTTACAAGACAACTAATAATAAATTCATAAGCCCATGTGAGTCCTTCTCAGTGCAGGAAACAAGGGACAAAAGTAAGATAACTCATTTGTATGAGAGTGCCATACAAGGTTAAAATAATCAAGGTTTAAATTTATTATTAAACATGGGGAGTATTCTAACCAAATAAAGATTTGTTTGGGGAATGAGTCTCTTTGTACAGACAAATTAATTTCACAATGTGTGATATTATAAAAATCGGGTAATGTTGGGGCATTGAATTATACCCAAATAAAGCATATAGGGAATTTTAATTGGGATATCTAGGATCTAGAACACAAAGGGGGTGATAAGGTGATTAGGGATGGCTACAAACCAAGTTCAAAACATAGGTTTTACTATAACTTCATTAGGAATGGGGAAAGATGTATGGGGGTTGGATTTTGACCTTGTTCGAAGAACATTACCTGTCAAAATGTTGTCGGAAGCCTTCCAGGGTGTGTTCCCAGGACTGTAGGTGAGTCAGTGTGGGCAGGAACCATTTCTGTTAGGGGGCCTATTCAAACGTGAAATATGATAGGGATACAAATTGAGGAGGACATAAAGCATGATAATAGATTGATGGAATGTTTTAATATAGTTTAACACTCTTGTAATTACACCACTAGATTTTTTGGGTAGGCGTATCGGTTTGAAGAAAGGTTAGACTCATCTAATATGGGAATAATCATCTTAGATTTCAGGCAATGGTTGAAGAACTAAAATGGTGTGGTAGGTGAGAAACACTGAAGAGGGAATGATATTTTCAAATGAGGAACTAAAGTATATTATAGTTTTATTTCATTCTATGAGGAAAAAGGTTTTGTAGTTTAATATATTTCTGTAAGAATATTAAACACGCAGTTTAGAATCTTATGGTGAGGATGATGCATTATAAAATTTAATTTCAAATAATTAGGAAATTTGTATCATATTTTAGCATCTTATGATAAGGATATGTGAACCAATGTGAATAAATCCCACCTAGTCAAGGTAGTGGGATGCATGAATAGGAAACACAATGGGTGTCACCTCTTAGAGGAGTTCATGAGGAAAAGGGAGATCATATTTTTCTTTAACTTTTTCTGAAACCCATGGGGTCCAGTGATCATAACTACATTGTTATCGGGGACCCTGGTGGGTCCGATTGGCTTTATAATTTTTTTATGCCCTTGCTTTTTTATTAGGTCTTGAGAGTGAATTAATGGGTGGGAGTCTGAATTTTCTTAGGATTCCCATATGGGTATTCAAAATAATAGATGTTTGTGCCTCTTTCCATTTTTAGTTTAAGGTTACACCAATTGGACCAAGAAGTCACAAATATTTTAAGGTCAAAATTCTTATGCTATGAGTTACAAATTTTTTAAGGTCATAATGCTTGGACCATGGGGATTGTGCCTCAAATGAGTGTGTGTGGTATAGAGGAGAGGTAACCCGCCATGAATTGAGGGACAAGTAGACTTGATGCCACATGAAACATTTTTGAGATAACTCACACATAGTTTTACATCATGGATCTTAAAACTGGTCTACCAATTTAAAAATATATAGTTCATATCAGAGATTTGATTCTTGTTCAAATATTTCCTACACGTATCATCCTTACTTACGAAAACTCCTCATCAAATCCTAACCCCACACGATTCATACTTGATGTGAGAAACAAGGAGTGTTATTGTGTACCCATTTTTTTCATGGGAGAACATGATAAGGGAAAAAATATACCGATATGGGGAATTCCCAAAAGGTGTCATCTAATTTAGTCACCATATGCATGTGTGCAGGGAAATGATGCACAAGGTGTTGGGAATCCCACAAAATAAAAGGGAAATGGAAGGGAAGGTAAATCAGGACTTCGAAGACTTTGATGGTGAAAAGGGGATGATTGGTGGTTAGGGAAAAACTATTAATCATGTTTGAAATCTAAATTCCGCACCCACACTAGTCAAGGATAGAGAAATAAAACATGGGATTGATCGTTGATCATCTTCAAAACACAGAAACTACCATTAGTTACCAGTGATCCTTTACGGCATGTTCCCAGGATAGTAGGTGTGCCAATGTGGCTAGGGACCATTGATTTTAGGGTCCTTATCACATTAAGAGGATAATGATAATCTAAATCGATGGATGTAAAAAATTTGGCATGGAAGTGGGGAATTTTCGAAGGGGATGTTGAATTCATTGGGTGATATCCCATAACTCACTTGAATGCACTGGATGATCATATCAGTAGGAAAGGAACAAGCCTGAACTAGAGGGTAAAGACCCTAAAGTAAGTTAATGGTGGGAATGGAAAAGGATATGAGATCTAGGAATCACTGCATATCCCTTGGGAATGGGATAAATCAATATGTAGTTCTGGAATGCAGCATGGTAGTGGACAAACATCGGTAAGGTGGTGTCCTTTTGAGTGAGGACATTGAATTATCTCATATTTTTATATTAGGCACCATATGTTCATCATATAGGGTAATGATACATTTTAATGTCATTTTCTAAGGAAATTTATTTTGTTTCATCTCTCATATGTTGTGTTAGGCGCCTTTTATTTTTCATACAAGGTGAGTCTAAAGTTTAACATCATTTTATAAGGATATTGGTATTTTTTTCATCTCACACTTTCATATGAGTCATCATTTTTTCATCAGATTGGGTGAGGATATAGTTTAAAATAATTTTATAAGGATTTTGGTTGTTGTCATACCAAATTTTTCATTTGAGTCATCCTAGATTAATATGAGGTAAGTCTACTACTTAACATTATGTGCTAAGGAAATTAATGTTTGTTCTTATCAAACTTTTTATATGATAAATCTTATGTTAATCACATAGGTTAAGGCTGCAGTTTAAAATCATGTTCTAAGAAAGTTGGTTTTGGTGATCCCATAGTTTTTATATGAGACATGTAATGTTTATAAAATGTAAGGATTCAGTTTAATGTCATGTTTTGAGGATGTTGTGATTTGTAGTTTGGAGTCATAAAACTTGAAATGAAGCTACAACTAGTTTATGATCCTGGATAATAGAACAAAGGGTGTGGTTATCTTAACGAGGCTATTATGGAATGAAATCATAATAACCTAATGTGAAGGATAGACAAGGAAACCATTTTCCACAAACTTACAAGAAAATTTTCACACAAGTTGATGGCATGATGTTGAGGTAGAAAATACCTCATGATGAATTGACGATGGAGGATGGTCCCAGGATATGAGATTTGAGAAATTCTATGTATATCATGGGAATAAAAATCAAGCCATATGTATTTATTGAACATGATGTGGTAGAATACTGATGTCTATACAGTGGAATACTTTTAATATAGGATTTTATGAAAAAATATTGGAAATTGGTTTGATAAAACATCAAAAAATGAAGAAAAATATGAAAATGAGGGGCCACAAGTGGTTAGATGAAAATTTTTTAAGGCCATAATTTTTGGACCTAAAGGGGATTAGGTTCTTCAAGGATGTTCAATTGGTGAAAAAAAAGTTAAAACCCAAAGTTAAGAATGATTCAAGGAGTCCTTGCACCACAAAAAGTAATCCTGAAACTAGTTTTAGGTTGTCTAGGGTCATGAGTCTTAGATTGGGGGGATCTCCTAAAAATAGGTTGTTTTGAGGTGAGACCTGTTATGTTGTATCCATACATCCCTATGTATCCCATCAATCATGTGAATCAATCCATACATAGTTCTGGAACATGACGTGCTAGGAGACCAACACCAGAAAGGTGGAATTCTATCTAGTGATGAAATTGGATCATCTCATACTTATTATATGAGGCATACTATTTTTATCACATATGGTAGGGCTACAATTTAACATCATGTGTGGAGGTTGTTTATTTTGGCTCATCTCACATTTCTCATGTGAGGAATCCTAAATTTATATGGGGTAAGTATATAGTTTAACGTCATGTGTGAGGATGTTGGTTTTTTCTCATCTCATTCTTATTATATAATGAATCATATGTCTATTTTATAGGGTAGGGATATAGTTTAATGTCATGTTTTAAATAAATTAATTTTGGCCATCTCATATTCATCATATGAGGAATCCTAGGTTTATACGTGGTAAGTTTGTAGTTTAACATCCTCTGTTGAGGATGTTGGTTTGTGTTTCTCTAAAACTTATTATATGATCCATACTATGTTCATCACATAGGGTAAGGTTACAGTTTGATGTCTTAATTTGAGGATGTTTGTTTTGGTTCATCTAACATTTTACATGTGAGGCATCCCGTATTTATTATATAGGTAAGGCTATAATTTGACATCATGTACTAAAGATATTAGGCTTTGTAGTTAAACGACTTATTTCTCAGACTAAGGATGATACTAGAATTAAATCTTAGAGATCATACCAAAGGTAAAACTACTAATTTAAGGTTGTAGATCTAGGACTATTATGTGTTTCATTTTAATTTTTTTGAGATTTTTCCAAATTGGAAACTTCTATTTTAATGTCGTAGAGCTTAGAAAAAGGGGTGAAAATAGTTTAACAGCATAATGTGTAGACCCAGGTTGTTATAGTTTAAGGTTGTGTAGCTTTGACCAAGGATTCATGAGAAGCATTTCTTGATAAACTTGTCATTTGTGGGAGGTTTGATAATCACACCATCTATGTTGATTAAAGATTATGATCTATTAGAATACACATTATGGACAATGTAAGGCCCTTCCTATTTGTGTTCCATATTCAATGACTATTTTGCTGGGTATCATCGATGCTCTAAGAGATAGTACCATGTCACCCTGAAGGATGGAGTGAATGTATACCTTCTTTTTGAATACTCTCACTACCCAAATCTAGTGCCTCTATAATTTGTACAGTGCTTGAACCCTATTTTCCTCAAGAGATTCCAACTTATCTAAATACACTTATTATATATTTTTTTGGAATCTCTTAGTTATGAACAACCATTCAGAGTGACTAAAACTAAACCTCAATAGGTAAAACATTTTCTGATCCATATTCTAGGGAGTATGGGGTCCCCTTGGTGGAATTTTAAGTTATCATCCAATCATCCCAGAGGAAATTATGGATTTTTTTGAGCCAAATATTTTTTTCTCCCACCATCACTTGTAAGGTGTTATAGAGGGTTTTATTGAATTCCTTAATCTTTTAATTTTCATATGCATGATATAGATAATTGTGGTTGGATGAAATTTCGTAATTGGTGTATAATTTATTTATCTAGGAAGACCATAAATTACTGTTGTTGTCCGTGAGAATAGTGTGAGAAACCTCAAACTAATGAATACAATGTGAGTTCAAGAATTCAATCATGAACTAGGTTTTTACTTCTTTGATTGGAAATACTACTACCCGCTTTGAGAAGAATTATTTCATTTTCAAAATTAACCTACACTGTTGAGACATTTATTGTGAGTAGGGAACCACAATATCAATCTAATAAACTTAAAAGGTAGAAGAGTATTTGGTATTGTGAAGAATATCTAATGGTTGATGAACAAAGTTAGTGTGGATATGACACATATTACATCTCTTGGTGAACTAAATGCAGTCTTGAACCATGGTGTACCAGAAGTAAACCAACCTCTGAATTTGATATTAGCACTTCAATCCTATCTGGTAAGATCTACAGGACCCGACATGGACCTCCTATGTGACCCGAGTTGTCTCATATCATTGGATAAAATAGAGGATAATTCCATTGAACTCTTACCTATAAAGAAAGTCATCAAGGTTAGGGCCACTTCGGAGGGTAAAATATACTGCATTGTTGTGGATTCACTCATGCTCAGATCGGTCTGGTGGGAGAATTCCATGTTGGAGATACTCGATGAATAGATTCATTCAATCAAGAATATCCTTGATCAAGAGGGAATTTGAGGTCCCTGGAATATATGTACCAGAAGAAATGTGGTATACCTATTTACTACCACCATATTTGGAAGTGGAATGGGTGATGAACTGTTGATGTGCCACATGAAGGGCTAGGTAATCTTGACTAGGCTCTGTGAATTATGTGGCTATGCTTTCCAGATTGTCAGCTCAGTTATTCTATGACTGCATAACATGTGTCACCTTTGGATGGGAATATAATTGGGCCATTATCTAATGAGTTTGTTCCATTAGTTTCAAAAGATATTTCTTTATAATGACATAGTCACCCTTGATCAACTTATTTACTATCTTAGAGTCCCACTTAACATGTAAATTGGGGACATCAATCTCAAGAGACAAATTTTGACCAGTAATAGAAGTTAGATACTCTGAATCATATTTGTTGAAGCCTTCGGAAAAAAATTGAGTATGTTAGGGAGGTATATATAGGAGTGATGAAGATAATCCTTAGACATACTCTATTAAGTTTAGTTTTTTTATCCTTGTACCAGTTGAATACTGAGAGGCACCATCAAAATTCTTCTTCCATCATGACGCAACCTGGTCCAGTAATAAAATAGATTTATCTAGGAAATCAAAACCCATAGAAAATTCCTAAGGGGTCAGATGCATGGATAAGAATTATACCTGTGTTTGGCCCTTAACATATTTTTGTGGGAAAAACCTAATGTCAAACTATTGAATAATTACTGCCCAGCATGCCAATCACCATGTTAGTATAGGGAGGTTGAGAAAGTACTTTAGTTGTTATACTCATGAGACTAAATGTATCTTATGGTGATACAAATAATTTTTCATATTATGTACTGTAAATACTAGTAAAAGTAAACTCTTATAAATGGGGGAGTATCTGGGCTCTGTGATGAGGATCATGCAACTGAGATAATATAAGTTGTTCTCTATTCCCTCATTATTTTTCTGGTCTAATAAGGCACCAAGGGGTCATTCCAAGGTAGCCACATAGAGAACTTGAGTATTTTCTAAGATGGGTGGTATCAAAACTAGAGGTTATAGCATATACTTCTTAATATCCTCAAAAGTTGTCTAGAAGTCCTCATCACATTGTTAAATGGTACCTTTCTTCATGAACCTTGAAAAAGTGCATACACATTCTAGTCATATTTTCAATAAATATATGAATATAAGATAATTAGGCTTAGATGACTTATAACTCCCAAATTTTTCATGAATGATACATTTGGTTGATATCCTTAATTTTATCCAGTTTGATCATGATGCCACTGTTTCTAAAAAAATCCATGAAATGTTCCAGAGGTGACCCCGAATGCATACTTCAGAGGGATCATCTTCATGTTTTGGGAACAGAGGAAGCCAAACAGTTTCTAAAGATCTATAAGATAGTATTGGAATTAGAGGGATTTGACCACCAAATAATACATTTAACACTCCACCAATGTCCCAAATAGTGGTTTGAATATGGAATGCATTGAATGATGGTAATTGGATCTAGAATTTTTCAATTCAAAAGGCATCACTTGGAAGTAAAAATCTCCTTGGGATTCCTTGAAGGAAGTAGAATCATTTTCCTTAGGGGCCATCTGGATCTTATTGTACCTAGAATATATATCCATGTAGGAGAGGTTTGGAACCCAATTATAGTATCAATCAAAAGTTTTTTCACCAAAAGTGGAAATTCATCCTTTGAAAATGGCATTTGAGGTCCAAAAATTCGATACAGACTCTGATCTACAAATTATTTTTATAGACTGTGAAGATGTTCACTAGCAAACTAGGGAACTGGACTTCCCTAATGATGTTGGAATTTATAATCTTTTCAAATTAAACCTCAACCATGTAACCCTAAGAAGGGAGAATTTTTTCTATTAGGTGTTTTTTTCCCATAGTGACCCACTAGGAAGCCAAGGAAATGAACAAAAACCTGAGGGTCAATCCCTAGAATCTCCTCATAATTCTAGGAGAAAACATCATGGTAGTGCTTAAAAAAGGATACATACTTGTATTTATCTTTTGGCGACATGGTTGTGCTGATTAGTATTAGTCTAATGTATTTATTAGTGCCAAGTTTCACCTAAGTCAACTCATAAACAGTGTTGGAGACAACTTCTTCAAATGAAGGAGTGTCTTCCAGATCCTCTTCATTATCTGAGATATGAGATTCAGAGGGAGGAAACATGTCTCCCAACACTATGGTCCAGAGGATGGAACCCGAACTCGATATTTTGGGGGGAGAGCCTTTAATTAAGAACTCTTTATCTACAAAGACTGTAAAAACAAATACTAACAATCATATACCATGCAGTTTCTAAACGTGAGGTACACTCTTGATATCAAAGCAGTGATGATGGGTAAACTTCCATTGAGTCATCCCTACCTTTTATAACTTGTGGGAGTGTTAAAGATTTATTACCATGGGGAGAACTCCTCAGTTATTTATAGGTCAGGGTGTCCTGATATTGGTCAAACTTTTCCAGTTTATTGGTATGAGGTAATCTATGATCACACCTTCTTCTTGGGGACTATAAAACAACTTCCTGGATCTAGTGTCATGGGTTCCAATTATAGATTGGAATGAAAAATCTGTATTTCATGTCTGAACAATTATCTTTTTTAGTGGTTTTCAGATAATTTATGTAATTTATATGATCAACCCCATAAATATGGGGATTTTTTTCATTACCTTTTACAGTACTCGATATCCAGATAATGTGACTCACAAGAGTTTAAGGGATAAGCATCACTTAGGAGTACCCCTACTCGACCTTCAAGGGAGTATTTGATCCATTGGTGGTATGAAGATGGGATGAATCCATGTAGGTGGATCTAGGGCCTTCCCAATAGTTTTTTATAGGATGTGTCCTATAAGATTACCATAAATTCAATGTTTTTTAGAAGGACACTGAATTGAGTCTTCTCTTTAATATTTCCATGAGACTTCTGGTCACTCTTATTATATCCCTAAATTGTCAGGTTAGAAGGGATCAGATCCTATTCCATGAGACCTAGCATGTTGAGTGCTCAGGTAAGTATAAGATTTATCCCAAATATAGTATCCAATAGGTAGTAGTGGACTTACTATTACATTGAACCTACCAATGATATACTATGGGTGTATGTGCTGCTAAATGGCAGCACTCTCATCTTCTTCATAAAATGAAATGATGTCCTGACATACCTCCTTCTCAAATTCCTCTACCTAATAGGCCTCAGTGAAAGCTACCACTATATCAAACTGAAGGGGGATCTTCAAATCCTTGATAAAGGATTCACACATTTCCTTTGACAAGTGGAGATCCTTGAGGATTGAGAGACTTATTGGTATGCTGATAAGGTGATTCAACACATCATATTTTCAGGTGAGGTGAATGTTTTTACAAGAAAAAGGTTATTCACTACTACAAAACTGACCCTTAACAGCACTATTATTTATCAGCACTAGAAGAAAACACTGATAAATGGTAAATATATCATCACTAAAGAAAGTGATAATAAATTTAACCTTTTATCAGGGCATTTATTTTAGCACTAATAAAGGAAAGCTTTATCAATGATTTATTTTTAGCATTGATAAAGTGTATCCTTTATCAGGGCTTTAGTTTTAGCATTGATAAAGGGTATCCTTTATCAGCGCTTTATTTTTAGTGCTAATAAAGGGTATCGTTTATCAGTGCTTAAGTTTTAGCAATTATAAAGGGTACACTTATTCAGCACTTTATGCTTAGAGTTGATAAATATTTCTTTCATCAATGCATTTTTAACACTGATAAAATGAAATAATTAACTAAATTAATAATAAAAAATATGTTCATTACAAATTTCATTAATTAAATTATGGATAAAAATGAATTGATTGATTATACATTATTAAATATTAAACATTTTATTAATTAGATAATTATGATAACTAATGTTATTGAATTTTATATATTAAATATATAGATATATATATATTAATGTAAATAAATTTGATTTATATATTACAAAATATTTATGTGGTTTACATTAAATAGTAAAATATTTATTAAATAATGGTATATAATTAAAAATTGACATGAATTAAAAATATTGACTAATTGCATAATACTCAACATATAATTGAATGTCGTTTGACTTTTCAATTTAATATAGATCAAATGTGTGTTATATTGATTTCACATATATGTAATTAATGCATTTTTATATAAAATATGCACACACACAAAACTTATCCATTTATTCAATATTGGTAAAGTGTACCTATATTCTTAATTTATTCAATTTCACTCATTTTTAACAAATATGATTGCACTCAAAATTAGATATTCATTAATAATGTAAAAAAATATTTAAAAAAAAATATTTATAAATAGATATATTTATAAATTTACAATCACTATATTTATACAATTATATATTTATAATTATATATAAATAAATATTTTTTTAAAAGTATTTATATAAATATAAATAAATAATTATGTATATTTAAATAATTATTAAATTTATAATAAATTTAGTTAAATAAGGAATATATTTACTATATTTATATTTATATATATTTATTAAATATAAAAGTATATTTATATAAATATATATAATGATATAAATAATATTTTTTAAAAAAATTTCTATAATTAGATATAAATAATTATAAAATTATAATAAATATATTTAAAAAGGGATATATATAATATATTGATATTTATATATATTTATTAAGTATTTATAAATGTTTAAATTTTTTATGTATATTTATAATTATAAATCCTTTAACAACGCTTCAGTAATAAGCACGGATAAACAAATCTTTATCAGTGCTGATAAAGATTTGGATTTATCAGCGTTCATAAAATAAACATTTATCAGTGCTCTAATTTTAGCACTGATATAGACAGGTCTTTATTAGCACTAAAAAATGCTAATAAAATGTTTATATATTATCACAATTTGTAAACCCTGATAAAAGTGTCCCGATCTATTTTAAAACACCTAACCATTTGCGAAATCGTCATAATATAGAGATTTTTATCGAAGCCACCCACTTCTGGTGCTCCTCCTCGGTGACACATGTCTTGATTTGGAGGGGGTAGGACTTGGGAATGTGCTTTTAAGGAGATCTTGGACTTACAACCTCCAGAATTGAGGTTGAAGGAGGTTCATGATGAGCTTATTGATGGATATTGAATGTTGAAATATTCTAATGATACAGTTTAGGATATAGATGGTGTTTGGGTCAGGACATCCTTGGAAGGGAAGAAGGGAAGTCATAAGGGGAAGAAGGATTATTCCTACTTACCTGTTCTTATGGAGACAATGTTAGCGAACAAATTTAAAGAAAAATAGTTGTAAAAACACAACAAGACATGTGTTGTGGATTAATACTCCTTGGATTTGCTCATGAGCTCGGAAGAAGAACCGGTGGAACAGGTTTTGTATCTTAATGAAACTAAAGAAGAAGCCGCTAAATTGATGGGGAAACTGCTAAGTATTTCCCTTAATGAGGAACAATATTCTTGGCTAGACAGGAAAGAATTAATATTAGTTGGGGGCTTCAATATTGGGAAGATCAATCTTTAAGAGTATATTCAAACTTGGGACAAGCTGACCATCCGAGTAGAGGATCTTCTTAAGGATGTGGCTTCCACTCAAATTTCATTAATTTCTTGGAAACTATTTAGGGAGATGGAATTGGGTAAAATCAAGTTAATATTTAATGAATTGGATTAATTTTGTGGTATTGGTTTCCTTGAATGATAGGTTTTTTGTGCGTGTTGTGTCTGTTTCTGGATTCCTTTTTCTCGGTGTTATTGCGATGTTTGGGGCTTTGTTTCTAGAAATCTACTTGGATCTGCTTCAGAAGGGGATCAGAGCATAAAGTATTCATCAGGGTGGGCCTTTTGTATTTGGATGATTGATAGGTTATGTCTTTCCATCGTTTTTGTTCCCATGCATTTTTTCACGGGACTGCTTGCTAAAGGGTCCATCTTGGTGAAGTATTGTAGTCATGGAGTAACTGCTAGGGAGCGGTAGATCCTGTAGTTTGTTATGGGTTTTCTCTACATGGGGTGTTTTGTTTCTTTCTTTAAGGACTTCTTGGTTTCTCACTTTTTCCTTAAAAGTGTTTTATAATAAAAAAAAGTAATTTTCAGTCAGTCCTCGGTGAATCAAAGATCAAATCACACCACTCGACTACCTCCTAACATCTCATCCGACAATTGAAGAGGGTCTCTGATTTTCTTCAACCGAGGGAGGTAGGCCTTCCGATTTTATTTATGTATTTTTTTCATTTTTTATTTCTTCTTCAATGATTTGTTTGTGATATTTTTTTATGATCCATTTTTTACAATTTTTTTTGTGATCTGTTTTTTAGGGAGCTATTTATGGTACGTTGTTTGTATTGACTACTGATGTATGATTGGTTGTTTATACTAACTCATCAATTAGATCTTGATAAAAAATAGGACACTACTTTTTGTGGTTAAGATGTCTCTTATTGCACTCATTCTCATCAAATTTTAGATATATCAAAACATCCCATTCAATACTTGCAATTAGTATGCTCCTGTCAGTAAATCAGATGAAGGGTTTAATATATCTTTCAATATCATGTGGGCCATTGGTTGTTTTATTTTTTGGAATTGTTCTAATGATACCTATATCCAATGATATTTATCATTTTTTGATAAGGTTGGAAGATAGATAAAGGGAACTTTTGTTGTGTTCATACACTGATGATCTTCTATGTAAATATGTGGGAAGGTAAGAATCAAGATTTGCATCAACTTTGTTTTGCATCATGATGGCTTGTTCACCTCTTTAGATGATTTACACACTTTTCATCTTCTCATGTTTTTTATTTAAACTCATTGTTGGTGCAAGAAAATTTCACCTCATGCATACTCTTTGTATTCTTATTTAATAATTTTTGGAGGTGTGGGTTGGGAAACCAACTCATGATCAATATTTCTAGAAAAACACTATTTGAAATCATCATTTATAACTTCATAGTATTTCTTAATAATAATTTTCATCTTTTTGATGAAATTTTCATTAAGTTCATGTTGGTTCCCAGCTTCTGTTATAGTTAAATAACACTTTAGACATCCACTAGAGACACGGTTAACATGGAAATAATTATTCGAATAATATCCATAACTTTATTTTTATAATTGGTAACATTATTTTATAAATCTTCCATTAAATTCACAATAGTGAATATATCCCAAATAATTAAGTGAAAACTAGAAAATTACCCCTACAATCCAAAATAAAATAACATGTATTTTTACCTTCCTATATAGCTCATCTAGTTGTCCATACTCTTCATATGGGTCATCTTGAGTGTATTTAAAACATATCCCCTATTTTAACTTTTACTGAGAACATCCAAATCCCTATTTATGAACCCAATAGGATGGATATGAACCAAAAATGGATGTATGTTAATCGTTTAACAAATTAATATGAATATGGAGTTAAAGAGTTCATCATGTTTGCAAAAGAGCATCCAGATGACCCTTCTAAAATCCTATGTTCGTGTTTACATTATTTTTATTCAAGAAACATTTGTCCGAAAGAGTTAGAAGAACATTTGATTAATCATGGAATAGATCAAATATATAAATGTTAGACTAAACATGGGGGAAAACTGAATGTCATCATCGATTGGGATGATACTACATTTTATGAATCACTTGATATGAATACCTTTATAAAAGATGACGGAGATCACATGAAAGAAATTACAATGGAAATTGAAGATGACCTTCTTGATTTTCCAAAGTTGTTTGAGGAGTTAAATTGTTGTTCCAGGAAACCATTGTATACCGATTGTACAAAATACAAAACATTGTCAATTGTATTGAAGTTCTATAATGTGAAAGCTGGCAATGGATAGAATGAAACCATCTTTATAGAACTACTTGTTCTTCTGAAAGTTATTCTACCAGAAGAAAATTAACTACCATTCCCAATATATGATTCTAAATTAATGTTATATTCAATGGAAATGATACCTAAAAAACATTATTGTCCAAATGATTGCATATTATTTCAAAAATACCATGAATCACTCATGAAATTTCCTAAGGGTGGTGCAGATCAATACAAGAAAAATGAATCAAGTCCTTCGAAATGTGTATGGCACTTTCCTATCATTCCAAGGTTTAGAAGACACTATAGATGTTAGGAAACTTCAAAAAAATTAACATGTTATGAAGATAAAATAATTAAAGATGGGAAGCTACATCATCCAACTAATTCTCCTTAGTGGAAGAAAATTGATTATGAGTTTCCTAAATTTGGAGATGATCTAAGAAACATTCATCTTGTATTATATATATATGGAATAAATCCTTTTGGTGTATAGAGTATTACTCACAGTACATGGCCCATCATGTTGGTAAATTATAAATTGCCACTGTGGTTATGTATAAAGTGAACATACATTGTGTTGTCTTTGCTTATATCTAGACCAAAGAAACCCATTAAGGATATTAATATCTATTTGGATCCATTGATTGAAGATATGAAATTTATGTGGGATATAGGTATTATAATATATGATTCTCATAGAAGTAAAGAATTCACATTGAGGTCCATGTTGTGTAGAACAATAAATGACTTCCCCACTTATGGAAATTTATCAGGCTACAGCATTAAAGGCATGTTGGGGTATCCCATTTGTGAAAAATGAACATACTCAGTTTGGTTGAAACATTCCTCCAAGACTGTGTTTTTAGGACATTGAAATTTTTTACCTCGACTACATAAATACCATTCCTGGATGAAAAAATTCAATGGGAATATCAAAAAAGGTACAACACTATCTCCAGCAATGGGAGATCAACAGTACAAAAAAGTAAAGAAGAATTACACTGTTTCTGAAAAACCATTTTCAAAAAACCATAAAAAATCAGGTTTGAAGAAGAGATCAATTTTCTTTGAATTAGCATATTGGAAATTTTTTTATGTCATACATTTTATTGATGTCATTCATTTAGAAAAAAAATGTATTTGATAGTGTTATTAGAACATTACTAAATGTTCCTAGAAAAATTAAAGATGGAATCAAGGTTAGGTTGTACTTGATTGAAATGGGAATAAGGGAATAGTTGGAAATAGTGAAGGTTAATAGGTGGACTTTTCTTCCTCGAGTAGCTTACACTCTATCTAGACAAGAAAATTTTCAATTTTTCCTTTTCCTTATGAGTGTAAAAGTTTCATAGGGGTATTCATCAAATATAAAGAATTTTGTGTCAATGACTAATTTGATGTTATGAGGACTAAAATCACACGAATGTCATGTTTTGATGTAATATTTAATGCTTGTTTCTTTCCATTGCATTCTTCCTCAAAATGTATGACATGCATTAACCAAACTCTGCTTCATTTTCAAATCCATATGTAGTAAATTTATAGACCCGACGAGGTTTCCCATCATTAATAATGATATTTAAATCATTTTATGTGAATTAAAAATGTTCTTCCCATCATAATTCTTTAATATAATGGTCCACTTAATGGTTCACTTGGTCAGAGAGGTTCATGTATGTGGTCATGTCCATTACAGATGGATGTACCCCCATATAATACTATATAAAGATTTTGTAATGGTATGTCAAGAATCGAAGTCATCCAAAAATTTGTATTTTAGTATGATATATTTTTGAAGAATATATTGATTTCTATACCGATTACCTATCATATATTGAAAGCATTGGTCTCCCAAAGTCTCATCACAACAATTGCCTTATGGGCGAAGTGATTTACAGAAGATATGTTGTTACAATTACCTTGATAGAGTGGGAGAAAACACATCTTTACATATTACATAATAGTGAATATGTTGATCCATACATTTAATCCCACAAAGAAATTCTTAGAGATTTAAATCCATCAAGAGATGTATAACAGATGTTAGGTACATATAATCAATAATTTATAGGATGGTTCAGATTTCAAATTTATAAGGAGTTATATGAAAATCTTAATTAAATTGTTGAATGACTTCAATGGATAGCCAGAGGACAAAATAAAAATGTTATATCTTACACTGGTTTTGTAATCAATGGTTAAATATTCTATAAAAGAGAACACCATGAGTTCAGTATGATGAAAAACAATGGTGTTTCACTTGAATCTGAAGTGATGCACATATCTGGTTCCAAGGATACAAATCCAATTTATGAAAATATTTCATATTTTGGCATTATATAATAGTTATACGAGTTGTATTATACAACATTTCATGTTCCTCTTTTCTATTGAAAATGGGTTGACCATATCAATGGAGTGAAAGTTGACGAAATGGGATTTGGGAAGGTTAATTTCAATATAGAAGGGGAAAAAGACAAACCATTCATAATGGAATCACAATCAGGGAAAGTATTTTATGTATCTGATCCAAAAAATAATAATTAGTTGATTTTCCTACTGGAAACTAAAACAAATATTGAGTAAGATAAAAATTCAACTGAGTATGACCCTTTCATTAGGACATCACAATTATCTCATGTTGGTCCCAATATATACAATTTCTTGTACATTGGAGGGTACCATAAAGAGGGGATTTGGATTCTTGGAAGAGGAACCAAATCCTTGGAACCTTTAAAAAATAAATAGTGTTCAATGAGATGGTAAGAGTTTTTTAATATATTATGTTTTCCTCATAATATTATATATTCTCTACTGCATTAACATAATATAAATTAAATGTTTGACTACTCATACAGACAATGTATTCTGCACATAATGATATTACCAATCCCTTGAAATAATAATCCATAATAAAAGAAATTGTTTAGAAAGATGTAAAGGTAATGTTATGATATACAATCTCTATTTTACCAAAAAACTATATAATGGAATGTTGATTTCATTTTCATTATTACTTATAGATATTATTTATATTATTACTAACATAAGAATAGTATCTTATATAGGTGTGTTCTTTTGGTCGAGTAAGGGTGGTTTTTTTGGAAATAACATGATTCAGTTCAATATTAAAAGTCAAAGGAACATTGAGGGTTTTTAATGTATGTAATAATTTTTATTTATGTAATCTTATAAACCAATGTTTGAAATTTATATAATATGGTGTTTTTTGGTATTTTTGTTTTAAATTTCATTTCATTTAAATTTTTTATTGGTACTTTTTTTGTTGATATTATATCTATTTCTGGTGTATTTATGGTGTTGCAGTGTACTGTAATGGCACATTTTTATGATGTTGGAGTGTGCTATTACAGAATACTGTAGTATGTCCCTTTATCATCACTTCTATGAGATATTATAAAGGCCTTTAAAAGTGCTTATAAAATAACTGATAAAGGAATACTTTATCCGTGATAAATTAAAGAGCTAATAAATGGGATCTTTATCAATGCTTTTAAAAGTTCAGATAAATGGACATTTTATCAGCACTTTTTTAGTGCTGATAAAATCCTCGGGTTTTTAACCTCTCTAAAGTTATCAGTGCTTTTCTAGTGCTGATAAAGGCTATTTCTAGCACTGTTAAAGGTCAATTTTGTAGTAGTGATTCTTTAGTTGGATGCATATCTAGCACTTTTGGCTGAGTAACTAGGTCCCAATTAGTGATGGTTGTACTCTACTACTAATTAGGTGAATTTATTTTAATTCCTAATGAATGGGAAATAGAAAAACTAAGGTTTGTATCTAGCTAGATGTGGCTGATCTTGGTGTGATCATGGCTGACCCACGTGGTCAACTAATACCATTGGTTTCAAAGGAATGCCCGATGGAGCAGCTTGGGAGGGCTATACATTCTAAGACTTATATGGGGCCTTCTTCCTAATTTCAATAGCATGAATATCCTGATTCAAATTACTAGCATGCAAATTTATCTAGCCTAAAATACTAGCCTAAAAATTTTGTCTAATGACATGAAATACTAAAAAAATACACTATACTCATGGTATTAGGAACTGTTTCTTTGGGAGGTGTTGGTATAGATCTATACCCATGGTTTCTATAAAAATTATGGGTATATCCTTAGAGATTTTATCATACACACAGTTTAACAAAAACCTTGGGTATACATCTATACTAACAGTTCTAAAAAATATGGGTATATATTTTCCCAGAAGAAAATATATACCCATGGTTCAGTGAACTGTTGGTATAGGAAGTTGTCCCCATTTAGTAGCTAAAACTACCCTTCCGTCCCATCTTGAACATATAAATAAAATAAAAAACCACAGTACAATTTCAATTAAATACATATATTGTATATATATCATTCAACCAACTACTTGTAATAATTTTCAAAACCATTTACAATGTTATAGAATACATATACAACCATGCAACCAATCAATTCATGTCATTAAACAACATCAACATATTGATTTACTGCTAAGTCAAAAATGGAGGAGATACATATCTTCCGCATTGCTAGTATCCTCATCCTAATCACCATCATCAATATACTCATCACCAAAAAAATTATCTGGATCATCATCATCACCATCATCATCATCATCACCACCACCATCATCTCCACTATTAGATTGACCTCCACTAGGACCCTCATTGACATCACTAGGGGCATCATTTAAAGAGTGCATTGATTTTATATAACAATCAACAGTAGTAAAATCCTCTAATGTAAGTGATTGGATTATAATTTACATAACTTTATGGAAATTTTTTGTGGTCAATTTACTTATTTCATGCTCCTGTAATGATATTTTTTAGCATCAACTTCTTTTTCAGGAGTGATTTATAGCTCAGTGGTTTGATTGGTTTGAGAGGATCCCGATGAGGACCAATATCTATTGGGGATAATGTTTTTCCTATTTCAACATCAGACTCTCCCCTAGTGTTCCTCACCTAATACCTGACTCAAATGATCATTTGAAGAAAAATTGTCATCTTCTTTATCATTAAGGGCCTCTAGGAATGACTTTTGAAAATATAAACAAGATATTTAATTATGAATTACATTTAAATATTTTAAATATAAATTAAACAACTTAAAATATTTTCTTATGTTTTTTCATTTACTACACTTCCATCCTTTTTCTTATTAATCAAGGAAAATAATTTTTCTCGAGGTACATGGCCTTCGATTCCCAATACCATTTGCTTCAAATGATTTTGATTATTATAATAAAAAATTATTGAATAATATGACAGTGGTAAACCTAAAATGAATTAAAAATTTATCTATTTAAAAAATAATAAAATGACGAAGCATATAAACATATAAAATACATACTATGAGAATTCTAAACATAGGTATGATGTGGATTCCTATTTCATGTTCATTTTGGTCCAAATCTATTTGTGTTATGTTATTTGGTTATTCAATAACTTTATAATTTTGATCATTTAATTTTTAGGTTAATTGTCAGGATATATTATTTGGTTAATTGGCTAATTATTCAATTGGCCATTTTACCAATTAGGTCATTTAGTCCAATTAGGCCATTTAGGATAATAATTCCATTTATTCCATTTATTCCAATTAGGATAATTAGGAAATTTAGGTTATTTAGGATAATTAGACCTTTTAATCCAATTAGTCCATTTAGGCCATATATCCCAATTAGTCCATTTAGTTCATTTAGGGAATTTAGTCCAATTAGGCAATTTAGTCCATTTAGGCCATTTAGGCCATTTAGGCCAATTAGGCCATTTAGGCCAATTATGCCAATTAGGCTAATTAGTCCAATTAATCCGTTTAGTACATTTAGTCCATTTAGGTCAATTAGGTGATTTTGGCCAATTAAGACATTTAGGTGATTTAGGTGATTTAGTCCAATTAGGTGAATTAGGCCATTTAGTTCATTTAGGTCATTTAGGAAAATTATTCCAATTAGTCAAATTAGTTCAATTAGGCCATTTAGGCCATTTAGGCCAATTAGTCCATTTATGCCAACTAGGCCATTTACGGCAATTAGACCATTTAGGCCATACATTCCAATTATTCAATTTAGTCCATTTAGGGCATTTAGGCAATTTAGACCAATTTTGTGATTTAGGCCATTTATTCCAATTAGGCCATTTAGGCCATATAGCCCAATTATTCTATTTAGGCCAATTAGGTAATTTAGGCCATTTAGACCATTTAGATCATTTATTCCATTTAGGACAATAATCTATTAGGCCATTAGGCCAATTTTCCATTAATCTATTAGGCTAATTAGACATTAGGCCATTAATCCAATTTTCCAATTGGCCTAAGGGCCTAGTTGGTAATTAAACCATTTTCCAATTAGTCCAATTTTCCGATTTTCCATTATGTTATTAGGCCAATTGGCCATTAGACCATTTAGGCCAATTGTCTAACTGGACATTAGGCCCTTAGGCCAATTGGTCGTTAGTCCATTTGGCCTTTAGTCTATTAGGCCAATTGTTCATTAGGTCATTGGGCCAATTGGCCATTAGGATAATGGTAGAATTATCCAACTTTCTATTAGGATGTTAGGAAAAGTATCCATTAGAAGAATTGGCCACTAGGCCATTAGGACAACTGGTCATTTGGTCATTAGGATAATTTTCCATTAGGCCATTAAACCAATTGTCCAATTTTCCATTAGTCCATTTAGACCAATTGTCTTATTAGAAAATTGGTCATTATGCCATTAGGTGAATTGGAAATTAGTACATTTAGTCCATTAGGACAATTATCAATTATTCCATTAAGATAATTGGCCATTAGGCCATTAGGACAACTATCCAGTTGGTCGTTAGGACATTAGGAAAATTGGCCAATTAGTCATTAGGCTAATTGTAAAATTTGAGAATTATCCATTATTCCACTAGACTAATTGTCCATTAGGCTATTGGGCCATTGGGAAAATTTTCCATTAAGAAATTTGGCCAATTTTCCATTAGTAAATTAGGTCAATTTTCCATTAGGACATTAGGCCATTATTCCATTAGGTCATTTTTTCATTAGGATATTAGGCCAATTTTATATTAATCCATTAGTCCAATTGGACAATTTTAAATTAGGCCATTATTACAATTGTAAAATTGGTAATTAGTCCATTAAGCGATTGGAAATTAGGCCCTTAGTCCAATTGTCCAATTGGACATTTTTTTTCATTAGTCTAAATGGACAATTGGCCAATTAGACATTAGGCCATTATGACAATTAGTCATTATTCCATTAGGCCAATTGGCTAATTGGAAATTAGTCTATTAGGCTAATTTTCCATTAGGTAATTAGATAATTAGGCCATTAGGACAATTTTCCATTAGGCCATTAATACATTAGGCCAATTGGCCATTAGGTCATTAGGTAAATTGGCCATTAATCCATTAATCAAATTGGCCAATTATACCATTAGTCCAATTGGTTGTTAAGCCATAAGGTGATTAGGAAAATTGTCCATTAGTCCACTAGAAAAAATTTCCAATTTTTGATTAGGTCATTTTGGCCAAATGGATAATTGTCCATTAGGCCAATTGGCCATTAGGATGCTAGGGAATTATGTCAATTGGCCATCTTACTGCTAAGCCAATTGTCCAATTGTCCATTAATCCATTAAAAAAATTGGCCATTAGTCCATATAGGCCATATAGGCTAATTATTACATTTAGGACAATTATTCCATTTAGGCCAATTAGGCCAGTTAGTCCAATTAGTAAATCTAGTCCAATTATGCTATTTATGCCAAATATTCCATTTAGGACATATAGGATAATTATTACATTTGGTCTAATTAGTTAATTTTGAAAATTTACTCTATTTTTTCCATTTAAACCAATTATTCCAATTATTCCATTTAAAATCAATTATGTCATTTAGGCCATTTAAGAAAATTAGATCATTTAGGTCATTTAGGCCATTAGGTCATTAGGCTCTGAGGACATTATGCCATTAGTCCATTAGGAAATTATGTCATTAGGCCATTATACCATTAGGCCATTAGGACATTAGGCCATTATGCCAATTTTCCATTAGGGTATTAGTCCAATTTTACATTAGGCCATTAGGTCAATTGTCCATTGGCCCATTAGGCTATTGGTCCAATTGGAAATTATTCCATTTGAAAGGGGTATTTTTAGCCTTATATTAAAGGGAATAATTATAATAAAACTTAAATTTCAGCATGGAAAATTAACTAAGTAACAATATATATCTAGATATTATTTTTATTCATATTAAATTACCCAGAGCTTCTCATGATCAAGAATTATAGTGCACCACAAGGTGTGAAAATACATCCTTAAATATTTTTTATTTTTTCCCTATGCATTATAAAAATAAAAATACATTAGAATTAATAAGAATTAAATTTTATATACAAACCATTAAAGATTAGAAATCCCTTAAACTCATCACTCTTCCAATATGTAATAATGTTTTTTTAAATGTTTGTTATACAATCAAGGAATATTGGTACACCAACTAAATCAAAACTAACTCTTCTCCTCTAACCAACATATAACTTGTTCTTATATGATCTCATGTACACCCCAAGATCCATCAACCTTACAAACATTTCAGGCTCACATTTTAGAGAGTTAAATCTATACTGCAACGAACATGTTAATTCATATAAATACAACAATAATATAGATATAAATTTAACAAATTTTCTTACCCATATCTTCACCCATGATTTTTCCTTGATGCCATTCCAAATATGTATCCATGATACTGGTTCCACCGGAATGATATCATTGTATTTGGATAAAGTTCCCATGAATCTTCTAAACTTCTTAACATTGTTACTTACCATCGCATTTTCTTAATTGTAATCCCCCATTATTTATGATTGGTGATTCCAGGCTTCCTGTATATGGGTGTGCTCATATTTCCTACTAGAACATCCAACTAAATAAGATAAAATGTAAAAAAGAATAATGAATTCATGATACAATAAGACAAAAATATGTGATATAATTTGATACAGTTATAATAATAAAAAACTGATGTGGAATGCTCATTAGGCTCTGATAGATTTGTGGGTTGTCCTAAATCAGTATCGTGTGAAGGATGTGTTTATTCTAATTCATGCTCAGGTTGATCTTCATGAACTAGAGTAGAAGATGAAGGAATAGAATCATAAGATCCTGGATGGATAGTAGGAAATGGAGAGAGCATAGACATGGAAGAATATGGGTAGTAGGGTTGGGGATACATCAAGGGATATGAATATGGTAAAGGTGGTAACATCCATAGAGGTGGTGTAGAAATGGTATGCGAAGAAGAGGCTAAATTAGATGATGATGGAGGCATGGGTGGGAACATTGTTGGAGGCTCAAGAGGAGGATGGAAAGGTGTAGTAGATGGGGTGTTTGATGGTGGTTCAGGGTGCGAATGGGTATAATGGGTTCTTCGTCTTGGTCTAGTATCATCCCCGTTTAGACCCATGATAGTAGGATGAGAAGGAGTCAACTCTGGTGAAACTGATTGTCACTAATTTTTTTTATAAATAATATTAACATGCCATTATATGTAATGCAGAAGAAAAATATTGAAATTATTATAATCACTAAGGGAAGCATAGGAGACAACCCATGCTTGTGTATCTATCGATCATCATCAAATAATCACTTCCATTGAACTTCTGTAGTATTTTTCATAACATTCATAAGAAAAAAATGTAAATTTTTTTGAAATAGTTTTTCAAAAACCATGCATACAACTTAGAAGTCAAATAATTGATAAACAATGTCATAACATGTTTTAGTAACAATAATTTAAAACAAAGCTATACATTTTTTAAAAACCCATTTTAAACCTAGTTTTTTTAATTGAAATAAATCTAATTAAATGAAATAAAACTAAACAATAATAAAACAAACATATATGAAATTCAAGTAATTGTAGTAATACCAAATTGAGAAACCCATGTCATGGTAAATTGAATGGAATGTGAACATATATGGTTTCTTCTATATATTACCCACAACTACTTCAAGTTCAACATGAAATCTCACAATGGGATAATTTGAGTTATCAAATGAAATTTTTTTGTCAACACCAATGGGGGTATCAATGGTGTCAATTAAATACCTAGCATCATGAAAAATATTTCATGTAATTAATTCATTAATGAAATCGTAATCATGTATCATGTGATCTTTTATATAAAACACTTTTTTCCATTGATGCCAAAATGTATGGTTCATCGGTAGCCAGGAATCAACTCATGTCAATAAATCTGAATCTATAATCATCAATACATGTACCATGTCGCATCATTGAATCAAACCATTTACATTTCATCATATTAACTCGGCCATGAGAGTAGTAACCCAATAACAATATTTTGTCAACAACTCCATAATAAGACACATTTTTATATCAGGGCCAAATATCTGATGCACTGGAATAGTAGCCTATTATATCATTTAACACAATTTCATAATGTTGTGTTCTCATTTTCACCACTCGCTTAGTTGTAACATATTTATACCCATTGATTATTAAATATTTTCATTCACAAACCAAAGAATTGGGACCAAAATACAATTCTCTTAATTCATGATAAACAAAATTAATAGGTAAACTCAATACCTGAAATATATATGAACAATACAATTAAATAAATAAATATATTTTAAGATAATTAATGTTCTGTTCATACCTTTTATTTTAACTAATCTTGAAACTATTGGCTATTTAAAGCATATCTTCTTATCAATGGTAAAGATTGATGAACTATACTTATATTTTTTTATGTTCCCCACATAAAATGATAATATCAGTTTAAGGTATATGTGAAATGACATAGTATGAGATAACATATAAATATTCAAATTACATACTTGATATAGTCATCAAACACACCACAGTTAAACAATACTTTGTGATGGGATATAACCCACTCTTTAAGACTCAATGTTGCCAATGTATATGACCTAGGAATTCCTTTTGTTTCGAGAAGACATGGAAATGAGGGATTAATTTCCACATACTAGTCATCTTCATTTTTCATTATCTAATTATGTCTTATGCTCACATTAGACAAATATCCATACATTATTGAGCCAGATATCCTCTCATAGTGGAACCTTGAAGACGAATCTTATTTCAGACATAAGATTTCATTGTTCACATATTTATTTTAGTATGATACATCCACTGAAAATAAATGGGTCACCGAAGAAGAATGTCATTTGGAAGATGAACTGTTAAATGTATCATGCAGTTGAAAATAATGGAGGAAATGTTTTTCCAACTCACACAAAATTAATGGTGTTTATTGCTACATTTTTATCAAGAAAAACTTGGATAACCTTTTATAATAAAGGTATCTAAAAATTTCACAATAAAATTACTTTTACCCTTACATTGTTAGATAGAAAATTTTATATTTCTATTGGAATCAATTAATGAATAATGATGTAATAATCATGAGTTTTTAGGAATTCTAGTTTCAAATACCTTCTATTGAATCATTTAGATATGTTGTTGGAATAGACATCATGAGCCTTGATATTCTCCAATACTTCAAGAAATTTATTTTTCTCTACATGTGTCATCACATAAGTAGCACAAGATACTTTCCATTTGTTTTCACCAAGACACATAGGATACAGTTCTAGTCAAATACCCCAATCCAACAAGTCCCGATGAGATCTGAAGTCACATTTCATCTTCCCATTTATATTTAGAAGAATTGAATGAAAATTTAAATATATATTTATCTCAATTTTAATTATGTCTAAAAAATCACATAAAAAATTGGTAGAATAATATGGAAACTCAAAAAAGATACTTCTATTTTTCCAATTGTAAGTGGATTAAGTGTAAAAAAATTATTCTTTTTAGATTTCATCTGATAGTTCCTTAATGAAAAACTGAAATATTTCAATTCATTAACAATATCAGTTCCTGACATATATTGAGGTGACTGTTTAGTTTCAACAGTATTATCAAACCCCAAATGATTCTTCTTGTATTGACGATCCATTTTCCGGAATAATCGATCACACATGAAATTGAAACTATAAAATATGTAATCCTTTTAAATAATATATTCTTATTACAAATAGGACAAGATAGATTTTCCTTGATGCTCCAATCATACATAATTTCATAAGTAAGGAAATCTTTTATAGTCCATAGAAGGGCAGTACACATCTGAAATTTGTTTTGAAGAAGAATCGAATGTAAGCACACCCATATCCCAAAGTTGCTTCAAATCTCCTATTAAAGATTGAAATTATATTTATATATCATTTTCAAGATCATAAGGTAAATATATTAGTATAATCAATAAAGTGAAAGGTTTTTTCATACGCATACATAGAGGAATATAATAAAGGTGAATAAAAATTGGCCACATGTTGTGAGCAGTAATCGTATGACCAAATGGATTAAAACCATCACATGATATACAAAACCTCCCATTACACACCATAGATAAAAAATTAGGATGTTTTGTATCAAATTACCTCCATGCTAATCCATCTATAGGATGAACCAACTCATCATTACCTTCAATTTCCTCAGTATCATACCATCACATATTGGTTGAGATTTCTACAGACATAAATTGATTTTGAAGCCTAGGAATTAATGTAAAGTGACACATGAATTTATTTGGAACACAATATGGTGTTCCATTTGCATTTTCCTTCCATGTAGATGTAAAAAATTCTTTAAATTAATAAAGTGTAGTTGTTTCCCCCAAAAATAAACTGCAATATTTCAGACAAGAATGAATTTTATTACTAGAAAATCTAAGCTGCTTAATTAACTTCCATTCCATATACTGATTTGATGGAATATCTACACCATCATGAAGAAAGAACATAAATTTTTTAATAATATAATAAATTATGATATTATAAATTATATAAATGGTTTTTCCATGATATAACAATAATAAATATTCCAACTTTTCATTTTAGTACACTCCTGATATACATGAGTTCTGGAATCATCCATTAAATTTTTTACTCTCTCAACATCATCATCTTCAGTATTTTCCTCATGTGTATTGATACCATTACCTTCTTACACTATCATATTATCTCTCTTGTTCTAATTCACAAATGGAAACTTATCAAATATCAAATTCTCCATAACACTTATTTCTTTTTTTTCACGAACTATAGAAGGTTTTATCATCTCTACATTGTGATACCAAACATAATAGTTTGTTTGAAATATATCTTTTTTATATGGTATACAAATTCTTCCTGGATTAACCATGGACTTCCAGAACAATTATATTATGGACATTGTATAAAACCTCCATCTGAAATATTTATAAATTAAAAATCTAAAAAAAATTACAAATTCATTTCAAACTCGATTGAAATATGATCGGTATACATCAATATTCTATCCATTATATTAATGGGAAAAAAATTTATGTTTCAATCAGCAATGTAAACCACAAATAAAATTATATCCAAATTCAAAGTCAAATTATAAGTATATTGTATAGGAAATTAATGAACATTAATATGAAACCAAATTAAATACAATGTAATATTCAAGTGACCATTATGGAATACTATTATACATCCAAATAAAGAACAAGTCATATCATAAGAAAAAACCAAGGCATACTCATAGAAATCCTAACAAGGTGAATGTATTGGAATAAATAACAACTGAATAATACTAACATAAAATATGTTTATTTCCTATCCATAGAGGTATTATCATTTGAAAAAATAATTGATGATAACATTTAGTCATTAAAGGATTTTATTTAAGGTAAACATTACTTATATTACTCAAACACAAGGAAATGTATAACATGAAGGTATACATTATGTCCATTAATTAGTATCTTTCAGAGGATAGATTGTATACCTAAACATTAAAATAATTATAGTGTTTATTATAAATATTAAAACCTAAATAAATGATATTATGTCTTCATGATATCCTTATGTTAAATGTTATATATTATCCAAGATAATTTACATGGGAAATGGAAAAATATAAGAAAAGTGTGGGCATGGATTATTAGTATTGGATAACAAATCAAATAACATACATAATTAAAGAAATTATTTTGGCATAAATTAAATTCAAGAGAAAATGATGAAAATAATTACATAAAAATATAACAAGATCAATAATATAATTATGAAAATGTAAAATTCCATATATCATACACGTATAACTGATGTTCGGTTCTTTGAAAATAAACTAATAGTGTAGAGAACACCCTTTACCCTATTTTAATTGTTACATGTAACCTAAAAGTTGATTAAGGGGTTATATAAATATTACCCCCATCGTTTACATATAATATCCAATGAATTCTTCAACCAAAGTTAAATCTAAAAGAATACTATTTATCTTCTTGGTTTCAAATGATACATAAAATATCCAATAAATGTTTAATGAAATTTTTTATATAGAAAATTTTATTATACCATTACATGGTCATAAAAATGAATATTTTTTTAGGTCATCCTTGGGATACTCATTTATCTTTGTTCTATATATTTATGAGTATTTGTGATCAAACAACACTATAGTTTTATTATAATTCTCATTTTTATGGATCAATATATAAATCTTTATTTTCAAAAAATAGGGGATATAGTAGGTTCATTCTCCAAAAACAAAAAATTATCATTTTTTGAAATGAAATGTTTTAATTATCATAAGGAATTCATATTTTATCTAATATATCTAATAAAGTGTTTTTGGTTAATGAAATTAAATATTGATATTCATTATAACATATAATGAATAATAAACATGAAAGCATACCAAGAACTAATAATATGCCTTTGGATCAAAATAGAATCAAAGGATTTAATTAATTAAAGTAGGAATCAAGTGAAAAACTTAGTTATGGATCCTATGTAATCATCACCAAATCCAAAAAAACTTTTTATTAGTAAAAAACAATAAATAAAGGTAATGAAAAATATTAGAATACATTTGAAACATCAGTATAAACATTTAGTGGAATCACATGCATAGATAAAAATTAAAAATAACACCTAGTTGAAGAGAAGACAGATTCAAACCTCACTAATCTAATGTCGAAGAAGATCAAAAACAAAAAATCCTTAAATTAGGGAAGAACTCTGGAGAATAGAATAGGCCATCAATCAGGTAAGGGTATAATAAATAACTGGAGGTAAGGAAACTTATAGATCGTAATAAAATATTCTAGAAATGGATGAATATCACCTTCTAATGGGGAGAAGATTCGTTAGAGGAGAGGAGGGGGGACACCGAGATTGTACGAGGGGAGGGGAATAAGGCTTTGAAAATGATGAGGGGAGGTGGTTCCTGAGAGAATATGGATATTTCAAGGATTTATACCCATGGTTTTCAAAAACCCATTGGTTTATCTTAATCTATACCAATGATTTTTTAAACCATGAGTATAGATTTGGGAACAATATCTATACCCATGGTTTCTTTAAACTATGGGTATATATGTGTTGGGATAGACCCATTTTCCAGTAGTGGTGTCCTATACTTCTCCTTTGATGTAATTTTTAAGAATATCCTAAGGGGTTCACATAGTGTTCCTCATCATTGAACATTATATAGTGATCCACTAGTTTGACATCATTTACATAGGTGCATTATTGCTCCTCATTGGTGGAATAGTTTAGGGTTTGATGTGCCTTGGGAACATCTTCCAATTTTGGAGGCATGAAGCCACTAAGGGTGTGAACTAGTTTTAGAACTGATGGGAGACTCTGATTTCTTTTTTATATAGATTTCTACTCTTTTGATACTAAGAGTTCTAGTGTACATACATGGATGTGGTGGCTAGAGGAGTCATGGTGAATGTAGGAGGTTCTGATTTGATCATGTGATCATGGATAACACCATGGAAATGAGTGACTATCATTCAATCCAACCATTAGTTATACTTATACATTCATTGTCTAGGAGATAGCTTCCACTCACCAAAGTCTTTACTGTCACTATTAGGGTCAACACAAAAAATGTTCCACTTGTACTGATACATTGAAAAATTTGACTAATACATGACCCACTTGGTATTGGAGCCATGATTTGAAGATTATGTATTATTTAATGGGGTTTACAAGGATCATGTGATACATAAATTGATTAGTGCGATCAATAAGGTCAGCCTCTTAGGGTCTCTTGCATTCTGGCTACTTCAGAATCCCATTTTCAAGGGTACAGATGAAATAACCTAGGATTTATACATCCTTAAAGGAGTAATTCATATTCCTTATTTTTGAAAATGGATTCTTGGGTTCATGGATATAATAGGGGGATAGGGAAACCTTTTATCTGTGAGTTTATGTATGTGCCTAACCAGGCTACATTGGGAGAGGATACACATATTGGGGATCATCTTGTAAAGGGGTCAGTGTTTATACCATCTCATGAGTCTTTTCATGCACAATAGAAGTTGTATCTATTTTAATAGACCTTCTCATAGGTGTTTGAATGGGTAATGGGAAAAAATATTGTTTTTTATGACATAAATAATCTTCCATATTTTGATCCTTTCAAGATAAATCTTGAAATATACCTAGATAATTTTGGGATATGAAGGTAGGGACAAACTCATTTTTGACATTCTTTGTGCACATCATGAGAAGTTTTTCCTGAGAAAGTGGCATGTAGAGTGAGTACATGAGTCCCTTACATATGTAAATAAAGACGTTAACTCATATATAGAGCCTCAATTTTCATTTTGAGAGGTCAATGATGTTGGTCTTGGATGAGGTGGAGTTGAATTGATTGAAGGACTCTTTGCATAGATCCTTCAAGCTAGAAATGTAACCCAAAACTAGTTGGTTTTACCACATGAATGTGGTTCCTTATAAGGTCTAGAAAATACATCAGATTTTGATAGCTTATTCTGGTTTTGAAGTCCCAAACATGGGGAAACTCTATGAGGTGAATTAGGCTAAGTGTTAAAGAAGATCACCCGTATTATTTAACAGGGTGATTTTGCATTATTGAATTCTGATGGCAGGAACATCTGGTCTAACCATGTCGGATATGGATTAACCTCAGGAAGAATTTACACATTTTTTTGAGATACTTAAGGAAAGTGGTGAGAGCGGTTATTACATCATCCTGGTGAGTATTTGTGGTAACTAGTGCTCTGATTAGATCATTTTAATAGGATTTTTCATGACCTTTATCTATAGGTGGATATGCATGCTTCTTAGATGGAGTGGGTGACACATATCTCGATTGTTTTCCATATACCTTAGCATATACCCTGATATTATATATGGGGCCTCCCCATTCAAATATGGGTGCCTAGAAAATAAGGAATGGGTGCCCAAGTTGAGGAGAGATGGGACCCTATGTGGCATTGTCACGACTCAGGTGATACTAAAACATAATCTCTATAGTAAGCCTATTATATCCCTCTAGATCCTAGAGAAAAGTGTCAATCCTAGCATTTGACTCAATCTATAGCATAGTCTTAGATGGACCAATAATCTCATTGGGCCCCTTTTCTTTGTTGATATATTAGCGAGTAAGTGACAATGTCTTATTGGGGGTATTTCTATGGCTTAATTACAGTCTATTATGAAAAGTATGGGTTCCTATCAGGGGGTCTGATTGGTACTGTGTCACCCTTTGAAGCAAGTTCTCCCTATCGTGACATGTGTCAGTAGTCCAATTCCTCTGATCCTTTGGAGGGTAAAAAGGGATTACATTCACCAATATGATGGTTTGAGAATAATTTTCACCATTAGTGAATAGGTTGTACTGATGGTCACAGTGTTTCCATGGGAAAGAGATAAAATGGAGGGCAGTGTACTGCCCCAAGCCTCTGATTTTCATGTTTTGAGATGATTGTACCCTGAATTGCTAGAGTACTCTAAGGATCTTGATGAAGGTTCGCTAGAGAGTATATTGGTAACCATAAATTTGGGGCACTGATCTACCAGGAGTGTTACAATGTCAATCCTTTTACACTGTTAGTGAATGGAATTGAGGTTCTTGTGGATATCTGGGTAGGTCAGCTGATGGTCCAAAAGGTGGTTGAACATCACCCAAATATTCTGGTAGAAACAAACCGCCTGGTCCTTGGTGATAGACTATGTGATAACAATGATCAGAGTTAAAAGTATACAAAACACGACTGGTATCTATTTAGTGGACGAGAGTCTCCACAAGTCCCCTTGTTTAATACCAGAAGGATGATCCTTCTTCTATTTTGACCAATCCCCAATTAGCGTAAACTAAGAGGCCAACAATGACATTGATATAGATCTTATTTTATGCTAACTTACTGGGGGATGGTTATTCGTGTAGAACAAACTCCCACTACATATTTTAATGTATCTCATAGGTGGATCCAACTTAAAGATCATATCCATATAGAACTGCGTGTTTACTAAATCATGTGAAAGAGAAGTGGAATTTCTTTGGAGTTCCGTGGTGTGCTCACCATCATCTTAGGGCATCAACCTAGACCCTGGAATCTCTCAAACTTATAATGCAGAGGTAGAGATGAGGAAAAATGAAGGTGAAAAATATGGTTGCATTGAGAGTCCATAGAATAATTCCAGAACATCCTCGTCCTATAGGTAACTACAGAGGGGTTTTTAGATCTTTTAGACATTATCTTTTGGGATCGTAATCCTTAATCAATGGGATTCTACCCACCAGCTTAGGAAGCAGGGTTTAAGGTTCCCTCATCAATTCATCAGTTATCCCGAATCCTGAGAGGTTGAAGGTGACATAATTAAACCGAAGGTCCTTCCCTTGATAGTTTGGTACTTCTACAAGAGCAAATTTTTTAGAGTCACTTTGGTTCCCCCTCTGCGTGTTCCGACCTTCACCATAAGAATAACCCCCACATAGGTTGTTTATATGCCTATCCCAAGAAAGAGTTTTAGTGTACATCATATCTTCATCATGGGGAGGACCTTTACATTGGTTGGTGGCCATGTAGGGAGGCCCTCTACATTGGTTTTCTTCATCATGGGGTGGTTCATAATAGTTATTGGTGGTGCCAGTGACTGAGAGAGTCAACTTGGACTACCTAAGAGGAGGCTAGTATCTTGATCCCAAACCATAAAAAATGGATCCTCATTCAGTAGTTTCATAAATATGATAGTATAAATTGGTGGTGTAAGGTAACACTATATCTATAGAATATTCCTCTTGTCACGGAATGTTTTGGACTTCCCCCTACATCAGCACCTAGTGTTTTGGATCGGGGTCCAAAGAGCAAGGATGGAGTGAACCTATTCATCGACCAGTGGAACCAATCAGTGTTGGTGCTGATACAATCGGGTGTGATCTTTCCTTGGAAACTCCCAAGTACTAGTCATTATAGGTGTGGCTCAAACATCCCTTAACTCCTTTCATAGGGGAGTGATATATTAAAATTCTCTGGGGAGAGGATTCCAAAGAAGTTTTTCATTGGAATATGGGGTGGTTTCCCCCTACGCGGCCCTCAATGGTGGCTATGTTGGAAAGGAACCAATGATTTGAGATCATTTTAGGCCATACCCCTGGTGAGGACCTATTCCTATTCATATTGGTGAACAAGGGCACTGGTCACCCTCCTTTAGATGAGATCAGAGGGGAAATGGGTCATGGACTCTCAGTATATTAAGGCATGGGGGATATCATGGTAGGGATGTAAAATTGAGGGATTACGTCACCCACAATCCCCCTTACCCCATGCCTATTAGTGTTGGGTTTTCGGTCTCCTATATCTTGAGTCCTTTAAAGTGCATGGAATCAACTTTCAGTACAGATTCGATGAAGATGATGCTCAATGCTTTAATTCCATCCATTATTTTGGAAGTAGATAAAGGATCCATGTTGGTGATGTTAAAGATTAAGGATGCCCAATGTTATCTTCCCCAAGTCATAGAAGGGTTTTATTTTGGTCCCACCACTCATTAGGTGTGACTTGGAATTGAATATCTAGATTCAGTGACATCAAAATTTAAAGGTGCCCCGTTATTACTAGTTCTCATAGTTTAAGGAGAATATCTTCATGTTAGTTTCTCCATTTTTGTTTCTGGTGATTTTCATTGGGGCCACACATCACACGTGGTTTTTCCCTAAATTCCTAATTTTCAAAGGTGGGAGGACTTTGCCACCATATTTGGTGATGTCATATTCTTTATCAAAATGAGATTATGAGATACTGGTTCCTCCTTCCATGTATTTCTCCTTGTATATTATCACATAGTTTGAGTCTCCCTCGGATATTTGAGTCATGTTTGTGAAACTGATTCCCAACGCCATCTCAAGGTGGATATCAGTTAATTATGCTTCTTTTTTCTTGACAGGGTAGAAACCTTTGGTTAGATTATAAAATAACATTTTTAATTTCTAGTAATCTATGGATTTTGGCCATGTTGGGAGTATGTAAAGTCTTCCCTTATTATATGGAATTCCATGTGTAAGGAATCTCAAGTGTGGAACCTAAGGCATACCATGTATGCCATAGAGTAGTTGACACTAAGTGAATAGGAATGTAAGGGTTTTTACCATAGGAATCACATGTTTATTATAAGGGGTATTGATTCTATTTAGGTAGGCCATAAATTTAATGTCTTGTAGATAGTGGTGGGTCACTGGTTTAACATATTGTGGGGATAGGTGGGTGGTGAAGTATGTCCCCAGAGGGGGAGATTTTATACTAGATATTTGGTGGTGTGTATCCCTAGGGGAAGATTTCACACTTGTGATTTTGTTAAGTGTGTCCCCAGGGGATAATATTTAACACTTTGGGGTTTTGTTAAGTTCATCCTTAGGGGGAATATTCTACACTTAGGGGGGGTTAAGTGTGTCCCCAAGGGGTGAAGATTTAACATTATGGGGGTTTGGTTTAGTGTGTCAATGGGGGGTATTTCACACTTGGGATTTTATGGTGTTGAGATAAAGTGTTCCCCATTTGGAGTAGATGGTAAAAGTTAGGGATTCGATGGTGATATTGGGGTGTTAGGATTGAACCTCATGGAGTTACCCCAGATGTGTTGGATTGTCAGGATTTAACCTCACAGAGGTTTCATGCATGCCATGTTGGGAAACATGGATCAAAACCCATATAGTTTGATGTAATAGTTTAAATTAATGTAACAGGACCAATCCATGGAGTATAACAACTTGTGGTAAGTACACTCATGGTGAAAAAGGATCATCAATGAGGGATGGTGTTGGGTTTACACAAGGAAGTTTTCTGGTGTAAGAGTTTAATACCATGGTGGGGAAGGAGGCGACATCTCATGATGATAATACATGAGGTATTATATGTTTATGACACATGGTAGGAGGTATAATATCTTCCCATTCCATTCATATATGGGGAATCTTTCATTTACCACATAGGGTAAGGCTACAATTTTATTTCATTTGTTGAGGATGTTTTCATGAAGTTTAATGTCATAGGACTAGAACGTTAGGCTAGGTAGTTTTATGTCATGAAACTCAAAAAATGGTGGGGTCCACACCCAAGTATATTATTTTCAAGAAGAAGAGGAAGATATGTAAAAGTACTATCTACCATTATAGGTTATTAGTTTCCCTTGATGATTCCACCTTTGGGGATTATGTGTCTACTGCTTATGCACCTATGGGTGAGGCATGGGATTAAAACTTACATAGAGGAGTGGTAATTAGGGGTCTTGATGATAGGTTTTCTCTGATTAGGAGAATTAGTCATTATGGTTCCTTTTATTATAATCAAAATGGTAGGATGGACCATTCCCTTCTTGAAGTAAAATTGGTGGAAACAAGAGTTGGTGATACCAGTCAGACGAAAATTTTAGGTGTGGATAAACTAGTTTTTGATGGGTATAGGAGGCCTGGTAACTCAACTTTCAAGAAATGGTGTTGGTTTAAAGTAGGAACCATAAAGAGGAATGGTTTATGGGTTTCATTAGAGTTGGGATTTTGTGAAATTTTAGGTCTTCACAAAGGACATGGGTCTCGCAAAAGTGCATGTCTCACAAAACAGGGTGACCCTATCTCAGAGTGAAGTCTTAGTTCTCATGGGGTTGGTTTTGTAAAGGATAATTATCACATGAAACCCCAAGAGCCTCAAATTAATTTATTATTATGTGATGTTAATTTACCTTCATGAAAGTTATCTATACCATTGATTGAGGTTCACAAAAACCTATGGGAGGTGGTTTCGTGTAATGACCTAAACTGTTATAAATAAAATTACCATTGTGATTTGATTAAATGTCTTATTAAGTATTATGTTTAAAAAAATACATGCACTTATTTGGTTTTCATATATCCTATCAAATTTAAAAGACCATTAATCATAATTACCATAGATAATATAGTCTTTGAACAGTGATCATATGATTAGGATTAATATAGGGTTTTGATAAATTGAATTGACAAAGACAAAGTGATGACCTCAACCAGTAGGATCATACCCTATCAATCCCATTTATCAAAGCTTCTCAAGGAGATATCATCACTCTACATTTCCCTTGACCAATCCCAAGATTTATCCAACAACTTAAATATGATGGAAACTATTTATATGAGAAGTTCAAGCTCATCGAGATCACGGCCCAAACCATGTTTGTCGAACCACCCCATGAAAGTCTCACTATCACACACCTTACCCTTATGGAATTGGATGGTGTATTAAAGGGATATTTATAAAGACCCTAGAAATAAGAGTGTTTACATTTTTTTTAAATAGAATAATGGTTATATTTACTTCTTATTATTGTTACTTTTTAAATTATTTTGATTTTGATTCAATAAAAAATGTGTATTTTTGGGTAATATTCAAATTCAAGTAAGGAATTTATTTTAATTAATTAATATATTCTTGAAATAAATAATATTTTAATAAATTAATATTATTAAATATTGTTTATTAAATTTATATCATCATATAATTTCTATGAAGTCAAATATAATTTTTATATGGGTTTAAAAACTATTATTGTTAAAAAACACAATATTTCTCAATAAATATCGATTTTACATTAAAAGTTAAAATTAAAATATATATATAATTATTTGGTTAAAATAAATATTATTTTTGGAATAAAAACTTTTAAATTATCTAATAGTTAATTTTTCATAAGTTTCTGAGATAGTCGAATTTTCAGGTAAAAATTAAATACTATATAAATATATGATGTGTATTATGACATCACAGTGACCCAAAATTGATGTAGTAAATACTATAAAGGGTATAAATGGACAAATATATGTTTTACCCTTAAAATAATGTTATTTTATTTTTATTTACTAATTTTATAAATCCATTATGAACCCTCCAAAACATATAATATATTTTATGGTTTTAAAGTCATTTCTTTATGAGTATGACTCACTTTCGCATCAAAAAGAGTATTATTTTATTAATTTTGAACCTTATCCTAATAAATAATTAAGTCAAACCCATTTATTATAAACCATGAAAAAACATGGTATGGTTTGTGGTTTTGGTAATTTTATTATATAGAGTGCAAAACCTATGTTTGAGAAATAATAAAGAAATCCCCACTCATTTCCTATTTAAATCCACCCAAGATCCCATTTATATTCACTAAAAATCATTTTATAGCATCTTTACTCTGGACTCCCCTCCCTATATTCCTCCCAGGGTTCCCCCAATCTCTTAATAAGACCCTCCCAAGCATTTGGATTCACACTCTCAAGGTAAGGTATCCTCACCTTCTCTTATTTATTCAAGTTTATTTATTATTTTATGCCTTCTATTTCCAATTCATAATATTAGAATATTTATTTCAATGTCCCCATTAATTCCCATTTTATTTTAAAATTATGAGAGACCCCATTCTCTCTTATCAAAAAAAATTATGAATTTGTAAGTGATTATTTTATGCTGCTGAAATTTCACCACAATTTTCCATGCCAAAACAATTGTGTGGTGAATACCATACCAATTTCCTATAAATTGTGTTCACCTTTATACACTTACACTTCTTAGACTTGGGATGTATATTTATTTATTTCACACTCCTTAATTTTAGAAAAAAAAAATTGATGATGAATGATTCTATATTTTATGATCTATGTGGAACACTTGAGCATGAGAATGAAATGAAAGTAACAGGTGAGCCCAGAATTATATATAACTCTAATGAATTTGGTAATGTTTAGTATCATGATACATCGTGTTGGGACATGTAGTAAACCTGATTCGTTTATAGGACTTTATCAATAATTTTTTATTCACAGTTATCCTTGACCTATGTTTTTGATGAGGTGTTTTAAGTTGTTGGATCTTTTCCCATATTGCCTTTATGATTATCATGTCATATCATATATCATTGTTCATGTTTATGATTACAACTCATTTTATTCGCAATTTATATGTCTATAGTCTAACATGTATTACCTAATTCTATGTCTATTTCCTTATTGGTATTTATATCTCACCCTTTTCTTATGTATGTCCTCAGGTTATCCCGTGTAGTTTTAAAATACATGGAATTTTAGAAGCATGATAAAGAAGTTTTAAATAATGTTCTTGTATCCCAAGATCAAGATGTGATGATATGTACCTGATTCCCAAATACACTAGACTTATTGATCTTCTAAGTTGTACTATTTGTAATTTTATTTAATAAATCATTAATTAATCTGTAATAAAGAGATGGGTTGTTATATTTGGTATCAAAACAAAAGTTTAGTTATTTTGAGGATTAGAATTAGAAAACTATAGAGAAATACTTACAAATAAGAATAATTATAATAAAACATCCCTAATTTTTTAAATTATAGAGTAATTAGTTTACCAAGAAAATACATCCATGTCTGAATACTATAAGTGGATGTGTTTCTGGAATAGATGTACAAAGGGGAAAACCTAAAAACACCTTGTTGAGATAGACTTGATTAAAAAATGGTGCATGAAAAATATCCATGATCCAAACCTAGTTTGACACTCCTAGGGGATATGCTTTGGTAAATTTATAAGCTCATTATGAACCATTGTTCATGGAATAAAAAAATTCCCATAAGAATATATGTTTGGAAATAGATCATTGATAACATAGATTGAATCTAAGAAATTCATAAGTTAAGTAAATAAATATAATTTATAATTTGAACCTTTAATATCATTAAATTAATATTTATCTGTTTAATATTTTCAAAATAATCATCCCTAATGTTTTATTTATTCTATAAAATGTTCAAAAATATAAGGAATCTGTTAAATAATCAATACGATGGGAAATATCATGACTACCCCAACAATTTTCCAAACCTGATGGGAGAAAGAATCATAAACTTTATGATGATAATATCTCAACTAAATTGGGTTCTAAATAGAAACCTAGATTATTAGGGGCACCCAAATACCTATAATAAAGAATACGATATAATTGATTCCTTTATATGACAATGCCCTACAACTTTCAATGGATTATTTGATCTATTATTTAAGGAACAATAGATCAACTCCATTGAGAATATCTTCTTCATCCTTTAATGTTCTCAGAAAGAGAAGGTTCTACTAGTTCTTTATCATATGGATTAAGAAGACAATTAGTGGTGTTTATTGATCAAGAATAAAAATAAAGAGGAAGATAACTAAGTGATGGGGTGTAATGAATTACATAAAATGTTTTTAAAAAAAATATTATCCTCACGCTATCTAACATAAAAAGGAAAGGGATTTACTTTCCCTAAAGAAAAAAAAGAAGATGAATATATTAGAGCATATGAGTAAAACTTAACAAGACTTTCACGATACACCTCTAGTTTTTTTCCAATGAATTCAAGTTTTACTACTTATTTGGTGTACTAAAACCTAGTCTATGAAAATTTATTAGGATCAAAGACTTTGATATACATTAAGAGATTATTTGATGTTCCCTCAAAGTCAAAATAAAGATCAAAAAATCTCAAGGGTATCATGGGGATAGGAATAGAAGAGTGTAGTTTTATTTTACTAGTCTGATGGAGAAATCCAATAGTGCCAATAATTTTCAACATCCTAGTTATCAAAGGTGTGGAAAGAAGCACCCAAGAAATTTTCTAATGGGGACGAGAAAATGTATTAGTTGCAAGAATGAATGGAACCTAGCTATTGATTTCTGAAAAGAAAAACATAGCAATGAAATGGAGTAAATGAATTCTCTAGTCAACCCTCACCACATTGTTCAATGCTTCAACTTCAAGGAACTAGGGAACTTTGAAAACCAATTCACTAAGCCAAGGGTTTTCATAGACAACTGATAACCTCAAAAGTAGTAAGGGAGATCTTTTACTATCACAACCACTGAGGTGGATCCTAAAAACGAAGTGGTTACATGTAAGCTAGTTATTCATTCAAGAATAGAGCATGTATTTTTTTATTTTGGTTCTAAAAATTACTTCATATCACTAAAATCTAATAGAACTATTCACACACCACCATAAAGAATGGATGTAAAGTTGTCCATGAAAATAGAAAATGGGGAAATTATTGAATCCCAGTTATATAAATCCTCCCATGTCAAACTTTGTGGGATAAAATTCCCTATAAACCTTGTCATACTCTGTTTTTTGGAATTTTATGAAACTATGGGTATGTATTGGCTTTCCCTATATAAATCCAACATAAATTTAAGTGATAAGTAAATCACTCTCTATATCACGAATCGACCCCCAATTTTTTATAAGTGCAAGGAGGAGGATGAATATTCTTTAGTTCCAATATCTCAATAATGGATATTATTTCCTTATGAGAAAGTGTATATGAATCAAATTATGAATTCTAAGGAAATAATCATCCTTGAATATATTCCCATTATGAAGGAATATGAAAATGTCTTTCCTAAGGAATTTTATGGTCTTCCTCCTTTCTGAGAGGTTGAATTTTCAATCAAGATTATACCTGGGGTGTTACCATTATCTAAGACTCCATAAAGATTTTATGTTGTTAAATTTTATGATTTAAATAAACAACTATAGAATAATAAAGATAAATGGTTCATATGCCCAAGTTCCTCACCATTGGGTTCACCAGTCCTATTCATCAAGAAGAAGGATGGGTCAATGTGCATTTTCATTGATTATCATGAGCTCAAAAAGATCATGATAAAGAACAAGTATCCTCTACTACAGATTGATTAATTTTTTGATTAGCTACGTGGAGTACAATACTTATCTAAGGTGGATATATGGTCAGGATATTACCATGTTACGGTGAAGAATGAGGATATCCACAAGACTAATTTTTGTACAATGTACAGGTACTATGAGTTCATTGTGATGTCATTCAGACTCACTAAAGCTACAAAAACATTCATGGAATTCATGAATAGATTATTTAGGAATTACCTTGAAATTTCTTTGGTAGTCTTTATAGATGATATTTTAACATCCTTGAAAAGTAAGGAGGAGCATGAGGAGTATCTGGGAAATGTGATAAAGACCTTACGAAAAGATAATCTTTATAAAAAGTATATAAATTTTATTTTTCATTGAATTAATTATAATTATTATGGAATATCATCACAAAAAATGGGATATATTTGGAAACATCAAAAATAGAAGTAATTTCAAGATGGTTGAGACCAACATCTGTGACATATATACATAGTTTCCTTGGATTAGATGGGTATTATCATTGGTTTTTGAGAAATTTATCATGATTTTAAAACCCTCTAACCAAGATAATTTGGAATTTATTAAAGTTTTATTGGAATGATAAATGTTAAGAGATCATCATGGAGTTGAAAAGGAGGCTTATCAGTTCCATTGTTCTCAAACTACCCACAAGTGGAGAACTTTTCATGGTATTTAGAAATGCTTAAAAGAAGGGATTGGGTTGTCTGTTAATGAAAAATGGAAAATTTGTAGCCTATTCTTCAAGGTAGTTGAAAGTCCATGAACAAAACTACCGAAAACATAATCTGGATTTGGATTCAGTGATATTTTCTTTGAAAATATGGAGGTATTATCTGTTTTGGGAGAAGTTTAAAATATATACAGATCACAAAATCTTCAAGTATATATTCACATAAAATAGATGAATATGCACCAATGAAGGTGGTTAGAGATGATCAAGGACTATGACTACTCAATACATTACCATCTTGGTAAAGTGAATAAAGTGGAAGATGCTCTAAGTAGAGAGGATCCATAAATTATATCATTGATCAGAATTAATGGGGATCCAAAACTTTTAGATTTGGAAAGTTTTAAAATGAGAATCATAAAGGAAGTAACATCATAAATCCTTTCACAAATTATTTCTCAATCTATCCCTTCTGAAGAGGGTAAAGGATGCTCAAAGGAATGATGTGGGAATTATGAATCAAGTGAAAACTATAAGAAAAAGGAAATCCTTAAATTTCAATGTTAATGAAGAAAGAGTTTTTATATTTGGGCCAACACTATGTGTACCATCAGATCCTGAGTTAAAGAAAGATATATTTGATGATTAATATAGCTAAACCTTCTCCATCCACCTAGGAAGAAAAAATATGTATTGATATCTATGAGAAAAATATTGGTGGGATAATATGAATAAGGGGGTTGTGAAATATACATTAAGATGTCTTGTATGTCATTAAGTGAAAGAAAAAAGGAAAAATTACAAGGGGATGATGCAAACCTTACCCATTCCTACATGAAAATGGGAAAATATCACAATGGAATTTATTATTGGTCTTCTAAAGATGACAAAAGGGAATAATTTCATATGGTTTGTGGTGGATCATCTTAAAATATAGCATAATTCATTTAAATTTGATAGGATTCCTCACTTGATCAAATTTTAAGAATATACATTAGAGAAGTGGTAAGGCTACATAGAACACCACTATCGATTATATCCTATCGAGATCCAATATTTACCTCCATGTTTTATAAGAGACTCCAACATGATCAAAATGATGAGTTGAAATTAAAATGGATTATCCCCCACAATTTGATAGACAATTTAATTGGACTATCTAGACACTTAAGGACATGTTTATAGTATGCTCAATTGACTTAGAAGGAGGATGAGATCAACCTATTCCTCTGGTCGAGTTATGATACAATAAAAGTTTCCACTCAAGCTTCCAAATCCTCTCTATGAAGACCTTTATGGGAATATATATATAACACCTACAAGTTGGGATAAATTTGTGGAATGAAAACTGATAGGTCTTGAAATGGTTGAGGAAATCGTGGAAAATGTTAAAACCATTCAGCAACACATCAAGGATGCTTAGAGTCAAAAGAAGAGCTATACTAACAATCATAAAAGTGAGATATAGTTTAATGTTGGATACATTTTATTTCTCCTCATATTAATATGGAATAAAATCATGAGATTTGGGAAGAAGAGAAAGTTTATTCCAAGATACATTGTCCCCTTTGAGATCCTTGATCACATCAGAGTGTTGGGTGACTAACTAGTACTCCCACCTAACCTATATAAATTAAATGATGTATTCCTTGTATCCCTCTTTAGAAAGTACATACCAGACCCCTAAAATGTACTCAATCTATAGGTAGTACCATTGGATAATGATCTCTCATATGAGGAGTATCTAGTGAATATCTTAGGATGTAGAGACTAAGTTATGTGAAATAAGACAATGCACCTGGTCTAAGTGTTTTAGAGAAACAAAAATTTTGAATAAGGGACATGGGAACTAGAGGAAGTGATGAAACAAAGTTACCCTCATATTTTTTAGAGTGAGAAAATAAAATTTATAGGGATAAATTTATAATTGGGGGAATATTGTAATGACTTGAACTATTATAAATAAAATTCCCCTTGTGATTTGATTAAATGTATTATTAAGTATTATGGTTATAGAAAACACATGAACTTATTTATTTTATTATATCCTATTGGATTCAAAATACCATTAATCATCATTAAAATTGATAATATAGTTATTGAATAGTGATCATATGATTAGTATAAATATATGGGTTTGATAAATCCCATTGATATAGATAAAGGAAGTGATGGCCTCAACCATTAGGATCATACCCTATGGATCCCATTTATTGGATCTTATAAGTGAGATATAATCACTATGATTTTTCCTTGACAAACCCCAATATGAGATCCAATAACTTAATCAAGATCAAAACCATTTATGGGAGAAGTTCAAGCTCATTAAGATCACAGTCTAAACTATATATGTTGAACCACCCCATGAAAGTATCACTATCACACACCTTACCCTTAGGAAATTTGTTTGTGTATTAAAGGGATATGTATAAGGACCCTATAAATATGAGTATGTACATTATTCCTAATATAATAATGATTATATGTACTTCTTATTATTTTTACTTTATAAACGATTTTGATTTTGATTCAATAAAATGCAATGTGTATTTTTGGGTAATATTCAAAATCAAGTAAGACATTTATTTTAATGAATTAATATATTTTTATAATAAATAAATTTTTAAAAAAATATTATTATGAAATATTTTTTATTAAATATAAATTATCATGTAATTTTTATGAAGTCAAATGTAATTTTTATAAGGGTTCAAAAACACTTATTGTCAAAAAACCCATCATTTCTCAATAAATGTCGATTCCATTTTAAAATTAAAAATTAAAATATTTATAAAATTATTTGGTTAAAATAAATATTATTTTTGGAATCAAAATTTCAAAATTATCCAATGGTTGATTTTTCATAATTTTTTGAGAGAATCGAATTTTCAGTTAAAAATTAAATACTATATAAATATATGATGTGTATTATGACACCATAATTGCCAAAAAGTGATTTCATAAATACTATAAAGGGTATAAAAGATAAAATATATTTATTCCATTTAAAATTACATGATTTTATTTTCATTTTATTAATTTTATAAATCCATTATGAATCTTCCAAAACTTATAATGTATTTTAAGGTTTTAAAATAATTTTTTAAGAGTATGACTTGCTCCCACATCATCAAGGGTGTTATTTTATTAAGTTTGACCTATGGAATCTTAAAATAATGAAAAAAATACCATTTGTAAGAAACCATGGGAAAACCCATGGTAGGGTATTTGGGTTTGGTTATTTTATTATATAGAGTCAAAAACCTATTTGTGAGAAATAATAAAGAAATACTTACTCATTTCCTATATAAACCCACCCAATATCCCATTTATCTTCACTAAAAATACTTTTATAACATAATTACTTTTACATTCCCTCCATATATTCCTCCCAAGGTTCCCCAATATCTCAATAATCCCCTCCCAGTCACACTCTGATGGTAAGGGATCCTCACATTCTCTTTTTTATTCAAGTTTATTTATTATCTTATGTCTTATATTTACAATTCCTAATGTTGGGATATGTATTTAAATTTCCCTATTAATACCCATTTTATTTCCAAATTATGAGAGACCCATTTATCTTTTATAACCCCATTTTATGAATTTTTAAGTGACTCTATTATGGTGCCAAAAGTTTACCGCGATTTTCCATGGGAAAACAATTGTGTAGTGAATACCACACTCATTTAATATCTAGGGTGTTAACCTTTATACACTTACAATTATTTGATTTGGGACTTACATTTATTTATTCCAAACTCCTTTATTGTGAAATAAAATATTATGATGAATGAATCCATGTTGTATGATCTATGTGGTATAATAAAGTATGGGAATGAAATGAAAGTGACGGGTGCACCCAGAATTATATAGTGCTCCAATGCATTGTGTGATATTTAGTCTCATGAGACATCATGTAGGGATAGAGAGTAAACCTAATTACTCTACATTAATTTTTATATCATTATGTATTGGTAGTTATCCTTGACCTATGTTTATGATGTAGTGTTTTAAGTTGTTTCCTTTATGATTATCATTTCATATCACGTCTCATTATTAATGTTTATGATTCTCACTCCTTTTATTATTAATTGATATCACTATTGTATAACATGTATTACCTAATTATATGTTTATTACCTTATTTATATTTATAGTTAACACATTTATTAAGTATGTCCCCAGGTTCCCATTTAGTTTTAAAATCCATTAAATTTTAGAAGAATGTTAAGGAAGTTTTCAACAATGTTGTTATATCCTATGTTCATAATGTTATGTTATGTACCTAATTATTAAATACAATAAAATTCTCTTTATTCTAATTTTTATTATGTGTAATTTTATGTAATAAATCATGAAATAATCTATAATAAATAAAATGGATTTTATATTTCTATAAATATGGCTACCTTGGGAAATATATCTCCTCTTTCACTCATGAATGTTCGACTTTCATAAATTAAGATCTTTGGGTAGAATTAAAAAGGTAATGTCCTATAAAAATATGGATATGGGGAGGTATTTATAGGATCAATAAATTTTGCGGAATATATTTCATTAAATATAGGGTACGTCTTAAATGATTTTGATCTCTGGTACAGAAGGGGGTTCTGCAAACGGACATACATTTCGCAGGGGTTACTGCCTCAACCTCTGCATGGATGGGTGACTTCCAAGAACTGAAAATATGATGTAAAGAGGTTAACACCTAAATATACACATGACCCATGTTTTTTTGATCTACCATCATTATAAAAGGTTTTAACCTTCATGATAATGGACCCTTAAGTGAGGTTTTGTACTGTTTGTCCTAGATTTTCATCGAACTAGTTGTGCCTTCCTTGACCTTTCCCATGACACGTATATTTATGCCTCAACTATTAGTATATCAAAATTGTAGGTAATACACCATAATATTCCCACACACACCACTAATACTAGAACAAGTTAATATAATCTAAATAAAACAAGGAGTATTAAAACAATTATCAAGAGTTTTCCATATAAAATAATTAAAGAGGAATATAAAAATAGTTTATATCAAAATAATAATTTATCAATAATTTCATTATAAAATAGGTTCATGAAAGAATAATTTTTATAAGGATTTTATTCATTATTCCCTCTCATTTTACACATTCCACATACTCACACACACATACATTTATCCAAGACTAAAGTCCCAATACTCATAAGTGGTAACTCATCTTCTGCTCAAAGTCATCACTTGGTCATGAACTTGAGTGCCCCAATTGAAATATAAAACCATGTCTAAATCCAATAATTCCCATCATAATGAAATTCATAAACACATTCCAAACCATGTATTCCAATTTATCTTTAAAACAAATATATTTAAACAATTTATCTTTTAAGTATGTAAGGAAACATGTTCCATGCATCTTTCTAAAACCATGATTTTAAACCAATACAACATGATAGGTTTCCACAAATATTTCATCAAGGGTTTTTCTAATGAAAACATAAGTGAGGGTTTTATAAATCAAAAGACTTAAATTTATATAAGAAGTTGATAGATAGATATAGAATCCACAAACCTTATAATTAAAACCATCCTCAAATAAAATGGAACAAACAAGGTAGATCTGGTCTTTTTTTCCATACTTTACTTAAATAAGTCCCAAGAAAACCACATAAAAACATAACATAACCCATAAATATAGGAATAATATATCTAATATATGGTTTTTTCTAAAATTAAATAAAGATATATATAATAATGAGGAGAATAATACAATATAACGTTGATTATCTAGATCTAAATCACCAAGATCCATTGAAATCATCTCAGGATGGAAGAGAACCAAAGAAAATTCCTAGAGGAGCCCTCTACTTTGAGATACTAGGATAACAATGTAATAATGAGAATTTCATGGGAGTTTTGGGTTAAAAATAAAATTATCATATTTCATTAATTATGTCTCATAGTTATGCTACATTGTTTACTAAACTCTGAGCCAACAATGTGGGTGTCACTACCTTAAAACTCCCAACTCATATAGTTTGGTTTCATTATTTGAAAAACTATGTGCCAAATGTATGTAGAACCTATATCCCATACTACATGGTTACCTAGGAAATATGTATGGTTTACCTCAACTATGTGTTAACCATGTGCCTCCTCTTAGGCTCACTTATCCAGTCACATAGTTACCTAGGGAGTTCATATGGTTTCCCCTAACCATGAACCAACTATGTGACCTATAAACTCCTTCAAAACATCACCAAAATATCCCCAAAAAAATCCTAAGACTTATCCCAACCAAACAATTGTAAAAAAACATGTAAAATAAAATAACATACCACAAACCAAGGGTGTTATATTCTTCCCACCATTTTTATTTCTGTCCTCAAAAATCTTGAGATTGGTTGTGTTTTGGCCATTGCTCCAACATGAAGTCTTATATTTCCCACATATCCTCATGAATATGACCATTCTACTATAATACATGCACCAAATGAATACATTTCCTACATAATAACTTGACTAATTTTTGTGGAATATGTATTGGTGCATGGATAAAGGTAGAATTCGACTCAATATTTACATATCCCATCAAATCACATAGTCAAGTTCAGGCTAGTACTTATTTAGTTAAGATAAATGAAACACATTATGAACCAAAACGAACCTTGTTGATAAATCCAATAAATAATACACATCAATAATTTATTCAATTAACTCAAAATGTTCAATATATGAATGAGAAAACTTCCCCTAATTACCTAAATTATAGTTCCCCATTTGTGAAGAGACCATCAAGAAAATATGTTCCTCAACTAAAAACTAGAGTGGTTGATGATGATGATCTGTATAAAATTTATAAAAAAATTTAGTCCTTTAGATTCCTTTCCTAATAATCTGACTCAGTAAAAAAGCCTATACGAATTATTTAAGTCTCCCTTATCTTTACCAAAAAAAAGTGAGGACTGACAAGGAAGACCATACAATTATTTGAATGAAAATATATGTTTTGTGTACTGATAACTATTATTATAGGATAAATCCAATATGGGTAAATGATCCCCCATTTATCCACAAAAATCCATAAAATAAACTCTGATCATGTCCTCTAATTTAAAGATTGTATGTTCTAAATTCACATCTATTTGAGGATGATATGATATGATCATGGTCACTTTGGTTCTAAGATCTTGTTGCAAGGATCACCAAAACCAAGAGGTAGACCTTAGATATTTGTCAGATATGATTGAAATTGGTACACTATGGAGCTTTAATACTTCCTAAATATTAATATTTTCTCAATCTTCTATCATATTATATGAACATATCATAATGAAGTGGGATGACTTTCTTATTCAATCCATAATCACCCAGATAACATCATGTTTCTAAATCATTCTCTGTAAACCTATGACAAATTCCATATATATTTTCTAACACTTCCATAATATTATAGGTAAGGATTGTAACATATAACCTAGTCTTTAATGTTCATACTTGACCTTATAACACGTGATGTATTTTGAAACATATTCATCCACTATTTTTTTCATACTCGGCCACTAAAAAAGGGTCTTTGGTACCTTGTACATATTTTAGATTCCTGGATGAGTAGCACATTTTCAATAGTAATAATGAAAAAATAAGTTGTTCCTGATGAGATGAGTAGCTATTATCTAATATTGAAAATACAAGACTAAGTTCCCATATTTCATCCATTCATCAATGGTATCCCCACCAATGAGTTTTAAACCAATGGTAAGACAATCAATGTCATATATTTGAGTATCCATGGCCTTCTCAACTATATTAAGAACAAAAGTAACCATAAATAAAAACAAAAAATCAACCTTTTTAGTGAAATCCAGATATATATATATATAGACACACAATAATATTTATTAACTTACAACAATAACAAGGTTCTTTATCCAACTAATTATATCAGTTACTAAATTCCCTTTACCCAATGCATACACTATGTCAAAGTCAAAAAAATGAAGATATTCGATCCATTATTTTTTCATAAGGTTAAAATATATTTGTGAAAATATATGTTTAAATATTTTATGGTTAGTAAACATAGTAAAATTTTCATTGAATACATAATTACGCCATTCTTTTTAATCATAGACTACCACAACTAGTTCCAAATCATGCACTAGATAATTATTTTCATGCACATGTAACTGTTTTGAGCTATAATATATGAAAAGATCTTATTGCATGATAAAACAACCCAAACCAGATCTAGAAACATCATATTATACCACATAACCCTTTTTTTGTTCTAGAAAGGTAAATATAGATGCTGAGGTGAGTATGAATTTAATCACTTAAAAGGATTTCTGACATTTTTTCACTGCATTGGAATGGAAAACATTTTCTCATTAATGTTTTTACTAAAAAAATTATGAAAATTCATGAACAAAGAGATGATAATAACATGATAATACAATAAAGGTTTATATCTTGAAGTCATTATTGGGTGGTTTTCAAGAGATAATAGATTTTATCTTTTCAAGATCTACTAATACACCTTCCTCGAAAATCACATGGCCAAGGAAGCATACTTTCTATATCCAGAAGTCACACATAGATAATTTATCCTAAATTTGGTGTTCATAAAGTGTTATCAATACATTATCTAAGTGTTCTTCATGGACAGTTTTTGTTTCATAATACACCAAGATATGATAAAAATACAAAAAAAAAGATTAATGGTACCTATAAAAGATATGATTCAATAATTCCTTAAAAACTACCGATGCATTTGTGAGACCAAAGGGAATAACAAGGTATTCATAATGACCATATAAAATCTATCACCAAAATGACCTCCTCCATAACTTAGAGTTATTGATACCCTGATCATAAATAAATTTTAGAGAACTATTTGATTCCCTTGAATTGATCATAAAGATCATTGATTCATGGAATAGGATACTAATTCTTTATCATAACTTGATTTATCTTATGAGAATCAACATAAATACAAAGAGAACCATATGCCTTCTTCACAAATAAAACTAAAGTATATTGAGATGATATATTAGGTCTTATGAAGCCATTACTTTCCAAATATTCTAACTAGGCCTTCAATTCCCTTAATTGCATTGTTGTTAACCTATAAGATGTAAGTGAAATAGGATTAGTCTCTAATAACAAGTAAATAAAATGTTCATATTATCTTTTAGGTTTAAATCAAATGAAATTTTTAGGAAAAATATTAGGATATTGACCTATGATGGATTTAAAATCTCTTTTCTTGATTACATCAATAATTGATAAAGATACTAATGCCAACTGATAAGAGATAATCCTGACCATTGATACTAAGGTTACTTCTCTACCAAAATTTATATCCAAATATACCTTAAAGATATTTACCATTCCATCTGAATAAGTAAAACTCATTCACTAGGAATAATAATTAATATGAGTCTTAAAAGTTGATAACCCAGGATTATATCAAAGATTTCAATCTCCAAAATAGAAAAATACCACATAAACTAGACCGCATCAATTATTATAGAACATGTGTAATGTCCCGGCCAAAAATACACTAGAAACTATGCCCTAAGCCGGTAGGTCACATTTCCTAAATCATGCCTCCCTATATACCATATGATTTTGACTAGTAGTGAGGGTCTATGGTGGTATGGTGGAGAGACTATACTCTCATATCAGAGTATCATAGTGGTAATAGTAAATAATAGAAGTATTAAAGGCATGATATAACTAACAGCATAGTTGAAACAGATATGATACTACAAAAATGGAAGATAAACAATCAAGTAGTGAAAATAATCAAAATTTATAGGTTGAGTCATATAAAAATTTATTTCATGGAATACTAATGTATAAAATGGGGATGAAAGAAACACATAGTAAATTCATATATAAAATGATATAAAAAATATATAAAAATTCCAAAATAAATCTACACTAACATCATAAGAATATGATTGGTCCTCTAGTCCCATACTCCATGCTATAAGAAAAACTAGATCAAACATTTGTGATAGGAATCTTTCCCTTATCCACACCTGCAATCATGAAGTCTACTTGGGGTAAAAAGGTGGCTCGAGTAGGGTGTGAGTTAAACTTAGTAGGTCACCACAAATTATTTCTTGAATAGTACATTTAGTGTATATATCATAGCAGTGTATATGTATAATAGAAAATAAACAGTGTTGGAAAATAAATACTAGTTGGATCAGGTTCCTATTGGACACCTGGACAACTTTACCTAATTTGGAATAGGTCTAAATAAGTTTTATCTCAGTGTCCATGTACATCAATATATAAGTAATCATATATAATATTTATACATGTATATACACTATATATATGAGTACATATATAGGCATATACATGGATAATAGGTGCTAGCTGGACCCAGAAATAACCCAGGCATCCATGACTAGTCTAATGAGCCAAAATATATAGAAAGGGTACAAGACCTGAATCTCATTTTAATTTTAGATGATGTTATCAAAAATAAAGATGGTGGGGTGATTCTTCATTACCAAAACCTGATGTAAGGGAACATGGAATGTCATGCCCATCATCTAAGTGAAAGTAAATGGTGTGAGACACTATGCTCAACACCCAAAGTAAGGGAGTGTGAAACATCATGCTCAAAAAATCCCTTAACCATTTTCACCAACCAATAACCAAGTCCTAATCATAGTAATCATATATAATTTTCCATTTTAAACATTTACATTAATTTATTCCCATCTAACCATGGTTTTTTCAATTAATACAGTTCATTTATATAAATATACAACACATGGTGTCATTTTTTCACCCACTTACATTCAATTAAATTAGACCATATAATTTTATAAATCAATAAATATCAAATTCAAGGTCAAGACAACCCATTTAGAAGGTGTTTGTTCAATTACACATTTACATTAAAGAGTAAATTTAATTTATCACACCCAAAGGGGTGGAAATCAATGAGGTAAGAATCCTCTAAAGGTTTAACACATGTCTACAGAAGTATCATAACATAGTGCAATTAATTAGAAAGGTAAGATACAATTTAAACAAACACATAGAAAATTTCAACACGAGGCACATTGGAGAAATGATATTAAAAACCTTATCATTTCAGTAAAATTACTAGACCACCAACCTTAGGTCTTTGGATGACTACTCATCCAATATCCACCTTTGATTCAAAAAAAATAGTAAAAAACACTAGAATAGACAAATTCCCTAGAAATAGGGTATATTATCTCACACCAATATATAACAATAGATGGAAGTAAAAACTAAGAAAAAAAGGGAGAGGATTAGAGAGCTTACTATTGTGAATCCAATGTTATAGACAACGACACAAATAGGCACCGGATGGATGAGATCTAGAAGATCCCCAGTTAGGCATGAAGTGACTACCATATGAGGATCCTTCCATGTGTGGGAGGAGAACAATAAGCCTCTAACAAAAAATTTGAGGTCCTACCACCATTTTTTTAAGTAATGACTCAGGGGATTTACATGTCTTGTAAAGTTAACATGTCGTGTAAAGCTTAGGTTATTCACCTCTAGGGAAAAACTAATTCACAACATGGAAGGGGTCTAGCCTAGAAAATACACATCATGTATTTAATACACATCATTTATTTACATATAAATTGTAACACCCTGAGATTTTATAAGATATATTATTTTTAATTTCTTTCATATATTATAATGTACGCTATACCAAGATTATCTTGCGCTATACGCAACACCGTATTAGCTTGCAGTATACGCAACACTAAGAACAAAATAAACATTTTGGATAAAATAAGTATTTTTTAAAAAATGCAGTTTTGCCGCCTTTTGATGGCGCACCCACATTAAATCTAGTTTTTGACATGTTTATAAGTTCAATTTGACAAAATAAAATTCTTCTTTGGAATCATGATATTAAAATTTACTTTGGATAAATTTTTCATATAATTCTGATAACTTTCATATTTTAATGAATAGTAAAAACACGCTATATTTTAATTAAAAACAATTTTTTTCATTGTAATAATTTATATGGTTAAATTATAATATTGAATGGGTTTAAAGTATAAATAGAATATATTTTTACCATTTAATATAATTTATGTCATTATCATTTATTTTACATTGAATTCATAGGTAAAATCATTTCAATCTTTTGCAATGTTTTAACTTTTAAAACTCGTTTTCTTAATAGCGGGATTAATTTTAAATTAATTACTGCAACTTCTGTGTTTTGAATTAGGAAAAATGGATTCCATATTTGGAATAATTAGGTCCAAATTATGTTAATAGACTACTTTTTATTTTGGGCACTATGAATAGTAACTACGGTAAATTTTATTTACCATAGTTAAAGGTAAATCGGGTAATTAAGGGTGAATATAATATTATAAAATTACCCTGACACTTGTATTAATATAATTGGATGATTATATTTAATCCTATGAAATATTTTGGTCGAAATGGAATCCATTGGAACCCACTTGTATTTGATTATGACCTTTAGTTTATTTTATTTAAAGGAAAGTGAAATATGTCTTACTCAAACTTTAATAATTAAAGTATTTTTAATATAAGGTTATACAGAATATAAATTCGGTTATAAATACTCATTTGAAATATAAAATGTTTTTATTTATCATGGTAATTTATTTTTAATTTTTAAGTGTTATTTATTTACCTTTTTATCTTATACATTAATGATGCAGAAATTATTTATTTAGTGAAAAATCAATAATATAGTTTTTATTGAAATAGTAATGCATATCAAAAGGCCCAAAAATCTGATAAAAACTTAATGGTAGTGTATATATAAACCCTAATCATCCACTGGCCGAATTGTTGGCCATTTGGATCCTTATAAAGGTGATTATGAAACTAATATTATTTTATTTTAAATGATTCCAAAGTTGTCACCTTCATAATTTAATAAATATAAAAATTTACATGTTGTGATTTTAAGATGATAAATTCGAGTAAAAGTATTATTATTAAATCTAATAGATTTATATTCATCATAGGGTTTTATTTTTAATTTTTATAAAACAAATAAGTATATTAAATAATTATACATAAATGATGTACTAATGATTTTATTAAGAGATATACCAAATAAATGGTTTTAAAAATATTAAAATAAATATTATATGAACTACTTAATGTGCTCCACGAATTTTATAGACAAATTTGACATGTTGAAAATCTATTAAATATTTTTTTTAGAATATATCCTCTGTTTGGATTTTTTTAAAATTAAAATAAATGAATAGTGTTAAAATTGACACTATTGTTATTTTATAAAAATAACATATTACAAAATTGTTTAAAAATCAGAAATTTATTTAAAATTTATAAATTTAAATTTATATGGCCTAAAATATCATTAATTATCCAATTATGGACAATTCGAAACACATAAGTAATTATTTATAACAATTTAAAAATTAGAATCTTATTACCACAAATAAAATTAAATAGATTAAATAAGGATAAATCATGTTGATAATGTTTAAAATAAATTCCCAACTTGTCTAAATTTTATTAGTTGTTGAGATTAAAACCCTATCTCATCTAAGATTCGTATTTGAGTTATTTTGGAGGTTTTTAAGTGGGTTAGTAATTTATTATAAATTAATATTTCTTATAATTCCAAAGGTGCCCCTCTCCTCCCTTATAAAAGGGAACCTCCTCCCTCTCATCTTTAGACAACTTTGAGCCTTCAAGATCGGCCAACCCTGACCATTTACCTTATCAACTTCCCTAGAAATATTCTAGAGGTCCTTTTCTTCTTCAAAGACCAATCTTAGTGCCCTAAGAGGAGGTTTCAAAGAGGTGTGTCGAAGAAGAGGTAATACCCGTTACCGATTCTTTCAAATTTATTTCTTCTTCTTCTCCTCCTTATTTAGTTGTTTCATTATGAATTAATAACATCAATATAAATAATATAATAATATGTTATTATATATATTAAACAACCCTATTTCACTTTTTATCCATCCTACGGAAAATGAAATCATCGCGCATGCGTACGTTCGGAATACCGTCTCCACGCCGTGGTGTAATCTATTTTCCACCACCACCTTACTTGGATGGGTATAATGGTGTAAATAAATAACTATATATGATTTTTTAAAGTTATAATTATTCTGAAATATTATACAAATACTTCAATATAATTCCATGATCATGGGAATGATATCACCGTTCGTGCGTATGTACGGACTACCGTCTTCACGAACGCGATGAGATTCATTTTCCACGATTAACCATTCAAGTATGATTATAAAGTATATATAATAAATAATAATGAAAGATATTACATAATAAATATACTGGATTTATGAACATATATTTTTCATTTACTTAATTCCATTTAATTCAATAAGGAAATGAAAACAGCGTTCATGCGTACGTACGGCCTACCGTCTCCATGAACGGTGTATTTATTTCCCTTTATGGATCTATTATGTATATTATGAATATATATTATATATAAATCATGTTTTATATTCTGGAATTATGTAATCATGATATAATTAATCATATTAATAATTACAAGTCAAAACATGGACGATAAATGAAAAGATTTTACCCAAAACACTACTTTAACATGAATTTACAAAAGAACGGGTAATATAAAGTCTTAAGTGAACCATATATGATATCATAACAGTGAATATAATTCTGTAATAATTCAATGACATTATTTAAATCATTATACAGGAGTTTCGGATACATACGAAGCATATCGGACCTAAGGTAAGGGATAATTATTCCAATCTCTTTCTTATCCGAGATTGTTTATTCATAAGTATTTACTGAGGTTATTGTTATCATCCATGTCCATGTTTTCTAAAAATGTTTTTATGTATGTTTAAAGTCCTTTTTACCCATTTTTGACTTTTACTAAATGGTATGTAAGGAATATTTTTTTATCATACGAAGTACTTTTTTGACTTTTCCGACAAAAGTATAAGAAGAATGTTATTTTTAACTTATACGGCATGAATGGATTTTTACGTTTTCATAAAACCTTATTTCAATGAAGTTTCCTCTACAAAATTTCATGACTATTTTCAAAAAAATCCTTTTCTTTTAAAATTGCATGGAATTTTGTGAAAGGAAAATGATTTTTAAGAAGAAAGGATATTTTCCTCAAGAATTCATTTCAAGTGTTTTATCAAAACTATTTTCCATCTAAGATGACATTATTCAGTATGTTAATGTTTCAAGTATAATGTCTCTATGATTTACATGGTTTTAATTTTCTTATGACAAAATGATATCCATTTTTTTGTATGGATTATGTTATGATGGGATGATGTTTATGAAACCCATTTTATACTTTGGGTAATGATGAATGATTTGTGTTCATGTTGTGTCACAAGTAAGAATGATTTCATTATGAGATGGGTGGGACCTATATCTCCCTCCAATGAATTGGCTAAAGATTTATATCTCATGAGATAGACATGGATGAAACGGAAGTAAATTGGGTTCAGTAATACAGGGCTGGAACGGCAAGTAAACCGGGTTCAGTAAGGGACTTTTTCCACTAAGATGGTCTTGGCAGCAATGCCTTGGCTACTATATAAATCATAACATGTGCTTAATGGTTTCCATAATTACATGTTTTATTCCCATTCCATTTTATCATGATTGATGTTCCATTATGATCTATGCCTTATGTACTGCCATGTTTTATGTCATTGCTCAAGAATTTGATGTTTAAATATTATGTTCATGTTTTGAAGTTCAAATGTATATGGTTTGTTTTATTTTCTCCATGCTTACCCTTACTGATCATTTTAACTCACCCTTTGTATGTTTTATTTTCCCCAGGATATAAATAAAGGTTTTAGGTAAGGAAAAAATGGGGAAGATCTTTATGGGAGATTTTGAAGATCTTTCACCAAGATTAGAAGATTATGTTCCATGTTTCCAAAGACACTAAACTATTACGGTCCTTTGGTGTCTGTTTTTGTTATATATTAAGTATTCTGAAAAAGTAATGTAATGTCTATGTACATTAAGCTTTGGGTCTCTACATAAATTATGTGTTTGGATTGCATCTAGTTATTATCTCCTATATAAAATTTCTTCCAAAACAAAACTGACCCGCCCTAAGGTGTAGTCTTCGGGTTTAAGAGAAAAAGAAAACACAACAAGGGTTTGAAAAAATTTAAAAAACATATATACCTTTATGAAAGGCTAGGTTATTACAACTTTCCCTCCATAAATAATATTGTTCCTAAGTCGTCCTTATAAGGTTAGTAGAGCATTTTATGAGAAAATTTCTAGCCACTAATCACATACATTTACCTCCTGCTCTCAAGTCTCATCTCGTGCTTGACCATACTATCATATCACCCATACTAAAGTGATTGAACTTACTTGGATATTATTCATGCTATGATCTACGATACACACTAGGTAATACTAAAATTAATCATCCAAATCTGACTTAGATTCCTCAGGCTACAAAATATTCATTGGTTTTTTATAATACCTACAAAGCTGAGGCACATGAAAAAAATCATGCATAGACCGGTATCTCTGAGGAAGTACTATCATGTATTCTATTAGTCCAATTATCTCAAAACCATAAAAGGGTAAGAATAATTGAGGATAGATATTTCCCTTTATATGAATCCATTGATTGACTAAATTGGGTGAAACACACAAGAAAACCTGATCCCTAACCATAAACTCAAGAGGTCATCGGTGAAGATTGGCATGTGACTACTACCAAGATTGAGTTGTCAACATGAGATTCATGATTAGTTGGACCTACCTAGAAGTCTTCTAAATGGGATGTGGTCTGATAAATGTTCCCTCTCATGTCTCTAATAAGAAATTAGGTGAATATAAGGTCTTACTATATAATTCCTCTTAAGGATCCATCTGGATGGTAGTCTGAAATATATTATTATAAGTGAACTCAATTAGGGTAAGTGACTCTCCCAAGAACCCCCAAAGTCAAGGGTGAATGTATGGAGCATGTCCTCTAACACTTAAATTATGTTCTCTATCTATCCATCAGTTAAAGGGTGATAGTTACTACTCAAAAACACCTATGTACCCAAGGACTTCTGCAACCCCTTCCAGAACCATGACATGAAATGAGTGTACATATCATATTTTATAGAACATGGAACTCTATGAAGGGATATGACTTCCCTGGAGTATATCCTCATTATTTTATCTACTGATAAGGTCTCTCAAATCATTAAAAAGTTTGAAACCATCATCAAAAAATCAAAACAACCCAAACTGTATATTTTCTTCATGGCAATCTAGGAAAACATGTCATGAAGTACATGGTGACATCATCCCATTTCCACTCAGGAATGAAAAATGACTATAAAAGTCTTACAAGCCACTGATGTTATGCCTTCAACTACTGATAGGTGAAAAAATGAGTAATAAATTTGGATATTTCCTATTTTATAACAGGGAACCAATAATGGATATGTAATTATCAGTACATTTTGGTAACATCGAGATGTACTACCCAAGTTGAGTCATGAGATTATTGAATCAGTTCCTCTCAGATGTCTATAAGAACCCAGAAACGCCCATGTATGTATAAGGTATCATCCTCATCCATAGTCCAACCTGGAAATGAATCCTCATCTGAGATACTCTTCCTCATTACTTGGCCTCTGAGATCTAAAATCTACCGCGTCTTTGTATGTTACATAAGGGTAGAGGTTAGTTCTAAAGCTGAGAGGATTTATCACCCATGATTATCCTGAACTTCCACATGCATCTCTGAAAATAAAGGAATAAGTTTCCACTCACCACTAGACTCCTGAACTCTCTATGTATAAGTCTTCCAGCTTATAGCATAAACTACTACATTTCCTTTCCTAGGCATATAGTGAAGCTCGAAATAAAATGACTATAGGTATTCAACCTATCTGCACTACCTGAGATTCTGATCACTATTCATAAAGATAGACATGAGGATTTTTTGATTAGTGAATATGAAAAAAATGACCCCAAGTAAATAAATCCTCAAAAAACATAGATCATGAACTATAGCTACCAACTCAATATCACATGTTGGGTAATACCACTCGTGAGGCCTTAGCTGATGGGACCCATATGCTACAAATTGCTTAACCTGTATAAAAAATGTTCCTAGTTAATACCTAATGCATCATAATAAAATTTATATCTCATTATTGGATCTTGAAGAATCAAGATCAGTGCTGAAGTTAAATTTCCTTTCAACTCTTAAAAGGATATTTCATAAGATTATAACCATACAAATTTTACACCCTTCTTAGTCAAGCCTATAATAGTCACTGCAAGGTGTGAGAAATCTTGGATGAAGCATCTATAATACCCAATTATCCCAAATAAACTATATATATCAATTATTTTCATGGGATTCTCATAGTAAACTACATCACTCACCATTTTTAGGTCTAATGATACTCATGTCTCTGAGATGATGTGACCTAGGAAGTGGAATTTATTGATATAAAGGTGGAATTTAGTGATCATAGCATAAATTTGGTGCTCTCTTAATGTATTCAACATAATCTCAGGATATTGGGAATAGTCAAGTTGATTGAGAGAATTCACCAAGATATCATCCAAAAAGACTACCACAAATGAATCTAGATAAGGGTGGAAAACATGATTCATGAGAGCCATGAAAATAGAAGACATGTTCATAAGACAAAACAATATAACAATGTACTCATAAAGACCATACATACCCCAAAAAGCTTTATGAGGTATGTTTAAATGAATGACACACACCTGATGATAGATCAAACTAAAATCAATCTTTGAAAATTCCATCTCTCCTCAAAGTTGATCAAATAGGTCACATGTTTGATTTAGTGGATACTAGTTCTTAACTATGAGTTGGTTCAACCATCAGTAATCCATGAAAATCATGGGGTTACCATCCACCTTCTTGGGAAAAAAGGAACTGTGAACCCCATGGAGAGGAACTGAGTTGGATAAATACTTTTCATCCAGGTCTTCCAACTACTATTAATCTCTAGAATCTCTATATTTTCCATCATATAAGGAGTAATGGACACTGGGGCCACTCCTAGCACAAGATAAATAGTGAATTATACCTATCTCACTGGAGGTATCCCATAAAATTAATTAGTAAATACTTCCTTGAAACTATTCACCATAGGAGAGAAAATAGTATGTCATAACCCCTGATCATCCATGAAGAGACTAGTGATTTGGGTCATCACTCTACATATCCCCTGATTCTTAGTTTCAACTCAAGATTCATGGACATCCCATTTTCCCTTGTGACATGTATTCCTCCCTCTAGTGATGTAAATGTCACCCTAAAATGATAAAAATCAATACGGGTTTGATAGGAAAATAATTGGTCCATTCTATGAATTACATCAAACCCTATCATGTTAAGGATGAAAAGATTCTACATGAATAGATAACCACCTATATCAAGGGGATATTCTATACATTATTAAAAACTCTTCGATCGGATACCCAATAGGGTATCGAGAATCATCGCTCCATGTAAGTGTTCTATCTCAAGGCCCAAACTCTCTCATATTTCCACTTATATAAAAGTGTGTGATGCACCAATTTAAAATAAAGCAGGAACTATTATAGATGCTACTAGAATATTACCTCGAATTATAGAAGTTTGAAACTCTACTCATCTGTCATAGGTTTCACTACATGTAATTGGCCCATACCATGAAATTGAGTTGCAACTTGACTGCCCTGAGTAGACCCTCTCTATTGATGGTTTGAATCCTGAGTCTAGTTTACTCTACCTTGACCACCACCTTGGCCTAATCGGCCGATGGTACTCCAGCTGCCTACTTGGAGAGTAACTATTGGACCCACTCTATAACATGGAGTAAGTGAAGATATTATCTCACTAGTAACTGATAGAAAGGTCCTATAGAAGCGCTGGAATATACCCATCCAACCATAGCCTATTCACTCAACTAGAACTTTCATTCATTGGGATTTCGTTTGTCTCAACTTCTTTCACTGGTGATAGATGATGAATCTATCATCATAAGTTGTCTAACAACCACGACATCTATGAGAAACCTCAAATTGATGCTTCTTTCCACTAAAAGAACCACTTATAGGTATATTTTATGATCTTTTATGGCTTAAACCATCGGCTTCCCTCAAATTCTACTCAGTAATGAGGGCATGGTTGAATGTCTTAGAAATAGTACTCAACCAGAAAACATTAACCTATTATCATATGGTGTATATTAGCCAATCCTCAAATTTCCTTGCAGTCATGAGCTCATAAACCAATAGATTGTGAATCATTGTATCCCAGTAAATTGGGAAGATTACTTCATCATAAACATATCTCCCTACTATAAGTTCATGAAATCTCTATCTCGATCATCCTTCAAAGCCTAAGAAAAAAGTTATCATAGAAAACTAGTTGGAATTCTATACAAATAATATCTCGATGTTGGTATACTTGGGTAATGAAATCCCACCATTTCATGGTATAACCACACAACATATATGCTTCAAGATTGACCCCCCACATTAGATGCATCTCTAGATGCTCGAATATAGAAAGCATGGCATCCATCGGTGATTCTGTATCCAGAGGTCTGTTATCCCCTAATAAAGTGAGAGGATATTACTGCTGAAAAATATATATAAACTCTTCCATTTTCAGGGTCAAGAAACTCTTTAAATAGACTTCATCATACAAATAAAACACTCTCAAAACTAGCTGTCAATGCCCAAGCCAAGTATAATAGGTGGTGATGCAGTTGGAACTACTAAAGCTATTTCTAATGCATTAGGTCCCACCACCTCTAAAGCATGGTTTTCACCTCCTTCCTGACGTATTTCATGAGAATTTCATGGTGGAATGATTCTGTAGTGCCAAAAGTACAACTTATTAAAGAACTCACCTTTTGAAAAGATTGTAGATAAACAATTAGGATAGATACAAGTCTTCCTATAATGATTCATACCTCTCTGTGTACTCTTAAATCTAAGTTTAGGTGATATAGGGAGGCCATGGTAGGATATAGGAAACATAAGAGGCAACCCCAACCCACTACTAATTCTATTTCTGGGTCTAGGTATCATATTATACATATTGGGTTCAAATATATTGAGTTTCAATTGCAAGGTATGGAGGAAAACACCCTTTACTTTAAAATTGGAATCCTAATTTAGTGGTAACCATTTCATTTAAAAGTTTGATTTCATTTAATTTCTTAATCTTATATATATATATATATCATGGTCTAGTTATATATTCCACCATTCCCAATTTATAGAAATAATACTTCTTAAAAATTGTAATCGGAACATCTTATAACTACAACCTGGACTTTATATCTGGTATCATGATGTAACAGGCCATATAAAATGATTTTATTACATGAATTACCACTATAAATTTACATAAGTAAAATATTTATAAATTTTTATTGGAATTCAAGATATCAAATCAACAAATGTTTCAATCCATAAAACTAATGGTTTATGGATCAAAAATAGAATAATTGGTTAATTAAGGTTTCATCACCAAACTATGTGGGAAAAAACTATTTATATTAATTTAGTAACATTAATTAATCTAATTATTTTATCCTTGAAAGAAAAATTAGCACATTTGCACAAAAAATACTCAAGAAACTAACTATATGAAGCAATAAATGCACATAGAAAGTAAACATGGCATGGAAATTTCATCACATATAAGTCCTAAAAGTTTCTATGATGATGCATGAGATGATACCTCTTTTTAATATCAAGTCAAAGGTAAAAGTAAATAATATTAATATTAATATCAATAATAATAATATCACAAAACATGTGTGTCACCCAATGGTGAAATTGAATCATCTATAATAGGAAAAATCAAATAACAAAAATATTCCATCCCAAGTAATTTGGGTTTTCCCTATACAAGGTTTAGCTAGTCCTAGTCATAGGCTCATTAACAAATTCTAACATTTTCAGATTCACCTTCCTCATACCCAAACAGAAAGACAAAAGGAAAATTATGGTCTGATTCCAATTTGTAGACTCTTGACCCGGAAGCTACTAGAAATGATGCCTGAGTTGGTAGGTCACATGGCCTCAAGCGCACCTCCCTGTATACTAGAGGCTTCTGACAAGTAGTGAACATCTGTGGTGGTATGATAGGAAGACTATACCCTCATATCAGAGTATCACAACAATAATAGTACATAATGGAAGTATTTGAGGCATGATATAACTAATAGAATAGTGGATTTAGATACCATAATAAAACAACAGAATATAGAAAAACAAAAAGTAATAAGAATCAAAATACCTAGGATGAGTCATATATAAAAAAATTTCATGACATGATGATGTAAAAAATGTGGATACATGGAATAAAAATTAAACTCATATACAAAATTCTATATCCAAATACAAAAGGACCCAAATAAATCCTAACTAGTGAAATTCGTTGTCATGGGATCCCTCAAATGATTAGTGGTTTTTGGGTACTTAGGTGCAACAGAGTGGCTGACCATGATCGTCTCTCAAAGGAGGAAGTAAATTAAAAAAAATTCTTAAAGGTATTATAAAAGTAAAACAGAATAGAATTAAAACACTACTTGAAAGGATGGGGGTGTTTTTTTATCAATTATAAAACTTGAAGAAGTTTTCTGGATGAAGATTTCATTTTTTTGTTTTTAATTTTGAAATGAAGTTTGATTAAAAAGACACAACAAGAAGATGTTTTTTTAGAAAATATTTTAAAAGGTGTAATCGATCTAAATATACCTATTTATTTACTTGTTAATAATTATTATTTAAATCAATATCCACTTAATTATGATCCCATAATTTTTTAACCCTTGAACCCTATGAGAGTTAACTTAACCACAAAGATGAAATTACTTGAACCCTAGGCTAGCTTCGGAACACGCAATTGCATCACCCTTATTTGATTGTTGTTCTAAGGTTAGATTATGGTTTGTGGTAAATTAAAGAACATATCCATTATATAAATGAGGATTAATTGTGTTTAGGGATTATATTTTAACTCTACAAATTTATCCTGTGTGGTCTTGTATTATCGATTAAGTTCGCGCTCCCACAATTTACACAAAATCTCGACCTCACATGTTTTTGTGTTAATTGTTCAATTGCTTGATTAGTTTCTTATAATTTAATAACACAATTCATGGATCATATTAAGTGAATTATAGTAGCTCAATGATTCAAAATAATTAAATTAAGAGTGTAGAATATAGATTGATCACTAAGAAAACTACTCTTTCATGGGCAGTGTGGTCATCGTGGAGACATTTTGCATGAGCAAGGATTGAAAGGGTAGAACCCAATATCGTCTCCACTATTAATTCCAACCCAATTAGTAATATTAATATAATAAGAAAAGGTAAGAATTAAGAAGGTTAATTGAAGAAAAATTTAAGATACAAACATGAAAGAAAAGAAATACAAAGAGGAGGTGGGAGAGGAGAGCCTTTTTGGAAGAGATGTTTTCACAAAGACTTACTTATTCCAAGAGTTGTGAGGGGATCCCAAGAGACACCATTTCGTACACACCTTCCCAAAGCCTCATCAGCCCTCCCAAATAGTGAAATCATCCTTTAAATAAAGTTGGGGAGGGCTAGGGTTACAAAACATTATTAAATATGAAAATGAAATTCAGTCAAATATTTTAATCTCAATTTCACCGCATAGTTGACCTCCAAAACACGTCGGTTGGCTAGCCTTCTAGAAGGGTGGTTTGTTTATAATAATTTCCTCAAGATTCTCTTAAAATTTGGGCTCAATCCAAGCTTGGATGATGAAGATAAAGCCCAAATGGTAAAGTGATGTCCAATTTGAATATTTCAGTCCATATTTGTTTTCATTTCCCATTTACTCCACTCAAATTCATGATCCAGCTCACATGTTCTGAATAGAATTTGTATCCAATTAAGTCAGGAACATAGTTACAAAATTGTAAGTCAAAATAATTTACAGAAAAATATTTATGCCTGAAATACTACAGTGAATTTTAAAAGGGTAAAACTGGAATTTTCATCAAATTTGCAAATGAATGATCTAATCTTAAATATTTCATAATTGAACATATTTATCACAATGTGAGGAAATTATATCATCTATTATAAATAAAATATTCAATAAAATTGTGTTTTATCAACTCCCTCACACTTACCCTTTTGCACTCCTGGGCAAAACCTCATATCAAGTAAACATAAATATCAAATCAAAATGAATTATAAAACACATATCCTTGATATCCAACAATTACACACCAAGAAACAAAAGATATCATGCCTCATAAAAAACTATTATTTCAACTTCTTCATTTATATCATTCAATATATTTTCACTTCATTTATCCTCCCATGCACAAAAAACTTACCTCACTTGAATTTTCTCTTATCACGCAAATGTCAATTTTTAGCAATGCCTTTCTCATCCAAACTCATAAAAGGGTCACCATAGGCTTGATAAATTCCTACATAACCACCAAATATGATTCAAGGATATATTTTTATCATGAAGAATTTTCAGGGTTGTTTTTTGGTTTTCGGTTGGTAGGATTTTAGATGTGAAAAACTCTGAGGCTGAATGAGGAGGGCTTGACTCTTTTTGAAGAAAAATTGCATTAATATAATTTTCATTTAAATGTGGTATCATCATTAATCCCCTTATCATCCATTCAGCTCCATTATCACTAAAATTCCTGGAAATTTTACACCATTCATCATTTTAGCAACAAAATTTTCAATCTTTTCCAAAATAGTTTTTCGTGAAAGCTCCAAATAGGCGTAACTTTTTTTCTTTTTAGAAGCTCCAGAAAGGCACAAATACACTTGTCATGAAAGCTTCAGAAAAGGCACAACTTTCAATAGAATTATTTTTTCATCAACAAACACATCTATTTAGAATTTAAATTTCCACCCAAAGTATCATAGAATGTTGTATCACAACACAAGATAGCTTCCCCCACACTTAAGTTCAACTAGATTATGCAATTTCACTTCAAGAGTTGCTGGATAAGGAAAATTGGCCTGTAATGTGGCTAACCTAACAGTTTTTTTATGGATTATAAGGCATAAAAGGATTAACTATTCAAGGTAGGACATTATAAAAAAAGGATTCTTTGAAATAGGTCTTTAAAAAATTCCTCAATCATTTAAACATAAGTACCTCAAACCCTCAAGTTTTGACCAGAATAAATCAAATTCTAGTTAAATATAGCATGGTTTGGTTCTCTCAAGAAGTGAGGTGAATGTGGAGAATATGAAAATAATGGTTTAGAAGCCTCAGAGGAAAGTGATTTCAAATATAAAGACAGTGAGATGTGGCATGGGATTCAAAATTCAGAGTAATTTTCATGAAATTACTAAAGATTTGAACTTGAAACAAAGTTATTTTCAGCATGCATTTAAGCTCGATTTCATGGGATAAATTGTTTCACTTATTGATATGGATTTCAAAATGGTGATTAGAATCATTTTAGCTCAAAAGTTTCAAAAACACAAAAAAAATTGAAAAATAACCACACAAAATTTTAAAAACATATATTTTTTGTTTTGTTTGTTTTTAAAAAAAACAAGAAAACCATTGAAATTGCTAAACTAAAAGGTTCCCTCCCCCACACTTAAAATATTTCATTGTCCTCAATGTGAACCCATGAGATGATATGTGCACATGAAATGTGGAATTTTAAATAGGACAAATAATATAAAAGTGAAAGGGTTAGTAATATCATAATATGCTCAAGTGATGATGGGGTCATGCAGTGTGATGAAATCCACTGCATCAGTAGGGAGTCCCTTAATGTATTTATTCAAAAATTTCCTGTTGACTATAAAGCTTCTTCCAGTTTCCTCTTGGGTGATCTCCACTGCACCATAATGAAAAAAATTAGTCACAACATAAAGACCTAACTATCTGGAACGCAACTTACCAGGCATCAACTTTAGTTGTGAACTATAGATCAAGACTTTCTCTCCAACTTGAAATTATCTTTTCTGGATCATTTTTTATGAGCTACTTTTGATCTTTCCTTATAGAGACTAGAGTTCTCATATGAAGACAATTGAATCTCCTCAATATCTTGAATTTTCAACTTCCTTTGGATTCCATCTTGGGCCAAATCCATGTTGCATTTCTTTATAGCCCAATAAGCCCGATGCTCAACTTCCACAGGGAGATGGAACGCTTTCTCAAAAACAATCCAAAATGGGGACATACCGATCAGAGTTTTGTATGATGTCCTATATGCCCATAGCGTATCATCCAAGCACTTGCTCCAATCCTTCCTATTTGGTTGCACAGTTTTCTCTAAAATCTGTTTAAAATCACGATTTGAAACCTCAACCTGGCCATTTGTTTGGGGATGGTGTGGTGTTGATGTTTTATTGTCACCCCATACTTCTGAAGGAGGGAATCCAAATTCTGATTATAGTAGTGTGTCCTTTGGTCACAAATGATGGCCTTCGGTATTCCAAACCTTCAAAACATCTACTCTTTGACAACGTCCACAACAACATGAGAATCATCAGTCCTAGTGTCCTTAGCCTCCACCCATTTACTCACATAATAAACAACAACCAAAATGTAAAAAAACCAAAAGAAACTAGGAAAAAGACCCACAAAATTGATGCCCCATACATCAAAAATATCACAGAATAGTATGGGTTATTGGGGCATCTCATGTCTCCTAGAAATGTTCCCAGTGTGTTGGAAATGTGAGCATGACTTACAAAACACATGGGCATCATGGAATAATCTAGGACAAAATAATCCAGAGTCCAAAACTTTCCTAGATGTCCATTGGGGTCCAAAGTATCCACCACAAGCAAGTGTATGATAGAATTGTAGAACAGACTCAAACTCATGATCAGGAACACACCTCCTAATAACTTGGTCACTACACATGCGCCATAAGTAGGGATCATACCACACATAAAATATAGACTCACTCTTTAACTTTTGGACTTGATGTTTCTTTAAATTTGTAGGGATTTCAGATGCAACAAGGTAGTTCACTAATTCCGCATACCAAGGATGAATACCTGAGATGGAATAAAGATGATCATAGGGGAAATTGTCTCGAATTGGTACCTGGTCCAAGGTGTCATCCTCTAGTGTGTGAGTGAGCCTACTCATTTGGACCGCCACTAGGTTTTCTGACCCCTTTTTTTCCATTATCTCAATGTCAAATTCTTAAAGAAGGAGCATCCATCGGATTAGCCTGGGCTTTGCGTCCGGCTTCTTCAAGAGGTAACTCAGAGCTGGATGGTTAGAAAAAACAACTACTTTAGAGTCCAATAAATATGAATGGAATTTATCTAAAGCGAATATAATAGAAAGAAACTCTTTTTTCATGGTTGCGTAGTTTGATTAAGCTGAATCTATTTTTATCGATGTATAGGCAATCACATGTGAACGTCTCTCCACCCTCTGAGATAATACAGCTCCAACCGCGAAGTTGGAGGCGTCACACATAAGCTCAAAAGGAAAATCCCACCGTGGGGGATGTATGATCAGTGGAGTGGTCAGAAACTTCTTGATCACATCAAAGGAAGTCATGAAAGAATCATTAAACACAAAATCAGAATCCTTTTTAAGTAATAATGACATAGGAAGAGAAATCTTAATAAAATATTTGATGAAGCACTGATAAAATCATGGATTCCCTAGGAAACATCTAACATCACACACACATGAATGAAATGGTAAGTATGAAATAATATCTACCTTAGATCTATCAACATCTGTCCCATGTGTTGACACTACATTCCTTAAGACAATGTTATGCTCTACCATGAAATGACACTTTTCAAAGTTCAAGACCATATTCTTCTCAATACAACAATTAAACACCTTTCCCAAACTACTTAGGCATTCATCAAATGAAGACTTATAAACTATAAAAGAATCCATGAATACCTCCATGCAGGTCTCAATAAAATCAGAAAAAAATACTCACCATGCATCTTTGGAAGGTACCTGGGGCATTGAAAAGTCCAAATGGAATCCTTCAGTAGGAAAACGTGCCAAAGGGACAGGTGAATGTAGTCTTATCCTGATCCTCCAGAGCTATAGGAACCTGAAAATATCCCGAAAATCCATCCAATAAACAATAATGTGTCTTCCCAGAAAGTCTCTCAAGCATCTGATCAATAGATGGTAGGGGGAAATGGTCTTTGCGAGTGGACTGGTTTAGTTTACTATAATCAATACACACACGCCAACTGTTTTGTACCCTCATCAGAACTAACACCTCTTTATCATTTTTTACAACTGTAAAAACACTTTTCTTAGGTATAACCTGAATAAGACTCACCCACTGGGAATCTGAAATGAGATAGATTATACCTACCTCGAGCAATTTTTTAACCACTTTTTTAACAACTTCCAAAAGTGTTGGATTGAGTCTCCTTTGTGGCTACCTAATCAGTTTGGCCCCATACTCCAAAATAATTATATCTATGCAAATGGAGGGGCTAATACCTGATATGTCAGCCATGGTCCAACTAATTTCCTTGATGTTCTCCCTCAAAATATTCGAAAGTTTTTCTTTATGTTCAAAAGAGAGATTGTTAGCAATGATAATAGGTAATTTATCACAAATTAACAAGTATGAATATATGATATTTGGTGGCAATGGATTGAGTTCCAGTGTAGGGGGTGGTGTATGTATGGATACATAGAAGGGATTGAAATATGTGCACAAAGAGCATCATTATCAAAATATACATCATCAAAATCAGAGAATAAAGCATCAAATCCATCATCATACTCAACAACCATGTAATAATTAGAGTTCACATGATCAAAATCAGAATATGATTCCATTTCAAAATCAAATCTAAGAGAGTCTTTTACATTATAAATATGTGTGGAAGTACTCTTATACATCAAACTAGAACCAATACTCATAATTTCCCTAAGCATAGGAAAATAAAATTCCATGGGGTTTTTATTTGGTGGTTCAAAATGGGAGATAAAAAATGCAGAATGATCCTCTAATGGGTAATTCATGGAATCCATAACATTAAATATAACAACTTCATCCCAAAATTCCATGGAAAGTGTACCCTCATTAACATTTATGATTGCTTTTGCAGTTTTGAGGAAGGGTCTACCTAAGATAATGGGGGCATGAGAACTTACCTGATTATCCTCCATGTTAAGCATGTAGAAATATACTGGAAATATCATGTCTCTTACCCGGACAAGTACATCCTTAAGGACTCCTACTAGATATTTTGTAGCTCTATTTTCCAACTGCACCACTACTCTCATCAGTTTTATCTTACTAACCTACAAAGAAGAGAATATGGAGTGAGGGATCACATTTATGGAAGCTCCCAAATCACAAAGTGCATCAGAAAAGTTCAACTCCCCTATGGTGCATGGGATGGTGAATGTCCCTAGATCCTTTCACTTTTTTGGAATTTCTAGAGTTGGTGTAATGAGTGCTGACACATTCCTTCCAAGATTTATCCTCTCATTTACCTTGAGCCCTCTTAGATTGGTACAAAGTTCTTTTAAGAATTTTGCATACCTTGGGATTTACTTGATGGCTTCAAGTAAAGGGATGTTGATCTCCACATGCTTGAATGTATCCAAAATTTCTTTTTGAATCGCCTCTTCAGCCATCTTCTTGGTTTGTAAAACCCTATTTGGAAATGGAAGGGGTTTAGGAGGAACATCATCAATATTTTTATTACCTTTATCTTTCTCCTTTGATTTCTCATCAGTTGTTATGGAATGCGGCTTCTCCATATTTGAGGTGAATCCCGATGGAACGATATGTGAAGATGTATCAGTTTTTTGCTTCCCACTTCTCAATGTGATGGAACTGACATTCCCCTTGGGATTTGGAGTAGGTTGGGATGGTCAATTTCCAGAATTATTACTTATCATTTCATGGAGGGTAGTGGAAATCTGGCTTATTTGAGTCTTCAACTCCCTCAACTCTGAAAATTGAATCTTCAACTCATTCTGTTGATTGAGAAAAATTTTCTTCAAAAGGTCATCAATTTTAGAATCTACCTTGGGTGGGGGATTCCCTTTTTGTTGTCTTGTTGATGCTTGGGCTTCAAATCTCCTTTTGGTTTGTTAAAAACCCTACTGGTATGGTGGAGGCTATTGGAAGTTTTGTTGAAAAGGGGGCCTTTGTTGTTGTCCAGAGCCATACCTCATGTCTGATTGATCCTTACACCCTTGTTTGTATGTTGGAGCAAATGAATCAAACTTCTTTTGGGGGTATCTCTATTTTTGCTGCTGATATGGTCTCCCGGATAATACTGTTGTGCAATCCTCTGTCTCTTGTAGTTGTGGGAAATTGTCAGTTGGGTGGCTTGTCTCAGTGCAAATAACACAAGGCCTTGAAGTAGGGGGTTGGGATGTATTTTGTGCCAAATTAATATTCCTCACCATAGTTTTCAATTCTCCTAACTTGGTATCAATTAAATGACTCTCAAGAGAAGGACTTTCCTAATGTACTCCCCTGACATATGGTGTACCTCGATCGCCAAATTGTTTGGAGTTTTGGGCCATTTTTTTTATCAAAGAATGTGAAGCTACTGGTGTCTTGTCCACCAATGCTCCTCCAACTGCGACATCCACCATGATCCTCTCCATAGGTGTGAGTCCTTCATAGAACTATTGTATGAGGAGTTGCTCACTGATTTGGTGATGTGGGCAGCTTGCACACAACTTCTTGAATCGCTCCCAGTACTCATACATTGAACCCCCTTGGGCTTGCTTAATCCCCGATATCTTCTTACGAATGTAAGTGGTCCTTGATGCTGGAAAAAATCTCTACAAGAAAAGACGTTTCAAATGGTTCCAACAAGTTACATCTTCGGGTTGTAAATAATGCATCCAATCTTTCACATCTCCATCAAGTGAAAATGGGAATGCTCTTGGTTTGATTTGATATTTAGAAACATTTCTAGGTTTAAGGGTTGATAAAACCACATTAAATTATTTAAAATGTTTGTCTGGATCCTCACTAAATAATCCATGAAACTTTGGAAGAAGATGAATTAACCCAGATTTCAGTTCAAAGTCCGATTCGAGATTCGGGTATGCAATACAATTTGGTTTATAGTTAATATCTGGTGCATCCAATTCTCGAATAGTTCTATTAAGTTCATTTCCATTATTTTCAGCCATTAGTTCTTGTTTTATGTTGTAATTAGAAGTGTTTCCAATTTTAATGTTCTTGGAGTGGAGAAAGTATCCAACTGTTTGAATGTTGAAACTTCCCATAGACAGAGAATGTTTGATTCGAGCCCTAAGGTTGCGTTCAATCTCAGGGTCAAGATCTAAGAGATCTTCGGAATTAGTTCATGTCATAAATCAAATAAAATGAAAATAATTAAAGTTTACCATATTAAAATAAAAATTAGAAGTTTTATTTGATGGTCCAAAAAGAAGTAGAATAAAATAAAAGAGGAAGAAAAAAAATAGATTGGGTAAAGAAGGAAGAAAGAAGAGAGGAAGAGAATAAAATGTAAAATAAAATAAATACATCTAATTAGTTTAAATAATTACTTACCTCCCCATAAATGACACCAATTTGAAAGGTTCTGTCATGGGAGCCATCAAATAATTATTGGTTTTTGGGTACTTAGGTGCAGTAGAGTGGATGACCAAGGTCATCTCTCAAAGGGGGAAGTAAATTAAAACAACTTCTTAAAGGTATTCTAAAAGAAAAATGGAATAGAATTAAAACACTACTTGAAATAATGGTTGGTGTTTGTTTATCTTATCTTAAACTTGAATAAGTTTTCTGTACGAAGATTTCATGTTTTTTGTTTTTAATTTTGAAATGAAGTTTGATTAAAAAGATACAACGAGAAGATGTTTTTTTCGAAAATACTTTAAAAGGTGTAATTGATCTAACTCTAAATCTTCATTTACTTATTAATAATTATAATTTAAATAAATATACACTTAATTATGATCCCCTAATTTTTGAACCCTCGAACCCTATGAGAGATAACTTAACCACAAAGATGAAATTACTTAAACACTCGGCTATCTTTGGAACACGCAATCGCAGCACCCTGCATTGATTGTTGTTCTAAGGTTAGCTTATGGTCAGTGGTTAATTATAGAACATATAAATTATGTAAATTAGGATGAATTGTATTTAGGTATTATATTTTAACTCTACAAATTTATCCTGTGTGGTCTTGTATTACCGATTAAGATTGCGCTCTCACAATTTACACAAAATCTTGACCTCGCATCTTTTTGTGTTAATTGTTAAATTGATTGCTTAGTTTCTTATAATTTAAAAACAAAATTCATGGATCATATTATGTTAATTACAGTATCTCAATGATTCAAAAATAATTAAATGAAGAGTGTAGAAGATAGATCGATCACTAAGAAAACTACTCTTCCATGGGCGGTGTGGTCATCGTGGAGACATTTTGCATGAGCAAGGATTGAAAGGGTAGAACTCAATCTTGTCTCCACTCTTAATTCTAAAAAAATTATGAAGATTAAGAGAAGAATAAAAGTTTAGAACACATAATATTAATTAAATAAAAATTTAAGATACAAACATGAAAGAAAAGAAATACAAAGAAGAGGTGGGAGAGGAGAGCCTATTTGGAAGAGATGTTTGCACAAAGCCTTACTTCTTCCATGGGTTGTGAGGGGCTCCCAAGAGACACCCTTTCGGTAAAACCTTCCCAAAGCCTCTACCATCCATCCTAAAGAGTTAAAACATCCTTTAAATAGAGTTGGGGAGGTCTAGGGTTACAAAACATTTTTAAATGCGAAAGGGAAATTCAACCAAATATTTTAATCTCAGTTTCACAGCATAGTTGACCTCCAAAACTTGTGAATTGTCCGGAATTATAGAAGTATACTTTGTGAATAATCGTTTTTCCGATCTTCTCTTAAAATTTGGGCTCAATCAAAGCCCAGATGAAGAAGATACGTCTCAAATGGTAAACTGATGCCCAATCTGGATAGTTCAGTCCATCTTTGTATTCATGGCCTATTTACTCCACTCAAATGCACGATCCAGCTCACATGTCATAAATAGAATTTGTATCCCATTAAGTCAGTAACATAGTTAAAAAAAATTAAGTCAAAATAATTTACAGAAAAATATATATTCCTGAAATACTACAATTCATTTTAAAAGGGTAAAACTGGAATCTTCATCAAATTTGCAAATGAATGATCTAATCCCAAATATTTCATAATTGAACATATTTATCATAATTTGAGGAAATTATATCATATATTATAAATAAAATATTCCATAAAATTGTGTTTTATCAACTAGAATTATAGACATACACTCAGTCCTCTAATCCCATACTTCATGCTATAAATAAAAACAGATCAAGCATCCATGATAGGGTGCTTGCCCTTATCCAAACCTACAATCATGAAGTCTACTTAGGTAAAAAAGGTTCCCTGAGTAGGGTGTGAGATAAAATTATTAATTCACCACTAATGGTGTCTATAATAATCCATTCAGTGTATATAACATAACAGGGTGCGGGTATAACAGATAACAATACTGAAAAATAAATACTAGCTAGCTCAAGTTCCAATTGGACACCTGGACGGATTTAACTTCTTTAACAAAGGCCAAAATAAGTACGATCTCAGTGAACACATACATCCATATATAAGTAAGCATATATAATATGTATACATGTGTATACACTATATATGTGAGTACATATATAAGAATATACATGGATAATAGGTGCTGGCTAGACCTGTCCATAACTCAGGTGTCTGTGACTGGTCTAGAAAGACAAAAGCTCCAACAAGGGTACTATCCCTAAATCTCATAGGAATGAGAGACATCATGATCCAAACTTGAGATGGTTGGGTGATTCATCATGCCCAACACCCGATGCAAGGGAACGTAGAATGCCATGCCCATCATCCAAGTGAAAGTAAATGGTGTGAGATTCCATTCTTAACACCCAATGTAAGGGAGCGTGAAACACCATGCTCAACAAATCCCTTAACAATTTCTCACCAAAAAATAACCAATGCCTAATCATAATAATCATATAGAATTTTTCATTTTAAAAATTTACATTTATTTACTCCCATCTAACCAAGGGTTTACCAAGTTATACAATTCAGGTATATAAATATAAACCATGTGGTGTGGCCTTTGCACCCACTTCCATTCAGTAAAATTCAACCATTTAATTTTATAAAGTAAGTAATATCAAATTTAAGGTCAAGAAAACCCACTTAGAATGTGATTTTTCATTTACACATTTACATTAAAGATGTAATTTAATTTATCACCCCCTAATTGGTGGAAATCAATGAGGTAAGCATCCTCTAAAGGTCTAACATGGGGTATCATAACATGGTGTAATTAATTATAAAGGTAAAACATAATTTAAGGAAACATGTGGAAATGTTCGGCATAAAAAAAGTGAAATTTTATAAAACACATGAAATTTTCGGGAAAAATTTCTAGACCACATACCTTGGTTCTGTGGATGACCACTGGACCAATATCAACCTATGATTCTAATAATAATGAAAGAAATCACCATAAAAGAAAAATTCCTTAAAAATATGACATATGATATCACACCAATATAGTGAAATATATGGGGAGAGAAACTATGAAATTAAGTAATATTATTAGAGTGATTACCATTGTGAATTCAATGTGATAGATGGTGGATCAAATAGTTATTAGATAGAGGGGATCTAGAAGATCCAAGGTTAGGCGTGTAGGGACTCTCGGGTGTAGGTAATTCTGTGTGTGGGAGGAGAAAAATGATCCTATTCCCAAAAATGTGAGGCCTTACCTCCATTTAAAAAAATGAACTAGGAAATTTACATTGCGTGTAAATGTTACCTGTTGTGTAAAGCTCAGTTTTTCCCCTCAAGAGAAAAACCAACTCACAGTGTGAAAGGGGTCTGGCCCAGAAAATACACGTCATGTATTTAATACAAATCATGTATTTAAGTACATGTCTTGTATTTGTCCTATAACCAAGATCCATCCCCTTTATAACCATTTTCCTAAAACAAAACAAACCCTCCCTAAGTTGTGGTCTCTGGGTTTAAGATAAAAAAGAAAACTCAAGAAGGGTTTGACCAAATTTAAAAGAATATATACCTCTTGGAAAAGTCAGGTTGTTGAAACATGTTTCCCATTTCATCCCACTAAAGTCTCATTTTTCAAGAGGTGACTGAATTTTCATAATGTTAGGCATCATTTTTACATGTAGACCCATATAAGTTATTATAGGAGTAGAAATAGAAGATTGGTATGTTCCTATATCAAAACAACTTGCATAAGAGTCAAGTTCATAAGAATGGTACCTTTCACCACCAAAGGGAACGATTAATCATTGATGTCTATTTTATTTTTACCGTACAACTACTTACTAGGTCCTCCAAAATATTATTTTCTTTTCAATTATAGTTTCATCGACTGTAGCATCAAGGTGTACTTAGAATAACCTTGACTCACTCAATTCTAAGGATACAAAATATTATAATGATACTAGCATGACTGAGAATAATAGTCTTATGACACATTAGAGACATTTACACTAGTTTTATTTATGGAGATGGAAAAATATTGTTTGAGGTGTCCTATTTCACCATAATTGTGATACTTTTGAGAAGGTGTTGTAAATTCCATTTTCCCAGATCCAATTATCCACATTGAAAATAACTTGGTATGGTGTTGTGATGGGTAGAAAAAGAAACTGATTTGGTCAATTGGTTCTCCAGTAACTTTCTTCCATGATAATAAATGTCCCTTTTCACTTGTTTCCAACATTAGAGTTCACACTTGTGCCTGCATAGGTGAAAGTGTTCCCCACTCCATAAGTTCCTATGATTAATTTTTCAAAATAATTCACTCTATTCTCTATATCTATATAATCATCGATACAAAATATGACTATTTTGAATGAATATTTAGTCACAACACTGCCTTAGAAATGTGCACTTTAGGTTACTTATTAAAAAAACCTCTAGAGTTAAGTGAGATATATTCATGAACTTAGCTACATACTTTGTATGAAAATTTTCTTACTTTAAAGTAAGGAAATATATTTTCCTTGAAATCTCAAAGGTATGTGGGTATAATGTTTTGTTGAACAATTCCTTGAACACTTTCAAAGTAAGATATTGGTCTTATTTAGTGTAAAATAATATATCCCATCATTTCCATATGGGATCTTTGAGAATGTCTACCAAAAAATTTTACCTTAATATCAGTTGAGGTTCCACTAAAATTTAAGATTCTATTAATTTGACCAAACCATTCCTCTATATTTTCTTGTCCAAAATCCCCCTAAAATATTAGTGGATTATTATTATAAAATTACAATGATATATTATCATGGAATTTTTACTAAATATTATTTCCCTTATAAATATCTTGAGATGTTTGAAATTTACTCTAGAAATGTTGTTGATTTTCCTGTGGTTCTAGTTAAACCACATTCTTACCCATGTCCTCTTTTTGATTTCCCAAGGATCTCACTAGTGTCATTATTTCTATAATCATGAAAGAGAACAATATTTAAACACTATATATCAGCCAAAATAAAAGATTAAGATATTTAAAATCATAACAAACCAAATCATCACAATAAGATTCCAATAGTCATCAAATACAAAATGGGTTATGAAGTCCAAGTGGGAAGACTCTCTACTAATGCATGGACTCTACACTCATCAGATAAACCCAATATTATTAGTTAAAGACACAAATAAATGTGTATATAAACACCCTTTATACCCACACCAACTATGTATCTTGAAGTTTAGTATAAAGAGGTTAGATACACCTTTTTATTCTCTACATTTCAAGTTTTAACATATCCTATCTCTAGAACTACCAACACGATAGACGTACTGAACCAAAATAATATAATTCGTATCATCCCACCCCTAAACCATTATATTGGGAAAAGGAATAGGTGATACCAACTTTATGTGGCATCCCCTAGACACCAAAATCTAGAAATAAATTCCAATGGACTACAATATCAGTGAGAGATTATTTTTCCTTAAACATTCAAAACCTACAAGAGATAATAATATAAAAAAACAATATAGCCTATGATTCATGAGAGTAAACCAGAAAATTCAAAAAATAGGACAAAACGACCAATAAATCAATTTGAGTAACACTAGAAAGAAAGGTACAATATATCTTCAAACTAAAAAACACACCTTGATTCAATAAGGCCAACGTGACATAACCCCAAACATCTAACTCCAATATCATAAAGATCTATCCACCATCATCATGCTTATAACATCACAATGATTTACTAGAAAAATATGAAATCTTCCCATTGCCTACATCATGAAAAACAATATCTTCATATGCATGATGGTGAATATGTAGGGGGTGAGTATATCAAATTACTAGGTAATCCACTAGAAGATTCCCATATATTTCCATTAGGATCAGAACAAGTTAGCACAATTTAAATAAAATAGTAGTAGTATAAGAATAGTTATCAAGGTATTTTCATATAAATTTAGAAAAGTGGAATATCAGAACATTTTATATAAAAAAATTATCAATAATTTCATTATCAAATAGGTTAAAAAAATAATCATTTTTTAATAAATTTATCCATTCATCCCTCTCAACATACCCATTACACATACTCACACACACATGTTTGCATCCAATAAGACAATCTCAATACTCATGAGTGGTAACTCATGTTTTGTTTCAATTCATCCCTTTTTCATGAACTTATGTGCCCTAATAGGAATAAGTAGCCAAGTCTGAATCCAATAATCCCTCGTACAATGTCAATTATGACCACACATCAACCCATGTATTCCAAGGTCCCTTCAAAATATATTTTCTTCAAAACAAATTCTCTTTTAATAATTTAAGAAAACACAATGTGCGCATCTTTCTAAAACCATGATTTAAAAAAAACAACAGATCTTTACCATAATCTTTCATCAAGTTTTTATATAATGAAAATATAAGAAAGAGTTTTATAAATACAAAGACTTTATGTTCTAGAGTAATTGGAGAGAGATAGAAAGAATCTACCTACCTTACAATGGAAACTATCTTTGAAGAAAACTCAATAAATAAGGTAGATACAGTCTTTATCCTTACTTTACTTCAATAATTCCCAATAAAACCATATTAAAACATGATCCAACCCATAGATATAGGCATAACTATTCTAGTCTATAGTATTTTATAAGAGTAAATAAAGAGATCTAAAAGAAGAATGAGAAACATAAAATATACCAGATTCTATAGGTTTAATGAACTGAGATCCATTTAAATTGACTCTATAGTAAATATAACACCAAAAAATTCTAGAAGAGTGCTCTTGTTTGATATCCTAGGAAAACAGAGGAATAATAAGGGTTTTAAGGGAGTTTTCAAGTTAATTTTTTTTAAATTTAATAAATTGTGTCACACGGTTAGGTCACACGGTATTCTAAACCTTTCACCAACCATGTGGGTGCCACTATCTCAAAACATCAAGCTCACATGGTTTGGTTACATGGTTATCCAAACCATGTGAAACACCTTTGTTCCATGTCACATAGTTACCTAGGAAATATTTAGGGTTTACCTTAATAATGTTCCAACTATGCACCTCCTCTTGGGATACCTCAGTCTTCCACATATTTACTTAGGTACTTCTCATGACTTCCCCTAATCATGTTCTAACTATTATCCTTCTAAAATCCTTCCAAACCTCACCAAAATATCCCAAAAAAATTAATGACACTAATCCCAACTAGACCATAGCTGAAAAACACCTAAAATAGAAGAACATACCTCAAAACAAGGGTGATAAAAATAATTTTTTAACTTTAGTTGATCCTCTAAAAGAGAAACATGTGATAGGAAATAAATTGATTTTTATAAACTAATTGATTTAATCTAAAAAAATCAAATAATAAGGCAATATTATTGGAATAAGGTTTTTTTTAAGAAGAAGATGTATATTTTGATGAATATTTTGAACCTATTTATAGGATCAAATCTATTAATATTTTATTATATTTTACATATTTTAAAGGTTTAAAATTATATCAAAAGTATATAAAAATTCCGTCATTAATTAATTTTAATTTTGAAGAAGTTTACGTTAATCAATCACCAGGTTTTTAACATGAAAAATTTACCAATAATATTTTTAAGTAATAAAAAGATTTGTATGGAATTAATCAATATAATAAAGATAGTTATGAAATTTTATCTCAATTTATTTTGAAAATATGTTTTTAAAGGTAAAGTACATGAAACCATGAAGAATAATTGGAAAAGGCATCTTAAACGATTATAAAGTATGTGAATCGTAAAGGGAGTCTACGTAGGAGGTTTATCATCTATGGTCATTAGGAAGTGTTTGAAAGGAATTTACAAATGGAATTAAAAAAAATAACTTGTGATTTTTGAAATATAGGGATTTAGAGTCCGCTAAAAAGGTGGTATGTGCTATCTCAACCAAATAAGAGGAGCAGTATGTGTTGGAGGCTGTTTGTGAAGTGATTAAATGAAATTCATGATTATTGATATTTTTGGGTTTCTTTACCTATATAAGGACCCCTTATCACTTCATTACTAATCATTAAAAATAACAAGAGTATATATTTTCTAGATAGAATGTATATAAGTCTGAAAGGAGTCTACGAAACGCCACCCATGAAGGAAGTTGTTTCTAAAAAGTAGGGTAGTTTTTACAGGGGATTGGTTTAAAAATTAGTGAAGTGTAAAGGATATATTTTAAATGGAGTAGATTTTGTTTGTGAAGGAGGATTTATTTGTGAGGCACAATACATCTATGAAACAAAGACAGTTCATGAAGCACTCACATTATGTGGTGCACAATAAGTTCACATAGAGATTTATGTAGCACATGAAGGAAGAAGAACAATTTATGAAATGTGTTTCTAAAAGTAAATTGATATAAAGTAAGACAGATTTCATCTATAATTTGAACAAAATATTCATGGAATACTCAAGTTAAATCACTCTTGTTGGCCTTTTCTCTTTTCTTATCCATGAAGATTAGAAAAATACTAATCGAAAGAATAAGGCTTTATATGGGCTAAATCAAGAACTAAAAGCATGGTATTCACGACTTGATCAGTACTTGAAGAAGCTCAGTCTTCTGTATGATGGAGTTGATTACCATCTCTCTATAAATAGTGAGATTAATAAAATTATTGTGGTTTTGGGGTATGTGGATGACATAATATTTGGTGGAGTAGGTCAATCACAATGCAGGTATTTTGAAGAATACATGAAGTATAAGTTCCAAATATCAATTATTGGTGTGTTGACATTTTTCCTTAGTCTGCAAGTGATATAAGGAAGGCATGGAATGTTCATTTTTTTAATATAAATATGTTAAGTAAGTTATGATAATATATGGAATGAATTATTATAAGGAGATGAAAACTTCAGTAGTTACCCAGATGAAATTTTCAACGGATAGATACAGATAAGTAGTTAATCTCATAGAATGCAAGAAGATCATTGAAATATTGTTCTACTTGATAGTGAAAAATCATGTAATTGTTTTTATCACATGTCATGTGGCACAATATAAAATTAATACCAAGGAAATTAAATTATTTATAGTGAAAATTAATGCTTTAGTATATCAAAGTAATAATGGGTTTGAATTTGATTTATAATGAAAAATATCATTAAGAGTTATTAGGTTATACAGATGCATATTAGGATGGTTCAATAGATGATAGAAATTCAACATCAGGTGGTACATTTATCTTCATGAACTTTGTATCTCTTGGATAATAAAGAAACAATATTTCATTTATCTAACAACTATATAATCTAAATATATTGTGGCTACTCAATATTACATTTATTACCATGGATGAATCAAGAACATGAAGATATAGGAGTTGAAGTTAAGTCTCTAATTAAAATCTACTGTGATAATTAAAGTACTATAAATCTTAGAAAAAATCTAATAAATTATTCGAGGTTGAAGCACATTGAAATTAAATATCACTTTATTAATGAAAAATTAGAATATGGTATAGTGAATTCATAGTGTATTCCTATGTAACTATAGGTTAGAAACATCCTGACAAAAGACATACCCAAAGAAGAATTTGAATGGCAAGGACTAGCTCTTGGATTCCATTCAACTATCCACACATGAGTAGTATAGAGGTGTGATCCCATATCCTCGAGTTATGGTGTGTTTTCCCTATGTTCTAATATATGTGTTTTACCATGTCTCAAACCAAATAAAAGTAATGTTTGGATTCACTGAAAAAGAAGGAGAATTTGTGTTTATTAAAAGGGGATAATCTGATAGGGGGATCAGAGAAAAAAATAGGGGGAGTTTTGTTAATATGAAAATGATGAAGTAGTTCATTTAATAGATATAAATTAGAAAAGCATTTTATGATGCAAGAGGTTTATGATGTATGGTTAAAGAAAGTGGCCTTATCATGTGACACACACTGTGTAATATTTTGTATCAATCACCAAAAAAATCAAAAAAAATATTGGATTTCAGGAATAGTTTTTATCAATAAAGGCTCATCAAGTGGTTTTTTGAATGAAGTGGTCCATTGATGAACTTTTAATGTTACTCTTTTTTCTCATGCTAACCTTGGATCAGGTGGGATTAAAGTATATTTTGAGTAAATATTTGATCTCTTTCTAGAGTCACAGACAGCGAGTGATGGTTGAAGTTTAAAATTCATGATTTTTTTGATAATTATAGTTTTTAAATTATTTTTTAAGTGTTGTAAATACAACAAAATAAGGATATTATTGGTGTCAAATCCATCTCATGTAGGGGTGGTGCTACATGAACAACATAGTAAATATGTGAAGCTGTGAAGAAAAAGTTTCAAATGTATTATAACTACACAAAAAGTATGAAAATTTCAAAGGATTTTACATAGGTGGATTGTCATTTTTTATCATTATGTAGCAAATCATAGGTAGTCACAAAGGCAATTCACAAACAAAGCTCTTCGTTTGCGACATATAGTGATTCAAAGGCTGTTGAAAGTATGTTTCTCTATGAAAACCACATAAAAAGTGTAGTATTAAGTGAATGATGTTAATAAAGGTATTAAATTTAATTCATGATTAGGGGTATTTTTGGGTTTCTTTTTCTATCTAAGGACCCCTAATATCTTCATTAAGAAGTTCTAAAAATATTGAGAGTATATCTTCACTGAATATAATTTTACTAAGTATGAATGGACTTCCTAAATCACTAGCCATGAAGGGGGTTGTGTTTGTAAAAAATAGGATTTCATAAAGGAAAATGGTTTAAAAGTAGTGGAGTTCACAAAGGATAGGTCGTTTGCAAAGAATTTTGTTTCATGAAGTTGGAGTTATTCATGAAACATAACCGGTCCACAAAGCAAAGTCAGTGCATGAATCACTCATACTCACTACTAGAAATGGTATCTATACCAATAAACCTATAACAATGGTTTTGGAAAAGTATTTTTACTATTCCACCTATACTAATGGTTTAGAATAACCATCAGTATATCCTCTTTATGGGAAGGTTATACCAATTGTTTCCTTAAATTATTAGTATAGATAATGTTATACAATTTTTTTAAAAAATCATTGGTATAGAGTAAGGATATACCAATAATTTTTTAAAACCACTGTTATGGCCTTAAATACATATCCCAGTTATGTTGGATTACCTACTCTCATCTCACTCCGAACCAGATTTAACCTGACGAGTGGCGTTCCCTTTTCTTCCCCATCCCTTACGATCAATCCTTAGTTTTTCTTTTGATTACGTTCTTCTTGTACATAAAATTGGTGAGTCCCAAATCCATAATCTCTTCTACCAAGAATCATTTTCATTTTTTATAGGTATAAAACACAAACGTAGATTCTTTTATGTTATGATTCTTCTTGATTTGTTGAACAATGGTTAGTTTTGAATATATTGTTTTATTTTATTTCATGATAAATAAGATTGTAGGTGGTGTGTTTTTTTAATTTAGTTACTTGATAATTATATATAAATAAAATATAAAACTATTATTTTTTATGATATATGAAGTAAATAAGTAATTAATTATTATATTACATTGTTTGTTTTGTGAATGTATTTGGGGGTTATGAAATTACTCATTCTAATGTTTTATTTTAATAATTTAAATTATTCATTTCAGGTCTTTAATATGTTTGGATTTAAAATGTAATATATGGTTTGAATATATGGATTTTTCTTGTTTTCATAAAAGTTTTAATAAGGATGGACTTATTTTTGGTACATGAACATATTTATTAAATTATGTTAATTATATGGAAAAAATACTATGTAAAAGAGAATTTCCTTTCTTTTGATATGTCTAAAGAGTTGTTTTTTATACCTTATGACTTATATGGGTTATTTTCAGTAAGAATATTTTATGACATATTCCATACTAAACAATTACATAGTTTACTATTAATATAATCATGTTATTGACAAAACCCAACTAATTCCATGTTTGGTTTGTAATTTGTGATCTTTAGACCACTATATATACTGTGGTTTATGTTTGATATACATTGTTGTATTTTATATTATAATTATAATATGGACTAGTTTTTCAGTTATGTCATACATATACATTTTTTGATATATTATGTATCACTATTACTCATTGATATAATAGATTTCAATATTAATAATATATATATATATTGTTTTTTATCTCATGGGATTGAGTTATGAAATTAAGGATTTGGGTGATAAATATATAGTTTGAATTATTACCAAATGTACTTTTCCTTCTCACATTGTTGTTTTCATGGTAAAATAAGTGTTTTTTATAATTATGTATTCATGTATGTTAAAATTGTTATTTATTCACAAATATAGAGAGTGATTTAAAATGGATTTGATTTCAATATTAGTTTAACATTTTTTAAAGTGATTTAAATAAAGTGAAAAAGTATCATTTAATTAAATATATTTTGTATTTTAATTCAATATTATTTCAATGATTTACTGAAATTACATATGAAATTTTCTTAATAGAATTCATAGAATTTGGATATATGGAACTAATCAGATATCAATCGATTTTCAATAAAAAAAATCGAGAGTTTTTTAGATTTTTCATTTAATAATGCCTTAGATAGAGGTCTTATACACTACCCAAGTTATAATTGTGTTGGAAGGCCTTGGTTAATTCATGAATAAGTTATCTAACATATAAAAAAATTGGTTTTCAAAGAAAAAAACTATTATGTATAGTATCATAATGAGGGGAAAATAAAGACTCAAAATGTTCATTATCTGAATGAGAGGACTGGATTAAAAAAATTTATTATATTATTAGTTTTTTTTTCTTTATCATCATGAGAAATAAAGTATGTCAACTTAAGAATAAAATTATATGAGTACACATGATGCATGAAATGAAAATTATTATATTGAGAGGGTGAAAAAATTAAAGAATATTGTCACGGCTCCAATATATTGACAATATGGTAAATTGAAAAAGCTATAATTTTTAATATGAACATTTCATGGGAAAACTATGAGTGGAATTTATAATACTTCCAATTTTTATATTCTTAAATTTTTTAAGTAATTACATCTAGGTGATATAAATATTCCATCAAACCATTATATGTAATTGAAGTTAATTGAACAACTGAGATTTTATAAAAACAAAATTCATGATTTCCAAAAATATTTCAGATTATTTTTCTAGGAAACTGCTGGCCCAAATGATTGTATAAAATGTGGCACATGATGACAGAATCTAAATGATGATGGAACACCATCTTGTATTCTACATAAAGTAATGTGTAACTTTCCATTGATTTTCATATTCTAAAATCTATTCGTGTCTGATAAAATATAAAAAAATATACAATGGAATGATACAAATAGAAATAATGATCATAATGAGTTAATTCATCCTACAGATAGATTATGATGACATAAATTTGATGCTTGATATCCTGATTTTTTAATTGAGGCGCATAATGTGATATTGGTTCTATCATGTGATTGTTTTAATCCATTTGTTTATATTATTACTTTGTACAGCATGTGTCCATTTTTCATACACATTTATAACCTTCCTCCATGGATGAGTATTAAAAACCCATTTACTTTAATTAGTATACTCATATATAGACCTTATGATCTTAGAAGTGTTATAGATATACACTTAAAACCTTTAATAAAGTAGTTGAAGCTTATTTGGAATGTGGGTGTGTGCACATATGATAATTTTTGGAAAGAAATATTTCATATGTGTGTTGTGCTTATGTAGATGATAAATGATTTTACTTATTATGTAATTATGTTTGGATGGAGAAAGAATGAAAATTTTTAGTTTCTAATTTGTATGAATAATTCACAATCTATAAGACTTAAATATTATCATAGTTTTAGTTTTATGGGACATCGTTGATTCTTTCCATTTGATCATCCTTATAGGAATAATTATGGAAGGTTTGAAAATACCATGGAGACCAAAAAATACACCTCAGTGTATGTCTGGAACTGATGTTCTTAATAAATTGAAATATGATAGCTTTTTATTCAGGAAATTTCATATAAAATCTATAAAGATGAATATTTTTTCACTAAATCAAATTAAAAATGAAGAATAAAAGCATACTACTTGATTTTACCTATTGTCCAACCAATTTGTTACATCATGGTTTAGATGTAATGAAAATTAAAAAAAATGAGAAATATTTTCTTTAATTATTATAAATTTCAAGTGGAACAAAAGGAATGATTTATGGTCTCAAAGTGAATTTATGGATTGGGGTATCAGACCAGAACTGAATCCTATGAGTATCAGTGAAAATTAAATGGAAATTTTTTTTCACTTCTTATATGGTGAAACCTTTAGAAAAAAATCTAGAATTACTATAGACTATCAAGGTTCCTGGTGGATATTCAAGCAACATGTCGAAATGGGTTTGTAGAAGAGAGTTGAAACTGGAATCTCTAAAGAATCATGATTATCACATCCTTCTTCATGAGTTGATTCAAATATCAATATGTCATAAACTATGCAATAATTTAAGGGTGGTAGTGATTTAATTATGCAATTTTTATAGATATATTTTTACTAAAAAATTCATGTATTTATTTCTAAAATATTAGAAGAGTCATCATTACTTTTTTAAGAGTTGGATAAAATTTTTCCTAAATCATTTTTCACATACATGTTGCATATAACTATCCATATTCCAACTAAAATACTTATTATAGGACTTTTTGATTTTCTTGGATTTATCCAACTGAAATAAATATGTACACATTGAATTCTTATTTTTAGAAAAGGAATCATAAAGAAGGTTCCATTGTGAAAGGTTACTTGGATAAAAAAATGTATAGATTTATGTTCAATGTATTTGTCTAATGTGGCAACGAGACATAACGATCCAATGAGAAATGAAGAAAATTAGTATGAAAAATTTGAACCCAGTCTTCCATCACCTCCTAAAAAAGGGGGAATTTCTGGATTATATACATTGACTAGATTAATCCTTGAAGAGTGAGAGATGGAAAATCACACAGTCTTGTTTAACTGTGATTTGTTTGATGACCACATAAAGTAAGTAAATTGAGCACGTATATGTTATCTCATCCCATGTAATTGTACATATGTGTTAAACTATTTCTATTTTTTATTCATGGAACATAAATAAATTATAAATATAAATCATCATTCATTACCTTTGATAAGGAGAGATAATTTTCATAGAAAATATTTTTCTGATTGGTTGAATTTTTAGGTAGATTTATTACTATAATAAAATAAAATAAATATTCATTTAACTTTATTATTTATTTATCTTTAAAGTATTGAGTTTACCAACTACCTCTATTTCTGAAGAAATAAAAGCATTGTCTTTTGGTCTTAATTCTATGGTTTGTGAATGTAAATCAATTACGACTAATGAGTACAAATTTATTATCATTGAACAAGAAGTGAACCTAATAATGAAACATGATGGTGTTATGGTAACTAAAAAAACAAAATTTTATTCCAGTGCATCAGATAGCATGCCTCAATATAAAAATATATCTTATTATGGAGTTTCTAAGAAAATACGAATTTTGGACTATTAATCTCATGGTTTAGTCTTTATGTTGAAATTCAAGTGGTTTGAGTAAATGACTAGGCATGTAAAAATTTTTAATGATAGAGGAATTAGGGTTATTGACATGAATCAAATTATTTCTACCGATGAGAGATATAATTTTTCATCATTTGTGAAACAATTTTTTTATGTAAAAGATCAAATGAGACCTGAATTCAGTGTCATTATTGAAGTAATCCCAAGAAATATATTTTTTATAATAGTGTGATTGAAATTTACACCATCACTTCCCACATTTGTCTTGATCAATTTATAGTTTAAAGTGGGTTCCCTAGTCCCAACTTTAATTGTAATTTGATTACTACTACATGTATACTGTTTGTTATATACATGTGTTTACCTTTCCATAATAGTGTAGATACTTCTGTATCCACTTTTTTATGGTAATGTCCTTATATTACATGTTGTACCAAAGGGTTATAGCTGATACCAAGCTTTAATGAGAACCCATAGATACAATGATAGTAATACTAAATTTATGTCATATGTTCTAGTTACATCATTCTGGTAGGACACAGATGATGTGTGACTATCAGGTGTTGGTGGATCATAATCATTGAGAATTCTTCTCATGAAGTCTTCACTTGGTGATCTCTAGTAGTTGAGATTATGAGGAAAGATATTTTAATAGGAACATTACATGTTTCAGCTATCATTGGTTGTTTCTATCTACGAACATGTGTAATAGTCTCCTAAATTGAGATCATTGTCAATGTATGTCATTTAATTGCATACTTTGATGCAAAGAGAAAACCATGGAAATGAATTTCTGGAGAGGTAGTTTGTGGTGGTTATGTCATTGGTGACATGACATTTATTGAATGATCAATAAATGATTTGACGCTTCCGAGTTTAGGAAGAGATATCTCGGGCCTGGTTTATTAGGATGGTAGAACCTTCATAGAATCCATGGCCATGGTAGTCAAATGTAATTCCATCTGGACAGATAAAAAAATAATAAATAAAGTAATAGGATGATGACACAAGTGTCCATCCTGATGTATTGATATATCAATGATGAAGAGATTATATTACACAAATTGTGTTCATAGGAAGGTAGTCGTTGATTTGACTTTTCCTTATCTCTATAGGGGCCTCTATGGGTTTCTAGACCCCACTCTTGGTATATGAGTATTATTCACTGTTATTGATATAAGGGTCTAGAAGGTCACACACAATAGCACTTTAAGAATCTGCCATATTTTGTTGAATGGGAATATATAACTTGGTGGGGCCCACCACAGTTCTGGGTATTGTCTGAGTTTTATGGATCACCAAGATATAAATAAATTCATTATTGTTCAATTAAGGAATAATAGGACTGGATTTATTTATGATATGTATTTACAAGTTATTAAGTAAATAAAAGGATAAATATTATTCAAACGAATATCTATAATACCTGGTTTGGGTTCCCGGCCCTCATGTAATAATCAACAACTATATAAGTATTATAAATAATTATTTATGAAAAACTAAATTATTCCATAAATAATATTTATCATTTATAATTTAAATGTAATATATATTAAATATATTACATGATAAACATGAGTCTTTAACTCAACTCATGCCTCTTGATAATATTAAAAAAACTCAGGATATTAATATCCATTCGAATAATATTTATCCTTGTATTTACTTAATCACTTGTAAATACATATCATAAATAAATCCAATCCTATTATTCCTTACTTGAATAATAATAAATTTATTTATATCTTGGTGATCCATAGAACTCAGATAATCCCCAGAACTGTGGTGGGGCCCACCAAGTTATATATTCATATTCAACATAATAGGGAAGATTATCAAAGAACTATTGTGTGTGACCCTCTAGGCCTTTATCCCAGTAGCAATGAATAATATTCACAGACTAAGAGTGGAATCTAGCAACCCATCGAGTCCCCTATAGAGATAAGTAAAAGTCAAAGCAATGACTACCTTCCTACGAATATAGTCTATGTAATATAATATCATCATCATCGATATCTCAATAAAGCCAAATGAATACTTGTATCATAATCCTATTACTTGATTTATTATTTTTTAATCTATCCAGATGGACATACATTCGACTACCATGGTCATGTATTTTGTGAAGGTGCTACCATCCTAATCAACCAGGCCCGAGATATCTCTTCTTAAACTCAAAAGTGACAGATCATTTCTTTTTCATTCAATGAATTTCATGTCACCAATGACATAACCAATGAAAACTACCTCTACATTAATTCATTTCCATGGTTTTCACCTTGTATCAAATTATGCAATTAAATGAAATACATTATCAATGATCTCATTTCAAGAGACCATTACACATGTTCGTAGATAGGAACAACCAATGACAGCTGAAACATGTGGTGTTCCTATTAGAAGGTATGTACTCATTATCTCAACTACTAGAGATCACCAAGTGAAAAATTCATGATAAGAAGTCTCAATGCTTATGATCCCCCAGCACCTGATAGTCACACATCATCTATGTTCTATTAGAATGATGTAACTGTACTATAAGACATAACTTTAAGATTACTATCATAGTATCTCTAGGTTCTCATTATATCTTGGGATCTATTATAACCCTTTGATATTACATGTAATCTAAGGAAATTACCATAAAAAAATTGGATGAAGAAGTATCTATACTATTATAGAAAGATAAAAACATGTATGTAACAAATAGTATACATGTAGTAGTAAGAAAAGTACAACACAAGTTGGGTCTAGGGAACGTAGTTTTGACACTCCCACTTGCAATAAATCCAAATAATAACAAGTCTTAATTTGATATCCCTCACAAGAGAATCATGATTCTACTAAGAAATGGCTTTAGTCAGGGGGTCTACCACATTGTCCTTTGTGGCTACTCTGCTAACTACTATTTTCACCTATCTGAGTAAAATACCTCAAGAGATGAAATTTATGAAGTATGTGCTTCATCCTCTAGTGATACCTAGGATCCTTGGAAAGCACCACTGTAGAAATATTATCAAAATAAACTGGAATAGGTTATGCACTTCAAGTTATAACACCAATTTATAAGAAAGAGTTTTGTATCCAAACTACTTTTTTTTCTGCATCGGAAGCTACTATATACTCAGATTCTGCGGTAGAATCAGAGACCACATATTGCTTCGAGCTTCTCCAACTCACTAAACCACCATTCAGGAAAAATATGTAGCCTGAATATGATTTAAAATCATCATGATCTATTTGGAAACTAGAATCAGTTTATCCTCTCACTACTAGTTCCTCATATCCTACATACACCAATAACATATCATTTGTACGTCTTAAGTACTTTATGATAGTTTTAACAGTTTCCCGGTGCAGCTCTTCTGAATTGGCTTGATATCTTCCCACCATGATTAAAGAAAAGGCAATATAAAAACTAGTATATAATATGGAATACATGATAGAACCCACTTCCAAGGCATAAATGATTCCACTCATTCTATTTATCCCCTCCTATGTTTGTGGACACATTTTCTGGGAGATATTAATACTATGTGACGTAGGAAATAACCCTCTCTTGGATTGTTCTATATAGTACCTTTTGAGTACCTTGTCAATGTATGTACTTTGACTTATCCTAAGTAGCATATGAGATCTATCTCGATAGATCTTGATCCCTAGAATAGAGGCTTCTTCGCCTAAGTCTTCCATGGATAACTATTCATTTAAATAAGTATTAACAGACTGTAAGACTTACATTTCGTTTCCCATAATTAATATGTCATAAACATATATTACTAGAAAACATATGGCATTCCCGTCAACATTTTTATAGAAAAAAGTCTCACTTTCATTTTTTAAAAAACCAAATTCTCTTATGGATTCATCAAAACGAAAAATACATGATTTTGATGCCTACTTTAACCCATAAATGGATCTCTATAGCTTTCACACCTTATTGACATTATTTAGCTTGATGAACCCTTCGGGTTGAGTCATATAGACATCTTCAACCAACTAACCATTTAGAAAATAAGTTTTTACATCCATTTTCCAAATCTCATAATCATGATAGGATACTATTACAATCAATATTCTGATAGATTTCATCATTTCTACTGGTGATAAGGTTTCATCATATTCGATGCCTTAATGTTGTCTAAAACCCTTCACAACTAGTCTTTCTTTATAGGTACTAACCTTACCATCCATGTCCAACATATTTTTAAATTCCCATTTCAACCCAATAGTTTTTATATCATTTGGAGGGTCTACCAAAATCCAAACTTGATTTTGGTACATGGACTCCATCTCAGAATGCATGGAATCTTTCCATTTATCAACTTTTTTTCCTTCTACTTCTTCCTTGTAGGTTAGGGGTCCATCATCCTCAAGGAGTAATGTATCACCTAAATCGGTAATAAGAAAATCATAACACTCTAATTTTATAACCTCTCGAGTTGAACTACACAGTATTCATGTCTCGGGAACTACCTCTTCTTCCACTTTCTATTGTGAAGATTTTCCCCGAACCAATTCTTGTGAATCTGTAACATTAAATTCATCAAAGTCAATCTTTCTCCCACTATTTCCATTATAAATGTGTTCCCTTTATAGAAATGTGTATTTTTTCACAATAACTTTTCTATCTAATGGTTTACACAAGTAATATACTTCGGTTTTTTTAAGATAACCTATAAAGATGCACTTTGTACTTAGGGATGCCATTTTGTCACTAGGTATAGTCTTGAAAAATCTTTGTATCCCCATACACATATGTGTGATATACTGGGTTTGTTACCATACCATAACTCATATGGAATCCCATCTATAGATTTAGTTGGTACTCAGTTAAGGTAATATTCTAATGTCTGCAAAGTGTATCCCCAAAAGGATAATAGAAGAGTTTCATGACTCGTCATTGATCTAAACATGTCAATTAAGGTAACATTCCTCATTTCACTAACACCATTCTACTGTGGTGTATAAGGATGTGTGAGTTGGGATATAATCCCACACTTCTTGAAGTGATCAATGAAAGCTTGGTTAAGATACTCTCCACCCTGGTCTGAGCAGAGTACCTTTATCATCTTACCAAGCTGGTCTTCTACTTCATTTTGGTATTCCTTAAATATCTGAAAGGAATCAAACTTATACTGCATTAAGTAGATATATCATTACCTACTTTAGTAATCAGTAAAAGTAATAAATTATGAAAAACCACCCCTTTCCTATACTATAAATGGACCACATACATCAGTATGTATTATTTCTAGTAATTCACTGGCTCTTTATCCCTTCCCAGAGAAAGGTTGTAACATCCCCAGCCCAGAATCCACTAAACCAGTGCTAAGAGCCGGGTCATCACATGACCTCAAGTGCATCTCCCCGTATGCCAGAGGTTTCCGGCTAGTATTGAGGGTCAAATGAGTCATGTGGGGAGACTATACCCTCTTTACCAGAGTAAGCCACAACAGAACACAATATGAATAGCGGAATAATATGAACAACTCATAAACATGCATAACCATCGTTTCCCAAATAGGGTATAAACACAATCAAATATAATAATGGTATTCCATACTAGTAGTGAAAAGTTAAAGAAAACCCAAAATTAGAAAACAACTGACAAAAACTCCAAATGGGTACCGACTCTAAGTTCAGATCCTTCTCCATGTACATCCTGAGCCCAACTCAATATCTTAGTGTAGGGACCTTGCCCTTGTTCTGACTTGCAACCAAGAGATCTGCTTGAGTACCCAACGGTGGCCCGAGAAGGGTGTGAGTATAAAACTCAGTAGGCCACCACCAATGGTGTCTACAAAATATCTAATCTAATAGATAGTTCATGCAAGTACAAAATAAAAGGTAAGTAAACAAGGGACAGTTTAGGTTCCATAAGTTAAAAAAGTTCATTTAATTTATTTCTAGCATTTATCCCCATTTCATTTCTTATACCATCTTCATTATATAATCTATATTGATAACATGTTCCATGGGTTATGAATAATTATCGTCTACACAAGGGTATAAGGAAATAAATCACAATGCATAGGAGAAACAAATCAAGTCTTTATCTCACTAGGGATCCACATATCACATCAACACATTCTCCTTACCTCGAAGCCTCAGTCTGTGTGGAATGAAACTGTTAGGGGAATAGAGACATTGTCCCCTTCCCAAACCCATGCATTTTGGGGTGGATTTTAGAGCCTCAGTCTAACTTGACACATGGGCGTAGAACCTCAAGCCAATACCCCACTCTACCAAGCCATGTTCACATTCTTATTTATCAACTCATCACAACCATACCATAACAAAACCAAGCATATGTAATGCCATTGGACATCACAATTCACAAAAACAACATGAGAAATAATACTATTCCATAACCCATTATTACATTTACCATTTACAATTCATATTCATTTAGTCAGAATCTCATTCTCATTCCTTAACCCTTTTTAATGTACTCAACAATCCCTATTCCATATCCAAATTCATCATTGACCCTTCATTAACCTATTTAGCCCATTTATCATTCGACAATCATTTACCCACTTATGCATTTCAAACATAATTATCATATCACATAACACAATCCCTTTATTACATTCAATCATTTAGGTGCACCACATAATTCTCATGCATTAATCCATTCCACAAGTTCATCCATTCCCTTGTTATGTCTCATTAACATATTCCCCATCTTCCATTCTCTTACCCAATTTCAAGTTCACCATTTAATATGCACTAATCTCCTTAGGAATTTCTAACCAAAAATTCATTAAACAATCGACATAATCTATTTCAACCCAAATACTCATTTTCATGTCATTCCAAACAACCCCTTATGCCTTATCACCCTAGGAATTTCTATTTTAATCTCATTTACAACCAAATAAACCATTAAAACATGTTCGACATGGGTTCCACATTATTATTCAGCAATCATTCACTTAACCCTTACCATCCTCCAGGTCCGGAAATGACGACGCACCCCATGGGTGGCCCTAAAATGGTCAATTCATCCCCTACGCATCCCACGGAGATGGTTAGGGTTTCAAATAAATCATTTAGAAACCCAATTTACCCAATCTTACTCAAGGGAACCATTACACAACAAGAGATAGGAAGAATCCCAACACACATGCACAAATCCATCACAAAACTATGGGATATAACTTGTAGACCACCTGCCTCAAATCCAACGATGAACACACTATTAATCGTGGTCGTTGATCTAGATTCAAACTCCCCTTGAAGCCTCAACCTAAAACTCCCATAAAAAGGAGGGTTTTAGAGCTTCGTATGGAGAGAGGAGAAAACAAAAAACATAATTTGAAAAAGATAATCAAGAGGAGCGTTAGACTTACCCAGGGCTTCGATCTGCAACCAACGACACTCCAAACGACCAAAAGAGAAGGAGAACCACATTTGGGAAGCTTGGTTCATCCAACCTCATCACTAGGGCTGCAGGGGGTGAGATGGAGGAGAAACTTGAGTTGGGGTTTAAAATCCCGTAGTGGTAATTTTTTAAATTTTTCAACTTTTCTCGGCCACATAGTTTGCCAAACCATGCGCAAACCATGCGGAAGCTACTACCCAAAATCGCCCCCTTTCACACAGTTTCCTAAGAATTCCACATGGTTTTCCAAACCGTGTGTAAGCCTCTGTCCATGGCTACATGGTTTCCCGGGATGCTCTGCACGGTTTTCACTAACCATGCAAAATTGTGCAACATGCCCAGGAACCCCCTTTTCTTCCTCTTTCGTGTCCTGAACCCCTGAAACACCCTTGATCCTTTGCATGAACTTTGGGAAAAAATTATTTAGCCCAAAAAGAAGATTCCAAACCAAAACTTAAAAAAACATACCTTCAGAAGATTAGTGATCTTACAACCACCCCACCTTATAACGGCTCGTCCTCGAGCCGCTTTTACAAGCATCCCCGAACTTCCGTAATAAGAGATCAAGCCACAAGGCCTACATAACCATTCCCACTTTCCCAGTTTATGGTTTCACATTACAAGGCCACCGAACATAGATAAAGGGCACATAATTTTCCCTCAAGGATTCCTCACCAAAACCCACAACTTGAACCAGAAAATATCCTCAAGGATGCATCCAATTCCACCATTCTCACCACGAGAACATCATGGGGGAAACTTACGTGATAACACCTAACTCACAACACATGGATACTTAACACACATCATCACATCATTATAGAGGAACCAATCATCACCTCATCGGCCTGATCCTTTATATAGCTCATGACCCTAATCACTTCGCATCATTTCCATCTATTTTTCAAACTCTAATAGTGACCTAAACCTGATATCACCTGAAGGAAAACACATGATCCTGACAACCATGTTTTCTAAATATTCATTCCACAACTATACATCTAGACACAACTCAAGACTCTCGACTACTCGATCAGTGAAACCATTCCAAATATCTCTACTAGGGCCAACTCACCCAAACGGTGACCACTCGAGTCCTTCCAACCCAGAACTCTGATCACGTCATCCACAAACCATTTATCTGGTATGTTCTCTCCACCATTTCCAGTTAATTAGAACATCCTCCATCAAAAAAGGACCACCAGAACTCAACCCAACTTTCCTATCACCTAAAATATTACAACTCACCATGCCCAAGAATCCCTAGGGAATTACCCTACATTGGCATAAAGCCACACCATCAAAACCATTTGGAAGGACATTCCTACACCATCCCTTCAAGTACTAATATCACTACGACCTCACTCAGGTACAACTTCATTTCCAAAAGGCACATTCCACCACAACATGAACCCATACATGGGTTACTCCCACCACACACTTTCAAGTTTATCATCTTAGGTTGGTCCTCACCTGACTGGCTTACCCCCGACCGCCCACTCTCCACTGATGGTACACTACCCCTACTCACCTTCCTAAGGTGCTTACTGACTAGAATCTTATCATTATAATACCACTCACCCAACTGAGGATGTTACCTAAATTCCAATAGAATTCCATCATCACAGCGTTACCACCCTCCAGACCGTCATCGACTTCACCCTTGGCATGACACCACATCACATAGACAAGGTTTACCCAGCTTCACGATGTTTCAAAACCACACAAGGGAAAAATTAACAGATCCTAACTCTAATCTTCTTTGGGGTAATAGGACCACAATTTCTCTTTCCAAAAAATGTTGGCATATCCAACCACACCCTTCTACAACTCATCACAGACATCACAAGCCTCACTTGGAACCACTATGAGATAAATCCAACCCTTGGATCATCAGTCACCACCTCCAAGTCCCACATTGCCTCCCTGAGGGACATAACATACACCTTACAAGTTCCTCATTGGCATCTCGGTGCCACCACATCAGATTGATGGTATCCTCTCTATATCTAGGACTGACTCAGCACTCCCCACCTTATGAGTGTTGTTACCACTTCTCTCAAGAGGTATTTCAACCACTGCATATTATACCTGATCAAAAACTGATCCCCAAAATTAGACATGGCCATCCATATTTTTTCCAAAACAAGAAAACAAGTGTCACCCATTTCTCCCCCCCATATTCCGTGAATGGCACCCATGACGTGTGTCGAAATTCGGTTCATCCTGAGGACCTCACCCTATGACATATATGGTGTACATCCCATCATCAATCTTTACATATACCATTTCCCTAAGCAAAAACTCTATGGTGTCCCTCATCCAACCAAACACCTTCATGTATCTTGGTGTGAGCCAGAGCTTCTCATTATACCTGGGACGATTTCAAGATGTTGTTCATGCTCGTCACTAGTTGAGGTATGCTAAGAAGTTGTTGAATAACAACACCACCAACTTATCCATTTCTGATTTCAAGCTATGGGACACCATGAATTGGCAAGGATTATCAGGATACCATACCAAATGCATGTTATCAGCACTTAACGACCACCGCTCAGGTGTGATTTCCAACTAAGTTTAACCATTACTCCACAACCAAACCGCCAAAAATCTGTGAACCAACGTTTCATGTGGCACTAATTCCTCCACACTGCTTGAGTTCTTCTGATTCATCCCTAACAACTAACAACCAAATCACAATAGTCTACCACACCAATAAAACCAACGGTCTCTCAAAAATCAACCTAAACTTGGGTATGTCCCATCGCCTTCTTACTTACCTAACCATATCTATTGGTTAGTCAGTCTCATCAGCCCTGAGGCGGCCTCTGCATCTCCCCCAACAACCAAAACCATTCATTCGAAAACATTCATCCACGTGACCACTCTCACCTCGAGTGTCACCATCGAGAAAAAGCATATAACCACACTTCATCCACCCTTGTCTCTTTCGCTCGAAAATGGCTTTAAGTCATCTGTTAATCATCATCCAATAGGAGAGTCAGGCATTTATATGGTACAACCCTTTAAAACAAACCTTAAATACCATCACAAGAACTAGGGTGCCTTTATGGAAGAACTTGACATACTTTACCATACTCAAAACTTGTATTAACACCACCTCTGTAGCATCTCTCATGCTTCATATTCTAAGGCACCCACATCATTGGGATATCCTTCCTTGAAGTCGCCCTTGATTTCCAAAACTATCACCGCACGACCACCACTCGAGTCACACCACCAACTATCAACCTTTCCACTTATTATCAAGGCCAAAATTGCACCATGGAACACTCTTGGGTCCCACTATCAAAGTCCAAAACATCTACATGTGCATAACACACCCAAAAGCACTATAAACATCGTCCGGCCTCACTCTTAGGTCACCTCAAGGGTTGAATGTTACCAACCCCCTAGACTGGAGTCACAACTAGGAAAATTCATTAATCCTCTCTCGAAACCATACTTATCATGGCATGAACAAGGCAATGCTCATGCATGACACTCTCACCCCAGTTCTGATGCGCATTGTGCCTAGCACATCAAAAACCATTTTCTCTAGGTTACACACCAAAGGTGTACACATTGGTTAGAACTATGAGAAAAACATTCTCTCTAGGATTTAAGACACAACTTGCAAGGTCTCTACACACAAGGTCACCAAGACCCAGGCACTATCCTTAGGGTCCAGCATGCACTCCGTACAGTCACTAACTACGAGAGTTTCCACACTCGCATTACTAAACAATTCCTCACAACCCAACTGCTACAACCCTACCAAGGGTTCCCTAAACACACAACCCTAGGCTATATCATAACCAGTAAGGCCTCACAATCCAAATCTGAAGTCTCAAATTAGGGCACTCTCAATGCCTCAACCCACACACACAAACGTCAAACTAACAACACAAAGGATACCCACCTTTGAACTCAACCATTCTCACCTTAAACTTATTGTTCACCCGATGATTCGAAGAATGACTGGTAGGATTTAACCACTAATGGATAAGATCTCATGCTATAAACCTTAAAAAAACCATTATTCATACTATATCTAAACGTTCATCATCACACTTTGAACACTACCCTATACCATACCTACCACGAGTCATGGTCAACATGGGGTAACCAGTTTACTTAATCACAAGTCTTTCATCAATACCTCTTCAAACCAATTCTTCTTTTCTAGAATGATTCAATCCTCTTAGGCAAATTTCTTATTTCAAAACTTGTTGAAATCATCATTTTAACTCATTGACACCTTTCATTAGACAAAATTAATTAAGAATTTTACCGTCATTATACAGCCCTTTTTCTTTTAGACACCGAGTCAACATTTTACAAGTTATCACAACCTAAAATTTTAACCCAAAACTAACATTTCATTTTACATGTTATCTATTCACTATTAATTTTCATTCCTTTCATTCACCCCTACCATTATTAGGCATCATTGTCTTCATATTTATCAAGGAAAGAAAATTCATTCTACTCTTTATGCCCTGCACACCCATCATGTGTGTGTGCCTATAATGATGCATGCCACCTATATCCTTAGGTGCATAAAATGATGCATGAATGAATAACCCCATGCCATTATTAAAATGAAAAAAATAACATAAATCAGTCAAATATCACAACATGTGCATCACCCAATGGTGAAATATCATTCAACTGTAATAACACACATCAAGAACAGCAGTTCCCACCTAGGGTGACTTGGGTTTTCCCTCATACACGGGTTAGCTACTCTCAAGCACAAACTCATTACCAAGGCCCGACACATCCTAATATCATTTCTACCATCCCTAAATGGTAATAATGAGAAAATAAATCCTCTAATACCACTTTGTAACATCCCTGACCCAAAATCCACTAAACTGATGCTCTGAGTCGGGTCGTCACATGACCACAAACGTGTCTCCCCATATGCCAGAAGTTTCTAACTAGCAGTGAGGCTCTAATGAGTCTTGTGGGGAGACTATAACCACTTTACCAAAGTTATCCACAACAGAACACACTATGAATAGCGGAATAATATGAAAAACTCATAAACATGCATAACCAGGGTTTCCCAAAAAGGGTACAAACACAATCAAATACAACAATTATATGTCATACTGGTAGTGAAAAGTGAAATAAAACTCAAAATAGAATAAACAAACAAAACTCCAAATGGGTCCTGACTCTAAGTATGGATCCTTCTCCATGTACATCTCGAGCCCAACTCAACATCTTAGTGTAGGGCCCTTGCACTTGTCCTGACCTGTAGTCAAGAGATCTGCTCGGGTACCCAATGACAGCTCGAGCAGGGTGTGAGTACAAAACTCGGTATTCCACCACAAACGGTGTCTACAAAATATCCAATCCAATAGATAGTGCATGAAAGTACAAAATAAAAGTTAAGTAAACAAGGGACAGTTCGGGTGCAATAAGTTAACAAAATTCATTTAATTTTTTCCTAGCATTTATCCCCATTTTATTTCTTATACCATATTGCTTACATAAGCCATATTGATCAGATGTTCCATGGGTTATGCATAATTATCATCTACACAAGGGTATAAGGCAATCAATCACAATGCATAGGGGAAACAAATCAAGTCCATATCTCACTAGGGATCCACATATCACATCAACACATTCTCCCCACCTCGAAGCCTCAGTTCGGGTGGAATGAAACCATTAAGAAAATAGATCCTCTGTCCCCTTCCCTAACTCGTGCATTTTAGGGTGCAGTTTAGAGCCTCAGTATAACTCATCCCATGGGCGTAGAACCTCAAGTTAATACCCCACTCTACCAAGCCATGTACACATGCTTATTTATCAACTTATCACAACCATACCATAACACAACCAAGAATATTCAATACCACTGGATATCACAATTCAAAAAAACAACATGGGAATTAATACTATTCCATAACCCATTATTACATTTACCATTTACAATTCATATTAATTTTTCCAAATTCTCATTCTCATGCCTTAACCCTTTTTAATGTATTAAATAATCCCTATGCATTAACCAAATTCATCATTGACCCTTCATTAACCCATTTATCCCATTTATCATTCCATAAGCATTTACCCACTTATGAATTTCAAACAAAATTCTCATATCACATAACACAATCCCTTCATTAAATTCAATCATTTAGGTTCACCACCTAATTCTCATGCATTAACCCATTCCACAAGTTCATCCATTCTATTTACGTGTCATTAACATATTCCCCATCTCTCATTCCCTTACCCAATTGAAATTTATCCATTTAATATGCATTAATCCCCTTAGGAATTTCTAACTAAAAATTCATTAAACAATTGAAATAATCTATTTCAACCCAAATACTCATTTTCATGTCATTCTAAACAACCCCTTATGCCTTATAACCCTAGGAATATCTATTGTATTATCATTTACAACAAAATAAACCATTGAAACATGTTCGACATGGGTTCCACATTATTATTCGGAAATCATTCACTTAACCCTTACCATCCTCTAGGTCTGGAAATGACGACGCACCACATGGGTGGCCCTAAAATGGTCAAGTCATCCCTTATGCATCCCATGGGAATTATGATGGTTTCAAGGAAATCATTTAGACACCCAATTTACCCAATATTACTCAAGGGAACCATTACACAACAAAATAAAGGAAAAATCTCAACACACATGCACAAATCTATCACAAAACTATGGGATATAACTTGTAGACCACCTACCTCTAATCCAATGATAAACGTACTCTTAATCATGTCCTTCAATCTGGATTCAAACACCCCTTGAAGCCTAAACCTAAAACTCCTAAAAAATGAGGTTTTTAGAGCTTCATATGGAGAGGGGAGAAACCAAAAACCCTAATTCGAAAAAGAGAAGCAAGAGGAGTGTTAGACTTACGAGGCTTCGATCCACAAGCAACGACACTCCAAACAGCCAACAATCGAAGGAGAACCACCTTTGGGAAGATTGGGTTTCCCAAACTGATCACTAGGGCTGCAGGGGGTGAAATGGAGGAGAAAACTGAGTTGGGGTTTAAAATCTCAGAGTGGCAATTTTGTAAATTTTTCGACTTTTCTAGGCCGCATGGTTTACTCGCACGGTTTTCCAAAACGTGCACAAACAATGTGGAATCTAATGCCCGAAATCACCCCCTTTCACACAGTTTCCCAGGAATTCCAGATGATTTTCCAAACCATGTGAAAACCATGTATAAGCCTCTGTTCATGGCTACATGGTTACCCAGGATGCTCCACACGATTTGAACTAACTGTGTGCAAACCGTGAAACATGACCAGGAACCCCATTTTCTTCCTCTTTCATGTCCCGAACCCCTAGAACACCCATGAGCCTTCACATGAACTTTGGGAAAAACTTATTTATCCCAAAAAGAAGAGTCTAAACCAAAACTTAAACAAAAACATACCTTAAGAAGATTCAGGATCTTACAATGGTGCTTTGTTCATTTTCTCTTATAAACAAGCTTGGCATACATCTAAGTGTCTTAACTATACCGAGTCTAAATACCCTACTTGATATAATTTCTATTATCACTTCTCATTTACATGACATAGCTTTAAGTTCCATAGGTGGGTGAGATATGAGTCTTGCTCACTGTTCTTGTCATTGATTTCCATTACGGGGTTTTCGAGCACAAGTATATATAAACCATTCTTAATATGTGACATACCATAACAGATGTTATCCTTATAAAAGAGACAAAATTTATTTCCAAACTTGAAATAAAATCCCATAGTGTCCAAACTTGACATAGAACTTATGTTGTTGGATACTTAAGGTACATAATAACAATTATTTAAAACTAGAACCAAACCACTTGGAAAAGTAAAGTGATAATCTCCCAATTCCAAGGCTTCCAGACTTGCACCATTTGTAGCTCATAGATCTACTTATCCTTTTATAATATTCTTAATCCTACTTGGTTACTATATATGAATAAAAATGTGTGATCCCCATGCCATATCCAATACCCAACTTTTAGACAACTATAGATTGCATTCAATGAATAAAAATACCTGAAGTAGAAGCATCGTCTTTCTTCTTCATCCTAGATTTTTAATTTTTTCTTCTATTGGCCTTTCTTGCCACATACAAACAAGATATCCTCCTACTCATTTCCCTAACTCTATATCTTTTTATTCTTTTTAGGATGATGTATTGGTGTATTCATCCTTAACTTGGACTTATACCCCTTTTCCTTTCCCTTCTTTCTCTTATTCACCATAAGAATAGATGAATTGGTATTTTTCATATCATTGTTAGTTTTTTGAACTAATGACAAAAGGTCCAGGAGAAACTTCTTCATATAATTAATGTTATAATTGACAAAAAAAGTTGAAAATATTGGCAGTAAAGAGGAAAGTATGAGATCTGTTGTTAGTTGTTGGTTCAATTTGAACACAAGGGCTTCAAGCCTCTCAATGTACCTAATCATCTTGAGTACATGAGGACCTTCTTGGTGACCTTATGCTAGACTGCAGCTATAAAGGAAACTATAGATCTCATGCCTTTATTTCATTTCCCTCTCCTAATATAATTCTTAGATATGTGAAAGTATCTTATAGGAATCCTTTTCCTCATGAATTTTTTGTAATTTTCTGGACATGGATGACAACATGATGCACTGAACATATAGTGCATCCTCTATATTCTTTTTCCATTTATCTTTTTATGCCTTACTTGCTCCATAAGGAGGCTCATTGGGAACTTAGTATTATATCCCATAAAGCTTCCTTTCTTGGCGTTGTAACACCCCAAGATTCTACGGTACGTTTCTCTTCGAATAATGCGATAGCGTGTGTTGTACGCAACATCGAGTTCTAACACACCACAACCAATCAAACTAGCCGTTATGAATAGTAATACCTACTTTTTGAAATTTTATAAATTTTATCTCTCAAAATGGACTTCATTTTTGGATTCGGAGTATCGAATATAGCCTAAGGTGAAATATTGGTACTTTTCGGATAACTTTAATATTTTGATGAATAGTGAAAATTACTAAATTTTAATTAAAAACAACTTTTTTAATAAAAATAATTAATAGTGATAAATTATTAATTTGAGTGGTTTTAAAGTATATTTAGAATATAATTTTACCATTTAATACAATGTTTTTCATTGGACATAATTTCACAATTAAACCAAACATAAACAAGTATCAATCTTTTGATAGTTATTATATCTTAAAAACACGCTTTTTGTTTTGACAGCGGGAATTAATTTCTGCCACTTCTGTGTTTTGAATTTGGAAAAATGGATTCCATATTTGGAATCATGATGTTCAAATTGTGTAAATAGGTAACTTTTATTTTTAGACATTTTGAATAATTACTTCGGTAAATATTTTATTTACCATGGTTAAAGGGTAAATCCGGTAAATGAGGGTTAAAAATAATATTATAATAATAAAAAATTACCCTAAAACGTGTCCTAAACTTATTGGTTGATACATGTCCGACCATGGGCATATTTGGGTCGATTTTGGGACCCCATGGTGCCACTTGTAAGTGATAGGGACACTTTATTTTAATTAAGTTAAAATGAATACAAAAATGACACAAGCATATATCTTTCAGAAAAACAATTGTTACATAGAGTTATATATGTTGGATTTTCGACTATAAATATTAATTAGAAATATAACAAGATTTTATACATAATGGTATTTTATATTAAATTTTTAGACATTAAATAATTTAATTTATTTACGACACAATGGTGATGCAGTAATTACCATAATAGTGAACAATTAAAATGATTGATATTGTAGATACCCAAATAAATATAATTTGAGACTTTTTGTGAATTATACTAATTTTATAGGTTAATATGAAATGTTAGAAATTATTTAATTAACTTTCTTCGAAGTAATCATTCTGTTATAATTTTTAAAAAAATCAATTATTGAATAGTGTCAAAATTGACATAAAAGAGTTTTTTAAAAACATATTATATTATTAATTGATATTAAATTCCTAAAAATATAAGGTTCGGACAAGAGACTTATATCATGATATTTGTATCCTAAATGGACTACTTGGGAGTCTTTTGGATGTATATAGTAAGTTTATTAACCATATAATATAAAAATACAAAGAGACATTGTAAAAGTGAAACAAATTAAATAAGAGTTAATACGTAAAGATAAGGTTAGTATAATGACCCAAACCTGTCTAACTTCTATTGGTTGAGTGGTTTTAGAACTATCCCCACCTTAAAATTTAAATAATTCACTTTGGAGCCATTATAAACCGAATATAAATTTATTATAAAATAATATTTCTAGCTTTTCCAAAGGTGCCCCTCACCCCTCTTATAAAAGGGAACTCCCCCTTCTCATTAACTCACACCTTCAAAGCCTTTTGGTTCGGCCAAACTCTGCCAAAATTCTCTATCAACTTCCCTCACTTAATCCTAGAGGCCTTCCTTTAGTCATAAATCCAACCTAAGAGCCCTTTTGATCAAATCAAAAGGAAGAACCCGAAGAAGAGGTAATGATTTCACCACCCATTTCCAAGTTCCTTTCTTCTTCCACTTCTTCCTTCTTTGTTATTACCATTATAAAATAATAACTCCAGTATCTTATATATACTATGATGTTATTATAAATATGGTATAACCATATTCAGTATTCTATCCATCTTTTGAATAACATGTCACCATACGTGCGTACGTACGGCTTACCGTCTCCACGTCGTGGTGTAATTGTTATTCAATAAATTATTATTTGGATGGGTATAATAATGATGTGTAACTCATGTAAATAAAAAATATAATATGATAATGATTCTGTATATATGATATACCATCCAATTATATATTATTTTAATATCAAAAGAATGATATTGTCGCTCGTGCGTACGTACGGACTACCGTCTCCACGAACGCGATGAGATTCATTCTCCATCGTATCCATTCAAGTATAATTCACATTTTATGATTAATAATAGTATCTAAGGACTTTACATCATTCTGAATATGATTAAGATACAACCTATCCATGACAAACATAGCTTACTTAACAAAACATATAAAAGAAAACGAGTAAGTTAACACCCGAAAAAACGATAATACTAAGATATTATTAATCAATGTTAAAAGATCATATATGATATCATATTAATGTATATGATTCTTGTATAATTTAATAACAATTATTTCACCATTATACAGGAGGTTAACCTACCCCAACCAAGGAAAAGTATAAGGTAAGTGTTTATTTCGCAATCTCTTCATATCCGATGTTGTTTATAGGTAATAATCTACTGGGATCTGTTTATCATCCACATCCATGTTTCTTAAAAATGTATTTCGAAACATTTTTACTATTTTACATAATATGGGTTAAAGTCATTTTTACCCTTGTTTGACCTTTTATAAGATTTTTATAAAGGAATCTTTCTTTCGTTTTCCAAACAAATTGCTTTTTAACCTTTTCGACAAAATTAAGGTAAGAATGTTTTTTTAACTTATACGGCGGGTGCGGTTATTTTCCACTGTTATAAAATCGTCGAAGCTTCCCTTACAAGCTTATAAGAATATTTTCAAAAAAAATGTTTTATTTTATAAATATATGAATCTTAAATGATTTCAAAATAGAAAGAGATATTTCTCTAAAAAGATTTTTGATTTCATTTATGTCAACATCCTTTGATGGATTTTACGCTTATTTGAAGTTGATTTATTATGATACAAAACTTCTATATTGTATTGAAGGTTTTTTTATATGTCTGACTGTGAATGTGCTATTTTTATACCATTCATGGTTTATGGTGAAAGTATTGACATTTCGTATGCTAGTTTTAATACGAATGTTTATGTTTTGTTTAAACCTTTTCATATGGGAATGCATTGGACTTAATATATGACGGGTGGAGCCCGCTATAGCTCCTCGATGCATCGGTAGGTCTCATGAGACAAACTAGTGTCTTGGCACAAGGACTTGGAAAAATATTATTTGTATTCTTGGCACGAGGGCTTGGCTATGTGGTTATGATAGTCTGGAATTATGTATTCCATCATTATGAAAGTGGTTATTGATATTGCATGTGATTATTCGATTAGTAGAATAACCATGTGAATAAGTAAATGGAATTATTTCATTTTATTTTTTCCATACTATGTTGAAGTTAATGTTTAAAAGGATTTTTTTTTAGTTATACATTGCCTTAAATTTTTATTCTTATTTATGAAAGTTTTTGTTATATTGTTATCCTTACTGGGCATTTGATCTAACCCCTTTTCTATGTTTTATTTTTCCCAGGATGTGAAGAAGTAAATTATGAATGACCTACAGGGATATTATGAGGGGATAATTATGTGGACTATGGAGACAATATGTTGTTGTAGTAGTTTTTCACTTTATAATGTAATGTAAAACTTTATGAATATATCTAGTGTTTCCAAGGATACTAAACCAATCGATCTTTCGAGATTTGATCTTTCTTGTGATCATGTCAATGTTATGTAATAATGCACCGACTCTAGGTAACTGGGGTCAGGGCGTTACAGTTGGTATCAGAGGAAGTTTAGTACAAACCTTGGAAGCTAGATTTAGATAAACTCTGATTATAGCACATAGACCTAAGATGGACTTTGAGGATTAGTATAGAAGAACTTCCTTGAATTTTGGTATTGTAGAGATTTTGTGAGTTTTCTGAGCAATACATCCCTGTCTGGATACGAGCAGGTAGAGGCGTCTCTGGCACAGATGTACCTAGGGGTAAAACCTGAAAACACCACTTTGAGCTAGACTCGAACGGGAACTGGTGCACGACAACGAGCCTTGCTGCACTCTTGGTTACGACACTCCCGGGGGATATGCTTAGGATAACTCTCGTTTTATTTACAAATCATTATGAAGGGTTTATGAGTATATACTTCCTCAAAGAAAACATTTTTTTATGATTATGGATTATATCCATAAATAGTTCAATTTATGTTAAGTGTTTTATAAGTATGGAATTATGTATTTTGATTCATAAACTGATCTAGTTTATGTCATTGTTTATAAATGGCGCCTAGTGGAAGAAATGAAAACCGTATCAATGCACGCACTCCATGTAGGGATTTCCCTCCTGCTCAAGATAATTATAGTGGAGATGGTGATGCAACTGGTGCCGATCAGCTAATCACCATACTGGGACAACTCACTCAGGTTATGAATAATAACCTTACCCGTATGGAGCACCCTGATCCGTAGCGTGGAGGATCAATGTTAGATCTATTCATGAGTCAACAACCACCAACGTTCAATGGGAGTAAAAATCCCTTAGTAGCTGAGAAATGGATAAATTCCCTAGAGAAATTATTTCAGGCTTTGGGGAGTAGTGAAAGGGAAAAAGTTATCATGGCAGTTTACCGCCTCACTGGAGATGTTGATCAATGGTGGTCATTGATTCAAAACACGAAGGAAGATGATGAAGTATCAAATATGGAATGGAGGGAGTTCAAAGATCTATTTTTAGAAAAATACTTTCCTCGTGACCATCGAGCAGATATGGAAAGTAAATTTCTGAGTCTGAGACAAAAGGAGGATGAGAATGTCACAAAGTATGAGCCTAACTTTACAAGGTTAGCAAGGTATGCTGTAGATTATATACGTAACCCAAGAAGTAATATTGATCATTTCTTTGATGGGTTAAAACCATTTCTCCGTCGAGCATTAATCTCACAATTCTTCTCGTCGTACGAAGACATTGTCTCATGTGCTATCAAGACAGAAAAGGAATTCTCTAAGTCTTATGAATTTAAAGCAAAGAAAGAGAAGAAGAGATCTGCTGATCAATCTGGGAATGGAAATAAGGGTAAGAAGGGAAAGGTTGAATATCCATCCTGTGGTAAATGTGGGAAGAAACGCCCCGGTACTTTCTTGAAGGGAATGAGTGTTTGTTACAAGTGTGGTGAAAAAGGCCACCAAGCTCGTGATTGAAAAGGGAAGAAGGAAGCTACCAATGTTCAATACTACAATTGCAGGGAGATGGGACATTATGCAAATTAATGTCCTAATCTTCAGGGGAACTTACCTCAGAAAAGGCCAAGGGATCAAGGCCAAGATTTTGCTATCACTACTACAGAGGTAGAAGCTCCAAATGACGTGGTGGCAGGTAATTTAATGGTTTCCTCAAGTTTAGAAAATGCATTATTTGATTCTGGATCATCGCATTGTTTCATATCTTCCCAGTTTGCTAAGAAAATTAGATATTTCCAATTTGATTTAACAAGGGAGTTTTCAGTTAAAACTCCTAAGGGAAGTATCATTTCAACAAAGTTTTGTGAATCAGTCCCCATTAGAGCACATAAATGTTCTTTATCTGTTGATCTCATCGTCATACCTATGATTGAGTTTGATATAATCCTCGGTATGGATTGGATTTCGGACTATGATGCGAAGATTTATTGTAAGAAGAAGGAGGTTACGATTTTTTATGATGATGATAAGGAACACCTTATCTTTATAGGATAATCGTCACCACCTAATTCTTATCTAGATCCACCCCCAGTAGCTCAACTAAATTCAATTATTGGGGAGGAAGAGAATGAAATGACTATGGGTGAGGAAAGGAATGTTCAAATAGAGGATGTACCTGTTGTGAAAGAATATGTAGATGTATTTCTGGAAGATTTACCTGGACATCCTCCAGAACGAGAAGTTGAGTTTTCCATTGATTTAATTCCTGGATCATGGCCTATATCGAAGACCCCTTACAGAATGGCCACTGTAGAATTATTTGAACTAAAGAAACAACTAGAGGAATTGAGTAATAAGGGATTTATTCCCCCTAGTGTTTCTCCATAGGGAGCCCCTGTTCTTTTTGTTAAAAAGAAAGATGGATCTATGAGGTTATGTATCGACTATAGGGAGATCAATGCTATAACAATAAAGAACAAGTATCCCCTACCTCGCATTGATGATTTATTTGACCAACTGCATGGAGCTCAATACTTTTCAAAGATTGACCTTCGATCTGGATACCATCAGTTGTGTGTAAAGAAGGAAGACATTCCGAAGACAGCATTTCGAACCAGGTACGGGCATTACGAGTTTACTGTAATGGCTTTTGGATTGACTAATGCACCCTTTGTATTCATGGATCTAATGGATAGAGTTTTCAAGGAATATCTTGATGAATTTGTGGTGGTATTTATTGATGATATCTTGGTATACTCTAAAAGCTATGAAGATCATGAAAATCACTTGCGCATTATCCTGAAGACTCTAAGAAGACATGAATTATATGGGAAGTTTAGCAAGTATGAATTTTGGCTTCATGAGATTTCTTTTCTTGGCCATATTGTCTCTAAAGATGGAATCTCTGTTGATCCTTCTAAGACCAAGGCAATCCAAGAATGGCCAGCACCTACGAGTATAACTGAGGTATGCAGTTTTATTGGTTTGGCAGGTTATTATCGAAGTTTCGTCCAGAATTTTGCCCGATTGGCTAACCCATTAACGAAGCTCACACGTAAATGGGTTAAATTTGTTTGGACAAAAGAGTGTGAAGAATGTTTCGAAGAACTGAAGAGAAGATTAGTCAATGATCCTATATTTACTCTACCATCAGGGAATGATGGGTTCGTTATTTATAGTGATGCATCTAAGATAGGACTTGGTTGTGTCCTTATGCAGAATGATAGGGTTATTGCCTATGCATCACGACAGTTGAAAATTCATGAGAAAAACTATCCTACTCATGATCTTGAGTTAGCAGTTGTGATCTTTTCTTTGAATATATGGAGGCACTACCTCTATGGTAAAAATGTGAGATTTATACTGATCACATGAGTTTGAAGTATATTTTCTCACAAAAAAACTCAACATGAGGCAAAGGAGATGGCTTGAATTACTCAAGTATTATGATTGCACGATACACTACCACCCGGGGAAAGCAAACAAGGTGGCAGATGCTTTGAGCAGAAAAGATCATGGAGTTTTGAACAATATGAGAATTGAAAGGGATCCAATTTTCATGGATCTAGTGAAGATGGACATGGGAATAACCAGGGAAGGTGAAACATCAATGCTTTTTCAAATGGTTTCCAAACCATCTTTACTAGAAAGGATTAAGTTTTCTCAGACCGATGATGAAGAATTTCAAAAGAAGATTAAAGCAGTGAATGATGGGAGATTGAGATACTTTGTGTATGAAGAATGAATTTTGAAATTCGAGAAGAGACTTTGTGTTCCCGATATACCTGATCTAAAAAAGGGAATTATTGGATGATGCTCATAGTTCCAATTTCTCTATACACCCTGGAAGCACCAAAATGTATAGAGATTTGAAGGAACATTTTTTGTGGGACAACATGAAGAGGGAGATTTCCGATTTTGTGTCAAGATGTATGGTTTGTCAATAAGTGAAAGCTGGAAGGAAACAACCTGGAGGAGTCATGCAACCTCTTCCCATACCGGAGTGGAAATGGGACAATATTACGATGGACTTTGTCATGGGGCTACCAAAGACTCCTAGAAGGAACGATGCAATATGGGTTATTATTGATCGTCTTACCAAGTCAGCACATTTTCTTACTATAAGAGAAGATCTACCACTGGAATGTCTAGCAAGACTACATATTAATGAAGTTGTGAGACTTCATGGAGTACCCCTATCGATTGTTTCAAATCGTGATCCCCGTTTTACTTCAAGATTCTGGAAGAGTCTTCAGAAATCCTTGGATACTGAACTTCATTTGAGCACTTCCTACCACCCTCAGACAGACGGACAATCAGAACAAACTATTCAAACCTTAGAAGACATGTTGAGATCCTGCTCACTTGACTTTCAGGGTATGTGGGATCAATATTTACCTCTGGTAGAATTTTCCTATAACAATAGCTTCCATTCGAGTATTCAGATGGAACCATATGAAGCGTTATATGGAAAGAGATGTCATACACCAACCTATTGGGATGATGTTGGTGAAAGAAAACTTGTAGGCCCAGAACTGGTGGATGAAACGATGGAAAAGGTGAAGGTAATCCAAAATCACATCAAAGCAGCTCAAAGTAGGCAGAAGAGCTATGCTGATAATCGAAGGAAGGATTTGGAATTTCAAGTCGGTGATCATGTTTTCCTAAAGGTATCTCCATGTAAGGGAGTCATACGTTTTGGTAATAAAGGTAAATTGAGTCCCAGGTACATCGGACCTTTCGAAATTCTAGAACGAATTGGGGCTGTAGCTTACTGATTGGCAATACTGCCAAGTCTCTCCAAAGTTCACGATGTGTTCCACGTATCTCTGTTGAGGAAATACATGCCTGACCCAACACATGTACTCACCTATGAGGAATTAGAACTGGAACCCGATCTGTCTTATTGAGAAGAGCCCGTCAGGATTCTTGATACGAGAGAACAAGTACTAAGAAACCGAACGACGTGTCTGGTAAAAGTTTTGTGGAGAAACCATAAGATGGAAGAGGCAACGTGGGAACCCGAGGAACTTATGATAAAGAACCACCCGAGTCTTTTCATGAGGTAGTATTCTAGAAATTTCGAGGATGAAATTATTTGAAGGAGGGGAGAATGTAACACCTCAAGCTTCTACGGTACGTTTCTCTTTGAATAATGCGATAGCGTGTGTTGTACGCAACATCGAGTTCTAACACACCACAACCAATCAAACTAGCCGTTATGAATAGTAATACCTACTTTTTGAAATTTTATAAATTTTACCTCTCAAAATGGACTTCATTTTTGGATTCGGAGTATCGAATATAGCCTAAGATGAAATTTTGGTACTTTTCGGATAACTTTAATATTTTGATGAATAGTGAAAATTACTAAATTTTAATTAAAAAAAACTTTTTTAATCAAAATAATTAATAGTGATAAATTTTGAATTTGAGTGGTTTTAAAGTATATTTAGAATATATTTTTTGATAGTTATTATATCTTAAAAACATGCTTTTTGTTTTGACAGTGGGAATTAATTTTAAATTAATTTCTTCCACTTCTGTGTTTTGAATTTGGAAAAATGGATTCCATATTTGAAATCATGATGTTCAAATTGTGTAAATAGGTAACTTTTATTTTTAGACATTTTGAATAATTACTTCGGTAAATATTTTATTTACCATGGTTAAAGGGTAAATCATGTAAATGAGGGTTAAAAAATAATATTATAATAATAAAAAATTACCCTAAAACGTGTCCTAACCTTATTAGTTGATACATGTTCGAACATGGGAATCTTTGGGTCGATTTTGGGACCCCATGTTGCCACTTGTAAGTGATAGAGACACTTTATTTTAATTAAGTTAAAATGAATACAAAAATGACACAAGCATATATCTTTTAGCAAAACAATTGTTACATAGGGTTATATATGTTGGATTTTTTACTATAAATATTCATTATAAAGATAACAAGATTTCATACATAATGGTAGTTTATTTATAATTTTTAGACATTAAATAATTTAATTTATTTATGACACAATGGGGATACAGTAATTACAATAATAGTGAAAAATTAAAATGATTGATATTGTAGATACCCAAATAAATATAATTTGAGACTTTTTACGAATTAAACTAATTTTCTAGGTTAATATGACATGTTAGGAATGATTTAATTAACTTTTTTAGAAGTAATCATTCTATTATAATTTTTACAAAAATCAATTATTGAATAGTGTCAAAATTGACATAAAAGAGTTTTTAAAACAAATATTATATTATTAGTTGATATTAAATTTCTAAAAATCTAAGGTTCTGCCAATAGACTTATATCGTGATATTTGTATCATTAATGGACCACTTGGGGGTCTCTTGGATTTATATAGTAAGTTTATTAACCATATAATATAGAAATACAAAGGGACATTGTAAAAGTGAAACTAATTAGATAAGAGTTAATACGTAAAGATAAGGTTAGTATAATGACCCAAACCTGTATAAATTCTATTGGTTGAGTGGTTTTTGACCAATAACCACCTTAAACTTTAAATAATACACTTTGGAGCCATTAGAAACCGAATATGAATTTATTATAAAATAATATTTCTAGCTTTTCCAAAGGTGCCCCTCACCCCTCTTATAAAAGGGAACTCCCCCTTCTCATTAACTCATACCTTCAAATCCTTTTGGTTCGGAAAAACTCTACCCAAACACTCTATAAACTTACCTCAATTCATCCTAGAGGACTTCCTTTAGTAAGAAATCCAACCTAAGAGCCCTTTTGATCAAATCAAAAGGAAGAACCCGAAGAAGAGGTAATGATTTCACCACCATTTTCCAAGTTCCTTTCTTCTTCCACTTCTTCCTTATTTGTTATTACCATTCTAAAATAATAACTCCAGTATCTTATATATACTGTGATGTTATTATAAATATGGTACAACCATATTCAGTATTCTATCCATCCTTTGAATAACATGTCACCATACGTGTGTACGTACGGCTTACCGTCTCTACGTCGTGGTGTAATTGTTATTCAATAAATTATTATTTGGATGGGTATAATAATGATGTGTAACTCATGTAAATAAAAAATATAACATGATAATGATTCTATATATATGATATACCATCCAATTATATATTATTTTAATATCAAAAGAATGATATTGTCGCTCATGCGTACGTACGGACTACCGTCTCCACGAACGCGATGAGATTCATTCTCCATCGTATCCATTCAAGTATAATTCTAATTTGATGATTAATAATAGTATCTAAGGACTTGATATCATTTTGAATATTATTAAGATACAACCTATCCATGACAAACATAGCTTATGTAACAAAACATATAAAAGAAAACGAGTAAGTTAACACCCGAAACAACGATAATACTAAGATATTATTAATCAATGTTAAAAGATCATATATGATATCATATTAATGCATATGATTCTTTTATAATTTAATAACTATTATTTCACCATTATACAGGAGGTTAACCTACCCCAACCAAGGAAAAGTACAAGGTAAGGTTTTATTTCGCAATCTCTTCATATCCGAGGTTGTTTATACATAATAATATACTGGGATCTCTTTATCATCCACATCCATGTTTCTTAAAAATGTATTTCAAAAAAATTTACTATTAAAAAGAATATGGGTTAAATTCATTTATACCCTTGTTTGACTTTTTCTAATAGTTTTATAAAGTAATCTTTCCGTCGTTTTCCAAACAAGGTGCTTTTTAACCTTTTCGACAGAATTAAGGTAAGAATGTTTTTTTTAACTTATACGGCGGGTGCGGCTATTTTCCGCCGTTATAAAATCGTCGAAGCTTCCCTTACAAGTTTATAAGAATATTTTCAAAAAAAATGTTTTATTTTATAAATATATGACTCTTAAATGATTTCAAAATATAAAGATATATTTCTCTAAAAAGAGTTTTTATTTCATTTATGTCAACATCCTTTGATGGATTTTACGCTTATTTGAAGTTGATTTATTATGATACAAAACTTCTATATTGTATTGAAGGTTTTGTGATATGTTTGACTGTGAATTTTCTATTTTTATACCATTCATGGTTTATGGTGAAAGTATTGACATTTTGTATGCTAGTTTTAATACGAATGTTTATGTTATGTTTAAACCTTTTCATATGGGAATGCATTGGACTTAATATGTGACGGGTGGAGCCTGTTATAGCTCCTCGATGCATCAGTAGGTCTCATGAAACAAACTAGTGTCTTGGCACAATGCCTTGGCAAAATCTTATTTGTAGTCTTGGCACGAGGCCTTGGCTATGTGGTTATGATAGTCTGGCATTATGCATTCCATCATTATGAAAGTGGTTATTGATATTGCATGTGATTATTCGATTAGTAGAATATCCATGTGAATAAGTAAATGGAATTATTTCATTTTATTTGTGTCATACTATGTTGAAGTTAATGTTTAAAAGGCTTTTGTTTTAGTTATACATTGCCTTAAATTTTTATTCTTATTTATGAAAGTTTCTACTATATTGATATCCTTACTGGGCATTTGAGCTCACCCCTTTTCTATGTTTTATTTTTCCCAGGATGTGAATAAGTAAATTATGAATGACCTGCAGGGATATTATGAGGGGATAATTGTGTGGACTTTGGAGACAATATGTTGTTGTAGTAGTTTTTCACTTTATAATGTAATGTAAAACTTTATGAATATATCTAGTGTTTCGAAAGCTACTAAACCAATCGATCTTTCGAGATTTGATCTTTCTTGTGATCATGCCAATGTTATGTAATAATGCACTGACTCTAGGTAACTGGGGTCGGGGCGTTACAGGCGTAGTACTATGAACAAGCACCTATACCACTACTAGAAGTTATTGCCAGTCAGGATATTTTCTATATCCAAAATAGATCATAGTGATAGTGTATTTGTGGTGTTGGTGATTTCCATTTTAAATATACAACAGATAAATATTAGCAGTCAGTACTTTGTATTGATTACCTTTTAGACATTTGATTAATTATTATTATATCATTTAAATATCTCCCACTATTTTATCGATCCTCAACAACCCTCACTATTAGATTTGGAATACTCTATCACTTGAGTATTCTAGTGGAAAGGATCCTTGAAACCTCCCTCATAGTCTAAAATTCGTGTCTATGCCACTACTCGAAGGGTATCCAGGTAGACACTAGACTGGACAACCACTTAAACTGAATGTTCCTTATCATGTTGATTAAAGTCCCAAATTATTGGAATCATGACTTGATTCCCTCAACTATTTGCCTATAAATTGATAGCAAGTTAGTTATGGATAATCCTTGACTATTAACGTTAGTTATGTTGACCCAATTCTCGCATGAGAATGCCCCGGTGGTAAGAGGTACTTTCAACTATGGCTGACAAGCACCCCAAACACCAAGTTTTGTTCAAATGTGAGTAATGGAAGACATTAAGACTTAATATATCTTTGAGGGATTTTCATATTTATTTATGGATATAATCCAATTATATTTTATTCGTTCAAACTAGGTTATCACACTCACAACTGAACAAACAATATAAATATATATTTTTCACATGTTTATGAATTTTATCTTGTTTATTATTTTATGTGATCACTAAATAATCATGATTTTTCATAAAATAATAAACCATGCCTAAAGGAAAAAACATTCAATCTAACTGGTTAGGAGAATTTTATTATGATTGATTCATAACAAATAAATCATGACCTAGGGGTTCAATACCTAAGTCGACTCCTGACTCGTGTCACAGCTCGCCTCTAGTGCATAGTTTTTGACTCTCGTCCGAATTACTAACTTGAATTGGAAGGGTTTTCATATAAGATCATCATCGTTAATTTTACAAATATACTCGCACATAGGCGAACAGGTCTAGGGATACAAATTATAACAGTTGCATTGGACATGCAAAACCTTATAAATATTTAAATTAAAAATATAATTTTCATACCATCATTTATCTAATTAATTATTACAATCATCACATGCATTGAATAAAAGTTAAATAAATAAAATACATACATGCACAGGTTGTTCACTAACTCAAGACCAGTCAGAATAAAAAAATTCTCAATAAAAATTAAAATGAAATAAATTTAATCAGTACGAGGGTGTTAAAAAATTAAATGAATTTTAAGAAATTAAAACAATTTATTTATTAGTTCCAATATTTAATTTAATTTTTTCTAATCCAAAATTAAATTAAACCATTAATTTAATTTAAAGATCAAATTAAATTAAAGTTTCAGATTCTCATATTTTTAAACCCCAAAATTAATTCCAATTAATTTAATTTAAAATATGAATTAAATTAGTTAAATTAATTTAGTTGGTTTACCTCTAGCCGAGGAAGATGTCCAACTGGACTATGGAGTGCAGCGAGAGTGTTTCACCACGGACTGCAGCGAGAGTGTTTCACCAGATGTAGGCCGAACCATGGGAGGACCGGTGTGTTACTGCGGTATCTGCAATCGGTCCAGCGACACCCCATGGTGGTGCCCACAAGAAAAGGGAGGTCTGGCACTGGATAGGGTTCTGGGAAGCTGGATTTGGGGATTGGTTCAGTGATGGTCCATTGGGGATCAGGGAGGTAGGTGCAAGGCGATCTGGGACTAGCGGTATGCTTTGGTCAGCACGACTGGAAAGGCGACATTGGATCCAGGTGGTGTGGCATCGAACAAGGATGGAAAGGCTAAAGGAAGCCTAGTTGATGGAGATAGAGGCACCATTTCGTGATGTATTCTGCACACCCGGGACAGAACGATGTGAGATCTAGGCGGCGGCGAGCTCCATCACGGCTGAACTGGGATGGCGGTGGCGTGCTGCTTGTGGTTCCGATGAGGTGCACCGGGAAGTGAAACAATAGTAGTATGGGCCGATGTGGTCCAAGAGGTAGGGCACACAACGGTCCGAGGATAGGAGTTGTCGTGCGTCTCCATCAAAAAATGGGGGAGATAGGGATGGGGAGGGAGCCGCACGGGTCGGCCAATGCCATAGAAGAAAGGGGTCCATTTTTTTGAAACTCTCCCTTTACCCCCTTTTCTTTTACGATATTTCCAAAAAAATGTATATAAAACTTTTAAAAACTTAAAATCATGTCTTATTGAGAAAATATAAATTAATATTATATAATATTATATTTTAATTCTTCTCAATAATAGGGTCCTCGCTGGAATTACTCCAGTGATCGGAATTCGGTAACTGGAGACTAGATTCCAATAATTTCAAGAATATGATATATATATATCAAACCATGTTCTACAATACGAATTAAAATCCGACATGAAGACTTTGATCCATTAAACACATTGTCGATCCGTTAAAAATTTTCAAATGGTCGTAACTTGGCCATTTGAATATAGATCGATGCATAGTCAGATCGGTTGGAACCGTATTAACACCCACAACATAAAATTTAAAGAAATTTAATTTTTTTTTAAATCAGATAAACCATGTTTCCCTCTGATACCACTATTAAGTACCGAGATAGGTATCGGAAGCTGATGGTTTGGGAATGTAAAATTCTTTCCGTATTTGGAACGATGTAACATCGTCGACTCGAGTGATACTATCCTGGTATGGTCTGAGGACTATGTGTGGTTTAAAAAAAGCACAAAATAACAATGAATGTTTACCTCATTCATATCTGATGTGTGCAATCCTATTGCAAGGTGATGACGACTATTGCTCGAAGACTCTGATGTCAATCCATCTAGATCATCCACACACACTTCTTGAATCTACATGTGGGTTGTTTGTCATAATCTGGGTGCTAGTGCGGTATTCTGATGACCACTTCGACACAGAAACAATCACCACAAGTGAACTTCTTCGATCCAAGAAGACATAACTCAGAGATCTTTCTTATTTGAGAGAGTCTCTCAATGATTCGGGAGGAGAGATAAGCTCTCAATTCCAACCGATGAATAGAATACATGGGATGAGCCTATCTCCACTTATATCTCAACTTTTTCACATAATATATTTAATATATATTATAGTTAAGTGATAAATTATAAATATTATTTATGGTATAATTTAGTTTGTCATAAATAATTATTTATAATACTTATATAGCGGATGTTTATTACACAGGGGACGGGAACCCAAACCATGTATTATTGATATTCACTATATAAGTGGATAGCGGATCATACCACATATAGTATTCATATCTTGGAATTGAGAGCCTCTCTCTCCTCCTGAATCCTAGAGAGAGACTCTCTCAAACAAGCAAGATCATTGAGTTCCATCTTCTCGGATCAAAGACGTTCGCTTGTGGTGATCATCGTTGCGTTGAAGTGGTCATCAGACCGTGATAGTACCCATATTTTGATGAAATATGCATAAGTATATTCATAAAGCATGTGTGGATGATATAGAGGGCTTCGACATCAAATTCTTAGAGCAACGGTTGTTGGCACCTTGCCCCAAGCTTGTGTGAATTAAATTCGAATGAGGTAAACGTTTGATGTTATTTTTTGCTTTATTTAAACCATGAGTGGTCCTCGGACCGTACCAGGATAGGATAACTAGATTCAATGATGTTTACATCCCTCTGATGATAAAAAAGAATTACATTCCTGGCCCATCGGCTTCCACTGCCCATCCCGGTACCTAACATTTATTACTTGTGATGACACAAATGGTCCAATTTTCAAATTTAATTGTAAACTAGAGGTTGTAGTTCATAATATATAGAATAATCCATATATGTTATTATTTCTTTTGGTTTATACCGACATAGGTTTTTCAGGTTGGTACTGTTAAAATTTATTTAATGTTGGTTTCAAATATTTTATATCCAACTTGACCTTCATGTGCATTTTTAATATATAGTGGTTGTAGTTTTCTTTGAGTTTCATTTTCTAATATTGAATTGAGCTGTATTCGATCCTAAAAAAACAAATAAAATATAAATTATCCAATTAAAAAAACAAGATAAATTGAACTGAAACATATTAAACTAATTAGAATGAAAAAATAATAAACAAACAAATGACCTTACCCAAAAAATGGCCAAATGGCCAAATTAAATAACTCAAAATATGAACCAAATTACCTAACCCAAAAAATTTACAAGTAAGCTAATCAAATTTCCAAATGAACAAAATGAATCAAATAACCTAACTAAAATTGAGTTGAATCAAATTAAAAATAGAATATGAAAACCACATCATTCCCATGTTTAACATGATAATTATAATGTGTTGATTTTTCTATGATATGTCTTTTAGGTTTTGATATTATTTCCAATAAATATGATATGATTATGTTATATCACTTCCTATACTTTATTTTTCTATAAAATTGTTATCCATTTATTAAGTCATGTCACCTCTTCTTTCTTGTTTGGATTACACATTCGTTATGAATTTATAATTAAATGAATATTTATTTTCCAATATAGAAAATGAAAAAAATAAATAGATATGATGGAAGATAATTCTTAATAATAATCACTAAATGATATAGATAGAAATTCCTTCTTTGGTTCCTGTTGTGAGTAAACTATTTCAAATATATATATATCAACATCATATAATTTCATTTCATTAATATTTTTAAATTTTTTAATCATGAACCATTATCCAAGAGATGATTATTATTTGAACAACCTAGTGGAAGTGGTGCTCAGCCTAATAATTCAAGGGGTGGTACTAGATCTACTTGCGCCACTTTTCATATCTAGTCACACCTACACTCTTTATCAGATATACCATGTAGCACAATTTCTTATCCTATAGATTCGTTAGTGACACCCAGGATATTTAGACCACATGTATGATTTCCACCATTTATGTTTAATCCTCTTATTATATATTTTCCTCATTTGATGGTGGATCCTAATCCCCATCCATATTATCCTTTTCAAAATATTTCTATTTCATTTCATTTTTATAGTACTTCTCTCTCTCTAGGATTTTATGCCCATACTCCTTTAACTTATGCTATGGCGCATTATGAACCTCTAATCATATTTATCATCATGATCATACATTGGACCCCACTAGTACAACATAAGTTTATGATTATTTACACCCTAGGGATCCAAAAATACCCACTAATCATCCTAGATCGGATATATGTATAGAACCCCATCAATTTTTTACCATACTTTATTTTCATTATAATATGTATTAATTTATTATTTTTCTTTTATTCTTTCATAGCTGGATTTTCTACTATAATGCATCATGGGTATACAAAAATGTGTGAACTGTGGAACTGCCACACACAGGTGATGGTTAAGTACAATGAGGATAATAAAATGACTAGAAAAATTTGGAGAGAATATAGGAGTTTTATGTCGATTTTTTCCAAATAATGTAACATCATTCCCACCATGCCACTCTCCTAAAGACACCATAAAAATGAAATAAAGGATAATTCTTGGGATAAAATATTGGTAAGAAAAATTATTATATTTAATGTTATAATATTATTTTATTATATGAATTAATATTTGGTTGCATCTTCATGATAATTTTCTATATGGGGAGGCTGTGTGGACTGCACTGCTAATGGAATTAGGTGATCTATAGAGAGAATATAAACGTGAGTTGTATAATGACTGGGTTGCTAGAGTTGGAATCGATTCAAAGTTTGTGGATATCCTAAATGAGTATCCAACACCACAATATCAAGAAATTATTTATCATTAGAAGAGTGATGAGTTTAAGATATTTTTTAATTTTTAGGTTTTTGAATGAAAATGATGATGATTTTTATTAATACTCTATTATGTATTATTGAGTATTCTTTTTTAGGATGATTCAAAAAGAAATAAAAAAAACAAGGATGCTACAAAGTAACTCCACACTTTGGGGTGATTGAAGATGTCCTAAAAAGAGATAAATTGGGTATTTTTCATCAACATTTGCATTTAATTAGGTACTTATAGAAATGAAAAATGGACCATACCTCAATTCTTAAACTTGTAAGGGTAAACTAAAGTTAATTAAGGGTAAAAACAATTATGTAAGGGTAAACATAAACTTGTACATATTAAGTAGGGGCAAACTAATGTTAAGTAAGGGTAAATAGAAATTAATTAAGGGTGGAATAATGTTAATAAATGGTGAAAAATTAAGCAATGATGTCCAATTTATTATAGGCTAATATCCTCACAAATCCAAATTCTGAAAACTTGTACTTCTTAAAATTTTAATATTTTTTTAATTTTTATACCCTTTAATCAGAAGATTCAGGTTTTGGTCCTATTGAATTGTATTTATTTAATTTCATAAACTTTCCAATTGATCAATAAACACTTTAATCTTACTTATGTAGTACATTATAGTACTAAATAATATAAGTACACATAATCTAGAAAATTTATGTAGGATAGAAAGCATTGTAGGAATTTGGTCAATTTTTAGATAATCCAAACATTTGATTCAGAACTATTCATAGATAAATTAAATTTAGGTAAACTTATAATATTTTTAACTTAATAAGTGGAATAAAATTCTGAGATCTATATATTGATTTATCATTGAAAAATAGAAGCACATATATACTGGAAAACAGATGAGCTATAGAAAAATTGTAGAAAATTGGTGAATTTATAGAGAATCTAAGAGACAATATAAAACTTAATTATAGTTTAATTAAATATAGATAAATCTCTTGTATATCCATTTCAACAAGAATAATTATATTTTGGTATTTTTATTTCATGTTATGATTAAAAAAACAATGGAAACTGTAATATGAAAATTTGCTATATAACTAAAAAACTTCAACAGCTTCGGACCAAAACTGTGAACTAGAGACTGATTCTGAAAATGTCGTAGTTGAAGAAAACATAGATAGTATTTTTTATATTTCTAAAAATAGTATATATGATATTTTTATTTCAATAGCTCATGATATAATCAAAACAGAGTGACCTGAAGAAACTGGTTTCCATAAAATAGATTTCTAGGTTTTCTCAAATTTATTCTCATCTTATTAAATAAATTCTAAAAAAAATTAATTAGAAATTTATAATATGAGATTTTTTATAATCACCATAGAATAATATAATAAAAAATATAAATCATGAATAACATTTAATAAGAAAAATATACCAACAACTAATAGAACTATGAATATTTAATAGATTAAAAAAATTAAGTTAAAACATTTAAAACAAGGAGAGGGTGATGTAATTATCAAAACAAAAATGACGATGACATTGAGTCACTAAAAAAGTAAGGGTAAACTAAAGTTAATTAAGGGTAAAAAAATTTAAGTAAGGTTAAACTAAATTTATATAAGGTAAAAAATTAGTGAAGGGTAAAATAAAGTTATGCAAGGGTAAACTAAAGTTTTTTAAGGGTAAAAATAAGTTAACTAAGATTAAAAAATGTTATTTAAGGGTAAAAGAAAGGTTATAAAAGTTAATTAAGGGTAAAATAAATTTAATTAAGGGTAAATTAAAGTTAAGTAAGGGTAAAATAAAGTTATATGAGGGTAAAACAAAGTTATATAAGGGTAAAATAAATTTATGTAAGGGTAAACATAAGTTAAGTAAGAGTAAAATAAAGTTATATAAGGGTAAATAGAAACATTTATAGGTTAGGTAAGGGTAAAATAAAGTTACATAAGGGTAAAAAAATAATTAAGGGTAAATTAAATTTATTTAAGGGTAAACATAATTTAATTAAGGGTAAAATAATGTAATATAATGGTAAATAGAAACTTGTATATGATACATAATGGTAAAATAAAGTCATATAAGGGTAAAAATAAGTTAAGTAAGGGTGAAATAAAGTTATGTAAGGGTAAAAAAAGTTTTTTTTAATATGTTGATGGTATAACCCCATTTTTATTAATAAAAAATAAATTTCCTTTTTCAATTTGGTTGATAGGGAAACCATTACAAGTCTCATAGGCCTAAGGGAACATAGGCCTATAAAATAGATGGCCCAAAGGCCCTTACATAGTCCAAATAACCCATGGACCATAGAATCATAATGTTAATTTCCTAAAGACCCACCATCAGATTCTATCAATATACTATGTCTCCCCTTTCACCCACGTGAAACACCACTGATATTTCCCCCTATAAAAGAAAATGATCTAGAGTCCCAAGAGGTAGCAGGTATCACACCAACAAAATATTAAAACATCACCCCCTCCTAAATATGTTTTACCTATTCTACCAATTGATGATGTTGTGTTGCCCCCAGTTAAGAATTTGTGTCATGATGAACTGACACATAATAGAAGGGCACCCCTCCATCCCACATTAAAGTGTGGAGGGGACTGGATTGTTGGAGTTGGTGTCCTAGGACCAACTATTTTTACTTTTATTATAAGTATATTAAATTTATTTAATATTAATAAAACTTATTATTACGTATTTTTCATTATTATGCACGACTCTAATGTAATAATGTACTATAATATACATAGAATTAATATGGTCTTAGTTGTTCCCCTCTATAATTAGAACCTTGAACTGCTGTGATAATATTCTTAAATAAAGTTTTGTGGTCAGATAAATTACTATATTGGGACACATGGTATATAAAATGTTAGGTTTAAGTACTTATAATAATATGAGTCTTATTCTCATGAAGTTTTCACTTGGTAATCTCTAAGATGAGAGATTATAAGAACATACCCACCAATAGGAATTCCACATGTTTTGGTTTCAGCAGACATTACTATCTATGAGCCTCTATAATAGTCCTTAGAATTTATGATTATTGTTAATTCATTTAATGACTCGCACACTTATATTTTATAATAAAAACCAGAATACCATATGTTCAAAGTAAGGTAGGGCATGTTGGTTGCATCATGATTGACATTTCATTAATGGATAAGTTGAGGAAGTATTTATCTATTACATATTTATGAAAGTTTATATGTTTTATATTTTATTAAAATAGAACCATAACATTAAATTCCATGAACATGGTGAAATGACACATTTATTTTTGATAGTAAAATGAAGACATATCAAGAAAATAGGTTAGTGACATAGATGTGAAATCTACTTGATGAGATATTGTGACGAAGAGATTATATTACATAGTGAGTGTTTTTTTGTGGTTTTCATCAGTACAAAATTATTTTCTTTCTCTTAGGTTTATTGACCCATTTCTAGATAGTAATATTGGACTTTAGTAAAGGCCACCTAATTCCAATGAGAAAGAATCATAGAGGGTCGCACACTAAGTGTTTCTGATTACCTCAATTGAATTATATTTGAATTTAATTAATTGAATAAATATTATTCTCAAGAACAATGGATAATTCTATACACATCTTATAAATTTAAAATGTTATTTATGAATGAAATATTTAAATTAGATATTTATTTAGGACTTCAATAAATGCTATAGGAGTTTGAACGGACCAAGGTCGAGTCTAGTGAACAATATTAATTAACAAGATGGTTAAACAATATTTATTATTTTGAAAGTTGGAGTAATCCAAATAAATATTTTTATTATTATGTTGCATGGAGTTTATTAAGGATAATTATATTATTTAAGGATAATCATGAAATTAAATAATTATTTTAACCAAAACCCTAACTTATAAATAAAATATTATGTCTATTGTGTATATCATCTAAAAATCGAAACTTGAGAATCATTTCACACACAAAAAACTCTCTCTTGACTCCCCTTTCTCTCTTCCTCTCAATAATGATAAACTAAAGAGAGATCCTTTAAATATTTAAGGAAGGGTGATCAACATGAATAGTGTAAAACAATCGAGTCATTGCACTAGCACCCAAAGATCAATTGGTGTTTCTTTGAGATCAAATGAGAATGTGTGGATCACCACTAGAGGGATTATATCCTTTGATCCTCATAGTGAAATATATAAAATCTGAATGTGTCTTTTCAGATGATTGATATCGACGTCGAAGAAAGAATTCTCAGATCATGTATTTGTTTGAAATATCCTTACTTAGAGTTTTGAGAAACTCAATATTAAAATAAATTTTATTATATCACCCACCACCACTTGATTATACTATACATGTAACCTATAAGTGGTATCATAGTGGTCATGTTTAAATTTATAATTATTTATTTGATTGTTGATCCATATGCAATCGGGGCTGAATTTTCATTTCATATTATTCATTCTTTATTCTGCATTAAACTAAAATGTTATCAACGTATAAATCATGTGTATTCAATGTTTCATTTTATTAAAGCTCTAATAACAAATGAATAAAAAATTGTGATTTCATAAATAACTACCAATGTTTTGTCTGGTAATACAGGATTGGATGGCATGAAGCTAGAGTACACATTGTGTGCCCTAGTACACTTCACCTGGCTATGTCGCGAGATACATGAAAGACCAAATTTTTATTACACATGGTGTACACCATTTGTTGATAGGCCAACTTGGAACTTGGTATGTTAGATTACATGGTGTGTATACATTGTACACATCATGTAGTCTACATGGGTTAGTGGTGAAATTCACATAATCAATGCAATCATTATACAAGGTCAAACTGTGTGAGATTGATAGCCAAATAATTAATGACATACATGTAATGTCACTAGTGCACATAGTGTGTAGTTCATCAATTCCCATGTCAAATATATAAATTGAGTCTTAAGTGTTGTTATATGGACATAAAACATTAGATATACATGATATGTAGCTAGAGTGCCCATGTCGTGTAGTCTCTCGCCCAAAAAATGTTGAGTATTTTAGTGGGTAGCACAGGAAAACAAAATTTAGATAACATGATGTGTAGCTAGAATGTACACACCATGTAATCTGTTGAGATACATACCAAATATCCATGAATGTATCTCAGGCACACAAAAAGCAAAACACACAATGTGTATCTCATTACTACACACCATGTATTTTGGTCGTGGTACACACTGAATCCCCAGACGTGTACCCTGAATACATGGAAACCAAGGTACATAATGTGTATCTCTATATTACACTTTATATAGTATCTTAATAAATTCATATAATTAAATAACATTAAATTAAAAATTATAGCATTAAAATCTTATTTTATTGATTAGAACCATTTGTGTTTGAAAATTTAATAATGGTTTTAAAGAATTTTAAATGATCAATTAATTTATGCTATAAAATCAGTAACTATTTGTTTTTTCATTTATTTTCCATGAATTCCATTAATGATGGGTATCTCCAAAATTAATTTGTATGGTCAATAAAATTAAAGGGAGTTAATAAATTTCTTGATTAATTAATTAATTAAAGAATTTTTATCTTAATAACAAAGAATATATAATTAAATGAACGTTATCCATTGACTTTTGTTTACACGTTGTATATATGACCATTCATGGGGTAAACCAAGAATATTTCATGTGTTTGAATTTATTTAATTTAATTTATTGTATGGTCTTGTAATTATTTATTATTAAATTAAGTTTTATAGTATGTTAGTCATCCCTCCCTCCATTATTATGTAGAACCTGTGTATATGAGGCTATTTACATAATAACCATATAACTTGTAATTTGGTTCCCCTAACCTATGTGTGAATAAGAAATACTTTTAATTAATAGAGTTTCCTAAGGCACGTGGAATCCATTAAAAATTGAAACACAGTGATTCCAAACTAGGTGTTACATGGGTGGACAGGTGGAATGTTGTAACTTTTTCCAAGAGCAAAAACAAGAGTTATTTCCCCTAGGTCTTAGTTTAATTTAATTTCCACTCATTAAATCAACCATTATATAAAGATAATGAATGGGTCATTTAATTATGGGTTGAATTAACCATATTACATAAGGATAAGTAGCCCTTTATATAATTGATGTATCTTGGAGGAAGGTGTTGATGAAATCCAAGTCAAGATTTTGAGATAGGGGAGTCCACTCAATGGATCAAGGAGTTGCAAGCCTATAGTTGGAAAAGACCTACCTACCTAAGTATATTCAAGTATATTGACTAACCATGATTGGTTTATGTGAATAAGAATATGGATCCTTTACACTAGAATTACTTAGAAACAAGCCATTTCGAGTTCAATGGTGAGGGATATTGGTACTTGATAAAAATAATATGAGATTTAATAAAATCAATTAATTTATTATTTCTAACATATTTTATAATCAATAAAAATACTTATAATCTTCTCTTTTATTTGTATAATAAAATTAAAATTTCATCATCCACACTATCCCTTCAATCTATATTAGAGAAAGGCAGTCCACTCATTGGAAGTAACTTTCAATAGTAGTTTAGATGCCTTTATGGTTATTTTTTGTTCCATGAATTGAAATCTTACAAGCTAGAATCCTAACTTTTTGATCTACCTACACAAGAGGCAAGTGATGAAGATTTCCTTATATATGAAAAAAAATTGATCGATGTGATTGATTTTCAGTGTTTAATTCTTTCATCCATGTCTAGTGAACTCATGAAGTCACCTAAAAACATTGATGCATATAGCATTCTTGAGAACCTCTAGGTTATTTACCAATATGGAGGTAAACAGGAATGGTTTGAGATTTTCAAGGTTCTCTTTCATAGAAAACTTGGAGATAATTACCCAGTTGGGCCTCATTTAGTCAATCTCATTGGATACATTGAGTATCTAGAGTTTCTAGTGTTTAAACTCATTAAAGAAGTAGGAACCAATCTCATTCTTGAATCACTCCCTCAGATACTCTCTAGATTAGTTATAAATTTTAATATGAACAAAATTGAGAATTATCTTCTAGATCTTCTCACTCTTCTTCACCAATTTTATAAGGAGATGAATCGTGAAAAGACCTTAGTCCTTATGGTGAAAAAATAGAAAGGGAAAGTGAAGATCTATAATACCAAATCTTCTTCAATACCTTAAAAAAAGAATAATATCAAGGGGAAATCAAAGGAAGATGGTGTTTTTAGTTTCACATGTGGTAAGATGAACCACTGGAATAAAGACTGCACATGTCCAAAGAATTAAGGGGAAGCTTCAGGTGCATTTTTTATTTAGTGAAATTTATCTATTTGTAAAAATTGGGTATTAGATATAACTTTTTGTTATCACATATGTATTAAAATATATTAAATAGGTAGATTTAGAAATTTTTACCAAGAAGAGGTAGATCTATGAACATCCAATGGGGATAAACGTGTGTTGTTGATATTGGGGACTACCACCTCACATTGCTAACTTGAATGATCTTGGTTTTAAAGGGTTTTTATTATGTTTCTTTTGTTACCAAAAAATTATTTCTGTATGCATACTTGATACAGAGCAATTTATTTTCATGTTAATAATTAAATGTTTCTTATTTTATAAATATATTTTTTTATGGTAAAGAACATTTAAATAATGGTCTTTATCTATTGGATTACATGAACCAAGTAATGGAAATAGATAACAAATCTACTTTACATGACTCATACAACACTCAACTATGGAATTACATTCTAGGTCATGTAAATAAAAGGTGATTGATTAAATTATACCAAGAATGATTTTTATATTCTTTTGAACTAAAAACACTCGGTATATTCCATGGATGTTTACATGATAAAATTACAAAATCCCCATTTAGTGGAAATTTTTAAAGGGACAAAGAGATTCTTGAATTAGTTCATATAGACCTATGTGGAAGATTTCATATTGAGGCAAGGGGTGGGTACTCATACTTCATAATTTTTACTGATGATTTTAGTAGATATTAAAATGTATACTTAATGAGGCATAAGTCAGATTATTTTGATAAATTCAAGGAATACAAGAATGAAGTTGAGAACCATCTTTGTAAGAATATTAAGAATCTCCACTCAAACCATGGTAGAGAATATCTTAATCAAGACATAATTGATTACTTATAGTATTTTGGGATCCTATATCAAATCACCCTTCCTTATACACCCTAGTTGAACGGTGTAAGTGAAAGGAGGAAACACATCTTTTTAGACATGGTGATATCAATGATGAGTCAGGAAAGTATTACATTGTCTTTTTAGGGATACACATTACAAAAAGAAGCACAAATACTAAACCAAATTCCAAAAAAACAAAACAGATGGTATACCATACCATTTAGGGAATAGAAAGAAACTTGTGTTTTCATACTCACATGTGTTGGTTGTAAAGTAGTTTTTAAAGCCTCTTCAGGTAACAAAATTTCACTCTGAGGCACAAAGTTTACCTTTATAGGATACCCCAAATAAATAATGGGATATTACCTATATGAACCTTCAGAAAAAAATTTGATATTATAAATACATTCCATATTCCTTGAGATGGAGCACATTACTAAAGGATATAGTGGGAGTGAGGTAGAATTAAATGAAGTTTAGGCTCAAAGTACAAAAGGGTTGGCAAAAGAAAATATTCCACAAATATACATGGAAGAAGAAATTGTTCCAAAGAAACAAGTTTTTCATAGGAGTAAAAGAGAGGTTAGAGAACCAAAATGGTATGGTTTTCTAGTCACTAAGGATGGTGACTCATTATTAGTTGATAATGTTGATCATCTAACCTACAAATAAGTAGTAAGTAGCTTAGATGTTACCAAGTGGAAGGAATCATGGAACTCTGAAATGGATTCCATGTACTAAACCAAAGTCTAGATTTTAGTAGATCCTTCAGTGGATGTAAAGACCATTGGTTCAAATGGGTATTCAAAAAGAAAATGGGTATAGAAGGACAATTCGGTACTTATAAGGTGTGAATGGTTGCAAAAGGGTATAAACGACGTCAAGGAATTGAATATGATTAAACCTTTTCACCAGTTACAATATTAAAAACCATCATAATTCTAATTTTCATTGCATATTACTATTATTTTTAGATTTTTAACATAAATATCAAAACAACATTCCTTAATGGGAACCTTCAAGAAGATGTATATATGACACAACTTGAAGGGTTGTGACTCAAAAGGATTCCCACAAGATATAAAAATTACAAAAAACCATTTATGGATTAAATAGAACTTCTAGGTAATGGAACATTCATTGATAAATCCATAATGTAATTTGATTTCATAAAGAATTAATATGATCCTTCTGTCTACAGAGGGTTTAGTGGAAGTGAAATCATTTTTTAATAGTATATGTCATTGACATATTACTGATAAGAAATGAAATAACATCTTATGATCAGTTAAAGCATGGTTGAATAAATTATTCTCCGTAAAATACTTGGGAAAGGAAGAAAATATTCTTTGGATTAAGATCCATCATGATAGATCCAAGATATTTCTTGGCCTAAGTCAGAAAAAAATTGAAAAGATACTGAAGAGATTCAAGATGGAATAATACAAGGGGGATTATTACCGGCATCACATGACATTTGTCTTTCCAGGAAGATGTGTCCTCAGACACATGAGGAAAGAAATAGAATGGAAAAAATTTCTATATGTATTGATGATTGGTTCAGTCATGTATGTTTTTCTATGTATAAGTATAGATGTTTTCTATGAATTATGTTTTGTAGGATGTCATCAATCTGACCCAATTTACCACTATTGGATGAAATTCAATACTATCCTTAAGTATATGAGGTGTACTAAGGATATGTTCCTAGTTTATAAAGGATATGAGGAATTGGTCATCAAATGATATTAATATTCTAGTTTCAAAATAGATCAAGATGACATGATGTCATAAACAGGATACATATTCACTTTTAATGGAGGTGTTGTGAGCTGGAAGAGCTCAAACCAGGTTGTGGTTATAGATTCTACAGTAGTGTCTAAGTATATTTCAGCTTATGAAGAAGCTAAAGAAGTAGTAGGGATGCACAACTTCATTTAATGGATTGAAATAATACCTATAAATAAAGATCCTATCACACTCCATTGTTATAATACTGTAGTAGTGGATCTCACAAAAGATCAAAGTTCACAATGGTAGAAGAAACACACACTTTAGAAGTATCATCTCTTGAGGCATTTTTCTCAAAGGGGTGGGGTTACAATGAACAATATTTCCATGGAAGATAACATGTCATACCCCTTGAATAAAGCCTTCAATTGGTAGAAACATGATTATCATGTGAGGTATAGCATTCTGAAATTCGTAGGTAGTTTTCTCTATTCCAAGTGGGAATTTTTTGGAGTTGGTATCCTAAGACCAACTATTTTTACATTAATTATATGTATATTATTTGTATTGAATATTAATAAAACTTATTATTAAATAATATTTATTGTTCTTCATGACTCTAATGTAATAATTTCCTAGAGTATACATCACATTAATAAGGTCATAGTTGTTCCCTACTATAATGAGAACCTTGAAAAGATATAATGATATTCTTAAATATAGTTATAAAGTCAGATAAAGTACTATAATGGGACACTTGGTATATAGAATGCATGGTGTAAGTACTCATTAGATGATGAATCTTTTTCTCATGAATTTCTTACTTCGTAATCTCCAAGATGGGGGATTATGGGAACCAAACCACCAGTAGGGATTCCGCATGTTTTTGTGTCATCAAACATTCCTATCTATGAGTGTGTATAATGGTACTTAACATTAAGATCATCATTAATGAATTTCATGAATCGTACACTTATATCTTCTAATGAAAACCATAATTCCATATGTTCATGGTGAGGTAGGTCACGTTGGGTGTGTCACAATTAACATGCCATTAATGGATAAGTCAAGGAAGGATTTGTCCCTTCCATATTTATGGAAGTTGATATCTCCAGCCTTTGATTGGAATAGAACCATCACATTAAATTCTATGTCCATGGTGAAATGATGTGTTTATTTCGTATATTCAAAGAAATGTGTATCAAGAAAATAGGTTGGTGACACATATGTAAAACCTTCTTGATGAGATATCGTGATGGGGTAATTATATTACACATTGAGAGTTAATATTTGGTTTTCATCACTGAGACATTAAGTTATTTATCTTGGGTTCCTTGACCTGTTTCCAGGTATTAATCTTAGACTTTAGCCAAGCCTGACTAATTCCAACAAAAAATAATCTTAGAGGGCCACACAATAAGTTTTTATGATGATCTTGATTAAATTTTATTTGAATTTAATTAATTAATTAAATATTATTATCAAGAAAAAGGGATAATTTTATTCAATTTTTATCAATCACAAATATTTATTGATGAATAAAATGTATAAATTAAATATTTATTTAGGATTTTAATAAATTCTAGAGGAGTTCGAACGGACAAAGAATGATTTTGATGAAAAATATTAATTAACAAGCAAGTTAAATAATATTTTTTATTATTCAAGTTGGAGTGTGAAACAAAATAATAATAATATTATTATTATTATTATTATTATGTGGCATGGGGTTTATTAAGGATTATTATATTATTTAAGGTTTATCATGCACTAAAATAATAATTTTAACATAAACCCTAGATCTATAAATAAACCATTATGTCTATTGTGTATGTCATCCAAAAATTGAAACTTGAGAATCATTACACACAATGAAACTCCCTCTCAACTCCTCCCTTCTCTCTTCCTCTCAAGAATGAGAAAAGATGGAGAGATCCCTTCAAGATCAACCAATAAACGGTCGACACGAATAACACAAGACAACCGACTTGTCATGCTAGCACCTGAAGATAGATTGGCATTACTCATAGATCAAAGGATCCTATATGGATCACTGTTAGATGGATTTTATACTCAGATCCTCACATTGCAATAAAGGCAATCCAAAAGGGTCTTTTTGGACAATCAGCATCTACATCAAAGAAATAATTCTCAGATCAGGTATTTGTTTCTTCCAATATTAAATAAATTAATTATAAATTTGATGTGTAAGATATGCACTTGGGGTTCAGGAAACTCAATATTAAAATAAATTGTAATATATCTCCCATCTCTACTCACCTCTATTGTTCCCTGAACCTACACGGATGATGGGTGATAACACACCCATATCTCTTTCGAGCCATCTACCTGAGATTATTTAGTGGCCACTCACGACATCATCAACCTAATGATCCACTTTATCTGTTTGATAACACAATAAAGACAATCATATGGCTGAGTACCCATCTTCCCCTATTGAAAATAGGATATATGACTGAATGATGGGTGTTATCACACCCATCCCTCTTTATAGGCTACCCACCCGGAAACACATTCATTTTTCCCTACTCTACTTATTGTAAAATTCATTGAGAAATTTTCTGGTCCCATCAAGTCACATGAAACCCATCAAAAGAAGTCCCATGGGCTATTCTTGCATGACCTATAGACCATGTGTCACAAAGATTGAATAAATATTGCATGTCCTGAAGGCCCAATCCATGAATAGAAATCCCAAAGATACAGAACCCAAAGTCCCAAGAAACACCGTAGTAGAACCTACCCAAACCACTCTCAAGCTAGGTCATCACCTCACAGCATCCTCCACCACCACTGTTTTTAACTGCTAGACTGACACTGAACACCCAGCACCAACTGTGCAACCTCATACCATTACCACCTATTGAACCACTAAATGACACTGACCACCTAGTAGCATGAAACACCCGAGTGTAACCTCCCTAAGTACCATAGATCAACCCCAACCACTCACATGTCACTCAACCCTCGTTCCATCATCGCCTGAAAGACACATATCGAGGATGACCACCCAGTAGCCACAAACTTACAACCCGCATCGATAGTAGGGAAACGAGAAATCCCATATCGGAATCACAAATAGGTCTAGAGTACAGGTGGACCTTCACACCAGACACTGACCACTGACCCTGATCTTGCGCCAAAAACCCAGTGATGGCATCACTACCATTAGATCTGATGTGGAGGTATCAAGATTTCATAGATAAATGAAGCTCTTGAAGTTACCCAAATTTTCTGACAAGAAACAAACCCACAAAGGGGGATTGATGAAGCTGATTAGATATCACTAGGATGAGGAGGGATGACAAGGAATAAGTAGCATAAAGAGAGGATCAAAGGGTGAAATTGGGTTCTCTATTTCTAGGAGAAAGAAACCCTAAGTGGAGGAGAAACATGCTTAAGACAACATGCTAGGTGAAAACAGATCCATCATCTCACCATAAGTGTAAACATAAGTTAAGTGAAGGTAAAACACAGTTATGTAATGGTAAAATAAAGTTATGTAAGGGTAAAAAGAAGTTAAGTAAGGATGAAAAAATTTATATAAGGGAAAATATAAACTTTTATAGGTTAATTTAGGGTAAACTAAAGTTATTTAAGGATAAAAAAAAGTTAAGTAATAGTAAAATAAATTTTTTTAATGGTAAATATAAGTTTAGTAAGGGTAAAACAAATTTATGTAAGGGTAAATAGATAATTGTACTAGTTAAGTAATGTTAAATTAAAGTTAACTAAGGGTAAAACAAAGTTAAGTAATGGTAAACTGAAGTTATGTAAGGGTAAAAAATAATTAATGGTAAAATAAAGTTGTGTAAGGGTAAAAATGGGTTAAATATGGGTAATACAAAGTTATTTAAGGGTAAATTAAAGTTATATAAGGGTAAGATGAAGTTATGTAAGGGTTAAAAGAAGTTAAGTAAGGGTAAAAAGAAGTTATATAAGGGTAAATAGAAACCTGTACTGGTTAAATAAGGGTAACATAAATTTAAATAAGGGTAAAAAGGTTAATTAATGGTAAACTACAGTTATATAAGGGTAAATAGAAGTTAAGGGTAAAAAAAGTTATGTAAGGGTAAAAAAAGTTATGTAAGGGTAAAAATAGTTTAAGTAAAGGAAAAAAAGTTATGTAAGGGTAAATAAAAACTTTTACAGGTTATATAAGGGTAAACTAAAGTTAAGTAAGGGTACAAAAAGTTAATTAAGGGTAAACTAAAGTTATGTAAGGGTAAATAGAATTTTATTAAGGGAAAAATAAGGTTATATAAGGGTAAACTAAAGTTATGCAAGGGTAAATGAATGTTAAGTAAGGGTAAATCAAAGTTATGTAAGGATAAACAAAAACTTGTATAGGTTAAGTAAGGGTAAACTAGTAAGGGAAAAAGAAGAATAGGGTAAAATAAAGTTATGTATGGGTAAACAGAAGTTAATTAATGGTAAAAAAAGTTATTAAAGCATAAACTGAACTTATATAAGGGTAAAAAGAAGTTAATTATGGTAAAATAAAGCTATGTGAGTGTAAAACAACTTACACAAGTTAAATAAGGGTAAACTAAATTTAATTAAGTGTAAAAAAAATTAACGGTTAAATAAATCTATGTAAGATTAAACAAAAGTTATGTGAGGGTAAAAAAATTATTTAAGGGTAAACTAAAGTTATTTAAGGGTAAAGAGAAGTTAATTAAGGGTAAAAAATTTATTTATGGGTAAAAATAAACTTGTACAACTTAAGGGAAAAGTAAAGTTAAGTAAAGGTAAAAAATGTTGAGTAAGGGTGAAATAAAGTTATGTAAGGGTAAACATAAGTTAATTAAGGGTAAAACAATGTTATATAAGGGTAAAATAAAGTTATTTAAGCGTAATAAAATGTTAATAAAGGTTAAAAAAAGTTATTTACTGGTATATAGAAAATTATATATGTTAAGTAAGGGTAAACTAAAGTTAAGTAAGGCTTAAAAAAGTTAAGTAAGGGTTAAAAAAAGTTAAGGCTAAACTAAATTTATAAAAGGGTAAAAAAAAGTTATGTAGCGGTTAACTAAAGGTATGTAGGGTAAAATAAAGTTATATAAGGGGGAAAATAAGTTAAGTAAGGGTAAGAAAATGGTTATCTAAGGGTAAAGTAAAAATTTTACTGGTTAAGTAAGGGTAAACTAAACTTAAGTAAGGGTAAAAAAATTAATTAAAGGTAAACTAATGTTATGTAAGTGTAAACAGAAGTTAAGGTTAAAAAAAAGTCATGTAAGGGTAAACTAAAGTTATATAAGGGTAAAAATAATTTAAATAAGGGTAAAACAAAATTTTTTAAGGGTAAATATAAACTTTAATAAGTTAATAAAGGTTAAACTGAAGTTAATTAATGGTAAGAAAAATTAATTAAGGGTAAACTAAATTTATGTAATTATTAAATAAATTTATGTAAGGTTAAAGAAAAGTTATAAAAAGGTAAAATAAAGTAATGTAAGGGTAAATATAAGTTAATTAATGGAAAAAAGTTAAGGGTTTACCAAAGTTATATAAGGATAAGCAGAAGTTAAGTAGGGTAAAAAAAGTTATGTAAGGGTAAACTAAAGTTATTTAAGGGTAAACATAAGTTAATTAAGGGTAAAAAAATTTATCTAAGGGTAAATAGATACTTTTATAGGTTAAATAATGGAAAAATAAAGTTAAGTGATGATAAAAAAAGTTAATTGAGGGGAAACCAAAGTTAAGTAATGGTAAAGTAAAGTTATCTAAGGGTAAAAAATAGTTGAGTATGGGTAAAAAAAGTTATATAAGGGTAAGATAAAGTTATGTAAGAGTAAAAATAAAAAAAATATTTAAAGGTAAAAAAACCTTCATATGATAAATACGGGTAAAATAGAGCTAAATAAGGGGAAAATAAAGTTAAGTAAGGGTAAACTAAAGTAATGAAAGGGTAAAAAAAGTGATGTAAGGGTGAAAAAATTATTTAAGGGTAAAAATAATCTTGTATAGGTTAAGTAAGGCCAAAATAAAGTTAAGAAAGGGTAAAACAAAGTTAATAAAGGGTAAAATAAATTTCTCTAAGGGTTAACATAAGTTAATTGAACATTAAAAAAATTATATAAGGGTAAACTAAAGATATTTAAGAGAAATAATAAGTTAATTAAGGGTAAACAAAGATATGTAAAGGTAAATAGAATTTTATATAGGTTAATTAATGTTAAACTCAAGTTATATGAGGGTAAATGTAATGAACCAACCAGTATCACCTAGACAAGCCACCTAAACTATCTCGTCACAATTTGGTGAGGTGCAACAAGTTAACAAAAACAAGTCTCATATATAAAAAATAAGAAAAAAACTTGTGTACAATAGATAATAATATATAAAACATCCAAGAGACATAAAATCAAAACCAAACCTTCTAAACAAGAAAAATATGTAAAGATACAACCAAAAGTCTCCATGTGGCCAACCATCACCTCCAAACCATCATGCTACAAAGAAAAAGGAAACAAGAGAAGTTGGAATGCAATATGATTCCCTTACCTTTACCTAAAAATTAAAAATATATCTACGACCAACCAAAGATAAAAGTAAGGTGTGATAAAAAACCCCAATATCATTCCACCATAGAATCTATACAAAGTCAATATCAAGAATTCAGCGGTTCTAGATTTAAAAAAAATATATTTTTATAAATCATTTTCATAAATCAAAACCATTTTTAAATCATAATTTTGTTTTCATAAAAACCTTTCATATTCACAAGAGAATGAATATGAAATTTACATTTTATAATCATGAAATAATAATAAATACAATACATGGGCACTCCATAAGATGAACATGTAAGCAATATAACTATTTCACAATCCATCATGTAAAAGCATGTGAGAAAATAACCAACACACAATCCATCATGTGATAATTCATAATAAATGGCGATGCACACCATTTTGTCTCTAAAATACGGGTATACATACTATACATAAAAAAGAAATCCCCAATCCAAGACTATAGTGGATCCAACTTGTATAACCTCTAGTGGAATTACATACAGAAAAGTGAAAGAAAAGATCAAGTGAAAATATACACACTATGAGTGGAATGTCTATTACCGACATATATAAGGTTACCCAATGTGATAAGTTTGTACAAAATCATTTAAAAAACATGTTATAATTTTTTAAAACATTTTCAAAGAAAATAAAATCTTTCTCAAAGCTTGAAAACTCATTTTATACCAAAACCTCCAATCAATAATTTTATCAATCACTTGGTGTGCACAAAAACTTTTATACAAATAAACCATTTTAATCAAAATTAAATTCAATTAAATGAATAAACCAAATGAATTTATAATAATAAGAAGAAATTCATAGAATTAACCCTTTCTATAGAGACACCTCCCTCTATAATGAAGGTAAAACTAATTGCCTTCTAAAATGGAGACTGGGGAAGAGTAGATCAGGTCCTCATGATCCTAGATCCATAAGAAACACATAAATCTACTATAAAACCCCTTATATCCGTAATAAAATACCCTATTTGGTTTCACAATATTAGAGGAGAAGATATCTAGTGAGGATCTATGAAGAAAGGGAAAACTTGATCAATAATGAAACATTCCTTGATGAGATAGATCAAGAATGAAGGGAAATCACCAAGAATCCAAAGGAATAAGTCTATAGAGAACTAGGGAAGGATTAAGCTAAGACAAAATCAGATTAGGGATGATTATGTATAAAAAACCAACAAAAAAGGGTAAAAATAAACTTTTTAAAATCTCAGAGTATCACACACAGTTATTCCTCACTATTAGAAAAACTTTTCACCAACTGTATATGGATATTGACTCCTTAAAAATACAATCAACATGGTCTCATGGGTCAAGACGCATGGTTTTGTTCAAATAATGTCTCCCCCTTAGATAAACACCCATACCCCACATGGTTTTCCTTGGTGAGCCACATAGTTTTTTTAATCATGCTCAAATCATAAAAAAACCCCACTATTAAAACACAGAGCCATACCGCATGGTTACTACACAGATTTAACTAACCATGTTCCAACCATGTGCATTTTCTATATCCTCCAAAACCTTCATTTTAAACCCAAGTTACCCTAAAACCTCTAGAATGAATTTAAATAAAAATTGTTCTTAAATAAAATCATACATGAGATCCCGTGGGATTTATAATTCTCTCCAAATTGAAATATTTATATCTCTATAAATTATTCAATATCCTATACTCACAAAAAGAGAAGGCCATTAATGCCTCATCAATGAATCCCACTCTCACATCTCAGGGTTATCCCATCTTCATTACCATAGTACTCAAACCAAAGGAATCATTTTACCATGCTGTACATTATCCTAACAATCCATAATCTAAACTGGTTGATCAATAATGGTGGTATCAGGATCAAGATCAACATCCTCCCATTCAATCACATGGGAAGGATCTAGTTGACACCCCTTCATCTGGTAAACATGAAATACATTGTGGATCAAGGTCAAATGGGACATAAGTTTCAACCAATAAAAAACTTTCTTAGTTGTTCCATGATCTTAAAGGGGAATACAAACCATAGTACCAACTTACCCTACTTACCCAACTGGTGATGTCTCAAGAAAGGTGGAACTCTAAAGAAAAACCTAATCAACAACCTCAAACTCTAAAGGTTGATGACAGCAGTCTGCATAGTATTTTTTATGAATCTATGATATGAACAACATATTTCAGTCCAATTGAATCTTTCTTCATCTCCTAAATAAGACTTATCCCTTCCAAGGACCGCTCTCTCAAATATTCCTAGCATAAGGGAGATCTATATGGTCACCCATACAATGATTCATAAGGAACTATATCTATTGAATCCTAGTAAATTTTTTATAGGAAAATTCAACTAGAGGATTTTTTTTCCCAAGATGCATCAAAATTAAGAATGAAATCCTAGAGTATCTCCTCAAGAACCTAGATAGCCCTTTATGTCTGTCCATCCATCTTTGGATGATATGACATGATAAATTTAAAATGGTAACACATCACCTCTTGTAATACTTTCTAGAATATATATGTGAACCTCATATCCCTATCAAAAACAATCTTAGAGGGAACCCCATGAATTCTAACAATCTCTTGGACATACAATTCTCTGAGATTTTCCACATTCACCATCTCCTTGATTAAGTTAGTAAATGAGCCAATTTTGTAAGTCGATCAAAGATCACTCAAATTGCATCCTTCCCACGAGTATTCCATGTAAAAATAATGATTAAGTACATGGAAATCCCATCCAACTTCCATACTAGATTGGGTAAAGGTTAAAAAAATCATAAGGTCTCTAGTGTTCTACCTTAATTTTCAAATAAGTGAGACACCATGATACGAAATCTGCAACAAAATACCTCATCCCAGGACACCAATACCAACATATCAATTCATGATACATCTTTTTATTCCCAAGTTTCATAAACCTACAAGATATATTTCTACTATTAATTAACTCCTACCTCATAGAAATCGGAACAACCAACCTACTACGAAAGCACAATTCTCAATTGGGAGACCAAAACCACTCACCCAAGGTCTCCCAACCATGAAATATTTTACTAAAGTGTTTTCACTTGGTGGATTTCACTTTCTCAATCCAAAAACACTCATAAAAATATGATTCATTTTTTATTGAAACCAATAGAACTTTTCCACCAACTTATTTCACTCTCAGGGTCATCTCATAAAACAAACTCATCAGTGGACACTCCTCAACTGATTCCTTCATGACTTTGGTCAACAATTTTCTACTCAAGGAATCGACGACCACATTTTATTTTTTTAGATTATATGAAATATAAAAATAAAATGTTTCAAGATAATCAACCCATAATCTCTATCAAAAGTTCAAATCCCTCTGATTGAAAATATATTTCTAGATATTATGAATGGAATACACTATAAACCAATCCCTAAAGACATAGTGACATATCGTTTTGAGTGCATTCATAACCACTACCAACTCAATATCATGGGTAGGTTATTTCTTCTTATTAGGGAATAATTGGGGAAATTAATATTTTACAATATGTTTACCCTGAATCAAGATACATCACAAACTCATACTAGAAGTATCTCATAAAACGTCATAACCTGAACCTGGCTCAAAAAGATTCAAAATCGATGCTAAATTCAACCTTAACATTAGTTCATTAAAATATATCTTATATTTTTCATTCCACTAAAACTTTAAACCCTTATAGGTTAAATATATCATCAGAGATATAAGCTTAGAGAAATCTCGAACAACCCATCTATAGTAAACATCCAATCTCAAGAAGATCCTTATCTCAAAAATATTTCTGGTATACTCACAGGACATAATTGCCTATATCTTCTTAGGATCAACGAAGAATACCCTCTTAGATAAAATATTTCTTATAAATTTCACTTCCTGAATCCAAAAATCAAATTTAGAAGGCTTTCCAGATAGATGATGTTTCCCCGAGGTTATAAGAATGATATCAAAATGGTTCACGTGCTTCTCCTATAACTTGAAGTACACTAAAATATTATCCATGAACACAACAAAAAAATATTCCAAGAACCAATGAAATATCTTGTTCATCAACACTATAAATAACACATAAGTGTTAATGATACTGAATGACATAACTAAAAACTCAAAATTTCCATAACATCTACTAAATGATATATTTTGTATATCCTCTTCTTGGACTCTCAAATATAAGTACTTTAACTAAAGTTCAATATTTAAAAACAAACAAGCCCCTATAATCTAATCAAATAGATCATCAATACTGGGTAAGGGTTATTTATTCTTAACAATCACATCATTTAACTTTCAATAATCCACGCTTAGTCTAAGGATTTGGTCTTCCTTCTTAGAAACAATGATAGGTGATAGTTGTGGTGACATTATAAGAAAAACAAATACCTTAGCCTCAAGGTACACAAGATGGAATTTAACTTCCATAAAATTAGTTGGTTCCATATGATAAGATAAAATAAAAATAGGAATCATATCATGGAGTAGTCCAATGGTAAACTTGAACTATCTATATGGTGGTAAACTATAAAATCATCTAGAAATATATTGGGGCATGCACACACCACTGTAGAATGTATACTACCCAAACAAAGGTCAACATCATCCAAAAAAACTCCAAAAACTTGAATGTGATTACGTCAGCATATGGAACAATAGGCTCGACCCTTCCCAATAAAGAGTCCCACTCACCTTGAAAACATGACTAACCCCATTGAAAGATAAAAATTGAACTCTATGGTTATAACAGTGTATATAGTCCTTAACAATGATCATCCAATACATGATAAGTATCAAGTTTAAGATGTCAAGATCAAGAACTAAGAAGTCCCACATCATATCAAAATCATCTATCACCACCTGACATGTGGGAAACTTGAAACCTCATTTATACCTCTTTACCAAAGGCATGAAAAGATAAAAAAACAATATAAGATCTAAAAAAATCCAAACACGTCAGCTAACTTTTAAGATATAAAATAATTAGTACCACTTGTATCAAATAAACCTACCACCATAGAATATGAAATAAACATCGTACATCTAATAGTAGCATCCCTAATTTATATTCATCTATAACATACTCCTTATCATAAATACATTCAGTCTCATCTCCTTCTTAATCTTTCTAATCCACATGAGCATCCCCCTTTACCTGAGGATAAGAACCACCTCCCTTGGAAGCATCAATATGAACCTGTGAACCCTTGGTGCGAGTGGATCCAAACTTACTTCCCTGGGACATCCTTTCACAAAAACACATAAGATAACCTATTAGTCCTCAATGATTACAAGTATTAGGAGTTTTCATATAGTTAGTCTTGGTATGAACACTCCCTTCACATTGGTATCAAACAACTTGTTTTTTCCCTAAAAAATCCCCTAAAAATGGACCAGAATAAAATTTTCCACCATTTTTATAGCGACCTAGGCTTAATATACATGAATATTACATAAATTTAGATGAATATTTAGAATATTAAAAAAGTACATTCCCAAGAACTATAATATTTTAGTGTCTTTGGAAACTTGGAACCAAACCTTCTAACTTGGTGAAAGATCTTCATTGTTTCCCACAAAGATCATCCATTTTAGTACTTCTACTTAAAATGTTTCTTTATAACTTGTGGAAAATAAACATAATAATAGGTGAGATAATATGATTAGTAAGGGTAAATAAAGGATATATATAAGCATAAAATGAACATAATGTTATGAGAACATGATAATGAAATTTGAATGTCATACACTACATATTAAATATCATATACATGAGTCATGTCATAAATATTGGAAGTTTATAATAAATGAATCATAAGGGAATCAAGAGCATAATCTATGAAAGAATAAAATAGGAATAATACATGGAATTTACGGAATAAAAATAAGCATATAAAATAATATGTCAAGGATACCTACCAAGACCATCATAACAGTTTAGGATTGGGATAATCACCCATGTACCTTTTTTAGTCTTGGTATTCCCTTCTATATACCCTCTTATTCTGGACTTATGATGCTATCTTGTGTACCCTTTTATTTCGGTCTTGTGATTCCCTCCTGCGTACCCTCTTCTTTCGGGCTTGGGATGTCCTATTGTTTACCCTCTTATTTCAAGATTGGGATTCCCTCCCATGTAACCCCTTGTTTTATTCTTAATATTCCCTCTCATTTCAGTATTGGTATTCCCTCTTATGTACCCTCTTATTTCAGGCTTAAGATGCCCTCTTGTTTTAAGATTGGGATGGCCTCTTGTGTCCCTCTTGTTTTGGGCTTAAGATTCTCTCTTGTTTTGAGATTGGGATTCCCTCTCGTGTACCCTCTTGAGCTCATAAAACATTTATCATTACCAAATTCCTTGGGGGAAGATATAGGTCTCACCCATAACATAATGAAATCATACATACATATGTCACAAAATAAAAAAACATCCATCATTTCATGACCCATGAAAAGAGTTGGGTTTTAAAAACATTAAATCATAACAAATTAAATGAAATGTGTATCATTAAAATTTCATGACATCATAACCTATGTAAAATTTATAGGTTTCCTAGTGATTTCATCAAAGCATAACCCATGAAAAGAAGTGGGTTCCAAAAGCATATAACTCGTTGAAGAGAAATGGGTTTTGTAAACATCATTCTATCAAAACATAAACCATTAAAGAAATAATATTAATGGTATTCTTAGATAATGTTCTCAATAAAGCTTAAACTATATCAATGGATTCCGTATTAGATGGATAAGGATTTTTAAAGACCACTTGGAGCATTTCTTAATGAAAATAGCCTTTCTTTGAATTCACTTTTTAAAACATATAACATATTCAAAATCCTTTTATTTAAAAAACACTTTTAAAACATATAAATAAGATTTAAAATATTTTAAAACATTTTTTTAGGAAAATATATGTTCTTATTTAAAAAAATGGAACATAAAACCTTATAAAAACCATATTCTTTGAAAGAAAACATGAAGACATTTTGAAAAAAAACCTTGAAAAATTATAAAGGAGTATTGAAAACATTTTAAAAACATTTTTCTTTAAAAATACTTTTAAAAATTAAAAATAATTCTTGAAAACATTTTGGAAACCCTTTTCTATAAAATTGCATTGAAAACTTATAATGAAAGATGGAAATCATTGAAATATATTTATTTGAAAATAAACTTTTGAAAATATATAAAGGAATAATTGAAACTAATTTAAAAAAAATTAAACCTATAAATTTTTTGAAAACCTTTTTTAGAAAACATGTTTTTGAAAGAATACAGACTTCCAACTGAAGAGATAAATAAGGTTGGGTTTTTTTAAAAACGTTTTCTTAATCATATTAAGTACAAAAGAATTGTAAAATGGTACTTTTAATTGAATATGACATTAATAAACATAGTATGAGTAAATTCATTAGAGTTATTAATATATGGATCATAATATTTCATCAATATAATCATAATCATAAACAATCTTGATAAACAATGATATTGTAGAACAAAAATCTTACCACTTTGGTAAGTTTAAATCATAATACCCATGGAAGAATAACATTGAATGAAAATTTTAATATCATGAAAAGAATGATACTCATGATATAAAATTTCATAGTGACATTATATACACCTTATAAAATAATATAGGTGCATAGCATAACATGTTTCTCAAAGAAGGAAAATTGAGACAAAATTACCTAACCGATTTTGTAACTTTCAAACTATAAACCCCATGAAAGACATATAATTAAATGGACATTTAAATACCAATAAATTCAAGTATAATGATAATATAATAAATTCATGGTCTGTATATACACCACAAAAAATAAATGATTGGTGAACATGGCATGTATCTCACGGATATAAAAAGTGAGATGAGAAAACCCTTACTACTTGAGTAAATTTAGAATTATGATCCCTATAAAATAATAACATAAGTTATAGATTTTAATATCATTTAATAATGTAAATTATTGATATAACATGTCATAGGGAAGTATATACATCACACAAAATAAGTAAGTGGTAAATATGGAATGTATCTTCCAAAAATAAAAAGTGAGATGAAATTCCATTACCTTAAGTCTTGACTTTATTAATACATGTTCAAAAATATAAGTTTATTGTACACATATCAAATAATAAGTGGGAGGATGAACAAGGAGATTTCACCATAACAGAAGCTACACAATTTGAAATAATGAGAGGGTATTACACTTTCCATCGGGACAAGCCTATGCATGCATGGGATAGCCTAGCCAAACAGCCATGCGGAGGTGGAGAGCTGATTTCACGATGAAGATTCTGGGGAGGAGCAGTTCCAAGTAGTTATTCTGAGTTGTATGTAATGTTTGAAGCCTATGGGAAATAAATTCCTCTAAGGCCTATATTACATGTAATACTTATGCCTACAGGCCTTGTAAGGGTTCCACTGCACCCCTTGAAAGGTGGATTATCAAAAATCAATAAAAAATGAAGGCCTTCGGGACATTGGATGGGTAATATATGCTTTGTTTTTCATATATGTTTTGGATTGTTATTCTTGATCCTTTTACATATATAATGATTTAATTTTTTCTAGAATTTAAACAATGATATAAATATCATATATATTTATTATATATGCATTTATAATAATATATAAAATATAGAAATTTTAAATGTAATACACTGATCACAGAGACGGTAGGCCGTAAGTATGCATGAACATTGTTTCTGTTTTATTATCGTATTTGAACAAAGAAAATAAATTACATATATGTGTATATAAAAATATAATATCATTAAATTATAATTATAATTTCAAATATATAATATAAGTTCACTAAACTCATCCTTAATACATTTCACGTAAATAGTGAACAAGTCACATCACTTTGAGGAGGTGGTAGTCCACACGCCCACAAACAAAGTTATCGTATTTAAAAAAATAGAAATAATGAAGTTATATTTTATAGAATAACCCAAAAAGAATAAATACATCATAAATATAATATATATCATATAAAAACAAATTTTCCATCATAATTATCAACAATTAGACGTGGTAAAGGAAAAAACGAACAACATTGTTTTGTGAGATGGTAGTTCACCGTACACAAGAAGGGTAAGTTTGTTACCTATTGGATGGAAGTATGTGTAAATGTAGGTTTAAACATTAGAATAAAAACATATTAATATATTTAGGATACTTAGTTTATTATATAATCATGTAATAATAATAATTGATGTGGATGATAATTAAAAATAAAACAAAAGAGCTAGAGAAAGGATGTTACCTCTATTTTGGGAGATTATTTGAGTAGCTTTTGGGTGATCCAAATGGATTTAGTGGTGTTAATAAGTGGGAGGGGTGAGTTCCTTTTTATGGTGGAGGAGGAGTGGCATTATTGTAAATTATTAAAAAGGGAATTCCATCCACATTTTTACCATGTAAAGTGGATCCAATAATAGTAAAAATTATTAAAAATGGATTATATGGTAAAAATATTTCCATTAAATGTATTTTGTACAAGTTTATAGGTTATTTTGGACCTTAGTTTTAAGTTTTAGTCCTATGTTAAGATAAATTTCCCCTTAATCACTGTAATTAATTTTAGTTACTTTCACTAATATTTTTAGTCAAAATCTAAGTCAAAATTATTAGAAACTATAAATTATTATAATTCCAAATATTTAATCCATTTTTTCAAATTCAAATCATTTAAGTGGTAGAAATCAATTTAAATTTAATCCCATGGATGGGATGACAAATTATATTTTTAAAGTAAAAATATTCAAATTTTTTCTAATTTTTTATATCTAATTTCAATGTGATATTGGTTCCAATTACCTAAATTGGGTTAAGTGATGTATAATTTATATAATTATACTTTAAAAATAAATTAAAACATAATTTAACTATATAAATAAATTAGATGAAAAAAAAGTTCTGAATAAAAATTCAATGTTTTTCACAATTCATGGAAAACTGAAACTTCTCAAAAAAATACAAAAATTTAAACAAAGTAAATTTGGATATTCCTTTTTAAGAAATTAAGTTTATTTTTTCAAATAAAAATAATAAAAGTTTCAAAAATAATATTTAAAATGGGTTTACTATTAAAAGGCAAAAAATTACCTTTTAGAAAAATACATCTATTTATTCATAAAATTGGATTTATTCTTATCTTATACCTATCTAATATATTATATGAGTATAAATAATATTTACTGAATATATAATGTATAAATTTTATTGAAAAAATTAATCAATTTTTTTTTAATTTATTGAGATCAAATTTTCTTTTTAAATATAAATATATTTTTCTTAGAAAACTAATTTCATTATTTTCAAATTGTTCTTACATTCACTTCTACTAATTGATGACCAAAAGATTCATTTTATATAAAAGTCTAAATCATATTTTGACAATTTATTTAATCTTATTCATAAAATCCATTCCAACGGTTGGTGGTAGATATAATAATATTTTAATAATAATATTAATATTATACTGTAGTTTAGTAAAACTCAGCCTTGCGTGGGATTCAAGCTATCAAAATAATTTATAATTGTGTATAACACAAGACAAATATAGTGTTGTGTGTACTAAAATCTAATATTAGTGTTGTTTGTAGTTCACGCATAACTTAGTGTTGCATGAAATTAAAGGCAAATTTAGTGCTTTAATATAACAAAAGATATATTAATTGTTGCGTGAAATGAAAAATATCAAAAAAGATTAAATTAATTCAAAAATAAATTAAAAAAATATTTGGGTGTTACATTATACCCCACTTAAAATTAAATTTTCCCTCAAAATTCATCTGAGTTATCAGTGTTTTAAAACTTGAAAGTTTATTTCATAGAAACTCACATCATAAAAATAAATACTAAAACTTCCTTTAAAAAGGGGATGTTGGAAATATAACAGTTTCCCAAAGAAACTCATAATTAGGTTTCAATATAGGAGAACATAGGTTTCAAGTGAAACATGGACATGGAAGATAAATCTAACTATCAAGTTCTGATGAGAGTGATAGAGAACATAGTTAGTATAAAGTTAACAATCATAAATCCATAACCCAACGAGTCTTAAAAAAGTTCATTGATATCATAAAAAATGATGATAACTTGACAATATTTTATTGCGAGACCCTTTTTTCTAAATTTGATGAATTTTCATGATAATATATACTTTCTTTATTTTATCACAATATCATTCTTTTTTGTTCCTTGATCAATCTCTATTTTATCTCTTATTCCAAGAAATGAAGGTGAATTTTTTATTCCTAAAGCATTAGCAGATCATGATATATATAAATATAATGATAAGTAATTATACCTTTATATTTTTATCATCATATAAATATGGTTATAATAGGTTATCTAACATTCATAAATCCCCATATGGTTAGATAATACTTTAATCTCAGAAACATCATTTGAATTTTATCTTAAACCATCCCATAAATGGTTAACCATATCACCCGTATAGAAGATGAAGGTTAAAAAATTATAAATAAGGTCACTAAATCAATTTAACATTAATCCCAAATTTATCATAAAGTATCTCTTGGATGTCACATTCCAAACATGTGAATACCTTCATCGTATATTCTCTTAAAACATGGTAATAACCTAAATTACCATAAATCCTTTTTGAAAACACCCATGATTCCTTATTACAAAGATTACTAGCTATATTCCTTAAATCCAAGAAGTTGTAAACTTAATCCATGATAACATATACCACTTTTTCAGCAAATCCTTAATCAATACCGATGTTATAAATATTATCCAATTTACTTTATCCATATTATCACATCTTTGTCCATATAAAATATCATTTTCTCATCCTTAGGGACATGTTAAGGGTTACCTTACCTTAATGTAACCTTTCCATTAAATAAATTTTCTAGGTCTTCAGTATAATTTAACACATTTTTGAAAATACTTAAATAAAAAAATCTACAAACAATCCTTTTATACTCCACGATTCATGTAACATAATCTTTGAATACCAAAACATATACACTTCAATCATAAAACTTTATTCTTAAACAATTACTTCGGATTCATCAACTTATTACTTAATATCTATTTCCTAGAATATGAAATATGAATTATGTATTATGGTTCCTAAACCTCAATATAATCATTCTTCTTACATTTAATGTAAACAATACTAGAAGAACATCCCATACCTTTCATATATCTTTTGTAGTCTCCTTATCTTTAGCAGTATATATAATACTTGTACAACCTTACTAATTCTCTTTATGAGATTTCCAATTAGGAAATAAATTTGTATAATTATCATACCTTCTGCATCTAAAACATTCAATGTTAACCCAGTTCCTTCTAGTTATTTCTATTGACTAAAATCATAAATCATAATGTAAGAAAAACTTTTCATAGCAGAAAACCACATAATCATGAAAAATTACTAATAGGATACCTAAATCATGAATCATGATTTTAAATATATGAAAAATTATTCTTATACTTGTATAAACCCCTATAAATTCCTATAGAAATATTATTAGGAATCTCGCTAAAGTTTTCTCATCCTATTTTTCAAAGGTTGAATAAACCTTCCCTTTGATACCAAAAATTGAGACCTAGGCATAACATACATTCATATTCCATCTATTTAGATAAATATTCATCATATTACAAAAGTAAATTCCTAAGGACCATAATATTTAAGTGTATATATAAACTTCAAACAAAATATTCTAACTTGAAAAAATAACTTCAATGTTTCCCCCAAAGATATTTCCCTTTAGTACTTCTACATAAAATGTTTCTTCATAACTGAGGGAAAAGAAATATAATAAAGTGTGATCTCAGATGATCAGTATGGGTAAATAAATTATATATGTAAGCATAACATGAACATAATGGTATGATAACATGAGAATAACATTTTAAGATCATACACTACATATCAAAGATCATAAACATGAGTCATGGAATAAAGATTGGTTGTTCATAAGACAAGAATCATATAGGAATCAAGATCATAATCCATAAAAGAATAATGTAGTATTAAGAAATTGAATTTTTGTAAAACACATAAGTACATAAAATCCTATATCAAGGTTTCCTACCAAGACCTTCATAACATGTTAGGATTTTGCTAATCACTCATTTAACTACTACGGGCTTGGGATTCCCTCCTGTGTACCCTCTTATTTAGGGATTAGGATTATCTATTAGGTACCCTCTTTTTTTATGGATTGGGATTACATCCTATGTACCCTATTAATTTGGTTTTGGGATGACCTCTTATGTACCCTCTTGTTTCTATATTGGGATTCCCTCCCATGTACCCTCTTATTTTGGGATTAAGATTCCCTCTTGTTTCGGTCTGGGGATGACCTCCCATGTACCCTCTTAGATCGTGCTTAATATGCTTCTTATTTTGGGCTTGGTATTCACTCTGGTGTTCCCTATTGTTTTAGGCTTAATATGGCCTCTTTTTTTATCCTTGGGTACCCTCCCATGTACCCTCTTGATCCCAAAAAACATTTATTGTTACCCAGTTCATTAGAGGGAGATATAGGTCTCGCCCGTCACATAATGAAATCATATGTTCATGTTCCAAAAAATAAAAAAACATTCATCATATCATTACCCATAAAAAGATATGGGTTTTATAAACATCAAATCAAAACCTCTGAAATGAAATGGGTATAATTAACATTTCATCACATCATGATGTATGGGAAATAGATAGGTTTTCTAATACTTTCATCAAAGAAAAACCCATGAAATGAATCAGTTTCCAAAATAATATAACTCGTGGAAGAGAAATGGATTTCATAAACATCATTCCTTCGAAACATAAACCATTCAAGAAATAATACTAATTATATTCTTAGATCATATCCTCAACAAATATTAAACTATATAAAATGATTCCATCTTAGATGGAGAATTATTTTGAAAGATCACTTGGATCATTTCTTAATGAAGACAACATTTCATTGAAATTAACTTTTTAAAACCTAAAACATATTCAAAATACTTTTCTTCAAAAAAAATCTTTGAATACATATAAATTAATAATTAAAATATTTTAAAATATTTATTGGGGAAAATATAATTTCCTCTTTGAAACAAAATTCTTCTTAAAAGATAAAACCTTTTCAAACCAATTTTATTTGAAAATAACCTTAAAGACATTTTAAAATATTTTCCATTTAAAATTTATAAAGTAATCTTTAAAAAATTTTGAAAACCTTTTTCTTTAAAAATACTTTGAAAAAATAAAAATAATTCTTGAAATCATTTTGGAAACCCTTTTCTATAAAATGGCTTTGAAAAATTATAAATAAAGCTTCGAATAATTGAAATCTATTTATTTTAAAATGAGATTTATTAAGATATGGATCATAATATTTCATCAATGGAAGCATAATCGTAAACAATCTTGATAAACGATGAGATTGTTGCAATAAACTCTTTCCACTTAGGTAACTTTAAATCATAATCACCATTAGATAATAATGATACATGAAAATTTTAATATAATTAAAATAATAAAACTCATTATATAACATGTCATAGTGACATTTTATACACCTTATAAAAGAATATAGGTTCATAACATAACAAGTATCTCCTCCAATGGCCCGAAGGCCTTCATTTTTTATTGATTTTGATAATCCACCTTTCAAGGGGTAAGGTGGAACCCTTACAAGTCCCGTAGGCGTAAGTACTACACAGTACGTAGGAATTTGAGGAATTCATTGCTCGTGGGATTCAAACATTACATACAACCCAAACTAACTACTTGGAATTTCTCCTCCCTAGTATCTTCATCGTGAAATCAGCTCTCCACCTTCGCATGTCTGTTTGGTTAGGCTTTCCTGTGAATGCACAGGCTTGTCCCGATAGAAGGTGTCATACCCTCTCATTCTTTCAATACTTTTAGATTCTTCTATGGTGAAATCTCATTTATCATCATTCTTTTGGAGCTTGTTCCTTATATATTGTTTGTTTTTCATCTGTACTTTAAGGTGGCCAGAAGGACTTAAGGTGGCCCAAAGGCCTTAAGGTGTCCTAAAGGCCTTAAGGTGGCCTGAAGGCCTTGAGGTGGCCTAAAGGCCTTACTGACCCAAATTCCTGGGTGGAACGAAGTCCTTAAAGGACCTGGGGACCAAATCGGTGGCTTGAAGGCCCAAACAGGGGAATAGTCCCGGCTGCTACAGTTCCAAACAGTACCTGCTACAATTTCCACTACAGTACCTGCTACAAAAACTGCTACAGTTCCCACTATAGTACCTGCTACAATAGCGGAAATTATTCCTCTGCCTGGATTTGATCCCGGGTCACCTGGACGCACTTAAAAATTCCTCACCAACCAAGCTAAGGCTCATGTTCCATAATAAGTATCTCAAAGATAGCAAATTGAGACAAAATTACCTAACCAATCTGGTAAATTTCAAACCATAAACCTCATGAAAGATATATCATGAAATGGATATGTAAATACCCATAAAATTAAGTATAAGTGTCATAGGATACATTCATGTTCTATATATATACCATATAAAATAAATGAGTGGTGAACATGGCATGTATCTCATAGATATAAAAAATGAGATGAGAAAACCCTTACTATTTCAATAACTTTAGAATCATGATCCCCATGAAATAATAACATCAATTAAATATTTTAATATAATTAAATTAATTAAATTAATTATATAACATTTCATAGGGAATTATATACACCACATAAAAGAAGTGGGTGGTGAATATGTCATGTATCTCACAGAAATAAAAAGTGAGATGAAATTTCATTACTTTAAGTCTTGACATTCTTCATACACATTAAAACCTCCTATAAATTAAATATAAGTTTATTATAAATCTATCATAGAACCATATTATTATATATAATACCATATATGATTTGGTTATGACTTTTTATTACCCATTTATTAACAACTCCATGTTAATGTTAAGTTTTGGGTAATATCCAATTTGTTTTTCATATATGTTTTGGATTATTATTCTTGATCCTATAACTTAAATCATGATTTAAATATTTAAAGAAATAAAAAAATAATATAAAAATAATATATATTCTATATATATTTATTTATAATACTCTATAAAATATATAAATATGAAATTTAATACACCGTTCATAGAGACGGTAGGTCGTACATATGCATGAACGATGTTTCCATTTTATAGTGGTATTGAAATAAATAAAGTAAATGTCACATATATGTGTGTATATATATAATATCATTATATTATAATTATTATTTCATATATATCATATAATTTCACTAAAACCATACTTAATACATTCTATGTAAGGTGTGAACGAATCACATCGCCTTGAGGAGGCGGTAGTCCACACGTTCACAACCGAAGTTATCATATTTACATAAAATGGGAATAATGAAGGTATGTTTTATAGAATAATTAAATAAGTATAAATAAACCATAAATATAATATATATCATATAAAATAGATTTTATATCATAATTCTTAACCATGAGAGGTGGTAAAGGAAAAAACGAACAACGTCATTTTGTGAGGCGGTAGTTCACCGTACCGAAGAACGGTAAGTTTGTTTCCCATTATATGTAAGTGTGAGAAAGTGTACATCGAAACCTTAGAATAAAAAAACATCATAATATTTATTATAATTATGTTATTATATAATAATGTATTAATAATAATTTATGTCGAGGAGAATGGAAATAAAAAAAGGAGCTTGAGGAAGGATGTTACCACTTCTTTGGTTAACTCCTTTTGGTTTGCACCAAAGGGATTCCTTGGATAGATTTTTGTCCAAAGGGAGGATTATAGGATGAAGGTATGGATGTTTTGAGATTAATTTATAATATTTTGGGTGATAAAGAGGTCTTGATAGGTGTGAATAAGTGGTCGGGGTGAGTTCCTTTTTATAGTGGAGGAGGAATGACATTCTTGTAAATTTTTGAAAAAAGAATTACACCCACATTTCCCCATGTAAAGTTACTACAATTATGGTAAACATTATATAAAATTAAGTATAGGGTATAAATATGGATATGAAATGGATTTTGGACAAGTTTATAAATCATTTTGGCCCTTAAATTTAAGTTTTATTCCTTTGTTAAGGTAATTTTCCTTGCAATTGAGCATATTAATTTTAATTACTTTCACAAATATTTTCGAAACAAAACTAAGTTAAAATTATTATAAATTATAAATTATGGTGATTAAAAATATTGAATCTATTTTTTTAAAATCAAATCACAAAATTTTTAATAAAATAATTTAAATTTAATCCTGCAAATGGGGTGACAAAGTGTATTTTTAAAGTAAAAATGTTCAGAGGTTTACTAAGTTTTTATATCCAATTTCAATTTAAAATTGGTTAAAATGACCTAAATTGGGTTAAGTGATGTATAATTAATATAATTATACTTTAAAATCAAATTAAAACATAATTTAACTATATAAATAAATTATATGAAAATGTAGTTTTAAATTAAAATTTAGTGTGTTTTACTATTAATTATAAAATGAAACTTCTAAGAAAAATACTGAAAATTTACCCAAAGTAAATTTTGATATAAATATTTAAAAAATGAATTTTATTTTTTAAAATAAAATTATAAAAGTTTCAAAAATCATATTTAAAATGGGTTCACCAATAAAAGGTGGTAAAATTACCTTTTAGAAAAAATACATTTTTTATTCTTAAAATTGGATTTATTCTTATCTTACCCCTATAAACATATCAGATAAGTATAAAAAATATTGATTGAAAATATAATATATAAATTTTGTTTAAAACATTAATCAAAATTGGTTCTATGATTTATTGATATAAAAATTTTGATTGTAAATAGAAAAATAGTTTTCTTAGAAAAATAATTTCTTTATTTTCTAATAGTTCTCACATTCACTTCTACTAATTGATAACCAAAAGATTAATTTTATATATATGTGTAAATAATATTTTTACAATTTAATTAATATTATTTATAAATTCCAATCCAATGGCTAAGTGGTACTATAATAATATTTTAATAATATTATTAATAGTGTATTATAGTTTGGTAAAACTCTGTGTGGGACGCAAGATATCGAAAGAATCCAGAATATGTGTAACAAAATCCAAACATAATGTTTATTGTAATGAAAGATAATCTAATTATTACATTTAGTGAAATATTAACTTGGTATTTTATGAAATGAAATTCAAACATAGTTCTTTCATATAACACAAGATATATTCATTGTTGTGTGAAATGAAAAATATCAAAAAGGATTAAATTAATTCAAAAAATCACAAAATATCTAGGTGTTACACTTGTTCTTACTTTTATAGATAGAAGACATACCTAGGCTAACAGTTTCACCAATTGAAGCTCCACCCAAACCAATATTACTAGATATGTATGCCTCTTCCAAAGATTCTTTTTTGACTACCTCCATAAAGGTTGAAAGGAACATGAGAATAAACAATGACTGAATATCATCTGTCACTCCCAACTCAAACAATTGATACCTTAGGTGCCCAATAGTGACTAGATCTAGTTCCAAATATACTAAATCAAAAAAATAGTTCGAACAATTTAGAATGGTATGTTCCCATTTCCCCAAGGATAGAAACTCTTGGGTCTTTGCCGCATGTAACGTCTTTGGGTAAAACTATTGGTTGAAGATCTTCTTGAAATAAGTATATGTAATTCATAATTAAACTTAGCTTAAATAATATAGTACAACTATATCCTTCCCAGTACCTTGAGAATGTATATGTAAAAAACCACCTTAGAGTTCTCAAGAGTCTTCAAGAAGTTGAAGATCCTTTCAATCCACTATATCCACTCCTTATATTCCTAAGGTCCTTTGTCACCATGGAATATGGGTAGATGCTACTTAGTTAATTTTGGGTCATGATCCGCCACACATCTAGGGTTACCTACACCTTTTTGAAAAAAATTATGAATTGTGTGGATTATAGCTTCCACTAAAGAATGATCCACTGGAGGATTTTCTTGTGGAACTTGTCTCACAGTGTCCTCACCTGGATTTTGAATATCCATTATAGGAGGAATCATATAATAAACACATGAAAATAAGTACTAAACTTCATATAAAATTCCAAAATCATTTATCTGACTTCAATAATTCACTTAAATGCCTTAAAAACTATAATTTAAAGAAACGTGAATTTACTGATGAAACTTAACAATTTAAAAATAAACAAGTACATTTTAATAAAATCCATATCCAGCTCATTCAAACAACCTCAAAATTCAGGTCTCAAAATTGGTAAAAAAAATCATCCACCTATGGTAAATTAAGTTCAAATATGGATGTGAGCTAGATAGGAACCCTCCCACACTTACTACCTGAATCCCGATGGTCCTAACTCTAGTCTACCCAAGACATGGAATGAAACCCATATAGTATTATCACACTTTGGGCTGGGTATGCCTCTTTGATACCATTATGTAATTATCCATCCCAAATCAACTAGAAAATCCACCCAAATCAGCCCATCATAATGTGGTGACGTGAAACAAGATAAAAAAAACAACTCTTGTATATAAAAAAATAAGAAAAAGAACCAGAGTATAATACATAACAAGAGATAAAACATCCAAGATACATAAAATCAAATCCAAACTATCTAAACCTAAAAAATATGACAATAAAAGACTAATAAGTCTCCATGTGACCAACCATCGCCTCCAAATCATACCACTTTGAAGGAAAAACCAACAAGATAATCCAATAAGGTACATGATGCCCTTCCCTTTACCTGAATCCTAAAAAATACATCTACAACTGCCCGAAGGAAAAAATTAGGGTGTGATAAAAAAAATCCAAGTAATATTCCTCCATATAATCTATACAAAGTAAAATATCAATAATTCATCAGTTCAAAATTTAAAAAATAAATTTTTACAAAGAATTTACATAAATGAAAACCATTTGGAAATCATCCTTTAGGTTTTATAAAAGCCTTTTATATTCATAAGAAAATAAATATTACAAGTACATGTGATAATAATGAAATAATAATCAATACAATCCATGGTTATATAATAAAAAAATAATGTAATCAATATAGTAATGACACAATCCATCATGTGGAATCATGTGAGAAAATAACCAAGACAAAATCCATCATGTGATAATCCAATCATAAATGACGATGCACACCATTTAGGATCTAACCTATGGGTATACATACTAGAAATAAAAAAGAAAGGCCCAATAAAGACCTATGGTGGATCCAACCAATATAACCTCTATAAGAATTACACACACTAAAGTGAAATAATACCTTAAGTGGAATTACAAACACTATGAGTGACAAATATATTCCAAACACACCAAAGGTTACACAATGTGATAATTGTTTCCAAAACCATTTAAAAATCCATTATAAAAATTTTGAATTTTTTTAAAGAAAAATAAATCCACTTCAGTGCTTGAATACACATTTTTAAACTAATACCATCATTCAATAATTTCATCAAACACTTGATGTGTTGAAACATTTTTAAAGAAAACCCCCTTTAAAAATATGATTTCTCCAAAAATCCATTTTAATCATAAATAAATTAAATTAAATGAATAAACCAATATTAATTACAAGGAAAATATTCAATTCATAGAATTAACCCTTTGTATAGATACACATACCTCAAGAATAGAGGTAGAACTAGTCGCCTTTGAAAACGGAGACTCAGGAAGAGTAGATCTGGTGCACACGATCCTAGATCAATAAGAAATGCATAAATCATATATAAATACACTTATATCCTATATAAACATCCCCCTTGGGTTCCAAAAGATGAAAAGAGAATATATCTAGCAAGGATCTATGAAAAAAATATAAAATCAGATCAAGAACACAACATAACTTGATGAGATCCATCAAGAACAAATAGATATCACCAATAATCCTAAGAAAGATTTTTCTAGAGGATTTTTGAAGGATTAGGTCAAGGAAAAATGATATTAGGGACTGATTAGGCATAAAAATGACCAAGTGAAAATGGTAAAAACCAAATTTCCAAAGGCTCAGAGTGTCGCACACAGTTAGGCCGCAATATTAGACAAATCATGCACTAACAATGTGTGGCTATTATCTCTTTAAAAACACAAAATTCATGGTATCTTGAGAAAAGTTGTATGGTTTGGTCAAACTATTCAACTCCCTTGGAAAAATACCCATACCTTGCCTGATTTTCCCTGGTGACCCGCACTATTTATTTAACCACGTTCTAACTATGAAAAACCTCATTGTTAAAACAAAAATCCATACCAGACGGTTACCTCACAAGTTTTATTAATCATGCTTCAACCGAGTGTATGGTATGTCTCCTTAGAAAATCTCTATTTTCAACTGACATTCTCTAAAAACCACTAGAAAAAATTTAAAGACAAAACAAGATTAAATTAAAGTGTACCTAATATCTAGTGGGAATTACAGTAAAAAAAGTTAATTAAGGATAAAATAAAGTTATGTAAGGGTAAAAAGAAGTTAAGTAGGGGTAAAATAAATTTATTTATAGGTAAAATAAATTTATATAAGGGTAAACATAATTTATGGTTAAAACAAAGTTATGTAAGGAAAACCATAGACTTGTACATGATATTTAAGGGTAAACTAAAGCTAATTAAGGGTAAACTAAGGTTATGTAAGGGTAAACATAACTTAAGTATGGGTAAAATAAAGTTATATAAGGGTAAAATAAATTTATATAAGGGTAAAAAAAAGTTAATTAAGGGTAAAAAAGTTATATAAGGGTAAACAAAAATTCTTATATAGTAATTAAGGGTTAAAAAGTTAATTAAGGGTACAAAAATTAGTATGAGTAAACTAAAGTTAAGTAAGGGTAAAAAGAATGTAATTAAGGGTTAAAAAATTTTATTTAAGGATAAACTAAAGTAATTTAAGGGTAAAAAGAATTTAAGGGTAAGAACAAGTTATGTAAGGGTAAAAAGAAACTTTTATAGGTTAATTATGGGTGAACTAAAGTTAATTAAGGGTACAAAAAAGTTACGTAAGGGAAAACTAAAGTTATATAAGGGTAAACATTAGTTAATTAAGGGTAAAACAAAGTTATGTAAAGGAAAACTAAAGTTGTGTAATGGAAAACATAAGTTAATTAAGGGTAAAAAAGTTATGCAAGGGTAAACTAAAGTTATATATGGGTAAAAATAATTTAAATAAAGGAAAAAAAGTAATTTAATGGTAAACAAAAACCTTTATAGGTTAATAAGGGTAAAACGAAGTCAAGTAAGGGTAGAAAAAAGTTAATTAAGGGTAAACTAAAGTTATGTAAGGGTAAACATAAGTTAAGTAAGGGTAATAAAAAGTTATATAATGGAAAAGTAAATTCATTTAAGGGTAAACATAAGTTAAGTAAGGATAAAATGAAGTTATGTAAGGGTAAACTAAAATAACATAACATAATATTAACACATAAAAAAATATAAATATGAATTATATTAACATGAAAACTCTAAAATTTATTAACATGTACATATTTTAAAATAATATAAACATATAAACTTGTAAAAAAAATTAATTTAATATGAACATAAATACTTTTTAACTATAAATAACTACAAAAGTGATAAAAATATAATTAAAATATATATAAATAATATTTACTATTTATACATACCTAATCCAAATCAAACATTATAAAATGAAATTAAATCAAAAGGGAACAATCTTACCCTAAAAAACTTGAACCAAATAAATATAAATAATATTAAATAGAACCAAACTAAATACAATATAACCTTAAAGAGACAAAATTATAAAAATATGTATGAAAACAAATATGAATCAAATCATGTATTGAGTGTAACTAAAACTAAAATATGAATTGAATGAATATAAAATGATTAAAATTAAACTAAACCAAATTGTATTCATCCAAACTTAGTGGAACTAATAAAAAATAAATTTGACCTAATATAAGGGTAATATCCTCAATTTTTATTGAATATTAAACCTTATTTTTTTAATTTATAAAAAAATTTATGTTGAAAAAATTTAATAAAAGCACCATTTGATTTTATGGATTTATTAAATGTAAAAATGGGATTCCAAGACTTTCGTAAAGGTAAATACATTTTTCTTTACTTTTATAAGGGTAAAAAACTTTTTTCATAGGCTACGTAAGTGTCAAAGAGGTTGTGTAAAGGTAAATACCTACCCACATAAGGGTATGTTGGTTTTTCATACACAGTGTAAGGGTAAGGATAGTGCTGCATAAGGGTACTGGCTGATTAAGGGTACCTGCATAATGGTAAAAGGCACTACATAATGATAAGGTATGAATTTTTTAATGGTATTTTTCCACATAAGGATATTTTTTAATGGTAATAGGGGTTGAATAAGGGTATATCTTGCACTATGTAAAGGTGTTAGATCATATAAGGGTAGTTGTGTAAGGGTAAACTGAGTCTTAAAAATTCCATATAATGGTAAATTGTCACATAATTGTCATTATGTAAGGGTAACAACCCTTTTCTGAAGTCGTGTAAGGGAAATCGTTGTTGTGTAAGGCTAAACCCAAGTTACCCTTATATAGACCATACCACTTGAGTAAAGGTAATGTTTTAACCTATTTTTATTGGTTTTTCCTCTTCTTCACCCCAAAACATGTTTGTAACTCCCTCTAAAAACCCAAAATTTTCAAAAATAATGGTTTTTAAATATTTTGGTTTGTTTCACCTTAAATCAATATTTATGGATGAAATTGAAACCCTCTAACTTCAATAAATGATTAAAACAAAATTAATTTGATAAATAAATTTATGGTTTTAATAATCATGAACCTATACACGTTTTTTTTTAAAAATAGTTGAAACTTGTTTCCCTCTTTTTGGTTAATCCTTTGAATCTGAGCAGCCTAATGTTTCTCATTTTCTAGTTTGGTAAAGCCTTCTAAGAACAATAAGACCCCTTCTTCCAAATTCTAGGTAATATAAAACCGATGTCTCTTAAACCTCTTCCTTGATGCAATGCCTATGAGAGGTAGTTCTAGGATTGTTTATTTTTCTATTATTTAACCATTCTTGTGTAATTATGAAATAAACCTTAAGGAGAAATTGAATAGGGTTTTCCTAAAAAATGATAATCTAGAAATAATCAAATATAATGAAAGACAAATTATCCCAAAATATAATGAAATAATAATAAATGGGTTACCACATTTATATTATTAAAGAGATATAGAATATTATCACTTGTAGTTTTATTATTATTATTATTAAATAAGAATTTATAACATGTTCATTGGAATGTTATGATAATTTGGAAATTATCTAAGAGAGAGAAAACTATTATAACATGTGATATTTTATTTCTTTTTAAAATAAAATAGTTGGAGTTGGTGCTAAGATTATTGATGAACCTTTAATTTTTACATGTCAGCAACTATGATAATAAGGCCCACAATGAGTTTTTATTGGTTGTATAGGTTTTCACTACAACTTTTGAACCACATTGAGTGGTGTATCCTTGATATTGACATCGACAACTTAATGTAGGAAGTTCCTTAACTATTGGGACTCTTGTTTACACTTTTCAACATGATATAATATTTTTGTTTTAATACTTGATAATTATTCTTGATTATGATTTCATGTGGGTGTTTTTATAGCCTGTGATAATCTTATGTGATATTTGATGCCATGAGTGCATACGTATCTTGTTTAATAATTTTTTATGTTGATAAAATGTTTCTACTTTACTTATGATGATATTTTATTCTTTCTTGTGTATTCTACCCTATTATATAGCCCTTTTTTGAATTGTTTTTGGAGCCCCAGGAAGGTAGACCATCATGACATATTTATCCCTTAAGTGGAGTGCACATGATTTGTGACGATAGAAGTAATTGACCTAAGAAAAATGTGGATACATGATGATTCCATGGAATTTAAATGTTTAGGATTCACTTGATGCCCGGATTATAAGTACCATGTTATTCGATGCCCAGTGAGATGTTGAGTTGTAGCACCCCAACCCCAGATAGCCCAGAGTTGGTGTCTGCTATCAATTACATTGGTATTATTACATGGAATCAAATCCCAAAGGACCGAGAGTTTAGTAGTCTTGGTAAACAAGATACATACATGATAAAAGAATACATTAATTACAACATATTTTTTTAATATTTCAAACAAAATAACTTTGAGGATAAATTTATTCCATCTAGTAAATCCCTACATGTCTATCATAGTACACTTCTTGGATTCCGGGGGAAAGAAACATAATAAGGGTAATCTCAAATGCTCAGTAAGGGAAAAATATAGCAGATGAAATAATGAATCAATAATTATTATTATTATGACATGTTAAATAACTGAACTCACATGCCATACAATCAATAAACTGATAGGGAAGTGCATAAAAAATATAGTAAGGTAATAACTAGAAACAAATGCCATTCAAATAACTAGATAAATAAAAATAAATATGGAAAGGTAAGAAACTAAAGCGCATTCCATTAAATCAATGAACTAAAAATGAAATGTATCTATAGATATGTTGATGAAAAATCACATGGATAAATAATAACTAAAACTAATATCAGGGAAATTATTTCTTAATAGAAGTCATGTCTAAGGCATATGAAAACATATAATGTTAAGAACTTTCACAAGATGGTATAAAACTATGAACAAAAACCCATTTAATTTTAGCAACTTATTTATCTTATGAGAACCTATCGATACATCGAGAAGCTATATAAATTTTGGGCTCCACCCATCATTACCATTCCAAATCATTCCTCATATCGAATAATAAAAATAAATAATATATCTTATCAAATATCCTTATTGAATAAAGAATACAAAATTATCAATATTTCCCCAAATAATAAAATAGCTATCAAAGTAGACACCATATTTAAAATGGTATAAGGATTATGAAATAGTAATATCTATGATAAATGAAATGGATAATTAGGGGAAAATTCAATTTTAAATTATCATAGGATATTGAATATTTCAAGGGTAATAACAAATGATTCATGTGAATGTGAATATTATACTTAGATAAATCAGTAATAAACCATCCATAAAAAGAATAAGGATGGTATCAATGAAACAAATATAAAGTGGCATAAAAATAAAGGTTTGTCGTTATTGATGAATATAAATACTAAAAAAATATCTTTTAAAATAATTATTGAGGAAAATATCATTTTGTTTTGTAAGAAGTTTTGAAAAAACTTTTTCTTTATAAACCACATTTGAAAACATTTTCTTTAAAAATAAACCTTTTATACATGCAAAGGAAGCTTCAAATAAATGGCAGTGAGTAAATCCATACTTATCGTATGAGGTAAAAGAACATTACTTTCACATGGTTAAAGGTTAGAAAAATTTCTTGTTCAAAAAGAGACAAGATGATTCTTTTGAAAACATTGATAAAAGAAAAACATGGTAAAAATTTCTTTACTAAATAATTTTAAAAACATTTTTAAAAACATTTTAATAAAACATGGTTTTTATATGAAAAAAATTTCTCCGAATAAAGAGAGAAACAAAGTTAGGTTTTCTGAAAAACATATTCTAAAACATTTTGAGTACCAAAGAGTAGTAAAATTTTATTAATACTTGAAAATGGTCAAGAATAACTAGAGAGAAAATTAAAGGTTTTATTGAACAATGGTCATATAATTTCATTGAATGGAAATACCATTGAATGATCCTTAAAGTTATTATTGATTAAAATAATCATTAAAAATTCCAAATTATCTTATACCACTTTTAATGTAACACCCCAAGCTTCCACAGTACGTTTCCCTTTGAAGCAACTTCAAGATTCTAACACACTGCGACCAATCAAATAAGTAGTTATGAATAGTAATACCCACTTTTTGAAATTTTATAAATTTTATTTTTCAAAATGGATTTCATTTTTGAATTTGGAATATAGAAATTATCTTAGGGTGAATTTTTGGTATTTTTCAGAAAACTTTCAATTTTTAATGAATAGTGAAAAACACTATGTTGTTGGTTAAAACTGACTTTTTATTTAAATAGTTATTTATTTTATTTAAATTTATTTTTGGTCAAAATAGATACATAATACCTATATAAGTTCAATTTAATTCAATGGATTCATTTTATAATAAGTTTAGATATATAAAAATTTTATTGAACTTTTTACCGTCTTTTACCCACCTCCTAGAAGCATTTGCAAATTTGCATAAAACATAATTTTACTACTTCTCTGAGTTGAATTTAAAAAATCTGAGAGACATGGATAACATCAGTAAGTAAAATTTGGTTCAATAATATGAAAATAATTTTTGTCGAATAGCAACTTTTGACTTTTATTTACCACAGTTAAAAGTAAATAGGGTAATTAAGGGTAAAAATGATATCATAATTACCCTAACACGTGTCCTAATTTTATTGTATAAGTATAATTAGACCAAAAAAGCCTTAGGAATAAAATATGACCCACTTTGGTATACTTGGATTAGATTAGGACATTTATTATTATTTTATTTAAAGAAGAGTTAAAAGAGTTAAATTCAAATTTTAATAACTAAACCATTTTTAATATAGGTTTATACATAAGATAAATTAGACTATAAATATTCATTATAAAGATAAAAATATTTCCTACATAATGGTAGTATATTTATAATTTTTAGACATTAAATAATGTAATTTATTTATGACACAATGATGATACAGTAATTACCTTATTAATGAAAGATTAAATTAATTGATATTATAAATATCCAAATAAATGTAATTTGAGACTTTTGATAAATTCCACTACTTTTATAGGTTAATATGACATGTTAGGGTTAATTAAATAATTTTATTTCTAAGTAATCATATTTTTATGATTTTCACAAAAACCAAATACTAAATAGTTTCAAAATTGACATAATTGAGTTTTTAAAACAAATACTATATTATTAATTGATATAATATTCCTAAAAATATAAGGTTCAGCCAAAGGAATTAAATTAAGTTATATATATTAATAATTAACCACTTGGGGTTTGATTGGAAGTTTATATTAAGTTCATTAACCATATAATATAAAAATACAAAGATACATGGTAAATGTCAAAGTATTTAACTAAGAGTTAAATCTAAAAAATAAGGTTAACATAGTGACCTAAACCTGTCTAAAACCTATTTGTTGAGAGTTTTTTGACCCATCCCCACCTTATCCTTGAAATAATTTATTTTTAATCCATTATAAACCGAAAAAGATTTTATTATAAAATAATATTTCAAACTTTTCTTAAAGTGACCCTCACCTCTCTTATAAAAGGGCACTTCCCCTTCTCTTAATTTCACACCTCCAAAGCCATTTGTCTCATCAAAACCCTGCCAAAATATCCTCCAAACTTCCCTAAATTCATCTTAGAGGCCTTACTTTGGTCATAAATCCAACCTATGGAGCCCTTTTGATCAAATCAAAAAGAACAACCCGAAGAAGAGGTAAATATTTCATCACCTCTTTCAATTTCTTTTCTTATTCCACTTCATCTTTCTTTTTTTTCATTATAAAATAATAAATCCAGTATGTTATATATACTGTGATGTTATTATAAAAATTTTACAACCGTATTCATTATTTTATCCATCATATGAATGAAAAAGTCATCATACGTGCGTACGTATGGCTTACCGTCTCCACGTCGTGGTGTAGTTGTTATTCAATACATTATTATTTTTGGATGCATAAAACAATGATTTATAATTGATATAAATAATAAATATAACATGTTAATTATTATTTATATATGATATACCATCCAATTACATACGATTTCACCATCAACATAATGATATTGTCGCTTGTACGTATGTACGGATTACCGTCTCCACGAACGTGATTAGATTCATTCCTCATCATAATCATTCAAGAATAATTTTCATTTTATGTTTAAAAATAATGTTTAATAACTTAATATCATTCTGGATATGAATAAAATATATCCTATCCATAACAAACATGGCTTATGTAACTGAGCATATAAAGTAAAACAAATCAGTTAACACCTGAAATGATGATATTACTAAAATATTATTAACAAAGCGATATTAGAGGATCATATATGATATCATATTTATGTATATATTTTTTTTATAATTTAATAACAATTATTTAACTATTATATAGTAGGTTAACATACCCTCGACCAAGGAAAAGTACAAGGTAAGGGTTAATTCTACAATCTCTTTACTTATCTGAGGTTGTTAATACGTAAGTATCTACTGGGACCTCTTTATCATCCACATCCGTGTTTTCTTAAAAATGTAATTCAAAACATTTTTACTATTCACTATACTATGTCTTAAATTCATTTATACCCTTATTTTACCTTATATGTTTTTAAATGAATCTTTCTGTCATTTTCCAAACAAGGTACTTTATGACATTTTTGACAAAATTAAGGTAAGAATGTCTTTTTTTAACTTATACAGCGAGTGCGGATATTTTCCATCATTATAACATCGTCAAAGCTTCCCATACAAGTTTATAAGAATATTTTCAAAATAAATGTTCTCTTTTATAATTATATTACTTTTAAATGATTTCAAAATATAAAGAGATATTTCTCTAAAAAAGTTTTGATTTCATCTATATCAACATCCTTTGATGGATTTTAAGCTTGTTTGATGTTGATTTATTTTGATACAAAACTTCCATATTTATTGAAGTTTTTGTGATATTTTTGAATTTGTATGTGTTGTTTTTACACCATTCATGGTTTATAGATAAAGTATTGACATTTTGTATTCTAGTTTTAATAAGAATTTTTATGTTATGTTTAAACCTTTTCATATGAGGAATGCATTGGACTTAGTAAGTGACGGGTGGATCCCACTATATCTCCTCGAAGCATCAGTATGTCTCATGAGACAAACTAGTGTCTTGGAACAAGGCCTTGACAAAATCTTATTTGTATTCTTGGCATAAGGCCTTGACTATGTGGTTATGAAGTCTGACATTATGAATTCCATCATTATGAAATTGGATATTGAAATTTCAAGTAATTCTTCGACTAGTAGAATATCCATGTGAATAAGTAAATAGAATTATTTGATTTTATATTACTATTATTATTCTGAAGTTTAATTTTAAAAGGCTTTTGTTTTATTCTTATACATTGTCTTAAATGTTTATGCTTATTTAGTAAAGTTTCTACTATATTGTTGTCCTTACTGAGCATCTGAGCTCACCCCTTTCTATGTTTTATTTTTTCCAAGATGTGAAGAAGTATTTAATAGTTGACTTTTAGGGATAGTCTAAGGATATTAGTGTGTTCAAAGGAGACAAAATGTTGTTGATGTTTTTATTTCATGATGTAATTTAAAACTTATGAATGTATCTAGTACTTCCAAGGCTAGTAAACTAATCGGTATTCTGGGACATGATTCCTTATATCATGCCAATGTTATATAATAATTCATCGACTCTGGGTAACTTGTGTTGAGAAATTACAGCTGGTATTAAAGGAATTTTAGTAGAAACATTGGAAACTAAATTTAGAAAAACTCTGATTAAAGAACACTACCCTAAGATAGACTTTGAGGATTAATATAGAATAACTTCCTATAATTTTTGTACTGTAGAGATTTTGTGAGTTTTATAAGAAATAAATCCTTGTATGTATACGATTAGGTAGAGGCATCTCTGGAATAGATGTACCTAGGGGTAAAACCTGAAAACACCGCTTTGAGCTAGACTCAAACAGGAACCGATGCATGACAACGGGCCTTGCTGCACTTTTGGTTATGACACTCACATGGGATATGATTATGATAATTCATATTTTCTTTAAAAATAGTTATGAAGTATTTATAATTATATACTTCCTCAAAGAATACATTTTTATTATTATATATTATATTCATAAACTGTTCAATTTATGTTAAGTGTTTTACAAGTTCGGAATTATGTATTGCAATTCATAAACTAATCTATTTTATGCCATTGTTTAGAAATGGAACCTAGTGGAAGGAATGGAAACTGTATCAACACACGTAATCCATCTAGGTATTTACCTCTTACTCAAGATAATTATAGTGTAGTTAGTGATGCAACTGGTGTTGATCATCTTATCACCATACTGGGACAACTCACACAGGTTATGAATAATAACCTTACCCGTATAGAGAACCATGATCCACAATATGGAGGATCAATGTTAGACTGATTCATGAGGAAACAACCACCAACATTCAATGGGACTATAAATCTATTTGTATCCAAGCAATGGATAAGTTCCTTAGAGAAAATATTTCACACTTTGGGGAGTAGCAAAAGGGAAAAAATTTCATGGCAGTTTATCGCATCACGAGAGATGCAGATCAATAGTGGCCATTGATTAAAAACACAAAGGAAGATGATGAAGTATCAAATATTGAATTGACGGAGTTTAAAGAGATTTTCCTAGAAAAATACTTTCCTTGTGACCATAGAGCGAATATGGAAAGGTAATTTTTGAGTCTGAGACAAAAGGAGGATGAGAATGTCATAAAATATGTGGCTAACTTTACAAGGTTAGCAAGGCATGCTGCAGATTATATACATAACTCAAGGAGTAATATTGATCGATTCTTTTATGGGTTAAAACCATTTCTTTCGTGAGAATTAGTCTCACAATCCTTCTTATCATACGAAGATATTATCTCATGTCCTATCAAGATAGAAAAATAATTCACTATGTCTTACGACTTTAAAGAAAAGCAGGAGAAGAAGAGATATGCTAAACACTCTAAAAATGAAAATAAGGGGAATAAGGGAACAATTGAATATCCATCCTATGGTAAATGTGAGAAGAAACACCCTGGTAATTTCCTGAAGGGAATGAGAGTCTATTACAAGTGTGGTAAAAAAGTCCACCAAGATCGTGATTGCAAGGGGAATAAAGAGGCTCTCAATGATGAATGCTACAATTTTAGAGAAAAGGTGCATTATGCAAAAAAAATGTCCTAACAGCCAAAGGAATTTACCTCAGAGAAGGCCAAGGGATCAAGGCCAAGCTTATGCGATCACTACTGTTGAGGTTGAAGCTCTGAAAGACATGGTGGCAGGTAATTTAATGGTTTCCCCATGTTTAGACAATTCTTTATTTGATTCTGGATCATCTCATTGTTTCATATCTTCCCAGTTTTCTAAGAAAGTTATATATTTTCAATTTTACTTAACAAGTGAGTTGTCAGTCAAAACTTATAATGTAAGTATCATTGCAATAATGTTTGTGAATAAGTTCTCATTAGGCCATATAAACATACTTTATCTGTTGATCTCATCGTTATACCCATGATTGAATTTGATATAATCCTTGGTATGGATTGACTTTCAGACCATGATGTGAAAATTTATTGTAAGAAGAAGGAGGTTACAATTCTCAATGATGATAAGGAGTACCTTATCTTTAGAGCAGAAGCGTCACCATCTGATTCTTATCTAGATCCACCCCCAGTAGATCTACTAAATTCAATTATTGGGGAGGATGAGAATGAAATAATTATGGGTGAGGAAAATAATGTTCGAATAGAGGACGTACCTATTGTGTAAGAATATATTGATGTGTTTCCAAAGGATTTACCTGGACATCCTCCAAAATGAGAAATTAATTTTTCCATTGATTTAATTCTTGGTTCAAGGCCCATATCAAAGACCCCTTATAGAATAGTCATTGTGGAATTAGTGGAACTAAATAAACAACTAGAGGAATTGAGTAATAAGGGATTTATTCACCCTAGTGATTCTTCATGGGGATCCCTTATCCTTTTTGTTAATAATAAAGATGGATCTATGAGTTTGTGTATTGACTACAGGGAGATAAATGCTATAACAATAAATAACAAGTATCCCCTACCTCGCATTGATTATTTATTCGACCACCTTCATGGAGCTCAATATTTTTCAAAGATTGACCTTCAATCTGGATATTATCAGTTGTGTGTGAATAAGGAAGACATTCCAAAAACAGCATTTCGAACCAAGTACGGGCATTACAAGTTTACAGTAATGCCTTTTGGATTGAATAGTGCACCCTATGTCTTCATGGATCTAATGAATATAGTTTTCAAGGAATATCTTGAAGACTTTTTAGTGGTATTTATTGATTATATTTTAGTATACTCAAAAAGCTATGAAGATCATGAAAATCACTTGTGAATTTTCCTAAAGACTCTTAGAAGAAATGAAATATATGGAAAGTTTATCAAGTGTGAATTCTGGATTCAAGAGATTTATTTTCTTGTCCATATTGTCTCTAAGGATGGAATCTATGTTGATCCTTCTAAGATAAAGTCAATCCAAGAATGGCCAGCACCAACGAGTATAACTGAGGTATGTAGTTTTATTGGTTTAGCAGGTTATTATCGGTGTTTTGTACAGAATGTTTCCTAATTTGAAAACCCATTAACCAAGGTCACATGTAAAGGGGTTAAATTTGTTTGGACAAAAGAGTGTGAATAATGTTTCGAAGAACTGAAGAGAAGATTAGTCAATAATCTTATATTGACTCTATCATCGTGGAATGATGGGTTTGTTATTTATAGCAATGGTTCAAAGAAAGGACTTGGTTGTGTCCTTATGCAGAATGATAGAGTTATTGCCTATGGATTACGACAGCTAAAAATTCATGAGAAAAACTATCCTACTCACGACCTCGAGTTAGAATTTGTAATCTTTTCTCTGAAAATATGGAGTCACTATCTCTATAGTGAAAAATGTGAGATTTATACTGATCACAAGAGCTTGAAGTATATTTTCTCACAGAAAGAACTCAACATGAGGCAAAGACGACAGCTTGAAATACTCAAGGATTATGATTTCACTATACACTACCACCTGGGGAAGTCAAATAAGGTGGAATATGCTTTGAGTAGAAAGGATCATGAAGTTTTGAATAAGATGAGAGTTGAAAGTGATCCTATTTTCATGGATCTAGTAAAGATGGATTTGGGAATAACCATGGAAGGTGAAACATCAATACTTTTTTAAATGGTTGCCAAAAAATCTTTACTATAAAGGATAAAGAGTTCTCAGACTGGTCACGAGGAGTTTCAAAAGTATATTAAAGCTGTGAAGGATGGGAGATTGAGTGAATTCATATATGAAGATGTAATTTTGAAATTTGGGAAGAGACATTGTGTTCCTAACATACCTGATCTAAAAAGGGAATTGTTGGATGATGCTCATAGTTCCAATTTCTTTATACACCCTGGGAGCACCAAGATGTATAGAGATTTGAAGGAACAATTTTGGTGGGACAACATGAAGAGGGAGATTGTTGATTTTGTGTTAAGATGTATGGTTTTTCAACAAGTGAAAGATGGAAGGAAGTGGCCTGGAGGATTCATGCAACCTCTTCCCATATCTAAGTGGAAATGGGATAATATTATGGTGGACTTTTTCATGGGGCTACCAAAGACTCCTAGAAGGAATGATGCAATATGGGTCATTGTTGATTGTCTAACAAGACAACACATTTTCTTACTATAATAGAAGATTTACCACTTCAACTTCTGGAAATAATGTATATTAATGAAGTTGTAAGACTCCATGGTGTACCTCTATCAATTGTTTCTGATCGTGATCCCCGTTTTACATCAAGATTCTGGAAAATTCTTCAGAAATCCCTAGATACTGAAATTCATTGGAGCACTACCTACCTCCCTCAAACCAATAGACAATCAGAACAGACTATTCAAACCTTAGAAGACATGTTAATATATTTCTCACTTGACTTTCATGGTATGTGGGATCAATATTTACCTCTGGTAGAATTTTCCTATAACAAAAGATTTCATTCAAGTATTCAGATGGCACTATATAAAGCATTATATAGAAAGAGATGTTTCACACCAACTTGTTGGGATGATGTTGGTGAAATAAAACTCGTAGGCCCAGAACTTGTTGAGGAATCGATGGAAAAGGTGAAGGTTATCCAAACCCACATCAAAGAAGATCAAAGTAGGCAGAAGAGCTATGTCAATAACTGAAGGAAGGATTTGGAATTTCAGGTAGGAGATCATGTTTTCTTGAAGGTGCCTCCATGGAAGGGAGTTATACGATTCGGTAAGAAGGGTAAATTAAGTCCAAGGTACATCGGAACTTTCGAGATTCTATAACGAATTGGGGCTGTAGCTTATCGTTTGGCAATGCTGCCAAGTCTCTCCAAAGTTCATGATGTGTTCCACGTATCACTGTGGAGAAAATACATGCCTGACCCAACGCATGTACTCACCCATGAGAAAATTGAACTGGAACCAGATCTGTCTTATTGTGAAAATCCTGTCAAGATTCTTGATAAAAGAGAACAAGTGTTGAGAAATTAGACGACTCTCCAGGTAAAAGTTCTATGGATAAACCAAAAGATGGAAGAGGCAATGTGGGAACCCAAGGAACTTATGATGAAGAACCACCCGAATCTTTTTATGCAGTAATATTCTAGAAATTTTGAGGATTAAATTATTTGAAGAAGGGAAAAATGTAACACCTCAAGCTTCCACAGTACGTTTCCCTTTAAATAATGTAATAGCTTGCATTGTACGCAACTTTGAGATTCTAACACACCATGACCAATCAAACTAACCGTTATGAATAGTAATACCCACTTTTTTGAAATTTTATAAATTTTATTTTTAAAAATGGACTTCATTTTTGAATTTGGAATATTGAAATTATATTAGGGTGAATTTTTGGTATTTTTCTGAAAACTATCAATTTTTGATGAATAGTGAAAAACACTGCGTTATTGGTTAAAACCAACTTTTTATTTAAATAATTATTTATTTTATTTAAATTTATTTTAGGTCAAAATAGATACATAATACCTATATAAGTTCAATGTAATTAATTGGAGTCATTTTATAATAACTTTAGACATATAAAATTTTTATTGAACTTTTTACCGTCTTTTACCCACCTCCTAGGAGCATTTGCAAATTTGCATAAAACATAATTTTACCACTTCTGTGAGTTGAATTTCAAAAATCTGAGAGAAACGGTTAATATCAGTAAGTAAAATTTGGTTCAATAATAAGGAAATAATTTTTGGTGAATAGTAACTTTTGACTTTTATTTACCACGGTTAAAAGTAAATAGGGTAATTAAGGGTAAAAATGATATAATAATTATCATAACACATGTCCTAATTATATTGGATATGTATAATTAAACCAAAAACAACCCTAGGAATAAAATATGATCATCTTTGGTCCACTTGGATTAGATTAGGACATTTATTATTATTTTATTTAAAGAAGAGTTAAAAGAGTTAAATTCAAAGTTTAATAACTAAACCATTTTTAATATAGGGTTATACATAAGATAAATTAGACTATAAATATTAATTATAAATATAAAAATATTTCCTGAATAATGGTATTTTATTTATAATTTTTAGACATTAAATAATTTAATTTGTTTATGACACAATGACGATGCAGTAATTACTTTATTAATAAAAAATTAAAATAATTGATATTATAAATTTCCAAATAAATGTAATTTGAGATTTTTAATGAATTACACTAATTTTATAGGTTAATGTGACATTTTAGGGTTGATTAAATAATTTTTTTTGAAGTAATCATGTTGTTATGATTTTCACAAAAACCTAATACTAAATAGCGTCAAAATTGACATAATTGAGTTTTTAAAACAAATACTATATTATTAATTGATATAATATTTCTAAAAATATAAGGTTAGGTAAATGGACTTATATAAGGATATATATATTAATAATGAACCACTTGGGGTTCTCTTGTAAGTTTATACAATGTTTATTAAACATATAATATAAAAATACAAAGAGACATGGTAAATGTCAAACTATTTAACTAAGAGTTAAATTTAAAAGATAAGGTTAATATAGTGACCTAAACCTATATAAAACCTACTGTATAAGATGTTTTAAACCCATCCCCACCTTATCCTATAAATTAATTATTTTTAATCCATTATAAACCGAAAATAATTTTATTATAAAATAATATTTCAATCTTTTTCTAAATTGACCCTCACCTCTCTTATAAAAGGGAATTTCCACTTCTCTTAATTTCACACCTCCAAAGCCATTTTTATCGACCAAACCCTGCCCAAATATCCTCCCAACTTTCCTCCTTTCATCCTAGAGGCATTACTTTGGTCATAAATCCAACCTAAGGATCCCTTTTTATCAAATCAAAAAGAAGAACCCGAAGAAGAGGTAAATGTTTCATCACCTCTTTCAAGTTATTTTCTTCATCCACTTCCTCTTTATTTTTTTGTTTCCAATATAAAATAATAACTCCAGTATATTATATATACTATAATGTTATTATAAAAATTTTACAACCATATTCATTATTCTATCCATCATATGAATGACAAAGTCACCATACGTGCGTACGTACAGCTTACCGTCTCCACGTCGTGGTGTAGTTGTTATTCAATACATTATTTTTTTGGATGGGTATAATAATGATGTATAATTGATTTAAATAATAAATATATTATGTTAATGATTATTTATATATGATATACCATCCAATTATATACTATTTCTCCATCAATATAATGATATTGTTGCTCGTGTGTACGAATGGATTACAGTCTCCATGAATGCGATGAGATTCATTCCCCATCATAATCATTCAAGAATAATTTTCATTTTATGATTCAAAATAATTTTTTAGAACTTAATATAATTCTGTATATGAATAAAATAAATCCTATCCATAAAAAACATGGCTTACGTAACCGATCATATAAAGGAAAATAGATCAATTAACACCTGAAACGATGATATTACAAAAATATTATTAACAAAGAGATATTAGAGGATCATATATGATATCATATTTATGTATATAGTTTTTTTATAATTTAATAATAATGATTTATCTATTATATAGGAGGTTAACTTACCCTAGACCAAGGAAAATTACAAGGTAAGGGTTAATTCTACAATCTCTTTAATTATCTGAGGTTGTTAATACGTAAGTATCCTCTGGGACTTATTTATCATCCACATCCTTGTTTTCTTAAAAATGTAATTGAAAACATTTTTACTATTTACTATATGGAGTTTTTGGCTATTTTCTGCTGTTATAACATCGTTGAAGCTTCCCATACAAGCTTATAAGAATATTTTCAAAATAAATGTTTTCTTTTATAATTATATTACTTTTAAATGATCTCAAAATAGAAAGATATATTTATCTAAAAACGTTTTGATTTTATCTATGTCAACATCCTTTGATGAATTTTAAGCTTGTTTGAAGTTGATTTATTATGATACAAAACTTCCATATTGTATTGAATATTTTGTGGTATATTTGATTGTGGATGTGTTATTTTTACATCATTAATGGTTTATGGATAGAGTATTGACATTTCGTATGCCAGTTTTAATATGAATTTTTATGTTATTTTTATACCTTTTCATATGAGGAATGCATTGTACTTAGAAAGTGATGGGTGGAGCCCGCTATAGCTTCTCGATGCATCGGTAGGTCTCATGAGACAAACTAGTGTATTGGTACAAGGCCTTGACAAAATCTTATTTGTAGTCTTGGCACAAGGCCTTGACTATGTGGTTATGAAGTCTGGCATTATGCATTACATCATTATGAAATTGGATATTGAAATTGCATGTGATTATTCGACTAGTAGAATATCCATGTGAATAATTAAATGGACTTATTTGATTTTATCTTTTCCATATTATAATGAAGTTTAAGTTTAAAAGGCTTTTGTTTTAGTCTTATACATTGCCTCAAATGTTTATGCTTATTTATGAAAGTTTCAGCTATATTTTTATCCTTACTAAGCATCTGAGCTCACCCCTTTTTATTTTTTATTTTTCCTAGGATGTGAAGAAGTATTGAATTGTTGACCTGCAGGGATAGGCTAAGGATATAAGTGTGTTTAAAGGGGACAAAATTTTGTTGATGTTTTTATTTCATGATGTAATGTAAAACTTATGAATGTATCTAGTACTTACAAGGCTATGAAACTAATCGGTATTTTGGGACATGATTCATTTTATCATGTCAATGTTATGTCATAATGCACCGACTCTAGATAACTAGGGTTGGGGCATTACATTTAAACATTTTAATCCATAATCCTCATAAAGTAATAAAATTAAATTAAAGTTTAAAATTCCATTAATATAAAATGATTAATGATATAATATAACAAAAGGGTTATTATATACACCACACAAAATATTTAAGTGGTGAATATGAAATTTATCTCACATATTTAAAAGGTGATATGAGAATCCCTTACCTTGAGTTTCCTTTCAGCTGAACATCCTTTAACTTAATGTGTAATAAAATTATGTTAATATTATAATTTATTTATAACCTTTTTCATGTTATTCATTAATTTTATTTCATTTTGTGTACAACTACTTATACAATTAAGTTTACATTGGTTGTTTTGACTAAATTCGATTTATGTGTCAAAAACAACTTTGGTAGGTCAACTATGGTCAAAGTGTTCATTATATAACATCTCAAGAATAATAATAATGATATAATTATCATTTATATACATTAATTATACTTTTATAAATAATCATTAAATATGGTTATTAAAAATGAATCAACGTTACAATCATGGAGACAGTAGGTCGTACTTACGCATGAGTAACATTCTCATTTTTCAATGATCAATATGGAAACAAAGTAACACTATATCTTTACATAATTATCCTTACATCATAAATACCATGTTTTATAATCATATATACTTATATATATATATATAATTCTTGTGATTTAAAAGTAATCACATCGTGTTGAGGAGTCGATAGTCCACATGTCCATGAATGGTGTTATCACTTTTTAAGTTTGTGAATGGGTAATAAAGAAAATGGTATATATTTTAATTCGAAAAATGTAATTATGTTATGAATATCATATATATGTTTTTTATGTCACATATTTTTAATTAAAACCATCCTTTATACATTCCATGTATCTTTTGAACGAATCACATCGCTTGAGGGGCGGTAGTCCACACTTCCACAAACAATGTTATCATTTTTATGCAAAATGGAAGGTATAAAGGTATGTGTTTTAAAATAATTACAAAAGATTAAATACATAATAAATATCATATATAACATATATAAACATATTTTCCATCATAATTACCACCATGATAGGTGATAAATTAATAATGAACAATCATTGTTTCATGAGGCGGTAGTCCGCCATTCACAGAAATACAATGTTCATTACCCATTAGATGGTTGTGTGTGTAAGTGTAGGAATAAAACTTATCATAAAAACCACTAGTATATTTAGGATAATGGTTTTATTATATTAACATGTAAGAAGAATATTTTAGTTTTTGTAGATGTAATTGAATGAAAATAGATCTTTGGAAAGCATTACCATAAAAATCAGGTAACTCCTTTTGGTTTATACCAAAAGGATTCCTTGGAAGAATTTATTCCAAAATGGAGGATTCATGGTATAGGGGAGGGATTTTTTAAATCTATATGGGTATATATTTTCTTAATATAAGTGGTTAGAGATATGTGAGAAATGGGGAGAAGTAGTGGCCTTTTATAGTGGAGGAGGTGTGGCACTCTTGTAATATTTTGATAAAGGAATTATTCCCACATTTTTCATATCGAAAGTGGATCCAACAATGGACCCAATTATATCAAATGTATTATAGGGTCGAAATATAGCCAGAAATTTGATTTTTGACAATTTTCTAGGTCATTTGGACCCTTAAGATTAAGGTTTAGTCCCTTATAATGGTTAATTTTACCTTAATAACTGTAATTAATTTTAATTACTTGCACTAATATTTTTGGTCAAAAACTAATTTTAAATTTTTCTACATTATAAATTATTCTTCTTATAAATATGGAATCAATTTTTTTAAATTCAATCATAGAAGTGGCAGAAATTATTTTAAATTTAATCATGCAGATAGGATGACAATGCTGGTTTTTTAAAGTAAAAACGTCCGATATTTTGCCAATTTTTATAGTTGATTTCAAAGTAGAATTGATTAAAATGACCTAAATTATATTAATTGATAAAAATATGATATAATTATACTTTTAAACTAATTTAAAATATAATTTAATCTTATAAATAAATCATATGAAAAAGAAGTTTTGAATTAAAATTCAATATTTTTCATTTTTCATTAAAAAGTAAAACTTCACAGGAAAATGCCAAAAATTCACCCCACCCTAATTTTTATGTTTATATTTCAAATATAAAGTTCATTTTTATGTATTAATTTTATAAAAGGTTCAAAATTGTATTTAAAATGGGCTCACCATTAAAAGGCGGTAAAATTGCCTTTATAAATATATACGCTTTTATGTGTAAAATATAGTTTGTTCTTATCGTATGCCTATCAAACCTAATGGATGAATATCAAAAAAAATTATTAAATATAATATATATATATATATATATATATATATTAAATTAATATAACTCACTAATTTTAATTAATTTAATCTATTAGAGTAAATAAAAATTCGATTATAAAAATATTTTTCTATAAAAATACTCACTTTATATTCATTTTCTTCTTATATTAATTTTTAATTAATTTTTAACCAATTAATTAATTTTATATTTTTTTAAACTATAATTTTCATAAGTTAATTATTACTATTAATAGCTACTAACATAATGGTTGTGATATATCATATTATATTAAATAATAATATTTTAATAATATATTATTGTTTGGTAAAACTCGGTCTTGCATGTAATGTAATCCATCATAGATGGTCGCTCTTGCATATAACATGCACTAACTCGGTGTTGTATGTTTTGAAATATATATATATAATCTATTTTAAATAGTAAATATATTATAAATTATTTTGATATTATATTCCCTTATGCACTTGGTGTTGTGTGTCATACACGTTATCAAATAAAAGGTTCTTACTTTAGAATTTTGGGGTGTTACATTCTCCCCACATTAATTAAATTGATTTATCACAATTTAAACGTGATCTTGGTGATATATTGTTTGATATTTACTATTTTTAGATCCTACATCATGAGAAATATTCATGAAACATCCTCTAGAAAAGAGATAATGGGAAGTACAAGGGTCATATGGAGTAACATATAACTGGGTCTCTAGCAAGGAGAACATCAGTGTCAAGTAGAGATATGTAATTGGATTAAAATTGTAAATATTTATATTGGTGATTGAGTTAATTAGTCACAAATTATTGAATGATCAATGGAAATTTTAGGGCCTCAAAGCCATAAATCTTTGATGATTTAAGAGACCATCAGTTTAACAGAAATTAAGGTATTAGAAAAATATTTTATTTTGAACTCATTTTCCTAATGTTGGGTAATTGTTTTACTGACCAAGAATATAAGTAAATATTCTCACTTGATAGGTTTCAATTTCATATAAACAATACTTAATTTTGGTTGTGCTTTGATGAAATTATAATTCAACACTTTACTCCTAGAAATTAATTACCAATAATAAATTTTTTATGCCTGAAGCACTAAAATAAACTTTTAATGGATTATAATGCATATAAAAGAAATATTTCAAAGTCTAATTATTTGTCTTTAACTATATTCCAAATCCAATATGTTTAATAAATTAATATCTAATCCCCAATGGTGATACTACAGGTTCATCATTAAAATTTTATCATCAAATTATTTAACTAAAAACAATGAAAAATTAACCAAGACATTACATAGGCCAGTGGTTGGTGTGAAACCCTTATCTTCCTTCGATCGTGAGTTCAAGACCCATGGCCTTGATGGATTTTATTGGTTATTACCCATATTACAATTTTTCCTTTTCTAAAACCAAATTAATATAATTTCCAAAATAAATATGATGGGAATACTTGAAATAAGGTTAATCACTAAATATCCTTTTAACTAAGGTTTTCAATACAACACCAATACATAAATACTTTATCCATTTATTTATACATATTTCCTTCCATGTTCTAGGGTTTATCTATAATATCATTCATAGGATTTCTAAATCATGACACCTTATATTCAATATAAAACACCTTAGATTTAACCTAGGTTATTCAATGTCAAAATCCTTTATAATGGTTTGTAAAGAAAATATGAATTATTCTAAGAAAATATCATGAGAGTATCAAAATAGGGATCAGTAAGGCTCGTTGACGTGTACCAATTTACCCCGAGTTAGGCTCAAAACACCTTTTCATAGTTATTACTCCTAGGTACATCTATGCTAGAACAATGTCTACTTGTTATATCCTCACAGGGTTGTATTTCTAGGAAAGCCCACATAATATATACATTACCAAAATTCTAGGATTTTATACTATACTTATCTTCAAATTAAACCTTAGGGTTTTTTATCTAACCTATTTTTTCCTAAATCTAGTTCTCATGGTTGCTACTAAACTTCATTTGATTCCAACTATAGTACCTTGACCCCAGATAGCCCGAAGATGGTGTCTATTATCAATTAAATTAGCATGATTACAAGGAATAAAATCCAAAATGACCGAGAGTTTAGTAGTCTTGGTAAACTCGATACATACATGATAAAATAATACACTAATAAATACATGCATATCTTTCACAGTACACTTCTTAGATTCCTAGGGAAATAAATATAATAAGGGTGAGCTCAAATTCTCAATAAGGGAAAAATATAGAAGAAGGAATAATGAATCAATGAGAATAATAATTATGATATAGTAAATAACTAAACTCACATTTCATACAATCATAAACTAAGAGGGAAGTTCATAAACAATATATAAAGGTAATAAGTAGAAATACATGCCATTCAAATAACTATATAAGAGAAAATAAAAATGGAAAGTTAAAAAACTAAAACACAATCCATTTAATCAATTAACTAAAAATGAAATGTAGCCATATATATGTCGATGAATAATTTCATGGATTAATAATAACTAAAACCAATATAAGGGCAATGATTTCTTAATGGACATCATGTCTAACACACATGACAACCTATATTGTCAAGACCTTTAACAATATAGTTTAAAAATATAGATAGAAATACATTTAATTCTCATAAATTATTTGTCTCATGAGAACCTATTGATGCATTTAGGAGCTATATAAATTTTGGGTTTCATCCGTCATTACCAGTCCAAATCATTCCTCATATTGAATAATCAAAATAAATAATATGCCTTATAAAATATCTATATTGAATAAAGAATACATAATTATTAATATTTTCCAAAATAATAAAAGTATACACATTATATAAAATGGTATACAGTTTAAGAAATAGTAATATCCATGATAAATGAAATGGATAATTGGGGGGAAATTTAATGTTCAATGATCGTAGGATATTTAATATTTTAAGGGGAATAAAAAATTATTCAATGAAGTGAATGTGAATACTATCCTTATGAAATAAATAATAAATCATCCAGAGGAATAATAAGGATGGTATCAATACAAAAAATCCTAAGTGGAGTAAAAATATAAGGGTTATTGTTGATGATGAATAAAAATACTATAAAAATATATTTTAAAATTATTCTTGAGGAAAATATCCTTTTATTTTATAAAACTTTATGAAAAAACCTTTTCTTTGGAAATAACATTTGAAAACATTTTCTTTAAAAAGTAACCTTTTTGACATGCAAAGGAATCTTCAAAGAAATGAAGGTGAGTAAATCTGTAATTGTAGTATGAGGTAAAATAACATTTCTTTCACACGGTTAAAGGTTATAAAAATGATTTGTTCGAAAATAGATAAGAATATTCCTTGGAAAAAATTATTAAAAGAAAAAAGGGTAAAGATATATTTTAAAAAAAATAAAAACATTTTTGAAGACATTTTAATAAAATTTTGTTTTTATAAGAAAACAGGTTCTCCGACTAAAGAAAGAAACAAAGTCGGGTTTTTTGAAAAACATTTTATAAAACATTCTGAGTACCAAAAAGTGGTAAAATGGTACTAATACTTGAAAATGGCCATGAATAACCGAATGAGAGAAAATTAAAGGATTTATTGAACAATTTTCATATAATTTCCCTGAATTTAAATACCATTAAAATATCATTAAACTTATTGTTGAGGAAAATAATCTTTAAAAATTCTAAAGTGTCCCATAACACTTTGAAATATTTTAATTCATAATCCTCGTGAAGGAATAACATTAAATGAAATTTAAAAATACTAGGAAGATAAAAGGGTTAATGATATAATATAACAAAATTGGCAGTAGATACACAACACAAAATAAGTAAGTGGTGAATATGACTTTTATCTCAAGAATGTCAAAAGTGAGATGAGAATCCTTTACCTTGAGTTTCCTTTCAGGTGAACATACTTTAACATCCTCTATAATATACTTATGTTAATTTTATACTTTACTCAGAACCTTTTTCATTTTTATCATTACTTTTATTTCACTTATTACCATGTTTTGTACAACTACTTAAACAATTAAGTTTAGGTCAGGTGTTTTGACTAAATTCGATTTATGTGTCAAAAACAACTTTGGTAGGTAAAATATGGTAAAAGGGGTCATTATATAACATCTCCATAGTAATAATAATGACATAATTATCATTTTTATACATTAACTATACTTTTAAAATCAATCATTAAATATGGTTATGAAAAATGAATCTGCATTACAATCATGGAGACAGTAGGTCTTATGTACGCATGAGTAACATTCTCATTATTCAATGATAGTTATGGAAATAAAGTAACACTATATCTTTATATAATTATCCTTATATCTTAAATACCATGTTATATAATCATATATACTTATATATATAATTATTGTGATGTAAAATGAATCACATCGTGTCGAGGAGGCGATAGTCCACACGTCCACGAACGACGTTATCACTTTTTAAGTGTGTGAAAGGGTAATGAATATAATGTTATATATTATATTTCTAGAAATTTAATTGTTTCATTAATATCATATAGATATTTTTTATTTTGTATATATTTAATTAAAACCATCCTTTATACATTCGATGTATCTTAGGAATGAATCGTATCACTTGAGGGGTTGGTAGTCCACACTTCCACAAATGATGTATCATTTTTACACAAAATGGAAGGTATAAATATCTTTTTTTAAAATAATTAAATAAGCTTAAATACAAAATAAATATCATATATAACATATATAAACAGATTTTCCATCATAATGACCACCATGAGAGGCGGTATTTCATCGTTCATATAAACAGTATGTTCATTACCCATTAGATGGATGTGTGTGTAAGTGTAGGTATAACCCTGAGCATAAAAAACCCTAATATATTTTATGATACTTGTGTTATTATATTAACAAGGAATAAGAATATTTTAGGTGGTGGAAATGTAAGTGAAAGAAAAGAGATCTTTGGAAAGTATTACCTTAGAAATCGAGTAACTCCTTTTGGTTTATACCAAAAGGATTCCTTCAAAGGATTTCATACCAAAGTGAGGCTTCATGGTTTAGTGGAGTTATTTTGGGAAGATATTTTGGAAGATATTATAAAAATATAAGTGGTTTTAGAGTTGTGAGTAATGGGAAGAATTGGTGGACTTTTATAGTGGAGGGGGAGTGGCACTCTTGTAATATTTTGACAAATGAATTCTTCCCACATTTTTCATGTTGAAAGTGGATCCAATAATAGAACCAATTAAAAATAAGTTATTATAGGGTCTAAATATGTCTAGATAATGGATTTTTGACAAGTGAATAGGTCATTTTGACCCTTAATATTAATGTTTATTCCCTTATAAAGATTAATTTTACCTTAATCATTGTAATTAATTTTAATTACTTCCACTAATCCTTTTGGTCAAAAAATAAGTTATAATTATTAAAATTATAAATTAATATGATTCCTAAAATGTAATCCATTTTTAAAAATTCAAATCATATAAGTTTCATAAATTAATTTAAATTTAATCCTACAGATGGGATGACAATGCAGGTTTTTTTAAAGTAAAAACGTCTGAAATATTACTATGTTTTTATAGTCAATTTCAAAGTGAAATTGATTCCAATTACCTAAATTGGATTAATTTATAAAAATATGATCTAATTATACTTTTAAACCTATGTAAAATATAATTTAACCTTATAAATAAATCATATGAGAAAGCATTTTTGAATTAGAATTCAATATTTTTCACTTTTCATTAAAAAGTGAAAGTTCATAGGAAAATACCAAAAAATCACCCTAACCTAATTTTTATGTTTCAATTTAAAATATTAAGTTTAATTTTACATATTAACTTTATAAAATGGTCAAAATGGGATTTAAAATTAGTTCTCCATTAAAAGGCGGTAAAATTGCCTTTATAAAAATATAGGTTTTTATGTGTAAAATAGAGTTTGTTCTTTTCTTATGTATATCAAACCTGATAGATGATTATAAAAAATATTTGATTAAATATAATATATATATATATTACATTAATATCACTCACTAATTGTAATTAATTTAATATATTAGAGTAAAATAACTTTTTGAGCATAAAAATATTTTTCTATAAAAATATTCACTTTATATTCATTTGCTTATTATATTCATATATAATTAATTTATAACCAATTAATTAATTTTATATTTGTGAAAAAAAACATAATTTGGTTATTACTATTTATAACTACTAACATAACGGCTAGGTTATATCATATTATATTAAATAATATTATTTTAATAATATATTATTGTTTGGTAAAACTCAGTCTTGTGTATAACACAAGCCATTGAAGAAGGTCGCTCTTGCGTGCAACACAATATAACTCAGTGTTTCATGAATTGAAATGTATAGAATATATTTTAAATAGTAAATATATTATAAAGTATCTGAATATTATATTCCCTTACATGCTTGGTGTTGTGTGTCATACGTGTTATCAAATACATGGTTCTTAATTTAGAATTTTGGGGTGTTACATGAGTAGTGTGATCCATCCCTAGTGTTATGATAAGTATAATTTTGTACTTGAGGCCTAGGGAATGTATAGTTTCATATACAAATTATTCCATCAGATCGTCAATCAATGAATTCACTGGAATCATGGTTAGTCATTGATTACTCACAATACTTTGACATTTCTTATGGTATGGATCTAAAGAAGGTACGGTCAGGGATCATGGTGTCTTGGTTAGCACATGGGATCTCATATTTGGATTAATTTATTGCTTGTGCATTTATTTTTTATTATGGAATACACTTGTTTACTTGATAACTCTTGTTAAGGACGCATTGGTGGTGTCCTGCTGAGTCTCATACTCACACCCAACTCAGGAATTCATGTGCTTGTAGATTTCATGACTATATATCTGGTGAAGGGAAAGGGGCTTGTGGTGTTTGAATGAGCATAAGAGGATGGAGCTAGAAGTGGACCAAGATATACTTTAGAGGACCCCTGCTGTTTATTTATTATTTATCTAAACTTATTACTCTGGTTTGTCTTACCACTTTGGTAGCCGTTTTTAATTGTATAACATGTATATCCTTTTGATTATATAGTTTCTACATGATAATATGATAATTATATTGACTATTTTTCTATTTATTTTTTTGTGATGTGTCGTGATAATAAGGGTATAGTCTCCCCATTGATTGTCTTATACACTCACTATTATTCAATAACCTCTTACATTCAGGGAGGCATATATAAGGTCATGTGTCACTTCATCTTAGACTCGGTGGTTTAGGTCAAGGTGTTATATAATTGTATTAGAGGAAAGTTTATTCCTTTTGTTTTGTAATAACATAAGACATAGTAGAAAGGTTATATCTATGTGGGACTCAGGCAGTGGAGTTTTCATGTTCCTAACCAGGTCATGTGTAATGGACATCAAAGTTACTATGTATGGGATTATTGTTATTTTTTTGTGCATTCATGCATTATGATTCGGAATGTAGGTTCACATACTATATATATAACTATTGTTTCACTACATAATAGTTCTTAAATTTAATTCCTTGAGTTGTTCTATCTATTCAAGATAGTTTTTTTATTATGTGATATATCTTCTTTTTTCAGGATATTATGATATATCTCTTTTTGGAATTAATTAGTTATGTTGATCATGTTATTAAATTATTATATATATAATAATTGAGACTAACATGCAGGGATGAGACTAAGGTTAGTGATATAAGGGGTGTAACTTGGGTTATGGGTAGACTCTTAGGATAACCTTGTGTGATCCCTTAGACTAGTTAGGATCTGTTTGTATTCCTAATTTTCCTCCCATTATAGGAGATGTCACCTCATTGATGTTTATTGGGACCTATAACTGAGTAGGAGGGTGCTATCAAGCATGATCTCTTTCCTTCTCTAGTGGTGCAAGTTGTCCAACCACTCCAACCAATATCCTTTCAACTGAGATCCATGGTTGACTGCACTAGGGATTTCCATCTCTAACATCCTCTATAATTTTAGGGAACCGGTGCACCATAAGATACTAAAGACTGGGTGGATATAATCAAGGGTATTTTGAACTTATTGATATTATGAATAATAGGAAGGTGAAGTTGGTAACTCTCATACTACAGGGACCCTCTAGGCATTGTTGGAGAGTTATGGGATAGGCTAGAAGACATTAGGATATCACTGGGAGACCTTCAAGGGACTATTATTCGAGTAGTTCTTTTTTGATATATTGAATCTCAAGAAATAATAAGAGTTCATGGAGCTGCAGTATGGATCCATGATAGTGTCCACTTACTCTTATCATTTTACTAATCTTCTCTACATTATGATGCTTCGGGATGGGAATAATTCTCATAAGGCTAGGAAGTTTGAGATCAGAATTCATCCTAATATCAGACAGCAGGTCTAGAGCTTCGACCGAGCATCATAAATAAAGGTTTTATGAAATTCCTTTACCATATAGAGGTTATTGGAAAAAATTTGAGCATCTCGTCTTTTTTATAACTTTCAGTACTCAGATGTGTGGAAATACTATTGTTGTCATGAGTACCTCTTCTAATGGTATGAGGAGTAAATATAGTGACATGCAGTAGATCTATAGCATGCAGGTGTAGTAGAGTTCAGTCTCTTCAGTTCCATTAGGATGTGACCCACAATGCTTCAACTATGGGAAGACCAATCACAACTGCAAGGCCTTCTCATCACCTCATAGTAAGTTCCAAAAGTGTGGTATGATGGAAAATCTCAATCAGTTCAACCATAGAGATGTAATTTCAAGATACTAAAAAGGGTTAAGGTATACATGTCTATGGAGCTAGGGATCTGGTTAGGTTACTCAATAGAAAACTCATACTAGTCATACATCTTAGGGGGATGGTTTTGTAACTAAGGCAGGTCACTTCTGTGTAATGGATCAAACTCTAGCAGATAGTCTTGATGGGTCATCTATTGTTTGAGGTATGATCTTGATCATATATAATTTATCTATTTCCTTGTTTGATACTGGTTATTCCTATTATTTTATATCTACCCAATTAGTTTTTGTACATGACCTTTCGGTCAAGTTATCCTCTAAGTTAGTCTCCCATGATACACTATCAGGAAAAAAAGGGGAATATATCCAGTGATGACCAAAGCTTCCTATAGGTATTTTTAACTATAAACATATGTGGGAATTTATAATTCTAGAGATGAATACGTTTGATGTGATTCTCATCATATATTGGTTGGCCATCTTCTAAGATCACATTAATTGCTATTAGAGATGTGTGATGTTCACTTACCCAAAGGGGGATAAGTTCATCATGACTAGAGAGTGGGAAATAGGAGCATGAAGAGTTGTTCAATACTTGAGTCATCTTAGGATGATCATGAAACATATGTTAGGATTATATATTTTGGTAGGATCGGTGGAATCTTCTTTATCTATTCCTACAGTCATGGATCTCTATCAGGATGTATTTTTGGATAAATTCAAAGGACTTCCTCCTGATAGAGGATTTGAATTTCAGATAAATATCATGTAGGTTGCATAACCCATTTTGATATCCCCTTATCATATGTATCCAATCAAGATGAAGTATCTCAAGGTATGGATTGAAAACTTAGAGCAGAAGGGATTCATCAGGCTGAGTACTTCACCGAGTGGTGCACTAGTGTTGTTATCTAGAAGGTAGATTGTAGTATTAGAATATATTGTGATTACTGAAAGTTAACCAGGTGATGTTGAAGAATCTATATCCTTTTCCCAAGATATATGACCTTTTTGACTAGTTACAGGGATCTCAGCAGTTCTCCATGACAGATCTTTAGTTGGGCTATTACCAGTTTCTAGTTAGAGGGGGGAGCATTCTAAAGATGGTGTTTCGAAGAAGGTGTGGATTTTATGAGTATCTGGTGACGCTATTGGATTTAACCAAAGAACATACTATTTTCATGGACCTTATAAATGAGATCTTTCATCCTTACCTAGACTCTTTCATCATGGCGTTCGTCAATGAATTATGAATCTACTCAATGATAATGAAGCATTATGTTTAACACATTGAGGTAGTTATGAGTATTCTTCGATCACATTGGCTTTACACCAAGCTATCCAATAGTAAATTCTGGATAAATGAGGTGAAGTTTTGAGGGCATGTGGTGTCTAGGATGGGTATATTTATAGACCCATAGAAAGTGAAGGAAGTGATCTCCTGGACACATCCCCATAATTTTTTTGAGATCAAGAGATTTTTGGGCCTAGCAGGATATTACCAATGTCATGATACCCTCCCTCCAAAGGTACCCCTCTAGAGATGGTATTGAAGTAATAGAGATAAATACCCCTGAGTCTCACCTCCATTAATTCCTGGGTTGGCAAATAGCACTGAAGGTATAAAAATTTCATAAATGTGTGTAATTACACTCTATAATAAATAGAATCATGGAATAGGATATAAACAATCAATAAACTGCATGACATGATATAAAAATTAAATAAAAAACATCTTATAATGCATGTATAAATAAAATACATAAAGATAAAAGTATCCAAATGAAATCCTCAAAATAAAATTTAAGGTGGTGATATAGTAATAGCTCCAAAGTTCTAAGCTAGTAATGCATAAAACGATTCATAAAGTCCTCCTTGAAACTAGAAAATCAGTTTAAATATATGTGAGGTGATCATATGAGTATTATTGGTAGGATATCCAAAGTCACTTTTGCACATATGAAAAGAGAATATTAATGCACCAGTGAGAAAACAGTAGAACCAACAACACCTAAATAGGTCGACTAACCAAACCCATCCTCACCATAAAACTCTCACCAAATAACACATCCAAGTATAATAACATGATAAGAATCATATCAATAAAGTGTATCTCTCACCTCTTTCCCACAGAATGACCACATGACTTCTCATCTCACCCATAAACACCTATGTCATCACCTCACATCTCACATGAATACACCTGGGCCACCATATCACAACCATATCCAAAACCGAAGTAGTAGGGTATCATGAACATCAATGACATCAACCTTGTGTCATACTCCTACCATGAAGAACCCCCACCATAATCTAACTCATCATCTCATCAAATCATAACCATAGTGCACTTTTTACTTATGTCCATCATAGCTCATTCATATCAAACTTTGCTGGAAGGTACAGTGGGAAATTGGGGGTACCCATCCATCCATTATCACAACCAAGGTATTGGAAAAAACATACCCCCCCTATATATATATATATATATATATTTGGGTGTATGCACATGGTTCTCAACACGGGTGGGGTGCGTAAATAAATAAGGAAAATTAAAATATATATAACAGTCACACACACAATCTTGTCTTATGGGTTCACAACAAAGGTAATAAACAACTCACAACAACCCCCACTTTCACCACCAACTCTAAATTCATAACACCAAGCAATAACTTGAAATCCACATTTCACATTTCATTCTCCTTTATTTATCAATTCAATCCAAATTCCATAATTCCCACTTACCAACCAAACCCATTCATTTCATTATTCAACCATTTAATTTCACATTTTTCATCATCCACATTTAAACACACTTTATTTTACTATTTCAATAATTAATTATCCATTTTAACCCATTCCATTACAATTTAACATTAATGTTTAATTACACTACTACATAGGAATATATCACAATAAAACCCATTCACATATCATCTTCCTCATATCACAACCACACATCACCCCCCCCACAACATGTCCACACCTCATCACCCCATAACATGGTCACACCTCACTACCCTACAACATGTCCACACCACAACACATCACAAAAATGTAATATTTTTCAGATTTAGGAATAGGGGATTTCGTCACATTCCACTTATTTATTTAATGGTATTTACAAAAAATCCATAAATATTGGGTACACCATTTTATTAATCAAAAATAAGTGATTATCCAATTATATTTAAATTGATTCCAAACAATCACACCAATCAAGGCTCAAAAACACATAACAAATCAGCATAAACAAAGGCTCCAAACAACCATGATTTTCAGTGAGACATCAAGCCCTTATAATCTCAATATGAAAATAATAATAATAAAATATGTAAAAATATTAAATTCAAATATCTTTCTCCTTTAATTTTAATTAAACTGATTATTTATCTTTATTATGTTGGATATACTACTTCCCAATGAAAAAAAGTATATACCCTCTCGCATGATATACTAAGTGAGAAATGAAAGATCCCCTACCTTTCTACAAAGCTTGGTGAATTTTTTTGACATAATTGAAGGAGAATAAGAATTTTTTCATGATGTGGAATATGTGAATAAAAATCATATAAACCTGGAATCATTGTGAATTCTGGGATTATTTGACTCAATTTCTAAAATCATAACCAGATGTTAATCTACCACAAAAGTGATGTAAAAAAGATATAATCATTTGATTCTCCATATTTAATATAAAAAAAAAATATTATTTAATTAAATTTGAAAAAAATAAAATTAATGAGTACAAAAAACTATGATATTGTCCTCTACTCTTAAAGATGAATCCAACATAACTGATGGTGCATCAATCTAATTAATATTTAGGGAGATATGGCAGTGAGAAGTTGAAGAATTTGGGTATTTTATTTACCTAATTTCCAATTCTCAAAACATATATTTCATTTAATTAAAAAAATATTAATCAATATATTATTTAATTATTGATGTTCTAATTTCCACAATTTATAACTATTATTAAACATATTCTCATTTTTGTCTTCTTCTTTTTTTACCTGGTCATGGAACCCCCCATGGTGTGCCTCCCCCATCCACTTATTATTCGATTCTAGTCATTCCTCCTATTTACTTTCCATATTTTTTAACTATTTCACTTTATATAATCTCTCTCCAATTTATTCCCCTCTTTATCCATTTATCATACCTCACTATTCCTCCTTCCAATCTATTATCATATATTTATTTAATTATTTAAAAAAAAATCCCCCATGTTGACTTGATATAAATAAATTGTTTTTAAATGATTCCCCCTTTTTAACATCTACCATTAAAACATTTTTTTAATCATCAATGTTCTATTTAATCTATTTTTATGTTGAAAATTATTATATATTTATATATATAACAATGTGTTTAATATAGATAAAACAATATGTATATATAAAAATATATGTATATACATGTCAATATATATATATATATTCTCAAGAACATATATGAATTTATATAAATGTATATATATAATAAGCCTTATGATTCATATAGGATCATAATATTTAAATGAAAATGTAATATTTATTTATGCATACATACTTACATTTTTTTAAACAATTTTTTTTCAATGTTTAATATTATTATAACTCATGTAAATATATATTTACACACATATATAACAAGTCATGTGATGTGAGAAACAATTTTTATTAACATGTAGTTTTTTCGGCTCTGCCATTATCTCATACGAATGGTATTCATTTTATTTATAATATATTTTTTACTAAAGAAACATTTACAAAACTGCTTTAAATATTTAATAAAAACATTATATGTAAAAAAAGTAATATTTGTTTTGGAGATAACTTCATTAACCCTATATACTTGAGAAAAAGATAAAGTAGGGTATCGGAAAATCGAGACACTTACATTAGATACCCCTCAAAAAAATTATCATCCTCAAGAAAAAAAACAAAACTATAAGGAATGGGAGATCGTTGTCTAAACAATAAACCCTCAAGATACCTCTCAAGTATCTTGATATATTTGGATCACAAAAACCACTAGGGAAAATAAGTATAAAGATACACAACACTTTAAATGATCTCCCAAGGGAGATACCTCTCAAACAAGAGTAAGACCATTAATAAAGCATTACATCAAGGGAGTAAATACATCTCATATATCAACATGTTATCAAATAATTCATCCTAAAAAATAACATTTAAATAACTTTGAATATTGAGAATACATATATGACTATCATTCCTAATAAAGTTTACACAGGTAACAAAAATTAAACCATCAAGAAATATATATCAATAAATTATGAGAAAAACATTATTTTCAACTCAATTCATAATTCATGATTTAAATGTTCAACTCAAAATACAAAACCATATCATGGTTTTTTAAAAAAGTTCATGACTTTCAAAATCACCCTTCATTTAAAGCCATTTTTTCAATGTACATAAAAAATACTCCAAAAAATCACATTTCATTTTTAAGTCATTATTATTTTTTAAATCAGCCTAATATTTAAAAACCTTTAAAAGGAAAGTTTTATTTCACAACTAAACACCTTTCATTTCAAAAAAAAACATTTTTTCAAAAAATCATGCCACTCATTTCAAATCATCCCAACTAAAATCATTAAACATTTCAAACCCTTTTGATTTCTTAAAAATTATGTTTCAAATCATTATTTCAACACAAGAGCAATTTTTTGAAATCAATAAGAAATTTCTTTAAGTAAACTGTCATAGATTTCCATCACACACACCATAAAAATTCAAATAATTTTTTAAGAGTCCAAAATTTGACATATGACATGGAATGTAAATAAAAAAAGAATAAGGTTGGAACAACCCACTTTATCTAGTTGTAAAATTTCTGAGTTTAATAACAATACTATATTAACCAAAAGAATACCCTTGAAAAAAATCACATATCATTTCCCAACCAACATAAGCACTCATATCGATATAGATAGAGTTTCCGCAAGTATACAAATCAAAGGAACTCATCCACACCACCATTATATTTTCTACTTTTTGTGGCACTGAATCACTCATATGTTTTTAAAATGTGTCATAATATAACACATACTGGTGTGGTAAATCATTTAACTATATTCAAATTTTTTAGACCATAATATATGAAATCAACATAAGATCAATCACAGAAAACCCCACCAAAAATATAATAGGAAACCATTCCCATCACTTACTTTATAAAAATATTTAGGTATGTGATGCAAGACCATATTTATTAATTTTACAATTTTTCAAACAATCCATTTATTTTATTACTAAATTTAATTGATTAAACTTGTTTATGGGAGGTGGGTGATTCTATCAAAACAATCATACCACAACAAAAAATAATCCATCACACCACAATAACCAAATGTCTCAACTATTGGTTCTGGGTATAGTGGAAGTGTAAGGTGGTGGGAGATATATTAAAATTTATTTTAATAATCATTTAACAAAACCATGAGTGGGTATATTGAATACCAAATTTATAATTAATTTATTTAATATATGAATATATAAATAATTAGGATTAAGAACTTTCTTCATTAATGAATTTTGATCATCCAAAAAGACCTTTTGGGATTTCCTTCATTGTACTGTGAGGATCCAAGGATAGAATCCATCTAGCAGTGATCCAAACGTGCTCCAATGATCTTAGAGAAACACCGCTCAATCTCTGAGTGATAATGTAGTGAATTGAATGTCTTTCATTGTTCTTTCTTGATCACTCATTCTTTGTTCTTGAAAAAAATATATCTTGTGATTATCGTTCTTGTGAGGGAGAGAGATGGAGGATTTGAGAGTCAATTCATTGTGTTCAACAATTCTCTATTCTCAAATTTGGATACAATACGCAATAGACACAATTTTCTATTTATATAGTGAGGATTTAGGTTAAAGTATTATTTAATTACATGTTGGCCATTAAATATAATTTAAAACCTTTAATAAACCCATGTCAAAAAATAATATTTTTATTATTTTGTGGTGCACCAACTTTCATAAATTGATAAATAATATTTACTGGCTTGTAAATAATTATTTTATCATTGTAAGTGGTCTTGGTATATTCAAAATCATTAGTATTTATTGAATAACTAAATAAATATTTTATTCAAAAATAAATATTTCATTCAGATATAAGTGAATGAATATTTATTAAATATTCAATAAAATAAACACATATATTTTTATTCACATTCCAAAAAATAAATATTTATTTAATTTATGCGATCAATATAACTTGAATAAAATTATTCATTGGTCTTGATAATAATATTTATTTCACTAATTCAATTCAAATATAATTTAATCAAGATCAACAAAAACACGTAGTGTGTAACCCTCTAGGATTATTTCTCATTAGAATTAGGTGTGTTTGCCTAAAGTATAAGATTATTGTCTAGAAATGGGTCAAGGTACCTAAGAGAAAAAACTTAATTACATAATGAATACAACCACATATGAATGGTCGTTGTGTAATATAATCCTTTTATCCCAATATCTCATTAATCAGGTTGTATGACAGTGTCATCAACATATTTTCTTAATGAATATTTCTTTGAATATCTGAAATAAACATGTCATTAAACCATATCCATGGAATTTAGGTGACAATTATATTCCAATTGAATGTTCAGTATATCAACTCCCATAAAGATGGAAGGGGAAAACCTTCCTCGACTTACCCATAAATGAAATGTAATTCTTGACACACCCAATGTACCCTACTTCCTATGAACATATGGTGTGATGGTTTTTGTCTGTAAATATAATTGTGTGAGTCATGACATGTATTAATTATAATCTTAAAGTCTAAGGACCATTATGTAAACTCGCATATAGGAATATCTGATGACACAAAAACTTGAAAAATTCATACCTGTGTGTCTGTTCTCATAATCTCTCATATTAGAGATTACCAAGTGAGAATTTCATGAGAAGAAACCTCATATGCTTATGAGCACTTTCACCTGACGGTCTAAATAATAAGTGTCGCATCATAGTATTTTATCTAACCATTGAACTTATATTAAAAATACTTTCATAATAATTCAAGGTTCTCATCATAATGGGGAACTTCTATGACCTTATCAATTTGAAAAATACTCTAGGACATTATTATATTAAATAAATGATGAACAATGAAAAATATATATTAATATGTTTAATTAATATTCAATGCATTGAATATAAATGTAATAAAATTACAATCAATTTGTACTACAACACAAACTCTAACAAACTACCACTTTGACTAGATCCAACTGCCAATGACTTTCAATCTACTAGACCTCACATGATAATCATGTTTCTACTAAGTCAATGATTTTGTAAAGGGTTCTACCATGTTTTCTTCCATGGAAATAATAATAACTAAAACCTCACCTCTCTAAGAAAAAACCCTCAAGAGATGATAATTTCTAAGTATGTAATTATTCTACTGATGTGATCTTGTATATTTTGTGAGAAACAATGTTGCAGTATTATCAAAATAGAGTGTGATGGGATCTTTACTATTAGGTACCACAAAAATATCTTGGATGAAGTTTCACATACATAAAACTTTCTTAGCTACCTCATAAGTCAAAATATAGTCGAACTCCATTATATAATATGTGGCCACAACCTTCTTTGAGGTATTCCAAATCGCAAAACCTCCATTCAAAGTGAAGATATATCCCTTTTATGACTTCATGTCATCATGATCAGTTTGGAAACTAGCATCTGCATATCCTTTAATGACTAGTTCATCATATCATCAATAGACTAGGAACATATACTTTTTATACCTCATATAGTTAAGGATAGTATTAACTTCCATCTAATGGTGGATACTTGGATCATCTTGATATCTTCCTACTATACTCAATGATTAGGAAACATCTAACCTAGTACATAGAATAACATGCATGGTTGTCCTAATTGCTGACACATATGGAATCCTTTCCAATATGTTTCTTTCCTCATGTGTTTAAGAACACATTTTTTTGGAAAGATGATTTCCATGTGACACTGGTAACAATCCCATCTGATTGTTTCATACTAAATATCTTCTATATCTTTTCAATGTATATACTTTGACTTAGGTTGAGTAACCTCTCAAATCTATTAAGATGGATCTTACTCCCAAGAATATATACTAACTCTCCCAAGTACTTCATATAGAATCATTTAATGAACCATGCCTTAAAAGATTATAAGACTAGTATTTTGTTTCCTATGAGTAATATGTCATCAATATATACTATTTAGAAATTGATTGGTCTTACACTAAACCATTTATAGAAACACAGATCACATTCATTCTTTATGAAACCAAATTTCATTATGGACTAATAAAAATGAATGTTCTGTGACCCGGATGTTTTATTTAATATATAAATGGATCTTTTAATATAGCATACCTTGTTGGAATACTTTGGAGTCGCAAACCCTTCAGGTTGTGTCATGTAGACATCTTCTTATAGGCTCCCATTAAGGAAGGTTGTTTTGACATAAATTTTAGAAATATCATAATAATAGAATTCCATAATGGAAAGTATAATTATGATGGATTTTAGCATTGAAACTGGTGAAAATCTTTGTCATAGTCAATAACTTGACTCTTTTTAAACCCTTTTTCAACTATCCATGCATTATAGGTATTGACTTGTCCTTTCATGTACAGTTTCTTCTTGAATAACCATTTTTAATGAATGAGTTTAAAATATACTAGAGGGTCTACCAAAATCTAGACTTTATTTTATTATATGGAATCCATTTTAAAATTAATGTATTTTTCTAATTGGAATCATTTATGACACACACTACTCCCTTATAAGTTAGAGTATCATTATTATTAAATAATAATGAGTCATCATCCTCGGTAACTATAAAACCATAACACTATGGTTCTCTAACCTCTCTTGTACTCTTTTGTAGTACTTGTGTCTCTAGAATAGTATATTATTCCATAAGGCTTTGTGGGATTTTTTCAAGTACGAACTCTTGTGTTCCTTGAGCCTTAACTTCATCGAAGTATATTTTACTCCCACTGTCTCTTTTATAGATGTGCTCCCTCTCAAGGAATATGGTGTGTCTTTCCACTATAAACATTTTTTATAAAGTGTTGCATAGGTAATATCCCCTTATTTCCTTGAGGTATCCTATAAAGGTACACTTTGGGCCTCGAGGTGCAAGTTTTTTACCTGAAGAGGTCATAACAAATACTTTGCTTCCCCACACATGTAAATTCGATAATATGTTTTTATTTACACTAAAAAATTCATATGAAATACCATTTATCAATTTATTTGGTACTTGGATTAGTATATGTGTTATTGTTTGTAATGTGTATACCCAAAAGAATAATAAAATACTTGCATGCCTCATCATTGATGTCACCATATCCAATAAGGTGTGGTTCCTCCTATCACTTACACCATTCCACTAAGGTGTGCAAGGAGGACTGAGTTGGGATAGGATCCCAAACTCTCGTTAGTAATCAATGAATTATTGATAAAGATATTATCCACCGCAATCATATAATATTTTCTTAATCTTCTTACCAAGATGGTTCTTAACTTCATTCTCATATTCCTTTAATTTCTCAAAAGAATCTGACTAATACCTCATTAAGTAAAAATATCCATATCTACTAAAATCATCAGTAAAATTTATAAAGTTTTAGTACCCTCCCCTTGATTCAATATGAAATGTTCTACACACATCATTATGAACTAATTCAATAATCTCTTTATCCCTTTCATCTTTCCCACTAAATGAAGGTTTGATCATTTTTCCTTGTAAACATGCAAGACATAAACCAAGAGGTTTTAGTTAAAAAAGAATCTAAATATCCATATTGATTTAATTTAGTCAATCACTTTTCATTTAGATAAAATAATAGGTGATTCCAATTTTGGGTGTTGTATGATTCATGTGATGTAACTTCATTATCAATTTCCATTACTTGGTTCCCATAATCCAACACATAATCACCATTATTTAAATGTGTCTTACCAAAACAAATGCTATATTTATAAAAGAAGAAAAATTTATTCCCAAATTTGAAAATAAATCCAGCAGTATAAATTCTCGATACATAAATAATGTTTTTGGTAATAGATACCACATAATAAAAACCATTAAAAATGAAGATTATTATAGTTAGGAATAAGAGGTTGTAGTCTATGATAGTTATAAAAGAAAGTTTAGCTCTGTTGGATGCACGTAGATCTACATCCCCTTATTCAGTATTTTTGGATCTACTTGGTTCCTATATTTTAAAACATATGTGAGCACCAAAATATGTATCTAATACCCAATTTTTAGAAATAGATAAATTTCAGTTGATAAAAAACACACCTGAACTTTCCACTTTCTTATTTGGTCGAGTCAAATTTTCCACATGTGAAAAAAACAACATTTTATTACCTTTCCTTCTCCTTGATCTTCCTCTTCTTTTAAGGGAATGAATAATCTTTGTGTTTAAATCTCTTCACTTTCCCTTTACGTTTTTTCACCATAAGGACATAATGTTTTTCATGATTCATATCCTTATCTACTTATAAAATAATAGTAAGAAGATCTGATAAATAATTCACAATGTTTTTAATATTAAAATTACCAAAAAAATCTATGGAATATCATAGATAATGATGATAGAATGATATCATTGTCCAGATATTTAGTGATTTTAAACACTAGAACCTCTAAGAACTCAATGTATCCAATGATCGTGACTATGTGAGTCCCATTTGGGGAACCCTATCCATTCTTACTCTGAAATAATGCCTTGGAAATATCAAATCGTTCCTTTATATCACTCTCCTGGTGAATACTGTAGAGGTTCTCAAGCATTTTATATGTATCCATGTTTTCATGAGACTTCATGAGTTCAATATAAATAGACAAAATCATCAAAAATTTAACATCTACTGAACCATTCATATTTTTCTTATAGACTATGAACTCTTTATCACTCACCTCCTTAACAAGTGGATCAGGAAATGAGGATTCTAGCATGTAGGATTTTTGTTCATGATGCAGCAGAACCTGAAGGTGTCTATACCATTTCTAGAAGTTACTTCAAATTAAGAGGTTATCTTTATCCAATATTGATCATAGGTAAAATATGGATGATGGTCTTTACATTTTATTCTAAAATTAAAAGAGAATATTATTATTACTTTACTTGATTTAAAATTGGTTGAGATATAGTAAATTAAATGATTTTAATAAATCTCTGACTATTTTATCAAGTTCTAATAGCCCTCACCATTGAACTTAGAATTTCTAGATGCTCTGAAATTATAGTGGAAATGATCTATATTCCCCTTCATATAACCCCAAAAAGGGTTGGTCAAGCTACTTGAAGTTATTTAGGTAGCTAAGTCGTTTCTAACTTTGGGCTTACAGCTACTTGATTTGTTGAGAGGAATAACATATCCTGAAATAGTGTCTTGTATTTCCTCAATACTTGCCTCAAAATTAAAATAGGTCTAGAAAGGGGTACTCATTTTGATGTAAGTCAAACCAAAACGTTCATAAAAACTCCCCTTATAAAAGTAAGTGTCCCAAAAAGGGTTGGTCACACACTTAGTTCTATTGAGTTTGATTCCTAATCAAGTAATGGAAGGCTAAGTTTGTCTTAATATTTAATTGAGGGATTTTTAATTTATTATGTATAAATTCCATCTTGTTTAATCCTTTATATGTATTGTTAATATTAAGTGGATGTCACTTAATTAAGTAAACATGTTGGATAAAACATTTAAAAATAATTCATTTATTTAATTTCAATCTTTTCACATTAATTAATTTATTTATTTAATAGAAACCTTGAATCTATAAAATAAATAATTTCATAGAAATAAATAAATAAATAAATTTTATATTCATGAGTTTTATCTAATGATTGATTTAATGAATAGAGGTTAAATCAAACTTTGACCTAAGGTAAATGACTCATATTATTATTCTTGGCATGAGTTACAACATTCCACTTATCCAGTCGTGTATCACCTAAGTTGGAATCATAATGATTTTGTCTTGAACTACCTCTACACTCCTTGGGATACTCCATTAATTATATATATTTATGAATCACATGCAAGTGAGGGGAACCAAAATATTGGTTAAAAGGGGATTACATAAATATCATTGGACACAAAGATCCTACATAATAATGGAGGGAGGTATGACTCATAGGCCATCATTTAATATAATATAAAATAATTGAAAAAAATGCAATAAATTAAATTAAAACATCCAAAACATACACAGGTCTTGGTCAAGATCATGAACGGACATATATACAACGAATACACAAAAGAAATTGGATAGAATTTATTTATTTATTTTTTTATTATTGAGATAAACACACTTTCATTAATTAATTAATGATTCCATTTCATATTAATTATCATCTGAACATGATTCAAGATACCCATATTTTATGTTATTCATATAAAATAAATGGTAGAACCAATAACGACGTATTTATTATAATAAATTAATTGATCATTTAAAATTATTTAAAACCATTATTAAATTATAAAAAACAAAATGGTGTTCCAATCAATAAAATATGGTTTTAAGGGTAAAATTTTATAATTTAATGTAATTTTTAATTATGTCCATTAATGGGAGGCTATAAGGTGTGTACATACAACTACACACCATGTATCTCGGTTACTATGTATCTAGGTCACACACCTGGATCTATGGAATGTACCTCAATCACACTATATGATGTGTACATACCAATTATACGTTGTGTTTTCTACTTGTCATGTTTATGGGATTTACTCCTATGTCTTTAGCATGTGTCTCGACAGATTACACGGCGTGTAAAAGCCAAATACACATTATGTATCTCTTCAATCCATGTGTTCTTTTTTCTCTTGAGTTGATCAATGTGTTCTTCAAATATGGGAATTGATGAACTATGCACTGTGTATACTGCATACACATCGTTTATATCATAAATTCTCCAAGTTGACAGTATCTCATGTTTTTTTAACATAGATAATGACCAAACAGACTGCATGATTTATGTCGCTAACCTGTGTAGACTACATGGCATGTACATTAATACAAATCATGTAATATTACAACCCAAATTCCACCCTAGAAATTAAAATTATGGAATACATTGCATGTAATTACTATTTGGTACGTCATGAATCCCTTAGTGCATCCAGATGCAGTGAATTACAGAACATAGTGTGTACTTCCATATACATGTCGTGTAACCCTATCTTACAAGCAAAAAATTATCAGTTTCCCAATATAATCTTTAGTTATTATTCATTTGTTCTTGAATCTTTAAGAAAAATGAAAACACTTGAATGATTAGGATTAATATGTTGAAGAATTTTAATTCAAATTGGATTTAAAGAATGAATAATAAGAAATGAAACTCTGACCACAATTGTGTGTAGATCAATAATAAAACAAATAATTATAAATTTAAACATGACCACTTTGATACCAATGGTTGGTTCTGGGCACAGAGGAAGCATGAAATGGTGAGTGATATATTAAAATTTCTTTTAATAATCATTTACTGAAATCATGAGTGAGAATCTTGCATGTCAAATTTATAATAAATTTAATTAATATCTAAATAAATAAAAACCTAGATTAAGGAACTTTCTTTTATGATGAATTTTGATCATCCAAAAAGACCCTTGTGTATTTCCTTCATTTTTTTTGTGATGATCCAAGGATATAATCCCTCTATTAGTGATCCAAACATGCTCTAATGATCTCTGATCAACACCACTTTATATATTGGTACTAGCATGGAGAATTGAATTTTTAGCATTTTTTTTTCTTGATCGCTTGTTATTTAGTATTGAATAAGATTCTCTTGTGTTTATAATTCTTGGGATAGAGATAGAATGTAACACCCCAGGTAAATAAAGAATATGACATTTTCATATTTATCCATATTTGTGAATAAAATATTAATATGACTTTACAGGGGACGCTATGCTCGATGGCGTACCCAACACGCAACAACGAGTTTCTTAGGAATCTTACGTTGCACTCTAATAATAAAATAATATTATTTTAAATCGTAGTTAACATGTAGCTGTTGTATTGGAGGGAATGGATAGAAATAACTAAAATATGATTATATATGTTTTTAAATGTTTTTACATTTATCCAATAAAGGATAAAGGCATAAAATATGGAAATAATTCAATTTTAGGCGTATATGCCCTAGTTTTCACTAAAGGTTCACTTATCACCTTTTGATGGAGAACCGTCATTAAATATATTTTTGTTCACTCTTATACATCCTTTTGGACCAAATAAAACTCTTCTTAAGAATTGGGACATCAAAATTTACTTTGTGTAAATTTTTGGTATCTTTCTGATAAAGTTCATTTTTTAATGAATAGTGTAAAATGTTGTATTTTAATTCAAAACCTCTTTTTAATATAATTTATTTATATGATTAGATTATCTTTTGAATTGGTTTTAAAGTGAAATTAGAATATATTTTTACCATTAAATCCAATAGTGGTTGTTGGAATTAATTTCACTTTGAAATCAAACTTAAACTAGTGTCAATCTTTTGATACTTATTGTTTCATAAAAACACGCTATTTGCTCTGAAAGCGGGAATTAATTATTAAATTAATTAATGTGACTTATATTTTTTGAATTTTGTAAAATAGACTTCATTTTTGAATTCGGAATATCAAATATAGCTTAGGGTGAATTTTTGGGATTTTTCTGAAAAACTTCAATTTTTGATGAATAGTGAAACCACTAAATGGTACTTATAAAAACTGATTTTTCCGTTTAAATGAAATTTTTCCATCTTTGTGTTTTGAATTTCAAAAATCCTACATACATGGTTGTCATTAAGAAGTAAAATGTGGTTCAATGGGATAAAAATAATTTTTTGGTGAATAGTAACTTATTAAGTTTTTAATCGCGATTAGAGGTAATTAGTGTAGTTTAAGGTAAAAATAATGTTTTAATAATAAGAAATGAACTTTACACATGTCCTAACCTCATTGGATGTGTCATGGACGACCAAGACAACCCATGGGTCAACTTGGGGACCCCATGAAGCCACTTTGGTTGGAAAATGACATTAATATCTTTTTATTTAAAGTTAAAGTAAAAATGAGACAAACATGAAATGTTTTACTAAAAAAAATTTTACATGGGGTTATACAAATCATATTTTTGACTATAAATATTCATTGGAAAGATAAAAATATTTCCTACATCATAGTATTTTTTTTATAATTTTTAGACATTAAATAAATTAAATTATTTATGACATCATGATGATGCAGCGATGACCTCATTATTTAACGATTTAAATAAAATGGAAAGATAATGTAATATCTAATACCTACACATGTCCAAAACCTATTGGATGAGTGTATTTAGAACCCTTATCACCTTAGCCTCGAAATAAATCAATGTGGGGCCTTTAAAATCCGAAAATCTTTTGAAAATAAAGTAACATTTTGTAACTTTACAAGAGTGCCCCTCCTCTCCTCTTATAAAAGGCCCCCACCCCTACCTCCTTACCCACACTCCCAAAGCCTTTGGATCGGCCAACCTCTGCCCATTTTTTCTCTCCACTTCCCTATATTACTCCTTGAAGCCTCACTTTGGGAATAAGTCTTCCCAAGGAATCCTTTGAGCTCAAACCAAACGGAGTTACCCGATTTTAAGGTAATGTCTTCACTTGAGTACTTTTGTTTTATTTTGCTTCTCCAACCCCCTAAACTCTTTTGATTAATTTCTTTTGTAACAAATACAGTATCATAAATATACTAGTATGTTGTTATAAGATGTATTTGAGCTACACTTTCACACACCTACATCTAATGGTTAAAGAACATACTGTTTCCGTGGATGGCGAATTTCGACCTCCCGAAACGATGATTGTTCAACATTCTTTTAACACCTTCAAAGGTGGACATTAATATGACACTATATTTATATATGATATATAATATGTTTATGTTTTCCTTAAGCTTCTGTATTTTTGATTTTGGGCATACCTTTATGGTTTCCATTATGGGTAAACGTGATATCTTCATTTAAGGAAGTGCGGACTACCGCCCCCTCAAAGTGATGTGATTCGTTAATGCCATATGTGGGACATATAAAGGATGTATTTAAAGTTATTATATATGATGTTATACTGGAATTATAATACACCTCTATATAATTATTATTCCATTCCATAAAAATATGAAATAGAAATGAAAGTAGCGTTCATGCGTACGTACGGCTTACCGTCTCCATGAACGGTACATTTCATTTCTTATCTCAAAATGTTATGTAATACTATAAGTACATATATATAATGGATATATATTTAATATATTACATCAAAATTATGGATATCATTCTTGAATTATAACATATATATATCTCTCTCATTTTGTTTTAATTCTATTAATATGACAAAAAATGAAAGTAGCGTTCATGCGTACGTACGGCCTACCGTCTCCATGAACGGTGCTTTTCATTTTTTATCTCCAAATGATATGTAATAGTATGAAATGAATATTTACTGGATATATATGATATTTTAATCATTAATACTATTCTGGAAATTATTTACTTATAACTACATGGGCAATCTTTTTTCAAATAAGTTCATTTTTGACTCATGTACCAAACATCGGCAAAAACGTCTGATATGAACTAACATTATTAAACAATTATTATAAAATTATAATATGTGATATTAACTGAATAATAATATCTAAATGAGGTACTTAGGCAATTATTAATTGACCAAAGTTTATTATTCAGGAATATAAAGAAACGAACAAGACAAGTTGGACTTGAGGTAAGGGATCTTACTCCTCTCTTTCTTTTTAAGTACACTCTTTTATGTCATTCCCTATAAATCTCATCTTTCTTGTTATTGGGATGTTATTTTATATTACACTTACTGTAATTTTTATATTCATGTGATGAGAGACCCTATTCTCTCTCATCAATCCATTTTGGAAGTTTTGAGTGGCGCCGTTAGGCTGCCGAATTTTCGTAAGAGATCTAACCTCTCTCTTTCTTTTTAAGTACTCTCCTTTATGTCACTTATTTTAAGCTCCTCTCTGTTATGTTGGGGGATTTTCTTTTATATTACTCTTTCTATAAACTTTAAGTTAATATGATGAGATACCCTATTTGATCTCATCAATCCATTTTTGTAAGTTTTATGTGGCGTTGTTAGGCTGCCGAGTTTTCGTAAGGGATTTTTCATCTCACTTTTATTCTCGTGAGATTTATGCTACATTTGCCACAATTTCCTTTGAGTGGTGTATGTTCTTCCCATTATTCTACTCTTTGTGTAATATACTTTCGTTTATGAGTATTTACATCAATTATTTATTGTCCTTCTTTCATGGGGTGTATGTTTTGAAAGATACCCAAGTCGTTAAGGGAACCTTTCACCCTCCTCTTTTTTAAAAGACTTATTTTGTTGGGTCTTTTAATTTACATATTGTTATGTTGGGATAAGTTCTCATATATGCTTATTGATGTAAATTTTATGTCCAAGTGATGAGATACACTTTTTATCTCTCATCAACTCATTTTGATGTGACGTCGTTAGGCTGTCAAGGGAACTTCTTAACCCAATTTCGATTTCTTTGGGTTCAACATGTAGTTATTGAATATGTCATCCTTTGAATATGTGTGAATGAACTTTGATTATTTTACACTTAATATCCACTTATATTTGGTGTATTCTTTTGTCACACATAATTATTTAATTGATTTATCCTTAAACCAAGGATACCGTCTTTGTATGGGACTTCGTCTCAATCTCCTTTCATTGAGGCATATTTTTTTTATACACAACCTTATTTTATACGGTGTATAAAACCCTTTGACTTCTACGTTTATCCGAAAGGAATATTTTTTATACAAAGCGTTTTACTAAACGACAAAAGGGAATGTTTTTGTCGTACGTATGCGGCGACAACGACTTCTCCACCGCCATGACCATTATTTGAGTTTCAGCTTCCTCTACAAGCCATACCTTGTTTTTAAAAGAAAAATAAATACCATGTTTTACTTTTCTTTTATTTTGGTATTGAAAATGGTTTTCATGATGTTTTTATATCAATGTGTTGTATTTATATCTTGTGATTGAAAGGTAGAAATGTTATGTTTCCTTTATGCTTGTTTTATGTGATACGATTATGTTGAGGTTCTTGGGCATTATTATGAAGACGGGTGGTTCCATGATAAACTAAGGGGGAGTGAGCCCGATATATCTCTCCAATGCATTGGGTAATGCGAAGGAGTGAAACATTAAGGTTTCTCTGAAGAGATTTAGGGAATATACTGTGATGGGTATTCCAAACGTAACCAAGAGGGTTACTCCCTACGTAAGAATGTTATGAATGCCTCAAGTTACCTTTATGTCTTATGTTTTCTATGATTTATTCATGGTTTGATGAGGTATGTTAAAGTGCCTATGTTTTATGGGTAAATTATGATTTCATTCTTATGTATATATGAACTCATGTTCCCTTTCCATATTTTTATAACCCTTACTAAGCTTTTTATGCTCATCCCAAGTTTTTGAAATGTTTTTCACAGGTCAAGGGAAAGGTACATGATGTGATGATAGTGTCAAGGATGTGTCAAGAAAGAATCCAAGTTTTATTTTAAATATGTTTCTGTTGATGGGAAGAATGAATCCTGTCTTTTATGTAACCACTTTGTTTAAATGTGGAAGATAATGCAAGTTTTATGATATAATTCTCTAAAACTCTAAACCTATAAAGATCCTCAATGTGTAATCTTGTATTAACTCAAGATTAAGTAAGGTTTAAGGCTGGGGCCTTATAGTTGGTATCAGAGGTCAGTTTAGATAACTTTAGAGGTTAGGGTATTCTCTAAGCATAAGTGACATTACCATAATGGTTAGTATTTCAGAAAGAGTCCTAGTTTTAGATAAAGTGAATGAGTAAGTATATCTTAGTGTTTACCTTCCTCATTAGTACATGATGGTTTTTTTGATATACTCACACAGACATTTCTGTTTTTAGTGAATGGATGGATCCAGCAGGCACCAAAGAGACAACAGGTTTGAAGGAAACTGTGGTGGTTCTCTGATTAAGATACTAGATAAAATGGGGGATTCAATGAGGAAACTCATGGTTGTTCTAAACCAACTATCAAGGAGTTATGATCAACCACTTGAACCTTGGTATGTTCTGTAATGCATCATGTATGAGATGACCAATCGATGTGGAAGTTTGGGTAATAATTATAAAGGTAACCATTATAGTTTATATGATCCTTACTTTTGAGGTAATTATGGGTTATTATATGATATGCTGGAAAATGAAAGGCATGAGATAAACTTGAGGTTAAAATATGTTATGATCATTTTTGATGATTTTATCTCTTTTGGGGGGATGATTTAAGAATTATATAGTTTTGGAAAAAGGACAACACGCAGACCATGTGACAACCTGTCGTGTCAGACAAAGCTGCAGGAATCGAACCCACAACCAAAGTGCGAATGGTATTTATCTCCTACAACTGGACTACGTGAAGTCCCTGGTTAGTTTGACTGATTCTTTTTAGTTATATGATTTTATGAATTAAGAGTAAGTTGATTTTGGGTTATTTATGAAAATGATTAACCTATCATGGAGGATATGTGATTAGGTTAATTACTTTTCAATACGAGACTTTAAGAGCAACTGATGTGGTTTGGAGATAAATGATACGATTTAACTTGGTAGACTATGTGATTAAATCCTTCAAAATATTTGGGTTTCAATCTTATTTTGGTTTACTTTGAAGAATTTTATGGAAAAATTGTTTATCTAATGGTCTTCGTTGAACTTTGGGTTTTGTTGGACAAATTTTGGAGATTAAGAATAGATTTTCTTTTTATAAAGGGTTATCCTTTTCTGGATTATCTGATCATGTACTAACCTTTTTGGTTTTGGTTTTGGTTAGAGTCTAAATACATGGGAATTATATAGTTCTCTATTGTGGATTAGGTGATTATCTATAAGTTGATTATAGTACTCTTAATGCGAACAAGTCTCCCTAAATACTTGTCTTTTGGAAAAACATATGAGTTTGATTAAGGAATCTAGTAAAAGTTGAAAGTCAACATGATAAGTGATTATGTTTCCTTATGAATAAATTCCTCAATAAAAAGTAACTTAAAACAAAAATGTTGTCTATTAACTTTTCCTACTGGGGAATCGAATACCGTTTAACCCATCACAAGTTTGTGATTTTCTTATGGTTAACTTTCTCCTAGACATGTTTACTATCACTCTCCATCAGAACATGACCCTTTGTTTTCCCCTCCATATCCATATTTTCATACTTGGAATCCTAGTATGGGTTAACTCGGGTGACATTTGTACTTCTCTCCCATTATTTTAAAGTGATTGTTTTACCGACTCTTGTTCCGATGTGGGACTTTCAAGGATGTTTCCAAGCTCAATTTTAAAAATTGAGAGGACGCAATTCCCAAAAGGGGGGAAGGATGTAACACCCCAGATAAATAAAGAATATGACATTTTCATATTTATCCATATTTGTGAATAAAATATTAATATGACTTTAAATGGGACGCTGTGCTCGATGGCGTACCCAACATGCAACAACGAGTTTCTTGGGAATCTTACGTTGCACTCTAATAATAAAATAATATTATTTTAAATCGTAGTTAACATGTAGCCGTTGTATTGGCGGGAATGGACAGAAATAACTAAAATATGATTATATATGTTTTTAAATGTTTTTACATTTATCCAATAAAGGATAAAGGCATAAAATACGGAAATAATTCAATTTTAGGCGTATATGCCCTAGTTTTCACTAAAGGTTCATTTATCGTATTTTGATGGAGAACCGTCATTAAATATAGTTTTGTTCACTCTTATACATCCTTTTGGACCAAATAAAACTCTTCTTAAGAATTGGGACATCAAAATTTACTTTGTGTAAATTTTTGGTATCTTTCTGATAAAGTTCATTTTTTAATGAATAGTGTAAAATGTTGTATTTTAATTCAAAACCTCTTTTTAATATAATTTATTTATATGATTAGATTATCTTTTGAATTGGTTTTAAAGTGAAATTAGAATATATTTTTACCATTAAATCCAATAGTGGTCATTGGAATTAATTTCACTTTGAAATCAGACTTAAACTAGTGTTAATCTTTTGATACTTATTGTTTCATAAAAACACGCTATTTGCTCTGACAGCGGGAATTAATTATTAAATTAATTAATGTGACTTATATGTTTTGAATTTTGTAAAATAGACTTCATTTTTTAATTTGGAATATCAAATATAGCTTAGGGTGAATTTTTGGGATTTTTGTGAAAAACTTCAATTTTTGATGAATAGTGAAACTACTAAGTGGGACTTATAAAAACTGATTTTTCCGTTTAAATGAAATTTTGCCATCTTTATGTTTTGAATTTCAAAAATCCGACATACATGGTTGTCATTAAGAAGTAAAATTTGGTTCAATGGGATAAAAATAATTTTTTGGTGAATAGTAACTTATTAAGTTTTTAATCGCGATTAGAGGTAATTAGTGTAGTTTAAGGAAAAATAATGTTTTAATAATATTAAATGAACTTTACACATGTCCTAACCACATTGGATGTGTCATGGACGACCAAGACAACCCATGGGTCAACTTGGGGACCCCATGAAGCCACTTTGGTTGGAAAATGACATTAATATCTTTTTATTTAAAGTTAAAGTAAAAAATGAGACAAACATGAAATGTTTTACTAAAACAATTTTTAAATGGGGTTATACAAATCATATTTTTGACTATAAATATTAATTGGAAAGATAAAAAGATTTCCTACATCATAGTATTTGTTTTATAATTTTTAGACATTAAATAAATTAAATTATTTATGACATCATGATGATGCAGCGATGACCTCATTATTTAATGATTTAAATAAAATGGAAAGATAATGTAATATCTAAGACCTACACATGTCCAAAACCTATTGTATGAGTGGATTTCTAACCCTTATCACCTTATCCTTGAAGTAATTCAATGCGGGACCTTTAAAATCCGAAACTCTTTTGAAAATAAAGTAACATTTTGTAACTTTACAAGAGTGCCCCTCCTCTCCTCTTATAAAAGGCCCCCACCCCTACCTCCTTACCCACACTCCCAAAGCCTTTGGCTCGGACAACCTCTTACCATTTTGTCTCTCCACTTCCCTCTCTTACTCCTTGAAGCCTCACTTTGGGAATAAGTCTTCCCAAGGAAGCCTTTGAGCTCAAACCAAAGGGAGTTACCCGATTTTAAGGTAATGTCTTCACTTGAGTACTTTTGTTTTATTTTTCTTCTCCAACCCCCTAAACTCTTTTTATTCATTTCTTTTGTAACAAATCCAGTATAATCAATATACTAGGATGTTTTTATAAGAAGGATTCTAGCTACACTTTCACACACCTACATCTAATGGTTAAAGAACATACTATTTCCGTGGATGGCGAATTTCGGCCTCCCGAAACGATGATTGTTCAACATTCTTTTAACACCTTCAAAGGTGGCCATTAAGATGACACTATATTTATATATGATATATAATATGTTTATGTTTTCCTTAATCTTCTGTATTTTTCATTTTGGGCATACCTTTATGGTTTCCATTATGGGTAAACGTGATATCTTCATTTAAGGAAGTGTGGACTACCGCCCCCTCGAAGTGATGTGATTCGTTAATGCCATATGTGGGACGTATAAAGGATGGATTTAAAGTTATTATATATGATGTTATACTGTAATTATAATACACCTCTATATAATTATTATTCCATTCCATAAAAATATGAAATAGAAATGAAATTAGCGTTCATGCGTACGTACGGCTTACCGTCTCCATGAACGGTACATTTCATTTCTTATCTCAAAATGTTATGTAATACTATAAGTAAATATATATAATGGATATATATGTAATATATTACATCAAAATTATTGATATCATTATGGAATTATAACATATATATATCTCTCTCATTTTTTTTTAATTCCATTAATATGACAAAAAATGAAAGTAGTGTTCATGCGTACGTACGGCCTACCGTCTCCATGAACGGTGCTTTTAGTTTTTTATCTCCAAAAGATATGTAATAGTATGAAATTAATATTTACTGGATATATATGATATTTTAATCATTAATACTATTCTGTAAATTATTTACTTATAACTACATGGGCAATCTTTTTTCAAACAAGTTCATTTTTGACTCATGTACCAAACATTGGCAAAAACGTCTGATATGAACTAACATTATTAAACAATTATTATAACATTATAATATTTGATATGAACTTAATAATAATCTCTAAAGGAGGTACTTAGGAAATTATTAATTGACCAAAGTTTATTATTCAGGAATATAAAGAAACGAACAAGACAAGTTGGACTTGAGGTAAGGGATCTTACTCCTCTATTTATTTTTAAGTACACTCTTTTATGTCATTCCCTATAAAGCTCATATTTCTTGTTATTGGGATGTTATTTTATATTACACTTAATGTAATTTTTATTTTCATGTGATGAGAGACCCTATTCTCTCTCATCAATCCATTTTGGAAGTTTTGAGTGGCGTCGTTAGGCTGCCGAATTTTCGTAAGAGATCTAACATCTCTCTTTCTTTTTAAGTACTCTCCTTTATGTCACTTATTTTAAGATCCTCTTTGTTATGTTGTAGGATGTTCTTTTATATTCCTCTTTCTATAAACTTTAAGTTAATATGATGAGATACCCTATTTGATCTCATCAATCCATTTTTGTAAGTTTTATGTGGCGTCGTTAGGCTGCCGAGTTTTTGTAAGGGATTTTTCATCTCACTTTTATTCCCATGAGATTTATGCTACATTTTTCACAATTTCCTTTGAGTGGTGTATGTGCTGCCCATTATTATACTCTTTGTGTAATATACTTTTTTTATGATTATTTACATCAATGATTTATTGTCCTTCTTTCATGGGGTGTATGTTTTGAAAGATACCCAAGTCGGTAAGGGAACCTTTCACCCTCCTCTTTTTTAAAAGACTTCTTTTGTTGGGTCTTTTAATTTACATATTTTTATGTTGGGATATGTTCTCATATATCCTTATTGATGTAAATTTTATGTCCAAGTGATGAGATACACTTTTTATCTCTCATCAACTCATTTTGATGTGACGCCGTTAGGCTGTCAAGGGAACTTCTTAACCCAATTTCGATTTCTTTGGGTTCAACATGTAGTTATTGAATATGTAATCCTTTGAATATGTGTGAATGACCTTTGATTATTTTACACTTAATATCCACTTATATTTTGTTTATTCGTTTGTCACACATAATTATGTAATTGATTTATCCTTAAACCAAGGATATCGTCTTTGTATGGGACTTCGTCTCAATCTCCTTTCATTGAGTCATATTTTGTTTTATACACAACCTTCTTTTATACGGTGTATAAACCCCTTTGAATTATAAGTTTATCCAAAAGGAATATTTTTTATACAAAGTGTTTTAATAAACGACAAAAAGGAATGTTTTTTTCGTACGTATGTGGCGACAACGACTTCTCCGCCGCCATGACCATTATTTGAGTTTCAGCTTCCTCTACAAGCCACACCTTGTTTTTAAAAGAAAAATAAATACCATGTTTTACTTTTATTTTATTTTGGTATTGAAAATGGTTTTCATTATGTTTTTATATCAATGTGTTGTATTGATATCTTGTGATTGAAAGGTGGAAATGTTATGTTTCCTTTATGCATGTTTTATGTGATACGATTATGTTGAGGTTCTTGGGAATTATTATGAAGACGGGTGGTTCCGTGATAAACGAAGGGCGGGTGAGCCCGATATAGATCTCCAATGCATTGGGTAACGTGAAGGAGTGAAACGTTAAGGTTTATCTGAAGAGATTTAGGGAATATACTGTGATGGGTATTCCAAACGTAACCAAGAGGGTTACTCCCTACGTAAGAATGTTATGAATGCCTCAAGTTACCTTTATGTATTATGTTTTCTATGATTTATTCATGGTTTGATGAGGTATGTTAAAGTGCCTATGTTTTATGGGTAAAGTATGATTTCATTCTTATGTATATATGAACTCATGTTCCCTTTCCATATTTTTATAACCCTTACTGAGCTTTTTTTGCTCATCCCAAGTTTTTGAAATGTTTTTCACAGGTCAAGGGAAAGGTACATGATGTGATGATAGTGTCAAGGATGTGTCAAGAAAGAATCCAAGTTTTATTTTAAATATTTTTCCGTTGATGGGAAGAATGAATCTTGTCTTTTATGTAACCACTTTGTTTAAATGTGGAATGTAATGCAAGTTTTATGATCTAATTCTCTAAAACTCTAAACCTGAAAAGATCCTCAATGTGTAATCTTGTATTAACTCAATATTAAGTAAGGTTTAAGGCTGGGGCCTTATATAGAAGGAGGAGTTGAGATATAATTCATTGTTCGCAACAATTATATATCCTAAATTTTGGATATAATACACAATAGACATAATCTTCTATTTATAGATTTAGGGTTTAGGTTAAAATATTGTTTAATTACATGCCATCCATTAAATAACATTTAAAACCCTTAGTAAACCCCATCCCACAAAATAATATTATTATTATTTAGTGGTGTGCCAACTTGAGTAAATTGATAAATAATATTTACCGACTTGTAAATAATTATTTTATAACCGGACATAGTATTGATATGTTGAAACTCCTTGATATTTATTGAATACATTAAAAATATTTTATTCATAAATAAATATCTCATTCACATGATGGAGAATAAATATTTATTAAATATAAATAAAATAAACAAATATATTTTTATTTAGATACTAGTTAGTAAATATTTATTTAATTTATGAAATAAAAATAACTTGAATAAAATTATTACTCTATCTTGAGAATGGTATTTATTCTATTAATTAAATTAGAATTGAATTTAATCAATATCAATAGAAACACTTAATGTGTGACCCTCTCGAATTCATTATTATTAGAATTATATGGGATTTCCTAAAGTCCAATATTACTATCTAGTAACGGGGCAAGGCACCGAAGAGAAATAACTTATTGTCACAACAACAATGGCCACGTAGAAATGCTCACTGTGTAATATGATCCCTTTTTCACAATATCTCATCAATAAGGTTTCATGGAAGTGTCATCAACCTATTTTCTTGATATGTCTTTCTTTGATTATCTAAAATAAACATGCCATTACACCATCACCATAGAATTTAGGAAATAGTTACATTCCAATCAAAGGGCTGAGACATCAAATCCTATAAAGATAGAATAGACAAATCATTCCTTCACTTATCCATTAATGACATGTCAATCATGATGCAACCAATGTACCCTATATCTCGTCAACATACTTCATGATGGTTTTTGTCATGAAATCTAATTTCATGACTCATGAAAAGTATTAATGATAATATTAAAGTCTAAGGACCATTACACATGCTCATAGATAGGAATATTCGATGACACCAAAACATGTAGAATTCCTTATGGTGGGTCTGTTCTCATAATATCACATCTTTAATATTATCAAGTGTGAACTTAATTATAATAAGCCTCATTAGCTTACAAGTACTCACACCTAATGGTATAAATACTTTGTTTCCCATCATTGTATGTTATCCAACCAAAGGACTTATATTCAAAATATTTTCATACCACTTCAATGATCTCATCATAGCGGAGAACTGCTATGACCTTATCCTCCTCCAATGTCCCGAAGGCCTTCATTTTTATTGATTTATGGTAATACACCTTTCAAGGGGTGAGGTGGAACCCTTACAAGGCCCATAGGTGTAAGTATTACTTGGAACATAGGCCTTAGAGGAATTCATTTCTCATAGGCTTCAAACATTACATACAACCCATACTAACTACTTGGAACTGCTCTTCCCCAGCATCTTCATCGTGAAATCATCTCTCCACCTTCGCATGGCTATTCAGATAGGATTTCCCATGCATGCACAGGCTTTTCTTGATGGCAGGTGTTATACCGTCTCATTCTTGCAATCTGTTTAGCTTCTACTATGGTGAAAGCTCCTTTATCATCCTCCTTATAGAGCTTGTTCCTTGTAGTTTGTTTGGTTTGCATCTGCACTTAAGGTTGAATTAATTTCTTGAGGTTTCCCAAAGGCCTTACTGACCCGAAGGCCTGGGTGGCCCAAAGGCCTTAAAGGACTCGGGGACCAAATCAGTGGCCCAAAGGCCCAAACAGGGGAATAGTTCCAGTTGCTATAGTGTCAAATAGTAGCTGCTATAGTATTGTTACAGTTCCACTACAGTACCTGCTACAATACTACTACAGTACCGAAAATATGCCTCCATCAAGATTTGATCCCGGGTCGCCTGAATGCACTTAAGGAGTCCTCACCAACTGGTATGAGCCTCATGTGTCTACTATGACCATATCAATGCGACAAATATTATAGGATATTATTCTATTAAATCCATGAAGAAAAATGAAAAATATATAGTGATATGTTTAATTAATATTCAATACATCAAATATACATGCAATAAAAGTATAATCAGTTGGTCCTAGGACACCAACTCTAACATCCATCACCTTACATTACTACTATTTCATAACACAACAACTAGTCCAAACTCACCAAACAATGAAAACATCCACCAGAAATTTCAAACAACCACATCACCTCACTACCTTACCATCTGCAAGAAATCTCCCTTTTCAAATAACCACATTCTTGATCTCATACTCCACATTTACCCAATAAACTATCACCACTATCATCATGCATCAAATCCCCAAGAACACAAATCAAGGAATTCCCTCTCCCATGTCAATATATTATCTCCTTTGGGAAAAACTGACTCATCCATGTGGTTTTAATCATGTCAAATGATAACACATATCGATTAGGGATCAAGTTTTCCCCTCTCCATATTCTTGAAGTTTTTAGTCACACATCACACAAGGAAACACAACAATAACAACCAAACATAACAGCAACACATTTCGTCTTCCATAATTATTCTGGGGATTACATTACTTCACTTTGTTATTTAGTATGGGTATTATCATATAATTTTAAATTTTACATGGGTAATAGGTTCATTAATCATTTATATAGGTGATTATCCTTTAAACTAATGGTGTTCTTAATCAAGTAGTCACATCAGGGGTCTCATATTCCTCAATAATCATAATGAAAGTAAGGTTTCCAATGATCATTACTTTCAACAAGGAATAAAGAAACTTCAATGAAACAATAAAAATGAAACCAAAAATAGCACTTCACATTTCCAAGTCATTTATGATGAAATACCATGAAATGAATTTAAATAGCTCTGACATTTGGTCAATTTAAAGACAAAATTTCACACATGTCATCTCGCACATCATATTTAATATTCTTAAACAAGACATTATAGGTTCATATTTTTATCAAGTAAAACACATAAAACTTCATTTGATAATTTTTACATGCTATGTTCTTGTGCATAATTCAAATACACCATCACATATGCAACATTATTTCAAAATTATCAAAATAAAAACATTCTCTTTGATCACAAAATTAAAACTACACATGTTGTATTACTATGTTTCGTGCTTTATCATGACTGAACTAAACATTCCTTAACAATTTCATTTCTCAGGAAAAAATTATTATATACTTCAATAAGGATAACATGATTCTACTTACATATTTAAATACAACATATTAAACATGTTACATGCTCATATCTCACATACTAGAATTTACCTAGTTACCACACAATTGTTTTCAACTTTAGGATTGCTTCCCAAAACAAACTAATCATGAATTAACATGTGAGGAAAGCTTATTTATACACTTAAAAAAATCTTATCATTCATGGAAATAATAAGTTTAATAAATTTAATAGTTTCAAGTCTCAACAGGTTACCACAAATCATTCTTATCATTTTCCAAAATTTAGAAATAAATTTCAAAATAATTTCCACCCTAAAACATGCATGAAACATATGGTTATATCAAGGAGAAATTTATTCTTGTAAAGTTTTTAAAATTAAAAGTAATTATCAATAATTAATATGGTTATTTTAAGAAATATCAAAATTTTAATGTCCAAAATCAAGTTTTATAATAAGTTCATAACACATGATCATGATAAATTTCCTATGGAAAGCAAAACATGACATATTAACTCACCTGAGAACCAGAATACTTATAATAATGGTTTCAAAATAATTCATTTTATCATGATATTATGAAATATTTTTGTGGTAACATGCTTCATAAGGGTTTTAAAAATTAAAAATCTATTCATAACAAAATACACTAAGCATGATTCTATACCAATTTCAAAAATTAGGAAATCAAGATGGAATGTTGTACAGTTTAAGAAAGGAAAAAAATTAATTCATTAAGAAGAATTATATAATAAGAAAGGAAACAAAACATTCAAGCATAAAAAAGGTTTCAAAAAAACTGATTAGTCTAGTTAACCATCATTTTACTCTTTCATTTTTGGTTATATGATTAATTAATCAAACAATTACAGTTCATTAGCAACTATAGTATGGGAAAATTCATATAAACATGAGTAAAATTTAATGATTTATTTAATTTATTTCCTTAACTTCCTAAAACCACAATGTTCAATCACAAGTGGAATCAATCATGATGAATGTAAATCTCCTAGGAATCTACCCTGCAAACTATTCCACCTCACTTATTCGTTTAATAAGCTCAGAGACCATGCACCAAATCATGGGGGCCCTTAAACTTCTATTTCCTAGCTGATCTCCCTAGCCTATGTTCTTCACCAAGATCAACTAGCCCAATTACTTTACCAACCCATTCTATCCTCACTATTCCAAACTCTAAAATCCATCATATATCTCAACATTCATCTCTAATACCACTCTGTCATGACCCCATCCCTGTAAGGTTAACCCTCTAGGGTCTACAATGAAGGAAGAGAGATAATGACCCCCCGAGTTTCAAGTTTAGTAGGCCACGGGTTGGTGACTAGCACCAAGGGTATAAAAATCTCACAAATGGGAGGAATTACCCTTTATAATAAATATAATTAGGATATAGTATATCATTGGTAAATAATCTCCATGATATGATATAAAAACCATCCCATAACGTATATATAAATAAAATATATACAGATAAAAGTATCTAAATGAAATCCCCAAAATAAAAGAAGAGAAATGACACATCAATGGATCCAAATGTATGATCTAGTAATTTCTATCATAGACCATGAAGTCCTACTAGAAACCTAAAAATTGGTTTATATTTACATGGGGTGATCATATGATTATACTCAGTATGCTATCCAAATTATCTCATGCACATGTGAAAAGATCATACCAATGCACTAGGGAGAAAACAACAGAACCAACTGCACCTAAACTTGATAACTAACTAAACCCACCCTCACCATAACAATCTCACCAAATAACACATCAAATTATAATAACATAATAATAAGCATATCGATTATTGGTACCATGCACCACTTTCCCATTGATTTGTTGCTCCCACACCCTAATGTTGTATGTCATGATTCTCCCATATCTTCTATATATCACAATAACACACCATCACCCCACAACACAACCATATCACATCTCATATCACTTGTAGACACCTGGACTATCACCTCACATCTTGCCTGAAGAAACCTGGGCCATCACATCATATCCATATCCAAAACTAGAGTAGTAGGGTATCATGAAAATTAAGTAAATAAACCTTGTTCCCTATACCTATCATGCATGACCCCCACCATAATTTAACTCAACATCTTATAAAACTATTTCTACAGTGTAATTTTTACTTTACGCCATCATAACCCGTGTATATCAACTTCACTAGGAAGAGAGAATGGGAAAAGTGGGGTATCCATCCATACATCCCCACCACCAAGATATTGGGTAGATCACCCCCCTCCCATATGTATATATATATATGGGTATCGAAACATGTTGCTCAATGCGGGTGGGGTGCATATATAAATCACAAGGAATATATAAACATGTATAATATCCACACACATAAACTCATCCAAAGGGTTTAGAATAAAGTTACTAACCAAAACACGACATTATCCACTTTCTCCACCACCTCTAAATACACAACACCACACAATAATCCATAATCCACATTTCACATTACATTCTTCTTTCTTTATCAAATCAATCCAATTTCTGTAATTCTCACTTACCAACCATATAGCGTCTCGAGCCCGCTCTTCCGGAATCAGTGCTTAAAAATGCTGTGTAATTTTTTTATAAAGAAACTGAACAATTACACAAAACTTTATACAAACAAGGACCTTTTAGCAATCTAGGTTCTGGAGAAATTAGAATAAATTTCCCAATTTATCAGTGTTGAAAGAATAACAATTTTTTACTACGCTTCCACATTCTAACTCCAAAAGTGAGGACATATCTAATTAAACTTCTAATATACTTGTGAAAAATCATTTTCAAATAAAGGGTGAGCATTCAATTACCCAGTAAGAAGTTTTTAAAACCTTTCACAAATCCCATTAAAAATATCCCTTCGATAATACATTAAGAAAAATTCAATTAGAAATACTTTTGAAAAATAAATTTTACAAAAATATTATAATTCTTTGAAAAATAATTATACTTCAAAAAAAGATTTTAAACTAATACAATGATTAGGTTAAAAATATTGAGAAATCTCTTTAAAACAAAACAAATGAGGACACTCAAAACTTTGAAGGCTATCTTGGGCCTACCCACTTTAGGGATGGATTCACTCTCCAATTCCTTATCTTATTTACAATGTTCAAGTACTGGTTTTTAAAAAACATTTTTGTCTTAGCTTTCCTTATATACATATAATTTTTACTGGAGTTTTATCATTGAAAATATATTTATAATAATATTTGGAATAAACATGTCCAATTTTATTTATATATAAATACTAGTCTTTATTGAAAATTATGTATTCGACTTGGTGCGATCAAATCTCATGATACATGACTTTGTATAATCACATGGAAGATCAATCAACATCCACACACTTGAAATTTCAAAGACATATTTGTTAAATTTATTTTATGCCTGAGAAAAATAACATGAAGGTATAAACTAATAACAATAGTGAATATATAATTTTTCCTTCTTAAAATTAATCATTAGAAATAGAAAATTATGTGTCGTGCATCAAAATCATTAAAGAGTTATTTATTTACAAAATACAATCATCCTTTCATGGATGTATATTTATACACTTAAGTTTTAAGGAATGTGACTTTAAAAGTACATATTTATATATATTAATGTATAAATGTCATGATAAAAAAAATTATAAATGTGTGGACATAATCTAGATTTATATATGACATGCACATGATAAAATTATGACATTCTTAATCTATAAATTAATATGTGAATTAATACTTGGATAATAATTTATTTAAAACAATTATATACTTGAGCATCATGCAAGTGTAAATATATATATGTGTGTGTATATTCTTCACATGATTTTATATGAGATGACCCTTCGAAAATAAATTTGAATTATAATAACAAAATCTTAAATTTAAAATTATTAAATTGTTCTAAAAATTTCAGAACAGTTTACTAAAACTTATCAAAACATTTAAAAGCTGCAAACATGTTGATTTTGATTTAAGAAAACCATTAAAGAAACTTCTACAGTAATAATTTTTTATACCCAAAAAATACAAAATAGAAATCATATTATTTAACATAAACAGACTTCCTTAAAATAAAATAATAATAATAATAATAATATGTTACTATGATCATATAATCTCCCTTGCACACAACCCCGTAAAATTAAAATCATAATAAACAAACTGTTTTTCAAAGAAATCAAATAAAAATAATAATGATCCCTTACTAAAATAATAATGTAATTGAAATAAAATTATACATAAATTCCTTAGACTTTTATTTTCTGAAAACTCCCCCTCCCTAAAGATGAATCAATCACTCACACACTTATTTTCCTCACATAGGGTGTGAAAGACATGAAGCATTTAGGTAGGGTAGTATAACACTTCATAAACCGAGGCATAGTGCTTCTCAAAACACTCAACATAAACACCTATTTATAGTCCAAAACTTCCTATATATGTAATTTATTTCAATTTGACAGGATAATTTATTGATTCAAGCTGGTTGATGCAACACTAACTACATGATAATGATAAATACTTCCAATAGAAATCAAAACACAGAAAAATGATTATGTCATGTGCTTAGATAGTGATATTTATATTTTTGTATGTTGCTGATAACTGCATATTGAAATTGAAAAATCATGAAATCCAAAAATGTAGATGCTTATTTAATAAGCGTCGATCCCAAAAAATAAAAAAATGATCCTGAAAGATATTAAATACACAAAAATAGTACTCCCTTCGTAAACAGGGAGACAGATTGAAGAATATGAAAAAAATAAAATTAATACATTGAAATAGGTTCAACAAATATAATTAATATGTATTCAATATTCCTCGTGAATCATTGTTTTATAACCACACAAACAAGGGAAAACGAATTCAACCGATAAACAGACCAATACACAAACAACAACAAGATAAGATTTTGGGGATAAAATAATCCCAATTGCAGATCTCAAAATCAGAGCATGCTGATTTCAGAAAGAAAAACAAATTGTTAACATACGTCTCTATTGACCGATTTTTTTTAATATTTAGTCAATAAACACGCATATTTGGACGTTAGAAAAAGATCAACCTACCTTATGTGAATTCGAAATCCTAATTGCAGTAAATCTTGTTTTTCTATCGGTCTGCAACTCCTTGAATGCCTATGTCCTCAGACGAACCAGAGTTCAGTCTTCCTCTAATCCCACTCATGACCTTGCTTCAAACCTCCATTATCCGCGACACCAAGAAATGGATTTCCCTCCGCTCCAAGCTCAGCTGCATCGATTTTCTTCTCGCATCGACCTCGACTCCAAACTTACAAACCCTCCTCGATTACTCTTCTATTTCTTCCATTTTTTTATAAAATTGTATATCTTATTTCATTTTATAATAATATTAACATATTATGATATACTTTATTAATTTTATAAGTTAAAAGAATAATCATATATATATATACACAATTATCATATTAACATCTTAAAAAGAAAATATTTCATAATAGTGATATTTACATAAATTCCAAAGTATATTTATTTTATTTTATTGTTTAAAACAATATTTACTCTTATAACAATTTATTGAATATATTTAAACTTTTTTTATTTCATAATAATATTAAAATCTATAATGTTTCTATATATTTATATTTATTTATTTATTTATTTATTTATTTTATATATCAACGGTCATTTTTAAATTTTAATTTAAACGTTCTAACATGTAGTTTTTTTAACGGTCAGATAAAAACTTTATAAATATCAATATCTAAGGGCATTCAAACACATAGAAGAATAACATGATGCTCAACCACTTCTTTCAAAAATGGTTTTATATGCTCCTCTTATTATTATTTTCATCACTATTGTTCTTGCTATAACCTTTGTGCTTATATCAAATCCAAAAAATGTGAACTACCCGATCGACATCGTTGTGTTTCTAAGAGGAATTCTAGTTGTTTTATTATTGATATATGTGGGTTTAATGGGTTAGTGCTTATGTGTCGGAGATGTATTTTGGTCTTTGTATAAATAAAATGCTTGCTACTTATATCTCTGAGTTCAGAAATTTATGCATTTTATTGCATTTTGGAACATTGACAATGTATAAGACTTACTTTTAAACCTATGGTGTTACATTATCCACCCCACACTTAATTGAATTTATACCTTGCAGTTTGTTTACACTTATCACTTTTAGTTTTCATCTATTCTGAGTCTCGCATGATATCCCCAAGGTCGGTAAAGTTGTCTTCGATGAGTACCATATCTTCTTATGAGATTTAAGTTCAGGGTAGATTCAAAATTGTCCACCTACTTTTCCCAAACATAACTCTTGAAAGAGGGATTGTATGGATGTAAACATTGGAAGATAGTCCTCAAGGAATGATAATCAATAGTATCCAAGAAGGTCGTTTTGAATTTCATTCCTATAAGAAAGTCTCATGGATTCGTCATTGAATGTTTCAAAGTCATCGTAAATTCTTCCTACGAAACAAAATCTTAAAATTTGACACATATAAGATATGAAAATATTTCCTTCTTCTACTGCTCTATAAAAGGTTGAGATTGATTCTGATTGCTCAAATAGGGTAAAGCACCTAAAAAGTCCTTCGGGATATGCCCCTTGGCATATATAGAAGCGACGTTGAATATGTCAGATGTCTTAGAAGAAAAAACCTGAACCACAGTGAAAACGAAGTATATCAGGCATGACTGATACATTGTAAAATCATTTATAGGAAATATGCATGGATTAGTAGGGTTGAGATTCTTATTTGCAGGATTTTCCATGATCATAGCAAGTAATTCATCCAGAAGGCCTGAGAGACTTGTTTGAGTTCTCCATCCATCCACATGAAAATTATAAAGAGGAATTTTGACTAAGAAATAATACTCAATCTATCGAAGGGTTCTAATTTTCCAGAGTTATCTAGACCGTTCCTCTAATAACAATTATAGCTTCCCAAGCCCGCTCTTCCAGACTCAGTGCTAAAAAATGTTGTATAATTTTTTTATAAAGAAACTGAACAATTACACAACACTATATACAAATGAGTACCTTTTACCGGTCTAGGTTCTAGATAAATTAGAATACATTTCTCTATTTATCATATTTGAAAGAATAACAATTGTGAACTACGCTTCTGTGCGCTATCTCTGAAAGCGATGACATCTCTAATTAAACTTCTAAGATACCTTTGAGAAATAATTTTTAAACAAAGGGTGAGCATTCAATTTCCCATTAAGAAGTTTTTAAAACCTTTCATAATTCCCATTAAAAATATCCCTTTGATAATACATTCAGGAAAATTCATTTAGAAATACGTTTGAAAAACAAATTTTACAAAAAATATTTAATGCTTTGAAAAATAATTATACTTAGAAAAATGATTTTAAACTAATCCATTGATTTAGTTGAAAATATTAATTAAGCTCTTAAAAACAAAACAATTGAGGACACTCGAAACTTTGAAGGCTATCTTGGACCTACCCACTTGAGGGATGGATTCACTCTCCAATTCCCTATCGTATTTCCAAAGTTCAAGTACCAGTTTTTATAAAACATATTTTTCTTAGCATGCCTTATATACATATTATTTTCACTGGAGTTTTAGATTTTAAAATATATTTATAATCCTATTTGGATCCAATATGCCAAATTTTATTTATATATAAATATATAAATACTATTCTTCATCGAAAATTACATATTAGACTTGGTACAATCAAATCTCATGATACATTAATTTGCATAATCACATGGAAGATTAATCAGCATCCAAACATTTGAAATTTCAAAGACATATTGGTTAAATTTCTTTTATAAGAAAAATTACATGAAGGTATAAACTAATAACAATAGCGAAAAAATAATTTTGTCTTCTTAAAATTAATTATTAGAAATAGAAAATTATGTGTCGTGCAAAAAAATCATTAAAGTATCATTTATTTACAAAATAAAATCATCCCTTTATGGATGTATATTTATGCACTTAAGTTTTAAGGAACATAAATTTAAAAGCACATATCTATATGTATTAATGTATAAATTTCATGATAACAAAAATATAGACGTATGATCATAATCTAGATTTCTATATGACATGAACATGATAAAATTATGACATTATTAATTTATAAATTCATATGTGAATTAATACTTGGTTAATAATTTATTAAAAACAATTATATACTTGAACATCATGAAACTATATATATATATCTATATATATATATATATATATGTATATATTCTTCACATGATTTTATATGAGATGACCCTTCCAAAATAAATTCAAATAATAATAATAAAATCATAAATTTAAAATAATTAAACTGTTCTAAAAATTTCAGAACAGTTTGCTAAAAAATATCAAAATGTTTCAAAGTTCCAAACAAGTTGATTTTGATTTAATAAAACCATTAAATAAACTTCTACAGCAATAATTTTTTTATACCCAAAACTAAAAAATAGAAATAATATTATTTAACATAAATAGACTACCTTAAAATAAAATAATAATAATAATAATAATCAGTTTATATGATCATATAATCTCCCTTGCACACAAACCCATAAAATTAAAATCATAATAAACAAAATGTTTTTCAAATAAATAAAATAATAATAATAATAATCCCTTATTAAAATAATAATGGAATTGAAATGAAATTATAAATAAATCCCCTAGAATTTTATTTGCTAAAAACTCCCCCTCCTTGGAAGATAAATGAATCACTCACACACTTATTTTCCTCACATAGGGTGTGCAAGACATATAGAATTTAGGTAGGGTAGTATAACACTTCATAAACCGAGGCATAGTTCTTCCCAAAACAATCAACATAAACACCTATTTATAGTCCAAAACTTCCTATATATGTATTTTAGTTCAACTTGAAAGGATAATTTATTGATGAAAGATTTTTGATCCAACACTAACTACATGATAATGATAAAGACTTTCAATAGAAATGAAAATGTAGAAAAACGATTATGTCATGTTCCTAGATAGTGATATTTATATTTTTTATGTTGCTGATAACTGCATATTAAAATTGAAAGGATACGTAATCCAAAAAACATATATGATTATTTAATAAGCGTTGATCCAAAACAATAAAAAACTATCCTAAAAGATATTAAATATGCAACAATAGTACTACCTTCATAAACAGGGAGACAGATTGAATAATATGAAAAAAAAAATTAATAAACATAAATAGGTTCAATAGATATGATTAATATGTATTCGATCTTCCTCCCAAAGCATTGTTTTATAACCACACAATAAAATGAAAATGACTTCAACTGATAAATATACCAACACACAAACAAGAACAAGATAAGATTTCGGGGATAAAAGAATCCCAATTGTAGATCTCAAAATCAGAGCACATCGATTTCAGGAAGAAAAAATAAATAAATTTTCAACATACGTCCCTATAGACCCAATTTTTTTTAAAGATTCAGTAAATAAACACATAGATCTGGATGTTAGAACAAGATCAACCTACCTTATGTGAATTTGAAATCATAATCACTGTAAATCTGGTTTTTTTATTGGTCTGCAACTCCTCAAACTCCTACGCCCTCAAACAAACCAGAGTTTGGTATTCCTCTGATCCCAATAGCGACCTTGCTTTAAACCTCCATCGTCTGCGACACCTGGAAATGGTTTTCCCTTCGCTCGAAGCTCAGTTGCATCGGTCTTCTTTATGCGTTGACCTTGACTCTGAACTCATGAACCCTCCCTGATTCCTCTTCCATTTCTACTGTTTTTTTATAACATTGTATATCTTATTTCATTTTATAATAATATTCACATGTTATGATATAATTTATTAATTTTATAAGTTAAAACAATAATAATATATATATATATACAATTATAATATCAACATATTAAAAATAAAATATTTCATAATAGTGATATTTATATAAATTCCAAAGTATATTTATTTTATTTTAATGTTTAAAACATTATTTACTCTTAGAAAAATTTATTGAATATATTTAAACTTTGTTTGTTGCATAATAATATTCAAATAAATAATGTTTCTATATATGTATATTTATTTATTTATTTTATTTATATATCAATGGTAACTTTTAAATTTTAATTTAAAAGTTCTAACGGATAGTTTTTAAATTGTCGGGTAAAAACTTTATAAATATCAATATCAAAGGGCATTAAAAACACAGAAAAATATTGTGACGCTCATACCACTACTTTTAGAAAAGGTTTTATATGTTCCTCTTATTATTAGTTTCATGGATATTGTTCTTTCTATAAACTTTGTACTTATATAAGATCCAAAAGATGTGAACTACCTGATCGGCATCGTTGTGTTTCTCAGAGGAATTCTAGTTGTTTTATTATCAATAAAACTATGTTTAATGGGTTAGTTCTTGTGTGTCAGAGATGTATTCTGGTCTTTGTATAAATAAAATTCTTACTACTTATATCCCTATGTTCAGAAATTTATGAATTTTGTTGCATTTTGGAACATTTACAATACATAAAATTTAATTTTAAACCTGGGGTGTTACAAACCAAACCCATTATTTTCATTATTCTGTCATTTAATTTCACATTTTTCATCATCCACATTTAAACAAACTTTCCTTTATCATTTCAAGCATCCATTATCCACTCCAACCCATTCCGTTTCCATTTAATTTTTTCATTTAATTTTGTTACTACTTAAGAATTTATCACAATGCTACCCATTTCCATCTCATCCACCCCATATCACAACCTCACTTTACCCACCACAACATGGTCACACCTCACCACCCCATAGCATGGCCACACCTCACCACCCCACAACATGGTAAACCATCAAACACATCATCCCCCATATCACAACTACACATCGCCACCCCACAACTTGGCCACACCACAATACATCACACAAATGTAACATTTTTCATATTTTGGAAAAAGGGGATTTCATTGCATTCCACTTATTTATTTAAGGTAATTCTCAAACAATCCATAAATATCAGGGCAACCATTTTATTAACAAAATATAAATAATTAATTAATTCCATTTAATGTGATTCCAAACAACCACATTAATCAAGGTTCCCCAACACCTATCAAATCATCAAAAACAAAGGATCCCAACAACCATGATTTTCAACGAGACATCAATCCTGTATAATTTCAATATCAAAATAATAATGAAATCTATAAAAACATACAATTTAAATCTCTTTCCCCTTATATCTCAATCAAAATGTTTCTTGATATTTATTAGTCTAGATATAAAACTTCCAAAATATAAAAAAAAAGTATATGCCCTCCCGCATGATACACTAAGTGAGAAACGAATGATCCCCTACCTCACTGTGAAGCTTAATGGATAATTGTGAAATAATTGATGGAGAATAGGAATGTTTTCATGACATGGATTATGTGAGGGAAACCCTAAAAAATTGGAATGGATGTGAAGTCTAAGATAATTTGACTTGATTACCAGACTTATAACTGGATGTTAATCCACCAAATAGTTATTCTAAACAAATATATAATCATTTGATTCTTTATATTTAACAATTTAAACACAAAAACTTTAATTTAATTAATTATACAAAAAATAACCTCAATGACTATGGAAAAACTATTATATTACCTTCTACCCATCCAGATGAATCTAATAGAATGGATTTATTGTCGATTTGATTAATTATAAGGGAGATATAGTAGAGATAAGTAGAGTAATTTGGGTTGTTTTCATAATTTTTAATTATAAAATCATGTTTTTCATTAAATTGCCTCATTTAATTCAAAACATATTACACAATTTATTATTTAATTTTTAATGATTCAATTTCCACCATTTATTATTATTATTAAAAATATTTTGGTTTTTTCCCCGGCCAATGCACCACCCATGGTTACCCACCCCCTTCCACTTATTCTTCAATTCCACCCATTCTTCTTATTTTCTTTCCATATTTTTTTACTAGTTCACTTTATATATTCTCTCTTCAATATAGTCCCCTATTTCTCTATATACCATTCTTCACTCTTCATCTCTCCAATCTATTATCATACATTTAATTAATTAATTAAAACAATCCCCATTGTTGATTTACTATAAAAAATGTTTTTAAATAATTCCCCCTTTTTTAACAACTAACTTTAAAATGTTTTTTTAACCATCAACATTTTTTTTAAATGTGTTTTCTATTTTTATTTTTAAAATCATTATTTATATATATATATATAACAATGTGTTTAATATATATAAGAAAATATTTATAGATAATAATATATGTATACACATGTTAATATATATATATATATATTCTCATACACATATATGTATTTATGTACATATATTATAACACTTATTATTCATATGGTATCATAATATTTATAGGAAAAAGTAATATTTATTTATACATACATATATATATCATTTTGTAAAGAAATTTTTTTACAATATTTAATATTAATATAAATAATACAAATATATATATTTAAAAACATATATAACATGTCACATGATATGAAAAACAATTTTTATTAATATGTAGTGTTTACAACTATGTCATGATCTCATGTGAAACGTCTTCATGTTATTTATAATATATATATATTAAAATTTTATTTAAAAACCCATTTAAATATTTAATAAAAACATTATGTGTAACAAAAAGTAATATTTTTTTGGATAACTTCATAAACCTTCTGCACTCTAGAAAAAGAAAAGGTAGAGGCTCATAAAATCTGGACTCATACAGCCAACGCTTTATCCAGAACTTCTCTTGATTATCACCACCCATGACTTTACTGGAAAAAAAAGGGAGTAAAGTTCTAATGGTAAGCCCAGTGTGAAGAATCATTTCTTTTGATGAAGAGGAGGATTAATACAACTCCATTACCTATGCCTTCTAAGTTTTTGATTGGATATATAGTACATTGTGATGCATCGGGCATTGGTCTTGTAGCGGTATTAATTCATAGAGAATAGGTAGTAGTTTACGAGTTACGATAGTTACAACCCCATGAATGGAACTACCCCACTTATGATATGAAGATAGCAGTCATGGTCTATACTCTAAAGTGTTGGAGACACTATCTCTTTGGTGCGAGATTTTTAATCTACACTAACCATAAGATTCTATGTTATATCTTTACACAAAGGGACCTAAATCTGAGGTATAGGATCTGGGTGGGGTATATGTAGATATTTGAATTTGATATGATGTATTCACCTAGAAGGGGTAATTTCATTATGGATACACTTATAATTAATGTGTAAGTTGAGCGGGAGAATGGTGAGTGGTCTTAAAAGGAGTAGTGGCGCTTGATAGGCTTGTTAGCTAAATAAAATATAGACGCTTATAAGGACCAAGGATAGATGAATCGTGCTACATTTTTTCTCACATCCACTCTATTAGACCGAGTAAATGTTGCATAGGATATTTACCTAGAGAATTTTGTGATGTGGGAACAACTAACTGGAGGTGACCTGATACCAGGGTGGTCATTGGGTGACAACGATGTGATTCTTGTACATGGGAGAGTAGTATTAACTACATCCATTAGAGATAATATGATGAGGTAATTCAATACCTTTATATGGGTGGTATATCTGGGTGAGAAAAAGATTACCATGACTTCAAGGTGTTAATTATGGTTTTCATGGATGAAGAAAGGCATCCCTGGGTTTGTTCACTAATGTATCACCTGCCAAAGGGTGAAGGTCGAGCACCAGCCTCCTGGTGTTTTTATCCTGCCAATTCTTGGGCCCATGTGAAAGTGGGAGGATGTAATAATGGAATTTATGAATGGGTTACCAAAGACCCTGAGGATTTGTTAAGATATATAGGTGATTGTCAATCAGCTGAAAAATATTGTTCACTTTATACCATTTAGAGACACTTGCGTAGTAGATAAGCTAGGAAAGATCTATGTTGTTGATATCACAAGCTTATATGAAATTATCTTGGGCATCATATCTCTCATAGACGTTCATTTTACATCCTGATTTTTTAAGGAATGGAAAAAATTTCTATGGACTCAGCTAATATTGATCACAACATACCATCCTCATGCATATAAACAGTCTAATTAGACTATACACATACTGGAGGATATGAATAAAGGTTTCCTTCTAGAATTTTATTTATCATGGGATACTCATTTATCCTTGGTTCAGTTTGTGTACAAAAATAGTTACCAAACTTCAATTCATATGGCACCTTATGAGGCTCTTTATGGGAATCCATGTTGTTCACTGATTTATTGTAATAAGGCAGTTAAGGTAGTATTTATACAACCCACTTTGGTTTAGGAGACCTCTGAGAGAGTGTAGAAAATTTATAAGATATTGATCAGTCCTTAGAGTAATAAAATTTCATGTGTCAATTTTAGGAGGAGACCTTTAAATTTCATTATGGGTGATTGATATTTATTGATAGTGAATCCACGGTTAGGCCACCGACATTTAAGGAATCAAGGAAAGCTAGTACCATGTTTTTTTGGACCCTTTGATATTACCAAGTAGGTTAGGATAGTGGCATATCATCTGTATATTTCTTCTCACTACCAAGGTATGCATGATGTGTTTCAAGTGTCACATCTCTATAGGTACATGGTCAATCCTACACATGTCATCGACTATGAGGATATTGATTTAGATCTAGATACATCTTATGAGGAGCATCTAGTGTAGATTATGAACTAGAGTGATAAATAAATTTGATGGAAGATGGTATCACTTGTCTAGATTTTGTGGTATAATGGAAGGATCTAGGAGGATATGTCAGAGTGGGAGTCTGATGTTCGATCCTAGTGGCCTAAGTTGTTAGAAAAATAATTATATATTTACTTATTGGGTATAATAATTCATTATTAGGGGAGAATTTTAATATCCTTAATTTTTATTAATTCTTGAACCCTCTTTTGTTTTTAATTTATAATAATTTTTATTTGGAAACCTGAATTTTTCAATAAAACCACCCTTAATTTCATTTTATGGATTTATGTAAAGGTAAAAAAGGGTTCAAAAGCCTTAAATGAAGGTAAATCCCTTTATTCTTGACTTTTGTAAGGGTAGACAGCCTTTTTCATAAGATATATAAGGGTAAAGGAGTTTTTGTAATGTTAAATACCTACATGAGTAAGGGTATGCTAGTTTTTTAAGCAATACATAAGAGTAAGGTAAGCACTGTCTAAGGTAACTAGCCGCTTAATGGTTCCTATGTAAGGTTAATATGTTATATATAAGGTTAAGTTATACACTTCATAAGGGTATCCATCCATGTAAGGTTATTATGTAAAGGTAATAGGAGTTTCGTAAGGGTATATCCTATGTTGTGTAAAGGTGTTGGCTCACATAAGTGAAGTTGTGTAAGGGTAAACTGATTTTTACAAAGGCTATGTAAGGTTAACCTATCATGTAAGGTTCAATTCATAAGGGCACTGGCCCTTTTCTAAAGTTTTGTAAGGTTAAACCCAATTTACCATTATGTAGTTCATGCCCCTTGTGTAAGGGTCACATATTAACCTATTTTTATTACTTTTACTTATTCTTGTTCTTAGAATGCATCTCTAACTCACTTTAAATGTCTTAAAGCACCAAAAAACTTGTTTTTTTTTAAATTTCACATTAAATAAATAATTTATGGATCAAATTAAAACACTCCGCATTCAAGAAACAATAAAAACAAAAATTAATTTGTTAAATTAATTTGTGGTTTTAATAACTACTAACCTTTACACTATATGTTTTTCTAAAATGTTCAAACCATTATTACCTTTCATTTTTTATACTTTGAATTCTAGTAGACTAGTGTTTCCCTTGATCTAGTTTAGTAAATCCTTATATTAATAGTATGACCCCTTCTTCCAAATTTCTAGAGAGACATAACACTTCTATATCTCTCTCTCTTTCCTTGGTGTAGCTCTTGTGAGAGGTAGTTCTAGGTAGGGTTATTTTTTCTCTTATTTCCCCACATTTCATCATTAATTATGAAATAAACCTTCTAAATAAATTGAATAAGGTTTTCCTTAAATGATTATAATTTGTAAATTATCACAAATGATGAAAGAATAATTATCCTATAATATTAAGGAATAATGATAAATAGGTTATCACATGCCTATTATTTTATATAGATAGGATATTATCACATGTGGTTTTATTATTATTCTTGAATAATAATTTCTAACACATGCATTGTAATTTTTGAAATTTTTGAAATTATCCAAGACAGAAACTATTATCACACGTGAAATTTTATTTATTTTTTAATAAAATAGTTGGATATTATGATAGGCTTCTTGACAAACCATGAACGTTGACATGTTGATAACTAAGATAATAAATCACATGAAGAGGTTTTTCTGGATGTAGAGGTTTCTACTCTAACTTTCGAACCATATGGGGTGGTTTATCCTTGATGCGGATGCCGATGACTTAAGGTTGGAAGTTTCTTAACTTTTTGGGCTCTTGTTTACACTTGTTACCATGATATAACACTCATTTTGGCATACTTTATTTTTTTGATTGATTGTGATTGTATGTGGGTGTGTTCATAGTTCATAATAATCTTATGTGATTTTTGATGCCATGGGATCATATGTAGCTTATTTATTAGTGTTTTATGTTGATCATATATTTATGATTTACTTATGATGATATTATATTCTTTATTTTGTATTCTACCCTATTATGTGATCCTTTATTGTATTTTTCTTAGATTCCAAGGTTGGTGGACTATCGTGGCATGTTTATCCCTTAGAGGGAGAGTGTGCATGATTTTTTATGATAGTGATGATGTACCTAAGAACATGGTGGAGGCATGATGATACCATGGAATTTTCATGTTTAGGATACACACGATACATATATTCCAAGTACCATGTTAATTAATCCTAGTGATTTATTGATTAGCTTTCTCAATTCCAAGTATTATGTTGATTAGCATGCCATACTTTAGATATAGGGAATTCCAAGTCATATGTACACATAATGCATTGAGATCATCAAGAAAAACATTCACTTGCCTCATGAATAGTCCTTAATTACTCCCAATACATTGATATTTCTTTCAACATGGAGTCAAAGTAGGTACAAACAAATATTGTGATGGCTTGTTAGCACACGGGTGCTTGGATTTTGATTTTTGTGTTTCTTGTGCATTTATTTTTTATTATGGAATATGCTTATTTACTTTAGAACACTTATTAAAGAATAATTGTTTGTATCCTACCGAGTCCTGTACCCACACCCTACTCATACATTTTTCTCTTGTAGATTTTCTGACTAGGGATTCAGAGAAGGGAAAGGGTCATGTGGTGGATGGATGAGAAGAGGAGCATGGATCTTGTAGCGGATCAGGATATACTTTATAAGACCCTAATATTTATTTATTATTATCTTCACTTATTAATCTGGTTTAGCTTGCCACTTTGGGAGCTTTTTTACCTATATGACATGTATTTCATATTGATTATTTATTTTCTGCATGATACACTGATCATTATATTGATTATTTTTCTTTTTATTTATTTGTACCATGACATGATATTGAGGGTATAATATCCCAAATGATGTACTTAGACCCTTTCCACTAGTCAGAAGCCTCTTGCATATGGGGAGGCATGCATGAGGTCATGTGGAACTTCATCTTGGACTCAGTGGTTCAGGTTGGGGTGTTACAATAATAAAAAAAATTAATCAAAATATAAATTCACCAAAACAATCCAAATTTTTTCATTTTAATTTGATTGATTATAGTTTCGTACAGTTTCAGATAAAACAATACATTTCTCTAAAATTTAATTCAATTGGTTTTGGATATTTTTAATTGAATATTGGTTATAATAAGTTATTTTTTATAAAAAATAGTATTATTGAATAGTGATTTTGTATATTCAATTTCATTATAGAGGGTGGTATTGAACATTGAAGGATGTGTTCCTTGAGAAAAATTATTTTGCTCGAGCGGAAAGAAAAAATATGAAACTGTGGTAAAACAATGGACACAACAAGATATTATAATTTTTACTTTATTGATTTTAAATTTTAATATCAATTTTGTAAATAATTAGTTCATTTATATTTACAATGATGTTATTTTTATTGGATTTGTATCCTAGGACCCATTTTTTTATTTTTATTACGTTTATATTTGATGTATTTAACATTAATAAAATATCTTATTACATATTTTTCATTATCTTTCAGGTCTCTGATGTAATAATGACCTATAGTATTCATCACATTGAGAAGGTCATAGTTTTTCCCCACTATGATGAGAACCTTGAAGTGTTGTGATGATATTTTTAAATTTAGTTATGTAGTCAGATAACTTACTATAATGGAATACATAGTATATAAACCTTCATGTGAAAGTACTCAAAATAAAATGTGGTTTCTTCTCATGAAGTTCATGCTTGGTAATATCTAAGATGGGAGATTATGAGAATAGACCCGAAAGTAGGAATTCTATATGTTTTTATGTCTTCAGATATTTCTATCAACAAGCATGGGTAATGGTCCTTAGAATTTAATATTATCATTAATACAAGTCATGAATCACACAATTGTATTTTCAGATGAAAAATATGACACTATATGTTCACGGTAAGGTAGGGTATGTTGGGTGCATCATGATTGACATGATACTCATGGATAAGTCAAAGAAGGATTTGTCCCTTTCATCTTTATGGAGGTTGATGTCTATAAATTTTTATTGGAATAGAACCATCACCTTAAATTTCATGGTCATTGTGAAACTACGTGTTTATTTTAGATAGTAAAAGAAATACATGTTGAGGATATAGGTTGGTGACATGGATGTTCAACCTTCTTAATGAGATATTATGACAAAGATATTTTATTACATAGTGAGAATATGTATGTCATTTTCATTATTTTGAAATTAAGTTCTTTCTCTTTAGGGTATTTACCTATTTATAGAAAGTAACCTATAACTTTATCCAAGCTTGCCAAATTCCAACTAGAAAGAATCCTAGAGTGTCACAAATGAAGTGTATCAGTTGATCTAGATTAAATTATATTTAAATTTAATTAATATAATAAATATTATTTTTAATACTGAGGAATAATTTTATTCTCATTTTTTATCAATCACAAATATTTATTGATGAATGAAATATTTAAATTAAATATTTATTCAGGTATTTAATAAATGCTGAGGAGGATGAGCAGACTAGGACCACATATATTGATAAATATTTATTTACAAGCCTGTAAATATTATTTATCATTGCGCCCATTGGCGCACATCACAACATAGTAATATTATTATTATTATGTGGCATGAGTTTTATTAATTATTAATATATTATTTAAGTTTTGGAATGAAATTAAATAATATTTTAACCTAAACCCTAGACTTATAAATAGATGGTTATTTCTATTGTGTAGGGTGTGAGTAACTTAATTGAAAATTGAGAATTGAGAATATTTGTGCACAACAGACTTCTCCCTCTTGAATTTTCCTCCTACCTTCTTCTCAAGAATGAGAAGAACACCTTCAGGCCAAAATGAACTTAGAGTGATTAATATGAACAACATAAGGAAATTGATTCGGCACACTGGAACCTAAAAATAAATTGGTATTTCTTGTAGATCAAAGGAGCATGTATGGATCACTACTAGAGGGATTTTATAATTCAATAATTATAGAACAAAGAAGGTAATCTGAAATGGTTTTTGGAAGATCAACATCATCAACGAAGAAAGGATACTAAGTTGAGGTAATTGTTTCTTCCAAAATTAAATAAATTAATTATAAATTTAATGTGAAATATCCTCTCTCAGATTTTTGGAAAAATATATATTAAAATAAATTTTAATTTAACATCCATCAAAGTCATTTCCACTATGCTCAAAGACATAAAATTGTATTATAGGGGTCATGTTTTAAATTTATAATTATTTATTATATTATTGATCTATGCGTAATAGAAGTTATATTTTCATTTCATATTATTCTTTCTTTAATATGATTTGAATTAAAAATATATCAACAATTTAATCTTATTCATTCATTGTTTCATTTTTTTAAAGGACTAAGAATAAATGAATTACTACTAAATATGCCATCGGGAAGTTCTGAGAAATCTAGATGGATAGCATGAGACTATGGAGTGTAGCAAATTTATATGTAGTGTACCCAAGTACATTGTACCTATCCATTTCATGGGATACACAACATGTTGATCAGTTAATTATACATGGTGCATTTATTTAAAACTGCCTATAGACCGGAAAAACATGGAAAAAAACATGTCAGGTTACCTGGCATGTATCTGGCGTACACGTCGTGTGGTCTTCATGGGTTAGTAACAAAATTCACACAATCTGTGTGGTCATAATATGTGGTCAAACCACGTGAGACTGACATGATGGGGAATTAATTATATATACAATGTGTAACTGGTGTACATAGTTAGTAGTTCATCATTTACTGCATCTGAAATACATGTCAATCCACTCTAAGAGAAAAGATAACATGTGATATAAGAGATACACGGTGCGTATCTAGAATACACACATCTTATAGAATCTCATCTGAGAACATGTTAATTATTTTAGTGGGTTTTCTAGGAACAATACATTCAGACCACATGGAATGTAGTTGACATATACACGTGTGTTATCCATCGAGATGCACACTAAACACCTAGTCGTGTTTCTTAGACACACGACAAGTGCCACACATGTAATATAGTGGGTTAGTACATACCGTGTAGTCCATCCAAGGTACATGATGAAGCCTCAGGTGTGTACCCTACATACATGAAAACCGAGGTACATGGCATGTATCTAGACAATACACTTCTTATAGTCTCCAAATTAATGAGAAAATTAAATTACATTAAATTAACAATTGCAGCATCAAAACCTTATATTATTGATCAGCACATGTTGTGTATGACAATTTAATAATGGTTTTAAATAATTTTAAATGATTTTAAATGATAAATTAATTTGTTATAATAAATCTACAATTTTTGTTTATGCTATTTATTTTTCAAGAATGTTATTAATGATGGGTATATCTAATTGAATATGGATGGTCATTAAGATGACAGGGGTTTAATTAATTAATTAATTAATGCAAGAATGTTTATCTTAATAATAAAAAAATAAAAATAAATGATATCCAGTTACTTTTTCATATTCATTTCATGTCTGACTGAGCATGAGTTTAACCAAGAACTACGTATGTGTTGGAATTTATTTAACTTAATTTATTGCATGGTTTTACAATTATTAATTATTAAATTAAATTGATGGCATGTGATTCATCTCTATATCTATTATTATGTAGAAAACACATGTCCAAGGTTATTTATGTAATACCATTTAATAAATCCTTTGGTTCCCCTCATTTGCATGTGAGTTATAAATATTTTTAATTAATGAAATGTCACAAGGCATGTAAAGGTGGTTCAAGATATAAGAATAATGATTCCTACTCAGGTGATACATTGATGGATAGGTGGAATGATTTAACTAATACCAAGACCAAAAAAAAGAAATTATTCCCCTTATTCATAGGTTAATTTATTTTACACTCAATAAATCAACCATTTAGATAATCTCATGATCAGGTCACTTATTTATTTATTTATTTCTATCTTTGAATTATTTATTTTATGGATAAAAGACAATTATTGCATAAATAAATGAACTAATTTACAAAGATGAAATTTAAATAAATAGATTGTGTGTAAAAATTTTATCCAACATGGTTCATTAATTAAGTAAAATTCACTTAATATTAAAAAGTCATGTAAAGGATAAAACAAGATAAAATTTATGCATAATAAAATTAAAATCCCTCAACTAAATATTAATTCGTACTAAACCTTCCATTACTTGATTTTTAATATAACCATAGAACTATATGTTTACATGGTTAAATTCTAGAAACTTACCTTTATCATGGTGTTATTATGAGGCTTTTGGGTTGAATTAACTAAACATGTATTTAATTTAATGACCAAAGTACGTTCAATAAAAATTTGGGGGTAACTATTGAGGATATCCAAGTTAGGATTTCAGGATTGGGAATTTCACTTAATGAATCAAGGATCTACAAGACCACAGTTGGAAATACTACCTACCTAAATACCTTCTTATGGTTTTCATGGTAAAATTATGGATCATTAAGAAAGGTAATATAGATCCTTGCTACTATAATATCCTGGAAACTAGATATTCCAAGTTAAATGGTGAGGGATATTGGGGCTTGCTAAAATAGTGGGAGATTTCATAAAATAAATTAATTTATTATTTATCACATTATTTTTAATCAAGAAATTACAAATAGTATACTATTTTATAATTATATAAAATGTAAAGTTAATCATCCATAATATCCCTATGATCTATATTGGTGAATGACCATCTTATCAATGGTAGTAACATCTAGGAGTGGTTCATATTATTTTGGGTTGTGTTTCTCCATGAATTGAAATATCAAATTTTAGAATCCTCACTTACTTATCTATCTTCTAAATAAGAAAGTGATGAAGAGTTTATTATCTATGAAAACATGTAAATGATGCGGTCGATGTTCAGTATTTGATTCTTTCATCTATGTCTAGTGAACACATGAATTTTCCTGAAAACATATATTTGTATAGCATACATGAGAACCTCTAGGATCTTTACTAAGAGAGATCAATACATGAACAATTTGATATTTCCAAGGCCCTCTTTCAGAGTAAGATTTCATAGGGTGTGACATCTAATACTCATGTAGTCAATCACATTGGATACATTAAGCACCTAAAGGTACTAGGGTTTAAAATCCCTAATGAAATGTGCACTAATATCTGTCTCACATCACTACCTCAAAGATTATATAGTTTTATTATTAATTTTAATATAAAAAACATTGATAAATATCTACCATATATTCTTACTCTTTTTCACCAATTAGATAAGGAAATTAATCAATAAAATCATTCCATCCTTATGGTGAATAAACAGAAGGGTAAAGCTATGATATCTAAGACCAGAGCATTTTCATGCTCTTACATGAAGGAAATATCAATATGAAATCAAATTAATAAGATATTTTTTGTTTCAAATATGGAAATAATGTCCATTAGAAGAAGAAATTCACCTAGGAAAGAAGTAAGGGTAATCTTTGAGTGTGTTTCTTATCAAGTGTAATTTATTTTTTTCTAAAAATTGGGTATTATATATATATTTTGGGGCTCACATATGTATTAAAATATAAAAAACAATCATATTTAGAAATATTGAATGAGGAGAGGTAGATATAAAATCAACCAACGATTCTAAATTTTTTATTGTGGCTATTAGGGACTACCGCCTCATATTTCCAACTAGAATGTTCTTGATTTTGAAAGGTTGTTATTATGTTCCATCCATTACAAAAAAAAATTATATCCACACTTGATATGGTTTGATTTATTTTCAAGTGAGGGAATAAATGTTTCTTATTTTATAAAATATAAATATTTTGTAAGAAACATTTAAATAATATAATTTATGTTTCACATTACACAACCCAAGTAAAGTAAATTGATAAAGAAAATACTTCACGTGACTCATACCACTCCCATATTTAGAATCACTATCTAGGTCATGTAAATGAAAATTACTTGAATAAATTATAAGAAGATGGATATTTATATTATTTTAAACTAGAAACAATTGGAATATTTTAGGAATGTTTATATGGAAAAATGACCAAAGCCCTATTTAGTAGAAAAAGTAAAAAGACCAAAGAGCTTTTTAAATTAGTTCATACTAATGTGTGTGGGAATTTTCATGTTGAAGAAAGGGGTGGGTACTCATACTTTATAAATTTTACTGATGATTTTAGTAGATATGGATATATATAATTGATGAGGTATAAGTTAGATTCCTTTGAAATATTAAAGAAATACAAGAATGAAGTTGAGAACTATCTTGGTAAGAAGATTAAGAAACTCTACTTGGACCATGGTGGAGAATATCTTAATCAATACTTCATTGATTATTTATGGGAGTTTGGTATTATATCTCAACTCACTCCTAATTATACACCTTAGTGGAATAGTGTTAGTGAAAGGAGGAACTACACCTTGTGGGCATGGTTAGATCAATGATGAGCCATGTGAATCTTCCATTATCCTTTTGGGGATACACATTTTAAACAACAACATACATACTAAACTGAGTTCTAACTAAAGCAACAAATGTTATACCAAACAAATTATGTAATGGAAAGAAACTCATATTTTCATAATTACATGTGTGGGGTTATGAATAATTTTTTAAGATATCTCCAATAAACAAGATTTTTCCATGAGGAATAGGGTGTATCTTTATAGAATATCCCATAGAAAAAATGGATATTTCCTATAAAATCCTTTAGAAAAAAAAGTTTGTGGTTTAAAAATGTCACACGTTTATTAATAATGATATTATCTCTAAAATATATGGTGGGAGTGAGATACACTTCGATAATTCTAGGCTCAAGATACATAAGAGTTGGCACAAGAAAGGATTCCATAAAGCCCTGTGAAAGAAAAAGTTGTTCCAGAAACACAAGTATTATCTATGAGTACAAGAGAGGTTAGATAACCATAAAATTTTGGTTTTATAGTCACCAAGGATGGTCACTAATTATAGTTTATAATAATTATCCTCTAACCAATAATAAATAAGTAAGTGGCATAAATTCTTCCCAATGGAAAGAAACCATGAATTTTGAAATGGATTCCATGTACCAAAACCAAGTTTGTATTTTTATAGATCCTCCAGTATATGTAAAAATCCTTTGTTGTAAATGGGTTTTCAAGAAGAAACCAGACATAGAAGGAAAATTTGGTACCTATAAGGCATGACTTATTGTAAAAGGCTTTAAACATCATCAAGAAATTGACTATGAATAAACATTTTCACTAGTTTCAATGTTGAAATCCATCAGAATTCTACTTTACATTAAGGCCTTCCATGACTATGAGATTTATAAAACGGATATCAAAATATAATTCCTTAATAGAAACATTAATTAAGATGTCTATATGACACAACCTGAAGGTTTTGTGACTCCAAAGTATTCCAAAAATATATGAAAATTGAAAAAATTCATTTATAGATTAAATCAAGAATCTAGGTCATGGAACATTAAATTTGATTAATCCATAATATAATTTGGTTTCATAAATATTGAATTTGATCCTTGTGTCTATGAATAGTTTAGTGGGAGTTTGGTCATTTTATTAATAGTATGTATTGATAACATGTTACTTATTAGAAATAAGATACCAATCTTATGGTTAGTTAAGGCCTAGTTGAATAACTATTTCTTCATGAAGGAATTAGGTATGGAAACATATATTCTTTGGATCAATATTAATCGTGATAGATCCAAGAGACTTCTTGGTCTAATTCAAAGTGTATATATTTACCAGATACTGAAGAGGTTTAGTATGGAACAAATTAAGAGAGGATTGTTACTAGTCCCACATGACATTCATCTTTCTAGGAAAATGTTTCTTCAGACACATGAGGAAAAATAAATAATGGTGTGTCGGTGATGGGGTTAGTCATGTATGTTATGCTATGTGCTAGTATAGATGTCACTTACACATTAATTTTGGTAGGTAGATATCAAGAAGATCCATGTGAATTCCATTGGATAGTAGTCAAGACTATCCTTAGGTACCTGAGGCATACAAAGGATATGTCCTTGGTCTATGGATGAGATGAGGAACTATCCATTATAGGATATGAATATGTTAGTTTTCAAATAGATGATTATTATATGAAATCATAAATTGGATACATATTTACTTTTAATGGAGGTGTTATGAGATGGAAGTTCTCAAAGTAGGTTTTGGTCGCAGATTATATAAAAGATTCCAAGTATATTGTGAATTATAAGGAATCTAAAGAAATAGTATAGATATGAAACTTCATACAATATATTGATGTGAAACCTAATATTAAAGATCTTATAATACTCTATTTTGATAATACTATAGTAGTGGTCCTTGCTAAAAATCCAAGGTCACATCAATGGACAAAGAATTTACTTCAGAAGTATAATCTCTTGAAGAATTTTTCTCAGAGAGGTGAGTTTTTAGTGAGCAGTATTTCCATGTAAGAAGACACGGTGGACTCGTTGACTAAATCCTTGACTTAGAAGAAACATGATTATCATGTGAGGTATAGGAAACTGAAATTCATAGGCAGTTGCCTCTAGTCCAAGTGGAACTTTTTTGGAGTTGGTGTCAGGGGACAACTATTTATACCTTGATTATATGTATATTTGATGTATTGAATATTAATAAAATATCTTATTACATATTGTTCATTATTCTACATGAATATGATGTAATAATTTCCTAGAGTATTTTTCACATTAACAAATTTATAGTTGTTCCCCGCTGTGATGAGAACCTTAAAGTGCTTTGATGATATTCTTAAATTTAGTTCTATAATCAGATAAAGTTATATGATGGTACACATGGTATAATGACTATCAGGTGAAAGTACTATTTAGTAGATGAGGCTTCTTCTCATAAATTTCATACTTTATAGTCCTTAATATGGGAGATTATAGGACCATACCTGTCATTAGGAATTTTTTATGTTTTGGGGTCATCAGTTATTCTTATATGCGAGCATGTTTAATGGTCCTTAAACTTTAATATTATCATTAATTCATGTCATGACCCACACACTTAGATTTGGTGATGAAAAATATGATTCCATATGTTTGTTGTGGTGTAGTGTACATTGGGTGTGTCATGATTAAAATGTTATTAATGGATAGGTCAAGGAAGGATTTTTCCCTTCCATCTTTATAGAAGTTTATATTTCAACACTTTGATTAGAATAGAACCATTTCCTAAAATTCTATGGTCATGGGGAAATGATGTGTTCATTCTGGATAGTCAAAGAAAGATATATCAAGCATATAGGTTGGTGACATGGATGTGAAACCTTCTTCATGAGATATTGTGACAAAAGGATTATATTACAAAGTGAGCATTAATATGTGGTTATCATCATTGAGACATTAAGTTCTTTATATTTAGTTTCATGACCTATTTCTAGACTACAATCTTGTAATTTTGGAAAGTTTTCTGAATACCAACAAGAAATAATCCTATAGGGTCACACACTAAGTGTTTCTATTGATCTATATTAAATTCTAATTGAATATAATTAATTAAAATAAATATTATTATCAAGATTGGGGAATAATTTTATTCACATTTTTTATTGATCGCAAATACTTTTTGATGAATGAAATATTTAAATTAAATATTTATTTGGGTATTTAATAAATTCTAAGAATGATGAATGGACCAAGACTACGTTAGTTGATAAATATTAATTTATAATCAGGTAAATATTATTTATCATTTTACACGTTGGACCATGCCAGAAAATAAAAAAAAATTGTTATTATGTGGAATGCGGTTTATTAAATATTAATATATTATTTAAGGGCCAGCATACAATTAAATAATATTTTAACCTAAATCGAGGCCCTATAAATAGATGGTTATGTCTATTATATTGGGTGTGAGTCTCTTAATTGAAAATTGATAATTTAGAATTATTTTAAACAACTAACCACCCCCTCTCAGATTTTTTCCCTCCCTTCCTCTTAATAATGAGAAGAACACCTTTAGGACTGAAGGATCTTATAGTGATCAAGAAAAACAATGCAAGGAAATTGATTCATCATGCTAGCACCCAAAATTCAATTAGAATTTATTATAGATCAAAGGATCATGTGTGTATCACCGTTAGAGGGATTCTACACTTGAATACTTATAGTACAAAGAAAGTAATTCAAAAGGGTTTTTATATAATCAACATCATCAATGAAGAAAGGATCTTAATCCAATGTAATCATTTCTTCCAAAATTAAGTAAATTAATTATAAATTTAACGTGAAATACCCAATATATAGGTTTTAGGTAACTCTATACTAAAATAAATTTTAATTTAACACCCATAAAAAGTGCTTTCATTGCACCCATAATCATCACTTTGGAGGCCCTTGATTAGCAGGAAGATGAAAAAATTTCGCCAAATGATCATTTACACGAGATATTAGAAGATGAGCATCATGGTAGATTATGTTGTCTACTAAGGAAGATTATTTTCCCTAATAGATATTATCCCAATTCATGTTCCTCTAACAATTCTATTATCATTGAGTGGAAAGGGATTATAGAGAGGAATTAATGGCTCGTAAATAGGTAGCAAAGTCCAAAAAATAACCATGAAGGAGTGTGAATGAATTCAAAAGTCCAACAATCAATTTATAAATATTATGGAATAATCATGTATATAACTTCCACTAGATACCATAATTATTTTTGATACATTCATTTTGATTATGAATTCATTATATGATGCACCAAGCAATGGTGATGATGGTCCTAGTGGTGATCAGGATAATGGATTTCTTGGCGATGATGATAGTGATGGTGATGGTGGTGATGGTGATGATAATGTTTATGGTGATGTGGATTAGTATGCTAGTGGTGATGGTTATGATAGTGGTGGTGATAAAAGAGAGATTGATCTTCTATATTTATAACTAATATTTATGACAAATGATGTTTAATAACTGAATGTGATTGAAAATATGTTTTTTTAATGTGTATTGTAATTGGTTCATTGCGTCAACTTATTTCTTGATTTTTATATATTGGATACTAGTTTTTTGGTAGTTTGGGTGATGGTCATTGGGGTGTTTTATAGTTCTAGGGTAATATGGGAGGTCTTGTTAGCCACCATGGACATGGAAGGATATACCAACAGTTTAACAAACTATTTGTATAACATGTATACCAAATATTTCATTAAATTGTTGGATAAGGTAAATCCAAATGACCTATATGAATGGTTTCAATGAAACCATTGGTATAGGGATATTCCCACACCTATCCACAAAATATTTTTAGAAACCATTGGTATAGGGTATATTTCTACTAGTGGTTATGCGGTGTACAGGCAATTCACATAGGTATTAAAGTAGTTTTAAAAAGAAGAAGACCTATTTGTGAAAGGTGTTTCTGCAATTAAAATTCTATGTGGTAAGGTTTATTTCATATCTAATGTGAAAATTAATCTTTTATAAACACTCACATATGTGTGAACCAATTATGTGATGATTCAAATCAACAAAATAATCTTTCAGAGAAACAGTGTATTCTCTTCAGTTGAAAGAGTAGTGATATTTCAAAGTGTGAATGTTTTTAAACAAAGGATACAATGATTCCTTAAAGAAACTTGTAACAGTATTGTTCTATTATAGATTTGGTACATTGGAACATTTTCATTGTATTCTCCTTGGAGTATCCTAGTTAAACGTGAAGCAAGTAAAAATATTTTTATCATGTATGTTTTTATTTTAGTTTATATATTTCTATGAGAAGAAGAGAGAAGAGAGTTTTTTTTAATAAAGAAATAGTATCCAAAAGGGGAAAAGTTTTAATTTTTTATACCCCGATTCCCCACCTCCCCATCAAGGTATTTAACCTTATAGGGAAAACAAGATCTACTTCATCAAGAAAATCCTTATTGACCCAAATCCGTGGAACAGATGAATATTGTTGGGTCTTGTTAACGATATATGAATTAAAATATCCATTTTAAGGATATTAAACAACATTAAAAAAGTCATTAAGAAAATTAGGTTGAACTACCTTCCCTGTGTTCAGTCAAAACGCGTGAAAATTGTGACCTTGACTAGAATATAAATTATAGTATCTAAGGTACAATTCATAAATGACCCATTGCTTATATTTATATTCTTCGACAATAATAATCTATATGTACTCCAAATGAGGTCTCCTTATATAAATATTAACACAAAAATAGGATGATTTAGCCTTCATGTATGAATATAAAATATAGGAATCAACCAAAATAATTATTGAACAAATTCAAAATAGAAGGATTTTGGAATGGAGGTAGATGAAATAGAAGAAGAACCCATATGGAGAATGATGTGGGATATTTATTCATATGTACATAAAAATACTAGTGTAAAGGGATAAAACAAAAGGATTTAAATATAAAAGAACATATAAACCATACAGTAGTGAATTAATCGTCACTTGATTGATGGATCATCATATGCCTCAAGTCAGTAAGCTCAACCACTACATGATGAAGCAAACCCTATTATTCATTTATGTGTTCATCAAAATTGAGAATCGTAGGGAGAAATGGGTTAAAATGATCGTTATTAATAAGAAAAGGAAATTCTTGGAATTATAAAGTTCCAAGTTGTATAGCTTAACCAATGACTTTCCTTTTAAAAACTGCTAAGATTTTAGACCAATAGGGATATAAGGGAAGTCTAGGAGAGGCGATAGATCTAGACTGACCAAGGATGAAGAAGGATATACAAGAAGAGGATTCTCATACCCCAATGGTGGGATTGGGTGGAAAACTTCTCCAAAGTCACGGATTAGGAAATTTTGAGGAAGTTTTTGGATTTTTAAAATAAATTACATCATGATTATATTTTTTTCATAATGCAATTTTCATGTAGAGTTTTATAGAAAATGTTTGGCTAAATATCACATCACAATTGTTACTTACATATCATGATTTATAAATTCAGATGAATATTTATTGGTTGTTTAATATTACATGTGGATTACACCACAATTATATATTGTGATTTATTTTTTTCCATGATAGAGGATACCACAAGGAAGTTGTATCATGGTTTTAAGTCTATAAATTTAAAATTGGAAATGGAGAGTGTACTTGGATCAGTGTTACATTAAAATGGTATGGTATAATGAAAATTGGTGTTCGTTTATTCAATGTAGGGAATTTTTTAGGCCATGATTTGAAATTCTTAATAGAGGAGTAAAGGTAATTATGTTATAATGGAAATTAATATGATGTGGTGGACTTGAAATAGAAGTTTATTTTTAGAGTAGTTTCACTTAATTGCTTTATGATTGCTGACGTTACATTATAATTAAAATCATTGCATTGTGGTTTTTGAAATGTCTATATACATATACATACATATATATATATATATATATATATATTTAAAAATTCAAAAAAAATTATGTTATGGAGAATAACAAGTATATAAGATGTTGGAAGAGATTGAGAGATAATTGATTTGACCCAATTAAGGGTAAAGGAAATCGAGAAGAAGTTTCTTGAAGCTGGGAAGTCATTTCATCAATTCTTGGAGGATGATAACTTTGGTTTGATGTTGGTGGTTTTAATTTAAAGAAATAAAAGTTATACTTTGATTGGGTATAAATATTATGAATATTTTGGAAGAGTAATCCCATTGAAAGGTATATGTTTTGGTGAGAAGTGATCAGAGAATATCACACATTACGATTTGACTTCTTTTTAATATCATAAATGTGAAGGAGAACTTGAAAACATACAGATACTTCATTGAAAGGAGTGAAATATCATTCCATTATCATTTTTATTCACTAGATTTTATTAGTGAACCATGTGGTCAGGGGTTTTTTCTAGGTCTCATCGTCTTTGTGTTCACCTTTTGAGAACATTCGATGTATCTTGTTAATTTTTTTAGTCATGATCCACATTTGTTCCCCATCTATTAATTTTTTTCACTTTTCTAAAACTTTTATCACTCCCATTGATTATTCCCACTACTTTAGTTTTTGGTGAGGGAGGTAGAACTCATTCGGTTTAGTTTCTATTGAGAAAAAAATAGATAGAAAGAGATATGGATGAGGGATTATTTCTTCAATGATCTAGTTATGGTTCCTTGGTATGGAGTTAAAAATATGGATGTTGTTTCTTGGTGAATGTTGAAAATTTTTAACTTTCAAACTATAGTTTCAAAAGAGTATGATGACAAAAAAATACCATTAAAGTGTTGGTATTTCAATTTCATCTTCTCAAGTGAAATTGGGTTCTTAATAATTAGAATTTGGATTTGTAAGCCCTTATTTATATTTATTTCATTGCTTTTGTTTTTTTATTTTTAATGGTTTTTTAATTGTTTTTTGGGTTTCATGTGGGTATATCTATCTTGGAAGTATATGTTTCATTTTTGAACTAGATTTTATCATTTACTCTTGGAGCATCAAGAACTTCATAACAGATAGTTTCTTTATTTGGGTATTTATCATGAATTATCTATCAAAATTCATGTTGTATGTTATATTTATTTACTTTATTGAATTATAAATTATATTGAACCTTCCCTTAAGGTGAAGCTCAGTGGTAGCTGCCCTTATGGGTCTCGGTAAGGACTCGAGTTTGATACTTTCCGAGTGTTTCTCTTGCATTTATGTGTTGCGTGATTTTCTTTTTAATGTAGCCATTTTCCCTGAATCTATATAAATATAAATTAGATTTAATTTGGTGTTACTATTTCCCAAAGTTATTAAAGCTTGTAAATACTTGTATCCTTTATTTATTTATTCTATTCATTTATTCCACGTCTTATTTTTTAAAATTTATTATTTTGAATGTTGGAAACATAAAAAATAAATAGTCCAGAAACTTTTCATGTGTATGATCCATGGTGACCAATGAAAACACCCATAAAATTTTAAATTCATTTGAACCATATAATTTTTATGTTTTTTCGTAGATAATTTTACAAAAAATAAAATGACTATTGATTTTTTTTATTAAATTTAAAATGTTTTCTAGTATTTGGTTGTTAAAGGAACAAAAATTCTAGGGGTTTTTTAACAATACATATACAAGTTTCATTGTAAAAGTTTTATATTTTTTAGGTTTTGTAATCTTAAAAAAAATTAGAGTTTGATGATTATAGAAAATAATTGAATTTAGAATATGAAGTTCTCAATTAATGAAGAAAGTTTTAAAAGTATAAAAAGATTTTTTTTATTTGGATTTAAATCCATTTAAAATTATAAATAGAATATTAGAATGAATAAATGATGAAATTATTGTATTTAATATTGGAACATTGAAAACAATTTAAAGAAACTAATGCATCTGAAATAAAAAATTAAATGAAAAATAAAAGAAGAAATAGCTCATCCAAACATAGCAATACACAATAGTAAAAAAATAACTTTCTCATGAGATACATCAATACATAAATAAACATAAATTGAACATCTCATATAAAAATAAACAAAAGGAGGATCTAGTTTGGTAAGATTGACACATAATCATCACAAAAATAACCAATAATGAAACCACCAACAACCATCTTCTTATAACCCATGGTCGCTCACCACATCCCATATTATTTGTCTTCAGACAACCCAATAAAAACCCTAAAGAGGCCAAATCCAATGAAGGTCATAAATCAGGAACCCAAAATAAGTCATAATAGTTTTATACACCCAATTGTGTGTTTAATGTGTGATCTAAACACGCCCAGTAGGATTTCACCAAAGAGTTTTTTTCATTTCCTTTCAAAAGTTGTTTCTTTAATTCAAGTTTAAAATATAACTAAAGAAAATAATTTTTTCTCATACAAGTGAGATGAAACCAAATATCATACCAAAATCACTTTGGTAATTCATTTTCCTTCTTTTAATAAACAAGGTAAAATCTAAAAAAATATTAAACACTTTTAAAAAATAAAAAAACGGTACTTTATAGAGTTTGTGAAAGAAAAATTCAAAACCCATTTCCTCTCTCTAAAATCATTTTTCAACATCTTTTTTATGAAATACAAATCCCTTTAATTTTAAATCCTACTTTCCAAACCATTTTTAAAATTTATTTAAAACTAAAAAAAATTATAACTGAACTATAATGTAACAACAATCAAGAACCAAGATACCAATAGGACATAACAAAATGGTTTCTTGTGATCAATAAATGCTAGGGGATAAAAATATGTGTATAATGAAATCCTCTATGTGATACTCAATAATATATAAAAATAATGATAAAATATCTAAAAATAAAGTAATACAATCATGAACTTGTGACTAGAACCCTAGGCCAGCCTATATGAACCTGTTTATGTCCTAGTAATCTTGTTAGACTAATTGTGCCCTAAAATCCATCCCAAAAGTGCTCAACTATTTAAAAGAACCTAATCCATAATAGGATTACTCAGTATCCAGGGGATAATAACCATATATATCATGAAATATATACTAGGGGTTTCACTCATCTAATCCTCTAATCAATTACCTAGTGTAATGTCCTGACCAAGGTGCCACTAAAATGGTTCCCTGAGCTAGTCGGTCATATGGACTCAAGCACTCCTCATACACCAGATACTACTGACTAGTGATAATGTTCTACAAGTGGTATAGTGGGGAGACTATACCCTCTAGATTAGTAATAAATATAGTGGACACAATAATATTAAATAGTAGTGGAAGATAATAACTAACAACCAAATAATAAATGAATTCATAACAAGGAATGAATATGTTATCCATAATTACAAAGCAGAAACACATATAGCTGGGGATATATAAAAAAAGAATAATAAAGGATATAAAAAATACCAAAGGATATCCCCATGAGAATCCTGATCACCGGCTCAATCATGTACTCCCAAGATTCTATGTACAACAATAACAGCACATAGCATGATCCATGATCCTAAACCTACAACCAAATGGTCTTTTTGGGTACCTAATGGTGGAATAAATAGGGTGTAAGATATACCCATTAGGCCACCACCAATGGTGTCTAATAAAATAAAAAACATGAATATAAAATAAGTATTGTGCAATTATAATAAGAATGGTAGTGTGATGAAATAAATAAATTTAATCAATTCAGGCTCAAGTTCCTCAAAGGACACCTGGCCAACCATACCTGCTTCAGCCTAAGTCAGAATGTCTTGGAGCAAGTGTCACCATATACATATATATAAATAAATAAGTATATATATATATATACTATATTATTAGTAACATATATATATATGTATATGTAGATAATTAGTACTAGCCTAGACCTGAGGCATAACTCAAGCATCCATGTATAATCATAAGAGTTTCATAGAGTAATATGGGAAGATATTACTGAGTATCATGAATCATGTAGGATATCATGCCCAGTATTATAAGTAATAATGAGAAGGTTCATACCCAAATTCCTGATCTAGGGGGCTTGTAATGTCATTTCCAGCAACCCAAGCAATATGAAACTCCATGTCCAACATCCTCGACTAAGGGGATTTGAAACACCTTCCCACAAACTAAACCCAGGTCACTCTATAATAATCCAATACCAGGTAGTCTAACTTTTTCTATGATCCATTATCCCATGAGTTCTGTAAATAGGAACTTAGCATCTATAAATTCATATTGTACCTTCATTAATACATAACATTTATTATTTAAAACATACCATGTGATCATACATACTATAATATAAACCAAACCATGAAATCATGACATTAAATTATAAACAAAAAGTAGTACATGGGATGAACCCATTCCATAACACATTTCATTATCTCTATTTAAACATTCATTTTCAATTGATAATACATCATACCTCATATGTGGTTTTATTATAAAAATTAATACATGGTTTTCATCCCGGTTTAATCAACTAAATTAATTATATTAAGTTAATTCTATACAATTATCAAACATACCACATATGATCAAGGGCCATAAGGTTTATAAAAAACATCCTAATTTATTAAGGAATTTAAGAACATTCCTAGTCATTTAAGAACACACCCAAAGGGTGGTTTAATATCAAGGCAAGGATGGTATGAAAAATATATAATTGAATTCACCACAAGAGGTGGTTTGAGCTAAGGTATTCAACTTCCAACCATGTAATGGGTGTCTAAGAGAATCAAGGATGTAGTCTAAACAATATTATTTAATAATTTCATAATTTAGGAGAAACACATAGAAATTATAGTGTACGGCACCATAACGTATTTTAGAAATAAGTTATATGTTAGGGAAAATAAACTAGACCACCTACCTCATGATTAGGATGGACCACTTATTCAATATTAGGATTTGATTTGAGTCTGAATGAAAGAAATCATAATAATAATCAAAATACCTAAAAAGAGGGTAAATGAACTTGCACAGAAATAACATCTAATATGGAAAAAGAAACAGATAAATAAAGTAACATGAGTTTTAAATTTATCTAGAGGATTTCAATGCAATGATTGATGTTTGGTTCAGATCTAAAATAAATGAGAACCCACCATGGGAAGAGGAGGAAAATTGGAAAGATCATGGGAGCCCTCCTAGGAAAATAAGAAAAGAAAAGGGGCCAAACCCCCTTAAAGGGTTGGAGGAAAAAATAAAAAAAAATTACATTTTAATGAGGCACATGGTTAGGCTGCATGGTTTGGATAACTGTGTAGATAACACTGCTGAAGAGTCACACCCTACACAGTTTGGCCAAATGGTTTAGGCTAACCATGTGCCAATCGTGTGGTGCTACTAGTTTTGTGGCGCTCACCATGCGTGCTAGGAACATAGTTTGGAAAACCATGCATAGTCCATGTGCCCACATTTGGAGTTTTCTACAAAAATTTGGCACAGTCATGAGCCCTTGGGTTCATGGTTGAAAAAACCTTATGACACCCCCTTTTGGGCTGCATAGTTTTCTCTAGAGGGTTTCATGGTTTCTAAAAAACAATGTGCCCCTACCTGTGTTTCTTGAAAATGAGTTGTTGAAGCTCAGTGCTCTTGAAACTCATCCAAAATCTTGATACACCTATCAGACCTTAAATCATGTTTAAATCATCACCTTTAAGTTACCTAAGTCTCATAATTCCAATTAGAGTATCAAATTAATATTCAAACCATACACCAAACAAAAAGTTCAAATTCACTTGGAATTTTTAACCGATTGAAAACACAGGTCATTACAATTGTCCCGCCTTAGAAATTCTCATCCCCAATAATCCTTGGTAAACAACGAAAACAAAACTTGACCTACATGTTTTGTGAAGTTTTTTTTAAATGGTCATGTTTAATTTATAAACACCCAAGCACACTATAATATATTACCCATTGGGGTCACTTATCAGCCTAATGATTGTCCCCATAGGCCAACACATGTTCTTTCTGTGCATTTTTTCTTCACTCACACACACCCTAGGAAAATTTCTAGGAGGTCACTCATCCTAGTCACTACTCTAGACCAAGCATGCTTAACTGTGGAGTTCAAATCAGGTATCCTACCAAAAAAAGTTTCACCTTTTTGACATTGGTAGTAATATTTTGCCTTTTAAGTCTCACTTTTCTAGGGGTGTTATACTCTCTATTCCTTTAAAGCACAACACCATCATTGTGAACCCGAAACCTTAAACCCAAGAAGAGAATCTACACTTTCAGTTGGGTATTGGACCTGATACCACTTTTTAGCATCCTGAACTAGGTGCCACTGAAATGGTATCCTGAGATGATCGATCACATGGTCTCAAGCACACCTCCACATATGATAGAGGTTTTAGACTAATAGTGAGGGTCTATAGGTAGTACAGTGGGGATACTACACCCTATGGATTATTAAAAAATATATAATAAGTAATAATATAAAAGAGTATAAAAATATAATAACAGACAATAAAATAATAAATGAATACATAATAATGCATGAACATAATATCCATAATTACAAAGAAGTCACACATATAGCAGATGATACATACAACACAAGAATAATAAAGGAAAGAAAAATCCCCAAAGTCTATCCTCAAGAGCATCTTGAGCACCAGCTCCATCATTTTCTCCCAAGATCCCATGTACATGTGTAACAACACATAGCATGATCCATGATCTTCAACCTTCAACCATGAGGTCTATTTGGGTACCTAATAGAGGCCCAAACAGGGAGTAAGATATACTCAATAGGACACCACCAATGGTTTCTAATGCAACCCAGTCGTTGAATATAAAATAAGCAGTGTGAAGGTATAATAATAAATGTGGTGTGAAGAAATAAATAAATGTAATCAAGTCGGACTCAGGTTCCTCAAAGGAAACATGGTCGCCCATACCTGCATCGGCCCAAACCATAATTTCTCAGAGCACGTGTGACCATATACATACATACATATATATAAGTGTGTATGTACATATATTCACTATATACATAGTAACATATATATCCATATGTATAGAAACTTAGTACTACTCTGGACCTGAGGTGCAACTCAGGAATCCATGTATAATCATAAGAGTTTCATAGAGTAATAAGTAATTTCATGCCCAGGTATCATGAATAATGTAGGATGCCATATAGAGTATCATAAGTAACAATGAGAAGGGTCATACAAAATCTCATAATCTAGGGGGTGTGGAATGTCATTTCTATCAAAATAAGCGATGTGAAATACCATGTCCAACATCCTCGACTAAGGGGATTTGAAAATACTTGCCCACAACCCAAAATAAGGCCCCTATGTAATAATCCAACACAATTTAGTCTCACTTTATTAATGATACCTTATCCTGGGCATTCCATAAAGAGGAATCTAACATCACTCAAGGTGTAGTGTACCTTCATTAACACGTCACATTAATTATTTAAAAATAGGCCATGTGATCAAACATTACATAATATAAACCAAACCATTAAATAATACCATTAAATTATAAGCAACAACTAGGCCATGGGAAGGACCCCTTCCATAACACATTCACTTATATTTATTTAAAATTCCTTTTCATTTGATAAGATAGTTCACCTCAAAGTGGTTTTATTATAAAAATGAAGACATGGTTTTCATTCCATTTTAATAAACTGAATTAATTATATTAGGTTGGTATTATATAATTATAAAACATATAACATGTGATCAAGGTCCATAAGGTTTTTCGAAAACATCTTAATTCATTAAGGAATTTAAGAACATTCCTAGGAAATTAAGAACACACCAAAAGGGTGGTTTAGTATCTAGGTAAGCATAATACTAAAAGAATGTAATCAAATTCACCTCAATATGTGGTTTGAGTTAAGTTTGTTTACCTCCAACCAATTAATGTGTGTCTAAGGGAATTAAGGTCGTGGTTTAAATAATTCAATTTAATCATTTCATAATTTAGGAGCAATGCACCCAAATTCTTGTTTTTGGAACCATGGTGTATTTTATAAATAAGATAGATGTTAGGTAAAAGAAACTAGACCACCTACCTCATTCTTATTATGGTCTTACCATCCAATGTTGATCTTTTATTCGATCTGAAATGAAAGAAATCATAATAATCATCTAACACCCTGAAAATAGAGAAAATGAGATCACATAGAAATAGCATCTAATATGGAAAAAGAAATGAATAAAGTAAGAAATATGAGTCTTATACTTATCAATAGGATTCCAACGTGATGAATGAAATACGATTCAGAGCTCAAATGAAGGATATCCCACCATGGGAAGAGGGGGAGGAGGAGTGTACACGCGGGAAGCCTCCTAGGTAAATGAGGAAAGAAAACAGGGGAACCCTTAAAAGGTAAAAGGGATAAATTATTATTTTTGCCTTTTAATGATGCTCATAGTTACATTTTATGGTTTGTATAACATGGTTTGGGATAACCATGTGCCAATCATATAGTGCAACTGGTTAGGTGGCACTAACCATGCGGGATAAGTGCATAGTTTGAAAAACTTTGCATAGTCTGTGCAACCACCTATGAAATTTTATGAATACATTTTTCACGATCATTCTCCCTTGGGTGCATCGTTCAAAAAACTGTGACACCCCCCTTTGGGCTACATAGTTTCTTTTATAGGGCAGCACGATTTCTAACAAACAATGTTCCCCTGCTTGTGTTTCCCGAAAATGAGTTTACAGATCCTAACACTCTCAATACTCATCCAAACTCCATAGACACCTCTCAAGAATTTAACCATGTATTAAATCATCACTTTTAAGTGATCCAACTCTCATAATTCCAACTCAGGTCTCAAATTAATATTCACTGCATCCACCAAATGAAAATTTCAAATTCACTTTGAATTTTTAATAAGTTCAAATCACGGGATGTTACACCTAGGACTCCCATGAAATCAACCAATGAAGGTGGGGAAACAAATAGAGCACTAGAACAAAAAATAAAACAATTTCAAATCATTTAAAATAAATATCATCTCACATATTACACATTTTTAGCGAAAATCCTCTTTTTATAATCAATAAATATAGTGAAATACACAACATCCCCCATGGGGACCATAGAATACATGGAAATAAATACACATAAAAAGGTATTTACAAAGGGTCTCATGCATTTTGGGAAAACATTATTAAAGGTGTTGAATGGGAATGTATTTCCAAAACTCATCTATGGATTCTTAAATATTTTCCACCCCATTAAAATAAACTTTTAAAATATCCTTTAAAACCAATGCATGTGGGATCACATTTAAAAATAAACTCAATAGTTGACCCCATTTGCATTAAAATCATTTAAAAGTTACCAACACAACTTCATTATCAAATTCTCTTTCAAACCCACCCCCTTTTCTAATCCCAAAACCCAAATGTGTTCAAATTCTCTTATCCATCAATTTTTTTTAAACAATCTAAAAGTAATTTTCACATGCACCTGGGATTTAATATCATTTTAGAAATGTGATAACCCATTAATCCAGCTTTATGAAAAGTGTTAAAACCCATTATAATCTTATGAAATACATATAAAGTATTATATAAAGGTTTAATTTGAAAAAAAAAGATTTTGGAAACAAACAAGCATCCAATGATATGTAATTTAAAGGAAATGCACAAAAAAAATATACCTCCAATAAAGTGGAACTCTGCTAAAATGAATCATCTTAGATGAAGAATGCACAAATAAGCAAGAAAACATCCTATAAAATCCCTAGACAGTTGAAGCTCAAATATGGACCCACCCTGAACCCTATTATTGACCAATTCATCCCCTATGGTTCTCTTGAGTCAACTAAACCAAAAAGAAATGGATATAGTGGGAGAGATATTTGATAAATAAGATAAAAATATGGATTTACTTAAAGAAACCACTAAAAATTAGTATGTAGGAGGCATGTATAAGAAGATAGATCCCCCCAAAGCTCTAAGGACTTTATACATGTGAAATTATGGAGGGTGAGAGGAAAATTGGGAATAGTTTAATGAAAAGTGTTGTTCGATTATCCAATGTAGTGACTTTGTTAGGACATGATTTGTGAGGCATAATAGAGAAGAATATTCTTGAATATGGTACATAATTTCATCGGTTCTTTAAGTATTATAACCTCGGTTTTATTTTGGTGATTTTACTTTAAAAAAAATAAGATTTCTCATTTGATTGGGTTGAAATATTCTAGAGATTTTGGAATAGGAGGCTCATTGAAAGGTAGATGTTTATGTGAGAAGTGATTAGAGAAGATCTCCCATTCTGATTTGACTTCTTATTGATATCATATATATTTAGGAGCACTTGAAAAAGTCTAGATACTTTATTAAAATGATTTAAAAATAATAACATGATCATTTTTATTCACTATATTTTCCTAGTGAATCATGTGGTCATGGGTGGCTTGAGGTCACATCATCCTTTATGTCCACCTTTGAGTATGTTTAATGTGTCTTATTAATTGTTTTTTCCATGATTTTCCTTTGGGACCCATATATTCATTTTTTCACTTTACTAACACATTTAGCACTCCTATTTATTATTCCTACCAATTTATCTGTTAGTGTGGGAGGTATAACTCATTTAGTTCAGTTTATAGTGAGAGAAAAAAAGAGATAAAGAGAGAGCGTCAAGAGATTCTTTCTTCTGATATGTCTACCTCTACCAATGTTTCTTTGTCAACTACCTCCAAAAAGTTCAAAAGATGCATGAAAATCAGCATTGATTGGATATCATCCATCACTACCAACTCAAACCTTCGATCCTTTAGGTACTAAATAGCGACTAGCTTGAGTTCCAAATGTACCAACTCAAAAAAATAGGTTGAATACTCTAGAACAGTATGCTCCCCTTTCCCCAAGGTCAGAAACTACCAAGTCTTCTCCACATATAATGTCTTAGGGTAAAACTTCCAGTTTAATATCTTCTTGAAATAATTATAGGTAAGATCTTAGTACAACATAGATTAAATAATAGAGTCCCACTATCTCCTTCCTGATACCTTGAGCATGTATGTGGAAAAATCCACCTTAGAGTCCCTAGGAGTCTTCAAGAAGTTGAATATCCTCTCAATCTTCTCAATAAACTCCTCATATCCATGGGTTCCTTTATTACCATTAAATATGGGTGGATTTTTCTTAGTGAATTTTCATCCATGATCCACCACATGTCTAACATTCCCGACACTCACTTGATCTAGATTTAGAATTGTGCGGATTATAACTTCAACCAAAGAAGGGTCCACTGGAGGATTTTCTAGTGGAACGTTTCCCAAAACTTCCTCACGCATATTCAGAATAGATATTATAGTATGAATCATCCAATAAACACAATAAAAGAACCAATAAACTTTAAATAAAATTCCAAAATCATTTGACCAATTTCAAGAATTCATCTCAATGCCTTAAAAAACTATAATTTGAAGAAACATAAATTCTACTAATGAAAAATAAAACTTTAAAAAGGAGCATATCTATTTAAATAAACTCACCATCTAGTTAATTAAAATGAACTCAAACTAGAAGTTACAAACTTGGTAAAAAAATCCATTCACCCATGGTAACTCAAGTTCGTATGTGGAAGTGAGCTAGCCAGGCACCCTCCAGTACTTATTACCTGAATCCCGATGGTCCTAAATCTATTATACCTAAGACACAGAATGAAACATGGGTAGTATTACCACACTTCAGGATGGGTATTCCCCTTTTATACCATTTTTTAACAAACTATCATGGGTTAACTATATAATCCACCTGAACTATCCCATTACAATGTGGGGAGGTACAACAAGATAATAGAAACAAAGTCTTATATATAAAAATAAGGCAAATAACTAGAGTATAATGTTGAAGAACATATCAAACATTCAAGTGACATAAAATCCAATAAAAACCATATAAAGCATAAATATATTTCAATAAAATACCAATAAGTCTTCATGTGACCTACCATAACCTCCAAACCATACCTCTATAAAAGAAAAAAGCAACAAGAGAAGATGATATACTACATAATTCCTTTCCCTTTACCTGAATCCTACAAAATAGTTATAAAACCACCCAAAGGAAAAAATTAGTGTGTGAGAGTAAACACTAGTATTATTCCACCATATAATCTATAAAAATTCAAATATTAATAATGCATGTGTTCTATCTTTCAAACAAATATTGTTCTATAAATAATTTTCATAAATCAAAAACATTTATAAATCATCATTTGGTTTTCATAAAATCCTTTAATATTCATAAGAAAATAAATATTAAAAGTTCATGTGATAATCATGAAATAATAATAAATACAATCCAAGGGTAAACCATAAGATAACCATGTAAGTAATATAAAGATGACACAATCCATCATGCAAAAGCATGTGAGAAAATAACCATGACACAATCCATCATATGATGATCCAATCATAAATGAAAAAGGATGCCATTTGGGATCTAACTTATTGGTATATGTACTAGAAATAAAAAAAGAAATCTCTGATCCAGTCCTACAGTGGATCCATCCAGTATAACCTCTAGTGGAATTACACACACTAATGTGAAATAAAACCTCAAGTGGAATTACACACACTATGGGTGACGTGTCTATTCCAAATGCACCCAAGGTTACCCAATGTTCTAAGTTTGTCCAAAATCATTTAAAAATCCATGATCCCAATTTATAAAACATTTTAAAAGAAAATATAATCTTATTTGGTGCTTGAGTACCCATTTTTAAGTCAAAACTATCATTTAATCATTTTTTCAAACACTTGGTGTGCAAAAAACTATTTTTAAATAAAAACCCCTTAAAAACATGATTTCTTTACAAAAAAATCATTTTTAATCATAAATAAATTAAATTAAATGAATAAACCAAATTAATTTACAAGAAAAATATTCAATTCATAGAATTATCCCTTTTTATAGATTCACTTGCCTCAATACTAGAGGTAGAACTAATCACCGTCAAAAATAAAGATCAAGGAAGAATGCATCGGGTATACACGATCCTAGATCCATAAGAAACACATAAATTATCAACCAAACCCCTTAGATACAGCATAAAAATTCCCCCTTGGGTTCCAAAAGATGATAAGAGAATAGATCTAGTGAGGATATATGAAAAAAAATGAAAAACTAAATCAAGATTTCAACGTACCTTGATAAGATCAATTAAGAAAAAATGGAAATCACTAAGAATAAAAAGTAAGAAATCTATAGATCTTTTGGGAAGGATTAGGTAAATACAAAATGATATTAGGGGTGATTAGGAATAAAAATGAATAAGGTAAAAGGGTAAAAAACAACTTTATAAGTCTTAGAGTTTCTCACATGGTTAGGCTGCATGGTTAGACAAATCATGCACCAACTGTGTGTGGCTATTGTGTCTTTAAAAACAAAAGTCTCACAATGTCCTGGTACAAGTCACACAATTTTGTTAAACCATGAAACCCCCTTGTAAAAACACCCAAACCTCACATGATTTTCCCTGGTGAGCTGTATGGTTTCTTTAACCATGTTCAAACTATGAAAACCCCACTGTTAAAACACAGAGCCATACCACACAGTTTGTACAAACCATGTTCCAACTGACCACATGGTTTGTCTCATCCAAAAATCTCTATTTTCAACCCATATTCCCCCAAACCTCTAGAACAACTATAAATACAAACCAATCTTAAATTAATTCATACCAAATACCAGGTGGGCGTTACGGTAAAAAAAATTAAGTAAGGGTAAAATAAAGTTATGTAAGGGTAAAAATAAGTTAAGTAAGTGTAAAATAAAGTTATGTAAGGGTAAACTAAAGTTATGTAAGGGTAAACATAAGTTAAGGGTAAAAAAGTTATGTAAGGGTAAACATAAACTTGTACATGTTATGTAAGGGTAAACTAAAGTTAATTAACGGTAAAACAAAGTTAAGTAAGGGTAAACTAAAGTTATTTAATGGTAAATAGAAGTTAAGTAAGGGTAAAAAAAGGTATTTAAGGGTAAAATTTAAGTTATATAAGGGTAAATGGAAGTTATTTAAGGGTAAAAAAAGTTATGTAAGGGTAAATAGAAATTTTTATAGTTTAATTAAGGGTAAAATAAAGTTATGTGAGGATAAAAAAAGTTAAGTAAGGGTAAACTAAAGTTATATAAGTGTAAAAAAAAAGTTAAGTAAGGGTTAAAAGAGTTATTTAAGGATAAACTAAAGTTTTTTAAGGGTAAAAAAAAGTTAAGTAAGGGTATGAAAAATTTATGTAAGGGTAAAAAAAACTTTTATAGGTTAATTAAGGGTAAACTAAAGTTAATTAAGTATAAAACAAAGTTATGTATGGGTAAACTAAATTTATATATGGGTAAATAGAATTTAGATAAATTAAAAAAAAGTAATTTAAGTGTAAACCAAAACTTGTATAGTTTAAGTAAGGGTAAAAAAATTTAAGTAAGGGTGGAACAATGTTAAGTAATGGTAAAATAAAGTTATGTAAGGGTAAAACAAATCTATTTAATGGTAAAATAAAGTTATTTATTGGTAAACATAAGTTAATTAAGGGTAAAAAAATTTATTTAAGGGTAAAGTAAAGTTATGTAAGGGTAAACTAAAATAACTTAACATAATATTAACATATAAATAGTTAAAATTTTAACTATATTGACAAGGAAAATCTAAAATTTAGTAGCATGTACATATTTTCAAATAATATTAACATATAAACATGTAAATAGATTCATTTAATATAAACATAAATACTTGTCAACTATAAACATAAACTAAATTGAAGAGAATATAATGAAACTAAATATAGATGAACTTTACTATCCATAGATGACCAATCCAAATCAAACATAAGAAAACAACATTAAACTAAAAGGAAACAATATTAACCTAATATAATTGAATCAACTAAATATAAATAATATTAAATAGAAACAAACTAAATGAAATACGGACTAAAATGGAATAAATAGTAACAATATGTATGAAAGAAATCTAAAACATTTCATGTATTGAGTGGAAATATAACTAAAATTTGAATTGAATGAAACTAAAATGAATAAAATAAAACTAAACCAAATTTAATTCATCCAAAATTAGTTAACCCAATACAAAATGAAGTTGAACTAATATTAGTGTAATATCCTCAATTTTTATTGATTTTTAAGCACTTTTTGTTGGTAATTTATAATGTTTTATGTGGAAATATGAATTATTCAATAAAACCACCCTTACATTGATTTTATGGATTTATGTAAAGGTAAAAATGGGTTTCCAAGTCTTTTTTAAAGGTAAATATATTTTTTCTCGTAAGGGTGAAAAAAAGCATGGGCTATGTATGGGTAAAGGAGGTTGTGTAAAGGTAAATCCCTACCTACATAAGGGATGTTGGTTTTTCATACACTATGCAGGGGTAAGGTAAGTGGTGCATAAGGGCACTGGATACTTAAGGGTACCTACATAAGGGTAAGAGACACTACATAATGGTAAGGTATGAATTGTGTAAGGATATTTGTCCACATAAGGATATTTTGTAAAGGTAATGGGATCTATGTAAGTGTATATCATGTGCTACATAATGGTTCTAGTTCACATAAGGGTAGTTGTTTAAGGGTAAACTGAGTTTTCTGAAGGCTGTATAAGGGTAACCTGTTGCATAATTATCATTTTGTAATGGTAACAACCCTTTTCTGAAGCTATGTAAGGGTAACCACCATTGTTTAAGGGTAAACCCAAGTTCCCTTATATAGTACATACGCCTTGCATAAGGGTAACGTTTTACGAGGTTTTTCTCAGTTTTTCCTCTTTTTTTTCTTCTCGTAACGCATCTGTAACCCCTTTAAAACAACTTAAAGTTCCAAAAATAATGTTTTTTAATTATTTTGGTTTGTGTCACCTTAAATTGATATTGATATATGAAATTAAAAACCTATGCATTCGATAAATGATTAAAACAAAAATTAATTTTTGGTTTTAATAACCATGAACTTGTATGTGGTTTATTTTTTTAAAATGGATGAAGCTTTTTTCCATTTGTTTTTGTTCAGTCCTTTGAATCTAAGAAGCCTGGTGTTTCTCATGTTTTGGTTTGGTAAATACTTCTATGAAAAATACAACCACTTCTTCCAAATTTAAGGTGATATAAAACCCATGTCTCTCTATCCTCTTCCTTGTTGCACTTCCTATTAGAGGTAGTTCCAAGTTGTGTCATTTTTCTATTATTTTTATATATTTTATGTGTAATTATGAAATAATAATTCAAAAGAAATTTAATAGGGTTTTACTTAAATAATGATAATCTGAAAATTATCAAAGATGATGAAAATATAATTATCTTATAATATCAAGGAATAACAATAAATGGGTTATCAGATAAATATTATTCTAGAGAGATAAAATATTATCACTTGTGGTTTTGAAATTATTATTATTGAAGAAGAATTTATAACACATTCATTGGAATGTTTTGATAATTTTAAAATTATCCAAGAGAGAGAAACTATTATTACATGTGATATTTTATTACTTTTTTGAAATAAAATGGTTGGATATGGTGCTATGATTCTTGATGAACCTTAAATGTTAATGCGTCAACAACTATGATAATAAGGCCCACAGGGAGGTGTTCATGGCTATAGAGGTTTTAAATCCAAATTTCAAACTACATATAGTGGTTTATCCTTAACGTTAACATCAATGCCTTGAGGTAGAAAGTTCCTTACCTTTTTGGGCTCTTGTTTACCCTTGTTAAGATGATAAAATACTTGTGTTTGAATACTTGATAATTATTCTTGATTATGATTTCATGTGGGTGTTTTCATAGCCTGTGATAATCTTAAGTGATATTTGATGCCATGAGTATTTTTATAGCATGTTTATTCATATTTTATTTTGATCACATGTTTCTACTTTACTTATTATGATATTCTATGTTTTCTTATTTATTATACCCTATTAAATGTGCCTTTTTGTATTATTATTGGATCCCAAGAATTGTGTAACATCATTCATATTTATCCCTTAGAGGGGGGTTCACATGATTTTTTATGGTGGTGGTAATAGACTGAAGCACATTATGGAGACATGATGATGCCATCGAATTTCAATGTTGAGGATGCACTTGATGCCTGGATTACAAGTACCATGTTATTCGATGCCCAGTGATATGCCGAGTAGTGTTCTTGATGCCTAGTTTTATGCCAAGTATCATGTCATACTTGAGGCCTAGGGAATGTTGAGTTTCATGTATTCATGATACCATGAGATCATCAAGGAATATATTCAGTAGCCTCATGGATGGTCCTTGATTACTCTCAATACCTTGACATTTCTTCTAGTATGGATCTAAATCAGGTATGGTCGGGGATTATGGTGGCTTGGTTAAAACATGGTTTCTCATATTTATATTGATGTATTTCTTGTGCATTTATTTTTTAATATGACATACACTTTTTTACTTGATCACACTTGTTAAGTACCCATTGGTGGCATCCTACTGAGTCATGTACTCACACCCTACTTAGGAATTCATGTGCTTGTAAATTTCATGAATATGGATTTGGTGAGGGGAAAGGGCCCTATGGTGGATGGATGATCAGAGAAGTATGGAGATAGTATTAGACCAAGATAGACTTCATATGAACCCCACTATTTATTTATTATTCGTCTTCACTTATTACTCTGGTTTGTCTTGCCACTTTTGGAGTCGTTTTTACCTACATCACATGCATATCCTTTTGATTATTTAGTTTTTTCATGATACTATGATAATTATATTGATTATTTTTCTATTTATTTAGTTTTTCTATGTCATTATACTATGGTTATAGTCTCCCCATTGATGGAATTAGACACTCATTTCTAGTCGACAACCTCTTGTATACATAGAGACATGCATGAGGTTATGTGGAACTTCATCTTCAACTCAGTGGTTCAAGTTGGGGATTTATATAATGGTATAAGAGGATAATTTCTTATTTTCATTTTGGACTAAACTAGAACATGGTATAAAGGAAATATCTATGTGGGAATCAGGTAGAGGAGTTTACATGTGCTTGGCCAGCTCATGTTTAACAGACCTCCAAGTTACTATGTACGGGATTGTTGTTAATTTGGGGTGTGTTAATGCATCATGATTAGTCATTAAGTTTCACATACCATATATATACCTATTGTTGTGATACATAATAGTTCTTAAATTTTATTCCTTGGTTTGTGTTATCTATTTAAGATAGTTTCTTTGATTGTGTGATATATCTTCTTTTTCCATGTTATTATGATATATCTCTTTTTGGAATTAATTTTTTAAGTTGATCATGTTTTTTTGTTATTATATATTTGATTACTGATACTAATGTGTTGTTATAAGACCAGGGTTAATTATATAAGGGGTATACCTTAGGTTATGGGTAGACTCTTAGGAAAACCTTGTGTGATCCCTTAGACTGGTTAGGATCTTTTTATTTTCCTAATGTTCCTTCCATTACAGGAGATATTGCCTTGTATAAATTTAGTGGGACCACCAACTGAGTAGGGGTGCTATAAATAATTCTCCCACACTTGTTCTAGTGGTGAAGGCAGTTATCCCACTCTATCCAGGAGCCTTTCCAATGAGATCCAAGGTTGATTGTGATAGTGATTTCTTGCTCCATCATCCTCTATCTTTGTAGGGAATCTATGTACCATAAGATACTAAGGACTGGGTGGATATAATCAAGGGTATCTTCAAACTTGTTGATATATTGAATGATATGAAGGTGAATCTAACAACTCTCATACTACATGGACCCTATGGTCATTGTTGGAGTGTTAAGGGAAATGCTATACAACATGAGAATCTCACTTGGGAGACCATCAAGGGCCTGTGATTTGGGGGGTTCTTTCCTATTATATTAAATCTCAACCAAACATATGATTTCATGGAATTTTAGTAGGGATCCATGATAGTTTCCACTTACTCTTATCATTTTACTAATATTCTCCACATTATGATGCTTCTGCACGGGAATAATGCTCAGAAGGCTAGGAATTTCAGGATCATACTTCTTCTTGATATCATACAACAGGTCTAGATATTCAACCTAGAATCATAATTGGAGGTTTTATGAAAGTCCATGACCATAGATAGGTTCTTGGAGGAAATTAGAGCATCTGGTCTTTTATACCTTTTAGTACTTGGATGGGTGGACCTCCTAATACTTTCATGAGTAAATATTCCAATAGAAATAAGAGGAAGGCTAGAGACATATAATAGAGCTATAAAATACAAGTGTGGTTGAGTTTAGTATCTTCAGTTCCCTTGGGAGGTAACCCACAATGCTTCACCAATGGGAATATCAGTCACTACCGTATGACCTTTTCAACACCTCAGAGTAAGTACTGAAAATGCGGTAAGATGGGACATCTCCATTAGTTCTACCACAAATATGTGATGTCAAGATACAATAGGGGATTGAAGAAGACGTGGATAGGGAGCTATGGATCTGTTCAGGGTCCTCAATAGATGATTCAGACTAGTCATGCATCTCAAGGGTAGGGTTGGGGAGCTGAGGTAGGTCACTTATACATAATGGTCAAACTCTAATAGATATTCATGGTGGTTCATCTACTGTTTGAGTTATGATCTTGATCATCCACACTTTATTTATTTCCTTATTCAATAATTTTGATTCTCATTCTTTTACATCTACCCAAGAATTTGTTGGACTTTACCTATCGGTCAAGTTATCCTCTAAGTCAGTCTCCCTTGATACATTGTTGGGAATGAAAGTGAACCATATGTAGTGATACCCAAAGTTTCTATAGTCATTGTCTTATATATAAATATTTAGGAATTCATTATTCTAGAGATGAATAATTTTGATCTGATTCTTAGCATCAATTGGCTAGACATCTTCTGAGATCACATTTATTACTGTTGGAGATGTGTGATGTTCACTTCCCCAAAGGGGGAGAATTTCATGATGACTAGAGAGTAGGAAATGGGACAAAGAAGAGTTTGTCTAGACTTAAGTCATCTTAGGATAATCATGACATAGGTGGTAGTCTTGGCTCTTTCATAAGGATTAGTGGAAGATCCCTTTTCTTTTAATACGGTCCAGGATCTCTATCAGGATGTCTTTATGGATAAATTCAAAGGAATTACTCCATAAATAGTATTTGACTATGAGATTGATCTTGTTTCAATTATACAATCCATTTCAATACCCCATTGTCATATATCACTAGCCGAGATGAATTATCTCAAGGTACAGATTGAAAACGTAGAGCAGAAAGACCTCATCGGGCTGAGTAATTCACTGAGGGGTGCACCAGTGTTGTTATCTAAGAAGGATAACTGTAGTCCTGGAATCTATTTTGATTACTAAAATTTAAAATAGGTTCTGGTGAATAACTAATATCATTTTTCCAAGATAAATGACTTTTTAGAACATTTAATGGGATCCCGATGGTTCTCCAATACAAATATTTGGTCAGGATATAACCAGTTACTTTTTATAGAAGAGGACATTCTAAATACGATGTTATAGAGAAGGTATGGATTATATGTGTATATGGTGATTCTTTTGGGTTTGAACAATGAGCTAAAAGTGTTCATGGCCCTCATAAATAAGATCTTTCATACGTATTTGGACTCGTTCATCTTGGTTTTCTTTGATAACATCTTCATCTACTCACTAATACCATAGAATCATGCTCGGAACCTTGAGATAGTTTTTATTATGCTTTAGAAACATCATATTTATTCCAATATATCCAAGTGTAACATCTATATTTAGGGGGTGAAGTTTTGAGGGAATGTGGTGTTCTAGATAGGCATATTTTTAGACCCAAAGAAAGTAGAGGTAGTCATATCCTAGAAACGTCCCTATAATTTGTTTGAGATCATGATATTTCTGGGCCTAATATGGTATTACCAATCTCATGAACACTCCCTCTAAAGGTACACCTATATTATTGGTAATGAAGTAAGAGAGATAGTGACCCATGAGTCTTTCCTCCAGTAAGTCTCGGGTTGGCGACTAGTACCGAGGGTATAAAAAACTCACAAATGGGTGGCATTATCCACTATAATAAATAGGATAGGGGTATAGGATATCATCAATTAATCAACTTTGTGAAATGATATAAAAATGAAACCAAAACCATCCCATTATGAATGCATAAACAAAAAAAATAAAGATAAAATCTCCAAATGAAACCCTAAAATAAAAGCTACAGAGGTAAAATAGAAACAACTCCAAAGGTCTGAGCTAGTAATGTATAGCACGGTCTATAAAGTTATCCTGGAAACTAGAAAATCAGTTTATATATGTGTGGGGTGAGAATATTATTATACTTTCTAGGATATCTAAATTATCTCATTCACATGTGAAAAGAGCATACTAATGCACCAATGATCAAATAGTAGAACCAACATCACATAAAAAGGTCAACTAAACAAACTCATCCTCACCATGGCACACTCACTAAATAACGCATCCAATTATAATAACATAACAAGAATAATATCAATAAAGGGTACCTGGTACCTCTTTCCCACAGATTTCCCACTCTCACACCCCAACATCGTACGTCTCGGTACTCTTATCTCTTACATATATCACAATAGTACAATGACTCCCCACAACATGAACACATCAAATCTCATATTTCATGTAGACATATGTTTCATCACCTCACATCTCACAAAAATACACAAGGGCCATCATATCACAACCATATCCAAAACTGGATTAGTAGGGTATCATGAACATTAAGGACATCAACCTCACGCCATCCTCCTAGGATGCATGACCCCCACCATAATCAACTTCCCCATATCATCAAACCATCAACATAATGCACTTTTGACTTTTGTCTATCATAGCCTATGCATATCAAACTTTCCTGGAAGAGAGGGTGGGAAAGAGGGGGTAGCCAACCATCCATTCTCACCACCAAGATGTTCGGAAGAACATCACCTATATATATATATATATGGGTGTTGGTATATGTTCTCAACATGGGTGGGGTTCATATAGAAATCTCAAGAAATATAAATAAAAATATATAATATCCACACATATAATCTCATCCTAGGGGTTCACAACAAAGGTAGAAACTAACTCATAATATTCCCTAATTTCACTTCCACCTCTAAATGTATAACACCACACAACAAGTCGTAAGCCACGTTTCAAAATTCATTCTCCATTTTTTATCAAATCGGTCCAATTTCCATAATTCCCACTTACCAACCAAACCCATTAATTTCATTATTCACCCATTTAATTTCATATTTTTCATCATCCGCATTTAATCACACTTTCCTTTATCATTTCAAGAATTCATTATCCAATCCAATCCATTCCATTAAAATTTAACAATATTATTTAATTCCAGTAATACCTATGCATATATCACAACAAAATCCATTCACATCTCATATGACTTATATCACAACTACACATCACCCCCCCCCACAGCATGGTCACACCTCATCACCCCACAACACGGTCACACCTCACCACCCCACAACATGGTCACCCCTCAGCCACATCATTTTCCACATAAAAACTACACATCAACACCCCACAACATGTCCACACCACAACACATCACACAAACATAACATTTTTTAGATTTATGAAAATGGGGATTTCATCAAATTCAACTTATTTACTTAAGGGTATTCTCACACAAGTCATAAATATCAAGGAAACCATTTATTAACCAAATATAATTGATTGTACAATTCCATTTAAATTGATTTTAAACAATCACACCAATCAAGGTTTGACAACATATATCAAATTATTACAAAAAACACTCCCACAACTATGATTTTTAATGATACATTAAGCTCGTATAATCTCAATATCAAAATAATAAAGAAAGGTGTAAATGCATTCAATTAAAATATCTTTCCCATTTAATTTCAATTAAACTGGTTCTTTTTCTTTATTTGGTTAGCTAAACTAATTTATAGTGATAAAAAAAGTATATCCCCTCCTGCATGATAAATTAGGTTAGAAATGAAGGATCTCCTACATCATTGTGAACCTCAAAAAATTTTTGTACAATAATCAAAGGAGAATAGGAATTTTTCATGATGTGGAATATGAAAAGAATAAACCTAGAAACTTGGAATCATTGTGAATTCTGGGAACATTTGGATCAATTTTTGAAATCATAATCATATGTTAATCTACCACAACAGCGATGTCAAATGAAGATATAATCATTTTATGCTCCATATTTATGAATGTAAACACAAAAATCATATTTAATTAAATTTGGAAAAAGAAAATTGATGCTCACAAAAAACTATGATATTATCTTATAATAATCAAGATGAATCCAATAGAACTGATGGTACATCAATACAATTAATATTGACGGAGATATGGTGAAGAGAAGTTGAGGAATTTGAGTATTTTATTTACCAAATTTTCAATTATCAAAACACTTTTTCATTTAATTTCCTTATTTAATTCAAAAAAAATTAAACAATCAATTATTTAATTTTTTATATTCCAATTTCCACTATTTATTATTATTATTAAACATATTTTGGTTTTATTCTTATACTTTTTTTCCTGGGTGTGGCACCCCCCATGGTGTGCCTCCCATTCCACTTATTCTTCAATTCCAATCATTCATCTTATTTAATTTCCATCTTTTTTAATTATTTCACTTTATATATTCTCTTATCAATATATTCCCCTCTTTATATATCTACCATGTCTCACTCTTCCTATTTCCAATCTATTATCATATATTTATTTCATTAATTAAAACAATTCCCCCATGTTGACTTACAATAAAAAATTTTGTTTTTAAACAATTCCCCTTTTTTAACATCAACCTTTAAAACATTTTTTATCTTCAACGTTTCTTTTAAACGTGTTTTCTCTTTTTATACTTTAGATCATTATATATATATAATAATGTGCTTAATATAGATAATAAAATATGTATATGTGAGAATATATTTATATAAATGACAATATATATATAGATATATATTCACACACATATATACATTTATATACATATATAATAACCCTTATTATTCATATAGTGTCATAATATTTAAATAAAAATTTAATATTTATTTATACATACATATACATATATATATATATATATATATTGTAACACAATTTTTTTCAATGCTTAATATTAACCTAACACGTGTAAATATATATTCACACACATATACAATAAGTCACATGATGTGAAAAACAATTTTTATTAACATGCAATGTTTACAGCTCTGCCATGATCTCATACAAAAAGTCTTAATTTTATTTACAATGTAGTTTTAAAAAAATATTTTTAAAAAACCATTTAAATATTTAATAAAAAAATTATGTGTAAAAAAATTAATATATTGTTTGGTGATAACTACATGAACCCTCTTCACTTGAGAAAAAGATAAATTAGAGGCTTGGAAAATCCAAACTCTTACATTAGATACCTCTCAAATAATTATCATCCTCGAGAATCAAAAAAAACTAGAAGGAAAGGGAGATGGTTGTAAAAACAACCAACCTACAAGATACCAATCAAGGATCTTGATATATTTGGAACACAAAAACCACTAGGGAAAATAATTTTAAAGATACACAACATTTTAAATGATCTCCCTGGGGAGATACCTCTCAGATAGGAGAAAGACCATTAATAAATAATTACATCAAGGGAGTAAATCCATTTCATATATCAACATGATATCAAATATTTCATACCAAAAAAATATTTAAACAACTTGGAATATTTAGAACACATACATGACTCTAATTCCCAAGAAATTCCACACAGATAACCACACATCTCAATTATTGGTTCTGGGTGCAGCGGAAGTGTATAGTAGTGGGTGATATATTAAGACTTATTTTAATAATCATTTCCTAAAACCATGAGTGAGGATCTTCCACATAAAATTTATAATTAATTTATTAAATATCTGAAGAAATAAAAAATTGTGCTTAGGAACTTTCTTCGTTGATAAATTTTGATAATCCAAAAATACCATTTTGTATTTCCATCATTTTGTTGTGAGGATATAAGGATAAAATCCCTCTAGTGGTGATCCACACATGCTCCAATGATATATGAGAAAAATCACTTGATATCTAGGTGCTAGCGTGGGGAATAAAATGTTTTACATTGTTCATTCTTGATTGCTCATTCTTTTGTCTTGAAGAAATATCTCTTACATTTCTCATTCTTAGGAGGTGGAGAGAAGGAGGAGTCGAGAGAGAATTCATTATCTGTGTAAGGACCCAAACCATAGTTTCCTAGAGCAGGTGTGTTATATTAATACATTAGAATGATTAAAATAAATTTTTATCCCAAAGGACATAATAGTTTAGTAGTTTTGGAAAACAAGATATAAATATAAGTTCAACATTACAACTTGAAATGAAATATATAATAGTAAGTCCATTGGAAACATCTATAAATCCTATATTATCCTTGAAAGTAATTAATTATATTAATCTTCAAAAACTAGGGAAAATAAAACATAATAAAGGGTTGATCTCAGATTCTCATTAAGGGTAAGTAATACGGCGTAAATTATCATAAAAATAAACACTAGTCATAGTGAAAAACCTAAAACACATGCCTTTAAAAATATTCTTTAGCATAATATGGGAGGAATGAAAGTTGATTAAATAAGGCCATATACATGATCAAAAGAGAATGAAACATAAACATTGATATTATACAAGTTTAATAATCACATGTTTTATAAAATACTAGTACCATAATGAGGGAATTCATAATGTTAGACATCTGAAACATATTGTCAAGGCCTCGTCCAAGACGTCTGAAAATACTAGGGTAAGGCCTCGGCCAAAACCCTATTATGTTTTGTCTTAGGAGACCTAAAGATTCATCGAGTGGATATAGAGGTCCTCACCCATAACTTTTTAATTACAATTCATTACTAATATGAAAGGGGATAAATATAAACAATAAGAACATATGAAATAAATTTCTCCAATCTCTACGCATAAACACTAACCATTTTGAGTAGTACGGTGAACGATATCAAGATAGAACATCCATAGTAAAATTGATAATAAACCATTTAAAACAATATGTTATATTATAAACATAATATATTAACTTCAATAAGATATAAAATTCAACATAGGTGTTAAAATAGGCAAAAATACTCTAAAAATCATCGAGGAATTTTTGAGAGAAATACACTTTTACTTTGAAAAGAAGAGTTCTTTTGAAGAAATATTTGAATAATATCAGAAATGAAATAAGGTAGTTTTTACATGATAAAATTAGTGGTTTTATAAAAACAATTGTGGATTAAAATAGTTTATAGAGTGTACTTGAAAATAGGTAAGAATTTGAGAAGTTCCCTTGAATTAGGCTTGTTTATCGGGAATAATTAAGAAAGATCTTTATAAAACATTTAACTACCCATAAAATAAATTATGATTATGATTTTTACACATATATAGAAAATTAAAATATAATTTATTATGAATACATAATAATAATTAATAATTTAATTAGTATTAATAGATACAAAGATAACCCAAAAGAAAATGGAGGTTCTGATAGAAAAATCTTACCTTATGTCTGAATGTGTTCTACACTTGACCTTAACGTCCTAGATAATCAAATTAAATCCATTAATTAACTAATTAATAACATTATATACATTTATTTAATATAGTATAATTTTATTAAGTTCATTTATTTCCTTATTGATGAATTATAAGGTTTAATTCTGTCATTCTGGAGTGTTCGTTCTTTGATTTCATGATCGGTTCACTTGATTATAAGTAATGGAATTCATGTGGAATGGATATAATTTTTCAAAATTAGAATTACATGTTATTAATGAAAATCCAAAAATTTAAATGTTTATATATATCATTTGGTTATATATTATTAGGATGATCATTAGATAATACATTTAGTGATAATCGTTTAGATTATTACAGTGGTTATTGATCATAAAAAAGTCATTTTGTTTTATCATTTAGTATTATCTAAATATGTTAGTTATAGAACATAAAAGGGTTATATTATAAATTTTAAAATTTTTCTAAACAATTAAAATGGTTTCATGAACATCCTTGAAGAATAATTTGAATAATAAAACTTCGTCTTCCACAAAGGTTGAAAATCGGCTCCTCCGAGATGATGATTTCTTTTATAAAATAAAAGAGAGAGAGATAGTAGTTTAAGGAAGGATATTCCATTAACATGATATAATTACATTATATAAATTATACTTTATTTATGATGATAATTTGGATATATTAGGTGAGTATAAGATAATAAAATAAAATAAATTGAAAATGAAATTAAAAGGAAAAGGAAGAGGGTTTACCTCTTGAAATATCCTCCTTGGAAACCACCTTAAGGGAAGGGGTTTTGGTCTTTTGGTGAGATCGGTAGGTCTTGAACATGAGGGAGGATCTTGGAAAAGTATTTGGAAGAACCTATTCAAGGATAAAATCTTGATATGTTTGAGAAGAATAGGGGTGAGGGGTAGTATTTATAGTGGAGGAGAGGATGGTTTTTTAGTTATTTTAATCATTATTTTATTATTTTGGATCAAGACAGTGAGTATTATTGATTATTGTGACCTAAAATAGTAATAAGTGCATATGATTTCAAAAAAATGTCCATTTACATTATTCATGACACAAGCATGATGCAAAAAAATCATTTATTCAGCATATTTCATAAATTATCAAATTTCACTATTCACCAAAAATTCAAGTATTTCAGAAAAATCCCAAAAAATAAGAATATCCATTTTTAAACATGTATAATTAAAAAATGAACTTAATTTTATCAAAATAATTTTCTAAATATGATAAATTTTATTTTTAATTAAAATCATTATTTACTCAAAAAATACAGATTTTAAGTTTAAAACTGGTTTTATAATACTTTCAAAAATTAACTGATATCTCATAAAATTATCCAAAAATTATAGGAAAACAAAATATTTATTTAGGAATAAATTTTATGAAAATTAATTTTATTTTAAATCAATTTATTAATTTAAAATTTTAATTAAATATTTTTTACTCACAAAAATATCAACACTTAGTTATTATTTTTTTAAAATATTCACTATCATTAATAAGGTGCCTAAATTTTATTTATACTTACATGGGTGAGGTTTCTATTCATAAGGGTCATATTACTGTTAATAAGGGCACATTACTATTCTTAAGGGTCAAATTAATATTCACTAAAAATGTATGTTGAACCTAACAGACTCTAAATATCTTACTAATCACAACCGTGTATGTCCATTTTTTGAAATTCAAAACACAGAGGCAGAAAATTGTGTTTAACGACTTGGTTATAATAACAAAGTTTTGTTTCGTAGAGACTCAGTGTTTCATGCATTACAGTCTATATTAAATTTATTTGTAAAACCTTGTGGTGTTACACTCTTCCCCCCTTATAAATATTTCATCCTCAAAATTTCAAAAAAATTATGATTTTTACAAAGTACTTTTACCAGCCTAGTTATTTGATTCCTCAACACCTATTATTTAGTGTCCAGAATCTGGATAGGATCTTCATAGTAAGATAGGTTAGGTACCAATTATATACCTTTATAAGTGAGTACATGTGTTGGGTCTGGAATGTACTTTCTCAATAATGAGACATGAAACACATTGTGTACCTTAGAAAGGCTTGGAGGCATTTCCAAACGATAATCCATAGCTCCAATTCTCTCCAAAATTTCAAAAGGACCAATGTACCTAGGGCTCAGTTTCCCTTTCTTCCCAAATCATATAACACTCGTCCATGGAGATACTTTGAAGAAAACATGATCTCCCGCTTGAAATTACAAATCCTTCCTTTGATTATCAATATATCTCTTTTTCCTACTTTGAGCTACTTTAATATGGGTTTGAATAATCTTTACCTTTTTTGTTGTTTCCTCCACAAACTCTGGGCCCACAAGCTTCCTTTCACCAACTTCATCCCAACATGTTGGTGTATGACATCTCTTTCTATACAATGCTTAATATGGTGCCATTTGAATACTTGAATGGAAACTATTATTGTAGGCAAACTCTATTAAAGGTAAATATTGATCTCACATGCCTTGAAAGTCAAATGAACATGTTCTCAACATGTCTTCTAAATTTTGTATCTTCCTTTCAAATTTCCCATTAGTTTGAGGGTGATAAGCAGTACTCAAATGAATTTCAGTATCCAAATCTTTTAAAGACTTTTCTATAATTTTGATGTGAATTTTGGATCATGATCAGACATTATTGAGAGAGGTGATCCATGAATCCTCATGACTTCATTGATATAGAGTTTTGCAAGGTTCTATAGTGGAAAATCCTCCCTTATAGTGAGGAAATGTGAAGATTTTGTAAGTTTATCAACAATTACCCATATTGCATCATTATGTCTTAGAGTTTTGGGAAATCCAGTGACAAAATCCATGGTTATGTCATCCCATTTCCATGTAGTAATAGGTAGATGTTTCATGACTTCTCTAGATGTTGTCATTCGTCATTCACTTGTTGACATACTAAACATCTTGATACATAATCAGTAATTTCCCACATTATGTTGTCCCACCAGAAATGTTCCTTCAAATATCTATACATTTTAGTGCTACCAGGGTGTATAGAGAAATTTGAGCTATGGGCATCATCCAATAACTCCCTTTTAAGATCAGGTATTGAGGGAACATATAGCTTCTTCCCAAATTTCATAATTCCATCCTTACACATGCAGTTAGCCAATTTATCATCATTCACACCTTTAATTTTCTTTTGAATATTCTCATCATTAGATTGAGAAGTTTTAATCCTTTATAATAAAGATAGTTGGGAAACCAATTGAAAAATTAATGATGTTTCAACTTCTTTGATAATTCCCATATCCATATTTACTAGATCCATGAACATAGGATCCTTCTTAATTCTTATTTTTTTAGAACTCCATGATCCTTTCTGATCAATACATTAGCTACCTTATTTTCCTTTCCTGGGTGGTAGTGTATGGAACAATCATAATCTGTGAATAGATTGAGTCATCACATTTTCCTCATGTTGAATTATTTCTATGAGAAGTAATATTTTAAGCTATTGTGATCCATATATATATCACATATTTCTTCATAGAGATAGTGTCTCCATATCTTTAGAGAAAATATTACAGCTTCTAACTCAAGATCATGAGTTGGATAGTTCTTTTCATGAATTTTTAACTACCTTGATGCATAGGAAATAACTCTATCATTCTGTATAAGAAAAAAGTCAAGTCCTTTCTTTTATGCAACACTATAAATAAAAAATCCATCATTACCTGATGGTAGAGTCAAGATTAGAGCATTCACTAAACTCTTCTTCAATTCTTCAAAAAATTATTCATATTCTTCTATCCATATAAACTTAACCCCTTTACGAGTAATATTGGTTAATGGGTTACCTAATCGAGTATAGTTCTAAATGAAATAATGATAATAACCTGATAAACCAATAAAATTGCATACCTCGATTATGTTCATTAGAGTAGGCCATTCTTGAACTACCTTTGTCTTTTCAGAATCAACTAATATTCCATCCTTATATATAATATGGTCAATAAAATAAGTTGTTTGAAGACAAAATTCACACCTTCTAAACTTCCCATAAAACTCATTTCTTCTAAGAGTCTTCAGAATAATGTGCAAGTGATTCTTATATTCTTATTATCTTTTGGAGTGTACTAATATATTATCAATAAATACCACAAAAAATCATCAAGATATTCCTTTAATACTCTATTCATTAGATCCATGAAAATAGAGGGTTTAGTAGTTAGTCCAAAATGAATTATTATAAACTCATAATGCCCATACCTAGTTCGAAATGCTATCTTTTGAATATCTCCCTTCCTCACACGCAACTGATGATATCCAGATTGAAGGTCAATCTTCAAAAAATATTAGGCTTCGTTAAGTTGATCAAATAAATAATCAAAGTAATGAAGATGATACTTCTTCTTTATTGTAATATAATTTATCTCCCTATAGTCAATGCACAACCTCATAGATCCATATTTCTTCTTAATGAAAATAACAGGATCTCCTCATAGAGAAACACTAGGGCGGGTAAATCCTTTATCACTCAATTCCTATAGTTGTTTCTTCAGTTCTATTAATTCCACTATGGAAATTCTATAAGGGGTATTTCATATAGACCTTGCACTAGGAATTAAATCAATAGAAAAATCAATCTCTTGCTCTGAAGGATGTACAGGTAAATCCTATGGAAATACATCAATGTATTATTTCACAATAAGTACATCCTCATTTTGAATATTTATTTCCTCACCCATAGATATTGTTTTATCTTCCTCCCAAAGAATTATATTCAATTGATCTACTGGGGGTGGATCTTGATAAGAATCAAATGATGAGGTTTCTGTTCTAAAGATAATGGATTCTACATCATTCTAAAAAATTGTAACTTCATTATTCTTACAATATATTTTTGCATCATAAAATTAAATCCAATTCATACCAAGAATAAAATCAAAGTCAATATTGGGAATGATGATAAGGTAAGAAACTAATTAATTTTTATATGACATAAGGGGGGTTGATTGACACATCTTTATTATAATGATACTTCCCTTAGAAGTTTTGATAGATAACTCCTTTATTAATTCAAATTGGAAATGTCTAGTTTTCTAGGAAAACTAGGAAGATATAAAATAATGTAATTATCTAGAATCAAATAAATCATTGGTTAAGTTTGAGTAAATAATTAAATTACCTACCTCCACATCATTAAGAACTTCAACCTCAGTAGTTGTGATTGCATAATCTAGGACTTTCTCCCTTAGTATTCCACTTGTCCATATGTGTATCACTTGAGTTGGAATCATAATTATTCCATATTGAACCACCTCTATACACCTTGGGATACTCCATTAATTACATATATTTATGACTCACATGCAAGTGAGGGGAACCGAAGGATTGTTTAAAAGGGAATTACATAAATATTATTGGACATGCAAGTCCTACATAATAATGGAGGGATGTGTCACGACCCGACCCCACGGGGCTCGATCCGCGACTCCCCAAGCCCGCCTCCAATAGGCCAGGGGCTGGCGACCAGCGCCGAGTAGGCTATCACACACATGGGAGGCATTAGCCTAAGGTACCTGTACACACGCACCCACAAACACCTCCATTCAACAGTGCAGAGATAAAAAAACTGAAAAGTAAATGCATGCATACAATCTATCCCAAACCAGAGTGCAACAGCAAAAGTACAAGGGAAAAACAGGGCCCACCAAAAGAAAACTACAAAGCGCGTCCAACCTGCTCTGAAGAAGGGGAACGCTTCCACAAACACCCGCCGGAAAGCTCCCTCGGCACAGCTCCGGTAAACACCCCGGTCAACTCGCTCACTAAGCTCCGCCTGCTCCGGGTCCTCCTGGGACTCCGTCAAAAGGCATGTGGTCTACACAAGACACAAACATGTGCGGGCAAAGCCCGTGCAGGGGTGAGTATAAACATACTCAGTAGGCACCCCAAAAACCCAAAACCCAAGGGAGCAACTGAAGGCAACAGTCCGCTCAACCCAGCCAGAGGGAACCCAGACGAGAGAGAAACTCCATCTCATGACCATCCTCGGCTAAACACAACTAGTCAGCTCAGCTCAGCTCGGGTGTATGCCCATACATACACCTTGAACAATCCAGATATACACAGCTCACGCCACAATGCCACAAGAGGTACCGACCTCATCACCAGCAACCGTCCCAACCAGGAGAGTACACCACGAACACTGTCATACCAGATGACACTCATCCGAGAGATACACTCCATCGGGATACTCGCAAACATCTCAGAAGCTCACCCGAGAGACCACGCTCGTCGGATAGCATCACTGAGGAAACCCCACTATAGCAACATAACCACCAAACTCCTCGGAGAGGGGATCGCCGCTAGGGTCCGCTAGGGGGATACCAAGACCCACTCCGGTATACGTAGCTCACAGATAGGGGATCACTCCCAGGGTCCGCCGGGGGATACCACAACCCGATCAGGCATACGTAGTTTTCACAGATAGGGGATCACACCCAGGATCCGCTGGGGGATTCCACAACCCGATCTGACGCTCGACAGAAGCTCCACACTCAGATAGAGGATCATCGTCCATATAAAGATGGTCACGACGATACCGGAACCCTATCTGGTATAACTCGCGGTGTAGGGGATCGAACCGACGATGTCGCAACCCTACCGAAACCACGCGCTGAGTAGGGGATCGTATAACCAACGATACCGCAACCCTACCATAAACGTCATGCTGAGTAGGGGATCGTAAACCCGACGATGCCACAACCCTACTGTGCACGACCCACCGCGTAGGGGATCATATGTTCGATGATGCCACAAACCCTACGGGGTTAACCTTCTAGATAGGGGATCGCCGCCCGTAAATAAACGGTCATAGCGATACCAAGAACCCGATCTAGGGTAAAGATGCTAGAGGATCCACTCCGGGCCCACCGGAGGGATACCACAACTCTAACAGTTTAAACATCCCATCGAGAGGATCACAAACCCATACGAAGGTTGTGATGCCACACGAACCCTCGTGGGAACGAACCAAGGGAGAACCCCCAACCACTGCTGGTCCAAACGTCGCTAACCCGAGCGACCCGTCACACTAGGCACCTCCTAGGCCAAAACCGAGGCCACCATCGCGTTCCACGCGGAAAAACACGCAGGATAGGCTGTTTACACGCCCTAAAGGGAGCACCGGTGAAAAAGGCACTATTCACCGTAGCTAGCTCGTGCGGGGCCCACACAACGATCCCGAAACCCATCGAGCGGATCACACCACGGTGATCCCCTCGGAAAAACAAGCGGAATCGACTACTCGCTCGTCCAAAACAGACACCCGGTGAAAAAGGTACTATTCACCGAAGGCCAGCTCGAGTGGGGGCCACGCCTGGATTCCGAAACTCATCGAACGGAACGCACCATTGCGATCCTCTCGGAAAAACACACAGGATCGACTATTCATCCGCCAACATCGGACTCCTGGTGCAAAAGCTGTGTTTCTCCGCAAACGCAAAAACCCGGCCTCGTGGGGCCCACACCCCATTCGCAGACCCAACACCCGGAAATCATCTCAAAAAGTCTGTCGTACCATCAGGGTCTCAACGCCACTGACGGCACGTCAATCGGACGCTCCGGGTAGAAGTTACAAAGGCCCGAAGTCGTAAAATAATAAAATAAAATTATTTTTTACGACGTTTCTAGCTCCCGGGCCACGATCCAAAACCTTTAAACCCTCGAACCCACACCGGAGGGTTCGCCTCGTCGTCAGGGTCACGTCGCCGCAAACGGCGCGCGAATCCGACTCCCGGAGTGCAAGATACGGGGGTTTAAAGACCCACGTATGCGAAAAAAAGGTCGGACCGGCCGCCGCCGCCGGCCCGCCCTGGCCGGCGGCGCTCCGCCGCGGGCCGCCGCGCCGGTGTCGCGCTGGCGGAACTTCCGCGGATCGCCGGGGGCACCCTGGTGGTCCGTTTTGCGATCCGGAGGCATCTACGCGACCCTCGGGACCCGATCTATACTGCAACGGCTTCAATTTACAGAACAATGCAGTAAAAACGGGATCGGGGGTTAAAACTCAAACCGCCTACCTCGCGGGCGAAACGCCGACGTTCTGCCTCAGATCCGCGCTCCCGAGCTTCCGATGCGCGCTCCTGGAACGTCCGCCGTCGAATTCTGAGCTCGTGGGCGCTCTGTTAGCTCGATTCGGCAGAGTGGCGGCGAAGAACGGCGAAGAACGGTTAAAGGGGGGGGGGGCGCTGATATTTATATCAGCGGCCCGCCGGCGCCAAACCCGCCTCGGACCCGACGCCCGATGCGAACAAAAGTAAGGTTACCCCTAGGGTAAACGCACCGTTCCGAACGCAACGGAGGTCTCAGATTTTCCATCCGAGACTCCGTTCAGAAGTTATTCGAGCTGACGCTCGCACACTAACTTGCCACTTATTTACGGAAACGCCCCTGGTGGCGTTTCTCACCGCAGGCCCGCGCCCGCAAAGATTACACCCCGCCTAGGGTAAACGGCACGTTCCGGACGCAACCGTTCCCTCAGATTCCCGTTCTGAGCTACCTTTTAGGAGATATCACACCCCCCGCCACGTGCATAGTATAAAAATACTTAATATTTTTATAAAATTAATTCCGGGCACACCGGGCCTCAGAATCGCACGCCGTCTTCGTGCCTAGCTCTGGAATTATTCGTAGAAATATTCCAAAGTCTGACAGCGCCAAAAACCCGAGTCTCTACAGGATGGATGACTCGTAGGCCACCATTTAATTTAATATTAAATAATTGAAAACCCCTTGAAATAAATTAAATTAAAATATCCAACACATATATGGGTCTTGGTCAAACTCATGAATGGTCATATATGCAACAAATATGTAAAATTAAATGTCTAGGATTCACTTCTTAATTCGTTCTTTATTATTAATATGAACACTATTTCATTAATTAATTAATTTATTAATTAATTATATTTCATCTTAATGGGAATCTGAACATAATTTTAAATATCCATTATTTATGGAATTCATGTAAAATAAACGAAATAACCAATAATGGAATATTTATTACAATAAATTAATTGATCACTTAAAATTCTTTAAAACCATTATTAAATTTTCAAACACACAATGGTGTTCCAATCAATAAAATAAGGTTTTCATGCTACAATTTTCCAATTAAATGTAATTTTTTATTTGGTCTATTAATAGGATACTACACAACGTGTACATCCAGCTACATACTGTGTATCACGGTTGTCGTGTATTCGGGTCACACACCTGGGTCTGTAGAGTGTACCTCATCTGAACTACACAACATGTATAGACCAACTACACACCATGTTTTCCACTTTTTGTGTGTCTAGGATGTTTGACTAGGTCTTCAGCATGTGTCTCATTGGACTACATGGCGTGTAAAAGTTAGCTACACACCATGTATCTCTTCAATCTATGTGTCTGTTTTTTTCATTGATTCACTCTGTGTGTTCTTCATACATGGGAGTTGATGAACTAGATGTCGTGTACACCACATACACATCATGCATATCATAAATTCCTCAGGTCGTTAGTATCACACATTTTAGCGTGTATAATGACCACATAGATTACATGATTTATGCCGCTAACCCATGTAGATTGCACGACATATACACTGATATAGACCGTGTAATCTGAAAACCTACATACCACCCTAGCCATTCAACACATGGAGTAAAATTCATGTAATCAGTATATAGTGTTTCATGTATCCCTTAGTGCATCCATATGTAGTGAACTAGGGTACACAGCATGTACTTTTGAGTACATGTCGTGTAACCCTGTCTTATAGGCCAAAATTGGTAGTTTCCTGATAGCATCTCTAGTCATTCTCTATATGTATTCTTAAACCTTTAATAAAAATAAAACACTTGAACGATTATGATTAATATGTTAGAGCATGTTAATTCAAATCAGATTTAAATAACTAATAATAAGAAATGAAAATCTAACCACAATTTCACATAGATCAATAATCAAATAAATAATTTTAAATTTAAACATGACCTCTCTGATATCACTTATTTTTTTCGAGCACAGTAGAAGCATGCAATGGTGGGAGATGTATTGAAACTTATTTTAATAATTTTTTCCTGAAACCATGATCAAGGATCTTTCACATCAAATTTATAATTAATTTATTTAATATCTGAAGAAATAAATAATTGTGTTTAGGAACTTTCTTCATTGATGAATTTTGATCATCTAAAAAGACCATTTTGGATTTATATCATTGCATTGTGAGGATATAAGGATAGAATCCTTTTATCAGTGATCCACAAATGCTCTAAATATCTCTGATAAACACCACTTGATCTCTGGGTGATAGCACAGTGAATCAAATGACTTGTGTTGTGCGTTCTTGATCACTCATTCTTCAATCCTGAAGAAATCTCTCTTTTGTTTCTTGTTCTTGAGAGAGAGATTGGAGGAGTCAAGAGAAAATTCATTGTGTGCAGAAATTATCTATTCTCAATTTTGGATACAATACACAATAGACATAAACATATATTTATAGAGTTAGGGTTTAGGATAAAATATTATTTAATTTCATGTTGGCTATTAAAGAACATTTAAAACCCTTAATAAACTACATTCCAAAAAATAATAATATTATTATTTTCTGGTGCACCAACTTGCTTAAATTGATAAATAATATTTACCAGCTTGTAAATAATTATTTTACCACCAGACGCAGTATTGATCCATTTGAACTCCTCAATATTTATTGAACACCTGAATAAATATTTTATTCATAAATAAATATCTCATTCACATATTGGTGAATAAATATTTATAAAATATTCAATAAAATAAACAAATATATTTTAATTCACATGTCGATGAATAAATATTTATTTAAATTATATGATCAATATAACTTGAATGAAAATTTTCCTCGGTCTTGAGAATAATATTTATTTCATTAATTAAACTCAAATTGAATTTAATTGAGATTAATGGAAAAACTTAGTGTGTGACCCTCTATGATTTTTTCTCACTGGCATTAGGAGGGATTACCTAAATTCCAAGATTATTATCTAGAAACGGGTCAAGGCACCTAAGAGAAATAAGTTAATGTCACAATGAAAATATCCACATATAAATCCTAACTATATAATATAATCTCTTTATCACAATATCTCATTAAGCGGGTTGCACGATAGTGTCATCAACATATTTCCTCAATATGTCTTTCTTTAACTATCTAAAATAAATATGTCATTACACCATGCACATAGAATTTAGGAAACATTTATCTTCCAATCAAAGGGCCAAGATATCAAATCCCGTAAAGATGTAAGGGAAAAATCCTTCCTCGACTTATCTATTAATGAAAAGTCAATTGTGATGCACCAAACATGACCTATTTCCCACCAATATATGAAATTATGGTTTTTGTTAGTAAATCTAAGTGTGTGAGTCATGAAATGCATTAATGATAATCTTCAATTCTAAGGACCATTACAGATGCTCACAGATAGGAATATCTGATGACACCAAAACATGCATAATTTATTCTGGTGGGTATTTTCTTATAATTTCCTATCTTGGAGATTACCAAGTGAGAACTTCATTAGATGAAGCCTCATCCACTTCGATTACTCGCACATGATGGTCTAAATACTATGTTTCCCACCATAGTATTTTATCCAACTAAATAACTTATATTAAGAATATTTTCATAGCACTTCATGTTTTTCATCATAGCATGGAACTATTATGACCTTATCAATGTGAAAAATACTTTAGGGAATTACTACATTAAAGACATGAAGATCAATGAACAATATATAGTATGATGTTTAATTAATATTCAATACATAAAATATTCATGTAATAAAAGTAAAATTAGTTGATCCTAGGAAACCAACTCTAACATCAACCAACGCACATCACCACCCATGGGAAACAAAACCACTAGCCCAAACTCACCAACCAATGAAAACTTACATCACACATTTCACACGACACATCACCTCGCCAGCTTACCAATCCACAATTAACATACATTCTCACATAAGAACCTACTCCATCTAATCCTCCACATTTCCCCAATAAGTGATCACCACTATCATCGCACATCAAATCCCCAAGCACATAAATCAAGGAATTCCCTCTCCCATGTCAAGATATTATCCACTTTGGGAAGCACTAACTCATCCGTGTGGTTTTAATATTGTTAAAGTATAATGCATGTTGATTAGGGATCAAGTTCATTCCTCTTCATCTTCTTTAAGTTTTTAATCATACACCATATAATTAAACATAATAAGAACAAATACACATAGTAGCAGCACATTTTTTATTCCATAATTATTTAGGCTCTTACATTACTTCACCACATTATTTATTATGGGTATTCTCACACAATTTCAAATTTTTCATGGGTAACTGATTCATTAACCATATATATATATATAGGTGATTATACTTTTAATGAATGGTGTTCTTAATTAAGCAGTCGCATTAAGGGTCTCATAATCCTCAATAATCATAGCGCAAGAAAGGTTTCCAACAACTGATATTTTCATCAAGGAATAAAAACACTTCAATGAAATAATAAAAATACAACCACAAACAACACTCCACATTTCCAAGTCATTTTTAGTGGAACTCCATGCAATTAATTTAAATAGCTCTAACATTTGGTCATGTTAAAGACAAAATTGCACACATTTTATCTCACATGTCGTGTTTAATATGCTTAAAAAATACATTTTAGGTTCATCTTTTTATCAAGGAAAAACACTTACAACTCCATTTAAAAAAAATTACATTATAGGTTCTTGTGCATAATTAAAATACCCCATCACATATAAAACATGATTTCAGAATTCTCAAAATAAAAAAATGCTCTCTGATCACAAAATTAAAACTTCACATGTTGTATTACTATATTTTATGCTTTATCATTATCGAACTAAACATTCTTTAATCATTTAATTTCCTTGGAAAACATGATTGTATAATAAAATAAGGATAACATGATTATACTTCCATATTTAAATACAACATATTAAACATGTTACATTCTCACGTATCACATGCTACAATTTCCTTAGTCACCACACCAAGGTTTTCAACTTTAGGCATGCTTCCCATGACTACTCAAGACTCAACATGTGAGGAAATGTTAGTTCCGCACTTATAAATTCTTATGAGTAATATAAATAATAATTTTAATCAATTTAATAGTTTCAAGTCTCAACATGTTACCATAAATCATGCTTATCATTTTCCAAAGTTTGGAAATAAATGTCACAAGAATTTCAACCCTAACACATGATTACAACATATGGTTATATCAATACTACAGAACTGCAATCATGATAAAATAAGGATCAAGTTATTATTTTAAAGGTTTGTAAATTCAAAGGAATTATCAATAATCAAGATTTTCATTTTAAGAAATTTAATAATTTAAATGTCCAAAACCAAGTTTTATAATAAGTGCACAACATATTCTCATGATAAATTACAAATCGAAATCAACACAAGATATATTAACTCACATGGGAGACAAAATACTTCTAAGCATGGTTTCAAAATAATTCGTTTTATCATGATAGCATAAAATATTCTTGAGGTAACATGATTTATAAGGGTTTTCAAAATTAAATAGCTATTCATAACAAAATACACTAAGCAAGATTCTCTAACAATTTCAAAAATTAGGAAATCAAGATGGAATGTTATACATTTTAAGAAAGGAAATAAAATTCAATTCAATAAGAATCATGTTATAAAAGGAAAGTAAACAAAAAATCCAAGCCTCAAAAAGGTTTTAAAAAAATAGATTGGGAAATTTAATCATCATTTTACTCTTTCCTTTCAAGTTTTATGATTAATTCATCAAATAATAATAATTCATCAGCAACTATAGCATGGGAAAAGTCAGAGAAACATTCATAAAATTTAATAATTTATTTAATTTATTTCATTAACTTCACCAAACCACCTCATTCAATCATAGGTGAAATAAATAATGATGAATGTACCTCTCCCAGCTACAAACTAGTCCAACTCAATTGGTCATTCAATAAACTCAGATACTAAGAACTAGATCACAAGGGTCCCTAAACTCCCATGTCCTAGATTATCTCACTGGCCTATGTTACGCACCAAGATCAATTGGAACCATTACTATACAAACCCATTCAATACTCACTATTCCTAACTCAAAACTTCATCTTATCTATCAACCATCAACTCTGATACCACTCTATTAGGATCTCATCCCTCCAAAGGTACCCCTCTAGGGAGGAAAATGAAGGAATAGAGATAATGACCCACTAGTCCCACCTCCATTAGGCCTCAGTTTGGCGACTAGCACCAAGGGTATAAAAATCTTGAAAATGGGAGGCATTACCCTCTATAATAAATAGGATCAAGAGATAGGATATCATTGATCAATCAAATATATAACATGATATAAAAGGGAAATCAAAACCATCCCATAATGCATGTATAAATAAAATAGATATAGATAGAATTATCGAAATAAAATCTCCAAAATAAAATATGACTAAGAGACACAATAATAGATCCAAAGGTTTGAGCTAGTAATGTTCAGCACAGTTCAAGTCCTCCTAGAAACTTGAAAATTATTTTATATATATGGGGTGATCATACAAGTATACTCATTTTGATATGAAAGTCTCTCGTGAACATGTGAAAAGATCATACTAATGCACCAATGATAAAATAGAAGAACCAACAGCACCTAAAAATGTCCAATAACCAAAAACATCCTCACTATAAAACTCCAACAAAGTAATTACTCTAAGTATAATAACATAATAAGAAGAATATAAATAAATGGTACCTTGAACTACTTTCCCACTTATTTTCCACTCTCACACCTCAAATTTTTATATCCTGATGCTCCCATATCTTTCGTATATCACAATAGAACAATGTTTCCCCACAACACAACCACATTACATATCATCTCTCCCATAGACACCTGGGATATCACTTCACATATTTCCTGAAGACACATGGGTCATCACATCACATCCATATCCAAAACTGGAGTATTAGGGAATCATGAACATTAATTACATCAACCTTGTTCTCTACACATATCATACACAACCCTTGCCATAATCTACCTCATAATATCATAAAACCATCTCTACAGTGAACTTTAGACTTCTATCTATCACAACCCATGCATATCAACCTTTCTTGGAAGAGAGAGCAGGAAAGAGGGGGTATATCCAACCATCCATCCTCAGCATTAGGATGTTGGGAATAACACCCCCCATATATATGTGGGGGGGAAGGGGTATCGGCACAAACTTATAAACATGGGTGGGGTGAATATTGAAATCACAAGGAATATAAAAATATATATAATATCCACACACACAAGACCATCCTAAGGGTTCACAATAAAGGTACCAACCAACTCACAACATTATTCACTTTTCCCTCCTCCTTTAAATGCACAACACCACAAAACAAGATGCAAAACACATTTCACATTGCATTACCTATTATTTATCAAATCAAGCCAATTTCCATAATTCCAACTTACCAAAAAAATCATTCATTTCATTATTCAACCATTTAATTTTACATTTTTCATCATCCACATTTAAACACACTTTCCTTTATCATTTGAATCATCCATTTTCAACTCCAACCCATGTCGTTGCAATTTAACAATATCATTTAATTCCATTACTACTTTGTAATATATCACAACACAACCCATTCCCATATCATCCACCACATATCACAACCACACATCACTCCCCACAACATAATCACACCTCACCACCCCACGACATGCTTACACCACACCACCCCGTAGCATGGTCACCCCTCACACACATTATCCCCCACATCAAAACTACCCATCGCCACCCTAAAACATAGCCACACCACAACACGTCACAAAAATGAAACATTTTTCATATTTTGGAAAAGGGAGATTTCATCGCATTCAACTTATTTATTTAAGGTAATTCTCACACAAGCCATAAATCTTGGGGAAACCATTTTATTAAACAAATATAAATGATTAATCAATTACATTTTATGTGATTCCAAACAATCACATTAATCAAGGTTCCACAATATATATCAAACCATTATAAACAAAGGATCTCAACAGCCATGATTTTTAGTGATACATAAATCTCATATAATCTCAATATTAAAATAATAACAAGAGCTATAAAAACATATGATTCAAATCCCTTTCCCCTTAAATTTCAATTAAACAGATTATTTATCTTTATTATTCTAGATATAATACTTCTAAAAGATAAAAAAAAGTATATAACCTCCTACATGATACACTATGTGAGAAATAAAGGATCCCCTACCTCATTATGAAGCTTAATGGATCATTGTGTAATAATTAAAGGAGAATATTAATGTTTGTATGACATTGATTATGTGAAGAAAAACCCCAGAAACTTGGAATCCTTATGAAGTCTGGGATCATTCATTTTGATTTCCAAACTCATAACTATATGTTAATCTATCATAAAAGGGATTCCAAATGAAGATATAATCATTTTATTCTCTATATTTAACAATTTAAAAATAAAAAATATTATTTAATTAAATATGGAAAAAACACAACACCTTTAGAAAAAACTATGATATTACCTTATACTCGTCAATATGAATCCAATGGAATTGACGGTGTGTCGATATGATTAATATTGAGGTAGATATGATGGAGAGAAGTGGGGTAATTTGGGTATTTCTTTACCCTATTTTCAATTCTCAAAACATGTTTTTCATTTAATTCCATAATTTAATTCAAAATGTATAACACATTTTATTATTTAATTTTTTATGTTTCTATTTCCACCATTTATTTTTATTATTTAATGTATTTTGGTTTTTTTTATGGGAGTTGCACCGCCCATGGTGCACCACCCCCTTCCACTTATTCACCAATTCGACCCATTCCACTTATTTATTTTCCATATTTTTTTTAACTATTTCTCTTTATATATTCTATCTCCAATATATTTCTATCTTTATCCATCTTCCACACCTCACTATTCCTATCTCCAATCTATTATCCTATATTTATTTAATTAATTAAAATGATTCCCCCGTGTTGGCTTACTATAAAAAAATTAAACAATTCCCCCTTTTTTAATGTTTAAATTTAAAATGTTTTTTTAATCTTTAACATTTTTTAAACATTTTTTTAAACATTTTTTCTCTTTTTATTTTTAAAATAATTATATATATATATATCAATGTGTTTAATATAGATAAGACAATATTTATACATAATAATATATTCATATTCTCATGCACATATATGTATTTATATACATATATAATAACACTTATTATTTATATAGTATCATAATATTTATATAGAAATTTAATATTTATTTATACATATATATATACATATACACATATATATATATATATATATATCATTTTGTAACATAATTTTTTTTACAATATTTAATATTAACATAAATCATGTAAATATATATTTATACACATATATAACTTGTCACATGTTGTGTGAAACAATTTATATTAACATGTATTATTTATGAATCTAACATTAACTCACATGAAAGGTATTCATTTTATTTATATTATATGTATATATATATTAAAATTTTCTTTAACAAAAACCCTTCAAATATTTAATAAAAACCTTATGTTTAAAAAAGTAATATTTTTTTGGGTGATAACTTCATGAAGCCTATGCACTTGAGAAAAAGATAAAGTAAAGGCTCAAAAAATCCAAACTCATATAATGGACGTTTTATTTGGGACTTATCTTGATTATAATCACCCATGAATGCACTGAAAAAGAAGGCAGTGATGTTCTAGTGGTCAAAACAGTTTAAAGAAGCATTTCTTGAGCTAAAGAGGAGTTTGAATATAACTCTAGTACTGATACTTTCTGATCCTAGGATTGGATATATAGTGTATTGTGATGCATCAGTTGTTGGTCTAGTAGTGGTACTGATGTAGAGAGAGCAGGTAGTAGCATATGGGTTATGAAATCTATGACCCCATGAGTGAAACTACCACACTTATGATCTAGATATAGCAGTCGTGGTCTATGATCTGAAGTGTTTGTGACACTATATCTTAGTGATAGGTTGGTAATCTACACTATCCATAAGAGTATCAATTATATCTTTACACAAAGGGACTTTAATATGAGGTAGAGGAGATGGGTGAAGTATTTACAAATGTTTGACTTTTAGATTATGTGTGCACCTACGAGGGGTAATGTCATTATGGATTCTCTTAGCTGTGAGATGCAAGTTGAGCAGGAGCATAGCAAGTGGCCTTCATAGGATCATTGGGGCTTGATAGGATTGTTGGATAACTGGAGAATGGATGCTTCTAAGGACCAGGGATAGATGGCTTGTGCTCCACAGTTTTTCACATCCTCTTTAGTAGACTGATTAAAGTCTGGATAGAAGACTGGCCCAAATTATGTTGTGATGTGGGAACAACTAGCTGTAGGTGACCTGATACTAGGGTGGTCATTTGGGAAAGATGATGTGATCCTTGTACATGGGAGAGAAGTAATCCAAGAATCCATTAGAGAGAATCCGATGAGGGAATTAAATTCCTCTATATGGGTGGTACATATTGGCATGAAAAATATTTATCATGATTTCAGGCATTAAATCTGGTGTCCGTGGATGAATAGAGACATTGTTGGGTTTTTTCTCGATGTCTTACCTGCCAGAGGGTAAAGATCGAGCACCTGCGTCTTGGTGGTTTTCTCCAACCAATTCTTTTTCCCATGTGGAAGTGGTAGGAGATCACAGTGAACTTTTTGAAAGGTTTACCCAAGACCCTGAGGAGTTGTGACACTGTCTGGGTGATTTTCAATCATCTAACAAAGACTGTTTACTTTATATCATTCACAGAGACTCACACAGTAGGCGATCTAGTAAAGATCTATGTCTGTGAGATCACAAACTTATATGGATTTATCTTGAGCATCGTATCTTTTAGAGACATTCATTTTACATCTTTATTTTTATAGGACTTGAAAAAATCCATAGGGACTCAACTAAGACTGATCACAACATACCATCCTCCTACAAATAGACAGTCTGAGAAAAAAATACACATACATGAAGATATACATCAAGATTTCATTCTATACTTCATTTTATCATTGGATAATCATCTATTCTTGGTTGATTTCTAGTACTACAGCAGTTACCATATTTTATTTCAAATGGAAACTTATGATGATCTTTATGGGAGCCTATTTCATTCACTTCTTTGTTGGCATGAGGTAGGTAAGGCATCATTTTTAGGGCCCTATTTGGTTTAGGAGACCTCTGAGAGAGTTTAAATAAATTATAATATAGTGATCAATAATAATATTTGGAAAATATCATATGTCGGTCATAGTTGGATTCCTTTAAAGTTAATTTTGTCTGGTCGGGTTTTATTGAGTGTGACTCCTTGGTTAGGCCACCGATGTATGAGGAAGAAAAACAAGCTAGTACCTTTCTTTGTTGGACCCTTTGAGATCACTGAGTGGGTTAGGACAGTGGTGTATCATCTGGATCTTCCCTCTCACTACCAAGGTATGTACGATGTGTTTCATGTGTTAGACCTCTAGAGTCACAAGGTTGATCCAACACATTTCATCAACTATGATGATGTTGAGTTAGAGCTAGATGCATATTTCAAGTATATTCTAGTGTGGATTATGAACCGAAGTGAGAAAGACCTTCAATGGAAGATGGTATTACTTTTCTGGATTCTATGGTAGCATGGAAGGATCCAGGAGGAGATGTGGGAATGGGAGTATGATGTTCAAGCCTAGTGGACCGAGTTGTTCGAATAAGACTACTAGAGTTACTTCTTAGGGATAAGAAGTTGTTAGTGGGGGATAATTGTAATATCCTCATTTTTTATTGATTCTTGAACCCTCTTTGTTTTTAATTTATAATATTTTTTATGTGGAAAACTGATTTTTTCAATAAAACTACCCTCGATTTGATTTTATGGATTTAAATAAAGGTAAAAATGTGTTTACAAGCCTTGAATAAAGGTAAATCCATTTTTATTGACTTTTTAAGGGTAAAAACCCTTTTTATAAGCTATGTAGGGGTAAAGAAAGTTTTGTAAATGTAAATCCCTACCTACTTGAGGGTATACTGGTTTTTCAAGCACTATGTAAGAGTAAGTTAAGCACTATGTAAAGGTACTAGCTACTTAAGGATACCTGTATAAGGGTAAGAGGTGTTATGTAAGGGTTAGGTATTCACTATTTAAGGGTATTAGGTCATGTAAGGGTAATAAGTAAAGGTAAAAGGAGATGTGTAAGGGTGCATTCTGTGTAGCATAAAGGTATTGGCTCGTATAAGGGTAGTTTCATAAGGGTAAAATGAGTTTTATAATGGTTTTTTAAGGGTAATCTATCATTTAATGGTAACTGTATAAGGGTAGAGGCTCTTTTTTGAAGTCGTGTAAGGGTAAACCCAAGTTTCCCTTATACAGCGCATACCCCTTGTGTATGGGTCACATTTTACCCTTTTTTATTTATTTTTATTCTTCTTCTTCATAGAATGTGTCTTTAAATCCCTTTCAATTACTTAAAACACCAAAAAGAATCTTTTTAATTATTTTTGTTCATTTAACATTAAATCAATATTTATGGATGAAATTAAAACCCTTCTCATTCAAGAAATGATTAAAACTCAAATTAAATTGTTAAATTAATTTTTTAGTTTTAATAACGACAAACCTTTACACTGTATGTTTTTCTAAAATGGTTGAACCATGATTACCTTTATTATTTTTTGATCCTTTGAATTCGATCATCCTGGTGTTTCCCATGTTCTATTTTGGAAAATCATTCTATGAATAGTATGACCCCTTCTTCCAAATTCCAAGTGAGGCATAACCCTTGTCTCATTATCCTCTTCCTTGGTAGATCACTTGTGAGAGGTAGTTCTAGGTAGGGATATTTTTCTCTTATTTCTCTATATTTCATCTGTAACTGTGAAACAAACCTTCTAGATAAATTGAATAATGTTTCCTTAACTGATGATAGTCTGAAAATTATCACATATGATGAAAGAATAATTATCCTATAATATAAAGGAAAAATAATAAATGGGTTATCACATGTGTACTATTCTAGAGATAGAATATTATTGCATGTGGTTTTATTATTATTCTTAAAGAATAATTTCTAACACATGCATTGGAATGTTTTAATAATTTGGAAATCATCCAAGAGAGAAACTATTATCATATGTGAGATTTTATTTCATTTTGTAATAAAATAGTTAGAGCTGATTCTAGGATTCTTGAAAAACCATGAATGATGACAAGTTAAAAACTATGATAATGAGGCCCATGAGAATTTTTTCTAGGCTGTAGAGGTTTCCACTCTAACTTTAGAACCATGTAGGTTGGTTTATCTTTGATGCTGATGTTGATGGGTTGAGAGGAAGTTCCTTACCTTTTTGGGATCTTGTTTACACTTATTATTGTAATATAACACTTATGTTGGAATACTTGATATTCATTCTTGATTATGATTGTATGTGGGTGTGTGCATATCCTATGAGAATATTATGTGATATTTGATTCCATGAGTACATACATGTCTTGTTTATTCATGTTTAATGTTGATCATATGTTCCTTATTTACTAATGATAATGTGTTATTATTAATTATGCATCCTAACCTGTTATGTGAGAATTTTGGTATTTTTCTTAGATTCCAAGGTTGTTTGACCATCATGACATATTTATCCCTTAGAGGGGGATTGTGTATGATTTACAATGATAGTGATTATGGACCTAATAACATGGTGGATACATGATGATACTATGGAATTTTCATGTTGAGGATGCACTCGATGTCAGGATTCCAAGTACCATGTTATTCAATTCCCAATGATCTACTGAGTAGCGTATCTGATGCCTGATATTATGTCAAGTAGCATGTCATAATTAAGGCATACGGAATGTCAAGTCATATATATGCGCAATTCCATGAGACCATCAAAAAAAAGATTCAATGGCCTCCTGACTAGTCCTTTATTACTCCCAATACCTTGACATTTCTTATGACATGGAGTTATAGTAGGTATAGTCGGATCTCATGGTGTCTTGGTTAGAACATGGGTGCTTAGATTTGTATTTTTGTGTTTCTTTTGAATTTATTTTTTGTTATGGAATACACTTGTTTACATGATCACACTTGTTAAGGACACATTGGTGGTATCCTACTGAGTCTTATACCCTCACCCTACTTGGACATTTGTGGACTTGTATATTTCTTGACTAGGGATCCAGTTAAGGTAAATAGCCCTGTGGTGGATGCCTGATTAGAGAAGAATAGAACTAGTGGAAGATCGGGATAGACTCTAGAGAACCCCACTATTTATTTATTGTTTATCTACACTTATTACTCTGGTTTAGCTTTCCACTTTGGGATTCATTTTTACCAATATTAAATGCATCTCCTATTGATTATTTAGTATTTTCATGATACTCTAATCATTATAATGATTATTTTTCTTTTTTTTATTTTCACCATGACATGATATTGAGGGTATAATCTCCAAAATGATTGACTTAAACCCTCCCCACTAGTTGATAACCTCTTGCATGTGGGGAGGCACACATGAGATCATGTGCAACTTAATCTCAAACTCAGTGGTTTAGGTCGGGGTGCAACAATAATAATAATAATAAATAATCCAAATAAAGATTCACTAAAATAATCTAAATTTGTTCATTCCAATTTGATTTATTATAGTTTTTCATAGTTTGGGATAATACAATGCATTTATATAAAACTTACTTCAATTGGTTTTGGTTATTGTTAATTAAATATTGGTTAAAATAAGTTAATTTAGGTAAAATATATAGTATTATTTAATAATGGTTTTATATATTCAATTTCATTATAGAGGGAAGTATTGAACATTTAAGGACATGTGCCTTGAGAAAAAATATTTTACTAGAGCAGAAATAAGAAAAATGGAAGTGTGGTAAAATAACAAACACAAAAATATATTGTAAGTTTTAATTTACTGATTTCAAATTTTAATATCTATTTTTTAACTAAATAGTTTGTTTATATTTACAATAGTGTACTTTGTGTTACATTTGGTGTCCTATGACAAAAAAAATTACTTTGATTACATGTATGTTCTATGTATTGAATATTAATAAAATATCTCATTATATATTGTTCATTATTTTTCATGGTTCTAATGTAATAATGTCCTAGATTATTTATTGCATTGACAAGGTGAAAATAGTTTACTACTATGATGAGAACCATGAATTATTATGATGATATTCTCAAATTTAGTTCTACAGTCAGATAACTTTCTAGGATAGAACACATAGTATATTTACTTTTAAGTGCAAGTACTCGTAAGTATATGAGGTTTCTTCTCATGAATTTCACATTTGGTAATCACTAAGATGAGAGATTATGAGAATGGACCCGACAGTAGGAATTTTGTATGTTTTGGTACCATCGAATACTCTTATCTACAAGCATGTGTAATGATACTTATAATTTAATATTATCATTCATGCATGTCATGAATCACGCACTTATATTTTCATATGAAAACGATGATACTATATGTTCACGATAAGGTAGGGTACATTGGGTGTTTCATGATTGATGTATTATTAATGGATAAGTTAAAGAAGGATTTGTCCCTTCTATATTTATGGAGGCTTATATCTCAAAAAAAATATTGGAATATAACCATCACCTTAAATTTTAGGGTCATAGTAAAATGGAATGTTTATTTCAGATATTTAAAGAAATAAATATCGAGCATATAGGTTGGTGACATGGATGTACAACCTACTTGATGAGATATTATGAAAAATGGGTTATACTACACAATGAGTGTTTGTATGTGGTTCTAATTATTGCGACATTAAGTTATTTATCTTTGGTGAATTAAACTATTTCTATAAAGTAATCTTAGACTTTAGGCAAGACCGCCCAATGCTAATGAGAAAGAATCCTAGAGAGTCACACACAAAGTGTTTCCATTGATCTCAATTATATTCTACTTGAATTTAATTAATAGAATAAATATTATTATCAAGACTAAAAAATGATTTTTTAATTTTTTTTATCAATCTAAAATATTTATTGATGAATGAAATATTTAAATTAACTATTTATTTGGTTATTCAATAAATTATGAGGAGGATGAATGGACCAAGACCATGTCCATTGATAAATATTTAAGTCAATAAATATTATTTATAGTTGTACGCATTAGAGTAAATCACAAAATATTATTATTATTATTATTATGTGGAATGGGGTTTATTAACAATTAATATATTATTTACAGGTCTTCATGAAATTAAATAATATTTTAACCTAAAACCTATCCTTATAAATAGATGTTCATGTCTATTTTGTAGGGTGTGATTCGCTTAATTGAAAATTGATAATTGGGAATCATTGAGCACAATGGACTTCTACCTCTTGAATTTTCCTCCTCCATTACTCTCAATAATGATAAGAACACCTTCAAGCCCAAAGGATCTTGGAGCTATCCAGATGAACAATACGAGGAAATTGATTCACCATGCTAGCACTTAGAAATAAATTAGCATTGCTTAGAGATCAATAGATCACATGTGGATCACTACTAGAGGGACTTTACACTTGAATCCTTATAGCATAATAAAGGTAATCTGAAAGGTTTTTTGGAAGATCAATAATGGCAATGAAGAAAGAATCCTAAGCTGAGGTAATTATTTATTATAAAATTAAATATGAAACATCCTCTCTTAGACATTTGGGGAAATCTATATTAAAATAAATTTTAATTTAACATCAATCAAAGGGGTTTCCTATATGTCTAGAAACATCAAATGGTATCATAGGGGTCATGATTTAAATTTATAATTATTTATTAGATTGTTAATCTATGCACAATAGCAGTTAGATATTAATTTCATATTATTTTTTCTTTAATCTAATGTGAATTAACATGATATTGAGATGTTAATCTTATTTATTCATTGTTTTATTTTCTTAAATGACTAAGAATAGATGAAGAACTACTGAATATGTCATTAGGAAGTGATGAAGAATCTATACGGATAACATGATACTGCATGATGTGTAGTTGAAGTACATGTCGTGTACCCAAGTTCACTATACCTGGAAATGTCACGGGATACATGACATGTAGAGTAGTTAATTACACATGGTGCATTTATTGAACACTACCTATAGACTAGGCCAACCTGGAACATGACATGTAAGATTACATAGTGTGAAGCTGGAATCTATGTCATGAGGTCTACATGGGTTACTGGAAGAATTCACACAATCTGTGTGGTCATTATACGCTGTCAAAGCGCATGAAACTGATAGGATGGAGCATTAATGTTATACATGATGTCTAAATGGTGTACATAGCATGTAGTTCATCATTTTCTGCATCGGAAATACATGTCGTTCCATTTGGTGAGAAAAGTGGACACACTGAATAAGAGATACATTGCATGTATCTAGACTATACATGTTGTGCGAACTCTCATATGATAACATATTGAGTCTTTCATCCAGTTTCCTGAGAAAATGATATATGTACCACATGGTGTGTAGCGTACCTATACATGTCATGTTATCTACCGAGATGCACATCGAAGACTCAGTCATATATCTTGGACACACGAAAAGCATAACACATGGCGTGTAGTAGGTTAGTACACATCATGCAGTCCATTTGAGGTACATACCAAAGCCTCGGGCATGTACAATGGATACACAACAACAGAGGTACACAACATGTAGTTGGACAGTACACATCACATAGTCTCCAAATTAATGGCATAATTAAATTACATTAAATTGACAATTGAAACATCAAAAAATTATTTTATTAATTTGAACCTGTTGTGTTTGACAATTTAATATTGGTTTTAAAGAATTTTAAATTTTCAATTAATTTATTATAATTAATCTTTAATTATTAATTATACCATTTAATTTTCATGAATTACATTAATGATGGGTATCTCTAATTGAATTCAGGTGGTCATTAAAATGAAAGTGAATTAATTAAAAATTAATCAATTCAATCATTTTATCTTAATAATAAATAAGAAATAATAAATAAATGTTATCTAGTTACTTTTGTGTATTTTTTTCATGTATGATTGATCATGATCTTGACTAAGACCTATGTATGTGTTGGAATTTATTTAATTTAATTTATTTCATGGGTTTATAATTATTAAATATTAAATTAAATTGATGGCATGTGATTCATCCCTATATCTATTATTATGTAGGACACACATGTCCAAGGTTATTTATGTAATCCCATTTAATCAATCCTTTGGTTCCCCTAACCTGCGTGTGAGTTATAAATATTTGTAATCCATAGATAATCCCAAGATGCATGGAGGTGGTTCAAGATGAAACCATAATGATTCCAACTCAAGTGATACATAGATAGATTGGTGGAATTCTACAACTGATACCAATACCAACAAAAGAAGTTATTACCCTAGGTCATATGATGATTTATTTTTTAATCAATGAATCAACCATTTATATAATATCATGATTAGTTTATTTATTTATTTATTTATTTCTATCTATGAATTATTTATTTTATGGATGTAAGACCGTGATCACATAATAAAATGAATTAATGTGTAAATATGGAATTTAAATAAATGGATTATGTGTAAAAACTTTATCCAACATTATTAAGTAATTAAGTAAAATCCACTTAATATTAAAAATACATGTAAAGGATAAAATAATATAAAAATTATGCATAATAAAATTAATATCCATAAACTAAATATTAAGTCAAACAAATACTTCCATTACTTTATTGGTAATGTAACCATAGAACTAAGTGTTTGCATGGCCAAAGTCTGGTAACTTACCTTTACCAGGGAGTTCTCATGAGGGTTTTGGGATGAATTAACTGAACTTGTATTGAATTTAACAACTAAAGTATGTTCAATACAAATTTGGAGGCAAGTATTGAAAAAAATCAATTCTGTATTTCAGGATTGGGGATTCCACTCAATGAATCAAGAAGATACAATCCCATAGTTGGAAAGACCGCCTACCTAAATACCTTCTTATGGTTTTCATGGAAAAATTCTAGATCATTATGAAAGGAAATATGGATCATTTATACTATAATTTCCTAACAACTAAATATTCCAAGTTCAATGGTGAGGGCTATTGGGAGTTGATAAAATAGAGGGAGATTTAATAAAATCAATTAATTTATTATTTTTCACATAATTTGTAAACATGAAAAGTAATAATAATATACTCTTTTATAATTATAGAAAATGTAAATTTCATCATCCACACTATCCTTACGATCTATGTTGGAGAAATTCCATCTTATCACTAGATGTAACTTCTAGGAGTGGTTCAGATGCCTTTGGGTTATGTTGTTCCATGAACAAAAATATCGCATGCTAGAATCCTCACTTCTTGATCTGCCTACTAAATAAACAAGTGGTGAAAGTTATTTTTATATGAAAAACATGTGAATTAAGAAGTCGATGTCCAATATTTGATACTTTCGCCTATGTCTAGTGAACACATGAAGTCTCACAAAAGCATGGGTGTGTATAGTATGCTTGAGAACCTTTGTCTTCTTTACCAAGAGAGATCAAGACATGAAAATTTTCATATTTCCAAGTCTCTATTTCAGAATAATATTTTTGATGGTGTACCAACTAGGCCTCATTTATTTAAGCTCACTAGCTATATTGAGTGCCTAGAGGTTCTAGGGTTTAAAATCTCTGATGAACTATGAAACGGTCTCATTCCCGCATCACTCCCTCAGAGCTTCTCTAGTTTTTTTGTTAATTTTAATTTAAAAAACATTAAGAAATCAATGCCAGATATTCTCACTCTTATTTACCAAGTGGATAAGGAAATGAAGCGTGAAAATTCTTATGTCCTTATGGTGAATAAATGTAAGGGTAAATCAAATATATCTAAGCCCAAATATTTTTCATGCCCTTACATGAAGAGAAATATCAAGGGGGAAAGAAAGGAATAATAAGTTGTTAATTTCGCATATGGAAAGAAGGGCCATTGAAATAAAAATTGCACCAAACCAAGGAAACAAGGGTAAGCTTCAATTGTGTTTGTTATCAAGTGTAATTTATTTATTTCTATAAATTTGGTATTATATATAGATTTTGGTTCTCACAAATTTATTCAAATATAGGAACCAAGTATATTTAGAAAGATTGACTGAGGGGAGGTAGGTCTATAAGCAACCAAAGATGCTAAATTTGTTGTTGTAGCTATCAAGAACTACTGCCTCACATTGAAAACTAGAATGATCTTGGTTTTTAAAGATTTTTATTATATTACATCCATTACCAAAAACATTATTTCTATATCCAGAACTGATACAGATGTATTTATTTTCATTTTAGGGAATAAATGTTGATTCTTTTATAAATATATCATTTTTTATAGTAATACATATTTAAATAATATATTTTATGTGTTGGATTACACAATCCAAGTAATGGAAATCAATAATAAAACTACTTCACATGACTCATACCAAACCCAACTTTGGAATCACCTTCTAGGTCATGTAAATGAAAGTATATTGACTAAATTATACCAAGATGGATATTTAGATAATTTTTACCTAAAAACACTTGGTATATGTCATGCATGTTTATAAGGGAAAATGACCAAATATCTATTTAGTGGAAAAGGTTAAAGACCAAATAGCCTCTTGAATTACTCCATACCAATGTGTGTGGACCTTTTCATATTGAAGAAATGGGTGGGTACTCATAATTTATAACTTTTTAAAATGATTTAGTAGATATGGATATGTCTACTTAATGAGGTTTAAGTCATATTCCTTTGAAAAAATTAAGGAATACAAGAATGAAGTTGAGAAACATCTTGGTAAGAAGATTAAGAAACTCCTATTAGACTACGGTGGAGAATATATAATCAGGACTTCATTGATTATTTATGGGAGTTTGGGATTCTATCTCAGCTCACTCCTCCTTATACACCTTAGGGGAGTCATTTAAGTGAAAGGAGGAACCACACCTTTTGGGTATATTAAGATCAATGATGATTCTTGTGAATAGTTCATTATCCTTTTGGGGAAATTCATTACAAACAAAAACATACATACTAAAAAGAATTCTAACTAAAGCGAAATATGGTATACTATACCAACTAAAGAATGGAAATAAACTAATATTTTCATGCTTATATGTGTGGGGTTATGAAGAATTTATTAAGATCTCTTCAGGTAACAAACTTTCACCCTGAGGCACAAAGTGTACCTTTATAGTATATCCCAAAGAAACAAAGGGATGATTCCTATAAAATCCTTCATAAAAAAGGTTGTGGTTGAAAAATGTCCCATATTTCTTAATAAATATTTTATATTTAAAATAGATAGTGGGAGAGATATTGTAACAGCCCAAGATTTTATAAAAAAATATTCTTTTTAATTTTATTAATGTCTTGTGTTGTACGCTACACCAAAAGGAGCTTGCACAACACACATCCTTGACTTGACTTGCATTACACGCAATCGCGACCTTCCTCGATAGCGTGTGTAGTACGCAATACCGAGTTTCACTAAACAACGATATGCTATAAAAATATTATTAAAACTAGCCGTTATGAATAGTAATAACCACTTTTTGAAATTATGTAAATCTTATTTTTCAAAGTGAACTTCATTTTTGGATTCGGAGTATCGAATTTAGCCTAAGGTGAAATTTTGGTACATTTCGGATAACTTTCATATTCTGATGAATAGTGAAAATTACTAAATTTTAGTTAAAAACAACTTTTTCAATCGAAATAATTAATAGTGATAAATTATTAATTTGAGTGGTTTTAAAGTATATTTAGAATATATTTTACAATTTAATACAATGTTGGTCATTGGTTATAATTTCACATTTAAACCAGACATAATCAAGTGTCAATCTTTTGATATATATTGTTTCCTAAAAACACGCTATTTATTTTAACAGCAGGATTTAATTATAAAATTAATTAATGCAACTTCTATGTTATGAATTTGGTAAAATAGATTTCATTTTTGAATTCGGAATATGAAATATAGCTTAGGATGAAATTTTGGTTTTTTTCTGAAAACTTTCAATTTTTGATGAATAGTGAAACCACTAAGTGGTAGGTTAAAAACTGAATTTTGCATAAAACTTAATTTTACCGCTTCTGTGAATGGAATTTCGAAAATCCAAGAGACACGATTAATATCATGGACTAAAATGTGGTTCAATGAGATGAAAATAATTTTTTGGTGAATAGTAACTTTTTACTTTTTTTACCGTGGTTAATAGTAAATAGGGTAACTAAGGGTAAATATGATATTACTATTACCCTAACACATGTCCTAATTCTATTGGATAAGTGTAATTCGACCAAAAACAAACTTAGGAATAAAATATGACCATTTAGGCCCACTTGGATTAGATTAGGACATTTATTATTAATTTATTTAAAGAAGGGTTAAAATAGTTAAAATCAAAGTTTAATAAGTAAATCATTTTTAATATGGGGTTATACATAAGATAAATTCGACTATAAATATTCATTAGAAAGATAAAAAGATTTCCTACATAATGGTATTTTATTTGTAAATTTTAGACATCAAATAATTTAATTAATTTATGACACAAAGATGATGCAGTAATTATCTTATTTATGAAATATTGACATAATTGATGTTATAAACACCAAACTAAATGTAATTTGAGCATTTTTATGAATTCCACTAATTTTATAGGTTACTATGATATATTAATGTTGATTTAATCAACTTGGTTCGAACATTTAATTCTGTTATGACTTTCACAAAAATCATATATCAAATAGTGTCAAAATTGACACAAAATAGTTTTTAAATCAAATATTATATTATTAATTGTTATTGTATTCCTAAAAATATAAGGTTCGGCCAAATGACTTAGATAAGGATATATATATTAATAATAAATAATGTGGGGTTCGTTTGGCATGTTATAGTAAGTGTATTAACCATATAGTGAAAGAAAACAAAAAGACATGGTAAAAGTTAAATTATTTAACTTAGAGTTAAATCTAATTGATAAGGTTAAAATAATATCCTAAACTTGTCTAAATTCTATTGGTTGATAGGATTTCGACCCATCCCCACTTTAGCTTCTAAATAAGACCCTTTGGAACCATTATAAACCGATTTTGACTTTAATATAAAATAATATTTTGAGATATTCCTAAGGTGCCCCTCTCCTCCCCTATAAAAGGACACCTCCTCCCCCTCCTCCACACACCAATTTGAGCACTCAAGCTCGGCCAACCCCTGCCAAAATCTCTTCTCCACTTCCCTAGAAACATCCTAGAGGTTCTGGTCTTCCTCAAAGACCAATTCTAGTGCCCTAAGAGGAGGTCTCAAAGAGGCACTTCAAAGAAGAGGTAATTACCGTTACCAATTCTTTCATCTTTATTTCTTCTTCCACTTCTTCTTCTTAGGTTGTTTCATTATGAAGTAATAACATCAGTATCACTCATATACTGATATGTTATTATAAGTATGAAACATCCTTATTTCACCATCTATCCATCCTACGGAAAAAGAAATCACCGCGCGTGCGTACGTACGGAATACCGTCTCCACGCCGTGGTGTAATCTATTTTCCACCACCACCTTACATGGATGGGTATAATGGTGTAAAGAATAACTATACATAGTTATTACAACATCATATTGATTCTGATATATTGTATAATCCACTCCAATTCAATTCAATATTTATAGAAATGATATCATCGCTCGTGCGTACGTACGGACTACCGTCTCCACGACGCGATGAGATTCATTCTCCATGTTAACCATTTAAGAATGATTATAAAGTATATATAAGAAATAATAATGAAATATATGACATTATAAAGCTACTGGATTTATGTATATATATACATATGTATGTCATCAACTTACTTCCATTTCAAGACAATAAGGAAAGGAAAACAGCGTTCATGCGTACGTACGGACTACCGTCTCCATGAACGGTGTTTTTCATTTTATTTATCTACCTATTATATATATATATATACTGAATATATATGATATATAAATCATATTTTATATTCTGGAAGTAAGTAAATCATGATATAAGTAATAATGATGTCAAGAACAACAAGTCAAAACACCTACGATAAATGAAACGATTTTACCCAAAACGCTTCTTTAACGTGGAATTTACAAAAGAACGGGTAATATAATGTCATAAGTGAACCATATATGATATCATAACAATGAATATGATTCTGTAATAAGTCAATAACATGATTTAAATCATTATACAGGAGGTTCGGACACTTACAAAGCAAGTCGGACCTAAGGTAAGGGAAATATCACAATCTCATTTTTATCCGAGATTGTTTATTCGTAAGTATTTACTGGGGTGTATTTTATCATCCACATCCATGTTTCCTCAATATGTAATATTATTTACATCCACTTGCAATAGTTTAAATCCAATTTTACCCTTAGGTGAGTTTTTAGTAAAGAATATGAAAGGAATCTTTTGTCGTTTTTCCGTACGAGGTACTTTTTGACTTTTCCGACAAAAGTACGAAGAATGTTTTTTTTAACTTATACGGCATGAATGGATTTTTAAAACATTGTTTCCAAGAAGCTTCCTTTAAAAGTTTTCAAGTTTATTTTTAATCAACTTCTTTTATTTTAAATTTGTATGACATGTTATGAAAGGAAAAATGTTTTTGAAGAAGAAAGGATATTTTCCTCAAGAATGGAGTTCAAGTGATTTTCAAAATTATTTTCCATCTAAGATAATAAAGGGTTCTGTTTTTATCCCTATTATTACATTGATTTGATCATGTTGTGATGGAATTATTTTTATGAATTCCTTTATCTTATATGAATTGATTTATGATGTCATGATGTTTCAAGAATCCCATTTTTGTTTCATGTGTTATGCGATGATGTATGTTTTATGATTATGTGGCACACATAAGAAAAGATTCATTATAAGATGGGTGGGACCTATATCTCCCTCCAATGCATTGGGTAAAGATTTTATATCTCATGAGATAGACATGGCTGGAACGGAAGGTTATTTCGGTTCAGTGATACAGGACTGAAACGAGGAGTGAACTCGGTTCAGAAAGGGACTTTGTCCACTAAGATAGTCTTGGCAATGAGTCATGACTAATAAGAAATGATTTTCCATGATTATGTGGGCATGCCACAAAGTTTCAAGTCTTATGTTATGATTATGGGGATCTCATTTTCACTTCTATGATTTGTTCCATGTTAAGATATTATGATCTCTTTTGCAGGTTATGATTTTCAAAAAGATATGATATGATTTTTATTTCTTTTGTATACCCTTACTGAGCATTTGAGCTCACCCTTTTATGTTTTCTTTTCCCCAGGATATAAAGAAAGGTTTTAGGTAAAAAAAATGGAAGATCTTTATGGGAGATATTGAAGATCTTTCACCAGGATTAGAAGATTATGTTCCGAGTTTCCAAAGACACTAAACTATTACGATCCTTGTGTGTGTGTGTTTTTGTTATGTACTAAGTATTCCGCAAATGTAATGTAATGTCCATGTACGTTAGGATACGGGTCTCTACAGTTGGTATCAGAGGCAAAGGAGGTAGGAATGTATCCGATCCTTGGGAACTCTCACATGTGAGCGTTGGACAAAGCATGGCTCTCCGCCCAAGGGCTTCATGTGGAAATGGCTGCCACTGGGGATGGTGGTGTGTCCCGCCCAGGGGGTGTAGCCGCCCATGGAGTGCCCTGATAGGTATCAACTATAGTCCACTGGAAGTAATTCCAGACCGTTACAGTTGGTATCAGAGGAAAGGTTTAGTCAACCTTTGGAAACTAGGATGCGAAAACGTTAGTGAGATCCCTAGAGATATTTCTAAGGTATGTCTAGGGATGTCCCTAGGGATAAGTATACGTATAGGTTATAGTAATAGAATTACGCTAACGGTCATAGAATTAAACCTAAGATGTTGGATATTGAAGGTACTCCCCCTTTATTATTTTGTTTTCCCTAGCATGATTTTTGCCTCTCACACTATTCTTTTTGGGTTTTAGACGATGGCTGGAACCCGAAGGAACCGTGTTGATCAATGCAATGGACAATGCAATGATTGCCCTCCTGAACAAACAAATGTTATGGGATATGGAGTGAAAAATCTTATTGCTATACTTACACAAGCTATGAATCATTCTGGACTTCCAAATGAGCAGAGAAGGGAACAATATTCTATTGAGTCCTTCATGAGGCAACGTCCACCTTATTTCAGTGGGACTTCCGATCCACTTGTTGCTGAACAATGGATCAGTACCACTGAAAAGATATTTTCAGTTCTTCAATGTTCTGAACATGGTAAAGTCATCTTAGCAGTATATCGTTTGGAAGGTGAAGCTGATCAATGGTGGAATCTTATCAAGAATACGAGGCCAAGGGATGAAATTGAGTCCATGGAATGGGACGAGTTCAAGAACTTGTTTTTCAGTAAGTACTTCCCTCGTATTCTTCGAACAAAGATGGAAAAGAAGTTTATTGAGCTGAAGCAGAAGGATGATGAATCTGTTGGTATATACGAAGTGAATTTTACAAGACTTGCAAGGTATGCATCTGGCATTATCATCCAACCTGAAAGTAAAGTTGATCGATTTTTCAGTGGCTTAAAACCAAGTCTTCGAAGTGCATTAGCTATAAGAGACTTCAGTAGCTATGAAGAAATTGTGAGTTGTGCTATCAAGGTAGAAATGGAAGTTGGTGTTACATATCCATCTCATGGTTTTGACAAGAAACGAAAGATGGAGTTCAAGGAGAAATCTCATAATAATGGTGAAAAGAAGATGAATGTTTCCTTATGCACAAGGTGTGGAAAGAAGCATGGTGGAGATTGTCTTAAAGGAACTAGAAAATGTTTTAAGTGTGGAAAAGAAGGTCATCGAGCAGCTGAGTGTCGAAGTAATGGAAAAAGGGTTTCTAATGATGGGAATAAAGCAAACAATGCAGATAACGCACCACCAACACTTCAATGCTTCAAGTGCAAGGAAATGGGGCATTATGCTAATAATTGCCCTAATCCAAGGGTTAGTGATGATCAACATGAGCAACCACTGAAGGCAAAGGACAAAGGGAAGTCACATGCAATCACTATTGGCAATGTTGAATATGACAACGATGTGGTGGTATGATTAAGTGTTTATGTAATGGGATTCCAAAATAATGTTGTATCCTGGAATATTGGAATATTTATGTATTGGTCTAATGTGGTATTCAAAGTGATTGAGATATTATGCGCATAATGAAGGGAAAACGAGAAAATGAAATGTTTAACAGTATTCATGAGCTCATGATTGATATAAGGACTAAGTTTGAGTATATAGAATTTTGAGAATTTTGGTATGTGAAAAGTGTTAACTTTTAACTGCATTCATGTTTTCACTAAGGTATTTAAGAGAATACACGATTAAGGACTTTGAAAGTTTGGAATGTGACCAACAAAACATATCTTATGGGATCGACGATGGTGTTAAATCTCTGGTAATCGTTTTCACTATGTTATGAGAGTGGACTGCAGTATTATGGATAAGCCTAAATATTAGAATGGATTATGTTGGACATAAGTTAGTATTGTTTAAGGATAGAAGTTTTTTTCGATATTATTGATGGGATGTTATAGTAATGTAGTCTTAGAAAAAGGACAACCTGCAGGACGGGCGACAGCCCATCGCTTCGGACAAGGCTGTGGGAATCGAACCCACAACCGAAGTGCGACTGGCCTTTATCGCCTACCACTGACCTACAGGAAGTCCCTGTTTAGTAGAAACTAGTTTTATTATATTAATTAGTATGATATGTGATGTATAAGTTCATTTTAGGAACCATATATGATTAATCTCACTATAGATGGATTTATGTATTTTTTGATAACTTCTCTAACCTTTTGTTTGAGACAGATGGAATGACCCATCATTCTATCACATGATCTTCTAACACATCGCGAATGACAAATTCAACTTCATTTCTTTAAGAGATGATGTGGAAATTGTTTAAGGCACGGACAATAGTGAGATTGTACCAAAATAAAGTAAGTATTTATTCTAATTCAAATTTTCAACTTTAGGGAAATGATCTTGAAAACCAAAAATGTTGTCCTAGTGATCTTATACCTGATGAATCAGATGGTACCTTATATCATCACAAATCTATGGATTTGTGATTACTGGCTTTTCCATAGCCATGTTCTCTACCACTCTCCATCAGAACATGATGGTTAGATTTCTCTTCCATATCCATATTTTCACCTATGTGGAAACCCAGTGATTAGTTTATTTGGGTAATCGTTACATTTCATACTTTAGTTTTTAAAGCCAAGTTTTGGTATTCCATTTTACGATGTGGGTTTCTATTAAAGAAACTTTCAAATAGTAAACCATTTATAACCCCGACGAATTTCGAGGGCGAAATTCATTTTAAGGGGGGTAGAATGTAACAGCCCAAGATTTTATAAAAAAATATTCTTTTTAATTTTATTAATGTCTTGTGTTGTACGCTACACCAAAAGGAGCTTGCACAACACACATCCTTGACTTGACTTACATTACACGCAATCGCGACCTTCCTCGATAGCGTGTGTAGTACGCAATACCGAGTTTCACTAAACAACGATATGCTATAAAAATATTATTAAAACTAGCCGTTATGAATAGTAATAACCACTTTTTGAAATTATGTAAATCTTATTTTTCAAAGTGAACTTCATTTTTGGATTCGGAGTATCGAATTTAGCCTAAGGTGAAATTTTGGTACATTTCGGATAACTTTCATATTCTGATGAATAGTGAAAATTACTAAATTTTAGTTAAAAACAACTTTTTCAATCGAAATAATTAATAGTGATAAATTATTAATTTGAGTGGTTTTAAAGTATATTTAGAATATATTTTACAATTTAATACAATGTTGGTCATTGGTTGTAATTTCACATTTAAACCAGACATAATCAAGTGTCAATCTTTTGATATATATTGTTTCCTAAAAACACGCTATTTATTTTAACAGCAGGATTTAATTATAAAATTAATTAATGCAACTTCTATGTTATGAATTTGGTAAAATAGATTTCATTTTTGAATTCGGAATATGAAATATAGCTTAGGATGAAATTTTGGTTTTTTTCTGAAAACTTTCAATTTTTGATGAATAGTGAAACCACTAAGTGGTAGGTTAAAAACTGAATTTTGCATAAAACTTAATTTTACCGCTTCTGTGAATGGAATTTCGAAAATCCGAGAGACACGATTAATATCATGGACTAAAATGTGGTTCAATGAGATGAAAATAATTTTTTGGTGAATAGTAACTTTTTACTTTTTTTATCGTGGTTAATAGTAAATAGGGTAACTAAGGGTAAATATGATATTACTATTACCCTAACACATGTCCTAATTCTATTGGATAAGTGTAATTCGACCAAAAACAAACTTAGGAATAAAATATGACCATTTAGGCCCACTTGGATTAGATTAGGACATTTATTATTAATTTATTTAAAGAAGGGTTAAAATAGTTAAAATCAAAGTTTAATAAGTAAATCATTTTTAATATGGGGTTATACATAAGATAAATTCGACTATAAATATTCATTAGAAAGATAAAAAGATTTCCTACATAATGGTATTTTATTTGTAAATTTTATACATCAAATAATTTAATTAATTTATGACACAAAGATGATGCAGTAATTATCTTATTTATGAAATATTGACATAATTGATGTTATAAACACCAAACTAAATGTAATTTGAGCATTTTTATGAATTCCACTAATTTTCTAGGTTACTATGATATATTAATGTTGATTTAATCAACTTGTTTTGAACATTTAATTCTGTTATGACTTTCACAAAAATCATATATCAAATAGTGTCAAAATTGACACAAAATAGTTTTTAAATAAAATATTATATTATTAATTGTTATTGTATTCCTAAAAATCTAAGGTTCGGCCAAATGACTTAGATAAGGATATATATATTAATAATAAATAATGTGTGGTTCGTTTGGCATGTTATAGTAAGTGTATTAACCATATAGTGAAAGAAAACAAAAAGACATGGTAAAAGTTAAATTATTTAACTTAGAGTTAAATCTAATTGATAAGGTTAAAATAATATCCTAAACTTGTCTAAATTCTATTGGTTGATAGGATTTCGACCCATCCCCACTTTAGCTTCGAAATAAGACCCTTTGGAACCATTATAAACCGATTTTGACTTTAATATAAAATAATATTTTGAGATATTCCTAAGGTGCCCCTCTCCTCCCCTATAAAAGGACACCTCCTCCCCCTCCTCCACACACCAATTTGAGCACTCAAGCTCGGCCAACCCCTGCCAAAATCTCTTCTCCACTTCCCTAGAAACATCCTAGAGGTTCTGGTCTTCCTCAAAGACCAATTCTAGTTCCCTAAGAGGAGGTCTCAAAGAGGCACTTCAAAGAAGAGGTAATTACCGTTACCAATTCTTTCATCTTTATTTCTTCTTCCACTTCTTCTTCTTAGGTTGTTTCATTATGAAGTAATAACATCAGTATCACTCATATACTGATATGTTATTATAAGTATGAAGCATCCTTATTTCACCATCTATCCATCCTACGGAAAAAGAAATCACCGCGCGTGCGTACGTACGGAATACCGTCTCCACGCCGTGGTGTAATCTATTTTCCACCACCACCTTACATGGATGGGTATAATGGTGTAAAGAATAACTATACATAGTTATTACAACATCATATTGATTCTGATATATTGTATAATCCACTCCAATTCAATTCAATATTTATAGAAATGATATCATCGCTCGTGCGTACGTACGGACTACCGTCTCCACGACGCGATGAGATTCATTCTCCATGTTAACCATTTAAGAATGATTATAAAGTATATATAAGAAATAATAATGAAATATATGACATTATAAAGCTACTGGATTTATGTATATATATACATATGTATTTCATCAACTTACTTCCATTTCAAGACAATAAGGAAAGGAAAACAGCGTTCATGCGTACGTACGGACTACCGTCTCCATGAACGGTGTTTTTCATTTTATTTATCTACCTATTATATATATATATATACTGAATATATATGATATATAAATCATATTTTATATTCTGGAAGTAAGTAAATCATGATATAAGTAATAATGATGTCAAGAACAACAAGTCAAAACACCTACGATAAATGAAACGATTTTACCCAAAACGCTTCTTTAACGTGGAATTTACAAAAGAACGGGTAATATAATGTCATAAGTGAACCATATATGATATCATAACAATGAATATGATTCTGTAATAAGTCAATAACATGATTTAAATCATTATACAGGAGGTTCGGACACTTACAAAGCAAGTCGGACCTAAGGTAAGGGAAATATCACAATCTCATTTTTATCCGAGATTGTTTATTCGTAAGTATTTACTGGGGTGTATTTTATCATCCACATCCATGTTTCCTCAATATGTAATATTATTTACATCCACTTGCAATAGTTTAAATCCAATTTTACCCTTAGGTGAGTTTTTAGTAAAGAATATGAAAGGAATCTTTTGTCGTTTTTCCGTACGAGGTACTTTTTGACTTTTCCGACAAAAGTACGAAGAATGTTTTTTTTAACTTATACGGCATGAATGGATTTTTAAAACATTGTTTCCAAGAAGCTTCCTTTAAAAGTTTTCAAGTTTATTTTTAATCAACTTCTTTTATTTTAAATTTGTATGACATGTTATGAAAGGAAAAATGTTTTTGAAGAAGAAAGGATATTTTCCTCAAGAATGGAGTTCAAGTGATTTTCAAAATTATTTTCCATCTAAGATAATAAAGGGTTCTGTTTTTATCCCTATTATTACATTGATTTGATCATGTTGTGATGGAATTATTTTTATGAATTCCTTTATCTTATATGAATTGATTTATGATGTCATGATGTTTCAAGAATCCCATTTTTGTTTCATGTGTTATGCGATGATGTATGTTTTATGATTATGTGGCACACATAAGAAAGGATTCATTATAAGATGGGTGGGACCTATATCTCCCTCCAATGCATTGGGTAAAGATTTTATATCTCATGAGATAGACATGGCTGGAACGGAAGGTTATTTCGGTTCAGTGATACAGGACTGAAACGAGGAGTGAACTCGGTTCAGAAAGGGACTTTGTCCACTAAGATAGTCTTGGCAATGAGTCATGACTAACAAGAAATGATTTTCCATGATTATGTGTGCATGCCACAAAGTTTCAAGTCTTATGTTATGATTATGGGGATCTCATTTTCACTTCTATGATTTGTTCCATGTTAAGATATTATGATCTCTTTTGCAGGTTATGATTTTCAAAAAGATATGATATGATTTTTATTTCTTTTGTATACCCTTACTGAGCATTTGAGCTCACCCTTTTATGTTTTCTTTTCCCCAGGATATAAATAAAGGTTTTAGGTAAAAAAAATGGAAGATCTTTATGGGAGATATTTAAGATCTTTCACCAGGATTAGAAGATTATGTTCCGAGTTGCCAAAGACACTAAACTATTACGATCCTTGTGTGTGTGTGTTTTTGTTATGTACTAAGTATTCCGCAAATGTAATGTAATGTCCATGTACGTCAGGATACGGGTCTCTACAGATATATACTTCGATGAAGTCTAGGATCAAGATACAAAAGAGTCAATATAATAACAGATTCCACAAAGCCTATATAGAAGAAGAAGTTGTTCCAGAGACACAAGTATTATGTAAGAGTACAAGATATTTTAGATAACTAGAACATTTTTTTCTAGTTACTAAGGATGGATATTCGTTATTAGTTGATAATAATTATCCTCTAACCTATAATGAAGCAGTAAGTGGTATACACATTTCCAAGTGGAAAGAATCCATGAATTCTAAAATGGATTCCATGTACCCAAAACAAGTATATATTTTGGTAGATCCTAGAGTATATGTAAAACTCGTTGGTTTTAAATGAGTATTCAAGAAGAAAATAGGTATGGAAGTAAAATTTAGTACCTATAAGGCATGACTTGTAACCTCAACTATGAAAGTATAAATAAAATTTATCCATATTATAAATTAAAATATGATATAATTATACCATAGTATAAGTAAATAAATGTTTTAGAAATTATTAATTAAGTGTTGATATTTTTATAAAATATAAGTGTTTATCTTAAATTTTAAAATTAATATAATGTATTAAAAGAAAATGAATTTCTATAAAATATATTCATAAATTAATATTTTTTCTTATGATTAAAATATAATATTATGAGACCTTAATTAATTTTTCAAAGTGTTATAAAATCAGTTATAATTTTAAAATTGGTATTTTCCAAGTAAATGATGATTTCAATTAAAAATTAAATTTCTTGTATTTATAAATTTTTTTTCATAAAATGAATTTTATTTTTGAATTATATAGGTCAAAAAATGGTTAGAGTTATTTTTTCGGATTTTTCTAAAATCGTTGACTTTTTTGTGAATAGTGAAATACGGTAATTTACGGTATATATATATATATATTATAAGTTAAATACATTATTAATTGAGTAATTTATGATGTAATAACCATAATATAGAACAAAATTTAATTATTTGAATATATTTAGTGATAATTATCAAACTATTCATAGTCTTGAGGAAAAATAATAAACTAATGAATAAAATAATGAGAAAACACCTCTCTCGTCCCCTATAAATACCACCCCTCACCACCACTTCTCCTCACACCTATTAAGATTTGAGACTTGTAAAAATTATACTAAAATATCTTCCCAATCCCTTCCCTCATGTACAAGATCCATTGGTCTCAACAAAATACCAAAACCAATGCCCCTAAGGAGGTTCTCAAGAAGAAGGATTCAAGAGGTAAAATCCTCTATTTTATTTTAATTTCTTTTCAAGTTATTTTCTTTTCTCATTATATACTAACCTACCCTCATCAAAATGGTGTGAAATCCAGTTCCTTAAATATAATATAAATTTATTATGCTAATGGAATAATCCATCATCATTTCTTTCCCCTCTCCTTTTGTACTAAAAATGAAAACATCGTATGTGATGTGTTAATTTATCACATTTAGGGATGATAAAGTTTTCAATTTCCATTACCTACTTCGAGACTACTCATAAAATAATTTTTATAGTTAAACTATATTTTAATATATTTATTATATCCTATTTAATATTCTATAACCATTTTATATAAATAATATTAATTAATAAAAGAAAATTAGTTTATGATGATAGAAAAACCGCCAAAATAATCTCAATGATTATCAATAATGGATTATCTAATGATTCATCCTCATCCCAAATTACCAAATGACTTATATAAACATTTAATATTATTTATATTCATTAATAACATATAACTTCAATTCTGGAAAGTGATTCTCATTTTAAATGATTTTCCATACATGCATACAAGTAACTGATCATGAAAACAAAGGAAATGAATGCTCCCAAATGATGAAATTTCATCTTATAACTCATCAAAAGGTCCAAAAATTAACTTAATAAAATTATAATAAATAAAATAAATATATAAAAGTTTTTTAATTAATTAATTAATGGATTTAATTTTATTATCTAGGACATTAATATCAAGTGAATAACACTTTTGGACATAAGGTAAGGGATTCTTTTCGAACCTCCATTTTTTTACTTCAGGTTATGATTTATCTCTCTTAAAACTAATGTAACTCTTCTTTATTTTTATAAAATTATTATAAATTCTATGTATATTTTCCAAACTCATGTATCTATATCATCTAATCCTTATTTTTTGGGGATATATATGTTGTAATAAGGTTCTCTTCTCAATTCATCCTGATAAGAAAGCCCGATTAAAGGGAATTTCCAAATTTCTTACCCATTTCCAAGTACCATCCATAATCTATTTTAATCAACCATTATTTTTATAAAAACACTAATTTTATCATCAAAAAAACCTTTTTTCATTTCTATTTTTTAACAAATATGTCTTTTTTCGCTTTAAATGCTCTTTAATATTTTCCTTAAACCGTACTAAAATGTTTCATTTATAAAGTTTCTTAAAATATTTTTTTAGTTTGGTTTTCATGTTTTTAAATTATGTAACTAATCTTCCAAAGACACTAGACTTTATGATACATAGTTTTATTTGATGGTAAATTATGATTAAAATTATGTAATAATATGTTTAAAAAGCTAGGGTCACTATAATTGGTATCGTAGAAAGGTATAGTTATTTTTGGAGATTAGGACTAGAGAACTTTAGTAAGAATTTTGGGGATAATTATATCACCATGGATAACCTAGATTTAAAATTAGGGTATCATGATTTAGTATATACTTTTCATATACAATTTTATCCTTATATGTTCAATGTTTTCGTTTTATATGATTATTAGATAAGTATTCAACCCCCTAATTGTACATTCTTTTTCTTAGTTAATGGATCGAAATAGAAGAACCCATGCCAACAATCAATGTGATAGTTAATGTGATTATTTCCCTCATGATATTCCAAATATAATGGGAATGGGTTCTCAAAACATTGTAACGATACTTGATCAACTGGTTCAAGTTATGAATAATAACTTGAATTGTGTGGAACGCCCTTCATCTTCTAAAAAAGAGAAAATTGTGTTCGAATAATTTATGCAGAAAATTCCTCCCATTTTTAGTAGATCTTATTATCCCCTCATCACAGAATAATGGATTAACTCTATTGATAAGATATTATGTTTCCTCCAGTGCTCAGAAGAAGAGAAAGTCAAGCTATCATTTTATCATTTTTAGTGGGAAGTTGATCAGTGTAGGACACTGATCAAGAATACAAAGTCCAAAGATGAAATTGATTCCATGGAATGGGAAGATTTCAAGAAAATGTTTTTCAATAAATATTTTCCCTAAACCCTTTATCTTAATATGGAAAGGGATTTCTTCAAACTAAAGAAAAAATAATATGATTCTTTTAGGGCATATGAAGAAAACTTCACAAGGCTTGAAATATACGCCTCTGGATTTGTCATGAACACCAAAAGCAAAGTGGGCCGCTTCTTTAGTGGACTAAAGATAAGTCTACAAAAAAAATGAAGCAGAAAATGAAGTTTAATATAGTTGGACCAATAGATAAATCCCATGATATAAAGAAGACCTAACATCCCATATATCAAAAGTGTGTGAAGAAGAATCTTAGAAACTAATTAAAGGGAACCAAGATATTCTTAAAATGTGGAAGAGAATGTCATATGGAAAATAACTTCCAAAGGGATATGAAGAATCCCACTGATGTGTAAGAATAAAGGAAGTTTCAGATCAACACTTATCCTGTAGTGAAGTGTTTTAACTACAAGAAACATGGCCATTATACGATCCATTTCCCTAAGCCAAGGTTTGTTGGAGGAAATCAACAATAACAACCTCTAAGGTAACAATGAAGGTCATATGCAATCACTGCAACTGAGGTGGATCCTGAGAATGATGTGGTGATAGGTATGTTGGTTATTCATTCAAGAATAGTGAACATACTATTTGATTCTGGTTCTATTCAGGCTTTCATATCTTGCAAGTTTAGTAGAACTATTCAATTACCACCTCAAAATTTGGAGTTTGAGTTATCTGTGAGAATAGAAAATGGAGCAATTATTGCATCGAAAGTTTATAACTCCTCGCTGGATAATTTTTGTGGACTGAACCTGTAATGACCCAATGTTTTTCAATGGAAACTCCCTTCTTATAAATATGTCATAAAATCACATGAAAATACAACATAATGAACTATTAAGTTCTAAGTGGCCTTTAAACATAAGTTTTTCACTTTTGTGGTTGGAATTTCAAAAATATGACATACACGGTTGCAATCAGTATTTTATTTGGAGTCCAATAAGAAAAACTTAATTTTTGGTGAATAGTAAACAGCCCATATGAATAGTAACATACCCTTATGAATAGTGATATACCCTAATGAATAGTAACCTTACCTATGATAATATATAAATAATATTCATGTTGAAAGTATGATATACCTATATTTTAGAATAAGTAAATGAAAGTTTTAAAACTGGGTTTTGATAATAAACTATGATTTTAATTATTTATTAAAATAATCATATTTAGAAAATTATTTTTGAAAAATGGATTTCATTTTTTGATTCTACACATCGAAAAATGGTTAGGGTGAATTTTTTAGATTTTTCTATAATACTTGAATTTTTTATGAATAGTAAAATACAATAATTTACGATAAATGATAAATACATGAATTATGATGTCATCAGCTGATGTATGGATGATGTAAGGACATTATCTAGAACTCATATGCACACGTTACTGTTCATGGTCATGGAATCATCACTATTTCTGGTCTTGAGGTAAATTAATAAACTAATGATTAAAAAATTATGAAAACCCTCCTCTCCTCCACTATAAAAACCCCCCTCATTCCCTCTTCTCTTCACTCCTCTCAAGCCCTATGCCTTTCCAATATTCTTCCCAAACCTCCCCCCAATCTCTTACCCCACGTCCAAATCCTCCTAATCTCTTAAAAATACCAAAACCTCCCCCCTTAAGTGGTTCTTAAAGGAGGTAGACTCAAGAGGTAAATTCCCTTTTCCAATTATTTCATTTCATTTAAGTTCTTTTCTTTTATTTTTTTCTTTCCTCACCTACCTTCACCCCAAATGGTATTATAAATCCAGTAACATACATGTATTGGAATTTTTTTATGCTAATGGTATAATTATTTAGCTTCTCTCATTTCCCCGTCTTTTATTTATAAATGAAAACATCGTTTGAGATGTGTTAATTTATCACATTCAAGGACAACGATTTATCAATTTCTATTATCGTCTTTAATTTTGGTCATGAAACCATTTGTGTTGTGGTTGAACCAGATTATTATATATATAATATATCCTAGTTATGTTTCTATAATCCTTTTGTAAAAGTGGTATTAATTTATAAATCAAAACATGTTCGTTGTAATCAAACCCACTGATTAACCAAAACGGTTATCACTAAGGTTTTATATAATAATTCAACTTCACTCTAAGTAACCAAATTAAATTTGAAAATATGTAATCACCTGTATATTAACTAATAGAATATAACTTCAATTCTGGACAACCACATTCATCTTTCATGTGTATCCAAACATGAATATAAGCGAACCGGTCATTAAAAACCAAGTAAGCAAATGAGCCCAAACAATGAAATTGAACCTTATAACCAATCAAAAAGGTATTGAATGAACCAAAAAGGGTTATAATAAATCAATTACATATATAATAGGTTCTGGGATTTTTTATTAATAAATCTAATTTTTTATTCAGGTCATTAATAACAAGTGGAAAACACCACCGGATTTAAGGTAAGTGATCCCCTCTATTTCTTTCTTAATAATGATTGTCCAATATTGTATGCCATTTATGGGTAATGAAAAATGATAGGGTATGTTTTAACACCTCCCCCATACTTCCATCGTTTTTTATAAGTGACTAGAAACCTTTTCTCTCTCTCATCAATCCTTCTTGGGTACACCCGACACCATGCCAATATTCCGTAACAAAATCTACCCAAACCTCCTTTGTTCTTTCAAGTTTCCTTATCATTATTTATATAAAAATGGAGTTATCTTATCTATTTATTTGAATATTATAAATTCTTTTTAGTTAAAAAAATTAGTTTATCAAGACCCTTTCATCACTTTCTTTTAGAGATATACATGTTTTTAAAATATTCCCTCCTTAGAACTTTCTGATAAGCAAACATGTTTTAAGGGAACTTTCTGAATTTTTACCCAATTTCAAGTAAACTCTATCCTATGTTTTAAGACATATTTGCCTTTATAAAATCATTATTTTTATTATTAAAACCTTCTTGGTTCAATTCTGGTTTTATATAAAATATTGTCCTCTTTTCTATTTTATAATCTCTATAGTATTTTCCTTAAAACTGCACAAAAATGTTTTAATGCTAATGTTTCTAAAATACATTTCTTATATGTTGTCACTTCTATTTGAAACCACTTACCATATTATATTCCTATTTTACCTTATTAATGTCCATGTATGTTCTAATCCCTTTCTTTCATGGACACTCTCATGATTGTGGTACCCACTTCTTTCTATAGTTACCCTTAGGTTTATGTATGGTTGATTAAGTATGATTATGTGGCAAGAATATTCATGAAACTTTTGAGATGGGTGTGCCCAGATAGCACTCCAATTCATTGGTTAAAGTTAAGTATCATGAGATGTGATGTGAAATGGGATTGGTGGTTAGCCTTGACCCGTACTAAAATGGGAAACGAGATTGGAAGTTAGCCTTGAGTCGTACTAAAATGGGAAATGGGATTGGCGATTAGCCTTGACCCATACTAAAGACATGTTTTATGATTCTTCCACATTTATATGATTCCATGTTTATATTATTCCATTCTTATATGATACGATTTTATATGTTCCATGTTTTGGATATCATTATGTCACACCTCCTAACTCATGTGATTAAGACGTATCCTTATATTCATTCCCTTACTGGGATTTTTAGCTCATCCCTTTGTTCATGTGTTCCCCAGGGTACCCTATGTAGATGTAAGGGCTTAAAATAAGTTAGTAGATCTTTATAGAGATTAAATAAATAAGTGTTTCCCCCATGTTTTATGTTTTATGTACCAAGTCTTCCAAGACACTAGACTTAACGATCCTTGTTTTGTAATCTAATGTATAATTATACTTAAAATCATGTAATGTTATGTGAAAAAGGCTAGGGTCACTATAGTTGGTATCAGAGTATGGTCTAGTTGTTTTTGGAGATTAGGAATAGAGCACCTTAGTGAGAACTTTAAGGATGATACTAAGTATAAGAAAAAATTTCTAAATTTTGGTGAGTATTGAGTAAGTGGTTTATCAAGCAAATATATCCCTGTCTAGATACGAGCAGGTAGAGGTGGCTCTGGCATAGATGTATCTAGGGGTAAAACCAGAAAACATCATTTTGAGATAGACTCAAATGGGAACTGGTTCATGACAATAGGCCTTGTTTCACTCTTGGTTACGACACTTCTATGGGATATGCTTTGGTAGATTCATGAGCTTAGTACAAACAATTATTAAGGGGGGGAAAGCCCATAAGAATATAAGTTAAGAAATAGATTGAGGATAACCTAGATTTAAACCTAAGGAATCACAATTTAGGATATACTTCTCCTTTATAAGTTTGTCCTTTTATGTTCAAAGTTTAATTTTTATGCTCAATAGCTAAGTATTCAATCCTTCTAATTATACATTATTTTTCTTAGTTAATGGAGGGAAATAGAAGAACACATTCCAACAACCAATGTGATAGGAAATGTGAATATTTACCTAATGATATGCCTGATATGACGGGATGGGGTTCTCAAAACTTAATGACAGTAATTGCTCAGCAGGCTCAAGTTATGAATAATAACTTGAATCATGTCGAACGCCCTCCTCCTCCAAGGAAATAGAAAGTTATAGTAGAGTCCTTCATGTGGAAAAGGCCTACCATGTTTTTGCGGATCTTATGATCCCCTCCTCACGGAACAATGGATTAACTCAATTGAAAAGATATTCATTGTCCTCCAGTGCTCAGAAGAATAGAAAGTTTTTTTGGCAGTCTATCGTTTTGATGGGGAAGTTGATCAGTGGTGGACACTAATCAAGAATACAAAGTCCCAAGAAGAAATTGATTCCATTTATTGGGAGAAATTCAAGAGGATGTTTTCCAACAAATATTTTCCTCTAACCCTCCATCTCAAGATGGAAAGAGACTTCCCCAGACTCAATAAAAAGGAAGATGAGTCCATTGAGGAGTATAAAGCAAACTTTACAAGGCTTTCAAGGTACGCCTCTGGCTTTTTCATAAACACCAAAAGTAATTTGGATCACTTATTTAGTGGACTAAAGCCAAGTCTATGAAAAGAATTTCCAATTCGAGACTTTGATAGTTATGAGGATATTTTTAGTTGTTCCCTCAAGGTTAAAATAGAGATTGGATACTCTCAGTGGTCTCATGGGCCCATTGACAAGAAGAGGAAAATGGAGAACAACATGGGTGGTTCATCGAACAAATGCCATGATGGAAAGAAGACTAAATTTTACCCTTGTAAAATTTGTGGGAATAAGAATCCTGGGAATTGTTTGAAGGGAACCAAGAATTGATTCAAATGCGGAAAGTTTGTTCATCTGGGAAAGAACTGTCGAAGGGATATGAAAAATCTCACTAATTTTGAATAAGAAAGGAAGGTTTAGATCAACGCTCAGCCAGTGGTGTAGTGTTACAACTGCAAGGAGCATGGGCATTATGTGACCAATTTCCCTAAGTTGAGGGTTGTCACAGGCAATCAACAATAAACTACAAGGAAACAAGTAAGGGAGTATGATATCACTACTGTTGAGGTGGAGTCATACAACGATGTGGTGATAGATACACTAGTTATTCATTCAAGAATAGCAAATGTACTATTTGATTCTGGTTCTATGAATTCTTTCATATCTTGAAAATTTAGTATAACTATTCAAACACCACCTCAAAATTTGATGGAAAAGTTATCTTTGAAAACAGAGAATGGGGAAATTATTGCGTTCATGGTTTATAACTCTTATCTGGTTAATGTTTGTGGACTGAACCTCCCAGCAGATATCATCATACTTTCTTTAATGGAGTTCAACGCTATCTTGGACTTAGATTAGCTATATTTATACAAATCCAACATCAACTGTTGGGAAAGGTAGATCACTCTTCACATCCTGAAGCATCCTCCAATTCTATACAAGTGTGAGTAGGAAGACGGATCTCCTTTTGAATCATCATCTCAATTGTGGATATTGTTTCCTTTTGAGCAAGAATATCTAGATCAAATGATTGAGACAAAGGAGATAATCATGTTTGAATAAATGCCCATCGTGAGGGATTACACTGATGTATTCCCTAAAGAGTTTCTTGATCTTCCTCCTGACTAAGAGGTTGAGTTCTCAATTGAACTTATCCCTAGATCACTGCCTATATCAAAGACACCTTACAGAATGGACACCATAGAGCTAGAGGAGCTGAAGAATTATTTTCAGGAGAATTTGGAGAAGGGTTTTATACACCCGAGTGATTTATCATGGGGTGCGCCAATCCTATTAGTAAAGAAGAAGGAAGGATCAATGTGCCTCTGCGTTGATTATCATGAGATAAATAAAATCACCATAAAGAACAAGTATCCCCTTCCATGGATAGATTACTTGTTAGATCAGCTTCGTGGGGTCAGTTATTTCTCTAAGGTGGAACTTCAGTCGGAATATAACCAATTAAACATGAGGAAGGAAGATATTACCAAGACTGCCTTTCGAACGAGGTATGGACACTATGAGTTCATAGTTATTACCTTCAGACTCACTAATACTTTATAAATTTTCATATATTTAATGAATTTAGTCTTTAGATATTATCTCAACAAATTTGTGGTAGCCTTTATTGATGATATTTTGATATACTCTAAGAACAAGGAGGAACATGAAGATCATTTGAATATTGTGTTAAAGACTTTGAAAAGGGAGAATTTGTATGAAAAGTACAGTAAATGCGAGTTTTGAATGGAGGAAGTATCATTCTTGGGGAATGTTATCACCAGAAAAGGGATATTTGTGGACCCTTCCAAGATGAAGGTAATTGAAGAGCGGCCCAGGCCAACTTCTGTAACAGAGATCCGCAGCTTTTTGGTTCTAGCTGGGTATTAACGATAATTTGTGAAGAACTTTTCATGATTGTAAAACCCAATTACAAGGCTGACACAGAAGGGAGTAAAGTTTTTTGGACACAGGAATGTGAATATTTTTTCAAGGAGTTGAAGAATAATCTTATCACTATGCCAGTACTCACACTACCTGTAAGTGGATAACTCTTTATGGTGTATATTGATGCTTCTAAGAAGGTATTAGGGTGTGTGCTAATGAAAAATGATAAATTGATAGCCTATGCCTCAAGGAATCTGAAAATCCAAGAGAAAAACTATCATATGCATGATCTGGAGTTGGCGGCGGTGATCTTTGCATTGAAAATCAGGCGGTATTATCTCTATGGGGAGAAGTGTGAGATATATACTGACCACAAGAGTATAAACTATATATTAACACAAAAAGAACTTAATATGAACCAGTGAAGATGGATAGATATAATCAAGGATTATGACTTTTCAATCCACTACCATCCTGGTAAGGCAAACAAGGTGGCAGATGCTCTAAGTAGAAAGGATCCTGCATCTTTATCAATGATGAGAATTGAAAAGGATCCAATCTTATTATATTTTTAAAGGATGTACATAGGAATCATTAAGGGAGGAACATCATAAATCCTTCATCAAATGATTGCTCAACCATCCCTCTTAGAGAAATTAAAGGATGCTCAAAGAAAATATGTGGAAATTCAGAAAAGGGTGGAAGCTATCAGAAATGGGAAATCCTCTGATTTTAAAATTTATGAGAAAGAAGTTTCAAGATTTGGGACACGATTATGTGTACTATATTATCTAGAGATAAAGAAGAATCTATTGAATGATGCACATATCTTGAACTTCTCTATCCACCCAGGGAGCACAAATATGTATCGAGATCTCCAAGAAAACTTTTGGTGGGACAACATGAAAAGGGAGATTGTTGAATATACATCAAAGTGTATGGTATGTTAGAAAGTGAAGGATGAGAGGCAAAAGTCTAAGGGGATGATGAAAACACTACCCATACCAGCATGGAAGTGGGAGAAAATTACCATAGACTTTGTCACTGGACTTCCAAGGACATCCAGAGGAAACAATGCTATATGGGTCGTTGTGGATCATCTTACAAAGACATCTCACTTTATCGATATTTGAGAGGACTTCTCATTGGATTAACTTTCACGGATTTACATCAAAGAAGTGGTAAGGATTTATGAAGTACCATTATCTATTGTATCCAGTCGTGATCTGAGATTCAACTCGATGTTCTGGAAAATTCTCCAACATGCTCTAAGCACTGAACTAAACTTCAGTACGGCCTATCATCCTCAAACTGATGGCCAATATGAGTGAACTATTCATACACTAGAAGACATGTTGAGAGAATGTTCTATGTAATTCAAAGTAGGATGGGACCAACATCTTCCACTAGTTTAATTCTCCTATAACAACAGTTTCTACTCAAGCATCTGAATGGCACCATATGAAGCCCTATATGGGAAAAGGTGCAGAACACCAGCGTGTTGGGATGAAGTCGGTGAGTATAAGCTGCTAGGACATGAAATGGTTGAAGAAATGGTAGAGAAGGTGAAAACCATTCAGCATCATATCAAGGCAGCCCAAAGTCTACAGAAAAGTTATGCATACAATCTTCGATGAGACCTTGAGTTTAAATTTGGAGACATGATATTTTTACGCATATCTCCATCAAAGAAGGTCATGAGGTTTGGAAAGAAAGGGAAGTTAAGTCTCACGTACATCATCCCCTTCGAGATCCTTGATCGAGTCAGAGATGTGGCCTATCAACTGGCACTTCCACTTACCATGTCAAAAGTACATGATGTCTTTCATGTATCCCTCTTAAGGAAGTACATACCGGACCCTTCACATGTACTCTCTTCAGAGGTGGTATAGTTGGAGGATGATCTTTCCTATAAGGAGCGTCCAGTAAAGATCTTGGATTGTAGAGACAAAGTTCTACACAACAAGACTACTCATTTGTTCAAGGTACTATGTCAAAACCATAAGTACGAAGTGGAAACATGGAAACTAGAGGAAGCAAGGAAGGAAAAGTACCCCCACCTATTTTTGGCCTAGAATGTAAAATAAAATTTCGAGGGAGAAATTTCTTAAGGGGGGAAGAATGTAACGAACCAATGTTTTTTCAATGGAAATTCCCATCTTATAAATATGTCATAAAATCACATGAAAACACAACATAATGAGCTACTAAGTGCTAAGTGACCTTTAAAAATAATTTTGTCACTTCTGTGTTTGGAATTTTAAAAATCGGACATACACAGTTGCAATCAGTAAGTTGTTTGGAGTCCGATAAGAAAAACTTAATTTTTTGGTGAATATTAATGTACCCTTATGAATAGTAACATACCCTTATGAATAGTGATATACCCTAATGAATAGTAACATTACCTATGATAATATATAAATAATATTCAAGTTGAAAGTACGATATACCTATATTTTAGAATAAGTAAATGAAAGTTTTAAAACTGGTTTTTGATAATAAATTATGATTTTAATTAAATATTAAAATAATCATATTTATTAAATTAATTTTTAAAAATGGATTTCATTTTTTTATTCTAAATGTTGAAAAATGTTTATGGTGAATTTTTTAGATTTTTTTGAAATACTTGAATTTTTTATGAATAGTAAAATACGATAATTTACGATAAATGATAAATACATGAATTATGATGTCATCAGCTGATGTATGGCTGATGTAAGGACATTATCTCAAACTCACAAGCACAAATTACTGTTATTTTTCATGGAATCATCACTATTTCTGGTCTTGAGGTAAATTAATAAACTAATGATTAAAAAATTGTGAAAACCCTCCTCTCCTCCACTATAAAAACCTCCCTCACTCCCTCTTCTCTTCACTCCTCTCATGCCATGTGTCTTTCCAATATTCTTCCCAAATATCTCCCCAAACTCCTACCCCACATCCAAATCCCCCTATTCTCTTCAAAATACCAAAACTCCTCCTTAAGAGGTTCTCAAAGGAGGTAGACTCAAGAGGTAAATTCCTCTATCCAATTCTTTCATTTCATTTAAGTTCTTTTCTTTTATTGTTTCTTTACTCACCTACCTTCATCCCAAATGGTATGATAAATATATTAACATAAATGTAATAAAATATTTTTATTCTAATGGGATAATTATTTAGCTTCTCTCCTTTCCCCATCTTTTATTTAGAAATGAAAACACTGTTTGAGATGTGTTAATTTATCACATTAAAGGACAACGGTTTATCAATTTCTATTATCATATTTAATTCTGGTCATGAATCCATTTGTGTTATGGTTTAACTAGATTATTATATATATAATATATCCTAGTTATGGTTCTATAATCCTTTTGTACAAATGGTATTAAGTTATAAATAAAAACATGTTCCTTGTAATCAAGCCCACCGATTAACCAAAACGGTTATCACTAAGGTTTTATATAATAATTCAACTTCACTCTAAGTAAACAAATTAAATTTGAAAACATGTAATATCCTGGATGTAAACTAATTGAATATAACTTCAATTCTGTACAACCACTTTCATATTTTATATGTATCCAAACATGAATATAAGCGAACCGGCTATTAAAAACCAAGTAAGAAAATGATCCCAAACTATGAAATTGAACCTTTTAACCAATCAAAAAGGTATTGAATGAACCATAAAGGGTTAAAATAAATAAATTAAATATATAATTGGTTCTGTAATTATTAATTAATAAACCTATTTTTTTATTCAGGTCATTAATAACAAGTGGAGAACACCACCATGTTTAAGGTAAGGGATCTCCTCCATTTCTCTCTTAATCATGATTGTCCTCTATTGTATGCCTTTTTATGGGTAATTACAAATGATGGGGTATGTTTTTTCACCTCCCCCATACTTCCCTAATGTTTTATAAGTGATGATAAACCCATTATCTATCTCATAAATCCCTCTTAGTTACACCTAACACCATGTCAATATTCCGTAACGAAATCTACCCAAACCTCCTTTGTTCTTTCGAGTTGCCTTATCATTCTTTATATCAAAATGGAGTTATTTTATCTGTTTATGTGAATCTTCTAAATTATTTGTAGTCGAACAAAATTAATTTATCAAGACCCTTTCATCACTTTCTGTTGAGGATATACATGTTTTTAAAATATTCCCTCCTTAGAATTTTCCAATAGGAAAACTTGTTTTAAGGGAACTTTCTGAATTTTTACCCAATTTCAAGTGCACTATATCCTATGTTTTAAGACACATTTTTTTTATAAAATCATCATTTTTATTATTAAAACCTTCTTGGTTCAATTCTGGTTTTATATAAAATATTTTCCTCTTATCTATTTTAAAAGATCTATAGTATTTTCCTTAAAACCGCACAAAAATGTTTTAATTATGATGTTTCTAAAATACATTTCTTATATGTTGTCACTTATTTTTGACACCACTTACCATGTTATTTTACCTTATTAACGTCCATTTATATTCTATTACCTTTCTTTCATGGACACTTTCATGATTTTGGTACCCACTTTTTTCCATGGGTACCCTTATGTTTATGTATGGTTGATTATGTGTGATTATGTGGAAAGAATATTCATGAAAATGTTGATATGGGTGTTCCAAGATAGCACTCCAATGAATTGGGTAAAGTTAAGTCTCATGACATGTGATGTGAAATGGGATTGGTGGTTATCCTTGACTTGTACTAAAATGGGAAACCAGATTGTTAGTTAGCCTTGAGTTGTACTAAAATGGGAAACGGGATTGGCAGTTAGCCTTGACCTGTATTAAAGACATGTTTTTTGATTCTTCCACATTTATATGATTCCATTTTTATATGATTCCATGCTTATATGATATGATTTTATATGTTCCATGCTTTGGATATCATTATGTCACGCCTCCTAACTCGTGTGCTTAAGACGTATCCTTATGTTTATTCCCTTACTGGGCTTTTTAGCTCATCCGTCTGTTCATGTGTTACCCAGGGTACCCTATACAGATGTAAGGGCTCAAAAGAAGTTAGGAGCTCTTTATGGAGATTAAATAAAGAATTTTTCCCCCATGTTTTATGTTTTATGTACCTAGTCTTCCAAGACACTAGACTTAATGATCCTTGGATTGTACTCTGATGTATAATTATGATTAAAATCATGTAATGTTATGTGAAAATGGCTAGGGTTTCTATATAACCTTATAGAAAATCTTTTCATACTCCCTTTGGAAGATTTTGATGCTATATTGGTCGTGGATTGGTTGTATTTATAAAAATCCAACATCAAGTGTTGGGAAAGGGAGATCACTTTTTACATACTGAAGCATCCTCTAATTCTGTACAAGTGTAATGATGAAGATGAATCTCCTTCAGAATCATCATCTAAATTTTAGATATTGTTTCTTTATGATCAAGAATATCTAGATCAAATGATTGAGACAAAGGATAGAATCATGTTCGAAGACATTCCTATCATGATAGATTACACTGATGTATTCCTTGAATAATTTCATGTTCTTACTCCTAATTGAGAGGTTGAGTTCTCAATTGAACTTTTTTCTAGATCTTTTCCGACATCAAAGACACCTTATAGGGTATCCACCATTAAGCTGGAAGAGATAAAGAAGTGGTTATAGTAGAATCTGATCAAGGGTTTTATACACTTGAGTGTTTCACCATGGGGTATGTCAGTCCTCTTCATCAAGAAGAATTATGGATCAATGTGCCTCTTCATTGATTATCGTGATCTCAAAAAAATAATGATAAAGAATGAGTATCCCCTTCCACAGATAGATGAATTGTTTGATCAGCTATGTGGGGCCAGTTATTTCTCTAAGGTGGACCTTCAGTTAGGATATCATCAATTAAAGGTGAGGAAGGAAAATATTCCCAAGACTACCTTTTGAATGAGGTATGGACACTATAAGTTCATAGTGATTCACTTCTTACTCACTAATGTTCCATCAATTTTTATGGACTTAATGAATATAGTCTTTAGATATTAGCTTGAAAAATTTTTGGTATCCTTTATTGATGATATTCTGATATAATCCAAGAACAAGGAGGAATGTGAGGAGAATTTGAATATTGGACTAAAAACTTTGTGAAGGGAGAAACTATATGAAAAGTACATAAAATGTGAGTTATAGATATAGGAAGTATCATTCTTGGGGTATGGTATCATCAAAAAATGAATATATTTGGACCCTTTCAAGATAAAGGAAATTGAGGAGTGTCTTAGCCTAATATCTGTAATGTATATTTGTAGATTCCTTAGTCTATCTAGGTATTTCTAGTGATTTGTGAAGAAATTATCATGATTTTCAAAACCCACTAACCAAGTTGACTTATAAGGGAGAAAATTTTCGTTGGACTAGTGAATGTCAATACTACTTTAAAGAATTGAAAATGAGGTTTATCACTACACTAGTGCTCACACTACCAACAAGCGGGGAACTCTTTATGGTGTACAACGATGATTTAAAGAAGGGTTTAGGATTTTTACGGATTAAAAATGATAAAGTGATATCCTACACCTCAAGGTAGTTGAGAATTAATGAGCCAAACTATCCCATGCATGATATGGAGTTTGAAGCAGTGATCTTCGCATTGAAAATCTGGTGGAATTATCTATATGGGGAGAAGTGTGAAATATATACTGATCATAAGAGCCTCAAATATATATACACATATATGGAGATTAATATGCATCAGTGAAGATGGTTAGATCTCATTAAATATTATGATTTTTCAATCCACTACCATCCGAGTAAAGAAAATAAGGTAGTGGATGATCTAAGTAGAAATGATCTTACATCTTTATCAATAATAATAATTTAGAAGGATCCAATATTCTTATACCTACAAAGGATAGACATGGGAATATTTAAGAAAGGAACATCATCAATCTTTTCTAAAATTATTTCTCAACTATACCTCATGGAGAAAATAAAGGGTAATCAAAGAAATGATGTAGGAATTCAAAAAAAAGGTGGAATCTATCAGAAATGGGAAATCCTCAGAGTTCAAAATGGATGAGGATGAGTCTTGAGATTTGGGCCATGGATATGTGTGCCATCTAACTGAAAAATAAAGAAAGAGCTTCTGAATAACGCACATAGCTCAAAATTATCTATTCACCCAGGGAGAACATAGTTGTATTGAGATCTCTGAGAGAACTATTGGTGGGACAATATAAATAATGAGATCATTGAACATACATCAAAGTGCCTGGTATTTCTATAAGTGAAGGCTGAAAGGAAAACATCTAAGGGGATGATTCAACCATTACCCATACCAACATGGAAATGGGAGAACATCACCATGGACTTTGTCATCGAACTTCTAAATACATCTAGAGGAAACAATGCTATAATGGCTTTTTTGGATCGTCTTACAAAGATAGATCACTTTATCAAAATTCAAGAGGAATTATCACTGGATCAACTTGCATAGATATAAATTATAGAATTGGTAATGCTTTATGGAGTACCACTATATATTATATTTGATTGGGATCTAATATTTACCTCTAAGTTTTGGAAGATTCTCCAATGTGCTCTAAACACTGATTTAAGCATCAGTATTTCTTATCATCCTCAAAATGATTTCCAATTTGAGCGGACTATACAGACACTGTAAGACATGTTGAGAGCGTGTTATATAGAATTAAAAGGAGTAAGGTGGAAACATTTTCCTTTGGTCGAATTCTCCTATAATAATAGTTTCTACTCAAGCATCCAAATGGATCCATATAAATACCTTTATGGGAAAAGATTCAGAACACTGGAATGTTGGGATGATGTTGGTGAATATAATCTTCTAAGACCTGAAATGGTCAAAGAAATGGTAGAAAAGTTGAAAACCATTTAGCAGCATATCTGGGCAGCCCAAAGTTGATAGAAGAGTTATGCAAATAATAGTTGATAAGACATAGAGTTTAAGGTTTGAGGAATGGTATTCCTCCACATATCTATATGGAAGATGATCATGATATTTGGGAAAAAAAGGAAAGATAATTCTTAGGTACATCACCTCCTTTAATATTCTTGATTGTGTTGGAGTTGTGGCCTATCGACTAGCATTTCCACATATCATGTCTCAAGTACATGATGTATTCCATATATCCCTCTTGAGGAAGTACATACTGGATCCCTTATATGTAATAAATTCAGAGGTGGTATAGTTGTAGAATGATCTCTCTTACGAGGAGCATACGGTGAAAATATTGGATCGTAAAGATAAAGTTCTATGCAATAAGAATTCTCACTTGGTCAAAGTACTATGGTGGAACCATAAGTACAAAGAGGAAACATGGAAACTAGAGGAAGTGATGAAGGAGAATTACCCTCACTTTTTTTCACCATAGTTTGTAAAATGAAATTTCTAGGGTGAAATTTCATAAGTGGGAAGAATGTAACGTCCCAAAATTTTATCAATGAAAATTTCCTTATTATAACTATGTTATATAGTATTAACAACATAAACATCACATTGATAACCCAATAAAAATTTTATAATTGAAGAATGAATGAAATAAGAGGTATTTATATAAGTTAAGGACCTATACCAATAGAATAGTAACTTGACCTTTAGAATAGTAATGTGACCCTTTTGAATAGTAAACTAGAAAATAGAATAGTAACCTCACTTATGAAATTATAAATAAAATTTATCCATATTATAAATGAAAATATGATATAATTATATCATAGTATAAGTAAATAAATGTTTTAGAAATTATTAATTAAGTGTTTATATTTTTATTAAACATAAGTGTTTATTTTCAATTTTATAATTAATATAATATTTTAAAAGAAAATTTATTTACATAAAATGTATTCATAAATAAATTTTTTTCTTATTATTATAAAATAATTTTATGATACCTTAATTAATTTTCCAAAGTGTTATAAAATCAATTATAATTTTAAAATTAATATTTTCCACATAAATGATGATTTTAATTAAAAAAATAAATTTATCATATTTAGAAAATTATTTTCATAAAATTGAGTCCATTTTTGAATTATGCACATCAAAAAATTGTTAGGGTGAATTTTTTATATTTTTCTAAAATGGTAGAATTTTTTGTGAATAGTGAAATACAGTGATTTATGGTATATATACGTTATATGTTAAATACACTATTACTTGAGTCATTATTGATGTAAGAACTATAATCTCTAACTCCCTTTAGTTATTTTAATATATTTAGTGATAATTCTCAAACTATTCATATTCATGAGGCAAAATAATAAACTAATGAACAAAGTAATGAGAAAAAACCCCTCTCATCCCCTATAAATACCACCCATCACCACCTCTTCTCCAAACACCTCCAAAGATTTGATATTTATAAAAATTATAATCAAATATCTTTCCAAGATACTCCACTATTTTTAAGATCCTTTGGTCTCAACAAAATACCAAAACCAATCACCCTAAGGAGGTTCTCAAGAAGAAGGATTCAAGAGGTAAAATCCACTTTCTTTTCTTTTAATTTCTATTCAAGTTATTTTATTTTCGTATTACATCCTCACCTACCCTAATACAAATGGTATGATAACTATATAACCTTAAATATAATATAATTTTATTATTCTAATGTAATAATCTATTGTCATTTCTTTCCCCTCTCATTTTGTACTAAAAATGAAAACATCATATGTGATGTGTTAATTTATCACATTCAAGGAAAAAAAAGTTTAAATTTAAATTAACTAATTCAATAATAATCATAAAACCATTTTTATGGTTAAAGTATATTATAATATATATATTACATCCAATTTAATGTTCTGGAACCATTTTATATACATAATATTAATTAATAAAACAAAAACTAGTTTGTGATTATCGAAAAAAACTGCCAAAATAATCTAAATTATTATCACTAAAATATTATCTAATGATTCATTTAAAGCATGTCTGATTTTCTCATATCGATCGGTCAAGGTTCTGGTGCTCTATTAATGTGTATAGCAGCACTCAGGTCGAATCCTCATCAATGATACTTTTTTATAGTCGGTTGTTTTTAGTTAATTGTATTCTGATTAGGGGGTTTGTTTGAAGAGATTATGAAATAATTTATGGATGGTGTTTGATTTAAAAAATTGATAAAGATTGGGGTGAGTTCATCATTAGGTAGTTAAGCTTGTGATATCCTTGATCTTTTCTTTATATTGCATTAAATTAATACCCACTTCACAAGATGATTTTGATCGGAATTCCCAAGTGTTAAAGCTTTAATCCAAGCCGTAACTTAACTTAGGGTTCTAATAATTACCATTAATTATTTATGTTAGTGTATTTTTGGTTCCAATAATCCATGGAATATACATATTAAACAAATCATGTCATTAATCCATGACATATAAAGTTCAACATACACAATATTAACTCAAAGAATACTCATCGAGCAAAGGCTCTCAATCACTTAATATCCCCAAATTATAACTCACCCAAATGGTATATTTACTCATAAATTTAAATGATTAATAATATGGTTATCATTATTATTATGATAATTAAGAATATAAGAAAAAGAAAGGGATAAGAAAATAGTGGTGCGTCGAACACACACACAAACGTTGAAGGGAATTAAATACCGACTTTAAATTGAATGAGAAATCAAAAGAAGGTAAGGGTATTCAACAGAATTTAAACTATTTTAAGAACATTAATATTAAACTATAGAAGGTGGATGATAATAAGAGATATTGAAGAATAAACTTTCATTAAAATAGAATTACAAAGAAAGAGACTTACAAGATTACAAAAATGAAGAACACAAAAGTAAATGAAAACAAAGAGAGGAGAAAAGGTATCTCAAGTGAAAACTTGAGTATTTAAGGTCCACCCAAGCCCTTGTAAAGTCTTTGGTCATTAAAATATGTTCTCCTCTCTTCTGAAATTCCAACTCCTTTGAAGGAGATGAGGGGATGAATTTATAGCCCAAGGAAGTGGACAGTTGGCATTCCCAATCTATCTCTCCACTTGGCTCAACGATTTGGACATCCAGACAGATGAATCTAGAGATATTTCCTTCTTAAAAGTTGTATAATAATTTTTTCCTACCTCTCTCAAAATTTAGAGTCATTTTGATCTATGGAGAAAAATTTATGGCAGTTTTATTAAACAAAGTTAAATTGTCCATTTCAATCCATTCTTTTTCAATGGCCAAAATGTGAATGGATTTTGGAATAGAAAGATGCCTTAAAATACGAATGATTTATTCAAAAAAGTCATCCACCTATATATTCTATTTAACACTAAAAAATCTCACCTTAATTTGATGACTAGATCAGGAGACATGTCATGAATACTTTACTGATTTCAATTCCTAGCCAGAATGATGGGCTGAGTTTAAATGAATCATTTAGGCCCCTTGTCTTTAGAGTTGGGTCTTGAAATTTTTATCCAAGACTAATTATATTTTCTAACGAATATTTGAGGAGAATGAAGGAATTTTAAATTCCTGATTGAGCCCATAAATTAAATCTTCATGGCTGGTCCAGTTTCTTCACAGATTCTGTAGGCCCTCTTGTGTGGTCCATATGGCCTTCAAATGGTAGAATTGGCCCATGACCCCTTCTAAATAAATGTTGGATATTTAATTAGGAATCCTACAAACTAAGAACCACACAATTTTAATCATTAGGGTGATATTTATAAATAAAATAGTAAAGTGACTCAATTAGACTACTTCTAAAAATGCTCAAAAATTATACTTAATATTAAAACATTAATATTTCACACAAATTATGCACATTTCATATAAAATAAGTAAAGGGAGTATATAATAAGTCATGAAAATATTAATAACATCATTAATCCACAAAATAAATTAAAAAAATTACTTATATAACCATTTAATCTTATGTATATTCATTAATAACATATAACTTCAATTCTAGACAACCATTCTCATTTTACATGATTTTCCATACATGTATACAAGTAACTCATCATGAAAACCAAGGAAATAAACACTCCCAAATGATGAAATTGTATCTTATAACTCATCAAAAGGGACATAAATTAACTTAATGAAATTATAATAAATAAAATAAATTTATAAAAGTTTATTAATTTATTAATTAATAGATTTAATTTAATTATCCAGGACATTAATATCAAGTGAATAACACTTTCAGACATAAGGTAAGGGATTATTTCTGAAACTCCAATTTTTTCCTTTGGGTTACACTTTATATATATTAAACTTAAAGTAACTCTTATTTATTTTTATATAATTTTTCTAAATTATATTTATATGTTTCAAACTCATATATCCAGATAATTTCATCCTTATTTTTTGGGGATATACATTTTTTAATGAGTTTCTCTTCTTAATTATTCCAGATAAGGAAGTCTGATTAAAGGGAACTTCCCAATTTATTTCCCATTTCCAAGTATCATACATAATATATTTTAAGAAACCATTATTTTTATAAAAATACTCATTTTATCCTTAAAAACTAACCTTTTTCATTTCTGGTTTTACAAAAACAAATATTCTTTTTTTCTCTTTAAATGATCTTAAATATTTTCCTTAAACCGCACTAAAATGTTTCATTTCTAAATTTTATTAAACATTTTTTAGACGTTTCCATTTAAATTGGACATCAATTATCATGATATGTGCCTATTTACCACATAAATTTCCATGTATTATTTAAATCCATTCGTTCATGGACTCCATTATGATATTCATTTTTGTTATACCTTATGACGTGATTATGATACTCAATTATTTCCATGGGTAACCCTTATGTTTGATTCTTCATGTGGAACACATATGCATGAACATGTTATTATGGGTGTGCCCAAATAGCGTTCCAATCCTTTGGGTAATGTTTAGTCTCATGAGACATTATGTTGGAACAAGGAGTGAACCTGATTCCTTTATGATAATTTTTCCACCATGTGATATGTTCTTGGTAGTTAACATTGACTCATGTTTATGTCATGTTATATGATGTTTCCACATTCCTATGATGTCATGGTTATATGTTCCCATGTTATACATGTTATTATTTCTTTTGTTTATTCATGTTCCATGCCTTTATATCATCATGTTATGCCTTATAACCTATGTTATATGTTTTATTTCTATGCTTATTAACTTATTGGTATTTTTAGTTCATCCCTTTTGTTTATGTATTCCCCAAATTATCCTATGCAGATATAAGAGTTAAATGTAAGTTAGTATCTCATTATGAATATTAAACAAAATATGTTTTTAGTTAGGTTTTCATGTTTTCAAATTATGTACCTAATCTTCCAAAGACACTAGACTTTATGATACTTGGTTGTATTTTATGGTAAATTATGTTTAAAATAATGTAATAATATGTGTAAAAGTCTAGGGTTTCTATATTATGACTCCAAAGGATTCCAAAAATATATGAAAATTGAAAAAATCCATTTATAGATTAAAGAAATCATCTATGTCATGGAACATTGAATTTTATGGAGCCATTGGAGAATTTGGTTTCATAAATAATGAATGTGATCATTGTGTATATAAAACATTTAGTGGGAGTGTGATCGTTTTATTAATATTTTATGTTGATGAAATATTACTTATAGGAAATGATATACTAGTCTTATAGTTGGTTAAGGCCTAGCTAAATAAATGTTTCTCCATGAAGGACTTGGGTGAGGAAACATATATTCTTGGGTTCATGATCCATCATTATAGATCCAAGGGTCTAATTGGCCTAAGTAAAATTATATATATTGACAAGATGTTGAAGAGGTTTAGTATGCAATAATTCAATAGGGGGTTCTTACTAGTGTTACATGACATTTATCTTTCTAGGAAAACGTTTCCTCAGACACATGAGGAAAGATAAATAATGGTAAGGATTCCATATGTGTTAAATATTTGGTTAGTTGTGTATGTTATGTTATGTACTAAGATAGATGTTTATTACACATTAAGTGTGGTAGGAAGATATCAAGAAGACCCAGGTGACTACCAATGGATATTAGTAAATACTATCTTTAAGTACCTGAGGCATACAAATGATATGTTGTTGATCTATAGAGGAGATGAGGAACTAGTCATCATAGGATATATAGATTCTAGTTTCTAAATAGATCGAGGTGATATGAAATCGTAAATGGGATAAATATTTTATTTGAATGGAGGTGTTGTCAGCTATAAGTGCTCAAAGTAGGTTGTGATCATAGATTATACAATAGCCTAAATGGCCCGATGGCCTTCATTTTTATTGATTTTTGATAACCTCCCTTTTAAGTGATGAGGGGGAACCCTTACTAGGCCCGTAGGCTTAGAGATTACATGTCCCATAGGCTTAAGAGATTACATGTCCTAAAGGTCTTAGGAAATTCAACCAGACTATAACTATAAGGAACTTCCCCTCCCCAGCATCTGCATCATGATAGTAGCTCTCCACCTTCACATGGTCGTCCAGCTAGGATTCTCATGCAAGCACAGTCTGGTCTCGATGGTGTATCCATACCCTCTCATTATTCCAAATCTATTTGGTTCTGCTCTGGTGAGTGCACTTTCTCTGAATCCTCCTCTAGGGTTGATCCTTTTTTATAGTCTTTCCGGGGTAACTACACTGATCATGTGTCCCTAAGGCCTTGAGGTAGCCCAAAGTCCTTAAAGGTGGCCCAAAATCCTTACTAACCTGAAGTCCTGGGTGTCCCAAAGGCCTTAATAACTCCAAGCCCAAACTGGTGGCCTAAGGTGAATAGTTTTGGATGCTACAGTACCAAACAGTGCTTGCTGCAGAACTGCTACAGTAACCCTGAAATATGCTTCCACCTGGTTTCGAACCTAGGTCTCGTGGATTCACTTAAGGAGTCATCACCAACTAGGCTGAGTCTCGTGTGCATAGATTATAAAATAGATTCTAATTATATTTTAGCTTCTAAGGTATCTAGATAAGTATTATGGATACACAACTTCATCCAAGAGCTTGATGTGGTACTTAACATGAAATATCCTCTATTGTGGTGATACTACAATAGTGGACCTTACTAAGGATCCAAGGTCACATCAATAGACAAAGAATATACTTCATAAATATCATCTTTGGAGGGATTTTTCTTAGAGAGGTGAGGTTGAATTAAGTAGTATTTCCATAGAATACAATATGGTGTACCCCTTAACTAAATACTCAACTCAGTAGAAACATGATTATCATGTGAGGTCTAACAGACTAAAAGTCATAGGTAGTTTGATCTAATCTAAGTGGGAGTTTTTTGGAGTTGGTGTCATAGAAAAAATTGTTTTCACTTTGATTATATGTATATTTTATGTATTAAATATTAATAAAAAAATATTCTTACATATTGTTCATTATTATACATAGATCTGATGTAATAATTTCCTTGAGTATTTATCGCCTTAACAAGGTCGTAGTTGTTCCCTGGTATGATGATAACCTTAAAGTACTATGATTATATTCTTAAATTTAGTTCTATAATCAGATAATATACTGTAATGGGACACATAGTATATATAATATCAGGTGCTAGTACTCATAAGTGTATAAGGCCTCTTCTCATGAATCTCACACTTGGTAACCTCTAAGATGGTAGATTGTAAGAACAAACCTTCCTTTAGGAATTATGCATGTTTTGGTGTCATCGGATATTCCTATCTATGATCATTCATAATGGTATTTATACTTTAATTCCATCATTAATTAATTTCATGACCCACACACTTAGATTTGCTGATGAGAAATGTGATTCCATATGTCTGTTTTGATGTAGGGTACATTGGATGTGTCATGATTGATGTGTTATTAATAGACAAGTCGAGGAATGATTTTTCTCTTCCATATTTATAGAAGTTGATATCTCAACCCTTTGATTGGAATAGAACCATTACCTTAAATTTTATGGTCATGGTGCAATGATGTCTTTATTCCAAAGAGCCAAAGAAATAAATATTGAGCATATAGGTTGGTGACATAGATGTGAAACGTTCTTGATGAGATATTATGAAAAATGGATTATATTACATAGTGAGTGTTCATATGTGGCTATCTTAATTATGACATTAAGTTCTTTCTCTTTGGGTCCTTTAATTGTTGCTAGATAGTAATCTTGGACATTAGACAAGCTCGCCTAATACTAACAAGAAAGAATCCTAGAGTGTCAGAAACTAAGTGTATTCGTTGATCTCTATTAAATTCGATTTGAATTTAATTAATAGAATAAATATTATTCTCAAGACTGAATAATAATTTTATTCACATTTTTCATCAATCACAAATATTTTTTGATGAATGAAATTTTTATATTAAATATTTATTCAGGTATTCAATAAATGAAAGGAGGATGAATGGACCAAGGCTGCATTTGTTGATAAATATTTATTTATAATCAGGTAAATATTATTTTATCATTGCACATGTTGGATCAATCCACAAAATAAAAATATTATTATTATTATTATTATGTAGAATATGGTCTATTAAAGATTAATATATTATTTAAGGGATAACATGAAATTAAATAATATTTTAACCTAAACTCTAGACCTATAAATAAATGGTTATTTCTATTATACTAGGTATGATTCTCTTAATTAAAAATTGATAATTTAGAATCATTTTGCACAACTGACTTCTCCCTCTCAAATTCCCCCTACCTTCCTCTTAAGAATGAGAAGGACACCTTCCAGACCGAATGATCTCAGATCAATCAAGAAAAAAATGAAAGGTAATTGATTCATCATGCTAGCACCTGAAAATCAATTGTAATTTCTTGGAGATCAAAGGAGTATGTGTGGATCACCACTAGATAGATTCTACACTTTAATCCTTATAGTTCAATAAAGGTAGTCCAAAAGTATTTTTGAAACTTCAGCATCATCAATTAAGAAAGGATTCTAAGATGATGTAATAATTTCTTCCAAATTTAAATAAATTAATTATAAATATAATGTGAATGATCCTATCTTCAAGTTTTAGGAAACTTTATACTAAAATAAATTTTAATTTAACACCAATAAAAGGTGATTTTTTGCACCTGAAAACATCACTTTGGAGGCCCTTGATGAGCATGAAGTGGAAATTTTTTTCCCAAACAATAATTTACACCATATATTAGGAGATTATAACCATGGTAGAGTATTTTTTAAATAATGGAAGAGTATTTTCCCCACTATATATTAGCTTAATTCATGTGCCTCTAATAGTTCTGGCAGCACCAAGTGGAAACAAATCATAAAGAGGAAATAATGGCTTGTGTAGAGGAAAAAGAGGCCAAAAAAATATCTATGAAGGAGTTTGAATGAAGTCAAAAGGGAAATTAGAAAATTATTAATGTTATGGAATCATAATGTCCATAACTTCCACCAAATACCATCATGATTTTTTATAAGTAAATTTATATTATGTGTTTGTTATATGATGCACTGGGTGATGGTGATAATGGTCCTAGTGGTGGTCGAGTTGATGAATTTCCTAGAGATAGTGATGGAGATGGTGATGGAAGTGATGGTGATAGTGATAGTGATGATAATGGTGGTGGTGATGGTGATGTTGATGAGTAAGTTGATGATTATGGTGATTATAGTAGTGGTGATGGGAGAGAGATTGATCTTATACATTTATGACTGATATTTATGACACATGATGTTTGATGACTGAAGGTGATTTCAAATATGTGTTGTTTTTAATGTGTATTGTAACTGGTTCATTACATTAACTTAATTATTAATTTGTCAATATTGGCTTCCAGTTGGTTGGGGGTGTGGGTGAAGGTTTTTGGGGTGTGTAATAGTTATAGGCCAAGATGGAAGGTGTTGTTAGTTGCCTTGGTGATGGAAGGATATACCAACAGTTTAAAAACATATTGGTATATCATGCATACCAATGATCTCATTAAATTGTTGGCTAAAGGTAATTCCAGGTGACCTATACCAATTTTTTCAAGGAAACCACCTAGCGGTTAATGAACCATTGGTATAGGGTAGATTTCTAGTTGTGGATATGCAGTGTACAGGAAGTTCACATAGGGATTAAATTAGCTTTCAAAAAAAGAAGAACATATTTTGAAAGGTGTTTCTACAATTAAAAAATTATGTGTTAGTGTGGATTCCATCTATAAGTTTAAAATATATCTTAATGGAACACTCAAATATGTGTGAACCAATTATGTGATGATTCATAACAAAATAATAATATTTCGGAGAATAAGTTCATTAAATTGAGTTAAATGAGTAGTTAGATTTGAAAGTTTGAATGGTTGTAAACTAGGGAGATAGTGATTCTTCAGTGAACCTTGTAATAATAGTGTGCTATATTGGATTTGGTACATTATCTCATTGTCTTTTTATGCTTCTTAGACTATCCTAATTAAATGTTAACCAGGTAAAATTTTGGTGTATCATGCATGTTTTTATTTTAGTTCATACATTGTTATGAGAATGAGAGAGAATATAGTTTTGTTTAATGATGAAACAGGGTCCAAAAGGGGAAATTTTTTAATCTTTTATACCCTGATTCCTCCCCCCTCTAGGTATTTAACATTATGTGGCCAACAGGATATACCTCACCAAGAAAATCCTTGTTGATCCAAATCCTCATAACAGCTAAATATTGTTGGTTTTTATCAATAATAGGTGAATAAAAATATCCATTTTAAGGAGATTCAGTAGCATTAACAACATCATTAATAAAATGAGGTTGAACTCCCTTCTCCATGTTCAGTCAAAACGAGTGAAAATAGTGAGCTTGAATATAATATAAATTATACTATCTAATATAAAGTTCATAAATTGTATGTTTCTTATATTTATATTCTTCATAAATCTCAATATATATGTAATAAAAATGAGGTATCCTTAGATAAATATCAACACGAAAATAGTATCCTTTAGATTTCATGTATGAATATCAAAACATAGGAATTGACCAAAATAATTGTTGAAAAAATTCAAAATAGAATGATTTTGGAATGGAGGTAGATGAAATAAAATAAAATCCCATATAGAAAATGTTGGGGGATATTTATTCATATGGACATTGAAGAACTAGAATAAAAGGATAAAACAAAAGGATTTAAATATCAAATAATATCTAGAATATACAGTAGTGACGTCGTCATCATTGGATTGATGGATCATCATATTCATCGAGTCAATAAGATCGACCATTGTATGATGAATAAAACCCTATTCTCCATTAATATGTTCATAAAAATTGAGCATTAAAGGGATACATAGGTTAAAATGAGTAGTCAGAAATAAGAAAAGGATATTTGAGGCCTCAGAAAACTCCATGGTGGAGAGCTTAACCAACAACTAACCTTTGATAAACCGATAATATTTTATACCAATGGGGATATAAGGGAATTCTAGGAGAGTCATCAGATCCAGACTGACCAAGGAAAAAGAAGGATATACAAGAAGAGGATTCCCCTCCCCCAATGGTAGGGGTGTGTGGAAAGCTCCTCCAAAGGCATGGATTGGGAAATTTTGGGGAAGTTTTTTGATCTATAAAATAAATAACATTGTGATTATATTTTTTCATGCTATAATTTTTATGTGAAGTGTATAAAGAAAATGGTTGCCAAAATATCATATTTCAATGGTTATTTATTGCATCATGATTTATAACTATAGATGAAGATTCATGGGTTGTTTAAAATGACATGATTATTAAACCAAAATTATATATCATGATTTATCTGTGTCCACGATAGAGGTTACCACAAGGTAGTTGTATCATGGTTTGAATTCCATGAATTCAGAATTGGAAATAGATAGTGATCAAGGATCAGTGTTACATAAAAATGGTATGGTGTAATGAAAAGTGGTGTTTATCTATTAAATGTAGGTAATTTTTTAATCCATTGTTTGAAAGTTATAATAGAGGAGAAAAATTAATTATATTATAATATAATTTACTACGATGCAGTGGATTTGAAATAGAAGTTGGTTTTTAGAGTATTTTCACATGAGTTTTTTATGATTACTGAAATTACATTATAATGGAAGTAATTACATTTTAGTTTTTTAAATTTTCATATATATATATATATATATTTCAAAATTCATTTTGGTGTTATGAAGAAGAATAAGTATCTTAGATGTTGGAAGAGATTGGGAGAGAATTGATTTGACCCAATTAAGGGTAAACTAAATTGAGAATAAGATTCTTGAAGTTGGGACATCATTTCATCTATTCTTGGAGGATAATAACTTTGGTTTGATGTTGGTGTCTTTACTTTACAGAAATAATATTTCAACTTTGATTAGGTAGAAATATTTTGAATATTGTGGAAGAGGAGTCACATCTAAAGGCATATGTTTTGGTGAGAAGTGATTACAGAAGATCATTGTTGATGACCTCTAAATGAGCATCGAAAAAATCACAAAGGAAGAAATAACTAAATATGGTTAATATATTTATCATAAAACAAAGGAAGAAGAAGGGGACAAAGACTCACGGATCATGTAATCCCCCATGAGACACATGGTCGTGTGACCATCATAGCTCGTGGAAGATTCCATGTATCCCCTTTGACAAGTCCTTTCGACCTTGAAAAGTCACCCTGGAAACTCATTGATTATGTGGCATTAGTCAGATAAGCTTCCCAGGGTAATGTGGCTTGTCAACCGGTGGATGCCCGATGAACCATCCAAAAATACTTCAAAAATAGGAGTAAAATATTCAAAAGGTGGGAGCCTCATGTGGTCATAAAATTCATGTGATGCATCACCAATGGGAATAATGATTTTCCTTGACAATGTTCAATCAAACTTTCAAGATCCACAAACTTTGTAAAATAAAAAAAGGGCATAAATAGGGAGAAGTTAGGAGCCTTTTCAGTCATAAAGCATCATGTGATGCACTCCAGGAGATTCTCAATACACCATAAGACCATTGAAGATATATCTACCTCATCTCATGAAAGCATATTGGCATGTCATCCTCATCACGTGAAGGGCCTTAGGTATGTCTAAGAAACCTCATGCTCCCCCTTTTGACTCTGTAAGGAAAAATAAATGGAATTTTCCATGAAATGATTATGCATATCTACAAATCCCTTTTTTGGTCACGTGACACATCACCAAGAGGTAGAGTGGTTGTCCTGGAAAACAATCATGAAACCTTGTGAGACCCCCAAACTTTGTAAAATAAACAAATTAAATAAAATAGAGGGTGAAGGGAGCCTCCTGAAATTGTAAAACTCTTACGACGTGCCTAGGTTGTCTGTAACACATTCTCAAAGAACCCTTCGGTATGACAGACTGATTTTGTGAAGGCCCCATAACAATCCATCCTTGTATCATGAAAGGTTCTAGATAAGTCACCAGAGATCATGAGAAGGAATTTCAATAAGCATATCAATCTCACGAAAGCACCTGGACATGTCAACTTGACAATATGAAAGTCCCTTGGCATGTCTACATGATTCAAAAAGACCTCATTAATTGTCCATGATCCAATAAATAAGGCATTTATGGGATGGTCTTAGAGTTTATAAAATAAATATGACTCCCCCAAAGTGATTCACAGCGGGACCTCATGAAGATGCGTGATGTCGAGGACCTCCATCAAATCCATCCTGGATTCAAGCGATAAGAATCTCCCAAATAGGAGAACAATTAGGATGGTAAGGCCTATAAATTCCCCACCCCAGCATAAAAAATTCACCACTACTCTTTGGATATGAATGATATTTTTCTTGTAACCTCGCACCAGCATCAAATCAAATTTCTCAAAGTGGTTGATCTCATGACTGGGTAGTTTTCCATCATGTAAGATCTAGTGAACAAACAGAGTGGTCATGCACAAAGAATAAATCACTTCGCATGATCACTCATAGATCACACTAAGTACTTCTAGTAGGTCATGTAAATAACATCCCAAATATCTTCTAAATCATGTGATACTTAAACAAATATAACACTGAATAAATAAAATGCATGTTCAATAAAAGTATTGAACTAAGACTAAGGAACTAGAGACTTAAAAAATGACATATGCGATGGTCCTCATGTGCTTCGCATGAACCACCCAAGACATGTGAAAGCACCAGGACATGCTTCTCGGATCCCTCTATGATCCTTTTTCATACTATTTGGATCATGTGAAGTAACCTAGAAATGTAAAATTAAGTCACATGGCACCCCCATGCATGCCACCTAGGTATCATGAAGCCCTTTGAGCCCACCATCCAAGCCTTGAAATGTCCTTTAGACATGTTTTCCAACTCATATTATGTAACCATCACATGTTAGTTTAGTCTTACGATATCACCCAAGTATGTCAACTAACTCCTGTGATGCCATCTGGGCACACCCGTTAGATCTCACGATGTCCCCAGACATGTCATCCTGGATTATGCGTCACCCTCTGAGACATGTCACACTGACTCCTGTGATGTCCTCCAAGCATGTATACCATCTTTTGTGATGACGTGAGGGAATGACAGCAGGGTCATGTGATTCACTCTAGGCATGACACCCAGGATCATGTGATGGCTTCTAGGATCAGCAGGTAAGGTTTTGTGATGTCCTCTAGACAATTCAGCCATGATCATGCAATGAACCTCAAACATGTCCTCTAGGATATATGGAATCCCTAGGAAAATCCAATTGGATCATACAATTGTCTTTGGAAATGTATGCAATATAAATAGACATTTCCATACATCCTTCGACATGTAAAGGTATACAATCAAGGCATGTCAAACAGGAAGTCAAGCATGCTAGGTAGGAAAGTAGGACAGGTTAACTAGGCATCCCATGACTTGAAAACCTTGTCAATCCTCAATGTATAATCCCCAATTATAATGGAAATGTTAGTTTGTAATCCCTGACTAAATGAACTATAAGAACTCTGATTCCTTATACAACTAGGATATGTAGGATGTCTTTATAATTCCTGAGCTTCATACCAAACCTCCAAATGGTTTTCCTAGTACATAAGTCTTGTATCCATAAGTAATGAGACTGGTTATTTTTCAACTCTTGTTTATCAAACCAAGCATAGATCATGTGAGATTAGGGAGTTTCGATGATCATATCATTTGTGTCATGAGTCTCTATAGGTAAAAGGGAAACCTCATAGTGTAATCCCCAACTAGTGGCATAATATGATATGTCCCTCATATATGGGAAACCTTATCATGTAAACCCTGGTCAATTGAAATATGAGGACTCTGATTCCTACCATAACCAGGATATGTAGGAATCCTTCCTAAGGCCTGATCCCAAACTCAAAAGGGAATCCACATCAGTGTAAGTCCTATTGCATCTCTAACATTTCAACCATTGGGACCCAATCACTCCCATGGGCAGATCATCCTACCCATCCCTCAGCAGACTGAGAAATCAATTGAACTATAAGGAATCTAATTCTTTCTATAACTAGGATACATAGGAATCCTTCCTAAGGCCTGAGACCAAACTCAAATAGGAATCCACATCATTTTAAGTTTTTTCATTTCTACAACATTTCAACCATCAGGACACAATCATTCCCATAGGTGGATCATCCTACCACATCCCTCAGTGGACTGAGAAATCATTTGAACTATAAATACTCTAATTCTTGACATAACTAGGATATTTAGGATTCCTTCCTAAGGCACAATACTAAACTCAAGTTGGAATCCACATCAGTGTAAGCCTCTCCATTTCTCCAACATTTAAATTGTTGAGACCCAATCATTCCCATGGGATGATAATTCTACCTCTTCCATCAGTGGAATAAGAAGCCAACTGAACTATGATGACTCTGATTCCTACCATAACTAAGATATGTAGGATGCCTCCATGAGTCCTGAGATCCATATTAAACATCTAAAAGGATGTTATAGCACATAATCCCCACATTCATATGAAATGAGGCTAATTACTTTCTATCCCTTGTTTATCACACCAAGCATTTCTCACATGGGATTAAGGATTCGTAATGAACACATAATTGGCATTATAAATCTCCATAATCCATGGAAATCTCATCATGTTAGCCCCAATGGGTTTCATGACATAAATATTCCCCATATGAGGGAATCTACCTTGGGAACTTCCCTAAGGGTGTGATTGAACTATGATAAATATGATTCCTAATATAACCAGGATATGTAAGACATATCCTCAAGACTCAAGTGCAAATATTTGGTTCCTAAGTACCCGCACATATGTTCTTTAATTATGATGTTAAATTAAATGTGTTTTAATAAAATATATGGTTTCTGATTCCTATAATAAATAGGATGTGTAGGATGCCTCATAATGGATCAATATCATATTTGGAATATTAATCTCCTCCCTATATGGCAGTAAATTCCAAAGTGTCTGGTTATTCATATTTAGCATACAAGCAGCTATTCATTACTGGGAAATGTATGAAGAACCTCTAATACATACAGATGGATTCACCAATAAGATCTCCCAATTATTTTTCACAAAAAGAGACTTAACCTATAATTGTTTTGTTAGGGTAATTAGTCATGTATCTATATTAATAAGTGATTCTCAAATATATCTTAAATCTATAACATTTTCTTGGAGCAGGCAACAATTACCCACCAAAAGGGTGTGGTGAGCCCAGCCTCACATCCTCTTACCTAATGTGAGTCCCTAAGCAGCATTGGGCCTGAAACCCCAACTGGAACCTTCTTTTTGAAAGTAGTTCTATACCCAGTTATGTATGAGGGAACCATTAAGAGTTTCTATTGATAATAATGGTGACCCGACGTTGATTATTATGCTAGAAATGAACCACTGAAAATCAACGGTCGGTCTAAACCGAGCGCACCGAGCAGTCGTCTCTTCTCCATAGAAACAAAAATGGTGAAGCTGATATAAATTTCTCTAATAAAAATGATTGGGTTATTATAATTTGGTCCATTTTTCTTGAACACTATATGAAAACAAAAATGGTGAACCTGATGTGAATCTCTCTAACAACAAAATTATTGGAATATTATCATTCGGTCTATTTTTTTGCATGCCATATGCAAATAAAGCTAATAAGACTAACTTATAACTTACAAATGATTCTCTATAATTATGGTTCCCATGAAATAATTACATCCTCACATTGACAAGTCCACATGAGTAGAATGGTCAAATCATAAATAAATGAACAATTTTCTTAACCATGCATATCTGATTGAGCACATCATTCCTATGATATTTCACTAATTGGTGACCTTGTTCCTTATTGTATGCATGATTGTATATACTTATAAACATAATCCTAATCTAAGATAATGTCATCATTTAGAAACTGCCTCTCCATCAATTCAGTTATGGTTACAACCCCCACGGGTCGCAAAATGATCTCACCTGCCCAAAAGATTCAACATCAGGTGGAGAACACGGTGGTTTGGGAGTACCATTAATGTGGTATGATACCAACCCTTGAAACTACTCATGAGGGTCTTCAAGAACTAAAACCAATGATTCCTCATCATCCATGGAACACTGAAGCTAAACCAGTGGCCCTCATTTCCACATCCAACTACTTAGAGATCTTATCCCCAAAGCATGATAATCACCACCTTCAATATCTAATGAAGGTGGATCAAGGAGTCAAATATGTCTCATGTATGGTTTAGGTGCTTCCAAGGAGGGCCCCTGTCAACCAACATCTCCAGCACCATCCCATCGGTACCCATGAGTCGCCTACTAAGGGTACCACCCAACACACTGCCACCTTTGACGCCTATACATGGGCGGAAAGGAAGACTCATTGGGTGAGGAAGGTACTAGATATCTAGAAGTGGGATCAGATCCCCACTCCCACTGATGATGTCTGCTAACATATTCCAAAAGTAACCAGTGGGCAGGCTCATATCCATGCTCACCTAAAACAATTATGTGGGTATATTACTGTAGCAAGAATGGGGGAGACACATATCCCTACCCCCATGCATGAAGTCCATTATCATATTTTAGTGGTGTGAGGAGGAAAAAGTGGGATCATATCTCCTCTTCAATCGAATACATATACAAGTACATAATGGATATGGAAAATGTGTAAACTTATATACATATAAACACTTTTCTAAAATGTAAATACATATTATCAAGAGTTGAAGAAATTTGTCAGGATATTCTAACACTAGTTCAGATGAAAGGATAAATGCATATTTCTATCCCTACTGCTAGGACAGCTTAACACTCTGATCATTGTGAACAAGTGGCTATTCCAGAGCAAGCGTGCATTCTTAATCACATCCAAGAGAATTATCAGAATATTCTGTTAAAGGATGTGATGTCATACTAGGTTCATATTCCCATTCCAATCAAGACTCACTAGGTGAGAGCGGCACATTCCTCAAGACAGGGGCACATACCTATCAAAAAAGTCCATCGACATATTCCAAAGGCCCGGGATCAGTTTCATATCCCCATTTTGGTTGTGACTCACCATGTGAGAGAGGAACATTCTTCAGGATAGACACATGTTATATAGACACCCTATCCTTTTACACATATCATTACATGATTTTAAGAATAAAAAGCATCATATTACAATACAAGGATCATAAATTCTAGTGTCTTGAAAGACTAAGTACATAAAACTGAAAACATGGGACTAAATAAAACATTTATTTATTTAATATTCATAAAGATATACTAACTTCCATTGTAATTATACATATTCATAGGATAACCTGAGGATAACATGAACAAAGGTATGAGATAAAAATCTCAGTAAGGGAATAAACATAAGAATAAAGCTTTAGCACATGGGTTAGAAGGCATGACATAATGATATAAAAAGGCATGGAACATATGGATTCATAACATATAAACATGGGATAATATAAACATAGAGTCATAGTAATGTGGTAGCAACATAAAACATGATTTTAGCATGATTCAAGGCTCTTTGCACATATAGGAGCATAATTCAAGGTTAACCACCAAGACCGTTGCATACGGTAGCATGAGTCAAGGCTAACCGCCAAGACTGTTGCACATAACATCTCATGAGACTAAACTTTACCCAATGAATTGGAGCACTATCCGGGTGAACCCATCATAATATGTTCATGAATATTCTTTCCACATATAGAATCATACATAATCAATCATACATAAACATAAGGGTTACCCATGATAAGAATTGGGTATCATAATCATGTCATAAAGCATAAAAAATGGGAGTATCATAAAAATGTCCATAAAGGAAAGGAATTAGATCATGAGTGGAGAATAATAGGGTAGAATAGGCATATATCATAAAAATTTATGTCAACTTTAATTAATAACATATAAAAAATAGTACTTAAGAAACTTTAGAATTAAAACATTTTAGTACGATTAAAGGAAAATATCAAAGGCCATTTAAAACATAAAAGGGAATAATATTTTATATAAAAAAGGAATTGAACCAATGATTTTTTCATAATAAAAAGATTTGTTTTATAAAAATAATGGTGTCTTAGAAACATATCATATAGTGTACTTGAAAATGGGTAAGAATTTGGAAAGTTCCCTTAAAACGGGCTTGCTTATCAGGACATTAAAAAACATGTATATCCCCAAAAGATAATAATGAATGGATATTGATACATGATTTTGGATCATATACACATCATTTATAATATGTTCATAAAAATAATATATAACTTCATTTGGGTAAAAATAAAGATAGAACAACCTGAATGAATAATGGAGGTTCGGGTAGAATCCCTTAACTTAAGTACGATGGTGTCCTTCACTTGATATTAATGTCATGGATAACCAAATTAAATTCATCAGTTAATATTTCCATAACATATTATATATTTAATTTATTTAATATAACCTTATTAAGTTCATTCATGACCTTTTTTGTGGTTTAATAGGTTCAATTTCACTGTTTTGGGAGCATTTGTTTCCTTGGTTTTCATGATTGGTTTACTTATATACATGTAAGGATAAATATGTAAGGTGAGAATGATTGGAGTTATATGTTATTATTGAACATCCATAAGATTAAATGGTTATAAAACTCATTTGGTTATTTGGATTGAAGATTGATCATTATATAAAACTTTAAGGATTACCATTTTGGTTAATTGGCGGTTTTTTATCACAATAAACACATTTTTCTTTATAAATTAATATCATGTATACAAAAGATTCCAGAAAATTACATTAGACATAATACATATATTATATTCTATTTTAACCATAAAAATAGTTTCATGACCATAATTAAAGATGGTAAAAGAAATTGAAAACCTAACGTCCTTGAATGTGATGAATTAACACATCTCGAATAGTGTTTTCATTTCTAATATAAAAGGAGGGGAAAGGAGAGATGATAATGAATTATTACATTAACATAAAAGAAATCCATTATATGTAAGTTAATGGAGTTATCACACCATTTTTATGAGTATATGTGAGGATAGAAATGAAAAAAAAGGAACATGAAAATAAAATAAATGAAAAGAAAAGAGGAATTTACCTCTTGAATATATCTTCCTTGAGAGCCACTTTAGGGGAGAGTTTTTTGTCTTTTTATGAGACAAAAATATCATGAACATGTTATATGGTATTAAGGAGATATTTTAGTAGAATTTGGACTAGTAACAAGGCTTTATATGTGTGAAGAGAGGAGGTAAATAGGGGTGGTATTTATTATAGAGGAGAGGAGGGGTTTCCCATTATTTTAATCATTAGTTTAATATTTTTTTAAAACTATGAATAGTATGAATTCTTGTGACCAAAAATAGTAAATATATCATGTTATTTCGAACCAATATCCATTTACATCATCCATGACTCAAGAATGATCTAGAAATTTATTTATTTAGCATTTATCGTAAATTATCGTATTTTACTATTCACCAAAAATTCAAGTATTTTAGAAAAATTCCAAAAATTCACCCCAACCATTTTTAGATGTTTATAATTAAAAAATAAACTCCATTTTATGAAAATAATTATCTAAATATGAGAAATTTAATTTTTAATTAAAATCATAATTTACTTGAAAATTTTAAAATTTAAAATTAAAACTGCTTTTCTAACACTTTGAAAAACTAATTAAGGTCTCTTAAAATTATCTTATAATCATAAGTAATTAAAATAATTATTTATGAATACATTTTATGAAAATAATATTTTTAAATTTTTTTAAATTAATCATAAAATTGTAATTAAATATACATGACTTACAAAAATACCAACACTTAATTAATAATTTTTAAAATATTTACTTACTTGTACTATGATATATTTATATCATATTGTCACTTATAAGATGGATAAATTTTATTTATACTTTCATTAGTGAGGTTACTATTCAATTGGATGTTTTACTATTCGTAAGGGTCACATTACTATTACAAAGGTTAAGTTACTATTTCATCGGTATACATTCCTTAACTTTTAGAGATACATTTTATTTTACTCATTATTCATTTATAAGGTTTTTATTGTGTTCTATATATGATCTTATATTATTATAATATAATACATAATTATAATAAAGAAATTTCATTGATAAAACATTGGGTCGTTACATTCTTCCCCCCTTAAGAAATTTCACCCTTGAAATTTCATTTTACATTATAAGATGAAAACAAGTGTGGGTGCATTTCCTTCATTGCTTCCTCTATTTCTAATGTTTTTTCTTCATACTTATGGTTTTTTTATAGTACTTTGACCAGGTTAGTAGACTTGTAACATAGAGATTTATCTCTATGATCCAAGATCTTCACTGGTTGCTCCTCGTAAGAAATATCATTCTCCAACTGTACCACCTATGAAGATAGTACATGTGATGGATCTGGTATGTACATCCTTAAGAGGGATTCATAGAAGACATCATGTACTTTAGACATTTTAGGTGGAAGTTTTAGTTAATAGGACACAACTCCAACACGATCAAGAATCTCAAAGGGGGCGATGTACCTAGGACTTAGCTTTCCTTTCTTCCCAAATCTCATGACCTTATTACATGGAGATATATGGAGGAATACCATGTCTCCAACTTTAAACTCATGGACTCATCGACGATTGTCTGTATAGCTCTTTTGGAAAATTTGGGCTGCCTTGATGTACTACTGAATGGTTTTAACCTTCTCCACCATTTCTTTGGCCATTTTGGGTCCTAATAGTTTACGCTCACCAAAGTCATCCTAGCACACTATTGTTCTGCATCTTTTACCATAAAGGTATTCATAGGAATCCATTTGGATGCTTTAGTGAAAACTATTATTGTAAGAGAACTCAAATAGAGGTAGATGTTGGTCCCATCCTCCCTTTAAGTCCATAGAACATGCTCTCAACATGTCTTCTAGTGTCTGAATAGTTCACTCATATTTCCATCATTTTGATGATGATAATCTATACTGAAGTTCAGTTCAATTCTTAGAGTATGATGGAAACTTTTCCACAACTTCAAGGTGAATATCAGATCTCTATCGGATATAATAGATAGTGGTACTCCATGCAGCCTTAACACCTATTTGATATATATTCTTGCAAGTTGATCCAATGATAAGTCCTCCCAAATTGTGATAAAGTGATATGTATTAGTAATAATATCCACAATTACCCATATAGAATTTTTTCCTCTGGATGTCCTTGGAAGTCTCATGAAAAAGTACATGGTGATGTTCTCCCACTTCCATGTTGGTATGGGTAGTGGTTGCATCATCACCTTAGACTTTTTACTTTCATCCTTCACTTACTGACATACTAGGCACTTTTATGTATACTCAGAAATCTCCTTCTTCATATTGTCCCACCAATAATTCTCCTAGAGATCTTGATACATCTTTGTGCTCCCTAGGTGAATAGAGAAGGTTGAGTTATGTACATCATTCAGAAGCTCCTTCTTTATCTCTGTATTGGATGGTACACATAATCATGACCCAAATATTATGACTACATCCTTGTTAATCATAAACTCAAAGGATTTCTTATTTCTAATAGCTTACACCCTTTTCTGAATTTCAAAATTATTTCTTTGAGCACCCTTTATTTTCTCAGTAAGGGATGGTTGAGCAATCATTTGAGAAAGGATTGATGATGTTCCTCCCTTAATAATTCTCATGTCCATCCTCTGAAAATCTAAGAATATTTAATCCTTTTCAATTATCATCATTGATAAAGATGCAGGATCCTTTCTACTTAGTGCATATGCCACCTTATTTTCCTTACTAGGATGGTAGTGGATTGAGCAGTCATAATCTGTGATGAGATCTAACCATATTCATTGGATCATATTAATCTATTTCTATATGAATATATATTTTAGACTCTTTTGATTATTATATATCTCACACTTCTCCCCATAGAGATAATGTTGTCAGATTTTTAACATAAAGATCACAGTCGCCAACTCCAGATCATGCGTGGGATAGTTTTTCTCATGTATTTTCATATACCTTGAGGCGTAGGCTATCACTTTATCATTTTAAATCATCAAAAATTCTAATCCCTTATTTAAAGCATCACTGTACACCACAAAGAGTTCTCCACTTGTCAGGAGTATGAGTATTGGTGCAGTGATAATCCTTTTTTGATCTCATTAAAGCTTTCCTCACATTCTTGAGTCTGGATGAACTTCACTCCCTTCCATTTTAGCTTGGTGATTAGGTTTGAAAATCATGAGAAGTTCTTCACAAATCATTGATAATACCTAGATAGACCCAGAAAGCTATAGATCTCCATTACAGATGTTGGCATGGGCCACTCTTAAATTGCCTTTATCATGGAAGGGTCCATAGATATTCCTTTTCTAGTGATAACATCCCCAAGAATGATACTTCCTCCATACATAAATCACATTTACTATACTTTTCATAAATTTTATCCCTTCGTAAATTCATTATCACAGTATTAAAATGATCCTCATGTTCCTCCTTGCTCTTGGAGTATATTAGAATATCCTCGATAAAGACTACCACAAATTTTTCGAGGTAATATCCAAAGACTCTATTCATTAAATACATGAATATTTTTGGAGAATTAGTGAGTTCTAAGGGCATCACTATGAACTTATAATGTCCATACCTTGTTTGAAAGGAATTTTTTGGAATATCTTCCTTCCTAACCTTTAATTGGTGATATTCCCAACTGAAGGTCCACCTTAGAGAAATAACTGACCCCACATAGCTAATCAAAAAATTAATATATCTAAGGCATGGGATACTTGTTCTTTATTGTTATTTTATTGAGATCGTGATAATTAATGCATATGCATATTGATCCATCATTATTCTTAACAAAGAGGACTGGTGCACACCATGGTGAAACACTCAGGTGTATAAAACCCTTCTCTAGATTCTCCTGTAACCACCTCTTCAACTCTCCAACTCAACTGTGGCCATTCTATAATGTGTCTTTGATATAGGTAGGGATACAAGAATAATTTCAATTAAGAAATCAACCTCTTAATCAGTAATAATACTAGAAAATTATTCAGGGAATACATCAGTGTAATCCCTCATGATGGGAATATCTTTGAGAAGTATCACATTATTTGTATCAATCATTTGATAAAGATATGCTTTCTCAAAAGGAAACATTATCCACACTTGATATGATGATTCTAAAGGAGATTCATCTTCCTCCTTACACTTTTACAGGATTGGAGGATACTCTGGGATGTGAAGATTGATCTCCCTTTCCTGATAGTTAATGTTCTCTTTGTATAAAAATAGCCAATCCATGCCCAAAATAAATTCTAACTCTACCAGAGAAAGTATGAAAAGATTTTCTAGGAGGTTCAGTCCACAAACATTTACCGAGGAGGAATTATAAACCTTGGATGTAATAATTTCCCCATTCTCTTTTCTTATAGATAACTCAACCTCCAAATTTTGAGGTAGTGTTTAAATAGATCTACCAGACTTGAAAGATATAAAATAATGCGTAGAACCAAAATAAAATAGTAAGTTCACTATTCTTGAATGAATAACTAGCATACCTATCACCACATCATTATCTGGCTCCACCTCAGCAGTAGTGATAGCATAGTCCCTTCCTTGTTTCCTTGGAGTTTATTGTTGATTTCCTCTGAAAACCCTTGGCTTAGGGAAATTATTCTCATAACGACCATGTTACTTGAAGTTTTAATACTACACTATAGGCTTAGTTTTTATATGAACCTTCCTTTATTCTTCCATGTTAGTGGGATTATTCATATCCCTTCATCGGTTCTTATCCAGATGTCCCATTCTTCTATATTTGAAGCAATTCTCGGTTCCCTTTAGACAGTTCCCAGGATGCTTTTTCCCACAATTTTTACATGTGGGATATTTTATATTCTTTCCATCATGGGATTTATTTGTCAAACCACCTATATTAGACTCCATTTTCTGTTTTTTGTCACCAGTCCCATGAGACTATGAAGATTCTCTGATCTCTATTTCAACCTTTAGGGCAGAAAAAACAATCTCCTCATAATTTTCAAAGTATAGAATCACTAAAAATTTTCATAGACTTGTCATTAGTTCACTAAAGAAGGGATCCACCTTTCTTTTGGTGTTTATGACAAAGCAGGAGGCGTATCTTTCAATCCTTGTGAAGTTTTCTTCATACGCCTCGATAGACTCATCTTCCTTATGCATAAGTCTGAGGAATTATCTTTTTATCTTGAGACAAAGGTTTTAGGGAAAATATTTATTGAAAATCATTTTCTTGAATTCATATCAATCCATGGAATCAATTTCCTCCTGGGACTTCATATTCTTGATCAATTTTCACCACTAATCGGTTTCCCCATCAAAACAATAGACTGCTAGTATGAATTTCTATTCTTCTTAGCACTAGAGGATAGAGAATATATTTTTAATGGAGTTAATTCACTATTCCTTGAGGAGGGGATAGGAATATTCACTAAACAGCATAGGCCTTTTCTACAAGAAGGGTTCAATGGAAACTTGCTCTTTACTTGGAGGAGGAGGGATCTCTACATGATTCAAGTTTTTATTCATAACTTGAGCTAGTTGAGAAAGTATTGTCATAAAGTTTTGAGCACCCATTCCCATCATATCAGGCATATCATTAGGGAAATCATCACATTTACTATCACATTGATTGTTGGAAAATGTTCTTCTATTTCCATCCATTAACTAAGAAAAATAATGTACAATTAGAGGGCTTGAATACTTAGATAATAAGCATAAAAAGGAAACTTTAAACAAAAAATGATAAAATCTTAAAGGAAAAGTATATCCTAACTCTTGATTCCTTAGGTTTCAATCTAGGTTACCCATGATTTATTTCCTCGTATTTATTCTTATGGGATTATTATTTTTTAGTTTCCTTAATAATTTTTTGTACTAAGATGATGAATTTACCAAAGCATATCCCTCAGGAATGCCAAACCAAGAGTATATTAAGGCATGTTCTTGTGCACTAGTTCTCATTAAAGTATAGCATAAAGTAGTGTTTTTGGGTTTTACCCCTAGATACATATGTGCCAGAGCCACACTCACTTGTTCATATCCAGAAAGGGATTCATTTTCTTAATAAACCACTTACTCTATACTTACCAAAATTTATGGAAGTTTTCTTATACTTAGTCTCATACCTAAGGTTCTTACTAAAGTGCTTTATTACTAATCTTCAAAAATAACTAGACCATCCTCTAATACCAACTATAGAGACCCTATCCTTTTACATATATCATTACATGATTTTAAGTATAAAAAAGCATCATATTATAATCCAAGGATCATAAAGTCTAGTGTCTTGGAAGACTAGGTACATAAAATTGCAAACATAAGACTAAATAAAACATTACTTTATTTAATATTCATGAAGATATTATAACTTCCATTTTTCTCATACATCTTCATAGGATAACCTGAGGGTAGCATGAATAAAGGGATGAGCTAAAAATCCCAGTAAGGGGATAAACATAAGAATAAATCTTTATCACCTAGGTTAGAAGGAATGAAATAATGATATAAAAAGGCATGGAATATATGGATTCATAAAATATAAACATGGGATCATATAAACATGGATTCATAGTAATTTGTAAGAAACATAAAACATGACTATAGCATGAATCAAGGATCATTTCATATAGAGTTTCACAAGTCAAGATTAACCACCAAGACCGTTGCACATGGTAGCATGAGTCAAGGCTAATCGCTAAGACCATTGCATATAACGTCTCATGAGACTCAACTTTACCAAATGAACTGGAGTGATATTTGGGCGCACCCATCATAACATGTTCATGAATATTCTTTCCACATATATAATCATACATAATCAATCATATATAAACATAAGAGTTACCCATGATAAGAATTGGGTATCATAATCATGTCATAAAGCATAAAAATGGGAGTATCATAAAAATGTTCATGAAGGAAATAAATTAGATCATGAATGGAAAATCATAGGGTATAATAGGCATATATCATGAAAATTGATGCCAACTTGAAGTAATAACATGTAAAAAATAGTACTTAAGAAACTTAAAAATTAAAACATTTTAGTGCGGTTAAAGGAAAATATAAAAGGTCATTTAAAACATAAAAGGGAATAATATTTTATATAAAACCATAAAAGAACCAAGAAGATTTTTATAATAAAAAATTGGTTTTATAAAATTAATGGTGTATTAAAAAAATATCATATAGTGTACTTGAAAATGGGTAAGAATTCAGAAAGTTCCCTTAAAATGGGCTTTCTTATCAGGAATAATTGAGGAGGGAATCATTAAAAAACATTTATATCCCCAAAATATAATGATGAATGGATCATGATACATGATTTTGTATCATATACATAGCATTTAGAAGATGTGCATAAAAATAATATATAACTTCATTTGGGTTGTTTCGACCCGAGGTGGGCGTTTGGGGGGGGACAAAATGGTCTGATGGGTGAAAAGAATTTGTCTATTATTATATACTTTAATGTCGCCATTTTTGTTTTGAAATGATCCACATCATTATCCTTTAGGGGTAATTGGATTGACCCCATGGGTATTGGGTAGTTTTTCTCTTTTTCATTATAAAGGAGGTGCCACAGCCAAATGGTCCCAGCGGGCGATTGCAGGGGGTTAAGTATTTGTGCAATCGGTCCTCTTAGGATATGATTTTCTCATATGGTCTCCAATGGGTTTATTCATGGAGCCATAAACACCCAACGGCCTTGGTATCCATGATTCATGGACCTGCTTTCCAAAGACAGGTGCTCGTTAGATGACGATTTGGCCAACAACACTTAATGACTCCATTGGTTGAGAGGATGGGAGGTCGGGCTCATCACACCCTTTTGGGGGAAATTATTTCCTATTATGGGACTCCCTTATAGATTTAAGTCGTGTTAATATGTTTTTTAATCCTCACTTCATTCCCAAATATTGTATCCATGGGCTACCCCTGGGTTGTAGGATCATCATGGATATACATGGATTTGATTTTATGGAGGCAATACTGACTTAAGCCATGCAATGAGTCACTCTAGAGTTTATAATCATAGAGGAGATATGGAAGGTGGTTTGATGTTGGGTTCAGACCCATGAGATGGTATTCCTACATATCCTTGGGAGAGGAATCAGATCCCACGTAGTTTAGTTATCAGGACTTACACCTTGGAGGAATCCCTTTTGAATTTGGGGGAACATTTTATCGGGACTCACTTCTGAGGAGAACATCCCTTGATCTCGGGCCTTGGACAAGCATCCTACGTATCCCAAATATGATGGGAATCAGAGTTCTTGTAGTTCATTTAGCTTGGAGATAACACATTGGTGGAATCCTACGTATCCTGGTTGGAATAGGAATCCTACGTATCCTGGTTGGAATAGGAATCAGAGTTCTCGTTGTTCATTTATAGGTTTTTCCAATGTCATATCATCACAGACCTCTAAACCCACATGAGTCATGATCGGTCTGAGAAACAAGAGGATTTGAAATATTTAACAAGGGCACAGATTCTCCTCTCTACTGATGGAAAATGAGGACGATGACGGTGGAAGAGGTTGTGGCTACAATCCCAACAGGAGAGAGAAAGGGGAGATTTAAACATGAAACCCTTACCCATGTTGATATCCAGAATGGTCATATCTTGGTGATCTATCCATATGTTTCTTAATCCAAGGCGAAGAGGGTGAAGAGTGATACCTCTCGCAAAAGGATAGAGGAGTACCCTTGAGATTTCATATGGGGTATACTACAGTTTAAATTCATACAACTTGGACGATGGCATCATAGTTTAATTCTGTGTTATAGGGATGAGTTCCATACAGTTTAATGTCATGTGGATAGTACTATTTGCGGTCTTGTATATTAGGGTCATACGAAGAGGATCACTTGTTATAGAAACCATGATTAACTAGACAAAAATCATGTTTGGATGTTTTGACGTGCCTCAAACATGAGAGGGGTGGAATGTGTAAACCATGATTATGGAGGATTTCATATCAGTAGAAATGATATGATTCATGGAAACCATTGAGGCTTATATAGATAGAAGAGGCCACTCCTGAGGATGAATTTTCCTCTGGTTGACAAGTCATATTTGTAAGAAACATATACAGAGCCACTGGGGCATTGTGTGTATAATCAAGAAGAGGTGTCTTTAGGACATTGACTATCCATTTATGATGGTTGGGGATGTTTATGAAGATCTAGAATCACTCAGTATACTTCAGTTTAAATTTATATAGATTAAACGATGGCATCACAGTTTAATGTCGTGTTTCATGGACTAATACCATACAGTTTAATGTCATGTGGTTAGGATGATAACTCATAGTTTAAGGTCATAGATTTTGGACTATTTTTTATTAAATCCATGATTATATGGTGGATAATTGGGCTGGGATGTTCTGAAATTCCTTTAACATGAGAGGTAAGGAAAGTGTAAACCATGACTTTAGATATTCTTGAATTAGGATAATGATAAGGGGAATGGAAGCCATTAGGCATACTAAAATAGGAAAAGCCTCTCTTGAGGACTAATTTTCCTTTGGTTGATCAGTCATCTTTGTAGGAAACATATGCAGAGCCACTGGGGCATGATGTGCATAGTCAAGAAAAGGTGTATGCATGACACTAACTGTCCATTTCCTATGGGCATGGAAGTTTATGAAGATTCGGAATCACCTGGGACACAGAGTTTGATAGATAGAAAGGATGTGTCTAGGAATTTAAGAAACATTCAGGCTACGATTTGTCTATGGATTTCTGGGTCAAATTGGAATAGGAGGTATGTGATAGGGTTTTATGGAGGTGTGTGAGGAATGTCTCTTCTCATGGTATTTAAGGGACAAATGTTTGAGTGGCATAAGGGAACAATAGAAAATGTCGTTGACCTGACCCAAAAAGTTCACGATGCGACCCTCCATTTTTCATGGGGGGCAGTGATGGTAGAAAAGGGACTGGCCCAGATAGATGGGATCACAACCCAGCACTGATCCCGATTAGGGGTGTGAGGGTGCATCCCCTGCGGTATGGATCAGTGGTTGTAAATGTTTTTTCGCATAGGGTTGTCCGCGTAAGAGCTAGCCGCATAGGAGCATCTATATAGGAGATAGTTGCGAACTTTCTATCTACGAAGGATGTTGTTTGTGAAGGAGATGGCCATGTAGGATGGTATGTGGACTGTTTTTGTAATAAGATATTCTATGAAACATTGTCTAGATAAGAGCTGGTTATGAACTATTTTCCATAAAGGGGTGTCTGCGTACTGCATTCCGTATAGGGAATCTGCATACTCTCTTCCGCATACGGAGTCAGCGAACTGTGTTGCCCGCATAGTAGCATCCACAAATAATTTTTATTATATTTTTATTTTTTTTCTTGTTTGTTGTGGAGTTTCTTCCAAATATGATTCGTGGGGAGGAATTCCATGAATTTCTTTCTATATATGGTTCACAAGATGGATTCTAATAACTACTTCAGGAGCGGGATGGAGTATCGTGAACAACTTCAAGTGAGAGAGAAATTTATCCCGCACCCTCTATGTTCTTCATCCCTTTTTCTTCTATCCAAGTGCTCTTCTCTGTTCAAAATATCTTTCTCCTCCTCTTCAACCTGTCCCTTTTCAGTTCCCCTAGTGTTCCTTTTATAGAGTATCATGGAAGATATGTCTGGGATTCATGCGGCACCTTTTTCAAAATCCCATGGAAGAAATCTGGCCCACAGATAACTCGGCCAACTATGATTTATAGATATTAAATTCATAGGGCACCACCAACTACTCCTCATCCATGAACTACTCGGTTCATGGGATGGTATTTGGTGCATACTTCCATCGGATTTTCTCCAGAGAAAACAGTTCACACCGGCTTTGGTTAGCGGGAAGAAATTCACTACGAACAGCTTTGTTCACTGGTCAATGCCTCATGGTCCAGTGTGTCCTACCCCATCCGCATACCAGTGGTTTGTAGTTTATTCCCTCCACAAATCTTTCTCAGTAATCGGTATATGGACGAATCCCTTTGAATAATTTGACCTCTTCAAGTTTCTTCTCAAATTTTCAATCCAACATGTATTTCTTTGCTTCTCCCAACTTGTGGGAGTATTTTCCTTCCCTTTTCTGAATTTTCATGACCCTAAAAATCCCCCCCCCCATCAGAATAGGATCCAATCATAATGAAGAGGATGTTATTTCATTATAGAATCAGTCCCGACTTGAATGGTAAGATAGTGGTCTAATTTTTTCTTGAGTCAAGGGACACAATGAGCATAGTTTAACTATTTCTTGAGTCACGTGGATAACTCTCATGAACTTTTTTTTCTTTTTCATTATTGCCCTAATTTTTTCCTAAGAATGTTTGGTACGGGCTTAGCAGGTATAACTTGACTTTTTCTTAGGGTTCCCTTTGTGGGTTTTCAACCTAACAAGATTTATTTCTATTTTGAATATTTTATTGCTCAATATTTTTGGATAAACCATACATAGTATAGGTTTAATGAGATGGTACTCGACTTTTATCAAGGGGTTCCCTTAGAGGGTTTTCACTCTGGCGAGTATTGTGTCTTTTTCATTGGAATTTTATAGTCTTTCTGATCAGTCTTATTACTGATGTTTTAGGTCGAACATCTTTGACCAAAATTAATAAGGTAGGGTCCCCAATTTGGGATTCATCAGTCAGGAATATCCTAATAACTCTCAGACATGAATGAGGTATTTTTATTGACACTGAATTTATGATTTTTGGAGGTATATGGGGATTGGGATCCATTTTAGGCATAAAAAGTAGGAAAGGACTCTCCTAAGGACTAATTTTCCTTTGGCTAATGGTTGTTTTTTAGGTGACATATGTAGATCCACTGGGGCATGATGTGCATAGTAAAATAAATGTGTCTGTAGGACACTATCCATCCATTTCTGATGGCCTGGGATATTTATAACACTTTGGATTTGTTTTGAGGTTGGGGAGCATAGTGGGTGGTCTATCCGAGGGATGATGTCTGAAATTATTAGGGACATTTGTATCAGATTTGAATAGAAAAATCCTCCCATGTGAATTTCACTTATGTAAGGGAGAGCTGGTGAATGGTATAGTTTAATGTCATACTACCAGGACACTTGAAACTTATTGTGGGAGATCATTTTAATCTGACCAAAAGAGAGTAAATGATTCATTAGTTCAACTAGAAATGTTTTTCATCTTTGGGAATTTGAAAGTGGAATATTATGTAGACCATAATCCGATCAGTTTCTAAATCTGAGGAGTGATATGGGACATAAATGTCATTCGGGCATATAGAAACTATAAGGGAATCTCCTGAGGATGAATTTATCTTTGGTTGATGGTTGTTTTGTAGGTGACATATGTAGAGCCATCGGGGCATGATGTGCATAGTCAAATAAAGGTGTTCGCAGGACACTGGCCTTCCATCTCTGATGGCCATGAAGGATTATGGGGATTGGGACCTTTCTGGGTATGGTGTATGGATTATTAAAGGGGGTGCACCTAAACATGATAGGGTTTATTTCTTCAGTTTAACTTTACCGAGAAAACTGGAAATAAGTGGGGGAATTTTGTTTTTCATACGTGGATCAACTTTGCACATATTGATGGGACATATTTATTTTGTACAATCCTTGAGAGACCGAAGGTGAATTGGGCTAGGATGTTCTAATATATTCATGATGTGTGTAGAAAATAGAATGTAAACCATGACTTTGAGCGTTATTGAATCAGGAGGGATGTCATAGGTCTTGGGAGCTGTTAGGTGTACCGATGTAGGAGATGACTCTCCTGAGGATGATTTTTCCTTTGACTAATGATTGTTTTGTAGGAAATATATGCAGGGCTACCAAGGCATGATGTGCATAGTCAAACAAAGGTTTCCACAGGACCCTAGCCTTCCATATTCGATGGTTATAGAGGGTTATGTGGATCCAAGATTACTCAAAGCACAGAGTTTGATGTGTGGTAGGAGTGTATCCAGATATATTAGAGACTTCTAGACTGTGATTTTCATATGGGATCAAGTAATCCCCTACATAGATATGGATCATATGTAGGGTGAGGCATATGTTCTATATTTGGATTAACCTGCAGTTTAACATCGTACAACTAGGACCTGGGGTTCCTTATGAGGAAGGTAACTATAACATGAATTTTATAGTCGTGCTTCAAGGACTAAAACCCTGGACTGATTTTCCATGACGTCATGGTGGATCTCCTACTGAGGTCCCTAAGATCACGTTATCTATGCTCGGTGTGAGAAACAAGGGATTGCAAGGATTTCGGGTCACCACTTAAGAATGGCATAATAAATGTTAGGGATCATTTTACACTTAGACAAACATTGTGCAATTTAACATCATGCAGCAAAGAAAAATTACACATAATTTATCATCATGTGGGGTGGATTCAGGGTAATCCTATCATGAAATAAGGGAAATATGATTACCCTTAAGCAGCCCTGTAAATAGGACTTGTCAGGGGATTCTCTTATTTGATATAATTCATGCACAGAGAAGGGTAAATTTCAATACTTTCTGTGGCTGAGACCGTATCATAGGATTTTGGTCCACCACACGTATTATCGGGGAGAAACCGAGTCACGTAGGATTCCCAATGAACATTCCTTGCAGAGTTCTATCCCATACGTAGGAAGGAAAGGCATTTTTTTAGGAGACCAAGCTAAGATAATAATCTAAGCATTTCCATTATGCAGTGCAGTTTAATGTCGTGCGGCTAGGACACTTCTGGCCTTGAAATTTAACGTCATGCGGTAAGGACGTTGGCAGAACAGTTTACTATCGTACTGTGGAGACAACTTGTCACAAAGACCATAAATAGTTTTAAGTTAATCGTGGTCGGGATATTCTGGTATTCCTTGGATATGAACAATGATCTAAGGTGTAAACCATAGTCTTGGGGGCCCTTGGATCACGAGGAATGTCATGGAGCTTAGAAGCCATTGGGTGTACGGAAATAGGAAAAGCCTCTCCCAAGGATGAATTTTCCTTTGGTTGATGGTTGTTTTATAGGAAACATATACAGAACCACCAAAGCATTATTTTTATAGTCAAAATCCATTGTGCATAGGGGTTGGAGCAGCACTGTAGCGCTACTGTAGCAGTCGAGATACTGTTGCAATGATGGCATTGTAGCGGCAGCAGGGGCACTGTAGTGGTGGCAGGGGCACTGTAGTAGCAGTGGGTACTGTGTGGTACTATAGTAGTGTGGGTATTGTAGCAGTACTATTCACATAATGGGCCTTAGGCCAAAAATTTGGGCCTAAGGGCTATGTAATGGGTTAAATTCCCACTGGGCCTTCGGGCTATGTAATGGGTCTCCCTCTACCCAGTTAAAGAGGTCTTTTCTTTTCTTTAATAGTAAAAATGAGGCTTCGACCCCAAACTTTTAAAAAAAACAAAGGTGTCCATGGGACATTTTCCTTCCATATATGATGGTTGTGAATGTTTATGGTGACCCAAGATTTCTCAGAGTATGGAGTCTAATGAATGGGAAAGATGTGTTTGGGAACATAATAAATATCCAAAATGTGATTATCTATGAACTACGGAAGATTCCATATAGATCTAACTCATATTTAGGGGGGAGCATGATCTTTTGACTCCTTCAGGGTGTTGGAATTCAAACTTGGAATTTCCTTTATCTCTTTTCACTTTGTTGTGTAGAAAATTGGGATCATGTACGAGGTCTCGTAACATTGAGAATCAGGCCACACATGATTCTTGAGGAACCTTACATTTTAATATCATGCGATTGGAACTTTCATGGATTACCCTATGCAAGTTTGAGCTACACACAAATGAAGGGGATTTTTTATTTTTATTTTTTTAAATGGAGGTTGGACCAGGATAGAGGATCTGGGTGTCACTACATATCCTGCAAGGGCAGGAATCAAGCCACGTGGAGTTCTGGAAAGGAATTCCCTACATAGGTCTAACCCATACGTAGGGAAAAGGGGAATTTTTTTATTGGTTGTTGGACCAAGATTTGGGTTCAATGTGTCACTACGTATCCTGCAAGGATAGAAATCAATCCACGTGTAGTTATGGACATATACTCCCTATAAAGGTTTGGTTAATGCATAAGGTGGGGGAAGGAATTTTAAATGATAGATGAACCATGATATGAGATTCGAGCATCACTACATATCCCACTAAGATAGGAATCAATTCGTATTTATTTCTAGAATATTCCATGTATTTTAACATCATATGGTAAGGAAAAAGGTAAATCGACATGAATTATAACCATATTGTGATTGGGCCCGAGACTTGGGATCTGGGCGTCACTATGCATCCCACTGATATTGGGATCAACCCATACATAGTTCTACAAATTCCCTCCCTCTATAGGTCCAGTCCATACATAGGGGGAATTTTTATCTAGTACTGATGGTTGGGCTAGGACAGATGGTCCCAGCGTCACTACGTATCCTGTAAGGGCAGGAAACAAGCCATACGTAGTTCTGAAATTTCCCTATAGAGGTCTGGTCCATATGTAGGGAAATGAGAGGACATTTTTTCTTTGATTGGTGGCTAGGATAGGATGTTAAATCTGGGCATCATTATGTATCCTGTAAGGGTAGAAATCAAGACATACATAGTTCTGTAAACAATATGCTCCCTGTATCGATCTGACTCAGGCATAAGGGTAGTGGCATTTCAGTTTCATTCTCTATGGGTGTCAGTTCTATCATATTCCTCTATGATTTGTTTACTCAAGGGAACCCTTACCAGCTATCCTAATCTCACTTGATTTATACTCAATTTGAGAAACAATGAGTGATAAGGATTTCCCTCATAGTATGGGGTGATAGAGGATATAACAAGGGAATTTTGTTTCATGTGATGGTTGGGAAAAGATCGAGAGTTGAGGCATCTCTATGTATCCCACTGATGAATGGGAATCAATACACACATAGTTATATAATTCTCTTCTTGTGTTGGTTTAACCTTTTCACAAAAAGGGGAGGTTATATCTATATTTTCCTCCCATGAACTTGACTTATACGCGACAGATTGTTAGTTGGAACACAATACCTACCATGCAGTTTAACGTCTTTCGGTTAGGAAGAAGATGTTATGCGGTTTTACGTCCTATATCTAGGACATTTTATGTCATTGATCAGTTTAACGTATTGCAGCTAAGACGTATATATCGTCGTTACACAAATTATTTATTTAGAAACCCTACATTGGTGGGAGCTTTGATGAGTTTTCCATCTATTAATATCAAGGCATATGCTCCATTGGAGTAGACCTTATGTATGGAATATGGTCCCTCCCATTTTGGCTCAAGCTTTTGGGGTTTCTTCCTAAGTATTATCGGGGTTCTGAGGACCAACACCATCTCTCCTTCAAGGAAATATTGAAGGTGAGCCTTTTTGTTGAAGGCTTATACGTTCCGATTTTGATAGATTTCCAAATGGTACTTTTCTCATCCATTCACTCCAACTCATCAAACCATTTTTGGTATTTCTCATCCACAGACAGTTGATCAAAAATAGTAATGTGGAGTAATGGAACTTGAACTTCGATGGGAAAACCACCTCTGTCCCATATTATAGTGAGTACGGGGTCGTCTGGGTGGCAGTGCAGTTCGTGGTTTGGTAAGCCCATAAAGCATGGAGGATCTTTTCTGGCCCTGATTTCTTGTCCTTGTCTACCATCTTCTAGAGTATGTTGGAAAGAATCTTGTTAAAAGCCTCTATCTACCTATTGGCTGCTACATGATAGCAGGATAAACGGTTGGATTTGATTCCATACTCCTAATATAACCTGTCCAACTTAGCAGAGCAGAAGTTGGTGCCATTGTATATCAGTATATTATGAGGGACACCAAATCTAGAAATTATGTTGGCTTTCATAAAGCTAAAAAAATTAGAACTCTTTAAGGGGTATGGCTTTAGCCCATTTGGAGAAGATGTCGGTTTCTGTGAGAATGAACTTGAATTGTCTGGATGTGGCAGGAGGATATGGTCCCATGAAATTTATCCCCCATGAAGAAAATGGCTATGAGTACTTACCTGTGTGAAATGGTTCTGAGGGTTGATGAATGAAATTGGCATTAACATGGTAGGGATGGAACTTATTGGAGAATGTGGCACAATCTTGTATCATAGTGGGCCAATAGTATCCAAGACTTAGAATTTAATGGGAGATCTTGGCTTTTGATTGGTGTGTTCCACAATTTTTAGTGTGTACTTATTTCATGACAGCGGTAGTCTCTTGTCCATCAATGCACTTGATAAAGACTCTGTCATGGCCTCATTTGTAGAGAACCTTTTCTTGGTTTGTGCCATTTTACAAAACAAAATTGATTGCCCGCATCTATATCTATTATCTTCAATTCCTATTTGGTAGGAGTTCCCCCTTCTGAAGGTAATTTGAAATGGGAGTCATCCAACCAGTGGTGTGATCGTAAGGCTTAGGAACAGGGCTAATCTCATTGATTTCTTTCTTATTGTTCTGAATGAACAGTAAGACCATCCGAAAGTGGGAAATTATGATGACATCTCAGTCTAAATTATCTAGGGTTGTGGTTGCATTTTTCAATGCATTGGCTTGAGTATTTTGTGACTATGGGATGTAATTCAGTGTTGGTTATGATTATAATTCTTCCATCAGCTCTCAAACATGGTTCATTAAAGGTACTTGTACTTCTTTCTTAATGGCATAGTCATCATTGACCTGCTTGATAACTAGCTCTGAATCACCTTTTATCTTCAAGTGTTTAGTTCGTGTATGAAGTGCCAGCTCCAGGCCTTCAATGAGGGCCTGCTATTCTGCTTCATTATTTGTTCACCCCTCTAAAATCAAGGAGTAAGGCAAGATGGTATTTTCTGGATATATGAGTATAACTCCCAGCCCCACTTTTTTGAGATTGGGGTCCTCCATCATTTTCCCTATCAGGCTTCTGGAGGCACCGTCGAAGTAAATTTCCCATGTTTGGGGGCCTTCTTGGGAGGATAACACTTCTTCATCATGAAGTTCAATATCCAATGGGGTCATTTCTTATGAGGGGTGATCCACCAAGAAATCTAATAATGTATGGCCTTTGATGGATTTATGGGGGATGTACCGTATGTAAAACTATTGTAGGATGACTTTCCACTATGATAGGCATCCAGTTAGCATAGGACAGCTAAGTATATACTTTAGTGGGTTGTAGCGGGAGACCAGATGGACCTCGTGGCACTGCAAGTAATGCTTGAGTTTCTGAATTGAAAATATTAGGGCTATGTAGTTATTTTTTATTCTTAAATATCAAGTCTCAACATTAATCATTGTTTGGCTGAGGTGATAGAGACTATTCTCACTGTCAGTATCATTCTTTTGTGTGAGGAAAGTGCCTAAAGACCATTCCAATGTGGTTACATACAAGATGAGTGGTCTTCCCTCAACCAGATGCATCAGCATCGGTGGGCTTAGGATATACCTTTTAATATTTTTTAATGCTTCTTAACAATCATTATCCCACTGGTATGTGACCCCTTTATTCATCAACCTGGTGAAAGGCAAACAATTAACTACAAGGTTGGCTATAAAGCGTCGAATATAGGTCAGGTTATCCTAGAGACCCCTCAACTTAGTGAGGTTTCGAGGTGGATACATTCCAAGTATGGATTTTTTCTTCTCAAGGTTGACTTCAATGTCACGATGGCATACGATAAAGCTGAAGAATTTCTTGTAGGTAACGTCAAAAGAAAATTTTAGTGGATTAATCTTTAAACTATGTTGTCACGGTTTATTAAAGACAATTTCAAGATCAGTCGGGTGGTTTGAGTGTTATTGTGATTTAACCACTAGGTTTTTGATGTAGCACTCGATAAATTTTCCTAGGAAGGGCTTGAAAATTCAATGCATAGTGCACTGATATGTAGCACCGATATTTTTTAGACCAAAGGGATTCACCTTATAACATAATACTCCCTGGGGGGATAAAAGTAGTGGCCTCTTCATCTTCTCGGGTCATTCAGATTTGGTTTTATCCATAATATTTATCCATAAAAGAGAGGGCCTCATATTCGGCAGTCGCATTGATCAACAATTATGTGATCGGGACTAGGAAATCATCTTTCAGGCAGTGCCGATTGAGGTCCATGAAGTCAATGAAGAATCTAATTTGTCCATTCTTATTTTTGACAGGGACTATGTTTTCCATCTATATTGGATATTGAACTTACCAAATGAAGTTAGCTTTGATTATTTTTTCAACTTTGGCCTCTATTTTGGCAGCATGTGTTGGGTGGGTCCTTCTAGCAGCCTGCTTGTAACCACGATGGTCTTTCGACAGACCTAGGTGATGAGTGGAAACCTCAAGATTGAAGCCTGGAATTTATGTGTAGTTATAGGTAAAAACATCTTGATTCTTCTTTAGTAATGAGGTATATTCCTCCTTCTCCTTAAAAGGAATAGCCGCACTAATTAGAGTGGGTCGCGAGTCATCTTCGATGCCCAGGTTTATCTTCTTAAGTTCATCGATCATAGTGGAGATGCCTTCTTTGAATACAGGAGGGACATCTTTGAGATATTCTTCTTCGTATTCTTCATCATCCTCTTCATCATCTTCTTCCTATTCTAATAGAGAGAGGATTCTTGAGATGAACTCTCTAGAGTTGGGAGAGTAATCACAACTCTGATTAATGGAAACTAAAACAGCTCTTTTTTTCCCAGTTGACTATGGGGAACTCTCTAAAGAGGATGGAATGGGGGTGGAGGAGTTTCCTCGCTTTCCTTTAGTGACAGGACATCATATTCTGTCTTAGTGAGTAATAAAGGAACTTTCTAGGGCCCCAAGGATTGGTTGGGAGCATTTTTGTTTGATCTCTCACCATCATCATGGGGGTTAGCACGCTTTTCAGTGTTCTTAGACTTGGTGGCCATAACAAAAATCATGCAGATGGCTGAGTATGCAGATGAGCTTGAACTTTTGAACTCAACCTAATTTATGGGTAATACATACTCTTCCCCCAAGATTTTTTATGGGATCGGTAGGAGCCATTTCAAATTTTTTTGGGGCAGTGGTCCAACCAACATCGTCGGCCAAAGACTGCTTCTCTTTCGGTTCATAGAACCCTGCATTGATGTAATGAAATTCACAGGATTTGAATTGGGATTTATCGGCATGCAATGTCCTATTTTTCCCATTAGCATAATATTTGATGCAATGATGGTATGATAAGGGAATCTCAGCATGCTGATGCAGCCAGGGCCTCCCCAATAGGAAGTTGAAGGTTGTACTTTATCACTCTAACAGAAACTCAGAATCAGACATGAGGTCACTAAGGCAAGTTTCAAGCTTGGTTCGTCCCAGCGGCTTCTGCTCACTTTTTTTATATCCCATCAGAGTTGTGGTGCAGGGTTTCAGACTATCCTCATCATAGCTCAACCGATGAAGTGTCCACAGTGGAATGAGGTTAACTCCATAGCCATTGTTGGTAAAAATTTTCCAATCATCAATGTAATTTATCTTTCTAGACATATATAAGGGTTTGATGTGTCCCTGCATGATTGTGTCTTCATCCTGATCTGTGAAGGAGATGATGGTGTGGCATTCTTTGGGATTGGTCTCTGCCTGATAGACTTTAGTAGCTTCTACTTGGCCTCAAATTCCTAGGGACTTAGTAAGGCTTCAATGAGTGCCTCCCTAAGGTCTGCTGACAAACTTAAGGCATCCAGTATTGATAGATTTACCAGTAATAAGGATAGATGCTTCAGAATATCATATTTATGATCTATAGGCTGATGCTTTTCAGCTTTGGGGTGCTCTTTTATGGGAACCTTAGGGGATTGATATTTGGACGTAGATGGTGCAGCCTCTATGACAGGAGCTGATGGTGCTGTTGTGATTTTTGAGTTTGGCAAAACTAGTCTGCCTGTACGCTTTGGGCGATTAGAAATTTGTTCTTCCTTCAATGGATACTCTAAGATTATTGGGCTTGGATTTATTCTAGTAGGGGCATAGAAACATTTTGGTACCTATTGTGTCTATTGGAGGTTCCTCCTATGAGTTTCCTCAACATTAACAGTTTGAGTTAAGGTGTAGTCGAGAATTTGACTCCTTCCATGATCATGCCTTCCTAGAAACCCTTGGCCTCTGCAGCCTCTTCCCTTGGATATCCAATTGGACATGAGTAATTTGAGTTCATGTCCATAGTATCCATCATATAAGGGTTCCATCAAGTGAATGACATTAATGGAGCTGAAGATCAGTTCTTGATCTGACAATATTTATGTCTACCTGTCTTATTCTAATGGTGTCATTTGGTGGGGCAGTCATGTTGTCCCATTTGGAGGGACGATACTCATTGCCCCATTTGGTGGGGTGGTGCCCGTGCTTTCAAGTATGTTGGCATGAAGTCTGAAAGTGTCAAGACCAGTTTTGGATTTGGTGCAGGCTCATCTTCTTGCTCTTGCTTTTTTCCTTTTTAGGCCTCATAGGATTATGGGACTGAGGATGATAGTTGTGTTACATCAGGAGTTATTGGATGCATAGTTGGTTGCTTCAATTCCTGGAGGATTCTGTGAGTTCGGTTGACTGTTTTATGATTCATCCAACTATAAAAAAAATTCTCCTTTTTTTTGGTGATTGTTTTCCACTCCTCTTCCTCTCTGGGGTCTAAGGTGGAGACATACGCCACTTGTGTTAGTGGTGAACCTAACTTGACTTGTCTATAATCCACCATATTTTATAGTAGATCCTTGAAGATGAATCACTCTTGGATGGTGTGTCCCAGTATCAGGTGGTAGGGACAATAATTTGGAAAATTATCGAGACCCAATTCATTGTATCTTTTTGTCTCTGGTAGCTAGAGAAAGTTACAGTTCATGGCAGCTACGAAGTAGCCACGGACTTGGTCATCTCGGAATGAGTAGTATTTATTTCTTAGTTTCTTGAACTAATTTCTTTTGTCACCCCTTAGATCATCTTGATGAGGTGGGGGTGGTTTTTAATGTCTAGGGGGTCCTACACGGTTTAGTGGAGGCCTAGAAACTGGAGCTGGTGTTGGGGGTGGGTTAAGCGTGACAGAAACTACTTCATCTTTCTTGTTCTTTTTTGGGGGATGATGGGGCCACTCAGGACTTGATATTGGTCCGCTACAATGAGTATTATATCATTTAGTTAATGGCAGAGAAATCTTGGAATCCACTTTTGTACTTCACTATGATGAGTGGTGTTTGCAATTCATCATGGAGATTATTGATGAACATATGAAGCATTTCATCCTAGGGGAGTGGCTGGTTCAGGAAGTAAGTCAAGCCTTTCCATCTAGCGATGAATTCTGAAACTCTTTCATTCTATTGCTTCATGTAGTTCATAAGATCACTGATTGTTATCTTAGGTGATATCAAAATGAACTGGAAGAGAAGTTTTCATTGGAGGTCCTCCCATCCCATGATTGAGTTAGATGGAAAACTAGTATACCACACAAAGGATGAACCCTGCAGAGTTCGCACGAAGCACCTGAGTTTTACTAATTCTTGTTTCATTGAGGTTCCCATCATGGGGTCACAATAAGATGCATAATGCATTAGATGTTGTTCAGGGTCTTCAGAATCATTGAACTCTAGGAATACATGGTTCCCAAAGTTCAGAAATGGTGGAATGTTGCTCACCCAATCAGGGTAAGGTTTTTATTCTGGTTGTATCAGAGTGAGCCACCCTTCCATAGCTTCTAGTCAAACTATCGATTGTTTGACAGTATTCAAGATCCATTGATTCATATCCTGCCAAACTTGAGCTTAGGTGGGTGCGGCAACGGGAAAAAATGAACATGTCGACACTACTGGAATTTTGGGAGGATACCCAACTGGGGGTATCCTTTGTGGGTTCACCTGGATGTATTATGGCTGTTTTCCCAGTGAATGGAAGTCTTGATGTCCTTCCGGGGTCATATTCAAGTAGACTGATGGTCCTAGTGCTAGATTGGATGGTCATTTGAGCTTAGTTTAATTTACTGGGATGAGTGCATGTGCCAGAGTCACCTCTTCTAGGAACACCTATTGATATTCCTCTTGAGTAACGCATCTGTCAAGATAGCTTCCTCGATGCAACTCGATATTGATTCACCTGAGCTCTTTCATTTCTTCCTCCTACTTGGAGAATCTTTCCTTGATCATGAGAGATAGATTCTCAAGGGGGAGGAGGATGTGGGTCATAGAATATTTGGGATTTATTCTTCTCTTTATTGGGGATTCACAAGGGAGGTAGTAATGGGTTTTCTGAGGGGGCACCCAAATTTAGGGAAGCTCTCTGATTCTAGGTATGCACACCATTAAGCTTAGTTTGGGCCGCCTTAGGGAGGGAACTATCTTCTCTTTAATCCTCTCCATTTATATCATTTCCTGTGATATCTCTGGGACTGACATTCACCACATTCACTGATGCATACCACATTAAGGGAGGTGTACCCAATGTCGAATGGTAGGATAGATTTTTGTGTCCTTTTTCAGACTTTCTCCTTACATTCTATGGTATTATTTAGATTTCTTAGTGAAGATAGACCTGAAGGGAGCCCTAATCTGACCTCACAATATTCCTTCGTCCTGGGGGGTATGAACCATGAGATAGGACTGAACGGGTGACCTCTTTATTCATTGTTATTCCCAGATGGGAGAAGATATATTTCCTCTATATGGGAATTTAAGGTAAAAATGCCCCTGCCCTATGGGATGGGGTTGTTTCTATTCTTCTGTTGATGCACTATGGAATAGATTTTTGGGTCTTACGGGAGCATTTTGAGTTAAAAATTCCCCTAGCCCTGTGGGCTGGGACTGTTCCTGTATTGAGAAGGTAGATGTCATTATTGCCACCTTCTTGATTTCACACACTCCCATGCAGGTGTGATCCGGGTATGGAACTAGGTTTGTACATGATTTATTTTCTTTCGAGGACATGATCACTGTGTGTTGGCTAGATTCCCTTAGGCGGTAAGCCTACTGAATGTTCTCGGTTTCCTAGATTAGAAGCTTCTCGATGGATTGATCTCATCGGGTCTGATGCTTTTGAGACTTACTCAAGGTCAGAACTTGTTGAGTGTTCCACCTTTCCTGAGTAGGGATTTTATTTTATTGATGCCTTTGGGTAATGACATTTCAAGTTTTCATTTCTGATGAGGTCTACTAGACATGATGTGGGGTGAAGTGTAGAGCTCCATGATCTCCCCATCCCTGAATATAAACTCCGAACGGGGCATCACCAATGAGGTGATGAAACTTTTGAAATGTGTGGAGGTAGTCTATTTCAAGGTATTTATTTTTACTTTCTGATCGTGGTCATTGTGTAGATGGGAGGGATTATAGGTTGATTAGATGGAGAAGCTCCCCTAATATGTTGACATGGTTTGCATACCCTTAATAGGTTAAGAAATTTTCTTTTATCTAGTGGATATTTGTCTAGATATTGAGGCAAATATTATGCATAAATTCCTCATAAAACTCCCTTGGTATGACAAAGTGAGAAGTGACAGTGGTCCAATACATCACTGGTATATCATCCTTAAATAGTTATCTTCTCACAAGCAATATATCATATTTTTGTTCTTTCGGGGACTCCTCTACTTGATATGCCCATCTTGACTGCTTCTTAATGATTTCATTCCAAGTAGAAGGGATGGTAAGAGTCTCATTGATATATGAGCGGTGCGGGGGTGGCTCGAAAGATGAGTGTGGCCTCGGACCGTCTTCTGGTTGATAAAGGATATCACTTGTTATAGACAGAGTGTGTGACATGTATGAATCCATATTTTTGAGTGACTTAGCATAGGAGGTCTCTCTCACATTTTTCTTGGAAAGGGTAGGAACTTCTTTCTAGTGTGAATTTTGATTGTGGTGAGGACCTTCACAATCAGTACTATAATGGAGAGAGATTCCATTTCAACTTGATGCCCGACCGCGGGGAATGTCCCTAAAATGTATACCCTAGGGAGGACCTTCAGGGCGGTCTGCAACGAGGGGAGGACCTTCTTGCTTCTTGATGTCATTGAGGGGAGGACCTTATCAATGAATACTATGATAGTGAGGACTACTATCACAGCTTGATATCTGGATGTAGGGAAAATTTATGTAGTTTACATCCTGGGGAAGGACTTTAGGACGTACTACAATGAGGGGAGTACCTTCTCATTGCTTGATATTTCTATAAGGAGGGCCTTCACAGTAACTATCATTGCAGGGAGGGCCTTCACAATGGTTGTTGTCATGGAAAGGAATACCATCATAACTTGATGTCTGACTATAGGGAGAAGCATATCTACAGCATATACCCTGGGGAGGACCATCAGGGTGGACGACAGCAAGGGGAGTACCTTCTTTCTATATGATCTTCTGGTCAAGGGGAGGGCTACCCTGACATGCATCATGAGATAGGCTCTTATGATCGATCATTCCTGGATCATGGAGTATGTCCCCGTGGGTGCTCTAGGGAAGACCTTCATAGCTTCCGGTAGCAACATTGTAGGGAGTTCCTTCGCAACTGATACTTCCACTTCCATAATTTGGTAATGGAGTGATAGGATTTTGGGCCTATATTGATATATTCTCGAGGGAATCAAGAACCCCAACTTCCAGTAGAGAAGAATCGTGTATATGCTCTTCATTTTCGAATTTCCTTTGGAGCATTTCATTTTTGGGCACTCTCTTGTGGGTAATTGGGGTATTCTATTGTTGGTAATGATCTTCATATACGGGTTCCCATTTTTTTTGTTCTCATGATGCTATCAGGATACATTGATGGACATCTTGATTTTTGGCAGGGATATCTATCTTCCCTATAGTGGCCACCACGTTGGACCGGTCTCCCCCAGTTGGAATGGGTATTTTTTCTTGATCTGGTTGTCATGTATCACAAGATATTATTATCGACCCTCTTGGACTAGAGAAGGGATGCATAACTACTCTGGAGTGACCAACCCATTTCGCAGGTAAGTCATTCTATTCGAGGAAACCAGGTCATGGGCATGGTTCTTTGCATTTTCCACTGATGAAATGATATCTTGACATGTCTATAGGATGTGGTATGGAATAAACATATGATCTTCCATAATTTTAAGGATGTGATGAGATACATATTTGTCTAGAATGGGTATGAAGGCTCATTCTGATGTCAGAGTAGGAGTTTGTGCCTGCTTCGATCCTCCATAGGTTGCAAGTGGATACTGGCAGTTCTCTTGTGCCAGGATAGAGGAATGAGTTTTCTGTCGGTTGTCTTTTCTGGTTGCCACCATATTTGACTGGTGGGATTCATATTTATGATCATGAATTTTATTCTGATCACTTGTCGTTGTATTTGTCTCACAATCTTTGTATTCATCCACAGAAATTTGACTCTACTCATATTTTTTTGTTGTCCTATTTGGATGGTGGGCTTGATACACATCAGCAAGTATTTAGCCTGCCTATAGTTGGTTACTATCCTATTTGGATGATGGGATTCTTGTGAGTCGGTAGATATTTTCATCTACCTATAATTCGATGCTCTGTCTGTGTGGTGGGATTGACGAGCACTGGAAGGAATCTTCATGTGCTCATATTGTGCTACCCTATTTCTGTGGTAGGTTTGAGTAGAGGAGGAAGAGTTGTATATATTCACATTGAATTCTTCCGCATTTTTATAACAGAGTTCCACCTTGGGAATTAGGGTGATGGAATTTTCCTGATTGTATGTTTTTTTCCCTTGGCAGGAAGACCAATGGGAACATTCCCTTTGGACTTCTGCAGGTTCCCTCAGCATAAGATCCTCTTCATAGTGAGGATACTTGGTCGCCTGGTGTTGGTGGAAACGCTCTCCAATAGGGGACTATGAGTAAGACCATTGTGCAGCTAGGATGAAGTCATCAGCATCGAATTTATCATCCTCCCTGAGATAAGGGAGGTACTTGTTGTCACGTTCTGGGGATAGGCTCCTGAAACTGTTCGAGATGACCATCAGGGCTGCCTTATGTTGGGGCACCAGTCATGGATGAGGAGGTGGTTGGTGGGATTTTGTAGATTGGAGGGCCTACCTTGCGACATCCACAGTGGGGAGAGTACCATTTTGGTGGTATTATCTAATCAATGTGTTGGATACCCAATGTTGAAGATGCTGGGTTGGTAAGGGGGTCTTTCTATTCATCGGGACCCTGGTCACCTGTGGGATCACTGAGGTGTGTGTCTGCATTGGTTGTCGATATTCCATTTGGATCGAAGTTTCCTCTATGGAAACCTGAAAATATATATATGACATATACAGACAACAAAACCCTATCAAAGTAGCATCTCTTAATCATATGCATATTTGATGATTCGGCTTGTCCCCATTCCTTTTTGTGAGGTGAAGGGGCTTGAGTGGGGTAAAAACTGCCACCATGGTTGAGGATTCACGTCGGGTTCACCATTTTTGTTTCGACCCGAGGTAAAGCGTGCATGCATTTGGGGGAAACAAAATGGTCCAACAAGAATCATCACTCATCTATTATTATAGATAGTTTCACGTTGGGTTCACCATTTTTGTTTCGACCCAAGGGAATGTGTTTATCCTTTAGGGAAAATTGTATTGACCCTATGGGGACTGGGTAGTTTATCCCTTCTACATTATAAAGGAGGTTCCACATCCAAATGGTCCTAAAGGATGATTGCAGGGGTTAAGTATTTGTGCAATCGGTCCTCTTAGGATATGATTTCCTCAGATGGTGTCTAACAGGTTTATTCATGGATCCAAAAACACCCAACGGACCTAGTATCTATGATTCATGGACCTACTTTCCAAATTCAGGTGCTCGTTGGATAACGATTTGGATGATGATACTTAAGGACTCCATTGGTCAAGAGGATGGGAGGTCGGGATTATCACACCCTTTAAGGGGGAATTATTGCCTATTCTGGGACTCTTTTATAGATTTAATTAATGTTCATATGTTTGTGAATCCTCATTCCATTCCCAAAGAGTGTATCCATGGGATACCCCTAGTTTGTAGGATCATCATGGATATAAATGGATTTGATACTACGGAGGCAATATTGACTTAATCTATACAATGAGGTGCTCTGAAATTTATCATTATCCAGGAGAGACGGAAGGTGGTTTGATGTTAGGGTTGGACCCATGAGATGGGATTCCTACATATCCTTGGGAGAGGAATTAGAGCCAACGTAGTTTGGTTATCAAGACTTACACCTAGGAGGAAGCCCTTTCGAATTTGGGGGAACATTTTATCGGGACTGACTTTTGAGGAGAACATCCCTTGAGGTTGGGCCTTGGACAAGCGTCCTACATATCCCAATTATGATGGGAATCAGAGTTATCGTAGTTCATTTATCTTGGGGATTACACCTAGGAGGAGGCCCATTTGTTGGGGGAATAATTTGGTGAACCTTTTAGAAGGGAACCCCTTTGATCTTGGGCCTCCAAGAAGGCATCCTATGTATCTTGGTTGGAACAGGAATCAGAGTTATCGTAGTTCATTTATGGGTTTTTTCAATGTCATATCATCACAGAACTCTAAGCCCACGTGATTCATGCTCGGTGTAAGAAACAAGAGGATTTGAAATATTTAACAAGGGCACATATTCTCCTCTCTGTTGATGGAAAAGGAGGACGATGATGGCAGAAGAGGTTGTGGCTACAAGCCTGATAGGAGAGAGAAAGGGGAGCTTTAAGCATGCAACCCTTACCCGTGTTGATATCTAGGATGTTCATATCTTGGTGATCTATCTAGACATGTCCCAAACTAAGGCAAAGAGGGTGAATAGTAATACCACTCAGAAAAGGCTAGGGGCTTACCTCATGAGGAGTTCCCTTGAGATGTCATATGGGGTATACTATAGTTTAAAGTCTTACACCTTGGATGATGGCATCACAGTTTAATGTCATGTTGTAGGGACGAGTTCTATATAGTTTAATGTCATGTGGATAGGAATATTTGGGGTCTTTCAGTTTAGGGTCATACGAAGAGGATCACTTGTTATATAAATCGTGATTAACAGGAGGAAAATCATGTTTGGATGTTCCAATGTGCCTCGAACATGAGAAGGGTTGAATGTGTAAACCATTATTATGGAGTATTTCATATTGGGAGAAATGATATGAGGCATGGAATCCATTAAGGTGTACAAATGTAGGATAGGCCTCTCCTAAGGATGAATTTTTTTTTTGGTTGACAGGTCGTCTTTGTAGGCAACATATGCAGAACCATCGGAACATTGTGTATATAATCAAGAAAATGTGTCTTCAGGACGCTAGCCATCCATTTCTAATGGTCGGGGATGTTTATGAGGATCTAAAGTTTCCCAGTATACTACAGTTTAAATTCATATGGCTTGGAAGATGGCATCACAGTTTAATATTGTGTTTCATGGACTAATACCATATAGTTTAACATCATGTGGTCGGGATGATAAATCATAGTTTAAGGTCATAGAGTTTGGACTATTTGTTATTGAATCCATGATTAGATGGTGGATAATTGAGATGGTATTTTCTAAAATGCCTTGAACATGAGAGGGAAGGAAAGTGTAAACCATGAATCTGGGGACTCTTGGATCAGGAGAAATGATGTGGGGCATGAAATCCATTAGGCGTATGAAAGTAGGAAAAGCCTCTCCTGAGGATGAATTTTTTTTTGGTTGATCGGCTGTCTTTGTAGGAAACATATGCAGAGTCGTTGGGGAATGATGTGTATAGTCAAGCGAAGGTGTATATAGGAAAATGACTATCCATTTCCAATGGGCATGGAGGTTTATGAAGATCCGGAATTTCATAGGACATAGAGTTTGATATATGGAAAGGATGTGTCCGGGCATTTAAGAAACATTCAGGCAGCAATTTTCCATGGAGTTATGGGTCAACCTGGCATAGGAGGCAGGTGATAGGGTTTTCCAAAGGTGTAAAAGGAATGTATATTCTCTTGGTATTTAAGGTATAGATGTTTGGGTGGTATAAGGGCGCAATAGAAAATGTCATTGACCCGACCTGAAAAGTTTGTGGTGTGACCTTCCATTTTTCATGGGGGTCAGTGACGATAGCGAAGTGACCGGCCTAGAGGGCTGGGACCATAGCCTGGCATTGATCCCTAGTGGGGGTGAAAGGTCATAACCCCCATGGTATGGACCGGTGGGCGCGAATGGTTTTCCTCATAGGGTTGTCTGTGTAGGAGCTAGTCGCATAGGAGTGTCCACATAAGAGCTTGTTGCAAACTATATGTCTATGAAGGATGCTATTCGTGAAGGAACTAGCCGCGTAGGATGGTACATGGACTATTTTCAACATAGGAGCTTCCGCGAACCGTTTTCCAAATACAAGATGGCCGTGAACTATTTTTTGTAAAGGGGTGTCCGTGTAGTGCATTCCACATAGGGAATCTGAATACTATCTTCTGCATAGGGAATCTGTGAACTATGTTTCCTGCATAGGATCATCTGCAAACCATTTTTATTATATTTTTTATTATATTTTTTTGGTTTTCTATGTAGGTTCTTCTGAATATGGTTCACATGGAGGAATTCCATGAACATCTTTCTATATATGGTTCATGGGATGGAGTCCGCAAAATGATTTGGGTGCGAGATAGAGTCTCATGAACAACTTCAAGTGAGGGAGAAATTTCTCTTTCACCCTCTATGTTCTTTGTCCCTTTTTCACCCATAACATAGCTCTTCTCCGTTCAGAAGCTCTTTCTCCTCCTCTTCAACCCGTCCCTTTTCAGTTACCCTGGTGTTCCTTTTATAGAGTGGCGAGGAATCTATATATGTGATTCACACAGCACCTTTTGCAGAATCCCATGTAATAAATCTATCCTTTGGATGACTCGGTCAACTATGATTTATGGATATTCAATTCACAGGGCACCACTTACTACTCCTCTTCTGTGAACTACTCAGTTTGTGGGGATAGTATGTGGTGCATACTTCTGTTGGATTTTTTCCAGTGAAAACAGTTCGCGGCTACTTCAGTTCTCAAGAGAAAATTCACCGCGAATATCTTAATTTTCTAGACAATGCCTCATGTGCCATCATTTCGTAGGCCATCCGTGTACTGGTGGTTCACATTTTATGCCCTCCATGAACCTTTCCTGGTAATCGATACGCGGCCAGGCTGGATCCCTTTACAAAATTTGACTTCTTCAAGTTTCTTCTCAAATTTTCAATCCAACATGTATTTCTTTGCTTATCCCAACTTGAGGAAGTATTTTCCTTCCCTTTTCTGAATTTTTGGGACCCTACATGTGTAAAAAGAAAGATATAACAACCCGAATGAATAATGGAGGTTTGGGTAGAATCCCTTACCTTAAGTACGATTGTGTCCTTCACTTGATCTTAATGTCCTAGATAACGAAATTACATTTATTAATTAATATTTCCAGAACCTCTTATACATGTAATTGATTTATTATAACCTTATTAAGTTCATTCATGACCTTTTTTTTGGGTTATGAGGTTCAATTTCATTGTTTTGGGAGTATTTGTTTCCTTAGTTTTCATGATTGGTTTACTTATATACATGTAAGGATAAACATGTAAGGTTACAATGGTTGTAAGGAATTATAGTTATATGTTATTAGTGAACATCCAAAATATTACATGGTTATAAAATTTATTTGGTTATTTTGAGTGAAGATGAATCATTATATAAAACTTTAATGATATCTTTTTTGGTTAATTGGCGGTTTTTTATCACAATGAACACATTTTTCTTTATAAATTAATATCATGTGTACAAAAGATTCCAAAACCTTAAATTATACATAATACATATATTATATTCAGGTTCAACCATAAAAATGGTTTCATGACCAGAATTGAAGATGGTAAAAGAAATTGAAAACCTTTCATCCATGAATGTGATGAATTAACACATCTCGAATGGTGTTTTTATTTCTAGTATAAAAGGAGGGGAAAGGATAGATGGTGATGAATTATTCCATTATCATAACAAAATTCTAGTATATGTAATTCAATGGAGTTATCAAATTATTTTGATGAGTATAGGTGAGGATATAAATGAAAATAAAGGAACATGAAAAGAAAATAAAAGAAAAGAAAAGAAGAATTTACCTCTTTAATATATCTTCCTTGAGAGCCTCTTTAGGGGAGAGGTTTTTGTATTTTTATGAGAACAATGGCTCATGGATGTAGGAGAGGGGATTAGGGAGATATTTGAGAATAATTTGGAGTAGTCACAAGACTTTAGAGGTGTGAGGATAGGAGGTAAAGAGGGGTGGTATTTATAGTGGAGGAGAGAAGGGGTTTCCCGTTATTTTAATCATTAGTTTAATATTATTTCTCAATACTATGAATAGACTTGATTATTGTGACCAAAAATAGTAAATAGATCATATGAGTTCAAACCAATTCCCATTTACATAATCCATGACTCAATCATGATGCAAAAATTCATTTATTTAGCATTTATCATAAATTATCGTATTTTACTATTCACCAAAAATTCAAGTATTTTAGAAAAATTCCTAATGTTCACCCCAACCATTTTTATAATTTTAGAATTAAAAAATAAACTCCATTTTATGAAAATAATTTTCTAAATATGAGAAAATTAATTTTTAATTAAAATCATAATTTACTTGAAAAATAAAAAATTTAAAATTAAAACTACTTTTCTAACACTTTGAAAAAATAATTAAGGTCTCTTAAAATTATCTTATAATCATAAGTCATCAAAATACTTATTTATGAATACATTTTATGAAAATAATTTTTTAAAAAAATTATTAAATTAATCATAAAATTGTAATTAAATTTGCACGACTTACAAAAATACCAACATTTAATTACTAATTTCTAAAATATTTACTTACTTATACTATGATATATTTATATCATATTGTCACTTATAAGATGGATAAATTTTATTTATACTTCTATTAGTGAGTTTACTATTCAATTGGATGGTTTACTATTCATAAGGGTTGCATTATTATTCCAAAGGTCAAGTTACTATTTCATCGGTATACGCTCCTTAACTTCTAGAGATACATTTTATTTTACTCATTATTCATTTATAAGGTTTGTATTGTGTTCTATATGTGATCTTAAATGATTATACTATAAGCCATAATTATAATAAGGAAATTTCATTGATAAAACATTAGGTCGCTACATATTACTATCGAAGAAAACCAACGGCATACTCCAAAGGCCAAGAATCAGGCATATATCCCTGTTTTGGATTGGGATAACCAAGTGAGAATAGAACATGCCTTGAGATAGGCTCATATTCATGTCAATGAATTTTCCTAGCATATTCCAGCATATCATAAAATCCAGACACATATTCCTACTTCCACTGATGAACGACTACACCAGCATCATTATGAGAAAATACAGGAGGAGGCTCATATCCCTTCTCCCATTCTAGAGGTCCATCGACATATTATATCAAGGGATGTATATTCGGATGAGGCTCATATTCCTGTTCCAACCAGGTCTCACCAAGTGAGAGTAGCATGTGCCTCAGGTCAGGCTCATATTCATGCCAAGAAATACCAGGGACATATTCCAAAGGCTTGGGATTAGTCTCATATTCCCATCCTAACCGAGTCTCTCCAAGTGATAATGAAAAAGACCTCGGGACAGTATCACATTCCTATCAATAATGATGCATCTCATTGGCATATTCCAACAGCTTCTCAGCAATGGGATCATACTCCCACAACATCAGATGGTTATAAACAAGTTCCAAAAATTTCTATATAGCAGGCTCATATCCCTAAACAATTCCAAAAGGTAGGTCAGCATATTCTGACCATGATGCAGAACAAGACCTATATTCCTAACATGCACAATTTCAATGTCCTTGAGGTCATTTTAGAAACATTATCAATGCCCCAAGGGTCCGATAACTCTTAAACTGAAGTAGAATATGATCATTACCATGATATTCTTCATCATGGTAGTATGGAGATGGATCGCAAGGGCTCTACTCCTGATATCCACTATGGTCAACCTCCCCAAGGCGATATCTCCCACAGATAAGGAAATCCTCCCCTTTCCCAGACACCTTCATATAGAGAGGTTTTCAAAACTCATACACCTTCATATATAGAGTTGATTGAAACATTAGGGTCAACCGCATATGGTTCCCCATTAACTTCCATAGCACTCCACTCCAGTCACCAAGAAAACCTCATAAGCATCTTCTGTGGTATGACCCAATGGATGTGTGTAAGTTTGAAGAAGAGGAAGTCTATATTGACTTATGGATAGAGTTAGCTAGAAACAACCTCCTAATTATGTTCTGACCCCTCACTACTTCTGACTATGATGTCCCAGATGAGCTAGAAAAGGATTGTATTCCTTATCTATAATAAAATATGTGGGAAACTCATCAAAAAATGAAGGATACACTCCCCTATACATGATACAAGTATCACCTTCAGCTCATCAATTCGCTCTATTGTCATCTAGATATGGCCACCTTTTCCATAGCCCAGAACCCACGAGTGGAAGATCATGATAAACTCTTACACAATGTTTGTCACCACATTGCGACAACCCTCTGCCGACTGATTTCATGAGCATATCCAGATGTACATATCCGAGGATGGGTGAAATATGGAGCATTTCACTTCACTATGTACCTAGAATAGTTGAACCCTTCAGATATGGCGTCCTATAATTTCATATCCTCCAACGAAATCAGAGGACTGGGTAATTCACAAACCAGTTGGTCACTACAATAGAATGACCCTACTTCAAAAATGACTAGAAATCACGAACGAAGGGAGAGGATAGCTGTCAGACTTTGAATCGGGCCCCTCAAAGAAATGGTAATGCATTTTAGACATGGAGGTTGAAGTCAAGATCAACTAGATGAATTATAATGAAGAATTATTCCCATAATGGGCTGCCATCGCACCCAATTCTTACATGATCACAACTGCAATGCATCAAACAGGCCGTAGTATTAGCTTTTATAATAGTTGTTCAGGAGAAAACTCAACCCATTAGGTTGGGGAAATATCTACCATTGTCTCCACCTCTTATATCATCAATTCATGATATAATTAAATACCTATCACTGGTAACTACAAAAAAAAAACTAATCCACTAGGCTAGGGGAATTTATATCTCAATCACCATCACCAGGTTCATCATCCTTTAAGAGGGTCTTCAGGAAATCAATGGTGATTCCAGATCAACCTCATCTCGATGGGCTAGTTGAATTTATAGCTCAATGGTTGTCCTAAGAGTCATCAAATCCTTTATGGGAATCATTATATCCTTAAAAACAGGATCATTCCATACCAATTTCATCCCTGAATAACCCCCAGCCTATAGGGTTGAGGGAATTTTCATTATTATCATCATCACTATAGATAGAATTAGTCTTCTCAAGGTTGAGAGGTAAAATTCAATGATCGGTGTCTCATATTTTCCTCCCTCCACAAGAAAAACCTCTGATATTTAGGTCTCGTTCAGCAATCACAACTGGAAACTCCCTTAAGTTCATTTTTTATAGAATAAGACGAGAGGAGTGTATGGTGAAGGTGATCAGACCCCACTGGGGTCTCAAGAAAAAATGATCCAATATGGTCAGGGGTTTGAATAATGACTGTGATGAAGGCAGTATAGAAACATCATGTTATGTTGAGAGTAATGGGACAATAACCATTGCTCGATATTCCTCTGTTAATGTCGTCTCCATCAACATGATAGATATGGTGGATCAAGGTGTAAATATAGAAGGTCACAACATAGAAAAAATAAACTGATAGGAGAGTTATCTAGATGCACCAACTGAGGTTGTATGCACCCAAAACCAAAGAAGGCTCCAAAATCATTAACCTGCGAATATCAAGTTGCCACCTCTTCAGTGAAACACTACCAATGAAAAAGGGAAAGGTGTGGTTACATCCTAATCTCCACCCCCAGTGAATTGAGATTCCTTCTATAGAGGAATAGTTGTCACAATATGAGAGTGAAATACAAACTCTCTGACAACTAAACAAGAAGATACTCATGGGAAATATTCTTTTCAGATATCATATTCAAGTAGAGATGAATATAATCCCTCCCATAGCTAATATTCCAGAAAAAGTGGTATCTGAGCATCAAACTGGCTCCGAATTTAGGTAGTTGGTCTACATAAATGAGTAAGTTAAAAATGATTATGAATTACCTCCATTGTGGCAACAACCTCTCCCTCACCAAGGTGATCATTCAGTCTTAGGACGAATTGAGAATCAGTGGAAGATGAAAGCAGGGCCACCTCATCGAAACCCACTCGCTCCCTATAGATGGAAGACAGTTCAAAAGGCAGTGCCCCCAGAGGTTCTTAATTTCATTGAGTCCCTGAATACTCAAATGGAATCCATAGAAGGGTGACGTGCACCTATGCATCCTGAGAGGAATCCATATTCTGAATGGGTGGACAACACTTTTCCCTCACATAATTTCAGCAATCCTACATTCTCTACCTTTGACGTCACGGGCAAACCCAAACAACATCTCACACACTTTGTATCCCAATGTGGGCCGATGATGGGACCTCAAGATCAATAGGAGGTAAAAAGGATGATATGTTTTATACAGATGGTAAGACCTTCATCATCAGTTCCTTTATCAATTCATCTCCACGCTAAGGAAAATGACAATCGTCGACATGAAAAATTGAAAACAACGCAAAAATGAGAGGGTTTCTGATTTTATATCCAGATGGAAAGGTTTGACTTATTCTCTCATCATACCTCTCTCATAGGATAAAATATTTGAAATATTTCCCAAAAATATCTGGGATTAGTTACAGTCTGATCTCAATGAAGTATCCAGGTGGGTTCCGTGAGTTCTCAAAAACATACCAACGTTTGGAAGATATCATTCAAAGAACCTGGTCCAAATCTCGAATCATGACCTCAACACAAGGGAAAAGGCTAGGAAAATTATAATCTATAGTTATCACTCTCAAGCCAGTGTCATTGCTCATCCAATAACCTAGTCAGATCCCAAATGACCCAACACTTCCTGTTGAGCGGCAACAACCACAGAATCTCCCTTGTCTAGAAACAAAGAAAAATAAGGGTCATCCAAGATTTGAGGAATAGATGAACAAAGAATAATCCTTCCAAAATTAACAAGTCCCCAGTTATTTATTAGGATCCATGGACAATAACCTGTTCAAGATACCAAAACCCAGGAATCTTGATGAGGTCAACCTCACTGACTGTCCCAACTACTGCCCTTTCCATATAAGGTTGGATCATAATATTCAGGATTTCTTCATATTCAAAGAATTAATTCAATGCATGTTCAATTATGGATAGTTGGTTTTAGATAACTCCTTAGAGAAGGTGACCTACATCATCATTGCCTAGTCAGAAGAATAAGGTGATCGGCAGAAAGTTTTGGCCACACGTGAGCGGAAATTCTTGAAATGTATGAATCGAAAAACAGTTGACCGAGATCATGCCACCCTGAGAGAATAATTGTTTATACCCAAAATATCTTCACCAACGAATTAGGTGAAATCATATATGTCTCCCAAAAGTGGGTGTGACCACTGAAAGTAAGGAGAAACAGAAGATGAGGAGTCATATTCTGCTCCAATGTAAGCTTTGACTCTTGCATATTTCTTCCCTATGACATCTTAAGGATGGGAAATTCCCTATAAAATGGAACTACCATCATATGAAGATCTCATATTTGGTTTTTTCAATGTGATACACTTGGTAGACCCCTTATATGATGATTAATATGCCTCAAAATATGGGTTTCCCACACATAATTGGGGAACATGAGGCTGCATGTGCAGGAACAGAGGATACAGGGGACAATACAAGCATGATCAGACCCAATATTTTGGTCGCATCTTAATATAGGAAATATATTCTACTGAGACTCATGGGAAATCACTCTAGCAGGCTCAGAAGAGGCATGGAGGCATCTCATAACCCTACAATAGTCATCTTTGCCCAGTTTTCTTGCATGACCGCCTAGCGGGGGTTCGATTATCCGATCATCCTAGGAAATGGGGAAAGCCAGCACAACCCATTCCATTGGAATCAGATACCTCCATGACCTCTGCACAAGCATCGGGCTCATCCACCTCAAATTACTTGGCTCCTGAGCTACATATCAAATAGAAACCCCACATTGGGAAGCACTGACATCTGGCACATAAGTACGATATTCTAAAATAGCTGGCAGTTTCCCTAACCAAACTCTTAATCCTAAATGTGTTATTTCTTTTAAAAGAACTTTTAGAGGAACTCATTGAAGGCCTCAAGATCCCACAAGAGTTTGTGATAGAAGTTTCTGTAGCCAAGGATTATTGAGTGGATACCATGCCATCATAATGCCATTTCACAGTCTCATTCACTGACTAGGATTAGGAAGAGATCATTTAAGGGAACATCAGGACCCTATATGTTTCAATCAGACTTAATAATTTCTATGTCCAAATGGATCTAATTGATAATGGATTTGGGATCAACCTCGTCCTAGTTCGAACCCTCCGACATTTGGGATATAGCGAAGGGGATTTTCCTCCCATAGAGCTAACCATTCAAGGGTATGATAAGCATGAGCAAAGACATATTGATGAGATCAAACTCAATGATTAGTTTGGGGATATCTCATATGATGTTGATTTTATGTTTATCTAAAAAGACGTTGCATACAATTTCCTTCTTGTAAGTCCTTGACTCCATAGCCACTTGGCGGTACCTTCAACATTCCATCAATGTCTGAAATACCCCATCGATGGAAAGGTCTGCATACTATATGGTGACAGTTCCCCCTTCGAGACTTTCAGAGCCTTATATGATGAAGTATATTTATACAAAAGGGGAGGTAAACATCTAATTATGGATGATGATATATAGGTTTCACCCCCAGTAGCTTGGGGACCACCCCTAAAAATCCCTATAGTAGGCTCGATAGTGACTATATACTCCCCATAAATCTAATCGAGGTAATAAACCTGGTCCCAAAGGTCCACGCCCCTTTTATCCCCAGAGACAGTGTAAAATACAATTAGATCCTATATCTCTCTACAAAAACTCAAGTAGCAGAGGATGATAATGTCTCTTCTCACGGCCTCTCTCACCTCAACAGTGATAGAGATGCCCCCATATTGTCATCTCTATCTGAGAATTTCTCCATGGACTCAGAGGTTGAAGAAGATGAGGATGATCTCAGGAATTCCCCTCCTGCATTCGAGGAAGGTTTCTACGCTACCATTGATGAGCTCAGGAAGGTAGATATAGGAACATAAAAAGACCCATGGCCTACACTGATTAGTATCTCCATTCCCCTCAAAGAGAAAGTGATGTACATTATATTTCTGAAGTATCACTGATATGTGTTCACCTGGAACTATATAGAAATTCTCAAATTGAATCCATATGTTTCTATGAACCATCTCGGATTAACCGATGAGCATCAAGGCTTCAAGAAGGTAGCTAGGAGGATGTACCCCTATAATTCCAACAATGTAGAGGCAGAAGTTAACAAATTGATTAAAGATAACTTTTTATGAGAATTTAAATACCCAAGATGGAATGCCAAAATCATCCCTGTCAAGAAAAATAATGTGCATATTAGGGTATTCATCGATTTCAAATACATTAATCAATAATTCCCAAAGGATGAATTCCCATTGTCAATCACAGAACTCTTGGTCTATGCAACTACTGGATTCTAATCCCTTTCCTTTATGGATAGGTATTTAGGGTACAATCAAATAAAGATGACCCCTGAAGATGAGAAATTAAATTCCTTCAGAGTGCCTCAGGGGATCTTTTTCTATCAGGTCATTACCTTTGTCTTAAATAATGTTGGAACCACTTATCAATGCACCATGAATCATATCTTTAAGTAGTTCTTCGTAAAAATAGTTGAATATTATGTTGAAGACCTGGTAGTCAAATCCCAATAGTGATGTGATCACTTCATGGATCTTCAAATGATCTTTGATAAGCTATGACAGTGCAGTCTGAAGATGAATCCACTGAAATTTACCTTCAAGGTAACATCATGAAAGTTCCTTGGCTTTTTGGTACACCACCATATAATTGAGGTTGACCCAGATATGACTAATTATATTTTAGAAATTTCACCCCCTATAAATTTCAAATAACTGAGGGGGGTCAAAGGTAACATCACCTACATTCAGTGTTTCATAACCAACTTGGTCGGAAAATCTCTCCCCTTAACTAGGATAAATGAATAATGGGATCGTCTATCAATGGTATTATGACTTCTAGGAAGCCTTCAAAAGTCTCAAGCAGTATTTACTTTACCCCCCAGTTCTGATACATTTGGTGGAAGGGAGTCCACTCATCTTATGGATTCCATGGAATGCTCACTGGGCACCCTAATCACATAGAAAAACAATGCAGAGAGAAAAAAAAAGTCTCTACTACCTCATTTAAAAAATGATAGGTACTAAGACCCGATACTCTTATATCGATATTTATAGTGAAAAAGTTGAGGCATTACTTATAGCACCATGAAGTTCATCTGGTCTTTCATATTGATCTTCTCAAGTACATCCTTAGTTATCCTATGTTGACTATGTGCGTGGTCCGATAAATGGTTATTCTACAGTAATACAACATTTAATTCATATCACAAAATCTGGTGAAAAGTAAATCCCTTATTTATTTCCTCACATCACATCCTACCCTGGAGAATACACCAGTGGACATCAAGCTTCCAAATGAGGGGGTATTCTGCACTCATGAAACTCCATGAACATGGGAGATGTATTTTGATGGTGCATCTTGAAGCTCTATAGAAAAATGGATGGAAAACCCAAATCTCAATCAGGTTGGATTAGGGATTGTATTTATCTCTCAATACAAAGCAGTTTTTCTCTACTCTTTCTCACTATCTGAAGGTTGCATGAATAACGAGGCAGAATACCAAGACCTCATTGCTGGGTTAGAACTATCCCAATAGATGCAGATATCCTACCTGAATATAAAAGGGGATTCAGAACTAGTAATAAAGAAGATCAATTGTGAATATTCCATAAAAATGAAGAATTGACCCCTTTCACTGGCTATGTTAGGGGATTGATGGAAGAGATCCATTTTGATCCCATGTTGCATCATGTTCCCTGATCATAGAATGCTCGTGCTGACACATTGACTAATGGAACCATAGTCCTAGTCGACCCTGATTAGGAGGAAGCAATCTTCCATATCACACATCGAATAATGGACTCGATAATTTTTTTATGTGATATGGAAGAAATAAATCAGTTCAACACCACCCCATAGCATGATGAGAAGGTATCCACCCTTGGATATATGGATCCCATAATCATTTATCTCTAAAATGGAGTTCTCCTGACAGAACGAGTTGAAAGAGAACATATTTGGCGTCGTGTTTCAAAATTTACCCTACAGAGTGGTCCAAATGAACATAAGTTACTCTACAAGGATATATTTGATAGAATCCTCCTTAGATGTATAGTAAAAGAAGAGATTCTTACCATCATGAAAGAAGTCCATGCGGGATCCTACAACGCTCGTCTGTTTGGGACCAATCTCTACCCTCAAATTAGAAGGTTGGGATATTATTGTAAAATCGTGATACAAGACTATGTGGAAGTCACCAATAAATTTCATGAATTTCAGATCCATGTAAACTTCATCCATCAACCCCCTGAATTTCCACATAAAACAAAATATTCATGTATATTTTTTGTTTGGGGAATGGATGTCATGGGGCCATATCCCCTAGCCACATCTAAGTAGTTCAAGTACATCCTTAATTCTACCAACTTATTTTCCAAATGGTTAGAGTCAATACCCATCAAAGAATTAGGGATGAAGAATATCATTAACTTTATGAAGTCTCATATCATCTCCAGGTTTGAAGTCCCTCACATAATATTGATGGACAACGGCACCAACTTTTATTCTATGAAGTTAAAGAAGTTGTACTGGGAGTACAACATCGAGTCTAATCATTCATCTCGCTATCATGAAATGGAAAATGGATAGATATAGGCCTTTAATAAGACTCTGTAGAATATACTCTAGAATATGGTGAACAAGGATAAGAATTCATGGCCATAAAAACTCCTCCATTATTTATAGACCTATCATGCCACCATGTGTACTGCTACACAAGAAACACTATATTCATTGGTGTGTGAGACCGAGGCAATTTTACCCATAGAATTTCATCTTCCTTCACTCTGAATATCCATTTTCGGATAACTCTCAAATAATGATAAATTGTAAAAGCAATTGGATGAGTTTTAGTGGATCGATGATAATAGGTTGATTACATTGCATAACCTGGAGGTCCATCATAATTGTATCTCATGATCCTTTAATAATAAGGTTCACCTCTATTCATTCCTCCAAGGAGAATTGGTGTTTGTTCTCAAGACCCTAATGATATCGGGCAAGAAGCCTCCAAAGCTGAAACCTAAATTGGAAGGGCCTTACATCATACATAAGGTCTATCACAGTGGATATTACTCATTGTCAACAATATATGGGGAGTATGTCACATCCCCCATTAATGAAATATTTCTTAAGAAATACTTTGTATAGATTTCAACAATCATAAATACCTAGTAGTAAGAATTTAAATTGCATGGTATCCCACATCATGAACACATGAAGATAAATCATATGGAATCATCTGGGTTGTATGATGTCAAACTACACAAGTCCTTCCTAACCACATGACGTTAAACTATACAAGACTCATCCTGGAATAAAGACGCTAAATTTCACAACATATCTCATCCTCACTGCATGATGTTAAACTACATGGGAAGAACCATCTCACTAATGAATCACCACACACGAGCCAGATCTGTGTGAAGGAAGGATGAGATTCCCCCGTCCCTGTGTGATAATTATATCTACATAGGGAATCTCTTCATCCAAGAACTATGTGAAGATTGATTCCTTCCATAATAGGATATATAGTGACACTCGAACCTCCAATATTAGGGTCATCCATAACCTTCTTTTTCCTTCACGTCGAGTGATCCTCTTCATCACTGCATGATGTTAAACTACATGGTTGATGTCTTTACCACGTGACATTAAACTGCACATGCTTCTAGAACTAAGAATGGATCGATTCTCATTTTCAATGAGGTACATAGGGATGCCTCGATCCTATATCTTAGTCCAATCACCACATGATGCAAGATGCTCCTATCCTATCCTTAATTGCTTCTGCATGGTGAGAGGAACCCTTTTCATTCTTTTTTTCTCACACTAAGGATAGATCACATGATATAGTAATTTTGGTAAGGGATTACCCATACAAACAAGTAATAACAACTTGTGATGGGTTATTACAGTTTTGAATGCAATACCATAAAAGGAATATCATTATTCCTTATCATATGATGTTAAACTGCACATTTGATGTCCTTTGCATGACATAAAAATTCAAATTCATATGGACCTCGCTCGAGAGGACCATTATTGTTGGTGTTGGTCTCTTACCACACCCTCATTCAAGAACTATGTGTGATTTGATTCCTAACATCATAGGATACATAGTGGCACCCAGATTTTAAATCTCGAGTCCAGTCGCAACAAACATAAAAATGATCCCCTCTCTAGATATAGGATAGACTTACATAGGAAGTTCTTTCCATAAGAACTGCATATGGATTGATTCCTATCATTATAGGATATGTAGTGATGCCAAAATTTCTACCCTTGGGTCCAGCCACCATACCCCTTTTCACGTCAGGAATCCAACATCCTTGTCGTGTGATGTTAAACTACACGGTTTCTCAAGAACTATATGTGGCTTGATTCTTGTCATCATAGGATACGTAGTTATGCCTAGATCCCCAATTTTGGGCCTAGATACAACAATCAACGGAAACAATGTCAACCTTTATGTATAGGTCAGGCCTGCGTAGAGTGTTTCCCACTCAGGAACTACATGCAGCATGATTCCTATCATCACAGGGTATATAGTGATGCCCAAATCTCCAATCTAGTCCCAGCCACAACAATCGATAAAATAAATTAACCCCAAACTATATAGGATCTAAGTCATACAAGATCTATTTTCCTACACACAAGACAGACCTATGTACAGGTTTCTTGTTCACGCAATGTATCATGTACAATTTTTCACATCGGTTCCCATGTCCTTACCTCATGATACTGAATTATAAGTTATTCATCCTAGTTTCATGACATTAAAATTGCACAGCAAAAACTTTCTTTGTAACACCCCAAGTAAATAAAGAATATGAAATTTTTATATTTATCCCTATTTGTGAATAAAATGTTAATATTAATTTAAAGGTAACGCTATGCTCGATGGCTTACCCAATACGCAACAACGAGTTCCTTTGAAAGCTTACGTTGCACTCTAACAATAAAATAATTTTATTTTAAATGGTAGTTAACACCTAGAAGTTGTAATGACGGGAATGAACATAACTAACTACAAAATGATTATATATGTTTGTCAAATATTTTTACTTTTTATAATAAATGTTAGAGGATTAAAAATGAGAATGAATCCAATTTTAAGCGTAAATATTCTAATATTCTTTAAAAGGTCGATTAACAGCCTTTTGATGGAGAACCTCTTTTAAATCCACTTTTTGACAATTTTATATGTTATATTTGACAAAATAAAATTATTCTTTAAAATCGAGACATCAAAATTTACTGTGTGTAAATTTTTGGTATTTTTACGATAAAGTTCATTTTTAATGAATAAGTGAAAAATGTTGTATTTTTATTCAAAACCTCTTTTTAATATAATTTATTTATATGATTTGATCATCTTTTGAATTGGTTTTAAAGTGAAATTAGAATATATTTTTACCATTTAATCCAATGGTGGTCATTGGAATTAATTTCAATTTAAAATTGGACTTAAACTAGTGTCAATCTTTTAATAGATATTATTTCTTAAAAACACGCTATTTGTTTTGACAGCGGGAATTGGTTATTAAATTAATTAATGCAACTTATATGTTTTAAATTTTGTAAAATAGACATCATTTTTGAATTCGGAATATCAAATATAGCTTAGGGTGAATTTTTGGTATTTTTCTGAAAAACTTCAAATTTTGATGAATAATGAAACCACTAAGTGGTAGTTTAAAAACTGATTTTTCGTTTAAATGAAATTTTATCACCTCTGTGTTTTGAATTTCAAAAATCTTACATACATGGTTTCTATTAGGAAGTAAAATGTGGTTCAATGGGATTAAAATAATTTTTTAGTGAATAGTAACTTTTAAGTTTTTAATCGCGATTAGAGGTAATTAGTGTAATTTAAGGTAAAAATAATGTTTTAATAATATGAAATGACCTTGACACATGTCATACCCTTATTGAATGTGTCATGGCCGACCAAGAAAATATATGGGTTAACTTGGGGACCCCATGGAGCCACTTTGGTAGGAAAATGACATTAATAACTTTTTATTTAAAGTTAAAATTAAAATGTCACAAACATGTGTTGTTTTACTAAAACAATTTTTACATGGGGTTATACAAGTCATATTTTTGACTATAAATATTCATTATAAATATAAAAACATTTCCTACATAATGATATTTTTTTATAATTTTTATACATTAAATAAATTAAATTATTTATAACACCATGATGATGCAGTGATTACCTCATTATTTAACGATTTAAATAAAATGAAAAGATAATGTAAAATATAAGACCTAAACTTGTCAAAAACCTATTGGATGTGTATATTTAGAACTATTATCTCCTTATCCTCGAAATATATAATTTTGGGACCTTTAAAATCCGAAAATCATTTTATAATAATGTTACTTTTCAAGATTTTCCAAGAGTGCCCCTCCTCTCCTCTTATAAAAGACCCCCACCTCTACCACCTTACCCACACCTCTCAAGCCTTTGGCTCGGCCAACACCTGCCCATTTTGTCTCTCCACATCCCTCTATTACTTCTAGAAGCCTCACTTTGGGAAGAAGTCTTTCCAAGGAATCCTTTGAGCTCAAATCAAAAATAGTTACCTGATTTAAAGGTAGTGTCTTCTCTTGTGTTTTTATGTTTTATTTTGCTTCTCTAACCCCCTAAACTCTTTTTATTACTTTATTTTGTAACAACACTGGTATATTAAATATACTAGGATGTTTTTATTAGAATTATTAGAGCTAAACCTACACACACCTTCGTCTAATGGTTAAATAACATACTGTTTCTGTGGTTGGTGATTTTCTGCCTCACGAAACGATGATTGTTCAATATTCTTTTAACACCTTTAAAGGTGGAAATTATGATGTCACTGTATTTTATATATGATATATATGGTATTTATGTTTACTATATGCTTCTGTATTTTATATTTAAAGCATATCTTTATTCTTTTCATGTTGTGCAAATGCGATAATTTCATATGAGGAAGTGTGGACTACCGCCCCCTCAAGTGATGTGACTCGTTCATGCAATACATGGAATGTATAAAGAATGAAATTAATGAACATATGTGACCTATATAACATATATATTATACTGGAATTATAATATATATATATATCTCATTTATTTTTAATTCCATTAATATAACAAAAAAATGAAAGTAGCATTCATGTGTACGTACGGTCTACCGTCTCCATGAACAGTGCTTTTCATTTTTTATCTCCAAATGTTATGGAATAGTATAAAATGAATATGTACTGGATATATATGATATTTTAATCATTAATACTATTCTGGAAATGATTTACTTATAACTACATGGGCAATCATTTTCAAACAAGTTCATTTTTTTACTCATGTACCAAACATTGGCAAAAACGTCTGATATGAACTAACATTATTAAACAATTATTATAATATTACAATATGTGACATGAACTGAATAATAATATTTAAAGGATTTCATTAAGAAATTATAAATTGACCAAAGTTTATTATTCAGTAATATAAAGAAACGAACAGGACAAGTTGGACTTGAGGTAAGGGATCCTACCCCTCTCTTTCTTTTTAAGTACACTCTTTTATGTCATTCCTTTTAAGCTCATCTTTCTTATTATTAAGATGTTATTTTATATTAATATTATTGTACTTTTTTATGTTCATATTATGAGAGACCATATTTTCTCTCATCAATCCATTTTGGAAGTTTTGAGTGGCGCCGTTAGGCTGCCGAATTTTCATAAGAGATCCAACCTCTCTCTTTCTTTTTAAGTACTCTCCTTTATGTCACTTCTTTTAAGCTCCTATTTGTTATGTTGGGGGATGTTCTTTTATATTACTCTTTATGTAAATTTTATGTTAATATTATTAGAGACCCTATTTTATCTCATCAATCCATTTTTGGAAGTTTTAAGTGGCGTTGTTAGGCTATCGAGTTTTCATAAGGGATTTTTCATCTAACTTTTATTCCTGTGAGATTTATGCTACATTTTCCACCATTTCCTTTTAGTGTTATATGTACTGACCATTATTCTACTCTTTGTGTAATATACTTTCATTTATTATTATTTACATCAATGTTGTATTTTCCTTCTTTCATAGGGTGTATGTTTCGAAAGATACCCAAGTCAGTAAGGGAACCTTTCACCCTTCTCTTTTTAAAAGACTTATTTTGTTGGGTCTTTTAATTTACATATTTTAATGATGGGATATGTTCTTATATATCCTTATTGATGTAAATTTTATGTCCAAGTGATGAGATACCCTTTTTATCTCTCATCAACTCATTTTCTGAATTTTGAAGTGACGCCGTTAGGCTGTCAAATTTTTTGCAAGGGAACTTCTTAACCCAACTTTGATTCTTTGGGATAAACTTGTACTCCTTGAATATGTAGTTCTATGAATATGTGTGAATGACCTATGATTGTTTTACACTTAATATCCACTTATATTTGGTGTATTCGGTTTTCACACATAATTATGTAATTGATTTATCCTTAATCCAAGGATACCGTCTTTGTAAGGGACTTCGTCTCAATCTCCTTTCATTGAGGCATATATTGTTCTAATACAAGACTTTCTTTTATATGGTGTATAAACCCCTTTGAATTTTAATTTTATACAAAAGGAATCTTTTTCTACGAAGCGTTTTACAAAACGATAAAAAGGAATGTTTCTTTTAACGTACGTGATGACAACGACCTTTTCCGCCGCCGCGAGTATTATTTGGTCTTTGTCTTCCTCAACAAGCTGTAATTTTTTTAAAATGAAATAAATACCATATACTCTTTTATGTATTTTGGTATTGAAAATGGTTTTTATAATGGATTTGTTATGTCAATATATTTAAGTGGTATATTTTGATCAAAGTGTGGAAATGTTTTCTTTCCATTATATTTGTTTTATGTCTTATGATTTTATAATGGTACTTGGAAATTTGACGGTTGGTTACGTGATAAACCATATGACGAGTGGTGCCGTGAATACCAGGATGGGTGGTTACGTTATAACCTCCAATGCATTGGGTATGGAAGTCGTCTGTATGGCTATTCCATTAAGTGATATGTGTGGAAGTCGACCATATGGTTATTCCATTTATGTATGTTTATGTCCCAAGTTACCTTTATATGTTATGTGTTCTTTATATGGGTTTTATGGTAATCTTTTGGTTACAAAAGGGTAAGTAATGATATTTTATTCAATGAAGGGTATTTTCTGCTTCATAAAGGTGAAAAGTATTACTTTGATTAAGTATTCATGGTTTACTTGTTGTTTTGAAAAACTAACAGTTTTCCTTCTTTGTGTATCCCTTACTGAGCTTTTTATGCTCACCCCAAGTTTTTTTTGAAATTTTTTTCACAGTACTTAATTTGGAATAGGGTCAAGGATGGGAATAAGAAAACTTCATGCTATCTAAAACATGGAACTATGCAAGTTTCTTTTTAAGAGTTTTTATTTTATGGAAACTTAGTAGAAGTGTCTACTTTGTAATCTTTTGAGATGTAATAGTTATGTCCTAATTATCTAAAACTCTAAACCTGAAAAGATCCTCTATGTGAATTATTCATTTAATTCAATAATAAGTAATGTTTAAGGTCGGGTCCTTATAGTTGGTATCAAAAGTCGGTTTAGACAACTTTAGGGATTATGAGTTTTTGTTAGACACCTGGTTAGTCCCTATATCTATTATTTCAGTTAAATCCTTGTTTTATAACTTTTTTTCAGGTCAAGTAAAGTCAGTTATGAATGGAAGGAGGAGGATCTGAAACGACATTCCTATCTCTTCCTGATGACATGCTTGCAATAATTATTACAAAGTCATGTTCGGATGATTGTGAAACTTTTTTTAGCATAAAACTTACTTGCAAGCAGTTGTTTGAGATATCAAACACCTCCACTATACCTCGTTATCATTGTGGATCATGGGTTGTATTTAGACAAATACTATTTTCACAATATTCTCATTTTTCAAGAAAGGTAAATATTATCAAGGTATTTTCAAATATTTTACCTTATCACAAGAATTTGAAGCATATTATGATTTTAAAAATGGTGTTGAGGAAGGAGACCCTTGAGCAACCTATTTATATTTGCTTTTAAAATATAGTCTATCAGCACATACTTATGGTATTTTAAAAGGACCAATAATAGAAAGTTTCAACTCAAATTATGTCCGACTATTTTATAGAAATCATGTTTTATCAGATGTTTTGGAATTATATGTCATACATGATTATTTTCCAAAAATGTTTTTCTATGAACACTCATGTGACCCATGTTGTACAAGGTGTATTTGGATGGAGGAAGCAAATGATTTTGAAGGATCTCTAAATCATTGTTGTAATGCATGGGACTTCTACCTACGTGAACAAGATGATGATGAAACCGAGTGGACGCCATGATCAAGGTATGTTGTTATGCATTTTGGGAATCGTTTTATTTTATCTTATGGTGGTGAAATAAGACTTCAAGAATTAAGATGTTGAGATCGTAATGAATTTGGATGAAATTGAGTGGTATAAGGAAACTATTGAGGTTAAAATATGTTAGGGTTATTTTTGGAGTTTTATAAAAAGGAAAACACGCAGACCATGTGACAACCCGTCGCGTCGGACAAAGCTGCGGGAATCGAACCCACAACCAAAGTGCGACTGGTATTTATCGCCTACCACTGGACTACGTGAAGTCCCTGGTTAGTATGAATTATTCTTTTTAGTTAGATGATTTTATGAATTAAGAGTAATTTGATTTTGGGTTATCTATGGAAATTATTAACCTATCATGGAGGATATGTGATTAGGTTAATTACTTTTCAATATGAGACTTTTAGAGAAACTGATGTTATTTAGAGATAAGTGTTAATTTATACCTTGGAAGACTATGTGACTAAATCCTTCAAATATTTGGGTTTCAATCTTATTTTGGTTTACTTTGAAGAATTTTATGGAAAAATTTTTTATAAAATGGTCCTCGTTGAACTTTGGGTTTTGTTGGACAAATTTTGGAGATTAAGAATAGATTTTCTTTTTATAAAGGGTTATCCTTTTCTGGATTATATGATCTTGTTCTAACAATTTTGGTTTTGGTAAGGGTCTAAAGACATGGGAAATATGTAATTCTCTTTTTTTGATTAGGTGATTCTCTATAAGTTGATTATAGTACTCTTAATGTGAACAAGTCTTCCTAAATACTCATCGTTTGGGGAAAGTATGAGTTTGTGTAAGAAATCTAGTAAAAGTTGAAAGTCAACATGACAAGTAAGTATGTTTCCTTAAGATCAAAAATAAATTCCTCAATGAAAAGTAACTTAAAACAAAAATGTTGTCTATTAAATTTTCCTACTGGGGAATCGAATACCGTTTAACCTACCACAAGTTTGTGATTTTCTTGTGGTTAACTTTCTCCTAAACATGTTTTCTATCACTCTCCCTCAGAACATGACCCTTTGCTTTTTCTTCCATATCCATGTTTTCCTACATGGAATCCTAGTATGGGTTAACTCGGGTGACCTCTGTACTTCTCTTTATTTCTTTTAAAGTGATTGTTTTACTGACTCTTGTTCCGATGTGGGACTTTCAATGATGTTTTCGAGCCCAATTTTAAAATTGCGAGGACGCAGTTCCCAAAAGGGGGGAAGGATGTAACACCCCGGGTAAATAAAGAATATGAAATTTTTATATTTATCCCTATTTGTGAATAAAATGTTAATATTAATTTAAATGGAACATTATGCTTGATGGCTTACCCAATACAAAACAACGAGTTCCTTTGAAATCTTACGTTGCACTCTAATAATAAAATAATTTTATTTTAAATGGTAGTTAACACCTAGTTGTTGTAATGGTGAGAATGAAAAAAGCTAACTACAAAATGATTATATATGTTTGTCAAATATTTTTAATTTTTACAATAAATGTTAGAGGATTAAAAATGCGAATGAATCCAATTTTAAGCGTAAACATTCTAATATTCTTTAAAAGGTCGATTAACCTCCTTTTGATGGTGAACCTCTTTTAAATCCACTTTTTGACACTTTTATGTGTTATATTTGACAAAATAAAATTCTTCTTTAAAATTGGGACATCAAAATTTACTTTGTGTAAATTTTTGGTATTTTTACGATAAAATTCATTTTTAATGAATAAGTGAAAAATGTTGTATTTTTATTCAAAATCTCTTTTTAATCTAATTTATTTATATGATTAGATCATCTTTTGAATTGGTTTTAAAGTTCAATTAGAATATATTTTTACCATTTAATCCAATGGTGGTCATTGGAATTAATTTCAATTTAAAATTGGACTTAAACTAGTGTCAATCTTTTAATAGATATTGTTTCTTAAAAATACGCTATTTGTTTTGACAGCGGGAATTAATTATTAAATTAATTAATGCAACTTATATATTTTGAATTTTGTAAAATAGACAACATTTTTTAATTCGGAATATCAAATATAGCTTTGGGTGAATTTTTGGTATTTTTCTGAAAAACTTCAAATTTTGATGAATAGTGAAACCACTAAGTGGTAGTTTAAAAACTGATTTTTCATTTAAATGAAATTTTACCACCTCTGTGTTTTGAATTTCAAAAATCCGACATACATGGTTTCCTTTAGGAAGTAAAATGTGGTTAAATGGGATTAAAATAATTTTTTGGTGAATAGTAACTTTTAAGTTTTTAATCGCGATTAGAGGTAATTAGTGTAATTTAAGGTAAAAATAATGTTTTAATAATATGAAATGACATTGACACATGTCCTACCCTTATTAGATTTGTCATGGACGAACAAGAAAATCCATGGGTCAACTTGGGGACCCCATGGAGCCACTTTGGTAGGAAAATGACATTAATAACTTTTTATTTAAAGTTAAAATTAAAATGTCACAAACATGTGTTGTTTTACTAAAACACTTTTTACATGGGGTTATACAAGTCATATTTTTGACTATAAATATTCATTAAAAATATAAAAAGATTTCATACATCATGATATTTTTTTTATAATTTTTAGAAATTAAATAAATTAAATTATTTATGACACCATGATGATGCAGTGATTACCTCATTATTTAATGATTTAAATAAAATGAAAAGATAATGTAAAATCTAGGACCTAAACTTGTAAAAAACCTATTGGATGTGTGGATTTAGAACTATTATCACCTTATCCTCAAAATATATAATTGTGGGACCTTTAAAATCCGAAAATCATTTTATAATAATGTTACTTTTCAAGACTTTCCAAGAGTGTCCTTCCTCTCCTCTTATAAAAGGCCCTCACCTCTACCACCTTACCCACACCTCTCAAGACTTTGGATCAGCCAACCCCTGCCCATTTTGTCTCTCCAAATCCCTCTCTTACTCCTAGAAGCCTCACTTTGGGCAGAAGTATTTCCAAGGAAGCCTTTGAGCTCAAATCAAAAAGAGTTACCCGATTTAAAGGTAGTGTCTTCTCTTGTGTTCTTATGTTTTATTTTGCTTCTCAAACCCCCTAAACTCTTTTTATTCCTTTCTTTTGTAACAACACCAGTATCTTTAATATACTAGTATTTTTTTATGAGAATTATTAGAGCTACACCTATACACACCTTCATCTAATGGTTAAAGAACATACTGTTTCTGTGGTTGGTGATTTTCTGCCTCATGAAACGATGATTGTTCAATATTCTTTTAACACCTTTAAATGTGGCCATTATGATGTAAATGTATTTTATATATGAAATATATGGTATTTATGTTTACTATATTCTTCTATATTTTATATTTAAAACATACCTTTATTCTTTGCATGTTGTGCAAATGCGATAATTTCATATGAGGAAGTGTGGACTACCGCCCCCTCAAGTGATGTGACTCGTTCATGCAATACATGGAATGTATAAAGAATGAAATTAATGAAAATATGTGACCTATATAACATATATATTATACTGTAATTATAATATATATATATATATCTCTCTCATTTATTTTTAATTCCATTAATATGACAAAAAAAATGAAAGTAGCGTTCATGCGTACGTACGGCCTACCGTCTCCATGAACGGTGCTTTTAATTTTTTATCTACAAATGTTATGGAATAGTATAAAATGAATATTTACTGGATATATATGATATTTTAATCATTAATACTATTCTGGAAATGATTTACTTATAACTACATGGGCAATCATTTTCAAACAAATTCATTTTTTACTCATGTACCAAACATCGGAAAAAACGCCTGATATGAACTAACATTATAAAACAATTTTTATAACATTATAATATGTGATGTGAACTGAATAATAATCTTTAAAGTATTTCATTAAGAAATTATAAATTGACCAAAGTTTATTATTCAGGAATACAAAGAAATGAACAGGACAAGTCGGACTTGAGGTAAGGGATCTTACCCCTCTCTTTCTTTTTAAGTACACTCTTTTATGTCATTCCTTTTAAGCTCATATTTCTTATGATTGGGATGTTCTTTTATATTACTCTTACTGTACTTTTTTATGTTCATATGATGAGAGACCCTATTTTCTCTCATCAATCCATTTTGGAAGTTTTGAGTGGCGTTGTTAGGCTGCCGAATTTTCGTAAGAGATCCAACCTATCTCTTTCTTTTTAAGTACTCTCCTTTATGTCACTTATTTTAATATCCTATTTGTTATGTTGGGGGATGTTATTTTATATTCCTATTGCTTTACATTTTATGTTAATATGATGAGATACCCTATTTGATCACATCAATCAATTTTTGGAAGTTTTAAGTGGCGTCGTTAGGCTGCTGAGTTTTCGTAAGGGATTTTTCATCTCACTTTTATTCTCGTGAGATTTATGCTACATTTTCCACCATTTACTTTGAGTGGTATATGTACTTCCCATTATTCTACTCTTTTTGTGATATACTTTCGTTTATAAGTATTTACATCAATGTTTTATTGTCCTTCTTTCATGGGGTGTATGTTTCGAAAGATACCCAAGTCGGTAAGGGAACATTTCACCCTCCTCTTTTTAAAAGACTTCTTTTGTTGGGTCTTTTAATTTACATATTGTAATGTTGGGATATGTTCTTCTATATCCTTATTGATTTAAATTTTATGTCCAAGTGATGAGATACCCTTTTTATCTCTCATCAACTCATTTTCTGAATTTTGAAGTGACGTCGTTAGGCTGTCAAATTTTTTGCAAGGGAACTTCTTAACCCAACTTTGATTCTTTAGGATAAACTTGTACTCCTTGAATATGTCATTCTATGAATATGTGTGAATGACCTCTGGTTGTTTTACACTTAATATCCACTTATATTTGGTGTATTCGGTTGTCACACATAATTATGTAATTGATTTATCCTTAATCCAAGGATATCGTATTTGTAAGGGACTTCGTCTCAATCTCCTTTCATTGATGCATATATTGTTCTAATAAAAGAGTTTATTTTATACAGTGTATAAACCCCTTTGACTTTTAATTTTATACAAAAGTAATCTTTTTCTACGAAACATTTTACAAAATGACAAAAAGGAATTTTTCTTTTAACGTACGCGGTGACAACGACCTTTTCTGCCGCCGCGAGTATTATTTGGTCTTTGGCTTCCTCAAAAATCCATAATGTTTTTAAAATAAAATAAATACCATATACTCTTTTATGTATTTTGGTATTGAAAATGGTTTTTATAATGGATTTGTTATGTCAATATATTTAAGTGGTATATTGTGATCAATGTGTGGAAATGTTTTCTTTCCATTATATTTGTTTTATGTCTTATGATTTTATAATGGTACTTGGACATTTGACGGGTGGTTACATGATAAACCATATGACAGGTGGTGTCGTGAATACTAGGACGGGTGGTTACGTTATAACCTCCAATGCATTGGGTATGGAAGTCGGTCGTATGGCTATTCCATTAAGTGATATGTGTGGAAGTCAACCGTATGGTTATTCCATTTATGTATGTTTATGTCCCAAGTTACCTTTATATGTTATGTATTCTTTATATGGGTTTTATGGTAATATTTTGGTTAAAAAAGGGTAAGTAATGATCTTTTATTCAATGAAGAGTATTTTATGCTTCATAAAGGAGAAAATTATTACTTTTATTAAGTATTCATGGTTTACTTTTTGTTTTGAAAAACTAAAAGTTTTCCTTATTTGTGTATCTCTTACTGAGCTTTTTATACTCACCCCAAGTTTTTTTTTTGAAATGTTTTTTACAGGACTTAATGTGGAATAGGGTCAAGGATGGGAACAAGGAAACGTCATGCTATCTAAAACATGTAACTAGACAAGTTTCTTTTTAAGAGTTTTTATTTTATGGAAACTTAGTAGAAGTGTCTACTTTGTAATCTTTTGAGATGTAATAGTTATGTCCTAATTCTCTAAAACTCTAAACCTGAAAAGATCCTCTATGTGAATTATTCATTTAATTCAATAATAAGTAATGTTTAAGGTCGGGTCCTTATATTCTTACTTCATGATGATAAACTACACAACAAACGTCATTACCGCATTATGATAAATTGCACGGTAAATGTCCTTACCATATGACATTAAACTGTACAGATACAAAAACATCCCCACTACATGACAATAAATTTTTCAGGCCATCACCCATTTTTCATACTTTATCAAAGGACCATGAGAGACTTATCTTGGTTAGACAGAGTATAGGGTGTTTCCATCATATTTTAAGCACCTCAATCTATAAATCATACTTCATGTCTCGAGTTCCTTGGGTTTCCAAAAACCTTCCATGGCCCTGGGAAAATATACTTGGCTTCAAGGGACCCTTTTTTTACTATGCATGTATGCCTATGTCTCCTACATATGTGTCTATGGTTTTCAACCAAATGGATCACTCTGCAAAAAGGGACTTATGATACTTTTGATCCCTGACATCACTATGGAAGAAGTCAAACACCTCAGTGTGTTCTGAACTACTCCCAGTATGATTGTCCCATATCACTACTCAAGACCTGAGAATCTCGATTCATGATTTACAATATTTTCATCTCATATGCAGAAGGATTATGGGGTACTATTGACCCCAGGTATCCTAATTAGGCTCTTTTGTTTCATCCCCCATATTAGTTCCATGTGTGTCATGACCTTAAACTTCTTATACTTTGGTCAAAGTTGTACGAACTTATATTCTAGCCTATAATGGTCCAAATTTCAAGACCTTAAACTGCTAGAGAAAGAGACAAAAGACTCATCAGGTTGAAAACCTGTAAAGGGAGGCCATAGAAAAATTCAAGTCTTCGCTCACTAAAATTTTCATCTCCAGAGTTTAGGAAAAATTTAGGGTGCAAATAAATAAGGCATAAAGCTCATAGGGCCTACTCTGTAGCACTAGTAAAATCCAAGCTATGATCATGAACCCATTGTTTCAGTAAAAATTTAGAGTAATGATTTAAAACATCTCATCACCATAAGAATATGTTATCTAGGTGGTGGCACAACTTTTAGGATGCTCAAACCCTTATTTGATATTACATTTTCCACAAAACAAACTTCATTATTTGAGTGCCTCTGATCACTACAACCTTCCATGGTGCTTGGAAAGGATAACCAGCTTTAAAGGACCCTTTTCTTGACTATACATGTATGCCTATGTCTCCTTCATATGATCCTATGGTCATCAACCAAATTCATCACTCTACAAAAAGGTCCTTCTGATCCTTTTGAACCTTGAAATCATTGAAGCATAACTCATCACCTGGTTGTGTTTTGGGTCATTCCTAGTATTATTTTCCCATATCATCCCCATTACTTGAGCACTTTGGACCATGATTTAAAATCTCCGTACCAAACTACACAAGAAGATTTGACATCCTCAACGTTACGTCACTGTGTTTTATACCTTTTCTCAAAGCAGTAATGCGACACTCCATTATCGAACCTTAGAGGGCTCACACATCATGATTCAAAACCACAGGGTGTAGGTATCGAGTTTCCCAATCAAGAGATGAACTTCCCTAGGGTTCCAGAACCCTTCCTGGATAGATTTACTCCCATACCAAACCTCATCATCTAGATGTTTGAGTCTTCACAAATCTTTCATGGCCCTCAGAAAGGAGTGTAGATTATCTTTTCTTGACCATGTTACCAATGAATAAGGTCCTTGACCCACCAAATAAAGGCATATTCTCCTTACAAGAAAGGAGCTTCAATCCTTGTGAGCCTTGGAAACACTGCAGCGGAACCTGGCACCTCAAGGTGTTGCAGTTCATCCTCGACATGTCTGGTCGTCTCATTTTCACATACTCAAAATTTTGGTTTATGACTTATATCACCCATACTCAAACTATCTAGGTGGACATAGCATCTTGAGTATTTCATCCTCAACCAATATTACCTGTATAAAACATCCATGATCCTTGGAAAAGATTGGATACACCTCTATTTGGAAATGTTACTGATGCATAAGGGCTTTGACCTACCAACCGGAGGCATCTCCTCCTTGTAGGAAATGATCTCTAATCCTTATAAGCCTCAGCAACACCACAGAAGAACCCAATATCTTAGTATGTTTTGGGTCATTCCTGTCATGTATTCACCATATTCTATGATTATCAATCAGGTTCGAGATAAAAGACCCTAAACTACAATAATAGAAGGTATGAGCTAAAAGACCCTAAACTACAACAATAGAAGGTCTGAGCTAAAATACCCTAAACTACAGTGATAAAAGCTCCGAGCTAAAATAACCTGAACTACAGTGATAGAAGGTTTGAGATAAAATACCCTAAACTACACTGATAGAAGGGATAAGATAAAAGACCCTAAACTACAGTGATAGAAGGTCTGAGCTAAAATACCCTAAACTACAGTAATAAAAGGTTTGAGTTAAAAGACCCTAAACTGCAGCGATAGAAGGTCTGAGCTAAAAGACCCTAAAATACAGTAATAGAAGGTATGATCTAAAATACCCAAATCTATAGTGATAGAAGGTCCTAAATAAAGGATCCTAAACTACATTTATAGAATATCCGAGATAAAAGACCATAAAATACAGCGATAAAAGGTCTGAGCTAAAAGACTCTAAACTACATTGATAGAAGGTCAGAGCTAAAAGATCATAAACTACAGTGATAGAAGGTCTGAGCTAAAAGACCCTAAACTACGGTGATATAAGGTTTGAGCTAAAAGACCTTAAACTACAGTGATAGAATGTACAAGATAAAAGACCCTAAACTACAGTGATAGATGGTATGAGATAAAAGACCTTAAACTACAGTGATAGAAGGTCTGAGCTAAAAGATCCTAAACTACAGTGACATAAGTTCTGAGCTAAAAGACTCTAAACTATAATGATATAATGTCCAAGCTAAAATACATTAAACTACAGTAATATAAATTTCAGGCTAAAAGACAATAAAAATAACATAACAATGATTCCAAAATCCATTTGAACAAAAATAAGTAGTGTGTGTTAGATAGATTAAAATAAATTCTTATCAAAGGAAAGACATAAAATCCTAGAAGCATCATGCGCATTGCATGAATCATAAAGAGATTCAAAAAACACATATAGGATTCATGATTCACCAGACTCTTGAAGATCTCATGGGTCACATAAACCCACAAAGCATTACACAACCATATGAACCCTTGAAGACTCATGATCATGTGACCTTAACATGGTCATGTGAGTCGCATAACAATAAAAATATTGTTCAATCAAGCTAGTATATCCTATGAAACTATCAAGAAAATCATGCATCCCATGGAAAAATTTCAAGAAATTACTGAAGGAAAGTTCATAGTTGGTTCGAGTGGGTTCTTGGGAAAAGAAGACTTGTAGAAGAGTTATCAAAAAATGGGCTCGAGGTGAGGTCTCGCGATCAGATCTTGCGGGAAGGTCTTGCGATGAGGTTATGTGATGGGAGTAGGGCAAGAGATATGGGTAAATGAGTGGTCGGTGAATGAATCTCACTCTAATTGTCTATTTATAGGGCATCCCACAGAATACTAAACGTCACCTAGAAGACCAAGCACCACCCAAGACACTGATTGGAACAATACCAAAAGACTCAGGTGGGCATTTAATTTCCTCGAAACCAATCCCTTGTCCATATGGATGTTGCTCCTAAGGGGGGAATTTTTTGACTCCCACTAAATGAGCATCGACAAATTCACAAAGGAAGAAATATCTGAATATGGGTATTATCTTTCCCGTAAAACAAATGAAGAATAATGGGACAAAGACTCACGGATCACGTAATCCCCTAGGAGACATGTGATCGTGTGACCATCATAAGGTCACACGAAGGAGACATGCACAGATCATAGCCTATGAAAGATCCCACACAACCCCTTTGAAAAGTCCTTCTACCCTTAAAAAGGATCCCCAGACACTCGTTGATCATGTGGTGGCAGCCATATAAGCTCCACAGGGTCACATGGCTTGTCAACTAGTGGACGCCCGATGAACCATCCAAAAATCCTTTGAAAATAGGAGTAAAATATCCAAAAGGTGGGAGCCTCATGTGGTCGTAAAATTCACACGATGCATCACCAATGGGGAGAATGATTTTCCTTAAAACCATTCAAGAAACTCATGATATCCCCAGCCTTTGTAAACTAAACAAAGGGAATCAATAAAGGGAAAGCGGGGGGATCTTGTGGTCATAAAACATCATGAAACACGCTCCAGACGATTCACAAGGCACCGTAAGAGCACTGTTGACATGTTCACCTCATCTCGCAAAATCCAACTAGTGTGTTATCCTCATCATGCGAAGGGCCTTGGGTATGTCCAGGAAACCTTGTGATTCCCCTTTTGGATCTGTAAGGACAAACAAATAGAATTTTCCATGAAATGATCACGCATCTCCACAAAGCCCTTTGTTGGTCACGCGATGCATCACCAAGAGGTAGAGTGATTGTCCTCGACAACACTCATGAAACCTCGTGAGACCCCCAAGATTTGTAAAATAAACAAAATAAATAAAAGAGGGGATGATGGGAGCCTATCACGGTTGTAAAACTCTTACGACCTTCCAAGGATATCCACAACATGGTCTCACAAAACCCTTCAGTATAACGGACTGATTTCATGAAGGCCCCCTAACAAGTCATCCTTTTCTCATGAAAGGTTTCATAAAAGTCACCAGATATCATGTGAAGGATTTTCAATAGGCATACTAATCTCGTGAAAGCACCTGGACCTGTCAACCTGATAATATGAAAGTCACTTGACATGTTTGCATGATTCAACGAGACCTCATTAATCGGACATAATCCAATAAATGAGGAATTGACAGGATGGTCTTGCGGTTGTTGAAAGACATGTGACTCCCCCAGAGTGATTCACGGTGGAACCTCGTGAAGACGTGTGACACTGAGGCCCTCCACCGACTCCAACATGGATTCATGTGATATGCGTCGTGCAAATCAGAGAATAATTGGGATGTTGAGGCATATAAATCCCCTACCTCGAGCTGAAAAATGCACCACTACTCTCTGGAGATGAATGGTCTTTTTCTTGGAACCTCGCACCAGCATCAGAGCAGATTTCTCAAAGCAGTTAATCTTGCGATTGAGAAGTTTTCCATCATGTAAGATTCGGAGAACAACTGGAGAGATAATGCACCAAGCATAAATCACTTAACATGATCACTCATAGATCACATGAAGGACTTCCAGTATGACATGTGAAGAATATCCCACATATCTTCTAAATCATGTGATACTTAACAAAGGTAAAACTGAATAAATCTAAGGCATTTTCAATAAAAGGATGGAACTAAGACTAAGGAACGGGAGACTTAAGCAAAGGACATATGCGCTGGTCCTCATGCGCTTCACATGAACCACACAATACATGCTACAACACCAGGACATGTCGCCCAAATATTGCGATGTCCTTTGGCATACTATTTGGATCATGCGAAGTCCTTTGGACATGTCAAAGCAAGTCACATGGCACCCCTGGACATGCCACCCTGGCCTCACGGAGCCCTCCAGGCTCACCATCCAAGCCTTACGATGTCCTTCGGACATGTTTCCCGACTCATATGACGGTCCCAACACATGTTAGCCGAGTCACACAATTACACCCAGGCATGTCAACTAACTCTCGTGACGCCCTCCAGACATGCCCGAAGATCTCACGATTTACCCCAGATATATCAGCCTGGATTATGCGCCACCCTCCCAGACATGTCACACTAACTCTCGTGACATCCTCCAAGTGTGTCAGCCAGCTTTTTCGATGACACCAGGGCATGTTAGTCGAGTCATGTGATGCCCTTTAGGCATCACAATCTGGATCATGTGATGGCTTCAAGGATCAGTCGGTCGGGACTCGTAATGTCCTCCCGACAAGTTAGTTGTGATCATGCGATGACCCTCAAACATGTCGTCCAGGATATGCGACATCCCTTGGACAAGCCAAATGGACTATGTGATTGACTTTGGACATGTCCACAATATAACCAAATGTGTCCAGCCATCCTATGACATGTCAAGGAAGACAATCAAGGCATGTCAAGCATGTTAGAAAGGCAAGAAGGTCAGGTCAATTGGACATCCCAAGACTTGATAACCTTGTCAATCCTCAGTGAGTAAGCACTACAAGATAAAGTGTTTCTTAGTGGTTTTTTGGCATTAAACGATGGTTTAAACTGCCACTAAATGATGCAAGACGCTTTCTTAAAGCGTCACGTATTTGGTGTCAGGAATCATTTTGCAGTGCTTTTTTAAATGTCATAAGATATTTAGCGGTGGGTTTTTTTAATTTACGTAATTAATTTATTTATTATTAATTTACGTAATTAATTAATTTATTATTATTAATTTATGTAATTAATTATTTTATTATTATTTACTTACGTAATTAATTAATTAATTATTATTTATCATTTATTTATTACTTATTTATCCTACTATGCATACATATGTCAAGCATTTCATGCATACCATGCATAAATCTAACATATATATGCGTTGAGTAAGATTTGAACCCCTAACCTATTACTTATTTATTACTTATTTATCCTACCATGCATACATATGTCATGCATGTCATGCATAAATATGGAATATATATGCGCTGAGTGTGATTCAAACTCTTAACCTCTTGGATATTCTGCAAAGACTTTACCACTCTAGAGGCCTTTTCACGTGGTTAGAAAGCAGTATGTAGTATACTTATATATAAAGGTTGGGGTTGAAGCCTTAATTTATTATTTAAAGCAAATACCACTTTAAGACTGGGTAGAGGGAGACCCATTACATAGTCTGAAGACCCAAGACCAAGTGGCCTGAATACAAAGCTTGAAAGCCCATTTTTTAGCCCAAAAGACCCCTCGGTGAACAGTATCGCTACAGTACCCACACTGCTACAGTACCTCCATCGTTACAATCTCTGCTACAGTGCCTCCACCGCTATAGTATCGTCGTAGCTACAGTATTGTCGTAGCTACAGTATCGTCGTAGCTACAGTTCTGCTGCTGCTGCAATTCTGTTACAGTGCCCTACTAAAGTACCTCGGAAATTCATCTTTGCTCGGATTTGATCCTAGGTCTTTTAGATGCCAAGCAGGAGCCTATACCACTTGGGTACATGCTTGTTGGCTAGTATACTTATATATATACAGATAAAAAACAAATAATGATATTAAAGAATAATAAATGATGAATATATAATTAATATATAATAAATAAGTAATAAATTAATAAATAATATATAATTGATAAATAATAAATAAATAAAAGGTAAATAAATAATAAATACATAATAAATAAATGATAATTAAATATTAAATAAATAAAAAATAAAATAAATAATAAATAAATAACTAATAATAAGTAAATAATAATAATAAATTAATAATTAATAATTAATAAATAATAAATAAATATGTAATAAATAAATAATCGATAACCAATAAATAATAATAAATAAGAAATAAGAAATGATAATAAAGTATAATAAAGTATAATAATTAATTAATAATTAATAATTAATTAAAAAATAATTAAATAATTAATAAATAATAAATAATAAATACATAAATATTAAATAAATAATAAATACGTAGTGAATAAATAATAAATATTAAATAATAATAAATAATAAATAATAAATAACAAATAAATAAATAACAAATAATTAATAATTAATAATTAATAAATAGTAAATAGTAAATAAATAATAAATACGTAATAAATAAATGATAATGATGGAACTGTAGCAACGGTGGGCGACACTGTAGCGGTGGCGGTACTGTAGTGGGTACTGTAGCAGTTGGGTTACTATTCACAGAATGGGTCATTGGCCAAGAATGTAATGGGCTTCATATCCACTGGGCTTTTGAGCCAAAAATATTATGTAATAAAGCAGCTTGTTGGGTGGGTTGTCCCTTGGGGGGGCTATGACCTGCCTTTCTGGCCTGTGTGTGTGCGGTGTGTGTGTGTTTAATGTAATTGTACCCCCAAGCACCTAATATAATATATAATAATAAATGATAATGACTAATAAATAAATATTAAATAATAAATAAATAAATAAATATTAAAGGAATAATGATTAATATATATAAATGATAAATAAACATACATAAATCTATAAAAGTACATGAAAATATATATATATACACACACACACACACATATATATATGTATATGTAATAGATAATAAATCAACAAAAGAGGGAAAAACGCAATAATTGCAACACTATAAAGTCATTTGGAATGTAAATCAATGGAATAAAATCATAGATGACCTAAAAAGCAACGAAAGACACCCTTAAATGAAGATGAAATCTCATCGAATATTCAAAATTCATGATATTCGAACAAAAAACTCAATTTTGGAGGCCTTTGGGGCCTCTTTTGACCTCAAAAAATATTGATCAAGGTCCTCTTTATATATTTTGGCATAGATCTTGTCGCGGGCTTCGATTTGATATGTGGTAGAACCCAAACGGATACCCGTATCAAAAGCTATGGTTATTTGAAGTGGATGTTTGATTTTCAACTTTTCTTAAAATTATAATATATTTTATTTTATTAGTTATTACATAATTATTATCTAATGTGATTATAGTTCATTTCATAACCTTTGATTTGACTGGTTGTGAAGCTAAAAAGGATAGTCGAATCAAAAGTTCTACTCATTTGATTGTGAATTTTGATTTTTAACTTACACAATAATTAATTTAAGTTTTGGATAACTATTAACTAATAATTATATATAATTAATAATTATCAGATTATAATTAATTAAAATTCAAAATAATAAAAAAATGAATGAATATAAATAATTAATCATATTTTTTAATAATAAATCATAATTAAATATTTAATATTTAATATTTTTCCCATTAATTTATTGGCGGTTTTAATAAAACACTAGTAAAAGTAAATTTAAAATTATTTAAAAAAACTAAAAAATCTAAATTAGTGGCAGTTTTTTAAAACAGACTCAAAAAATATAAAAAAATAAAATAAAATAAAAAACACATTTAGTTATGGTTCTAAAAACCGCCGTGAAATTTTTTTTTTTAGAAAATTTATCAACGGTTTTCAAAACCACTGTGAACCCCCTTTTTCTTGTAGTGAAGCCCCAATTATAAGGGCAACATCAGTGTGTAAGCCTCAACCAAATGAACCATGAGAACTCTGATTTGTGCCATAACCAGGATACGTAGGACATCTTTCTAAGGCTCGAGCTCCATACCAAGCCTCCACAGGGTTATCACGGTACATAAGTCTCGTATCTATAAGCAATGAGACTAATTATTTTTCATCACTTATTTATCACACCGAGCATAGATCATGTGGGATTAGGGAGTTGAAATGATCATATCATTTGCATCATGAGTCTCTACAAGGACAATAGAAACCTCATAGTGTAAGCCCCGATCAGAGGCATAATATGATATGTCATGCATATATGGGCAACCTTTGCATGTAAGTTCTGATCAATTGAACTACAAGAACTCTGATTTCTACCCTAATTAGGATACATAGGATGCCTTCCTAAGGCCCGGGCTTGAAATCAAATGGGCATCCACATCAGTTTAAGTCCTGACATGTCTCAGACATTTCAACCATCGGGACTCAATCACTCCCATGGGCTGATCATCCTACCTCATCCCTCAATGGACTGAGAAATCAATTGAACTGTGAGGACTTTGATTCCTTCCATAACCAGGATATGTAGGACGTCTTCCTAAGGCCTGAGCCAGAACTCAAATAGGCATCCACATCAGTGTAAGTCTCGCCATGTCTCCAACATTTCAACCATCAGGATCCAATCATTCCCATGGGCTGATCATCCTACCTCATCCCTCAGCGGACTGAGAAATCAATCAAACTATGAGGACTCTGATTCCTGTCATAACCAGGATACGTAGTACACCTTCCTAAGGCCCAAGACCGAACTCAATTAGGAATCCACATCAGTGTAAGTCTCACCGTGTCTCCAACATTTCAACCATCAGAACCCAATCATTCTCATGGGATGATCATTCTTCCTCATCCATCAGCGGACTGAGAAGCCGACTGAACTATGATGGCTCTAATTCTTGCCATAACCAGGATACATAGGATGTCTCATTGAGTCTCGAGCTTCATATTAAACACCCCCAAGGGTGGTCTCAACACATAAGTCCTGCATCCATATGCAATGAGGTTGATCACTTGCTATCTCTTGTTTCTCACACTGGGCATTACTCACATGGGCTTTGGGAGACGCAATGAACACATCATTGGCATCATGAATCTCCATCATCTAGAGAAATCTCAACATGTCATCCCCGATGAGTGGCATGACATAAATATCCCCTATATAAGGGCATCTACCTTGAGTCTAGTTCCAATGGCATGATCGAACTACGATAACTCTGATTCTTGTTGTAACCAGGATATGTATGATGTCTCCTCAGGACTCGAGATCAAATATTTGGTGCCTAAGTGCCCGCACATATTTCCTTTTCGTATGACGTTAAATTGTACAAGTTTTAACGAACTACGTAGGTTTTGATTCCTGCAATAAACAAGATACGTAGGATACCTCATAATGGCTCAATCCCCTCTTCAAAATATTAATTGCCTCACTACATGGCAGTAAATTCTAAAGTTTCTAGTTATGTGTCTTCTGCATACAAACAGCTATTCGTTATTAGTAAATAGTTGAAGAACCTCGAATACATACAGATGGATTCACCAATAAGATCCCCCCTTTCTTTTACACAAAAAGAGACTTAGCCTATAATCGTTTTGTTAGGGTAACCGGTCTCGTATCGGGATTAGGAAAAGATTTTTAAACATATATTAAATCTATAAGAGAGTCTTGGAGTAGGCAACAATTCCCCCCCCCCCAAAAGGGTGCAGTGAGCCCAACCTCTCATCCTCTTGACCAATGTGAGTCCCTAAGCATTATTGGGTCTGAAACCCCAACTGGACACATGCCTTTGGAAAGCAGGTTTGTACCCAGTTATGGATGAAGGAACCGTTGGGAGTTTACATTAAGAATGATAATGGTAACCCGACGTTAATGATTGTGCATGAAATGAACCACCCACAATCAACCGTCGGGCCAAACCGAGCACACCGATTAGTCATCTCTTTTCCATCGAAACAATCACCCATTATGATTTGACTTCTTGTTGATATCATATATGTGCAGGAGCACTTGAAAAGGTATAGAGACTTCATTGAAATGAGTGAAATATCATACCATGATCAATTGTATTCACTTGATTTTCCTAGTGAATCACGTGGTCATGGGTGTTTCCAGGTCTCATTGTCTGTGTGTCCACCTTTTGAGCACATTCAATGCGGCTTCTTAATTATTTTAGCCACTCTCCACCTTTGTTCCCCATCTATTCATTTGTGGCACCTGCCTAACACCTTTAGCACTCCCATTGATTATGCCTACCGCATTAGTTGTTGGTGTAGAAGGTAGAACTCATCCAGTTCAGTTTCTAGCGTGAGAAAAATAGAGAGAAAGAGAGAGCGATGAGAGCCTCTTTCTTATGAGCTCTAGTTCCGGTTCCTCAGCATGGAGTTTGAAATTTGGATGTCTATTCTTAGTGAAGATTAGCAATTTGTAACTTGCAATCTACAGTTTCAAAGGAGTGTGATGAAAAAAACCATACCATTGAAGTGTTGGCATTTCGATTTCATCATCTGAAGTGTAATCGAGTTCTTAGTAATTAGAATTTGGCTTTGTAATTAATCCCTTATTTAGCTTTCTTTGATTTTTTTTTATTTTATTTTTAATGGGTTTTTACTTGTTTTGTGTGCATCTTGTGGGTCTATCTATTTTGGAAGTATATGTTGAATTTGTTAGCCAGAGTTTATCGTTAGCCCTTGGAGCACCAAGAACTTCATCATGGATAGTTTCTTTGGTAGCGTATTGATCATGCATTATCTATCAAAATCCATGTTGTCTGTTTTATTTCTTTCCTTTATTGCATTATAAAGTAGATTGAGCATGCCCTTGAGGTGCAGCTCAGTGGAAGCTTCCCTTGTGGGTCTCGACAAGGTCTCGAGTTTGATCCTAGCCGAGTATTTCTCTGATATTTGTGTGTTGCATGATTTCTTTTTAATGTAACTCATTTCCCCAATCAATGTAAATATAAAGTAGATTGAGCATGGTTTTCTTAGGTCCCAAAGTGTTTAAAGCGTGTAAATACTTGTATCCTTTATTTCTTTACTCTTTTCATTTATTCCAAGTCTCTTTTTTGAATTTCTTATTTCAAATTTTGGAAACATAAAAAATAAATTGTCCAAAAACTTTTCATGTGGATGCTTTGTGGCGGCCAACGGAAACGCCCATAAAAGTTTAAATTCATTTGAACCATATAATTTGTATGTGTTTTCATAGACAATTATAAAAAAGAAAATGACCTAGAATCATATATGTGCGGGAGCACTTGAAATAGCCAAAAGACTTCATTGCAATGAGTGAAACACCATACCATTATTGTTTGTATTCACTAGATTTTCCTAGTGAATCAAGCGGTCATAGGTGTTTCCAGGTAACATCATCCATCGTTCGTGTGTCCACCTTTTGAGCACGTTCAATGTGGCTTCTTAATTGTTTTAGTCACGCCCCACCTTTGTGCCTCATCTATTCATTTGTTGTGCTTTCCTAACACCTTTAGCGCTCCCATTAATTGTGACTGCTACTTTAGTTATCGGTGTTGGAGGTAGAACTCATCTCGTTCAGTTGCCAGTGAGAGAAAAATAGAGAGAAAGCGAGAGCAATGAGAGCTCCTTTCTTCTGGGCTCTGGTTCTGGTTCCTCGACATGGAGTTTGACCTTTGGATGTCTGTTCTTGGCGAAGATTGACAATTTGTAACCTGCAAACTACAGTTTCAAAGGAGTATGATGAAAAAACAATACCATTGAACTGTTGGCATTTCGATTTCATCTTCTGAACTGTAATCGAGTTCTTAGTAATTAGAATTTGGCTTTGTAAGCCCTGCTTTAGCTTTCTTTCTTTGATTTTGTTCTGTATTTTATTTTTAATGGTTTTTTACTTGTTTTGTGTGCATAATGTGGGTCTATCTATCTTGGAAGTATATGTTGCATTTTTTAGCCAGAGTTTATCATTAGCTCTTGGAGCACCAATAACTTCATTACGAATAGTTTCTCTAGTTGTGTATTGATTGTGCATTATCTGTCGAAACCCATGTTGTGTGATTTCTTTCTTTCCTTTATTCCACTATAAAGTAGATTGAAGGTGCCCTCAAGGTGCAACTCAGTGGTAACTACCCTTATGGGTCTCGACGAGATCTCGAGTTCGAGTCGCGTCGATAATTTCTCCTACATTTGTGTGCATGATTTTATTTTTAATGTGGCGTCTTTCCCCGCATCGATATAAATATAAAGCAGATTGAATGTGGTGTTCATAGGTCCCAAAGTGATTAAAGTGTGTAAATACTTATATCCTTTATTACTTCATTAAATTATAACAGTTTTAGGGGGTAAATACAACGAAAATCTTACACTAAATCGACAAAGAAATACTCGGTGAGACTCAAATTCGAGAACTCGATGAGACCCCACAGAGCCGGTCCTTTATTGCTTTATTCTTTTTGTTTATTCCATGTTTCTTCTTTTTTTGAATTTCTTATTTCAAAGTTTTGAAACATAAAAAATAAAGTCCATAGAACTTTACATGAAGACGGTTTGTGGTGGGTGACAAAAACGCCTATAAAAGTTTAAATTCATTTGAACCATATAATTTTTATGTGTTTTCATAGACAAGTTTACAAAAAGAAAACGACCATTGGTTTTTTTTGTTAAATTTAAAATGTTTTCTAGAATTTGGTTGTTAAAAGAAATAAATGCATCTGAAATAAAAAAGAAAATGCAAAACAAAAGAAGCTGGTGGCGGCCAAACTAATAATTGCCCCTCTTTTCTCCCCCTACGTCTTTGAACTTTAAAATTTGAATTTAGTTCATTTTCAACCGGGGAAGAAAACGAAGAGCAACGGCTCTTAAAAAGAGGTGCACCAGCCGGGAATCGAACCCGGGTCTGTACCGTGGCAGGGTACTATTCTACCACTAGACCACTGGTGCCGCATGCAAATCGTCCTTTCTTAACGTTTTTAAAATATATATTTATTGATACGGCAGTAGAGCTCAAAGTGATTAGAAAATTTCAAAGGGCCACAGCTCCAGCGACGTCCGACAGTTTGTTTGTTTCCATTAAAACGGACGCACGAAATAGATGGGAATAAAAGAAACGTTCATTGATACCGATTTCTGCCCCAATCGTGACAGTTATAATTTTTACGCTACACGTCAGCTGTTGGTTGCAATTTGAGAGACCTTCGGCTCTTGAGTCCATTCCGGAAACTGGTACTAGCAAGTTCGACAACAGATGACTTCTTTATACTTGTCTCGATTCTGTGTTTGCAGTAATTCGCTGCCCGTGCCTGCACTGGTATATCACCAAACAGTTTATTCAGGGTTCCGACTGCAGTTTTTACAACTCGTGATACTAATAAAAAATGAGAGCTGCCAGCAGTACAAGTTCCAAATCTGTGGACGGGAAGATCATCACCTATCCTTTTTCTACTATGGAATGTAATCTAAGAGAATCGAGAATCCATGAAACCAGGAAAATCACAGCCGATAGCTTACAACGATGCAACGACTTGGGTACGCTGAAAAATAGCATGGAGATATACATCTGATCTGATTAGTTAATTATATGAAGTTTCAACACTTGTCTTGCACTGGATTGCTCTACTCTCTATTCTAGAATTCCTTCCGTTGGGGAACGCTTAAACCCCCTAAAACATCCAAGATCCACTGTCACGTGTTGTCAGGTTAATTATTTGATATGTTCAATAAATCGATTAGAAACAAAGAAACAGAACAGATTTCTTCTCAAATTGAGCTACTAGAACAACAAAATAGCGAGAACACATAGAGTCAACGCCGTCCACTCTTGGACGGACTCACGCACACACACAAAAAGGGGATACAAATCTATACATGACAGAAGGGATTGAATCGCTACAGAGGCAAAAATCTAAACTGAAACCTGGTTATGATGAAAGATAGGTCAAGATCTGAAACCTTTTTGATGTGCAATCCTCCGAAACCCAAGACCGAGTCGATCTCCACTGAATCTCCACCGGAGACGTACTCCGGTTGCAGGAGGCGACACGAGCTCGACAGAGGGGAGCACAGATGGCCAGAACCCCTTAGTCATCCTTCTTCTTCTCCGAGAAACCGTAGAAGTCGCAGCAGAACCTCACGCAGGAAGAGCTCTTGATGAACCAAACGAAACACACCAAACTGAGAGAGCGAAAACCCCGCATCAATGCACAGACCGAGCTGTGATTGCGTCCCAGGGGAGCGTCAGATGGTCAGGCGGAGTCGCGGGATTGCATCCACGTGGGCAACCCAGATCAAAACCGATAGTTCACATAACTGAAGCCGGGACAGCGCACGAGACATGTGGCGCCACAAGATTGGCACAGCGGTGGCACCCCGGATCGAAGCTGAGCAAAAAAAACACACCCAGGAACGCACATGGCCGTCCGATCTCCTCCATCACCGGTCCAGATAACCAGCCGCTTTCAAGGTAAAAAAAAACATATATACGGGTATGCAAAATTATCGGGCAAAAGAAAATAAAACCCCGCGTGAATTGTCCCCATGCAGAATATAAACACCCCGTGCAAATGAAAAATAAACGAATCATATAAACAGAATTCAATTCATTTAATTGCAATACATGCAAGGGCATAAATCAACACCTTCCATGTTTTATCGTTCCTCATCTAAAATCCATAAACTGAAGGGTTTTGTCTAATTTAGGGATTCCCATCGATTGGCACTGAATCACTCGAAGATACTGACTGAGAGGGCTTCTACTGCTATGAGGTAGCGGGTCCCTGGATTCTCCCTTCATTCTACATGAGTTTCATACGCCATATGACATGCAGGTGTAGTCGGGTCAGTGCGAATGACCCCGAATGGAACCAAATTTGGTTTCCTTGCTTGTTCAGTGGTAATTACAGACTATCCAGCTCATGATATGTCCTCCCATAGAACCTCGACCCCTTTCCGAGGTACGAATTCTTTTAATTTTTTCCGGAACATGTGTATATTACTTAGTTTTGAAGGTTGCGAGGGTCGAGGTTGGCTCGGGATGAGTTTCGGGAGGCTTGGGGCAGGGCCTGCAATTGAAAAATTGCACGTTATAGCCATTCACGGCGTGACACAATGTGTCACCCTGTGAAAGGCTCGGGCAAAGGGGAGGAACCCCCTGCCTCGACATGTTCACAACGTGAACAAGTGTTCACGCCGTGAACCTTTCATGTAGCCTTTTTGTAACGCCCCGACCCCAGCTACCCAGAGCCGGTGCATTACTTCGTAACATTGGCATGATCCCAAAAGATCAAGTCTCGAAAGACCGATTAGTTTAGTAGCCTTGGAAACACTAGATACATTCATAAGTCTTTCATTACATCAAAATTAAACAAACTACAAAAAAACATGGTCTTCATAGTCCACACTCATATCTTCACTGATTATTCTTGCAAGTCAGTCATAAAATACTTCTTCACAACCTGGAAAATTTTTAAACATTGAAAGGGGTGAGCTCAAATGCTCAGTAAGGATAACAATAATGCGGAAGCTTTCATAAATAAACATTAACATTTAAGGCAATGTATAACTAAAACAAAAGCCTCTTAAACATGAACTTCAACATAATATGGCAAAAGTAAAATGAGATAATGCCATTTACTTCTTCACATGGATATTCTACTGGTCGAATAATCACATGTAATATCAATAACCACATTCATAATGATGGAATGTATAATGCCGGACATTCTGAAACATTTTGTCAAGGCCTCGGCCAAGACATCTAAAATGATTAAGGCCTCGGCCAAAACCATAAATCAAATTGGGAAAGGGCCTCGGCCAATTCCACGTCTAGTTGTCTCATGAGACCTACCGATGCATCGAGGAGCTATAGCGGGCTCCACCCGTCACTTATTAAGTCCAATACATTCCTCATATGAATAGGTTTAAACATATCATAAACCATAACATAATCATATCACATAAAACATGGATAAAGGAAACATAACATTTCCACATTTCAATCACAAGATATCAATACAACACATTGATATAATAAAAATGCTTTCAAAACCATTTTCAATAAAATAAAAGAAAGTTAAAACTTTGTATTTATTTTTCATTAAAAAAGGTAAGGCTTGAAGAGGAAGCTGAAACTCAAATAGTGGTCACGGCGGTGGAGAAGTCATTGTCGCCGCATACGTATGACAAAAACATTCCATTTTGTCGTTTAGTAAACGCTTCGTATAAAAAATATTCCTTTTGAATAAACGTAAAAGTCAAAGGGGTTTATACACCGTATAAAAGAAATTTGTGTATAAAACAAAGTATGCCTCAATGAAAGGAGATTGAGACGAAGTCCTTAAAAAGATCATTTTTAAAATAAAATAGATATATTATGTGTATTCACTATAGGTACACATAAAGAAAGTAAAAATACAAAATAAGACATAATAATATCATGACATAATTTGAAAGTAGGAGATTAACCCAAAGAATGGAAGTTGGGTTAAGAAGTTCCCTTACCTCGTGTCTGACTTGACTCAACCGTTCTTTAACCTCCTGAATAATAAACTAGAGTTAATATATACCTTATTAAGAACCATTTTCAACTTCATTATCCTTATTATATCACTTATTACAATGATATGAACATTATGTAATTATTTAAGTTAATAATGTTCATTTTGTCGGTATTTGGTTCTTAAGTCAAAAATAGGCTTCTTACACTTACATGTTGTTAATTTGGTCAAAGTTTCATTATATCCAGAATGGTATTCATGATGTAGATATCATATATGTCATATATATCCAGTACATACATTCATTTATAATATTACATCACATTTAGAGGTAAGAAATGAAATGCACCGTTCATGGAGACGGTAAGCCGTACGTACGCATGAACGCTACTTCCATTTCTATTTCATATTTTCTGGAATGGAATCATAATGATATGAGAGTATATTATAATTCCAGTATAATAACATATATAATATCATTAACTTTATCCTTCACACATCCCACATATGGTATTAACGAATCAAATCACTTTCAGGGGGCGGTAGTCCGCGCTTCCTAAAATGAAGATATCGTGTTTTACCCATAATGGAAACCATAAAGGTATGCCCAAAATGAAAAAAAACAGAAGCTTAAGGAAAACATAAACATATTATATATCATATATAAAAATAGTGACATCATAATGGCCACCTTTGAAGGTGTTAAATGAGTGTTGAACAATCATCGTTTCGGGAGGCAGAATTTCGCCATCCACGGAAACCTTATGTTCTTTAACCATTTGATGTAGTTGTGTGGAAGTGTAGCTCAAATAAATCTTATAACAACATCCTAGTATATTTAAGATACTGGTTTTGTTACAAAAGAAGTAAATAAAAAGAGTTTAGGGGGTTGGAGAAGCAAAATAAAACCAAAGAACATGAGAGAATGAATTACCTTAAAAAGTGTAACTCCTTTTGAGTTGAGCCTAAAGGCTTCCTTTGAAAGGATTCTGCCCAAAGGGAATCCTCTAGGATGAGGAGAGGGATGTGGAGAGAGCAAATGGGCAGGGGTTGGCCGAGCCAATGGCTTGAAGAGTGTGTGAAATGAGGTAGAGGTGGGGGCCTTTTATAAGAGGAGAGGAGGGGCACTTTTGGAAAGTAAAGGAACATTACATTATTTGAAAATGTGTTTCGGTTTTAAAAGGTCCCACATTGATAGAATTCGTGGATAAGGTGATAAGGCATCGAAATCCACTCATCCAATTGGTTTTGGCCATGTGTAGTTCATAGATTTTATATTATCTTTCCATTTTATTTAAATCGTCAAATAATGATGTCATCGCTGCATCATTATTATGTCATAAATAATTAAATTTATTTAATGTCTAAAAATTATAAAAAAAATACTATGATATAGGAAATCTTTTTATCTTTCCAATGACTATTTATAATCAAAATTTGGACTTGTGTAACCCTACTTAAAAATTGTTTTAGTAAAACACTTTATGTTAGTGTCATTTTCACTTTAACATTAAATAAAAAGTAATTTATGTTATTTCCCAACAAAAGTGGATCCATGGGGTCCCCAAGTTAGGCCATGGCTTGTCTTGGTCGGCCATGACACAACCAATGAGGTTGGGACATGTGTCTAGGTCATTTAATATTATTAAAGTATTATTTATACCTTAAACTACCCTAATTACCACTAATCGCGATTAAGAACTTAATAAGTTACTATTCACCAAAAAATTATTTTTATCCCATTGAACCACATTTTACTTCTTAATGACAACCATGTATGTCGGATTTTTGAAAATCAAATCACAGAAGTGGTAATATTTCATTTAAACGAAAAATCAGTTATTTAACTACCACTTAGTGGTTTCACTATTCATCAAAAATTGAAGTTTTTCAGAACAATGCCAAAATTTCACCCTAAGCTATAATTGATATTCCGAATTCAAAAATGATGTCTATTTTACAAAATTCCAAACATATAAGTTGCATTAATTAATTTTATAATTAATTCCCGCTGTCACAACAAATAGCGTGTTTTTAAGAAACAATTTATATCAAAAGATTGGCAATTGTTTATGTCCAATTTCAATGTTAAATTAATTGTAATGACCACCATTGGATAAAATGGTAAAAATATTTTCTAATTATAACTTAAAACCACTAAATAGTATAATTTATCAGTATAAATTATTTTGATTAAAAAAGTTGTTTTTAAGTATTTTTCACTATTCATAAAAAAATAGAAGTTCTCAGAAAAATACCAAAAATTCAACATAGGCTAATTTCGATATTACGAATACAAAAATGAAGTCCATTTTGAAATATAAAATTTCTATAATTTTAAAAAGTGGTTATTACTATTCATAACGGCTACTTTGATTAGTCGCGGTGTTTTAGAACTCGAAGTTGCGTTAAATGCAAGCTATTTCATTATTGAATGAGAAGCGTATCGTGGAAGATCGGGGTGTTACACTTTTTTAGGACTTCGAGACCCATTTCTTTGATCATTTCTTTTCAGAGACCCTGAGAGTTGGCAGGGCTAAAGAATTCATGCACCTTACGCTGTGGGGAACATGTCGCTCATGGACTATGCTGATCAGTTCCAGGACGTGTTTCCTGAAGATTTTTTTTTAAAAATGGTGCACCTCGATCTATTTGGATGAAGTTGGGCTGAATACTAGTGGTCTGGGTTGTACACCGAACCACAACTGTAGCAGTATGTGACAGAACACGGTAACATCTCGAACTTTGGAGACAACGGTCACTATAGCTCTACGGACTTCTGGCCACCGATACTATAGCAGTTTGAACTTGGGAGGATGTGGCACTGTAGCACAAGAGATTTATTGTGTGGTTAGTGGAACAATTGCATCGTCTCCTTTATGAGCTCATTCGAGCTAGGATTTCTGTATGTTTCAAACTCTAGAAGTCTCCCTATAATTATACTCCTGAAACTACTGAAGTGTTCCGACTCTCTGTGCATGTAGGGATTTTTCCCGAACCACGTATATAACTATGTCATGTGATCTTCTTCTAGTTATTTTGTTTTTTCTTTTTTACTCATATTGTGAATCGTTTGTCGCTTGTTTTTCCGACGTTTCCACAACAACTGGTATCAGAGTTTGAGTTTGGATTTGTTAAGGCAGACCCATGGAAGGTATATACTCACTCGGAAGGGTAAGGGGGTCAATACAACCAAAAAGTTTGTTAGCAAACCAACTATAAGTGGGGACTAGGGGGAGAGAGAAGGATATAAATATTTTTCAGTTTGAGCGGCCCTTTAGGCTTGGGCGGGAAAGCCGTGGAGCACCCGAGCATCTCTCTGTTTTCCAGTCCCTCCATCTTCTCCCGTTTTCCCTTTCAACTGTAATTGTTGCTTGATATACTGGAATATTCATCTGTTTTGTGTCTGAAGTTGTCTGGTCTAACAATTCGGTCCAACCTTCTGGTTGGAGGGAGGCCATTCAATTTATTCCGCTCATGGAAACACGTCAACAAGGTCGTTTAGATGGCGTCAAACAACACCTCGATTGCTTGGAAACAACACTGAATGAAATTCTGGGAAAACAGCAGCAATCTGAGATCGATCGATTTCGTTGGGAAAAGGAACTCACCGATCAAGTTGAGTTTCACCGTTATATGATGCGCCACAACGAGAAACAACCGGTGCATGATGATTTTCCATTGTCCGACGAAACATAAGTGTCTGACGCGTCATCCAAAAACATCACTACACCTGAAGACCAGTACCGTCCTCCGACTGGACCACTTGGCACATCTGGTAATCTCACAATGCTGGATTCTCCACATTGTCTTTGCCCTGGTACGATGGATACGTCGGGTCCTGATCTCGCTCTGTTTGCCTGTCGTGTCAAGCTCCCCGTGTTCGACAGGACCGATCCGCGCGAATAGCTGACTCAAGCTGAGTTATATTTTCGAATTAATCACACTCCGGAAACTCTGAAGGTGCCCCTCGCTCAAGTTTGCATGGACGGTATTGCTATATACTGGTTTATGATGTTGGAGGTACAAACAACGGTGACATGGTCTATTTATAAGGATGAGCTAATAGCGGGATTCAGCGGACTCGACAATCAAAACCCTTATGAGGAACTAGCTGCCTTACATCAACACATGTCGATGGCCATCTATATTGACCAGTTTGAGTACCCTACCTCTGGTTCTGCGAGAGCCCGAACTCCAGTATGTTGGGTACTTCCTGAACAGCTTACGAGAGGACATTTGCAGTTAGGTGTGCATCCAAAATTCACAAACCAGATTGCAGACGATGCATGTGGCGTGACATGTCGGACTGGTCGTTTCAGAAGAAGGCACCTCCGCATTTCACCCAATTTCACCTTTAGCGGCCCGTGGGAGATCAATCGCTGGACACCTCTACACAGTTGGCCACCTGAGACTCTCCGCGGTGGTTTTCTGTCGCGTCTTCCTCGCCATCGGGAAATGGCTAACGAAGGATTCAAACTTGACTTAACGAAACCTCCCCCTCTAGGGGGTCGTGGCACTCGATTTTTGTCATCACGGGAGTGGGAAGATCGTCAGAAGCGCAGTCTCTGTTTCCGCTGTGGACAACCATACAGTTCACTGCATAAATGTTTGGATCCTAAGTTACGGGTTACATTGTTGGGTGAAGATGACGACATTCGAGCAAACAAATTACCTAAGAATTTGGTTGTAGCTTCATCAGGAGATGCAGTTTCCTCCAATTACACAGAATGTTCAGTCGTTGCCTATCAAAATTCCGGCCCTATATTCTCTCTACACAGCGCCGACGCAGCCTCCATGAAAGTAGAGGGCCGCCTGGGGGAAGTTCTTATATTAATTCTCTTGAACTGAAGGGCAACACATAACTTCGCGCCAAAGATGGTACATCTGCTAAATTTACTCGTTCAAACAACACCGGTAATGGGAGTCAAGCTCGACAATGGTTATCAGGTAAAAACTCAGGGGATGTGTCGACAGTTACCTCTGACGATTGGAGACTTCTCTTGTGCTATGGATGCTCATGTTCTGGATTTGGGAGGCCTGAATATCATTTTGGGGATTGCCCGGTTACGTACCCTGGGCAAGGTAACGACTAATTGGGGGGCCATGACAATATGATTTCATGTTGCCAACCAAGACTACATCCTCCACAGCGCACCTCGAAAATTTCTTACAGCCACTTCTTTAGACAAGCACCTTCCGCCTCCTGACCATGTCGCCCATCAGAAACTGTTGCTCGGTGGAAGGACTAAGGGTTCAGACTTGACCCTAACGACAATACAACATCAGGCTCTACAGGTTTTACTCCAGGAGTTTAACGATGTTTTTCGTGAACCTCCGGTATTACCACCAGCCCCACAATGGGAGCATGGCATTTGGTTGGAACAAGACCAGGGCCCAGTGGCTGTGCGGCCATATTGCTATCCTCATTTTCAAAAAAATGAGATTGAAAAACAAGTGGCCGCAATGTTGCAATTGGGGATCATTTGACCAAGTACCAACGCCTTTCAAGCCCAATTTTGTTAGTTAAAAAAAAGATGGCTTGTAAAGATAGTGTGTGGATTATAGGTCTCTCAATCGTGTCACCGTTGTTGATAAATTTTCTATACCAGTTGTGGAAGAATTGCTCGATGAAGTGGGTGGTGCGAAATATTTCTCTAAGTTGGATTTAAAGTCGTGGTATCATCAAATTTGAATGCGGGAGACAAATGTTGAGAAGGCGGCCTTTTAAACTCATAATGGACATTGTGAATTTTTAGTAATGCCTTTTGGGCTTACCTATGCCCTCTTCCACATTCCAAGTGGCCATGAATGACTTGTTCCGTTTGTTCCTAGGGAAGTTTGCGCTGATTTTTTTTATGATATCCTCATTTATAGCTCTGACCGACAGCATCACATAGTGCACCTTCGAACTATCTTGCAGTCACTCCGTGTACATCATTTTTTTCCAACCCAACCAAATGTCTATTTGCTCAAGACACAGTGGAATATCTCATTCATGTGATTTCTCAGGATGGTATTTCGGTGGATCCGACTAAGGTGCAAGCAGTTCTGGATTGGCCACAACCTGTTACAGTTACAAGTTTTTATTTCCACTGTGCGTATAATAAAGTGAGTCATCGTATTCATCTTTCTATTCTGTTTGGTTTATCGTATTAACTCTGATTATGATAATTACTCTGATAAATCGGATCCGCTGTGATTTTGATAATATGATATAATCAGACTGTTTTGTGGTTCTGATTATGTGACTTGATTAATCGGACTGAGTCTAAGTCCGATAACCTTACTTAAAGAGGATTGTGTGTTATTTAGTTTAAACTTTTTAAATTAAGTTTTTTAAACTACAATTCACCCCCCTCTTGTAAGTATAGTCATTTGAGCAGATCTTACGATCCTACAATAGGTGTGTGGGGTTTCCTCGACACAGGCTATTATTGAAAATTCATTCAGGGGTATGATCAAATTGCTCACCCACTTACAGTTTTAACACGTAAATACGGTTTTGGACAGCTTGAAGTGCAATCTTATAACAACCTCAGTGCTAGCATTACCTGATTTTAACCGCCCATTTGAGCTGGAGTGCGATGCCTCGGGTCGTGGGGTGGGTATTGTTCTTATGCACGATCACTGACCAATAGCTTTTTTCAGCAAAGCATTCGATGAAAAAACGTTATCCAAATCCACCTATGAAAAAGAAATGATGGCCTTGGTGTTGGCAATTCAACATTGGCGCCCATATTTGTTGGGCAGTGTTTTCAGATCATCACACCCTACGATATTTACTTCAGCAGCGAATTGCTTTGACGAATCAACAATATTGGATAGCTAAACTATTGGGCTATCGGAGGTAAAATTCAAACTTGGTTCCCAAAACACCGTTGTCGATTCTTTGTTTCGTGTGGGGGAATTTGTGGAGTCCCGCCTCCTTCAGTCTTTTCCAGTTTGGGAAGAAGGCACTACTCTTACGGATGGCCTCTACTCCGACCCATCTCTACAGAAAATCATTCGTGCACTCCAGGCTGGCCAATCGGCTTACCCAGGATTCACCCATTCCAATGGTCGCCTTTAGTACCATGGTCGTTTAGTCATCTTTGCTTCATCTGAATGGGTGCCCCGCCTCTTGTCTGAATATCATACCACACCTCACGGTGTGTTGCAGAAGCGTCGGGAGTCGCAATGACAGAAACGAGATACGAAAATAAAATGCAGAAGAAAAGAAAACACTCGGAACACACAAATTTACGTGGTTCGGGAATAATCTCTACGTCCACGGAGAGGCAGCTTCACTATGATTCAGGAGCACAGATTACAAAAATTTCTCACACTGATCCTAGCCTGAAAAAAATAGGCTACAAAAGGAGGAAGACGATCCACTGTTCCACACAGAAAATCCGCGTCACTACAATGAAAGGCGGGCCACCCAAGTCAAAAGTGTTACAGTGGCTGCCGACTGGAAGTCCAAAAGGCTACAGTAAAGTTAACTCCAAAGTCTGCACTGCTACAATGCTCTGTCAGTGTCGGTCGGTCAGCTTTGCTACAGTGCCAGAGATGCTACAGTGTCTGAAAAGTTGGGTCGGGGCCCTTCGGCCCCCGGAGCAGGGGCGCGTTGCCCCCTGCAACCCCCAACGAGCTCACCGCGGAGCTCGACCCACGACAGTTGCGGGCCACAAGCATTCGGCCCAACCGGATCGGGCTACACCAATCCAACATGGCGGACATTCTGGATTTTATCGAACTTACCGTCGTTTGATAGCAAATTTATATTGGATCAGCATGCGGCGCCAGGTGCTAGAATTTGTTAAGCAATGTGACATTTTTCAATGCTTCAAATACTCGGCACTGGCGCCAGCGGGACTACTGCAACCTCTGGAGCTTCCAACTCTTGTTTGGGCTGATATTTCGATGGATTTTATCACCGGCTTGTCGAAATCAATTTGATGTGATTCTAGTCGTTGTTGACGGACTATCCAAATATGTCCATTTCATAAGCTTGAAGCATCTGTATACAACAAAGGGAGTAGCTTCTGTTTTCTTATAGGAAATCGTCCGATTATATGGTGTTCTGGCTTCTATTGTGAGTGATAGGGATCCCATTTTCCTTGGCCTATTTTGGACCGAACTCTTTCAACTCTATGGTACCAAACTACGACTTAGCTCGGCCTATCACCCACAAGCCGACTGACAAACCGAAGTCGTTAACCATTGCCTAGAGACTTATCTTCACTGTTTTGCGGGAGATCAGCCCAAAAATTAGTCATTTTGGTTGCCTTGTGCCGAATTCAATTACAACACCTCCCGACATTCCACTATAAACACCACTTTGTTTCAAATTGTGTATTGTTGCCCTCCGACAACCTTGGTGAGTTCACAACCATCATAAATTCGTGTCGAAGCTGTTTCCACAGCTTTGGGTGAATGCGATAAAGCCCTCCGTCAACTGAAACACCATTTACTCGGCTCTCAGCAGTGTATGAAGCAGCAGGATGACTGTCACCGCGCGCTGTTGAATATCAGGAAGGGGATCGGGTTTATCTGAAGCTACGACCACATCGGCAATATTCTCTGGCTACCCAAATCAATCAAAATCTCTCCACGTTTTTACGGTCTGTTACACATTTCGAAGCATATTGGTTCAGTGGCTTATCAACCAAGATGCTTTTTGGTTGCCCTGTGCCGAATTCAATTACAACACCTCCCGACATTCCACTATAAACACCACTTTGTTTCAAATTGTGTATTGTTGCTCTTCGACAACCTCTTCGACAACCTTGGTGAGTTTGCAACCATCATAAATTCGTGTCGAAGCTGTTGCCACAGCTTTGGGTGAATGCGATAAAGCCCTCTGTCAACTCAAACACCATTTACTCGGCTCTCAGCAGTGTATGAAGCAGCAGGATGACTGTCACCGCGCGCTGTTGAATATCAGGAAGGGGATCGGGTTTATCTGAAGCTACGACCACTTAGGCAATATTCTCTGGCTACCCAAATCAATCAAAATCTCTCCACGTTTTTACGGTCCATTACACATTTCAAAGCATATTGGTTCAGTGGCTTATCACATAGAGCTGCCTCCAACAACGAAAATTCACCCAATCTTCCATGCTTCTCAACTAAAAAAGGCACTCCCTACTCATCCTGTCCAAAAAAACATTGCCCTCTGATCTGACATCTAATTCCCCGGATTAGCTTGAACCTAAGACAGTCCAAGCTCAATGGACCCACCATCAAGATCAGTGGGAATTTCCACAGAGGAGGCACACTCATTACCAGGACGTCGTTCGCAGGGGCACGCACTGCTGCACTCACTGAAACGTGTTTTCCCGAACGGAGAGCGGTACCAGCGGACTTCCAATTTCAATCACCACACGACGGACCGTTTCTGACACACCAACCTACTACGCCTTTTCCATCTACTCCGACGACGCTTTCGAACTGCTCACACCTCCACATCGTGTATACAAGCCTACTCATAGTAGGCGGATCGTCCGCAGCTCCCAGTCCTGCGTTTGACAGTGCTCGAATACCTACGCGCACCTGTTTTGACACGTCGTCCACTGCCAGAAGTTCTTCATCACTACTTCCAATGCATGGTCATCGAGAGCCAGTTCAACCCTCTCGCTCTATCGCACTGCTTGCACTCGGGAATGTTGTGACAAAGGAGGGATTTGGGTTCCAGCTCCGTGGAGAAGGACCAAGCTGTGTTTTTGAGCAAGAACGCGGACAAATATGGGAGATTGCTTGACATACATATGCACACAAGATGCTTTTTCAAGGACTTCAACAACAGAGTCCTCAATTAGTAGTGTTGCGCATACAGATGATGTTTGGTTCTGCTCGATGCATAAACGTACAGAGAAGAATTTGGAAGATCACCCTGGCTCGTTTGCATATAAAAGACACCCTTTATTCAGTCTTGAGGATAAGATTGAATTTCAAGGCGAGGCGAGTGATAAAGACCTTGCCAGAAGGGCATATATGTAAGTTCAATGGGGTGGGGTTGTGGTTTGGTAAGTTGTTAGGGGAGGACAGTTGAGCGGACGGCTAGGGGTTGTTAGAGGGTCTCATCCCAGGCTGCTAAATAAGGGATGGATCAAAGAGTGAAGGGAAGGAAGAAATATTGTTGAGGAATCGACTGAAAGGACTTAGACGCGACCTTGGCTTGGGCAGGAGTGCAAACTCCCCAAGTGTCTTCTCCGCTTCTTCCATTCTTCTTCTAATATGTAATTCTCTAGTTTGATTTATATAAATACATGATAGTTCTTTGTTCTTATCATTTGGTACAACCTGTCGGATCATCCTACCGTTTTGCGTTTTCCCGGTATCGATCGACAGAGGCACGCGCTAACCTGAGGTGACGCGCACGACTAGAAGGAACGCTCCAGGTCCTCTTCACGATCGGATGCGTCGCGCACCGCCACGACATCGCTCGCCGGTAGCGCACCCAACCGGCTCAAGTGCGGAGGCGACCCATCCGCTAAAGGTGACGCAACGAGACTTTGCCTGGAGAGGACGCCCTCTGCCAACTCAAGTTCCGAGACGTGCCCCGCCGACTCTCATCTAAGGCAGCGGACACCACTGACTCGCTTCTGAGGCGGCGCACTACCGGTTCTCGTCTTGCTCGAACGACGCACAACTCAATGGGACTTCACCGCCAACACAACGTGTTTGCTGTTGGACTTGATGGCCTAAAATCAATTACTTTGTACTTTATTCATTAATAAATATCTTATCACATCTTGATTGTTCTTCTGCGTGACAATGCATGTGATAATGTCATAAGAATAGTTGTTGCATTAAAGGGTCATAGCGGATCCCTGCTATGATAAGAACCCGAAAGTGTCATAACACTGTTCTTGAATATATGTTCTATAGCCGGATGATGTTATTTGAGGGACACAAATAATACAAGCCATTAGGGGTGAGGACTCATAAAACTTTGAGACACCTTCTCATGGTGTGCGCCCTTGGTAATATCCAGAAGGATATTATGAGAACGAGACCCGCCAGTAGGAAATCCACATTTCGTAGTGTCATTGGATGTTCCTATCTATAGACGTGTGTATTGGTCCTTAGACTTTAAGATTATTATTAATGAGTATTACAACTCGAGCACTTAGATGTATTGACGAAAACTGTGACGACACACTGTTCGCAGCGAGGTAGGATATGTTGGGTGCGTCACGAGTAATACTGCATTAATAGATAATGCGAGAAAGGATTTGTCCCTTCTGTTCCATAACGGAAGTAGATATCTCAGGCCCTTTGATGGAATTGATATAGCCTAAATAAATCCATGGTCATGGTAAGCAATAGGCGAATTCAATTTCAGGGAGTCAAAGAAAGAATAATCGAGCACATGGGATGATGACACTAGCATGTAACCCGCTTGATTCGAGATATCGAAACAAAGGGATTACATTACACAGTAAGCGTTCGTAGGAGGTGACACGTCATTATGGCGTTAAATTCTTTCTCTATGGATGCCTTGGCGTGTTGCTAGACACTAACCTTGGACTTTAGGCAGGCTCCGCCTAATGCCACTGAGAAAGAGGCCTAGAGGGTCACACACTAAGTGTGTCCAAGTATCTCAGTTGAATATTAATTTAACAAGTTGAATAAAGATTATTCCCGATTATGGTTTAATAATTATTCAAGGATGTCTGATCGCATTTATTTCAACACTAGTTATTCGAGAGAATATATTGTGGGCGAAATAATATATTTATTAGCGAGTAATGCAATGATATTTATTTGAGAAATAGTCATTATTCAAGGTCTAATAAATGTGGGGGAGGAAATAAAAAAAATGGAAAAACAAAAGTACACGTCGTGTATATTAATATACACGCCGTGTAGTTTTTCTGGGGATTTGTGAAAAATAATATTATTTATTTAATTAAATAATATTAGGTGTAATTCGTTGGGCGCATGTCAAGTAATAATAATAGTCAATTGTTATCATTAGATATGAGGTCTTACTAAGAATTAAATGAAATGAATAAATGATTTCGAGTAATTTATTCATTTTATTATTCTAAGTAATTAAAATCCGAATTATATAATTCTCATTAGCCAAGACGTTTCTGAGGGTTGTGCACAATGGATCTAGAAAAGCCAAGAGAGAATTCTTTTCTTCCAAGAACGCTCTCAAGTTACAAGAGAGAGATCCTCCTCCACCGGATCAAGGCGATCGAAGGCAGACATCGCAAGCGAAGGTTCTTCTGCGCTAGCACCCGGAGATCCCTTCAGCGACGTCCAGAGATACATGGAGCACGTGTGGATCACCGTTAGAGGAATCCTACACTTGGATTCTACAACGCAACGACGGATCACATCAGATCGTGATCGAAAACATCAACGGAGAGAGAATTTCATCAAGGTAATTCTTGTCTTTTAATTAAATTAATTATAACCAACATATGATGATCCTCTCTATGGTTCTGAGGCTCCCCTCTTTTCTTTCATTCTTCGTTCTATTCCGAAGATTCGACGTTTTATTATTGTAACAGATCTCGGATTAAACGTCGTTAACGACAAAAATTAAAGTTGGGTACACCCACCAACGCGTTTCCACTGCGCCTGGAACCTACAAGTGGTATCAGAGCGGTCATATCGTTGATTATAATTATTTAGTTTTTCGTTGATGATTTACGCATTTAATAATTTAGTTGTTTCAATTCAAGTTAATCGTTCTGCAAATCTGAATCTCGAGATCTGTTCCTCCTCTCGTTTCTCGTTCACCTTACAAAAACGATTTTTTTCTTTTTATTGTTTATTAAAATAAAACAGAGGATCTCATCCGGAGGTGTCAAACGTTCATGGGCATACAACACCAGAACACACGGCGTGTATTTGGCAGTACACGCCGTGTAGTCTAGGTTCAATGTATTGGACCGGTCTGCCAAACCAGGTCGTGTCAATTGATCCTATCTAAGCCTTTAAGACTCCGTGTGTTGACCAGGAACAGGTGGCACGCGGTTTTGGGAGTACACGCCGTGTGGTCCATTGAACACGGCGTGTAGTCCCTTCGGGTTTGGGTAGAACCGTGTACCCCGTACACGGCTTGCCCGACTGGAAACCGTGTAATGTGGATACTACACAGCGTGTGTCTCACTGAACACGCCGTGTAATTCGAAGATTTCTAAAGTACATCTACACGCTATGTCCTTGGGCGTGTACTTCGGATGGACGGTGAACAAAAGTACACACCGTGTAGTCGAAACTACACGCCGTGTACTCATCCAAATTATGCAGATTTATTAAAATTTATTATTGTATTATACAAACCCTTGAGATGTGTATCATAATGCAGGCATAAAGTTGAGGCACAACACGTGATAGGTGTTTTATATATATGTGTTTAATTTAACATCTGCGTAATGTTCATTTCTACTCATTGGGTAGTTATGAACGAGAATTCACCGGGTTGCCTCCAAGGTACAAGTTACGTACAAAGATAATTTTAAATGAATTTATTTGTTTAAAATTATGATGGATGAGAATCTCAAAGAAATTCAAAAAAAAAGGTTTAAGGTAAAAGGATTGATTAATTAAAGATAATTAATTGATTCAAGCGTGATTTATCTTAAACAAGAATGATTAAAGAATTGAATGCTAATTTTATTTATGCGTAAATATCGTTGCATGTATGGATGATCATGAGCTAGACCAAGACCTTTGTATGTGAATGGTTCCTTTTAATTTATTTATTTAAATTATATTTGTTGGCTTGCGAGCCTTCTCCTCATTAATATGTAGGGTCTGCGTGTCAAATGTTTTTTTTATGTAAAACCCGTTTTACCCCTCACCAGTGAGTGAGATAAAAGCATATGCAATGGATGGAGCTCCCAAGCTAGTGGAGGCGGCTCAAGTTAGGAGTCAAGGTGAAACCAATCCAATGAGATACAAAGGTGGACAGGTGGAAACCTGTAAACACGGACCCAAAAGGTTCAAGGTGTTTCTCCCCTAAGTCTTGGGTTCGTTTATCAACCGCTAGATAAACTAATCAATAAAACAAACCCATGATCATACCATTTATTTTATTTCTGTCAGTTGCATGGTTTATTTATTGTGGGTGTGTTGTCACGATCACACAATTAATGAATTAAACAAGCATGCAAGATGAAACTAAAATAAGACCGGCTTATGTGTAAATATTATCTTAGACATGGTTAATCACTTAAGTATATCCCACTTAATATTAACAAGCATGTAATCAAAGATAATAAAATGACAATTTACGTATAAGGATAAAATCCCTCAAAGAAAATATTAAGTTGGTATAGCCTTCCATAATCTTGGTTAAAATCGAACCATAATTCAAAGTGTTTGACCGACCCTAGTTGGGGTGCTTTCAATTATCGGAGAATTCTAATTCAAGGTTTTGGCTTGACTTAACTTGGTTCACATCAAGGGTTGATTGCCACAGCAGGACTTGGTGTGACCAAGACGCAAAGGTTGAGGAAATCCAAAATAAAAGGATTTCAGGATTGAGGAGTCCACTCAGCGGATCAAGGAGCTGCGAGTTAATGTAGTTGGCATTTGGAATGCCTACCTAAAACCCTTCAAGTTGCTTGACCAACCCTAGTTGGGGTAATGCGAAGGGCAATATGGATCTTTGCCACTAAAATATTCAGGCAACAGAATATTCCGAAGTCAATGGTGAAGGCTATTAGATTTCGATAAAATAGTGGGAGACTAATAAGTATTAATTTATTTATTTGTCTCGGTTTTATCATGATAAAATACTAAACCTTTGCTCGTCTTAATTTGTAGAAACAACAAGAAAAATGATTTCAAACATATCATTGCGAATCATACTCGAGAAGGAAAACATTCTCACTGGCACCGATTTCTAGGAATGGCAGAGGCATTTACGCGTCATCCTTCGCCACGAGAGGAAATTGTATGTGCTAGAAGAGCTTGTTCCAATTGTGCCTGGAAAAAAGGTCAATGATGAGGAACTATCTCTCCATATGAAACATATGGATGATGTCACAGATGTCCAATGTTTCATGTTATCGACCATGTCTAATGAGCTTTTGAAGCAACATGAAAACATGGACACGTATAGTATGATGTCTCACCTTAAGGATCTCTATCAAGAGAAGGCAAGACATGAGAGATATGAGATCTCCAATGCTTTGTTCACAACTAAGCTTGGAGAGTCTGCGCCAGCTGAGCCTCATGTAGGCAAGCTTATTGGCTACATTGAACGCCTGAACATCTTGGGGATTAAGTTCCCGGATGAGTTGCGTACAGATCTCATCCTATCATCATTACCCAAGACCTTCTCTAGCTTTATTGTCAACTATAACATGAGCAACAATGAGAAGAGTCTATCGGAACTTCTGACCTTAATTCGCCGGGTAGATAAGGACATGGGGCGTGACAAACCCACAGTCCTTATGGTGAATAAGAAAAGAAAAGACAAGCAAAGGGGCCAAGAATTCATAAACGGTCTGAAGCTCCTGAGCACCGTCCCTCCAAGAAGGGGAAGATCCAGAGGCAGGGCAAGAAACGGGAGGCGATATGTTTTGCATGTGGCAAGTAAGGCCCCTGGAAGAGGAACTGCACCCAGAAGCGTGGGGACGCTAAAGGTGTGTTCTTTATCAAGTGTAATCTTTCCATTTCTACACATTGGGTATTAGATACAGTTTGTGGGACTCACATCTGTATTCAAATGCAGGAACCAAGTAGATTTAGAAAGATTTTCAGAGGAGAGGTGGATCTTCGAGCTGCCAATGGCGCGAGGCTGGCTGCGTTGACCATTGGTGATTACCATCTCTCATTGCCAACTGGAATGCTTTTGGTTTTACGTAACTGTTATTATGTGTCTAGTGTTACCAAGAACATAATTTATGTATCTTGTTTGGATATGGATGGATTTATTTTCAAGTTTGGAAATAAGAGTTGTTTCTTTTATAAGAACAACGCATGTTATGGTATGACGCATTTAAATAACGGTTTGTATGTATTAAATTACGAAAACCAAGTGTTGGCAATCGATAACGAAACAAACTCACATGACTCATACATCACCCAGTCGTGGCATCGCCGTCTCGGTCATGTAAACGAGAAGCGCTTGACAAAGCTCTGCCAAGATGGTTATTTAGACTCTACTGAGTTAAAACCACTTGATAGATGTCACGCTTGTTTACAAGGTAAAATGACCAAGCCGCCTTTCAGTGGACATGGTGAAAGGGCTACAGAGCTTCTAGGATTGGTGCACACGAATGTGTGTGGACCATTTCCAGTAGAAGCTAGAGGTAAATATTCTTATTTTATTACTTTTACTGATGATTTGAGTAGATATGCTTATGTCTACTTAATGAGGTATAAGTCAGAGTGCTTAGAGAAATTTAAAGAATTCAAGAATGAAGTAGAGAATCAGTTTGGTAAGAAAATAAAGAAACTTCGATCGGATCGAGGTGGAGAATATCTGAACCAAGAGTTCATTGATCTTCTACGGAAGTCTGGGATTCTATCTCAGCTCACTCCTCCTTATACACTATAGTGGAATGGTATAAGTGAAAGGAGGAACCGCACCTTTTGGATATGATGAGATCGATGATGAGTCATGCAGATCTTCCATTATCCTTTTGGGGATATGCATTACAAACTGCAACATATACATTAAACCAAGTACCAACTAAGGCGGCAAATGGAATTCCCTCCGAGATATAGAATGGAAAGAAACCCATTTTGTCGCACACACGTGTATGGGGATGCAGGGCATTTGTTAAGGCTTTCTCAGGCAACAAACTAGCACCCCGGGGCACGAAGTGTATCTTTATAGGATATCCCAAGGAAACGAAAGTATATTACCTATATAACCTTTCAGACAAGAAAGTCATTGTTGCCAGAAAAGTCATCTTTCTTGAGAGGGAGCACATCCTCAAATAGGATAGTGAGAGCAAGATTGACTTCGACGAAGTTGATGCTCAAGATACACAAGAGTTGGTACAAGAACAAGTTTCACAGGTTCCCATGGAAGAGGTTCCAGAAACACAAGTACTGCGTAGGAGCTCAAGAGAGGAAAGGGAACCAGAGAGATTTGGTTTCCTAGTCACCGAGGATGGTGAATCATTATTGTTGGACAATGATGAACCTCTCTCCTACAAGGAAGCAGTAGAAAGCTCAGAAGTTGCAAGATGGCTAGAAGCTATGAATTCTGAGATGGATTCCATGTATCAGAACTAAGTTTGGGTTCTGGTTGATGAGCCAGTTGATGTAAAGTCTGTTGGATGCAAATGGGTATTCAAGAGAAAACTAGACATGGAAGGTCAAGTTAGCACCTATAAAGCAAGGCTAGTGGCTAAAAGATTCAGACAACGTCAAAGAATTGACTATGATGAAACATTCTCGCCAGTTGCCATGTTTAAATCCATAAGAATCGTACTTGTTATAGCAGCTTACCATGACTACGAGATTTGGCAGATGGATGTCAAAACAACGTTCCTTAACAGGAACCTTCAGGAAAATGTCTATATGACACAATCAGAAGTGTTTGTGACACCAGGTGAAGCCAAACGGGTTTGCAAGTTGCAGAAATCCATTTATGGATTAAAGCAAGCATCAAGGTCATGGAACATTCAATTTGATGAAGCCATAAATGAATTTGGTTTCATTAAAAATGAATGTGAACCCTATGTTTATAAGCGGTTTAATGGAAATGCGGTCGTTATCCTAGTAGTATATGTTGATGACATATTACTTGTTGGAAACGATGTACCAGTCTTACAGTCAGTTAAGGACTGGTTGAACATGTGTTTCTCTATAAAGGACTTGGGTGAAGCAGCCTACATTCTAGGGATCAAGATCATTCGTGATAGATCCAAGAGGCTGCTTGGACTAAGTCAGGGTACATACATTGACCAGATACTAAAGAGATTTAGTATGGAACAATCCAAGAGGGGATTAGTTCCAGTGTCACATGACCTACATCTTTCTAAGAAAATGTGTCCTCAGACACAACAGGAGAAAAATAGAATGAGTAAGATCTCATACGCTTCGGTTATAGGATCCATCACGTATGTCACGTTATGTACCAGGCTTGATGTTGCATATGCACTGAGCATGGTAGACAGATATCAAGCAGATCCAGGAGAACAACATTGGACTGCTGTTAAGACTATCCTTAAGTATCTGAGAAGAACTAAGGATATGTTCCTGGTGTATGGAGGAGACGAGGAGCTTGTCATCAAAGGGTATGTTGATGCTGGTTTTCAGACAGATCAGAACGATCTGAAGTCGCAATCTGGATATGTTTTTTGTCTCAATGGAGGAGCTGTGAGCTGAAAGAGTTTAAAGCAATCAGTTGTCGCTGATTCTACAGCGGAGTCCGAATATATAGCGGCTTCTGATGCAGCCAAGAAAGCCGTCTAGATTCGGAACTATGTCCAAAAGCTTGATGTGGTGCCTAGCAGTAAAGATCCTATCACATTGTATTGTGATAATACTGCAGCAGTGGCTCTTGCAAAAGAACCAAGGTCACATCAACGGACAAAGCACATTCTCCGAAAATATCACATCTTGAGGGATTTCTATCAAAGGGGTGAAGTTGCAGTGAGCAGAGTGTCCACGGAAGAGAACGTGGTGGACCCCATGACTAAAAGTCTATCTCAGCAGAAGCATGAATATCATGTGAGAGCTAGCGGGGTAAAGGTTGTTAACAGTTGGCTCTAGTCCAAGTGGGAGTCTGTTGGAGTTGGTGGCCTAGAACCAATTACACTTTGCACTTTATTCATTAATAAATACCTTATCACATCTTGATTGTTCTTCTGCATGACAATGCATGTGATAATGTCCTAAGGATAGTTGTTGCATTAAAGGGTCATAGCGAATCCCTGCTATGATGAGAACCCGGAAGTGTCATAACATTGTTCTTAAATATATGTTCTATAGTCGGATGATGTTATTTGAGAGACACAAATAATACAAGCCATTAGGGATGAGGACTCATAAAACTTTGAGACACCTTCTCATGGTGTGCGCCCTTGGTAATATCCAGGAGAATATTATGAGAACAAGACCCGCCAGTAAGAAATCCACATTTCATAGTGTCATTGGATGTTCCTATCTACGGACGTGTGTATTGGTCCTTAGACATTAAGATTATTATTAATGGGTATTACAACTCGCGCACTTATATGTATTGACGAAAACTGTGATGACACACTGTTCGCAGCGAGGTAGGATATGTTGGGTGCGTCACGAACAATACTGCATTAATAAATAATGCAAGAAAGGATTTGTCTCTTCTATTCCATAACGGAAGTAGATATCTCAGGTCTTTTGATGGAATTGATATAACCTAAATAAATCCATGGCCATGGTAAGCAATGGGCGAGTTCAATTCCGGGAATTCAAAGAAAGAATAATCAAGCACATGAGATGATGACACTGGCATGCAACCCGCTTGATTCGAGATATCGAGACAAAGGGATTACATTACACAATAAGCGTTCGTAGGAGGTGACACATCATTGCGGCATTAATTTCTTTCTCTATGGGTGTCTTGGCGTGTTGCTAAACGCTAACCTTGGACTTTAGGCAGACTCCGCCTAATGCCACTGAGAAAGAGGCCTAGAGGGTCACACACTAAGTGTGTCCAAATATCTCAGTTAAATATTAATTTAACAAGTTGAATAAAGATTATTCGTGATTGTGGTTTAATAATTATTTAAGGATGTCGGATCGCATTTATTTCGACACTAGTTATTCGAGAGAATATATTGTGGGCGAAATAATATATTTATTAGTGAGTAATGCAGTGATATTTATTTGAGAAATAAATAGTCATTATTTAAGGTTTAATAAATGTGGTGGAGGAAATAAAGAAAATGGAAAAACAAAAGTACACGCTGTGCATATTAATATACATGCCATGTAGTTTTTCTGGGGATTTGTGAGAAATAATATTATTTATTTAATTAAATAATATTAGGTGTAATTCGCTGAGCGCATGTCAAGTAATAATAATAGTCGACTGTTATTATTAAACATGAGGTCTTACTAAGAATTAAATGAAATGAATAAATGATTTCGGGTAATTAATTCATTTTATTATTCTAAGTAATTAAAATCTCAATTATATAATTTTCATTAGCCTAGTCATTTTTTAGAGTTGTGCACAACGGATCTAGAGAAAGCTCTCAAGCCAAGAGAGAATTCTTTTCTTCCAAGAATACTCTCAAGCTACGAGAGAGAGATCCTCCTTCACCGGATCAAGGCGATCGAAGGTGGATATCGCAAGTGAAGGCTCTTCCGCGCTAGCACCCGGAGATCCCTTCGGCGACGTCCAGAGATACGTGGAGCGCGTGTGGATCACCGTTATAGGAATCTCACACTTGAATTCTACGACACAACGACAGATCACATCGGATCATGACCGGAAACATCAACGGAGAGAGAATTCCTTCAAGGTAATTCTTGTATTTTAATTAAATTAATTATAACCAACATATGATGATCCTCTCTATGGTTCCGTGACTCCCCTATTTTTTTCGTTCTTTGTTCTATTTCGAAGATCCGGCATTTTATTATCGTGACGGATCTCGGATTAAACGTCGTTAACGGAAAAAATTAAAGTTGGATACACCCACCAACGCGCTTCCGCTGCACCCGGAACCTACATTTGCTCGGATGACGCGCATGATCGTCTTCTAGCTTGGGGGGGTGTCTTCCGACGCACCCCGCTACAATGTAGTCCGAAGGAGGGGGCGCACTGCCTGTTAAAGAATATTACTACCACGCGACGATGATGATGTCGAGGGATGAGGTGCTCCAACAACTCGGGCGGCTCCAAACAACCCTCACCTGGATCCAACAACGCCCACTAGACCACGAACAGGTGATGACTTCTGGAACGAGAGTTCGAGAATTCTTTGACGCTATAGGGCATTGTCGGGGGCAGATATCGCAGCTCACGACAGATGCTCGAACCAGTTACAAAGCTGGCACGACATCGTATCTGCCTTTGGCCTTGAAGAGGAGGCTCAGGCAAGGTTCTTGGAACATTCACCTTCTCTAGGACCGACTAGCGATTTTGATAGGAACAAGGCCAGCCGATGGGGTGGGAAAGGCTAGCCTGTTACTGTGTAGGGGAGTGGACTGTTGTGTAGGGGAGTTGGTAGGATGATGTGTAAGGGAGTTCGTTGGGGTACAACTGTGTAAGAGTGTGTTAGTCTAGGGGTAGTTTGATAATATGTGCCAACAACTGTTAGCAGGTTTGTTAGGCAGTGGGTGAAAGTAATAATTGTTAGGCAGTGGGTGAAAGTAATAATTGTTAGGCAGTGGGTGAAAGTAATAAATAAGGGAGGGTGTTGGGTTGGCTGAAACACGATTGGTTTAGGAATTGATTCTGCTGTGCAGATTGGGGGCTACAACCAGGCCCCGGAGAGCAGCGCCTCTGGAGGATGATTATTTTTCTTCTTCCATTTTCTTCTATTTCTTCTCCCTCTTCCATTTCTGCTGTAACCCAGATTGCTTCAGCTAATAGAACTCTTTGCCTTCTCCCTCTTCCATTTCATGTTCACTCATGAATTACAAGTTTACTAACTTGTAAACCGGATCGATCCCTTTGAATGCATCACATGGATTGTCATATGTTTCATTAGTGTTTTTCAAGTAGATGCTAATAATAGACTCTTTGACTTTAGCTTAGTAAGGTTCCCTGCATGTGAACTTACTTTCACATTGTGTTGACATCATTCTAGAGTTTGGCTAAACATAAAATGTTTAAGTTACTGATTATGCACAAGGATCTGTATAACCAAGACGAAATTTGTTTAATCATATCCTTGAGCAACCATCAAACCCCTAGGGGTTCCTGCAATATCCATGGCTCAAAAAACATGAAAATCAATGATAACTCACATTACTCTATTGAAGAGTACATCACTTTTCAAACTGTACATAGTCAACAAATAAGGGAAATAGATGATCTACAAGGAAAACCAATGAGATATGAAATAATATCCCGCACTAAAAATTTCACAGATCGGGTTCCTTTTTTAAAGATATCTCAAATATCTTCTTTTCAAGTTCGTAGATTCTTTCAAAATAAGGGGAGATCATTTAAGACTGAACAGAAATGGCAAGTGAGACAATACACGGTTCAGGCTCAATGCAAATGTTTTTAGGAAGCAAGAAATCAGCTCACGATTAATGACAAACAATTGCATGGACTTCAAATATTAAAAAAAAAAACAGCACAGTGAAAGCAAATACCAGATCCTGAGAGTTGATACCATGGAAACAACCTCAAGTCCCCTGGCTTTATTAGTAATTTTCTTGCTTCTTAAATAGGGACCTGTTTCAGGGCTGGCAATATAGGCGGGCGGAAGACACGATAAAGCCTTTTTGCATGCCTGAAAATGCAGAATTTGTGAGTGAAGACCTGGGATTTTGAATATTACATCTCAATCCACATATAACCCAAAGAGGGCACGATATTATAAAGAAAAACATCCAATAAATTAAATGAAGGGTAAATCAGAAAATAATGACCTAAGTGAAACCCTTTTTCCCTTAAGCTGTTCCCCTTCAAAATAATTAAAAACGTAGAACCCAACTCCTAGTAATCATGAGCACTGAAAAACAACAATGCTCTCCCCTTGAGGATGAATAGCTAAGCTCAATGTTTTTCAGCAAAACAAGGGTGAAGTAAAGAAGTTTAAATCGGCCATGGACATGCCAATCCACCCCTGTGCAAAATAACACGGATACAGATATTAAAGAGTAAATGCTTCAAATGCAGCATAAACAACCACCATGGCCAGTCCAAAGTTTTTCGTCAATTTTAAGAGCAAAAAATGTGATTTGTTAGCATTCACTATAAAATGTTAATTCACGCATATTTCAATATCAGTACGTTCGGAAAAATATGGTGCCAGTAAGCTGAAGTTCTGATGCAGATGGCAAAGGGGCTGTGCTGTGATGTGCAGCAGGAACCAACAAAATGGACAGACAGAGAAGGGGGCCCATACATGGCAAAGAAAGGTTGATTAAAAGCGGAAAATGATGGAACAAATTGAAAGTAAGAAGCTGAAGTGGTGAAGAGTTCAAAAACCATGTCATGTTATATAAAAACACACGTTTCTTTACTGGTTCTTAAAGAAATAACCGGTTTGAAAAGGATGAAGCAGGGTGTCCATACCGGCTAACACGGGATGCCGTGGTATTTATAAGTCGTGGTTTGAAAGAGACAATCTTCCAAAAGAAGAGTTCGGGGTTGTCCAGCGCGAGATGGAGAACGCGACATGCCTCCAAGGTGTGGTGTTTTCAGAAGAAGAGTTTCGGGCTGTTTGACGCGAGAAGGGGGAAGATGACATGGCCAAAGGTTGTGGCTTTGCGAAGAGTGCGGAACCACAACGTGTTATTATTTAACAAATCGTGGCGAATTTCACGGATAGATTTCCGAAGTTCGTAAACACCGTGTTTTCCGGGAAAGATATTTCATATATCATGGTTTTCAGAAGATCTGGTATTCACAGTGGAACGCATCACGGTCTACCAACACGCCGTGTTTTGGGAGATTTCTGCATGTTCTGCATATTTGAATATTTTTCAGGTTATTGATAGGTCGGGGAGCCAAGGCTGGAAATCCCTAGTGGGTTACATATGGGTCAACTGTTGAGGCAAAGGGGGTTCTAATATCTGTCAGGGCACAATTGTAGATTACTTTAGTATCGATTGGTTGGGATGTTAGGTGGTAAGTTGGGGGTGTTAGGTGGTGAGGGGAGGTGTCCACCTTGGGAGGTTACGGTCTTGCCTCTAAAGAGTGGTTTTCAGTGGACAGTTTTTCTTCTTTTTCCACTGCAACTCTTTAAAAGGATTGCAATTCTGTGTTAGAGGATGTGAGTCCCACATTGAAATTGAGGTATTATGTCATCTTTATTATTCATTATAAATTGTTATACTCGATTAATTGTATTTCTGAGTTAAGTATATTTTTGATTAACTTCATAGTTTCTTTCACTTGTAGAGTTATCTGTTCACTGACTTCGATGCTGATTATGCATTCAGACACATTGTCTAACTAGCTGATGGCTCCACACCACCATCAACTGATGTCACTAATCTTCATATTCGAAAATAGGATAACTTCAAACAAACACATAAAAAGTGGACTGCAGGTATGACTTGCAGTACTTATCCGTTTTTAAAACATGTTTCCTGCAGTTATTAATGTTTCAAAAAGCCTGTTTTAAACTGTCAAATCCACAATTATTTCTACCTATACTGTAGTTTAGTAAGACACTGTAATGAAAATTTAAAATCATAAAACAGATAATCCATTTTATGTTTAACAATATGTATTTAATAGTTTCTGTTTATTGAAATATATACATTAAAACTGATGGATTTCGTGCTTAAAACAGATGGTTATTTGTTTAAAACATATTCTTATTTGGTTTAATAAATACTGTTTAATAATTTATGTTAACTAAATAATGTTTAACAATTTTTTTAAACCGTTTTTGTTTACTAAAATCTGTTTAGTGAAATTAAAAATGATTATTCTGTTTAATAATTTATCAAGATGATGGGAAAATGATATACATTAAAACAGATGGTTATTCTGTTTAATATTTTGTGTTTAATTTATGTTTATTAATTTCTCTTCAATTTCAGTTTTAATAAATTATGTTTAATTAAATTATAAACATTAAAACGAATGGATATTTGCTTAAAACAGATGCGTATTTATTTTAATAAAAACGATTTAATAATTTATGTTTACTAATTAATGTTTCTCAATTTCGGTTTTACAATGTTTGTTTACTAATTTCTGTTTAATGAAATTACAAATGGTTATTGTGTTTAATATTTTCTCCACATAACGGAAATATTAAATACATTAAACTAGATAATCCATGTTATAATATCTAATGACGTTTTCCAGTAATTTAGTTTTCCCATCTATGGAATTGTCACTATTTTTTTCAGTAAAACAATTTCCCAACTATTTAGTTTTGAAGTATCCATCTATTTAAACATATTACTCATTATCTGAATTTTGATGTTTGTTTCCTGAATAACATAATTCCAATATTATGAATTATTATCTATGTTTCCAGTTAAACTAATTATCCATATATTTTTGAAGTGTTTTTTTAGACTAAAAGAGTTTTCAGTTCTGTTGATTTCAGATGTCTTTTTCCTGGATAAAGATGCAAAAGAAGATCACGAAATTCCGCAGGTGAGTCTGTCATATATTTTACAAAATTCAAGACATACTATGACAGTTCAACTCCTGTGATATTATCTCTTACTTTGACCTTACTATTGTTTCAACTCCTCGGAAGTTCTGAAAATTCATCTGGATATGTTTTAGTAATGACTGGAAAATACTTCATATTTTTAGGAATATATGATGCAATGCAGGAGAACTGTTTATTGTTCAATTTCATTACCATCCATACTGTACAGTTAATGTACAAAACAGTTTCAACTAAAATTCAATAAATCTGACATGTACTTCATAAATCAGCTATATCTTTGCATTCTTATTACATGATTTATTTCTTCAATGATGATGGATTGTTTTCCTGTAGATTCAAGTTTTTGAAAAGTTATTTTACGAAGGGAGATTTTGGACAGTTGATGCCTACATGGTTTTGGTTTCTATTGTTAGAGTTGGGTGAGAAGCAATGGTGCTAGAGATTTGTGACATTTTTTAGCTTACTGTTTTGAATAAATAACATTGCATCTTGATGGATCTTTTAATATTTTTTAAACATTCTGTTACCTGTAGGGGCATCAAAACCCACTGTTGATAACATAAATATTGAAATTTATGGTAGATTCTAAAGACACATGGAATGAGTTGCAGTGTGTGTAAAATACACATATAATTTCTTTCTGTTATCATAAATCTGTGGATCACATTCTCACACTTCTTTTACATCCTTATGAAGTAGTTTTCCCATTTTATTTTGTTTCAGTTAATAGTTTTTTTTACTTGTATTGAGTATGAGTTATAATTTATTTATTTTAGATTGCATTTCTGGTATCCTGGTTATACTGATGGACTTTCTTATAATGTTGCAGTATCGTAGACAAATTCCCCTCTCCAAATACAAAATTTCAAGAAGAAAGCCAGATTAATTTAACAGCCTGTACAAATACATCAAGTAATTGTTTGAAGGTAGAATCTGACCTGAATATTCTTAATGTCACAGACCAAGCTCAGCTCTGCAATAGAAGAACGAAGGGAACACAACAAATAATTCCATTTACCATCAAGCCGTGACGATCCCGTCATTTACAGTGAGGATTCCAAAACATCTGGTACAATTGATGAAAAAACAACTATTCATATGATAACAAATGATTGTTTCAGAATGTAAAAGAATAACCGGTTGGGGAGTGAAGATTTAAATGGAGCCAATTATATAAGAAGTGTGTCTTATTGAGTAGTGGGTTTATTAGAATGTTTCTTATTGAGAAGTGGATTATTTATTTAAATGGATGATTTATTTAAATTGAGATAGTTTTTAGACCATTAGAACATGTATTTTATTTGTGCAGTTGATTGAGTAGTTAGTCATTTATTAGAGCATTGAATTATTTGAAATAAAAGTTGGTGAATGGATGGGTGTATAACTTTATGTTGCTGAAAATCTTCTACAAATTAATACATTACAGATTATGTAGCAATTACTTACTTTCTAAAAATTGTTAATTAATTCCAACATTTTCACATTTCTCATTTTTATAATTATAACCAGTTTCTTATCTTTGACTCATCTGTCACTTATTATTTCAGTGAACACATTCGTGCTGTCATTGAAGTTGGAAATGAAATCAAATTCCATCCACAAAATTTATATATTCATATACTATTAATCTATCATTTTTCATTTTTAAAAATTTTAATGGCCTCCATATGCTATGCACTTTTATTCCAATATCATACACCCCATGATTTTTAATTAAACTTTATTCAACATTATTGTTTCTTCTAACCTTTTATAAATACTAATTTCTTATTAAAAGGAAAACCAGTAATCGAATACGTCGTGCAATAGCACGGGCAAGTACTAGTATTTGAATATTTTTCAGGTTATGGGAAGATATGGCTAATCGATGGGGGGTTTGACTCGACCATTATTGATAGGTCGGGGAGCCAAGGCTGGAAATCCCTAGAGTGGGTTACATATGGGTCAACTGTTGAGGCAAAGAGGGTTCTAATATCTGCCGGGGCAGAATTGTAGATTACTTTAGTATCGGTTGGTTGGGATGTTAGGTGGTAAGTTGGGGATGTTAGGTGGTGAGGGGAGGTGTCCACCTTGGGAGGTTACAGTCTTGCCTCAAAAGAGTGGTTTTCAGTGGACCGTTTTTCTTCTTCTTCCACTGCAACTCTTTAAAAGGATTGAAATTATGTGTTAGAGGATGTGAGTCCCACATTGAAATTGAGGTATTATGTCATCTTTATTATTCATTATAAATTGTTAGACTCAATTAATTGTATTTTCGAGTTAAGTATATTTTCGTGTATTTCTAAGTCCCACGTCAAATTATTCCAACTTGTAATTTTTTCCCCTATCTATAAAAGAATGTCTTCACCTGTCCTTGAAGTAAGGACTTGTACCAATCTACATGGTATCAGACGACCAAGTTACATCCGATAACCTTCCCCATTCATAACTCCTTTACAAGGCAACTTCCTCACCCATCGGCCCTCCCGCAAGGCAACCCTGCGCCCTGTCGTCGGCCCTCCTGCAAAGCAACTCCCTAACCCAAAAGTCGACCCTCCCACAAGGAAGCCTTGTGCCCCATCACCAGCCTTCCCTGCTGATGTCATCCGCTCTCGCCAGAGCCCGTCTCCCGCCCGCGTCACTGCCTCCCCACGACAACTTCTCCGCTGCACAGAAGCACCTGCCTCCTGTCCTCGGCCCACCTACGCGGAAGCACCCGTCTACGCGGAAGCACCCACCTCCCATCGCCAGCCCGTCTACGCGAAAGCCCTCACCTTTCATCGATGACCCCTCCTGCGGCTACCTCACGCGCCCTCGTCGTCCCCTCCTGCACAGAAGCACTGGCCTGCCTGCGCGGAAGTCCCACGCCCCCCATCGCCGACCCCTTTGTGTGCCCACCCCAGCACCGCTCACCTCGTCGTCGGCCCGCCTGTATGGTAGTCACAATGCCACGTCGATACCACCCTGATTGACACCTCCCTAGTCGACAACTCCTGTTCGAAGGCTCTCGTGCAACGACTCCTGAGCGACGGCCTCTCATGCGCAAAGGCCGACGACACTTCCTTCTACCTGTGTGCCCCTATAAAATGCACCTGATAGCGTTACACTTCCCAGGCACCCTCTACCGACCCAGATAGCTTTGGTCCTCCCTGTTCTTGTCCCTGCACGACTCTCTCTCATGTGAGCCATTCTTCTGCATGCGTTAGTGGTTATCCCACCCACTAACCAAATACCTGACTCTTCCTATTGAGGCCTGTATTTCCATATCTAGCTATTCCTGTCGAATTACTTGCCACACCCTTCTTGCCTCCTCTCCCTATCCTTCTTCCAATGGCAAATTCCTCACCGACTTCCTCCGTCATTCCTCAATTGATCACTATCTCCACTTGCCTTGTCGATGAGCGCATTGATGCAACAAACTTTTCTGTTTGGGAATACGGTTCTTATGTCTCACCAAAATGGATCTCGACTCACACCTGGATTGCCCCCCCACACTATCAAGTCCGAAGTACATGGTCTGGAAGCTTGACGACAACAAAATTTTTGCTTTTCTTGTCAATTCGATGGAACAATCCGTTAAAGATGTGACTCAAATGACAAACACAGTTAAGGAACTATGGGACTCCTTAACCCTCATGTATTCTGAAACCAATAATCTGGCTCGAGTATCAGATGTTTTTCACTGCCTGTCTATCATCCGCTAGTAGCATCGTCCTTTCCCGACATATTTCATCGAGTGAAAAGCTCTCTGTGATGAGTTAATTGATCTTTTCCCCTTCCTCAAACACCAAAGACTACTTTGACCTAGCAAGATCAGTTCTGTCTCTCTAGCCTTCTTCATGGCCTTGATTTTGAGTATGCAACAACTGCCACTGAGATGTTGTCCAACCCCTTCTCTCTTGAGATTCCACTGATCCATCATTGTCTTGGAAAATCTCATCGATTAATTTCCCCACCTCCCGATACTACAGATCATACTGCCCTACTGGGTCATGGTGGTGGTCGTTTTTCAGGTACTCATGGCCATGACCATGGTGGGGGATGTAATAATCTTTTCTGTCAGCACTATAACAAGTCTGTCCATCTCATTGATCGATGCTGGATTCTTCATGGACTCCCGTCTCAGCCACCTCGGCAGGTTCATACAACTGTAGTTGATGATTCCCCATCATCCTCTGATCTCCCTCACACCCTAGAGCTCTCCATAGATAAGCTCCATCTTATACACAATCATCAGACCACTTCGCTACCCGGTTCCTCTTCAGCATCTGTTGCTTGGACTGGTGGCCCCACTACTTGTGTTACTCATCGTCCACCTACTTGGATGCTTGATTCTAGTGCTTCCAATCATCTCAATGGTGATTCAGGTATGTTATCTACTTATCATCGGTATATTGGCCTCACTGCCATTAATGTTGCTGACAGATCCACTATCCCTATCGTGAGATTTGACATATGCTTCTTGAATTTCTATATTTGTCTGCCTTCTGTGGCACATGTTCTTCGAAGTCCTTTTAATCTTCTCTTCATCAATAAACTCACAAAGGACTTAGACTGTATTGATATTTTCACACCATCTGATGTTGTGTTTCAAGAGTAGTCGACGAATTAGGAGCTTGGTAGAGGTCATCTTTATGATGGGGTGTACATGTTCGATAGTCCGACATCCGTGGCTTTCATGAAAATCTCTGCTCGTGATCTGGATCTTCATTCTCATTTGGGGCATCCACCTGCCTCCACCCTTCATTAGCTTTATCCTCATTTTAGTCTGCACCGTTCTTTTCAGTGCGAGTTCTGTAAGTTTGAAAAACATCATCGGATATCTTATATTCTTCGTTTGGTAACATGTGCCTCTAAACCCTTTGATTTAGTCCATTCAGATGTATGGGGTCCCTGCGCGGTCCCGAGTCAGTTAGGGTACTGATATTATGTATCCTTTATTGATGACTTCTCTCGCATGACATGAATTTATCTTCTTTGTGATCGTTCTGAGGTGTTTACTACTTTTCATACCTTTTATCATGAAATTCACACTCATTTCTCCACACCTCTTAAATGTATCTGCTCATACAATAAATGAGAATATTTATCCACTTCCTTTCAGTAGTTTCTCAAGGATTACAACATCCTTCATCATACATCCTGTCTCGATACACCTCATTAGAATGGAGTGGCAAAGTGAAAATGTCGTCATATTCTGGAGACTACTCATGACCTCTTATTTTACAGGTAGGTTCCTCTTCATTTTTGGGGGAATGTTATCCTTAATGCTACCTACCTTATAAATCACATTCCTTTTTCTATCCTTCAGGGGAGACTCCTTTTCAAGCTCTGTTCTCCTCTCTTCCCCTCACCAACTTCCACTTTGTGTGTTTGAGCGTCTTTGTTATGTATGTGACACTCATCCCAACCACTCAAAATTTTCTTCAATATCCCTATATTGCATCTTCCTGGGATATTCCCGCACTTAGCATGAATACTGATAATTTTCTTCAGACTTGCGGCATTATATCATCTCTACTGATGTCTATTTTGTTGAGAATTATCCATTCTATCCTCCCTCTTCCCACCTAGAAACCACTATCGATGACTGCCTTCCTCTCACCATCCACCCACCCCTGCCTCAGGTGCCCCATTTGTTGATCACCATTTTGGTACCATCTACTCTCGTCGACCATCGAATGTGTCCCCCATTCAGGCCGAGGACACCATCACTCCAACATCGTTCGATGCTCCTGCTCCGGAAACAGATGACTTGTCAATTGAATTGTGGAAAAGTACCTGCTCTTGCTAGAATAATCATCTTTATATAACTTCATACAGAGGTCTCTCTGCTCTAGAGACGATATTTGTTTCTCGCACGGTTGTTGAAGCCAAATATCATCCTGTGTAAGAATCTGGATCTTCTTTTCAGGTATGTTTTTCCTTTTTTCTGAAGTTTTTGAGAAAAGAGGAGTTTCTGGAAATTTTTGAAGTACATGTTGTGTACTTTATGAGTACATGCCGTGGACTCGGTTACCGCGGGTAGCCGCGTGCTGGCCATGTAACGGCCTTGCACACAGCTATGTGTGATGAACTGGAGGCCACCTAATGCGGAGTACAGAAACAACAAATACACGCCGTGTACTCCAAAAGTACATGCCATGTACTTTGTTTTTTTCATTAAACACATCGGGGTCGCGTCTGACGGATAGAACAAACCTCATATAGGTTTCGTTCATCTGAGAGTGCTGAGCATCCACAGATCTTTGACGAGCCCCTGAGCCTCTGTCCGCCCTCTGAATCAAACACCATCAGTTGCGTTGGAATCACATCGGTGAGTTCTCTCTTCTCCTAGAGAATCATTTTCCAATTTCTCATCTTTAGTGAGTTATCGTGGGTTGAATGTTTTATGAATTTTCATAGATCTATGGCGTTCGAAGGCGATTCAAGCCTTGTTGTTCAACTATCTTGATCTCCCAATGCCGAGGTAGGTGGTTTGTGCCTTTCTGTATAAAGTCTTTGAGTTTTATGTGCAATTTCTCCCAATACCCATGAACGGGGTATTGTGTGTTTACCATTTTAGCCCTTTTGTTTTCCTGCTTTGCTTGTATGCCTGAGTAGAGGTTATTGTTTGTGAATAGGGTAATTTTGTTGTGCTTTGGATATATTTCTCATGCATGTTTTTCCTGTTTTGACCGTTGGGTCTAGTTTGCCTGCTAAGCTGTTGTTTACTTCCCCATGCCTAGTATTGTAGGATGGTGTGACTGTTGTTATGATATGATGATATGCGGTAGAATGCTAGCCAAGTAGTTCTTGAGGTTTACTTTGGCTGATACGCGATTCTATACTTGTTGACTTACATAGGGCCATGAGAACCTGGTGTATAAACCATAGGAAGAATTGACGTTGAGGGCTTCTCCAGAGTGTCTTTATAATTATACGATGTGAGACCACATGGGGAATTGACGTTGAGTGCTTCCCCAGAGTGTCTATAGTTCCTCAATGTGGGATATAGGGGGAATTGACGTTGAGTGCTTCCCCAGAGCGCCTTTAGTACGATACGATACTATAGGGGGAATTGACGGTGAGTGCTTTCTCAGAGAGTCTATACTTTAACTAAACCAGAGGGGTGAGACTGTGTGTGCTTCCCAGAGGGTTGCTTGTAATTGTTGGGTTGAACCATAGACGTTAGGCTGTGAGTACTGCCCAAAGGGTTACTGGTTGTGTTAGCTTCTTGTTTAGCTGTTGCTTGATATTGAAACTGTGGATTGTATTTTCTGCTGAGTGCTTCCTGTTTACCGCTTTCTGTACTTTTACCTTGCCATATACTCACTAACGGTTAGGCACAGATCTTCGGGTGGTTGCCTACTGGGATTTAGTCTCACACCCTATTTGGGTCATGCTTTTAGGCCCAAATAGATTATATTGCTGCAGGTATAGACAAGGGCAAACACCCTTCGACTTCAGGTACTTGATTGCATTGGAGCTGGAGAGCATGGGACCAAGTTGAGGCTTGCGATGCTGAGGAGTTGCTTATCTATTTTCCTTTTACTTGTTTGGATGCTTTACTAGACATATATGTATCATTCATCATTTATATATATGTTCTCCAGTTGTTTATCATTTCAGTCTTCCACTGTTTACTGTTGTTGGATATTACTGTTTCTGTTATTGTATATCTAGTTACTTCAGTTGTATACTCTACCAATGAGGGCATAGTTTCCCCACTATCACACCCAAGGCCCTCGCTGCTAGTCGACATCCTCTGGCGTTCAGGGAAATGCGCTTGAGGCCATGTGACCAACCGGGTACGAGATGCCTCTGGGTGGCTTCCGGAACCGGGATGTTACATCCTGGGTGGCTTCAAGAAATGCAGGATGAATTGAAGGCTCTGTATTACAATCATACCTGGGATCTGGTCCCCCTTCCGATAGGTAAACAGGTGGTCGACAACAAATGGATTTATATGGTACAAATCAATGCAGATTACACTCTTCATCGCCTTAAATAAAAACTTGTGGAAAAAGGCTTTGTCCAAACATATGGTGTTGATTATTTTGATACATTCTCTCCGGTTGCGAAGATGGTATCTGCCCGATTATCTATCTCTCTTGCCACTAATCATCATTGGACTCTTCATCAATTTGATGTCAAGAATGCATTTCTACATGGTTTTCTTGAAGAAGAAATATATCTGCAACAACCTCCTGGATTCCTTACCTCGGGAGACAGTTCTCATGTCTGTTAGTTTCATCTCTCTCTTTATGGACCCAAGCAGTCTCATCATGCATGGTTTGGAAGATTCCATACAATCATCACTATATTTGACCTATCTCAGAGTATGAAGGACCACAAAGTTTTCTACCACACAACTTCCTTTGGATGCATCCCGTTGGTTTTCTATGTTGATGATATCATTATTACTAGAAGCGACTCACATGAAATCGCACATCTAAAAGTTTATCTTCAACAATAATTTGAAACCAAAGATCTGGGTCCTTTGACATAATTCCTTGGCATTGAAATCTCTCATTCCCCAAACACCATCTTTCTTTCCCAACAGAAATATGCTTTGGACATCTTGTAGGATGCTCATTTGTCTCAGGCAACTACCATTGACACTCCTCTTGAACCTTGAGAATGGTCTCTATATGACGACACAAACTCATATTTTCACCCAGAGAGGTACCGTCGTCTTGTGGGAAAACTCAATTATCTTACCATGACTTGTTAGGATATTGGATGTGCTATCAGAAAGGTTAGACAATTCATGGGACGTCCAATGAAATCTCAATGGGATGTTGTCCTTCGCATTCTCAAGTACATTAAGAAAGACTTTGCTTGTGGTCTTCGGTATTCACATCATGATCATCCGAATATCGAAGTCTTCTGTGATGTTGACTATGCTGGTTGCTTAGCTACCTGAAAGTCTACTTTTGGGTTTACCATTTTCTTGGAAGGTAACCTTATTTCATGGAAAAGAAAGAAACATACTGTCGTCTCCAGATCCAGTGTTGAATCTCAATACCGTATGATGACCATGATCACTACTGAAATTCTTTGGATTCGTCATCTTTTCTATGAAATTGGTTTCCCGCCACAAATGTCTGCTCATATTTGGTGTGATAATCAGGCAGCCATAGAGATTTCTTCCAATCCGGTCTTCCATGAATGCACAAAGCATATTGAGGTAGACTGTCACTTTTTTCTTCATCACCTCGAGAAACACCATGTCAGTTTCAACTACATTCTAATGGCTGATCAGTTTGTTGACATCTTCACCAAAGGACTACCAGGAGCTCGACTGGACTCTCTCTACACCAAGCTGGGCATCTATAGCATCAACGACCCAGCTTGAGGGGGAGTGTGTAGGGTCTTGTTTTGGTGTTGCTTTCTTTTTTGAGGGACTCTTCTTCTAAGCTATATTTATTCTAGTTTTAGGGGGAGTGTTAGACCCAGTTAATTGTATTTCCGAGTTAAGTGTATTTATGTGTATTTTTGAGTCCCACGTTAGATTATTCTGACTTGTAATTATTCCTCTATATCTATAAAAGAATGTATCCACCTCTCCTTGAGGTAGGGACAGGTACCGATCTACATAAATAAACACCAAGGCCTCCCTTAGATAGGTATCTTGGGTATTGGGTTCACCTCTCTTCCATTTTAACATGGTATTAAAGGACATGTTTAATCCAAAACCCTCCCTTTCCCTCTTTCTTTTCTAGAGAAACCCTACTCTACGATATTCCTTCTTTTAGATCCGCTATTTGGGCGTCGTTTCACCTGACCATTTTGAGGCCATTTGTCGGTCGTTGTTCCATCTAGCATCTTCAAGCAAGGGTCGTCCTCAACACGGGATCATGGGAGTATGAGAGTTCTATAGTGACCATCTATTCTTTTGCAGCCATGGGTGAGAGCACAACAGGTGGAGAAAAACCAGTGGGAAGTGCATACAGGGATGCCATTATTTTTAGTCTTTTTTTAATATATTCAAGCTGGGCATGTCCAGCTTGAGGGGGAGTATTAGAAGTGTGAGAATGTTTCTTTTTGTTTTCTTATGTATCCATGCTAGGTACACCTGGATTGAGGGGGAGTGTTAGAGGATGTGAGTCCCACATTGAAAATTAGGTATTATGTCATCTTTATTATTCATTATAAATAAAAACCAAGGCCTACCTTAGAGAGGTATCTTGGGTATTGGGTTCACCTCTATTCCATTTTAACATTATGAAAATATATTCTTCCAATCATTTCACTCGCACTCATGGTCTTATCATTTGGTGCTTTCATTGAGAGGATTGAAGAATAGAGACTAGAGTTTCTTTGGTAAAAACATTGATTTTGAATTTGGAACGAATGATACAAACACAAGCGGTCATGTTGTGGGAGCTTCAAACATGAATTTAAAGAAAACAGGGGAAAATAAAGAGGAACCGGGGTACCACTTTCCTTCGGTTGCAGCGAGCTGGTGCGATTCCCTTGTTTCTGGAAGCAGAATCGGCTTCAACACTAATCCACAACTGATCCCTCAATCGGCCCCCTCCTGAGAGCCTCCCTCCTCCTTTTAAAGGGTCCCACACCTTTCTAACATCCTAACAGAACTCCCAAGGGGCCCACTCTTTAACAGCAAAACAGAATTCCCCTCCACTATCTTCTGAAGGGGCCCACTACCACAAACCCAAACTGCCTCCCCTCATTCGGTATGGACCCTTTTACCCTTCCTTTGATAGGTGTAAATTAAGGGAGGCTTATTCCTAACATTTCGCCCCTCCTCAAAATCCACTTTGTCCCCAAGGTGATGATCTGGAAACTGTGAACATATCAGCTCAACATCTTCCCAAGTTGCCTCTTCCCGCGACCTTCCCTTCCACTGAATAATCCATAACCCCTGTGGTAGTCCGGTTGCGGGCTTGGTGGCTAACACTTCTTCTGGTTCTGCCCCCAAAGTGAAAGCGGTATCTTGTACTTCTGGTAGATCAGTATAAACTGTAGAGTTTCCTACCGCTCTTTTGAGTTGTGTTACATGGAACACGGGGTGAATACGTGTAGTAGTTGGTAGAGTGAGTTTATAAGTTGTGCTGCCCAGGCGAGCCTGAATCGGATACAGACCATAGTACCTTGCTTCCAGCTTAGGATTTAGCTTGGTAAGTTTGAAAGTTTGCACGTTAGGCCGAAGCTTAACAAACAATGATTCTCCCACCTCGTATGTCACATCTCTTTGGTGTTTGTTTGCATAATGTGTCATTAGTTGTTGAGCACGAGAAAGGTTTTGCTTGAGTTGGAACAAAATCTGATCCCACTCTTTGAGGGCTGAAGCAACTGAGTCTACTGGTGTACTTCCACCAATAAACCACAGTACTGTTGGAGGTTTTCTGCCATATACAACCTCGTAGGGAGTCATATTTGTAGAAGTATGAGTAGTAGTATTATAACAAAATTCCGCCCACGGTATCCAACGTGCCCAAGATAGTGGTCGTTCCGAAGAAAAACATCAGAGATAAGTCTCTAGATATTTGTTGACTATATCTGTTTGCCCATCTATTTGGGGATGGTAGGAGGAGCTCATCTTCAGAGTGGTTCCCTCCATCTGGAATAGTTCCTTCCAAAAATTGCTAACGAAGATTGGATCCCGGTCGCTAACGATGGAGATGGGTATCCCATGTAATCAGACTATTTCTTTGACAAAAACTTCAGCCACTGATTTTGCGGTGTAGGGATGTCTTAAAGGTATAAAATGTGAGTATTTTGACAGTCTGTCCACCACGACAAACACCACTGAAAAACCCTGGGATTTTGGAAATCTGGAGATAAAATCCATTGAAATTTTGTCCCAAACTAATTCTGGAATGGGTAACGGTTGAAGGAGACCAGCTGGAGATATGGACTGAATTTTTTATCACTGGCATGTGTCACACTCTTGGACATACTGCTGGATACTCCGTGACATTCCCTTCCAAAAAACCCCTACTTCCAGTCGCTTATAAGTTTTGAGAAAACCCGAATGTCCTCCTACTGCCGAAGAGTGATAGTAGTGAAAAATTTTTAGTATGAGGCTGGATTGGCTGGACAAGACCAGCCGCCCTTTCTTATATAACAACCCATTCAACAAGCTGTACGTGGGGTATAGTTCTGGTTGTTTCTCATTTTTTGCAATGAGTTTTTGGAGTTCCTGATCCTGCTGTAATTCTGCATGTACAACGTCCTTCTCCATCCAAAATGGCTCCGAAACAGTAGTTCCTAGTTGCTTTTCTTCAGTGTTGTTGCTCGTTTCCTCTTCTGCTATGCGGGAAAGAGAGTCTGCTGCCCGATTCTCCCTTCCAGGTTTGTACACCACCTCAAAGTCTAATCCCAGGATTTTGGCTTGCCAATCTTGTTGGTTAGCCGTGTGGGGACGCTGGCTGAGAAAGTGTTTGAGAGCCTTATGGTCTGTGTAAATCACAAAATTTCTTCCCATCAGATACTACTTCCAGTGGTTTACAGCAAGAACTAGGGCCATCACTTCCTTTTCATAAATAGATTTTGAAATGTTAGAGTCTTCTAAAGCCTTGATGTAGTATGCAATCGGTCGGCGTGCTTGAATCAACACTGCTCCAACCCCTCTCCCTGAAGCATCGCACTCAATAACAAATGTTTTCTGAAAATCTGGTAAAACCAACAATGGGGAAGTTGTCATGCACCTTTTCAAGGTGATAAAAGCATGCTCAACCGCTGGATTCCAAAATAAATTGTCCTTTTTGGTTAGTTCGGTGAGTGGTTTGGCAATCTTCCCATACCCTTCAATAAACTTCCTATAATATCCTGTAATCCCTAGGAACCCTCAGAATCCCTTCACAGTTTTGGGTTGTGGCCAGCCTTGTACGCACTCAACCTTCTTGGGATCCATTGATACTACCTCATTAGAGATAATGTGCCCGAGGTACTCCACTTTTTTTTGAGCAAAGAAGCATTTCTTCCGGTTTACCAGTATCTGATTTTCTTCCAGTATTTGGAAAGCCGATTCTAAATGGTATTGGTGCTCAGACCATGTCCTGCTATAAATAAGTATATCATCAAAAAAACCCAGTATATACTTCCTAAGGATCCCCTTAAAAACTCTGTTCATGGTGGATTGGAATGTGGAAGGGGAATTCATTAGTCCGAAGGGCATGACGAGAAATTCATAATGACCTTCATGTGTTTTGAAAGCTGTCTTACAAACATCCTCTTCCCTCACCCTGATCTGGTGGAATCCAGAATTCAAATCTAACTTGGTAAAAAAACAAGCCCCATGTAACTCGTCCAACAGTTCTTCTATAATCGGTATTGGAAATCTGTCAGGGACTGTCAGTTTGTTCAACGCTCTATAATCCACGCACATCCGCCAATTTCCATATTTCTTTCGGACTAGAATAATGGGACTGGAGTAAGGGCTATTTCTATGCCGAATCATCCCACTCAATATCATTTATGTTATTTGCCTTTCTACCTCATCCTTTAAATAGTGCGCTAGTTTATACGTCCTGATGTTAACAGGCGCTGCCCCTGCTATCATGGTGATGGAATGGTCAGTTTGTCTGATCGATGGTAGCCCCTTAGGTTCCTTAAAAAAGTTCTGAAACTTCTACAGCAGGCTATTCAGTTGCTGCTGTCCGCTATCCTCCGTGCTCTCCCTCTCTGCTGATGTCTGCAGATGTAAATGCCAATACCATCCCTCTAATAATAATGTTTTTTCCTGGACGTGCTGCAAAATGTTCGGGTGTTCAGGTATCCCGAGTGCTCCTTGTAATTTGATCTCTTATCCTTCCCAAATAAACTCCATGGTTTTGTGGCTCCAATTTGTTAAGACATTACCCAAGCTCCTTAACCACTTCATTCTGAACACCAGATCCGGTCCCTCGATGTTGAACACATATGCCTTGACAGTAAAGGGCGCCTCCCCCAAGCTTACTTCTACTCGTCGACACACGCCTTGGGATATTGCCCGATGCCCGTCTCCTAACCTTATTCCATAAGGTCTTGTTGGGCTTACTTCTATGTTAGCTAACTTTGCAAGGGACTTAGAGATGAAGTTGTGGCATGCTCCGTTGTCAACCAGTACTGCTACTGGTATTTATGAAAGTTTCCTAGCCAAGGTCATTGATTCTGCTCCTGCTAAACCCATACTGCGGAACTCCACCTGGTCTCCGGACTGTTCTTCTTCTGTTTACTCCCCGTTTTTCTTTCTTGTGTCTTCCTGCCGTGGGTCAGGTTCCTCCTTCGGCTCTTCTTTGGGTTCCTCGTACTCCCAAACCAACACCCTTAGGTGTTTATCATGACATTTGTGCATTGGGTTGTATGGCTGGCCACAACGAAAACAGAGCCCCTTCTGTTTTCTCTCTTCACGCTCTTGTCGACTGATAGTTTAGACCCCATTCCATCGATTCTCCCCTACTATCTTCTTTAAATCATCTTCCCTCCTATTTCACTCTACAGTAGCTCGGTGGGTGGGAAAACTTACTAGCAGAGTCCCTGCTCCTCGCATAAGGGGCAGTGGTGTTGTCCGGCAGCGGCTCCCCTTCAGAATCCCCTCTCCAATCAGTTCCCTTTCTATTTTTCTCGCCATAACCAGCATTCTGAGTTTGTTTGTTGGTTCATGGGTTGAAATACGGTTTTCAATCTCTCTTCTTAATACCCCCATAAACATGCTCATGTACCAAGGCTCTGGGAAGTCCGGAATTCGTAGCGCGACTTGCTCGAACTCTTCTATGTATTCGTCTACTGTTCCAGACTGTCAAAGCGTTTTTAAGTACCTCAATGAGTCTTCTTCAATGGTTCTTTTGTACCTTTCCATTAGTGCATTTCTAAACTTATCCCACGTTGGCCCTTGTGTGGAACGATGCCAAGAGAGGAACCAGTATAATGTTGTACCCTCCATACAGATCTAAGCGTAATGTAACTTCATGTCTTCCGGTATGCGATTGATTAGGAAATACGTATCTGCCCTGGCAGCCCATCCAAAAAGATCTCCTGTAAACGTTGGAAATTCTACCTTCCTAACTACATTCCGCATGGCCTCCGTGTACACTATCTCATCAGTTGCAGATTCTCCCTTGAGTTTTTCTCCAGCCGCTTCACTTCCGAGTCTACTTCCTCCTGATTTCTCAGGAGCAGCCCTGCTCTGTTTTCCTACTTCCGAGCCCATTTCCATCTGCAAATCCACCTCCTTCAACCTCTCCAATATTTTTTCCTCCATTTCCCGCATCTGTAATGCTACCCGCTCCTCCGATTGTTAGGCCAGGTTCTGGGCTATTCGTTGGTTCTCATTTTGTCCCCGCATCATCTTCTCCAAACTATCTTGTACTGCTGTCATGGTTTGCCGGAATCCATCCAAATACTTCTCGATGGCCAGAACTCAGTTCTCCATTTCTTCTTGTTCCAAAACGTAATTCCCTATTGTGTTCCTCCCTCTTGTGTGATATTTCCTCATCGGAGTTGCCAATTGTTAGGAATTTCAGGGAAGACGGGGTGTGATTCTGAAGAGAGAGTCTGTAAATGCAGTATTTCTATAGGCAGACCAGTTATTACAGTACTATAGACTACAGGAATTTAAAGAAAATAGGGGAAAATAAAGAGGAACCGGGGTACCACTTTCCTTCGGTTGCAGCGAGCTGGTGCGATTTCCTTGTTTCTGGAAGCAGAATCGGCTTCAGCACTAATCCACGACTGATCCCTCAGTCGACCCCCTCCTGAGAGCCTCCCTCCTCATTTTAAAGGGTCCCACGCCTTTCTAACAGCCTAACAGAACTCCCAAGGGGCCCACTCTTTAACAGCAAAACAGAATTCCCCTCCACTATCTTCTGAAGGGCCCCACTGCCACGAACCCAAACCGCCTCCCCTCATTCGGTATGGACCCTTTTACCCTTCCTTTGATAGGTGTAAATTAAGGGAGGCTTATTCCTAACAGGAAGGACCATGGATACCAACATTCATGAAGGCACAAGTACGGGAGCTTGTTGAGGTTTATGTTCAACAACAAACTTCTGGATTTTCAGAACATCAAACCACGGAAGAATCGAGACCAAGAGTTCTTCCAAGTGTATAGGTGAGGAGAGGAAAAGAGAACAATGCTTCACTTTCTACTCACCTTGATATTAAACTTTTTGTTTCTAGCTTGATAAGTGGAGTATGCTATGAGGCGTGAGTAGGGAACGACACCCACATCACGATTAAAGGAAGTTCGATTGACAAGTCTCGCAGTGCTGTTGTTCACACTTTGAAGCCTGGCGAGGAGAAAATGCAACAAAATCTCACTTGAGCGATGTAAGGGCTTATTCAAAAATCCATGCAAACACAATATGAACTACCCTTGGATGCTGAGAGGGAGAAAAAAAGCTACAACAAGGGCGTTGATGCTGCCAGGTTACCAAGGTTGAGCAGATTACCTGCAGGATCGGTGTTCAATACATACAACAATTGTAATGACTCTACATACATGGCAACGACACTTCCCATACCAACTCGAAGTCATGCATGCTCCATTTATGTTTGGTTCAAATGAAAATGAGTCGAACCGAAGGAAGAACGAGTATATTGTTATTGTAATTGGAGTTGGCACTAATACTGCTCCAACCCTGCATGGGGCAACTATTGGTCTTGCTATGAGAAACCAAGAAAAAAAGGTTCATGAAAACCGAGTTAGAGCTTATGGCGACTTGAGAAGTGTACTAATGAAGGGGATATTCCTATATGCTTAGAATTTTTGAATTAATTCAATACACAAGAGCTCGAGCCTGAGTACTCCATTTAAATAGGACTATAGTGATTTTTAAAGGGAAGGTTAGACTATTACTGTTAGATTGATGTAGCCTGATCTGGTTGGGCCGAATGCTTATGGCCCATAACTGTCGCGGGTCGAGCTTGACGGTGAGCTCGTTGGGGGTTGTAGGGGGCAATGCGCCCTTGCTCCGGGGGCCGAAGGTTCCCGACCCAAATTTTCGGGACTGTAGTAGAGCTGACTGACCGACACTGATAGGTACTGTAGCAGTGTAGACTTTGGAGTTAATTTTACTGTTGCACTTTTGACTTCCAGCCAGCAGCCACTGTATCACTTTTGACAAAGGTACCTTTCACTGTAGAGACACAGACTTCCTGTTCGGAATAGTGGACCATATTCTCCATATGTAGCCCATTTCAGGCTAGGTTTTCTTATCTGAAAAACTCTATAATTGTGTTCCTGATTATAGTGAATATTCTGCCTCTCTGTGGACGTAGGGATTATTCCTGAACCACATAAATCATTGCGTCCTTTGTTATTTTTTTTCCTTTTACTCTTTTTTTTTATCGTTTCTATCACTGCAACTCCTGGAATTTCTGCAACAATTACAAACTTGATTATGTTTTCAGAACCCAAGAAATGGTAAAGTGAAATTATAGTTGTTCATTAGCTGAAACACTTTAGTGTTACATGGGATGAATTGGATAGATTTATGGGTGCCTTGCTTAAAGATAGTGAAACTTTTGCACCTATGATTGATAATGTATTATCATTGGATAATTTGGTTTTTATTATGGAGAGCATTACATTGATCCATACTGAGATGGACCAGAGGAAAGGAAAATGTGAGCTTGGTTTTCATGGTTGGAATAGTTTCCCTTGAAGAAGTATTAGTTGTTTTAGAAGAGAATGGTTGTGAAAAAACTACACATTTTTTTCATCTCATTTTTAAAAAAGGAGATATATTCTCTACGAGGTGCTGATTTCAGGATAATATGTACTCAGATATGACGTATATCTTCCATATCTATTGTAGAATCTTTTGAAAGGGGAGAAAGTATTAGATAAATAGTTGGATATCAGATTCTCTTGGAGGCAAAGTGCTCTTCTCATACCCCGACTCCTATTTTTCACAACTAAAGTCTTACCACGACAATTGGTTCAAGACCTTGATTTTACTGATGCAAGTCATTTGGTAGTAGATGAAATACATGAAAGAGGAATGAATGAGGACTTCTAATTAATAATATTACAGGATCATCTGTATTTGGCTTGCATCCATTCAGTGAATAGAAACTTTCTTCCAAAGATGGAGGAGTGGCCTAAATGGATTTTAGAGGTTCACATTTCTAATTATGAGATCGTTGAAAGCCAAGTTTCTTATCCTTCCGATTTGGGAAATATAGAAGATGTTGTACATAGTTTCCCTATTATAATGTTGGAGAAATCCATGTGAAAAAAGGACGAATGGAAGGATATTGAAGCTATAATTCATTGTGTCGAACAGATATCTATTGTGGGTGGGATCTCTCTTGATTATTTTTCTACTATGGCTGGTTCAAGTGGACAAAATTCTACGCCAGGGATAAAACAACTTATTGTATATATATCAGAAGAGCCATATGGATCTGTTTGTTGTGCCTCATTTGGGGATTGTGTTGTTGTTCTGAATATGGGTTGGAAATACATGAGCCAAATATAGAGTGTGAATCCACCTATATTTACCCTTTTCATTGGAAATTCTTGTCGGGAAGTCACCTTGCTTTTGGCTGCTGATTCAAAGGGAAATAATTTTTCTCTACCTTCTTTAACAATCATGATCAAACATCCCATTGCAAGAGCAAGGTATGAAATACCAGTTATGTATTGCCAAACATGACACTCCTTGAAATTTCCAAGGAGATGCGTGTTTCGATAGGCAGCTTACACCGATTACTTAAAATGAAGCACACCTACATTGAAAATAGTATCAAGATTGTTGTTAGCATCATTCAAAATTCTATGAAATATAATTTTGCATTTGAAGTCATTTTTGAGCATCTAAAGGAAATTTTTGTCGGGCATCTAAAGGAGGCGGAGCCAATTATAAAGACTCATGAAGCCTCCCTTTCTGAAATAGCTACGAACTTGGAAAATGGGTTGACATTTACATATGCTCTTGCACCGTAGCCTACAAAAGGGGCCATTGAGGTTGAGGGGATGGAAGAAATTTATGGTGAAAATTGGAAAGTGAAGATAAAAATCAATTATTGTGCTATAGAGCAGTCTTTGTTGGATGGGAATGATGCAGCTGCTGGAATAGGTGCACCACCATCTTCAAAGGTGGGTTATCGTTCTAGTGCTAAAAAAGTTGAGCCGTACTTTTAGATGTCCACCTTTCGGAAAAGGTGGATTTTGAGAAGGGAGGAAATGATGTGCTGGTGGGCCAAGGCTAGAAATCCCTAGAGTGGGTTACATATGGGACCGACTATTAAGGCAAAATGGGTTCTAATATCTGTCACGGGCAGAGTTTTATATTACTTTAGTATTGATTGGATAGGATATTAGGTAGTAAGTTGGTGTTGTTTGGAAGTTGGTTGGGGCTATTATATAGTGGGGTCCAGTAGGTAGTGAGAGAGATATGATATTGCTTTTCATTTCATCTTGGTTGGTGGGAGGTGTCGACCTTGGGAGGTCATGGCCTTGCCTCCAAGGGGTGGTCTTCCATGGAGAGCTCCTCCTCCTCCTCCTTCCAATGTAACTCTCTAGAAGGATTTCTATTATGAAAATATCAATATAGTGATATGGTAGTTTTTTCTTCCTATCCACTCACTTGCACTCACAATATTATCAAATATAGATGGTTTTTAAGACCAATTATCAAGCGACACATGGCATAATGACTTAGAATAATATGGAAGAGAAATCTTAAATAGATTGAAGAGCATAAAAGAAGATGACAAAACATTAGATATTTTTGGATGTTTTGTGAGATATATTAAGCTAATCCCACATGGATTTTATGGAGAAATTTAATGGGGTTTTGACAACCACTGTTAATGAGAAGATAGAGGAAGACATGTGAGATGTGAATATACAATAAATCCTTATAAATGGATAACATTGCGACTATGTTCGAAGAGAGTGAAAATTGAGAGAATAGAAGGAAAGAGAGCCTATAAAATAAAGTACATGACATATCCTATAGAATAGAACATGGAATATCATTGATATATCTAGATTATTGAGAGTAAGAGATTTGTTCATCATTCATGAAAGGACATGGGCACAAACATAATATTAAGGCATAAAGGTGGAGCATGTCAAAGACAATTTTCCTAACATGGAGTCACTCATGCCTATCTTGTGAAGAACATGTGAAGATATCAAATCAACATTCCTAACATGGAGTCACTCACTTCTAGCTTGTGAAGAAAGGAGGAAGTGTATAAGTCCTTGACCTTAAACATTACTTAATCTTGAGTTAAGTCAATAATTTGACTTTATTTCACTTTGAGGGTCATTTCATGTTTAGAGCTTTAGAGAATTATGTAATAACTCATACATAACAACTTGAATATTTCAAAGTAGACACTTCTACTCACTATCAATTTTTCCATAAAACAAAAAACATTTAAAAAGAAACATGGTTTCTGTTGGTCGGAGTGGATACTCAAGAGGGGGGTGAATTGAGTTCCAATTAAAATTTATGTTTTAAAACTTTGTCTTAAAAACCCCCAAATAAAATACTGAATTAAATTGTAGTGAATTTATATCAAAGTAAAGGTTCTGTTGGGTTCTCAAGGGATTGATTATTTCCCAGTTAATCAAAATAGAAAGGTTGATTAACTTTTGAAACCAACTTACTTATTTACAACTAATATAAACACTTGCGAATTTAATTATCAAAGTGACTTTAAAACAGTTTTGGTTTTAAAGTAATTAGCAGCGGAATAAAAGAATAACTTTGAAAGATATAGCACAACAGATATAACCAAGAGGTTTAGTCTCAAGACGAGACTTATTCCTCTCAACAATTTGTATAAATTTGATCCACACCCTGGATCGGGGTTCACAACAGTTTACAACTGTCCAGGTCCAAGACCTCTACCACTGTTATTCGTGGGAAACAAAACAACAAAAACCAGCTGTCCAGGTCACACACGACCTCTACCACTATCTCAGTGGGAAATAAAAGATGTAAGAGTTTGAGTGAGGATTTACAGATCCTCCGGTTAAAGTACAGGAGACAGTGTGTGTGTTAAATACAGCAGATAACACACACTGCTCGAAATGTGAAAGAATGAATCACAGAGCAGAGATGTAGAGTTTAGAAATGGCTCTAGTGATTGCAGTGAAGCTTTGGACTCCTTGAGTTTGATCAGAGATGATTCTAAGTCCTCTTCTGGTTTTTTTTCTGAAAAACAGAGTGTCGTCTGCTTGGCATCTAGATTCAGAGATAGTGAGAAATGTAGTGGATGAAGTTCTTCAATGTCCCCGTGAATGTACAGAACTCTTCTTGAGTAAGCTTGAGTGTGTATGAGGTTCTGTGTCTTCTACAACTATCTCATCCACCACTCTTTGCACTCATATATGTCTCGTCGTTGTTACACTAGTGTTTCTGCACCAGTAGGGACTTCTTGTATTTATGACACGAGTTCCAGTAAAAGAAATGATTTCTTTTTGCAGGTACGAGGTACGGTTCCCTGACATCCAAAAACCTTCGTTAAATAAATGACATAGCATTAAAATATTCCTAATATGACCGTTGGTTATATTAAATAAAGATAAAGAAATTCAAACAGTTGTTTATGACTATCGGTGAGTCAAGTGATCGGTAGGTCATCAGCATCAGCATCGGTGAGACATCTTCGGTGACTCAGATGATCATCATCGGTGTGTCATGATCGGTGACTCATTTGATCAGCATCGGTGAGACATCTTTGGTGACTCATTTGATCAGCATTGGTGAGACATCTTCGGTGACTCAGATGATCAGCATCGGTGTGTCATCTTCGGTGGCTCAGATGATCAGCATTGGTGAGACATCTTCGGTGAGACCGTTGTCCTTCGATATGGATCGGTGCGACCGTTGTCCTTTGATATGGATCGGTGAGACCGTTGTCCTTCGATATGGATCGGTGAGACCGTTGTCCTTCGATATGGATTGGTGAGACCTTTGTCCTTCGATATGGATCAGTGTGACCGTTGTCCTTTGATATGGATCGGTGAGACTATTGTCCTTCGATATGGATTGGTGCGACCGTTGTCCTTTGATATGGATCGGTGAGACCGTTGTCCTTCGATATGGATCGGTGCGACCGTTGTCCTTTGATATGGATCAGTGCGACCGTTGTCCTTTGATATGGATCGGTGAGACCGTTGTCTGTTTGATCCGGAGGAATTCCAGAATACTTGTAAATCAATAACAAAGAGATAAAAACATGATCCAACCAATATACACAGATTCACTAAGAGATTGTGATTATGTATATGAGAAATCCAACCGGATTAAGTAATCGATGATTTGTGATTATTAAAACAGCAATCATAGGAAGAATTCAACAATCTTCCAGAGGGCTCAACAATCTCCCCCTTTTTGATAATCACAAATCTTAGCCATAAACAAAAATAATATATCATCAATAATAAGGCATAATAAGAATAAAAACATAATGAGATATAAATCTCCCCCTGAATTTATGCCTTTAAATACTTATGCAAGCATTGCCATAGAAAGGTTCTCCCCCATGGATAAAAAAATCTCCCCCTTTAGAGATGCATCTCCCCCATATCCCCCATAGATCCATAGATATACAGATTTATCCCCCTTTGGGATAATCAAAAAGGAGAGAAAATAGATAAAGAAGAGATTAAAAGAAGGCATCAGTGAGAATAAAAAGAAAAGAGAATAAAGTTTATAATGCATCACAGTACAATCACAACAGGGTTCACCCTATCAACAACAACGCACAACTATTTATTGGGATGTAACGGGGCTTTGCCTTTGTCAGAAGGATCAATGGTTGGTAAGTTGGAAGGCTTGGAGGCTGGTTGAACTGGGCAAATTTGAAAAGGTGGTAAGATGACTCTGGAGGGTGGAGGAGAGGATGCCATTGGGATTTGCTGTGGAGCTGTAGGAGCTGGTTGAGAAGATTGCTGATGAACTGGTCGGAGTTGAGATAGAGCTTGAGCAACGAAGATCTGATTTGGAGCAACATCAGAGGCACTGAGAGGGTCATCAGTAGGAAGCACAATGGCGGTGGTTTGTGCATTCAGATAAGGTTTCAAAAGATTTATGAAATTCTGAATAACTTCTGCACCATACTGCATAGCCTTCTCAAAATCATCCTTATTCTCCATGAACCATTCCAAGGTAGGAGTAAAATCTTGCAACTGTCGAACTTGAGTCTTGAAAGCTTGAGTGACTGGAGGTAGTCTCAGATTGTCAGCTAACACTTTGAAATTCGCGGTCATCTCATGCTTGGTATAGATTTTTGAAAAGTAATGATCAACCTTTTCCTTGATCTCTCTCTGAACTTTAGTGGCATCTGCTGAATATACTGTTACCATCTTATGAATGTGATCACTGTGCTCCTTTATCTTCCTCAACGATTCCAAATCAAGAACTTGTCTAATGGTGGCCAATTCATCATGCACAATCTGCCTTAGAGCCTCTATCTCACGAGTAGTGATCTTGGTTACTTTGGCTGTACTAGCTTGAGCAACTATCTGAGTTATCTCAGCATTCAACTTTCTCAGATCAGACTTCTTAAGATGTTCCATCAGATTCCTCAACACTTCCATCATACCAGAGACGGTGGATCTAAATTCGTTGGATAAAGAAACTAAGCCAGATTGTAGATCCTTCAGAATCTGATTTAGAGAGGCTATGTGCCTGCTGATAAACTCACCAATATTGGCCAGGTCTGGTTTAATAGCATTTGAAATTTCTTCTCTGACTGTATCTCTCACAGCAGTAAGCAACTCACTTTTGAACTTGTCAAAATCATACTGAGAGACAGTAGAACTAGGTAGATGAGCATCTGCAGCATCAACAACATGAGCAGTCCTTGCCTCAACTGGTTGGCTTTCCATCATAACCGCAGTAGATTCTGATTCTTCTTCTTCTTCTTCAGAATACTCTAAACCCAAAATAGCAAAACCAGGGTAATCATCCCAGACAGCAGCACACAAAGTATATTTCGGTTTATCATAACTTCCTTTTCCACTGATTTCAAGAGAATCTCTCTTGCTATTGGCATTTGTTTCTGGTACAATTTGATGTGTTTCTGTTGGAGGTACATTAAGACCATCCACTGGTCGGTTATCACCACCATCATCATCATCATCATCACCATTCCCATTTCCATTCTTCACAGAAACTTCACTGTCAGATACTTCAGTGTCACTAGCTTCTTCATCACCAAGAACTGGTTCTGATTTAGGTAAGGGTAAATGTGGACTAGAAGATCCAAAGTCCATTCTTCTCTTAGGGCTCACAGTATCAGGATAAATCCTATCATCAGGAGGTGACATACTTCCTTCTTCTGTTTCAACTTATTCCATCCCTTGTTTACCAGACTCTTCAGTGTCTTTATTCCTTTCAACATCTACTTCTTCCTCAGCATCAGAATAAATTGGCTCCTCATCTGATTTCAAACCAGGGTCTCTCAAACCCTTAGGCCTCTTTCCATGATCAGTGGGATTGTAAGATTCATACAACTTGTCCTCATCAGCAACCCATCATTTCTTCCATGGGTTCCAGTTTATTTTCATCCGTTTACAAATTTCTTTGTTAACACAAGAAACACTATCAGATTCAGCTATCTCATCAGTTTCATCAACACATTCCAGATTCTTTAACATAGCAGAGATCATTTTGGAATAGAACAAGGTAGTGGCTTTCTTAGAAGGTTTCACCATTCCAGCTATGTGCACCATTAGATATCTACACAAATTGATCTTCTCATGGGTCTTTAGTAGAAACAATAGAAAAACATCCTGGTATCTTACAACAGCAAAATCTCCTTTCCTGGGGAAAATTTGGTGCTGAATAAATTTAAACAGAAGTCTACATTCACCATCCAGCTCTGAGGCTGTGATTCTCCTTGACTCTCTGTTTCCAGTCAAAAGCTCTAAAGCTAACTCATAAGAGAAGTATTCAGTGGTTGGAGGAATGTTTCCAGCATAATCCTCATACCGACCCTCATGGGGTACATTCAAACATTCAGCCCATTGTTTAGACAAAAAAGATATTTTCTTTCCTTTCACTACAGAAGACATTCTGGCAGCCTCGACACCATCTAAAGTAACTTGCAGATTTATATAAAACTCATGAACTAGCTTTGGGTAGTATACAAGAGTGTTATCTGAGAACCAGGCTTTCCATCCTTGCGAATCTAAAACTTGTAACAACAACGACTTACTTGTCAAAAGCCAGGCGGAGCTGACTTCCTTTTCTACAGCAACGATCCGAGTTTCCAGGTTCGGATTTATTGATCTTTGAGTGGTACAACTCGACTCGCCTCGAGCATGCTTTGAAGGTACAAGAATTTCTGATCCTTTTCTCGGTCTCTTCTGCTTAGCCATTTGACGATTCTGGGGAAAGCAGGAGTTCGAAGGTTCGAAGTAGAGGAGAAGAGAGGAAATAAGGTTTGGCGGGAAAGAAATGAAAGGTAGACGGTTTGGGGAATAGAAATAGTCGCGTATCATTTATTTCATCAATTAGGGTTCCCATAATAAAGATAAAAGTAGTTAATTAATCACAACAAAATAAAAATTAATATAAAGAAAGATCGGTTTCACAGATCAGTTTCACAGATCGGTTTCACAGATCAGTTTCACAGATCGGTTTTACAGATCAGTTTCACAGATTTTTTTCACAGATCAGTTTCACAGATCAGTTTCACAGATCGGTTTCACAGATCGGTTTCACAGATCGGTTTCACAGATCGATTTTATAGATCAGTTTCACAGATCAGTTTCACAGATCAGTTTCACAGATCAGTTTCACAGATCCGTTTCACAGATCCATTTCACAGATCAGTTTCACAGATCAGTTTCATAGATCGGTTTCACATATTAGTTTCACAGATCAGTTTCACAGATCGGTTTCACATATCAGTTTCACAGATCAGTTTCACAGATCAGTTTCACAGATCAGTTTCACAGATCAGTTTCAAAGATCTATCATACACAATTCTTGTTTAATAAAATTCATTCTTTCAGAACATAAAGGCTTTGTAAAAATATCAGCTAATTGATGTTCAGAACTAATAAATTCTAGAGAAATATCACCTTTCTGATAATGATCTCTTAGAAAGTGATGTCTGATATCAATGTGCTTAGTCCTAGAGTGAGACATAGGGTTCTTAGATATGTTGATCACACTAGTATTGTCACAGTTAATTGAAACCTGTTTAAAAACAAATCCATAGTCCAATAAAGTGTGTTTCATCCACAGAATCTGTGCACAGCAACTACCAGTAGCAATATATTCTGCTTCAGTAGTAGACAATGCAACTGAGTTCTATTTCTTACTACACCATGATACTAGGGACTTTCCAAGTAAATGACATGTTCCAAATGTTCTTTTCCTATCTAACTTACATCCAGCAAAGTCAGCATCTGAATAACTAGTTAGGTCAAATGATTGTCCTTTTGGATAAAACAAACTTAAATTCACAGTATACTTAAGATATTTAAAAATCCTTTTATCAGCTAATAAGTGTGATTCTTTAGGATTAGCTTGAAATCTAGCACACATACACACACTAAACATAATATCCGGTCGACTAGCAGTAAGATAAAGTAAAATCCCAATCATGCCTCTGTAATAGGTTTGATCAACTGGTTTCCCGATTTCATCATCATCCAATTTACAGGTAGTACTCATAGGTATATCACTTTCCTTAATACTATCTAAACCAAAACGTTTTAATAAATCCTTAGTATATTTACTTTGATTTAGAATTATACCATCTTTAGTTTGAAAGATTTGAAATCCAAGAAAATACTTAATCTCTCCCATTAAGCTCATTTCAAACTCATTTTGCATAACCTTTGAAAATTCAGTACATAAAGAATTTTTAAAAGATCCAAAAATAATGTCATCAACATAGATTTGTACTATTAATACATCTTTTGAAATCCTTTTTATAAAAAGAGTGGGATCAGATATTCCTTTTATAAATCCTTTTGAAATAAGAAAGTTTGAAAGTCTTTCATACCAAGCTCTTGGAGCTTGTTTTAAACCATATAAAGCTTTAGAAAGTTTAAAAACATGATTTTGAAAATGAGGATTTGAGAAACCAGGTGGTTGTTCTACAAAAACATCTTCAACAATAAAACCATTTAAAAAAGAACTTTTCACATCCATTTGATATAACTTGAAATTCAGATGTGATGCATAGGCAAGTAAGATCCTAATAGCCTCTAATCTAGCTGCAGGTGCAAAGGTTTCCTCATAGTCAATTCCTTCTTCTTGATTGTAACCTTGTGCAACTAGCCTAGCTTTGTTTCTAATGATGTTTCCAGATTCATCAACTTTGTTTCTGAACACCCATTTTGTGCCTATGGTTATAGTGTCCTTAGGTCTTTCTACTAATTTCCAGACTTTGTTTCTTTCAAATTGATTTAGTTCTTCTTGTATAGCTATTACCCAAAATTCATCATTGATAGCATCATTGATATTTTTAGGTTCTAACTGTGAAAGAAAAGCTTGATGTTCAACCTGATTTCTTAGAGAAGATCTAGTCTGTGTTCCTCTATCTAAATTACCTACAAAAGCATCTAACATATGGTTCTTTAGAATCCTAGTTGGTCTAGAAAAGGTAGGACTCGAGATTTCAGGTTCATCTACAGGTTGAGGTTCAACAGAAGCAGGTTCTGGAAAATTTCTAGAACTGGATGTTTTAATTACAGGTCCACTGTCTTTATCATTAAGGTTCAAACCAGAGAGATCATCTTCAAGATTTTTAAGAGAGGTCTTAGGTTCATGTGGATCAGTTTCATCAAATTTGATGTGAACAGATTCTTCCACACATTTGGTTCTTTTATTGAAAACTCTATAGGTTTTACTAGAAGTAGAGTAACCTAGGAAAATTCCTTCATCACTCTTGGATACAAATTTGTCGAGATTGTCTTTAGTATTAAGAATAAAGACTTTGCAGCAAAAAACTTTGAAGTAGTTAACCTTAGGTTTCCTATGGTTCCACAAATCATAAGGGTTACTCTTAAGAACAGGTCTGATCAAGACTCTATTGATAACATAACAAGCTGTATTGACAGCTTCAGCCCAAAAATAAACAGGTAGGTCATACTCATTAAGCATAGTCCTAGCAATTTCTTGCAGGGTTCTATTTCTCCTTTCTACTACACCATTCTGTTGAGGTGTCCTAGGGGCAGAGAAATTGTGACTGTAGACACTGTGTGAGCAGTAATATTCAAACTCATGATTTTCAAACTCACGACCATGATCACTTCTCAGGGTTTTAATTTTAAGTCCACTAAGGTTTTCTACAGACTTGGAATATTTTACAAAGAAAGAACAAGCTTCACTTTTGTGAGCTAGAAAATATACCCAAGTATATCTAGAAAAGTCATATACAAGAACATAGACATAGTGCTTCCCATTTAAACTAGAAACTCTAGAAGGTCCAAATAAATCCATGTGAACCAACTCGAGAGGTTGAGAAGTTGAAACTTCTTTATTTGATTTAAAAGAAACTTTATGTTGCTTTCCCTTTTGACAGGGATTACAAACTTTGTCTGCTGGAAATTCAAGTTTGGGTAGGTCTCTAACTAAGTTATTCCTAGAAAGTTTTCTAAGTGAATGCACATTGCAGTGTCCTAATCTTCTGTGCCAAAGCCAAGACTCTTTATGAAAAGCATTTAAACAAGTAATATTTTTCTTAGCTAAAGAATTTAAATCAACAGCATAAACATTTTCATTTCTTAAAGCAGAAAACACTAAAGCATTTTTAGAATTAAAAAAATTACAAGAATCATTTTCAAATTTAACATAAAAAACATCATCACATAACTGAGAAATACTTAACAAATTGTATTTAAGTCCATCAACAAATAAAACCTTAGAAATTAATACCGAGTCAGTGTTACCAATCTGGACTAAGCTGATGATTTTTCCTTTTGAGTTATCACCAAAGGTGAAAAAGCCTCCATCAACTCTAACTAAGATTTTAAAGCATGAGAAGTATCCTGACATATGTCTTGAACATCCACTTTCCAAATACCAAGGCTTTCTACAGGAGATCTTTAAGAAGGTTCCCTACAAAACAGATTTAGATAGGAAATGATTTTGGTACCCAGATCTTCTTGGGTCCAAACAGGTTATCCAATAAAACTTTAGGTACCCATATTTGTCTAATGGGTCTCATAATATTTTTAGAGTTAAAAAATTTTGAAAGATAAACCTTATTAGATCCATAACTATGAATATAACTAGTTGAAGCATATGAAGTTTCAGAACTAGCTACATTCTGTCCAGATTTAGGAATGAATTTAGTTTTGGTAATTTTCCTTTGTCCAGGTTGGTATCCTATACCAGTAGTGTATCTAGGTGCTATTTGCTTACCTAGCATCTGAGTAAGATTATATTTACCATTTGTAAATTTTTCTAAGTCTTTCTTGAGTTTCTCATTAGATAATTTTAGTTCAGTATTCTCTTTAAGCAACTGAGCATTCTTTTCCATTTCAATATCAAGATCAGATATATGTTTAATAGTTAAAGCATACTATTTCTTTAAACATTTGTATTTGTCTTTCAGCTCATTACAGGTTTCTTCTAATATATCACAGTATTCAAATAGTTTAGATTTTGACATGTTTTCTGAGTCAGAATCATCTTCAGAATAGTATGAATTTAAAGAAGGAGTTTCAGATGTTACCTCAAAGGTGTTTGTTATAAAACACATGTTTTCCTTATTTCTGTGTTTAGTTTCAGAAACTTCAGAGTCAGTGGAACTATCCTCAGAAGCACTCCAAGTAGCCTTCATGGCTTTCTTAAACCTATTGTCCTTGTATTCATACCTCTTCTTGTATTTCAACTTTGGACAGTCTACTTTTATGTGTCCCTTTCTTTTGCACTCATAGCAGACAACTTCATCTGATTTGTCAGATTTCTTCCAATTCTTTTTCCAATGTCCCTTGCTATCATACTTACCTTTATAATTTGATTTTCTGAAAAACTTCTTCTTCCTATAAAACTTTTTAAACCTTCTGGCAATGTGAGCCATCTCAGCATCACTATCAGAAGAACTTTCACTGTCTTCACAGCTTGAACTCTCATTTATAGCTTGAAGCTTCTCCTTATCCTTGTTCTTTGAAGTTGAAGTCTTGAACGCAACAGACTTCCTTCTTGGTTCATCTTCTTCTTCTTTGTTAACCTTGAGTTCCTCTTCATACATCACCAACTTTCCAATTAGTTCCTTGACTGGTAGTTCACCAATATCACATGATTCTCTAATTGAGACATAAGTTCCCCTCCATCTTTCAGGTAGACATCTCAGAATTCTCATAATTTGTTCCTTTGATGGAACATCCTTTCCCAGAGAAGTCATTGTGTTGAAAATTTCATTAAAACTGAGATACATGTCAGAAATGGGTTCATCGGGTTTCATCTTAAAATTATCATACTTAATAGTATAAGTGTTCAATCTCATTTCCTTAACATTAGTTTTTCCTTCATGATAAACAGCTAAGATATCCCAAATTTCATAAGCAGTTTTACAAGCAGATATTCTATTAAATTCATCATCTCCTAAAGCACAGTACAAGGCATTCATAGCTTTGCAATTATTATTGTAGGCAGCCTTGGTAGCTTCATTCCAAGTAGTTCTAACAGTAGTAGGAATTTTATATTATGATTCTATAGTAGTCCAAATATCAAAACCCATGCTTTCTAAATGAATTTTCATCTTGATTTTCCACTGAGCATAGTTTGTGCCATTGAAAAATGGTGGTCTATTGGTAGCAACACCTTCAAGTCTATTATCCATGATAGCTTACTTAAAGCAAAGGTTTTAAAGAGATAAAAATTTAGAAATAACAGAAATTTTAAGAACTTTAAAATACAACTAAAATCACAGTTGAAAAACAGAGTACTTTAGAATATATTTAAACAACCTCTGATACCAATTTTTGGTCGGAGTGGATACTCAAGAGGGGGGTGAATTGAGTTCCAATTAAAATTTCTGTTTTAAAACTTTGTCTTAAAAACCCCCAAATAAAATACTGAATTAAATTACAGTGAATTTATATCAAAGTAAAGGTTTTGTTGGGTTCTCAAGGGATTGATTATTTCCCAGTTAATCAAAACAGAAAGGTTGATTAACTTTTGAAACCAACTTACTGATTTATAACTAATATAAACACTTGTGAATTTAATTATCAAAGTGACTTTAAAACAGTTTTGGTTTTAAAGTAATTAGCAGTGAAATAAAAGAATAACTTTGAAAGATATAGCACAACAAATATAACCAAGAGGTTCAGTCTCAATCCGAGACTTAGTCCTCTCAAAAATTTGTATAAATTTGATCCACACCCTGGATCGGGGTTCACAACAGTTTACAACTGTCCAGGTCCAAGACCTCTACCACTGTTATTCGTGGGAAAGAGAACAACAACAACCAGCTGTCCAGGTCACACACGACCTCTACCACTATCTCAGTGGGAAATAAAAGATGTAAGAGTTTGAGTGAGTATTTACAGATCCTCCAGTTAAAGTACAGGAGACAGTGTGTGTGTTAAATACAGCAGATAACACACACTGCTCGAAATGTGAAATAATGAATCACAGAGCAGAGATGTAGAGTTTAGAAATGGATATAGTGATTGCAGTGAAGCTTTGGACTCCTTGAGTTTGATCAGAGATGATTCTGAGTCCTCTTCTGGTTTTTGTCTGAAAAACAGAGTGTCGTCTGCTTGGCATCCAGATTCAGAGATAGTGAGAAATGTAGTGGATGAAGTTCTTCAATGTCCTCGTGAATGTACAGAACTCTTCTTGAGTAAGCTTGAGTGTGTATGAGGTTCTGTGTCTTCTACAACTATCTCATCCACCACTCTTTGCACTCATATATGTCTCGTCGTTGTTACACCAGTGTTTCTGCAACAGTAGGGAATTCTTGTATTTATGGCACGAGCTCCAGTAAAAGAAATGATTTATTTTTGCAGGTACAAGGTACGGTTCCCTGACATCCAACAACCTTCATTAAATAAACGACAGAGCATTAAAATATTCCTAATATGACCGTTGGTTAGATTAAATAAAGATAAATAAATTCAAACAGCTGTTTATGACTATCGGTGAGTCAAGTGATCGGTAGGTCATCAGCATCAGCATCGGTGAGACATCTTCGGTGACTCAGATGATCAACATCGGTGTGTCATGATCAGTGACTCATTTGATCAACATTGGTGATACATCTTTGGTAACTCATTTGATCAGCATCGGTGAGACATCTTCGATGACTCAGATGATCAGCATCGGCGTGTCATCTTCGGTGACTCAGATGATCAGCATCGGTGATACATCTTCAGTGAGACCGTTGTCCTTCGATATGGATCGGTGCGACCATTTTCCGTTGATATGGATCGGTGAGACCGTTGTCCTTCGATATGGATCGGTGAGACCGTTGTCCTTCGATATGGATTAGTGAGACCGTTGTCCTTCGATATGGATCGGTGCGACCGTTGTCCTTTGATATGGATCAGTGAGACCGTTGTCCTTCGATATGGATCGGTACAACCGTTGTCCTTTGATATGGATCAGTGAGACCGTTGTCCTTCGATATGGATCGGTGCGACCGTTGTCCTTTGATATGGATCGGTGTGACCGTTGTCCTTTGATATGGATCGATGATACCGTTTTCTGTTTGATCCAGAGGACTTCTAGAATAATTGTAAATCAATAACAAAGAGATAAAAACATGATCCAACCAATATACACAGATTCACTAAGATATTGTGATTATGTATATGAGAAATCCAACCGGATTAAGTAATCGATGATTTGTGATTATCAAAACAGCAATCATAGGAAGAATTCAACAATCTTCCAGAGGGCTCAACAGTTTCATTTCATGTTTAAACAACATAATTTTTCTTTGATCCCATCTTTGACTCTATTTTTCTGTAAGTCTTGTGAAAAACATTTCAATACTTGGGATGATCATAAAAATATCAGTAAGGGATACACAAAGAAGGAAAACTATTAGTCTTGGGAAAACATGTAAACCATGAATAGTTTATCATAAAGTAATAATTTTCACTATTAAGAAGTAGTAATTACACTTCACTGAATATAAACTCATTGCTTACCCTTTTTGTAATCAAAATATTACCTTAAAACCCATAGAAAGTAACATATAACATATAAAGTTAATTTGGGACATAATCACACTTAAATGGAATAACCATACGACCGACTTCCACACATATCACTAAATGTAATATCCATATGCCCGACTTCCATACCCAATGCATTGAGGGTTATAACGTCAACATTCGTCCTTGGTTTATAACATAACCACCTGTCTTTGCTTTATCACACAACCACCCGTCAAATTTCCAAGTACCGTTATATGATCATAACACATAAAAGATTTCAATTATCAACATTTCACTCATAAAATTTCATTTTCAATCATAAGAAATCATTTCAATATATTTAAATAGTCAATCCATTTTCAAAACCATTTAAAACATTTAATAAAGAGACTTTTGAATCAAAGTGTCCCATAGCACTTTGAAAATTTTGAAAGAAATTAACATTTTAAAACATTCATGTTCATATAACTAAATTCTTAAAATCCATTTTGGAAACATGGACATGAAATATAAGGTTTTAGAAGAATAAATCGTTAAAACATTAAAAATGATGTTTTAGTTAAAGAGACCTTTGCCACTTGAGAAACACTTGAATAAGAATCATTAAGGAATAACATTAATCAAAACTTTAAAAATCATGAGGATGTATTATTTCATGATATATCATGTCAAAAGGGTTTTATATACACCCTATAATATAATAAAGGTGCATAATATCAAAATATGCCTCAATGAAAGGAGATTGATATGAAATCCCTTACAAAGATCATATCATTAGATTAAGAATAAATCAATGACATGATTATGTATAAAAAATATAAATACATCCAATATAAGTGGATATTCTGACATGATTATGTATAAAAAAATATAAATACATCCAATATAAGTGTATATTCAATGTAAAATAATCATAGGTCATTCACACATATTCATGGGAAAAAAACCAATGACATGGATATTTAACTCAATGAATGGAAACTGAGTTAAGATTTCCCTTACCTTGAGTCTGACTTGTCTCATACGTTCTTTATTTTCCTGAATAATAAACTTAGGTTAATTTCTATTTGATTGATAAAATTTTTCAAGTTTATTATTCCTTTTATATCACTTATTATGATGTTATAAAAATTACACAACTATTTAAGTTCATATTGGACGTTTTGTCGATATTCAGTACTTGAGTCAAAAATGAACCTGTTTTGATGTAAATTGTACATGTGGTAAAAATTCTATCATATCCAGAATAGTATTAATGATTTAAAATATCATATATATCCAATATATATGTATTTTTAATAATCTATATTATTTGGAGATAATAAATGAAATGCATCGTTCATGGAGACGGTGGGTCGTACGTACGCATAAACGTTACTTTCATTTCTTTGTCATATTAAAAAGAATAATAATCAAATGATATAAATGTGTATTATAGTAATAGTATTATATTAATTTCATATATGTCTCATATTTTAAATAAAACCATCCTTTATACGTTCCATTTATAGCGGCAATGAGTCATATCGCTTTGAGGGGGCAGTAGTCCACACTTCCTTAAACGAAATTATCATATTTACACAACATGGAAAACATAAAGGTATGTTCTAAATAAAAATTATAGAAGAATGGAGATAATAAAAATATAATATATATCATATGTAAAAATATTTTCCATTATAATGGGCACCATGATAGGTGGTAGGGGAAAATTGAAAAATCATAATTTCGTGAGGCAGTAGTTCTCCGTACACAGAAACAATATGTTCGTTACCCATTAAATGGAGGTGTGTGTAAGTATAGATAGAAAAATTAGAATAAAAACATCCTATTATATTTAGTATTCTGTAGTTGTTATGTAATCATAGAATAATAGGAGTTTAGGGAGTGGAGAATGGAAATGAAACTAAAAAGCATGAGAGAAGGCATTACCTCTTAATCAGGTAACTTTTTTTTTGTTTATACCGAAAGGATTCCTTGGGAGGCTCTCTACCCTAAGGGAGGATTATAGGATGAGGGTATGGATTCTAGGAAGATGTTTTGGTAGAGATTTTCCTAACCAAAGGTTTATCTAAGTGTGAGTGTTAGAGAAAAGATGGTACCTTTTTATAGGAGAGGGAATGAGAACCCTTGGAAACTCTTAAATTATTAAATTAATATAAATTATTTTTTAATTAAAATGGATCCAACTTGAGATATGTTGAAGATAATATGAGTATAGTTATAAATAATATCATAAAATAATTTTTAGACTTGTATTAATTTTATTTTAAACCTTATCTTTTTGGTTTACCCTTAATTATTCTTTTTTAATTTTAATTGTGGTAACAACATTTTAATTATTAAGAGACTATTAATTTTAATTATATGGGGTAAATTTTCCATAATTGGATACTTAATTAACTTTTATACATTATCATAGTCACTTTATTATTTTAAAATATTTTTAGTATTTTTAAATAATTTAATAAATTACTATTTTTATAAAACATCAATTATGTCAATTTTTACACTATTCATTCTATTGAATTTAAATAAAATCTAAAAAGAGAGATAAATTAGAAAAAAAGAATTTAATAGTCTTATAACATATTATATTCACCTATAATTTTTTTTATGACATAAATTATGTCAAATAATAATTATTTTAATATTTATAATATCATTTACTTGATTCCTTTATTAATAAAGCAATCACCTCATCATCTTTGTGTCGTAATTAAATTTAATTATTTAATGTATGAAAATTATAAATAAAATAAAATTATTTACTAAATATTTTTAGATTTATAATTATTATTTATAGTTGAAGAGATCAATTATATAAACCCATATTTAAATTGTTTTAGAAAGAAGATATATGTTTATAACATATTTTCCTTTACTTTAAAAATAAAAGTTATAAGTGTCATAATCACACCCAAGTGGCTTCCAAAGGCCAAATTTTCATCACAAGGGTTTTATTGGTCGTCCATATCTCATAAAATAGGATTAGGACAAGTTTTAGGGTAGTTTTATATTATTATAATATTATTTTTACCCTTATTTACCTAATTTACCCTTTAACCGTGGTAAATAAAAATAATTACTAAAGTCACTATTCATCATGTCCAAAAATAAAAGGGACATATTTATATAATTTGGAAATTATTATTCCAAATATGGAATCAATTTTTCCAAATTAAAAACATATAAGTTTTAGTAATTAATTTAAAATTAATTCCCGATGTCAAAACGAGAAAACAAGTTTTTTAAAAGTAAAAACCATTAAAAGATTGACATGTGTTTATATAAAATTTCAATGTGAAATTACCTCCAATGAAAAAAATTGAATTAAATTATAAAAACATAATCTAAATATACTTTAAAAATAATTCATATGATAATCTAATACAAATAAATTAGATGAAAAAACAGTTTTGAATTAAAATGCCGTATTTTATCACTATTCATTAAAGTATGAATTTTATCAGAAACATACCAAAATTTCATCCTAAGTAAATTTTGATGTTCCACTTATAAATAAGAAATTTATTTTTCAAATAAAATATATAAAAGTTTTAGAAATTATATTTAAAAACGGTTCACCATCAAAAGGCGGTAAAACTACATTTTAAAAATATTAGAGTATTTTATGCTTAAAATTGGATGTATTCTCATTTTAAGCCTCTAAAATTTATTGGATGAAAGTAAAACCATTTAATAAACATGTGAAAACATAATATAGTTGGTTCTATTCATTCCTACCAATACAATGGCTAGGCGTTAACTATCATTTAAAATAATATTATTAATATTGTATTATTTTTTAGTACAACTCAGTCTTGTGTGCACGTAAGATTTTGGAGAAACCCACTGTTGCGTTTCGGGTACTCTATCACACATAGTTTCCTATTTAAACTAAAATTAATATCTAATTCATAAATATTAATAAATATAAAAAAGTTTTATTCTATAATTACCTGGGATGTTGCATCATTCCCCCCTTTTGGAAATTGCATCCTTGCAATTTTAAATTTGGGATCGGTAACTAAGGATTCACTTTTCAAAATTACTTCATTAAAATCACACATCATAAAAAGTGTCAATAAAACTTCAACTTTAAAAGTAAATAAGTGAAGTAAAAAGGTCACATGAGGTTCCATATAGGAAAACATGGTTATGGAAGAAAAATTAACTCTCTTAGGCTAATAGAGAGTGATAAAGATCTTGATCGCGAAAAGTTAACTACCACAATACCATAAATTTGTGATGGGTAAAAGTATATTGATAAAATTAATCGTATAATGTTTTTGCTTCAAGATACTTTTTATAGGGTTGAATAATTTTATTACTACCTGGACTAAGATCATAAGAAAATATACTTACTTTCCAAGTAGTGCTTCATCCTTTAATAAATTTCCACCACAAACTCATCTTTTCTCCAAATGATGAGTATTCAAGATGACTTTGTCACACCTAAAGCATTGGAATAAGCTTATATAGAATCAAATAATCCACAAAATATGACCTATATATTTCTCATGTCTTTAGACATTAACCAAAACCAAAATAGTTAGTACATGAGAAGTTAATTCCTCAAAAGAATTAACTATTTTATGAAGAAAAACCACTTTTAATCTCCAAAATTCAAAAAAATAACCAAAGTTAAACATATACCATTCAAAAAATAACTATATTTAAAATTACTCAAAGTAATCTAAACTAAGATCGAAACCCAAAATTCAGAAGGATTTGATCACATAGTCTTCTAAGATAAATCTTAACATTTATCTCCAAATAACATCGACCACTCTTGAAGTCTCATACTAAAAAGTAATTAACCTAATCACTGATTCTCCATGATAGGTTAATAATTTCCATAAATAACCTAATTCCCATAAGTTCACAATTAAAATCATAGATTCTTCCAAAATATAATTCAATCATTACTCTGTTAAAATCCCATAGTGTTCTATTTACCTTAATCATATAAAGTTACCAAAACAATGAATGTCTTCCAAAATAACATTTATCACGTAATCCCAAAATCATTTTACAATCCCATGGTTATCTATTTCATAAAATATATGTCTCCCAAATCAACTTATTCTTAATCCATAAAATCATTTAACTAAAAAGACAAATTCTTACTAACCAGGGACTTCATGTAGACCAGTGGTAGGTGATAAAACCCTATCGCACTTCGGTTGTGGGTTTGATTTTCGCAGCCTTATCCAACATGATGGGTTGTCACACTTCCTACGAGTTTTCATTTTTTCTAAAAATATATAATTCTTATAATATTCCAAAAATATTATAAAGACCTAAAAAATAACCATAACATGTTTTAACCTCAAATTTTATTTCATACCTTGCATTTTTCATCCCAAAAACTAATAACCCATAATTTACTCAAAGGTGAATGTCTTCAAAAATACCATTAGTCACCTTAATATTTTCTAACATAAAGCCTCAAAAGGGGTTTCTAAGACATTGAAATTATGACCAACCTTAAAATTATAAACCCATGATGATATCCATAACTCTTAAGAAAATATTCTAATCTCTAAAGTTATCTAAATCATCTTCTGATACCACTATAAGACCCCAACCTTAAATATTACTTAATCTTGAGTTAAGTAAATAATTTGACTTTATTTCACTTTGAGGATCTATTAAAGTTTAGATCTTTGGATAATTAGGCATAACTCATACATAACAACTTGAATATTACAAAGTATATACTTCTAATCACTATCCATTTTTTCATAAAACAAAAAACATTTAAAAAGAAACATGGTTTTGTTTCATGTTTAAACAACATAACTTTTCCTTGATCCCATCTTTGACTCTATTATTATTTAAGTACTCTGAATAACATTTCAAAACTTGGGATGGGCATAAAAATCTCAGTAAGGGATACATAAAGAAGGAAAACTGTCAGTCTTGGGAAAACATGTAAACCATAAATACTTTTTCATAAAGTAATACTTTTCACCTTTAAGAAGTAGTAATTACACTTCACTGAATATAATCTCATTGCTTACCCTTTTTTTAATCAAAATATTACCTTAAAACCCATAGAAAGTAACATATAACATATAAAGGTAACTTGGGACATAATCATACTTAAATGGAATAACTATACATTCAATTTCCACACATATCACTAAATGGAACAACCATATAACCTACTTCCACACCCAATGCATTGGAGGTTATAACGTAACCACCTGTCCTTGGTTTATCATGAAACCACTCATCTTTGGTTTATCACATAACCAACCATTTTTGGTTTATCACGGAACCACTCGTCAAATGTCCAAGTACCATTATATAACCATAACACATAAAAGATTTCAATTATCAAAATTTCACTCATAAAATTTTATTTTCAATCACAAGAAATCATTTCATGATATTGAAATAGTCAATCCATTTTTAAAACCATTTAAAACATTTAATGAAGAGACTTTTAAATCAAAGTGTCTCATACTACTTTGAAACTTTTGAAATAAATTAAAATTTAAAACATTCATGTTCATATAAATAAATTATTAAAAACCATTTTGGAAACATGGAAATGAAATATAAGGTTTTATAAGAATAAATCATTAAAAAAATAAAAGTGATGTTTTAGTTAAAGAGACCTTTGACACTTGAGAAACATTTGAATAAAAATAATTAAGGAATAACATTAATCAAAACTTTAAAAATAATAAGAATATTTTATTTCATGATATATCATTTCAAAAGGTTTTTATATACACCTTATAGTATAATAAAGGTGCATAACATCAAAATATTCCTTAATGAAAGGAGATTGATATGAAATCCCTTACAAAGACTGTATCATTATATTAAGGATAAATAAATGACATAATTATGTGTGAAAAATATAAATACACCCAATATAAGTGAATATTTAGTGTAAAACAATCCAAGTTTATTCACATGTATTCTTGAAAAAAAACCAATGACATGGATATTTAACTCAATGAATGGAAATTGATTTAAGATTTCCCTTACCTTGAGTCCGACTTGTCTCGTACATTATTTATTTTAATAAATAATAAAATTAGGTTAATTTATACTTGCTTGATAACCTTTTTCAAGTTTATTATTCCTTTTATATCACTTATTACCATGTTATAAAAATTATATAACTATTTAAGTTCATATCAGACGTTTTGTCGATATTTAGTACTTGAGTAAAAAATGAACTTGTTTTAATGTAAATTGTCCATGTGTTCAAAAGTACATAATCTCTAAAATACTATTCATGATTTAAAATATCATATATATCCAATATATTTTAATTTAAATAATCCATATTATTTGGAGATAAGAAATGAAATGCATCGTTCATAGAGACGGTAGGTCGTACGTACGCATGAATGCTACTTTCATTTATTTATGATTTTAAAAGAATAATAATTAAATGATATAAATATATATTATAATACCAGTATTATATTAATTTCATATTTATATCATAGGTTTAATAAAACCATCCTTTATACGTTTCATGTATAGCTGGAACGAGTCATATCGCTTTGAGGGGGCGGTAGTCCACACTTCCTCAAAAGAAATTATTGTATTTACACAACATGGAAAGCATAAAAGTATATTATAAATAAAAATTATAGAATAATATAGAAAATATAAATATAATATATATCATATGTGAAAATAGTTTCCATTATAATGGTCACCATGAGAGGTGGTAGGGAAAAATTGAACAATCATCGCTTTGTGATGCAGTAGTTCGCCGTACACAGAAACAGTATGTTCATTACCCATTAAATGGAGGTGTGTGTAATTTTAGATAGAAAAATTAACATAAAAAATCCTAGTATATTTATAATACTGTTGTTTTTATTTAATTATAGAATAATAAGAGTTTAGGGAGTGTATAATGGAAATGAAACTAAAAAGCATGAGAGAAGGTGTTACCTTTTAATTGGGTAACTTTTTTTGGTTTATACCAAAAGGATTATTTGGGAGGATTTCTTCCATAAGATAGAATTCTAGGATGAGGTTAGGGATTATATGAAGAGTTTTTGGTAGATATTGGCTGAACCACAGGGTCCTTGAAGTGTGATTATTAGAGAAGAGATGGTGCCTTTTTATAGGAGAGGGAAGGGGCACCCTTAGAAACTCTTAAATTATTAAATTAATATAAATTAATTTTTTAATTGAAATGGACCCAACTTGAGATATGAAGAATATAAAATGAGGATAGTTCTAAATCCTCTCATCTAATAATTTTTAGACATGTATTTATTTTATTTTAAACCTTATCTTTTTTGTTTACCCTTAATTATTCTCTTTTAATTTTAATTGTGGTAACAACATTTTAATTATTAAGAGGCTATTAATTTTACTTATATGGGGTCAATTTCCCATAATTAGACACCTAATGAACTTTTATATCTTATAATAGAAACTTTGTGATTTTAAAATATTTTTAGTATATTTAAATAATTTAATAAATTATTATTTTTATAAAACATCAATTATGTCAATTTTTACACTATTCATTTTATTGAATTTAAATAAAATCCAAAAAGAGAGATAACTTAGAAAAAAATCATTTAATAGTCTTATAACGTTTCATATTCTCCTAGAAAAACATTTTATGACATAAATTATGTTAAATAATATTTATTTTAATATTTATAATATGATTTATTTGATTCCTTCATTAATAAAGCAATCACTGCATCATATTTGTGTCATAATTAAATTTAATTATTTAATATCTAAAAATTATAAATAAAATACCATGATGTAGGAAATATTTTTTTATTTCTAATAAATATTTATATTAAAAAATATCACTTATATAAACCCATATTTAAATTGTTTTAGTAAGAAGATATATATTTATAACATATTTTCCTTTACTTTAAAAATAAAGGTTATAAGTGTCATAATCACACCTAAGTGGCTTCCATAGGCCAAATTTTCATCATAAGGGTTGTCTTGGTCATCCATATCTCATAAAATAGGATTAGGACAAGTGTTAGGGTAGTTTTATATTATTATAATATTATCTTTACCCTTATTTACCTAATTTACCCTTTAACCGTGGTAAATAATAATGATTACTAAATTTACTATTCATCATGTTAAAAAATAAAAGGGATATATTTACATAATTTTTAACTTATGATTATAAATATAGAATAAATTTTTAAAAATTCAAAACATAGAAGTTGAATTAATTAATTTAAAATTAATTCTCGTTGTCAAAACGAAAAACAATTTTTTTAAAGTAAAAACAATTAAAAGATTAACATGTGTTTATATCAAATTTCAATGTGAAATTACCTCTAATGAACAAAATTGGATTAAATTATAATAACATTATCTAAATATACTTTAACACAAATTTAAATGATAATCTAACAATATAAATAAATTAGACAAAAAGACAGTTTTGAATTAAAATGCCGTATTTTTTCACTATTCATTAAAATATGAATTTTATCAGAAAAATACCAAAATTTCATCCAAAGTAAATTTTTATGTCCCTATTCTAAATAAAAAGTTTATTTTTTCAAATAAAATATATAAAAGTGATAAAAATTAGATTTAAAAATGGTTCGTAATTAAAAAATGATAAAACTACCTTTTAAAAATATTAGAGTATTTTATGCTTAAAATTGGATGTATTCTCATTTTAAGCCTCTAAAATTTATTGGATGAAAGTAAAAAAAATAAACACGTGAAAACATAATTTAGTTAGTTCTGTTCATTCTCTCCAATACAACGATTAGACATTAACTATCATTTAAAATAATAATAATAATATTGTATTATTTTTTAGTATAACTCAGTCTTGTGTGCAACATAAGATTTTGGAGAAAACCATTGTTGTGTGTCGGGTACGCTATCTCACATAGTGTCCCCCTTAAACTAAAACTAATATCTAATTCATAAATATTAATAGAAATAAAAAAATATTATTCTATAATTACTTGGGATGTTACACAATGAGTAGATGACAACAACACATTATATTTGGATTGACGGTGCAAGCTATATCATTTTGATATACTAATTTGGTGAGGACTCTCAAGTCTATAGACTGTTGAATACCCTACTTGAAGCAGTTCATGGAGGATGAAGGGGAAGTGATCCTTGGGAGGTAGTGATTTATCCCTAAACCATCTAAAGGGAAGTGATTCTTGGCATAGAATAACCATAGAAAAAACTTTGTATTCACATAAACATTGAGTTTGGTGGAATTGGTACATCACCACATTGTCTTTACATGATCATTGGATGAAGCACGATATATGTAAACCATGTAAATTTTTTGTGTCCATGTGCACTTTACATGATTTATATTTGTGCATGTTGTATGTTCTATGAATTGAATCATAGTTCCTTTTAACACATGAACAATATTTGATATAAGACACCATTTAAAGAAGTTTAAATAGATGGTCACCCAGATTCACCTCCTCTCTCAAAGTTCTTTGGGTCTTTCATTGTAACCCGATGATCCCAAAATTAAACATGATTAGTTGGGAGAGAATTAAATGTTTTATCCTCAGTCTGTACCTGTGAATAAGAGGTGTATGAGTCAGATTAAAAATTGTGTAGGTAAAACTACAAAAGAATATCTAGAGTTTCATGAGAGAGTTTTCACATCTATATAGACGAAGGACCATACCTCACTTGAGGGGCATAAAGTTTGATGCCTCACATTTACATGGTATCAAAGGATGAGTCTTTTATCTCCCTCTCCTCTCTCCGTCAGTTGTCCATAGGGCAACAACCCAACCACACATTGTCATAATATGCAACACTACACCCCCTGTATACCCCCCACACCTCCATGCACCCACGTCGCCCGCATCACCATTCACACGCCTCATGCCCAAAATCACTATGCCTTAATAGAGAACACCATGACCTACAGTCTCCCTACCCTCACCCCTACACCCCTACACCATGTTGGCATATTTTTTTCTTAGACGGTGGTTTCCCCCTTGTTTGTTAAGGGAGGTGGGAATGGTTGGTGTGTGGTGGGTGGCCAACCCCACCAATTGATCCAATAGAGAGAGGATGGTAAAGGGATAGGAAAACTATATAAAGGGCTCTCTCCCATCCATTTTAGTATCCCATCATCTTCATCTTCTCATTAGGTTTCATAGTTCTCCATTTGAATGTTCTCATTTGTGAGGCAATTTCCCCACCTATTCAATAGATATTTTATGAGGGTTTTCTCCTTGTAATATTGAGAGTGTCTGTACCCACTTTTACCCATAGTGATCCTTCTATTTTTCATGTGGTTTTTACCACTTTAATTTTGGGGGGTTTTCCATGTTATATATGGTGTCCATTTATTTCCATATTTTACACTTTATTTTCATCTCGTGATTATTGATTCACTATGGGTCAATCATTTACGATCCCAACAAGTGGTATCAGAGGAAATTTCTAGCCCGGTGCTGTTCATGTTTTCAGGTATTAATAATTCCCATAAATTTTAGTATGCTCTGTGATTGTGACTCCGGTTGATCTTTCGCATAAGAAAAAAATTATTGAAATTATTCAATACACCGTTGTGAAATGGAGGAGGTTTTGGACTGATGACGTGTCCATATAGTGGTGAAATTTGAGATCAAAAAATTCAACGAGAATAATTTTTTGTTGTGTAAAATGAAGATGCAGGTAGTGCTACAGAAGGATAATTGCTGACTGACAATTGGGGAAATACCGACAGATGTGATGATGGAGCATGGTTCCATTGGGAGCTAGAATTATTAAATAGAAAAAAAAGTGGTGAGTACTTATATAAGTGGAGATATATTATTCAACAAAGCGGAAATGACTACTGGAAGCACGCATCATCTCAACGACGCATGGATAATTGACTCGGTAGAAACATGAAACATGACGTCTCAATGAAAATGGTTTGACTGGTATGAAACTATCCCAGAAGGACTTGTGTATATGGGGAACGATCACACCCTAAATATCTTTGGAGTCGGTACCATAAAATTAAAGATGCATGATAATATTGTTCGAACTATCTAAGGAGTACGCCATGTGAAGGTCATGAAGAAGAACATATTGTCTTTGGGAAAATTTGATGACATCGGATGAAAGACTCACATCAAGAATGGAGTGATGAGAATTTTGAAGGGAGTGCTTGTGGTGATGAAGGCAGAAAAGATCTCAAAGAACTTGTACGTGCTTATGGGTGAAAAGTACAAGGAGGCAGAGATAGTTGTCATATCAAATTCCACGACAGAAGCGTTGACGATGTTATAACATCAAAAGCTTGGTCATATGTCAGAATGAGGCCCGATGATTCTTACAGATCAAAAGTTGTTTCTTGGGCTTAAAAAGGCATACTTACCATTTTGTGAGCATTGTGTTTTGAGTAAGAAACACAAGTTAAATTTAGGGACATCAACAATAATAAGTCAGGAGATCTTAGATTTGATCCATTCTAATGATTTTCAAGCACTGGTTATATCCTTGGGAGGAGAAAGGTACTTTGTATTCTTTATTGATGATTATTCTAGGAAATTTTGGGTGTACCCAATCAAGAGGAAATATTATGTTTTTGAAGTATTCAAAACATTAAAAGTGTGGAAGGAACTTGAATCTGGAATGGTGGAGAATATACAGGTGAAGAGTTTGATATTTTTGTTAACATGAAGGAATCAAGAGATAGTTCACAGTGGTGTAAAATCCTCAACAAAATAGAGTGGCAGAGTGGATGGACAAAACCTTGTTTGATATAACAAGGGTGATGTTGAAGACTGCATAAATTGCCAAAACATTTTGGGCAGAAGCAGTGAATACTGCCTGTTATGTGATGAACTGATCTCCTTCATTGGCGATTGATCTAAAGAAACCAATAGAGATGTGGACTGGTAAACCCACTAATTATTCCCGGTTACATACTTTTGGAAGTCCTATATATGCAATGTTTAATGACCAGGAAAGATCGAAGTTGAATTCTAGATTTAGGAAATGTATCTTCTTGGGGTATGCTAATGGTGTGAAGGGGTATCGTTTGTGGGACCCCACAACCCACAAACTTATCATAAATAGAGATGTCATTTTTATAGAAGACAAGATGAAAATGACAGCTGATCAATACATGTAGAAAGAGAATACAGAAACTACAACAGTTGAAGTAGAGGAAAAATCCAAGGAAGAATCAGTTTCCTCTAAGGCATTACTAGAGCACGATGATCAAGTACCTGTTGAGTTTGGACCACGACAGTCAACTAGGAAGAAAATAGCACCAATATGGCACTCAGACTATGTCATTGAGAACAATATTACATACTGCTTATTGACAGAGGATGGATATCTATCTTATTTTGTGGAGGAAACCCAGAGTCCATATGTATCTTCATTAATGGAGACAATGTAGGATGAACTTGAAGCCTTGTACAAGAACAAGACTTGGAATCTTGTTCCATTACCTCATGGAAGGAAGGCTATCAGAAACAAATGGGTCTTTAATATTAAGAAATATGGAAAGGATTAGGTGGAAAGATATCATGCACGACTAATGGTCAAAGGATATGCTTAGAAGGAAGGTATTGATTTCAACGAAATATTTTCTCCTATTGTTAGACTGATGATTGTTCAGTTAGTTCTAGTAATGTGTGCTACATATATTTTACATCTAGAGAAGATGGATATGAAGAATTCTTTTCTCTATGGCAATCTTGATGAAGAGATATATATACTCCAACTGGAAGGTTTTTCATAAGAAGACAAAGAGAACTTGGTTTGCAGGTTGAACAAATATATGTACGATCTCAAGTAGGTTCCAAGGTGTTGGTAAAAGAGATTTTATTTCTATATCATGAGCCTTGGATAAAACAGACTTCATTCAAATCCTTGTGCATGTTTCAAGGGTTCATATGGTAATGATTTCATCATTCTTCTATTATATGTGGATGGCATATTAGTTGCAGGCCCCAACAATAATCAGATCCAAGAGACGAAGGTATATTTGTCTAGGGAGTTTGATATGAAGAACTTGAGACTAGTAAACAAGATTCTTGGGATGAAAATTTATCGAGATAGAAATAATAGGAATATTTTGATATCATAGAAGAATTACTTACAAAGAGTTTTAAAACACTTCAACATGCAAGACTGTAATCCAATCTATATCCCTCTTCCGTTTAATTTTAAGTTATTCTCAACGAAGATTCCTAGCAGTGAAGTATAGAGTATGGAGATGTCTCAAGTACCATATGCATTATAAATGTGTAGTATGATGTTTTCTATGGTTTGTACTAGAACATACACTTCACATGCAATGGGAGTAGTTAGTCGGTACATGGTGAATCCAATATGAGAGTATTTGAGTATAGTAAAGAGGATCTTAAGATATATCAAGGATACCTCAAATGATGCATTATGTTATGGAGGATCATATTTCACTATCATAAGATATGTTGATACATATTTTATAGTAGATTTTAACTAGAGAAAATCCAATACTGGTTATGTGTTTACTCTTGTAGGAGGAGCTGTGATCTAGATTTCAAAGTTATAGTCAGTTGTGGCTTTATCCATGATGGTGGCAGAGTACATGGAATCTACACAGTCCTGTAAAGATTCAATTTGGATGAAAAATTTGTTGGAGGCGCTTGGGCATAGAAAGAAGCAAATTCCATTATTTTGTGATAGTCAGAGAACCTTGCACATTGTAATGAATCCATATTTTTATTCTAGGATGAATAACATTGGGGTAAAATATCAATTTGTCTTAGATGTGGTTGAGGAAGGAAGTGTGGACATGCAGAAAATTCACACTAAAGAAAATCTGGCATATTTCCTGACGAAGGAAGTTGACTCTGATAAGTTCAGATGGTGCAGATCCTTGAGCAGCGTTGCAGATATGTGAGCATCATGGTTTGGTAGATAGAAAGGATGTGTCAAATTTTCAAGTGAGAGATGTGTCAGCAGATTTTTTCCTTGGATGGTATCCACCCCTTTCTTGTCAAGGGAGGTGGGCATGGTGGTGTGTGGTGGGTGGCCAACCCCACCAATTGATCCAGCGAAGAGAGGATGGTAGGGGGAGAGGTAGGCTTTCTAAAGGGCTCTCTCTCATTAGTTTCAGCATCCCGTCATCTTCATCTTCTAATCTAGTTCAGGAGTTCTCCATTTATTAGTGGTATTTGTGAAGAAGTTTCCCCACCTATTCAAGAGATATTTTACAAGGGTTTTCTTTTTGTAATAGTGAGGGAGTGTGTACCCACTTTTACCTATAGTGATCCTTCTATTTTTCCCTTGGGGTTTTACCCCTTCTATTTGGGAGGTTTTTCCACATTATATCTAGTGTCCATTTATTTCCAAATTTTTCACTTTATTTTCATCTCTTGATTATTGCTGCACCATGGTTCAATCATTTATGGTCCCAACACACCGTACATATGGAATCCCTAGAAACATACTGGATGATTCTCACTCAGTTTCCACCTCTCTTCACCTAGTGTATCTTCAGAACAACTAAATATCTAGTAATGCACTATGATTGTGCATGTTTAGCGCATTGGTTTTTCATTTGTACACTTTGAACACCTTGATGCATTAGTGGACACCACTAGATGTCTCTTCCCTGAATCCAACTTTTCTTCTGGTTTGGTTCATTTTTTGCATTATTTTGTTGATTATTTATCTGCCACATCATGGATCCTTCATCAACACTACCAGACACAACCATTTCCATAAGTCTTGTGGATGAATGGTTAGACACCATCAATTTTATTATGTGGAAGAAATTTTTCATGTTTACTCTCATGGGGATAGGTTATTGATGCACCACGAATTCGGGCATCTTCCTACAACTAGTGCAACTCCCATGCAGATTTTAAGTTTTTTTATTATTTATCTTAATTATTGTTTTGTTTCCAGATTAGGACATTTTATGGGTAAATTCACCTTTTAATTTTTTTAGGGTTTAGGTTTATAAATAGGGAGTTTGTGGTCCGTTGTAAGAAGCTTTTGTCATATTAATTAAATTCCAGATAATGTTCTATTTGTTTGGGGTTTTCTTCCCATGTTATTCCTGAGTTCCTCAAGTTAAGGACTCATTTTTATCCTACTACACTACAACAGTTGGTATATGTTAGGAATGTGGGTGTTGGTTATCGTGTGTGAGAAGATATTAGCTTTAGGGGGGGGGGAGTGTTGTCTTTGTCCTTTAATAAGTGTGTTGTGTTGGATGGATGGTTAGGGGATAATAAATAGAATTTGGGTGAAGGTATACATTAATTTTTATTTTTAATTGGTTATTGAGAGGGTTTGGTCCTTGGAAGGATTTGACTAGGCTCTTCAGGAAGTGGTCTTCCAGGGGATATCTCCTCTATCTTCTCCTACTTTCTCCTCTACCTACTACTTCTCATACTGTAATTATTCTTATATTCCGGTAATTATAATATAACGATATAGGTTGTGTATTACATTTTCTCTCTCACACATCTATGACTCCAATAATGTGGCAACTCTACTAGGGAAGCAATAATTAGGGAACACGATCATTGTGAGGATACTGAGGACCATGATCACAACTAAAACTATGAATGTTGGAAGCAGATGATCACATGGGATCAAGATCATAGTGTAGACATTGAGGATCATGATGAGAGTGAGTAAGACAACAATTCAGAAAAAAATGCACGCAAAGAGGTCTATTGAAGGTTGACGAACATTGTGAAGTTAAAAAAAGATGCGGACGAGCGTTTCTAGGTGAAATAAGTGTGGATATGAGACCACCTATTCACTTGGATGAAAATGAAGATGGAGAGCAGGAACACTACCTCTGAAACAACATTAGATATATTTCTATGTGAGTATGAGGAGCAAAAGCTAACACACAATCAAGAGTATGAGGAGAGGAAGAAATCACATGATCAGAAATTGTTAACTATGCATGAAGTTCAATCATTTTAATTGGGAGAGACGATGTCTATGAGGTAGCTTCGTGAGCTACAAGAAAAGATGCAAGAGTTACAAACATCTTCAGTGGTCTTGGAAAGGGAAAAAACGCAGCATGCGAGGCGGTTTCATAAGAACCTACAGTTCATACCAGCATAATTATGGGAACCTACTAAATTTTCTATACAGTAATAAACTTATAGTTTTTTAGAATCACTTTCAGCAGAAAGTTCAAGACCGAGATATCCACCGAATGCACTGGATTTTCGAGGAATGGATAAAAATGTATCACCTTCTACTTTTTGCAATAAGTAAAATCACATCACTCTTCCTATCTAAAGTCACAAAAAAGTTAGTGCAGTGAAATCCAAGCTATTTCTAGATTTGTGTCTTGTGGGAGAACAAAAGATTATTCAGGACTACATTCCTAGCTCTAACGACACCAAGATTGCTAAAGTAGCGGATTCGGAAAGAACTCCGATGGACTTCGCTCTGGATACTCGACTTTTAAGAGCACATGGAAAAGTAAAATGTAATGATTTGTGCCTTCCCAGACTATTAATTTACTATTTTTTTTGTTTTGAGGTGTTTCAGAGGAGTTTCTATGGAGGTTGGAGTTACAGTAGGGTTTTAGCAGAAAATTCATATTGTGAAATGGGGTGTTCAAGATGTGAGTTGGTGATTTGAGACTTGTGCAACCCGGAAGTTCATGGATTGTATGAGGTGGTATAGGAGTCCATGAAACAAATTCACATTAGGAAATAAGAATTCATGTCCTATGTTAAATTCAGGCCGAGACACCATGAATTTTAGAAAAAGTTCAAGATATGGGAAAATCACATCTTGTAATCCCCAGACCCCATGTAATTAAAATGTGAATATGGAATCCATGTCATGAATAAGGTGGCTTAAATCCTGTTTAAAGGATTGGAATTCATATGAACCCTCTCATCCTTCTCTTATTTCCTCTCGATTTAGGGTGAAACCTGAATGCTTTTGGAGGATCTTTCATCCCCTCTCCTCTGACGTTGATCCTTGGGTTCTGGAGGTTTCTTGTTAGCAATTTGTGGTGATTTCCTTACCAATATAACAATGTTCTTCTTTCATCCCACCTCCTCCGACGTTGATCCTGTGGTGCATAGTGTGACCAGAAATCTTCTTTAAGGTAATGGATCCCCATTCTCTCCCTATTTACATGCTATGTGTGGGATATTCTTAGTTTTACTTTCCATTGGGTGGATATTAATGGTTGGTATAATAAAGATAATTAATTTTCATAATTTAATTGATGGGTATTAGAAGATATCACATGCTTTATTGCTTTGATATATGTTGTTGATGATATTATTCATGCTTGTTGTCAATAATGAAAATAAAAATTATTGGGGGCCTTGTTTTTTCTATAGGTGGTATGACTTGAGACCCTTTTTGTGTTGTGTGATCTCACCCTGAAATAATCTTGTGAAAGTTGGGATGTGATACTTTGTGTGGTTGTGTTTTATGTGATACCTTGTGTGTTGTGGGTTGTTGCGTGGTGGTGGTGGTGACCGACTGGGCTGTGAGATATGTGTGGTAGTGATGTGATGGTGTAGACATGGGGTATAGTGTGGGCTATGGTGCAATGTGGTGGTGCATTGGTTGTGGCGTGTGATGTGGATGGTTGGCATGAAATATGATGTGGGTAATTGTGCAGTGGTTGTAGTGCACAGTAGTGTGATACACGGTGGCGATGATGTGTGGTTTTGATGTGCGTTGGATGCAATGTGTTGTTTCTGGGGTGAGATGGATTGTGCGATGTGGCATGGCGATGATGGTGGATGTGTGGTGTTGTGGCATGGTTGTGTTAGTTTCCCGGTTAACAATGGAATAAATCATGATATTAAAACAAAATAAAATAGGCTGGTAAATAAATGAGATGGGATAAAAATTAATTTTTAGTAAATGGATTAAATAAATGGAATGGAATAATGGGTTGTTTGATGTGAAATAGAATGGATAAATGAATAAAAGTGGTGGAACTTGTAATTGAAAGTGGGGAATGTGTTGTGGTTATATATGGTGGTGTGATGTGTTACATATAGGAGTGGAAGAGGTTGTGATGATAGATATGTGGTATAGCAGTGGTGATGTGGTGTGCACTAGTGTAGTTGATGTGAACTAATAGGTTGGGTTTTTTGTTCTATCTATATACGATGTATATTTATTTTATTTATATATACACCCCACCTGAGTTGGATAACCTTACCAATGCTCAGAGGTTTTGAGTTCCGGTTGTTTTACCCAACATCCAGGTTGGTGGTGATATGGATAACTGGATACCCCTCTTCCCCACTCTTCCTTCAGCAGTTATAGCTGGCTACCCCCTCTTCTCCCCTCTTCCTTCAGCAGTGATGTCCTAGATGTCTTCGAGTGAGTGTGTAGTGATGGATCAGGTGTTTTCGAGTGAGGTGAGATGTGATGAGGCTGTGATGAAATGTGATATGTGGTGGGGGTTATGCGTGGTAGGAGGTGGGAATGAGGTTGATGTCCTTCACATTCATGATACCCTGCTACCTCAGTTATATAGTGAGATGAGATGTGATGACCCAAGTGTCTTCAGGAAAGATGTGGTGTGGCGATGCTTGATGCTAGCACAAAATGCTAGACCTTTTGAGGGTGAGGTAGGTAGGGATGCATCCTGACCCACATCAGAGATGGCCCAGGTGTATTCTGGAAAGATGTGATGCAATTTGATGCGGTGTGATATGTATGGAAGGGATGGGTGTACATGATGCTTGACATTGGGGCATGAGAGTGAAAAATCAGTGGGGAATCAATAGCGGGGTTCCTTACTTTGTTATGATCTCAATGCTATATTATTATATTAGATGCATGATTTGGTGAGTGATTCATAGTAAGGATGGGATTGGTTAAATGACATATATAGGCGCTGGTTGGTTCTGTTCTTTTTTCACTAACGTTGGCATGATCTATTCACATGGGCACTTGATACCTTGATTATGTCCATAATGAGTATACTTGGTATGATCACCCTATGTATATAAACAGTTTTCAAGTTTCTAAAAGGAATTTGGGGACCTATCTAGACATTACTAGCTTGGGTTGGTGTTGTTGTTGAATTGCTGTTATATGACTTGTTTTTAGTACTTTATAATGGATACTTTAATTGTATGGGATTATTTCTATTAATGCATTGTGTTATGGTTTTGGGTTTATTTTATATTATCTAATGAAGTTTTTTGGTTGTTTCATATCCTATCTCCTGATCCTGTTTTATTATAGTGGGTAATATCTTCCATTTGTGATATTTTTATACCCTCGGTGCTAGCCACACACCCTAGGTCCTACTGGAGGTGGGACTCGGGGGTCATTATCTCCCTCCTTCATTGTGGCATATTTGGAGAGAGGGGGTCGATACAGAGTGGTATCAAAGGTTTTGGTTGAGAGATAGGATGGATTTTGTGGTTAGGCACTGTGAGTCTTGTATGGGTTGGTAGGGAAGTGGTTCCAGTTGATCTTGGTGTGTGACATAGGTTAGGTAGATTGGATAGGATAAAGACCTAGGAAAGGTACATGTATCATGATTGATTGTGTTTATGTTTAATTGGGAGATCTTTGGAAAGTTAAAATTAATTAATTAAATAAGATTTGAAAAAATTCCATGTTACTGGGCTTAGGATGTTATCTTTTTCTTTTCAGGAATGGCTCATGTTTGTCATCTACAAGTGAATCATGAAGTTGAGGTTCAGTAGGATGATTTAGCTGATTGTTAGAGGTTTGACCCGACATAGGAGGATAAGGCATGGCAGAGAGCCTTGCGTTCCTTTCAGAGTAAGAGTTTTGAAAAGTATGAGGGAAGTATCTCAGATCTGGAGACGGAGTGCTGGTTGGAGGATCTTGAGATGGCTTTTGGTTTGATCTGAGTGTGAGTTGAGTTCTGGGTGTCATTGGCAGTTAGTTAGTTATGGAGAGATGTGTGCCAATGGTGGAAACTATTCCCAGGTGACTTAAAGTAGGAAGATATGTTGTGGGATGAATTTTAAAGGGAATTCTAGGTGAATTTCTTGTCGTTGACGATGAGGGAAGCTAAGAGAAAAAAACTTCTCTCCCTTCACCAGGGAGCTTGAGTGTGTGAGAGCATGGGATAAGGTTCATGGACCTCCTGTACATTTCTCCAAATCTTTTTTACAAAAGAGGATTCCAGAGCGTGACATTTAGAGGAGGCTTTATGCCTAGTGATCAGATACGCGGTCACCCCATTTATGATCCCTATGTATATGGAGGTGTAGAAAAATGCTGAGGTTATTGAGTAGATTCTTTCCTTGGGATTTGATCCTAAAGAGAGTGTCCAACAAGGTTCCTTGAGGATTAGGGTTTCAGATAGTGGGGGAGTTTAGGAAATCAGGTTTCGGCTAGTGGGGAACCACTATGGAAAATCACTTAGCATTATTCAGGGGTAGGTTCCTCCCGAGTAACTATCAAAGGCTTCCCATTTTTGTGTTATGTCTATGGGGACATGGGCACCGCCAGGCCCAATGTTTGACCATTTGGTGAGGCTAGCTTCAGGTGGGTGTTCATAACCCTTTCCATTAGCAATATTAGTTTCCCCCAAGGTAGTTTTAGTTGCAGAGACCATTGGCGCTTGTTCAATAGCCGAGAGAAGATGGTGTTGGTAGAGGGAAACCTCATGATAGTCTTCATCCATAGAAACCTATGCTTGAGTGTGGTAATGGATATTGACAATAGATATGTAGAGGAGATGGGAGTGGTTAGATTCATGTGTTAGAGGCGGTAGTGCCAGAAGATCCAAGAGTTCTTCAAGATACAATTAGTTTATCTGCTACCCTTTTTTGTGCTTTGTTTGATTCAAGAGTATCACACTCATTTTTTTCTCCCCACTTTGGTATCTGATTTGGTAATGGATACAGAGAGGCTTCTAGTGTCACTAGTGTAATCTACACCGGTTGGAGGTTAGAATTCTTTGTTTGAGGTATGTTAAGGATGTAGGCTGGAGATGGAGCAACACCAATTCATTAGAGATTTTATCTTGCTGTAGATACAACCATATGATGTTATAATTGGCATGTATTGGATGTATTCCATGCATGTAGTCATAAAATTATTCTATAGAAAAGTTTTGTTTTCCGATGTGGATGGCCAACGAACAACGTTCATTGGCGAGCGAGGTTATCAGATGGGTGGTGGGAAAGTGGAGTCTCTTTTATTGTAGTTGATGGAGTTGTCAGTGGAGGCATAGGTAGAGGATGTTCCTAGGGTTTTGAAAGAGTTTTGGATGTTTTTTTCCAAATGTGTTTATAACAATACCCTCTCGACGAGATTTCGAGTTTGGGATAGAGTTGCAGCCGGGTGCGTCTCTGATTTCAATGGATCCATGTCAGACTTTGGAGACAATAATCACTATATCTATATGAAATTTTGGCCACTGATATTGTAGCAGTTTGAACTTGGGAGGTTGTGGCACTATAACACAATAGACTTACTATGTGGTTAGTGGAACAATTTCATTATGTCCTTTATTAGCTCATTTGAGCTAGGATTTCTATATGTTTGAAACTCTAAAAATCTCCCTATAATTTTACTCCAAAAATTAGTGAAGTGTTCTAACTCTTTGTGCGCATAGGGATTTTTCCTAAACCACATATATCACTATGTCATGTGATCTTCTTCTAGTTATTTTGTTTTTTCTTTTTTTACTCTTTCTATGAATCATTTTTAGCTTGTTGCTCTTGGCGTTTCAATAAAAACTAGTATCATAGTTTGAGTTTGTATTTGTTAAGGTGGGCCCATGGAAGGTATATACTCAGAAGGGTAAGGGGTAAATACAACTTGAGATTTTTTATCAAATCAACTATAAGTGTATACTAGGGGGAGAGATAAGGATAAGAATATTTTTCAGTTTGAGCGACAATTTGGGATTGGGAAGGAAAGCTGTGGAGCACCCGAGTATGTCTATGATTTCCGGTCCCTCCATATTCTCATGTTTTCCCTTTTAGATGTAATTATTGATTGATATATTGGAATATTAACCTGTTTTGTGTTTGAAGCTGTCTCGTCTAACAATTTGGTCCAACCTGTCATTTGGAGGGAGGCCATTCAATTTATTCCACTCATGTAAACACATCAACAAGGTCATTTAGATGGCATCAAACAATACCTTAGTCACTTGTAAACTACACTGAATGAAATTTTAGGAAAAAAACAACAGTTTGAGATCGATCAAGTTCATTGGGAAAATGAACTTGCTGATTGAGATGAGTTTCACCGTTATATGATGCGCCGCAATGAGAAGAAACTAGTGCATGGTGATTTTCTATTGTCTGGTGAAACATAAGTGTCTAGCGCATCATCCAAAAACATCACTATGCTTAAATACTGACACTTTCCTCTGATTGGAACACTTGTCACATCTGGTAATCTTGCAATGATGGATTCTCCACAATATATTTTCTCTAGTATGATGGATACGTCGGGTCCTGATCCCACTCTGTTTGGATATTTTGTCAAGCTCCCCATATTTGACAGGACTGATCTGTATGGATGGATGACTTGATCCAAGTTATATTTTTGAATTAATCACACTCCAAAAACTCTAAAAGTGTCCCTCACTCAAGTTTACCTGGATGGTATTTCTATACATTGCTTTACGATGTTAGAGGAGGTACAAACAATGGAGACATGGTCTATTTTTAAGGATGAGTTGATGGAGGGATTCAACGGACTTGACAATCAAAACCCTTACGAGGAACTAGCTACCATACATCAACACACGTTGATGGCCATCTATGTTGACTAGTTTGAGTACTTTGCCTCTGGTTTCATGACATCCCAAATTCTAGTACAATGGGTACTTTCTAAATGGATTACGGGGGGAAATTTACAGTTAGATGTGCATCCAAAATTTAGAAACTAGAATACAGATGATACATGTGGCACAACATGTCAAACTGGACATTTCAAAAGAAGGCAGCTTTGCATTTCACCCAATTGTACCTTTAGCAGCCCATGGGAGATCGATCGCTGGACACCTCTATACAGTTGTCCCCCTGAGACTCTATAGTGTTTTTTTTGTGTCTTATTCTCCATTGGGAAGTGTATAATGAAGGATTCAAACTTGAGAAACCTCCCACTCCAGGGGGACTTGGCACTGAATTTTTGTCATCACAAGAGTGGGAAGATCATCGAAAGCGCAACCTCTATTTCTACTATGGACAACCATACAATTCACTGCATAAATGTTTGGATCCTAAGTTATGTGTTACACTATTGGGTAAAGATGATGACATTCCGATAGATGAATTACCTTATAATTCAGTTGTAGCTTCACAGGAGATGCATTTTCCTCCAGTGATATAGAATGTTTAGTCATTTCCTATCAAAATTACGGCCCTATATTATCTCTATACAGTGTTGATGCAGCCTCCATGAAAGTAGAGGTCTTCTTGGGGAAAGTTCCTACATTAATTCTCTTAAACAGTAGGGAAACACATAACTTCATATTGCTAAATCTAGTAAATATGCTAAATTTATTCATTCAAACAACACTGGTAATGGGAGTCAATCTCGACAATGGTTGTCAGGTAAAAACTCAGGGGGTGTGTCGGTAGTTACCTATGACAATTGGAGACTTCTCTTTTATTATGGATTCTCGTGTTCTAGATTTGGGAGGCCTGGATTTCATTTTGGGGATTGCCTAGTTATGTACCCTAGGTAAGGTAATGACTAATTGAGGGGCCATGAAAATGTAATTTCATGTTTCCAACTAAGACTACATCCTCCATGGTGCACCTCAGAAATTTCTTACAGCCACTTCTTTAGAAAAGAACCTTTCTCCTCCTGGCCATATCGCCCATCAAAAAATTTTTCTCAGTGGAAGGAATAAGAGTTCAAACTTGACCCTAATAGAAGTATAACATCAGGATCTGTATATTTCACTCAAGGAGTTTACTGATGTTTTTCATAAACATTTAGGATAACCACCAGCCCGACAATGGGAGCATAGCATTCAGCTAGAACAAGACCAGGGCTTGGTGGTCATGCGACCATATTTCTATCCTCATTTTCAAAAAAATGAGATTAAAAAAAAGTGGACACAATGTTGTAATTGGGAATCATTCGACCTAGTACCAGTACATTTTCAAGACCACACTACTATAAATATGGTCTTTATCAGTGCTATAAAAGTCGATTAACAGTGTTAAAAAAAGCGCTGTTAATCGAGGCGAGGATAAAGGGGGGGGGGGTCCCTTTTATCAGCGCTAAAAAAAGTGCTGATAAAAGGGTCCTTTATCAGTGCTTTTTTTAGCGCTGATAAAAGTTGAAAAAATATTAAAAAAAATAAAATAAAAATATTTTTTCAATTCTGGGGGGCTTCAATAGCACTTGAAACCCCCCTTTAACAGTGCCCACCGCCCATGGTATCCCACGAATGCCCCAACCAGCTCCACCCAGCCCCATCCCCTTTAACAACGCTCCCACCCCCCTTTAACAACGCTAGGTAATTCCCCGCACCTGTGCGCGCGACCTGCCTCCCCCAGGATTCGAACTTGAGACCTCTTGCTTACGCGCCTAAGCCTTTACCACTCCACCATATTGCTTTGCTTTTCATTTATTAATATATCTATTTATTTATATATCTATTTAGTTATATTTAGTTATATTTAGTTATATTAATATATATATATCTATATATTAACACACACACACAGATATATATATATATATATTTAGTCATATTAATATATACATATATATTTAGTTATATTAATATATACATATATTTAATTATATTAATATATATATATATATATCTGTATATTAATATATATATATATATATATCTGTATATTAATATATATTTATATATATTTATATGTATATATTTAGTTATAATTTTTTATTCATATATTTATTTGTATATTAATATATATTAATATATATTTATAAGATTATTTTTAAATACATTTATAAAATATGTTTTCTTATGTGTGTTTTTATAAATAAATAAATAAATAAATACATACATACATACATATATACAACACACACACACACACATATATTATATGTATGTCTATCTGTAGGTATAATTATACATATTTATATATATTTACAAATATTATATATTAATATGTATATACAAAAGTGCTAGAAATGGGGTCTCGAAAAACCTAACAAATCACAGAGTCACTCAAAAAGACATAACTTCTTCTCCAGGTGTATGTTTCAGCTCTGTGAATAGTCAAAATAAATCTCATGGAATGAACTACGATAACACAGGTGCTAATGGCCGAACAGACACATAAATCAAAAGTTATGACCGTTTTAATAAAAATTTGACAGGGGTCCGGACACGGAAACTGATTTTTGGAGGCCTTTGGGTTCAAGTTCCAGACATGACTAAGACTATGTCTGAGTCAAACTTCTACATATATCTCTTTGCTTCCTTTGATTTTATATGCTTTATATCCCAAACAGACACCCAGAGCGAAAGCTATGGCCGTTTGAAGTTGGATTTTTTTGGAGTACTATAACTGATATATCTTTCTTTCCTCTAATTTTCTAACGGTTTCGACTAGACGTGGTCGTCACTCGTTTTTCAAGCTTCGATTTGACTAGTTGCGGCGCTCAAATGGACAACCAGAGTAGAAGTTATGACCATTTTAGTGAGTTGTTGGTTTCTTAGGTTTTTAGGAGATATGAGAGTTGCAAAATTTCAAACGACAATAACTTCTTCTTCGAGTGTTCATTTTGGCTCTACCACATATCAAATCCAAGCTTGCAAAAAGTTACACATTTTGGTGATCACCAAAACCCCTTCTCACGTTCTTTGAGGTTCAAAAAGGACCAAAAATCCTCTGAACGGTCATAAGTTTGGCTTTGAGGGTCCGTTTTGCCATAACTTCTGCTCCAGGTGTCCGTTTTGCCTCAATCACATATCAAATCAAATCTTGCGACCAGAACTAAACTATAGTGACCATTTTAACACCTTATCATATTCTTAAAAGTACTAAAAGTTCCTTAATCCCTACAAACAACCATAATTTTTTCTGCAGGTTGTCCATTTTGGGTCTACGACACATCAAATCGATATAAAACATATTTTAAAAAATATTTATTATATTTATATCAATATATTATTTTTATGACTTTTTTTGAAATATATACATTTATCAGTGGTAGGAAAATGTGAACTGATACAACCCCCCTTTATCAGCGCTACTAAAAAAAGTGCTGATAAAGGGGACCCCTTTAACAGTGCTAAAAAAAGCACTGATAAAGGGGGGCCGTTATCAGCGCTAAAAAAAGCACTGATAAAGGGTCACTTCTAACAACGTTTTTTTAGCACTGTTAAAAGTTCCCTTTATCAGTGATTTTTTTAGTGCTGTTAAAAAAGTAGAGCTTCCCTTGCCTGTTTTTGTAGTAGTGCCAATTTTGTTAGTTAAAAAAAAGATGGCTTGTGAAGATATTGTGTGGATTATAGGTCTCTCAATTGGGTCACCATTGCTAATAAATTTCATATAACAATCTTGGAATAATTGATTAATGAAGTGGGTGGTGAAAAATATTTCTCTAAGTTGGATTTAAAGTTGGGATATCATCAAATTCAAATGTGGGAGACATATGTTGAGAAGATGGATTTTTGAACTCATAGTGGACATTGTGAATTTTTAGCAATGCCTTTTGGTCTTACCAATGCCCTCTTACACATTCCAAGTATCCATGAATTAATTGTTCCATTTTCTTCTAGGGATGTTTGTGTTTATTTTTTATAATATTCTCATGTATAGCTCTAACTAGCAGCATCACCTATCACACCTTCGAACCATCCTACAATCACTCAACGTACATCATTTTTTTTCGAATCTAACCAAATGTATATTTGATCAGTACATAGTAGAATATATCATTCATGTGATTTCATAGGATGGTGTTTTGATGGATATGAATAAGGTGAAAGCAGTTCTAGATTGTCCATAACCTCTTACAGTTATATGTGTGTGGGGTTTCCTCAACACTGTCTATTATCAAAAATTCATTTAGAGGTATGGTTAAATTTCTCATCCACTTACAGTTTTAACATAGAAAAATGGTTTTTGAAAAATTTAAGAACATTATTATAACAACCCTAGTGCTAGAATTTCTTGATTTTAACCGCCCATTTAAGCTAGAATGTGATGCCTTGGGTCATGGAGTGGGTGATGTTCTTATGCAAGATCACTGACCAATATCCATTTTCAGAAAATAATTCAATAAAAAAATGTTATCCAAACCCACCTGTGATTCACCTATTCTAATGGTCACCTCCAGTATGATAGTCATTTAGTCATCCCTCCTTCATCCAAATGAGTGCCCTGCCTCCTGTCTGAATATCATACCACACCTCATGGCAGACATTCTGGATTTTACCAAACTTACCATCATTTGTCAGAAAAATTTATATTGGATCGACATGTGGTGTCAACTGATAGAATTTGTTAAACAATGTGACATTTTTCAATGCTTCAAATACTCAAAACTGGATCTAGTGGGGCTGCTACAACCTCTGGACCTTCCAAATCTTGTTTGGAATGATATTTCAATGTATTTTATCATCATATTTCTGAAACTGCATGGATTTTATGTGATTATAGTCATTGTTGAAAGACTAACCAAATATGCCCATTTCAAAATCCTGAAGCATCCTTATACATCAAAGGGAGTATATTCTATTTTCCCACTAGAAATCATCTGATTACATGATGTTATGGATTCTATTGTGATTTATAGAGATCTCATTTTCCTCGGCCTATTTTGGATCAAACTCTTTTAGCTTCATGGTACCAAAATACAACTTGGATAAACCTATCACCCACAAGATGAAGGAAAAACCAAATTCATTAACCGTTTCTTGGAGACTTATCTTTGTTGTTTCATAGGAGACCATCCCAAAAATTAGTCTTTTTGGTTTCCCTAGGCCAAATTCAATTACAGCACCTCCCAACATTCTTCTATAATCAACACTTTGTTTCAAGTTATGTATGTTTTCCCTCTTCTAGACTTGGTGAGTTCACAACCATTAGAAATCCATGTAGAAGCTGTTTCCATAGCTTTGGGTGAGTGCGATAAATCCCTCTTTCAACTGAAACACCATTTACTCAGCTCTCAGTAGTGTATAAAGTAGTAGCCTAACCATCACTGTTGCATTATTGAATATTAGGAAGGGTATCAGGTTTTTCTGAAGCTATGACCACATAGGTAACATTATCTAGCTACCCAAATAAATCAAAATCACTCTCCATGTTTTACGGTCTTTTCCTCATTTCAAAGTGTACTGGTTCAATGGATTATCACATGGATATTCCTACAACAGTGAAAATTCACCCAATTATCCATGATTCTCAACTAAAAAAGGTTCTCCATACTTAGCCTATCCAAAAAACAATACCCTTTGACCTGAAATCTAATAACCTATATTGATATGAACCTGAGAAAATCCTAGATCAATGGATCCACCATCAAGATCAGTGGGAATTTCCATAGAGGAGGCAAGATCATTTCCAGGACATCATTCACAGGGGCACGCACTACTACACTCACCAAAATGTGGTTTCTTGAATAGAGAGCAGTACTAGTGGATTTCCATATTCAATCACCACCTAGTGGACTGTTTATAACACACTAACCTATTACACCTTTTCCATCTACTCCTCCAACACTTTTAAACCGCTTGCACCTCCATAACATGCATACAATCCTAATCATGGTAGGTGGATGATCTGCAACTCTTAGTCCTATGTTCAAGAGTGCTCAAATACCTATGCACACCTATTTTGACATGTCGTCCACTTCTGAAAGTTATTCACAACTAATTCTAACACATGATTGTCAAGAGCTAGTTCATCCCTCTCACTCCATCGCACTGCCTGTAGTACATCCTGGGACGACTAACAATTTGGAGGTGTAGGGGCGTGTTGATCCGAAACTGTCTTATTTGGTGATAATTATGGATTTAATTATGCCATAAATGAAAGATCAATCCTAGGTTTGATACTGAGATGAACCACTCGGGAATGTTGTGATGAAGGAGGGATTTGGGTTCCAACTCCATAGAGAAGAACCAAGCCATGTTTTTTTATCAACAAGGGAGATAAATATGGGATATTTCTTGGCATCCATATGCACGCAAGATCATTTTCAAGGACTTAAACAACATAGACCAAAAATAGTAGTGATGGGAATCCAAATAATGTTTGGTTCTTCTTGATTCATAAATGTACAATGAATAATTTGGAAGATCTCCTGAATCATTTTCATAGAAAAGAAACCCTTTATTCAGTCTTGAGGACAAGACTTCATTTTAAGGTGGGATGAGTGATAAAGACCTTTCAAGAAGGGAATATATATACATTCAATGGGGTGGGGCTATAATTGGGTAAGTTTTTATGGGAGGAAAAGTGAGCAGACAGATGGGGGTTGTTAGAGGTTCCCATCCTAGGTTGTTAAATAAGGTATGGAGTAGAGAGTAAAAGGAATGAAGAAAAATTGTTAAAGAATCAGCCAAAGGTCTTGTATAGGACTTCATCTTGGGAAGGAGTGAAAAATCCCCAAGTTTATTCTTCATCCCCTACTTCTCCCATTATTATCATACTCTTTGTAATTATATGGTTCAATTTATATAAATACATGAGAGATTCCTCTATTCTTATCATTTGGTCCAACTTACCAGATCATCTTATCGTTGTGTGTTTTCTTGGTATTGATCGATAGAGGTGTGCACTAACCTGAGGTAACTTGCACAACTAGAAGGAACACTTTAGTTCCTCTTCATGATCAGATGCATCATGCATCTCCACAACTTCACTCATCGGTAGCACACTCGATCAGATCAAGTGCGGAAGCGACCCATCCACTCAAAGGTGACGTGACAGGATATTTCCTAGAGAGAAATCCCTCTTCCAACACAAGTTTTGAGGAGTATCACCCATTCATCTCTCATATAAGGTAGTGGACACCACAATCTATCTTCTGAGGTGGGGAGCGAAAAGTTCTCATCTTGCTTGAATGATGAAAAACTCAATGGGACTTCACCGCCGGCTCAAAATGTTTTCTCAGATGATGCGCATGACCGTATTCTAGCTGGGGGTGGGGGGGGGGGGTAACTTCCAATGAACCCCACAACAACAAAGTCCGAAGGAGGGGGCACATTGCCTATTAATGAAGATTTCCGAATGTCCTATAGTTTATAGCATACTCTTTCAAAAAAAATGGGGGAGATAAACAAAGGCATTCCCAATTTTTTTTTATTAGGGGAGGAGAATATTGATACCACATGATGATGATGATGTCAAGGGATGAGGTGTTCCAACAACTTAGGTATCTTCAAGGTATTTTCACCTCGATCCAATAATATCAACTGGACCGTGAACAAGTGATGACTTATGGAATGAGAGTATGCGAATTCTTTGATGTTAGAGGGCATTGTCGGGGGCGTAAGCTGTAGATCATGACAGATACTCGAACCAGTTATAAAGTTGGAATAAATGAGAAAATCCATGAAGTTATGTTAGGTCACAGACTAGGAAGGAATACAATTTTTCCAACTAAAATTATTAACACCATTGAGTCACTCTCTGCCATCTATCGGTTGCACAATCAATAATTAACTTGATGGTAGTCATCACATCTGCCTCTGGCCCTGAAGAGGAGGCCCATGAAAGGTTCTTGGAACATTCTCCTTATCCAAGGACATAGATGTAACCCAAATCATGCTGAGAGACAGTTCATCCCTCTCACTCTATCTAACTGCCTGCAATATATCCTAGGACAACTAATGATTTGGAGGTGAAGGGGTGTGTTGCTACAACACTATCTTATTTAGTGACAATGGTGGATTCAATTATGCTAAAAATGAAAGACCAGTCCTGGGTTGAATACTGGGATGAACCACTCGGGAATATTATGATAGAGTGGGTATTTGGGTTGTAATTCTATAAATAAGGACCAAGTGATGTTTTTTAGAAATAAGGGAGACGAATATGGAAGATTTCTTGGCATCCATGTGCGCACAAGATGCTTTTTCAAGGACTTCAACAATAGAGTCCTCAATTAGTAGTGCTGATCATCCAGATGATGTTTGGTTCTCCTTGATGTATAAACATATAGGGAGGAATTTGGAAGACCTCTAGAATTATTTGTATAGAAAATCCACCTTTATTTAGTCTTGAGGACAAGACTGAATTTCAAGGCAATGTGATTGATAAAGAACTTTCCAAAAGGTAATATATGCAAGTTTAATGGGGTGGGGATGTAGTTGGGTACATTGTTAAGGGAGAATAGTTGGGAAATGGGTTGTTAGAGTAGGGTCCCATACTAGGTTGTTAAATAAGGGATGGGTTGAGGAGTGAAGGGAAGAAATAAATATTATTAAGGAATCGACCGAAGGGCTTGGACGCGCCTTTGGCTTGAGTGGGAGTGAAAAATCCCCAAGTGTCTCCATCCCCCACTTCTTCCATTCTTATTATAATCCTATTTTCAATTATCTGGTTCGATTTATATACACACACAAGAGAGTCCTTTAGGTATTCTTAATGATTGAACACATCGTGCACCGCCATGACTTCACTCGCCCTGACCGACTCAAGTGCGAAGGTGACTCGTCTTCTCAAAGGTGATGTGATGAGACTTGAACTAGAGATGATGTTCTATTTCAAATCGAGTTCTAAGGAGGTGCGCTCCCATCAGATATCATCTAAGGTAGTGCACACCACTGAATCGCATATGAGGCGGTGCACTACTGGTTCTCATCTTACCCGGATGACGCGCAACTCAATAGGATTTCACCACCAACTCAACACATTTTCTTGGATGACATGTACGATCATTTTCTATCTTGGGGGGTGCCTTATGATGCACCATGCTGCAATGTCATCTGGAGGAGTGGGTGCACTACCTATTAAAGAAGATCATTGGGCGTGCTACAGTTTACAATATACTCTTTAAAAAAAGGGAGATTACCAAAGGTGTTCCAATTTTTTTTGGTAGAGAATATTTCTGTTACATGATAATGACAATGTCAAGGGATGGGGTGATCCAAAAACTTAGGTAGATCCAAGAGACCCTTGCCTAAATCCAATAATACCAGCTAGAACATGAATAGGAAATGACTTCTAGAATGGAAATACAAGAATTCTTTGATGTTTCAGGTCATTGTCTAAGAAAGATGTAGAAACTCATGATAGATGCCCTAACCAGTTATAAAGATGGAAAGAAGGTGAAGAACCGTGAAATTATGTTAGGTTGCATGATAGGATGGAACACAGTTTTGTCGACCTAAATTTTTAGCACTAGTGAGTCACTTACTCTATGCCATATATCAACTACATAGTCACAAAATGAACCTGATGGAATTCGTCACATATGAATTTGGCCCTGAATAGATGGAGGCCCGAGAAAGGTTCTCAGAACATCCACCTTCTACAGGTTCGCAGGTGCAACTTGAAGCATGTTGAGATCCGGTTCAAACCTCTCACTCTATCACACTACCTTCAGTACATCCTAGGAAGACTAGTGATTTGGAGGTACAGGGGCGTGTTGATCCAACACTGTCTTATTTGGTGACAATGGTGGATTCAATTATTCAAAAAATGAAAGACCAGTCTGTTGAGTCAATAAGGTTTTCCTTATGAATTTTCCATTCCTTTATATTGGGGGATATTGTTGAGTCAATAAGGTTTCCTTATGACTTTACCATTCCTTCTTGTTTTGAAAATCACAAACACCTTATCTTAAGGAAAATTTCATTTACACTATGTTTTAATTCTATAAGGAAAATTTTCCTTCCCCAATGAAATTTATCCTCACCATGTTTTTTCATTGTTCATTATCTTGTCTAAGTGTAAAATTCGGTTTCATATCTAAAACTTTGAAATCATATAATACTTAGATAAAAAGAATTCTGTTTTCAGGATCCGAGTTCAGACTCTGAATTCTTTGAATTCAAACTCCGAACTCTTATGAGTTCTGACTCCAAGTTCTCTGAATTCAGACTCCGAACTCTTCTGAGTTCTGACTTTGAGTTATCTGAATTCAGACTCCAAACTCTTATGAGTTATGACTCCGAATCCTAATGAATTCAGACTCCAAACTTTGTATGTTCAGACTCCGAATTCTCATGAATTCTAAATCCGAAATTTGTAAGTTCAGGTTCCAAATTCTTATGAATCTAGATTCTGAATTTCCTTGAAATTTAGAATCTGAAATTATAGAGAATTCAAGTTCCAAATTCCTTAGAAAATAGAATCCGGATATCCTTGTATTATAGACACCGAATGTATTTTTGGTTAGACTCCGAACTTTTATTTTCTTACATTCCAAATATTTGATTTTGATTATGTAACCATACTTTTTCTTACACTTGTTTTTGGTTATAAAATGATGTCGTGCTTTCAATTACTAACTAACCGTTGTTTGAGTGACACATTTATAGGTCCCTCCAAAGTTCAAGGAAAAATATGACCATTGGAGGAGGGAGCCGACCATTGGAGTTGTGCCTATAAATAAGATCTCATTTGAACGAGCTCAAAATTTTTACAATTTGTATGAACTATTCTATGACTCTAGATATTACATGCTGTTGAAGTGATTTCTATAGAGAGACACTCATGCTTAGTGCATACTGAACACCTTTTTCATATTTTCTTTGTGCAACTCTGAATGTTGCTGATTACATTTGAGGACTTCCGGGGATAGGAAGACAGAGGTGTCGACTACCTTAAAGTTTGAGGACTTCCTTGCTGAGGAAGACAGAGGTGCCGACTACCTTGAAGTTGAGGGCTTTCGGGGATAGCAAGACAGAATCTGATATTCGTATCAAGGGCTTACCCTGTTGTGGGTAAGATAGAATTTCTTGAAAGTATAAATCAAGGGACCTTTATCCAAGGTTTTTGGATACCCTTCTCTTTGGGTTAAAAGACTTACAACTTGTTACTTGTTTGTTTCAAGTTTTCCGCTGTATTTTGATTATTGAGGAAAGTATAACTATCTTATACTTCCTTATAGTTTTACTCTGATTTAGTAAGATTATATAGGCTTTAAGGTAGAATATTTATCTTTGTAAACTTTCATTAAGTTTCATTTTCCGGAACCATCTTTTCGGAGTTGCTTTCTCGGAATCATTTTTCCGGATTCAAGCAAGTTTATAGAACTAGAGGTTTTGTGAATTATTTTTGTTTAAACTTGTTAAACATCTTCATCTTTAAAAGTTCCAAATAATTTTTAAAGAATACAACTCACCACCTCTTGTATTTTGAGAATTATTATATAATTCATTCAATATATATATTATTTCGATCCTATATTTGGTATTATAGAGCATATCATACTCCACATATCATCTCAACACAGTCCTAGGTTGGATACTGGAATGAATCACTCAGGAATGATGTGACATAGGAGGGATTTGGGTTCCATCACCATAGAGAATGACCCTGCTATGTATTTTAGAAATAAGGGAGAAAAATAAGGGATACTATTTGGCATCCATGTGCACACATGATGCCTTTTTAAGGACTTCAACAATTGAGTCCTCAATTAGTAGTGTCGGGCATCCATATGATGTTTCTTTCTGCTCGATGCATAAACATACAAAGAATAATTTAGAAGATATCCTGGATCATTTTCATAAAAAAACACCTGTCTTTAGTCTTAACGGAAAGAAATAATTTAAAAGTAGGGTGAGTGATAAAGACCTAGCCAAAAGGTCATATATATAAGTTCAATGGGGTGGGGATGTAATTGGGTAAGTTGTTAGGGGAGGACAACTGGGTGGACAACTGGGGGTTGTTAGAGGAGGGTCCCATCCCAGACTGTTAAATAAGGGATGGGTTGGGTAGTGAAGGGAAGGAAGAAATATTGTCAAGGAATTAGTTAAAGGGCTTGGATGTAGCTTTAGCTTGGGAGAGAGTGAAAAATCCCAAAGTTCCTTATCCATCCCCAGCTTCTTCCATTATTCTTTGAATCCTATTTGTAATTATCAGGTTCAATTTATATATATACACAAGATATTCCTTTGTTCTTATTATTTGTACGACCACACCATTTATGACGCCACTTGGGAGGATGATTTTGTTCTAAGAAATCAATTTACCTATTTTTGGCTTGCAGAAAAGCCTGTTTCTCAGGAGGGGTGAGTGTTAAGGTGAACCAATAGAAGGTATATACTTGGAAGAGTAAGGGTTAAATATAGCTATAGAGTTTGTTAGAAAACCAACTATAAGTGGGGATTAGGGGGATAAAGAATGATAGGGATATTTTTCTATTTGACTAACCTTTGGGATTGGGTGGGAAAGCTGTGGAGCACCTAAGTACCTATCTTTTTTCCAGCCCCTCACACTTCCCCTATTTTACATTTAATCTATAATTGTTACTTGATATACTATAATATTCATATGTTTTATATCTGAAGTTGTTTGGTCTAACAAGATTTCTCGAATTGAATGTTGGATATGGAATAAGAAAATGTGAAGATTAATTACTTTAATGAAACTAATTTAAGTTATTGGAGGGTATGTAGATAGAGAATGATATTTATCAGAAAAATATTCACTTACTTCTTCTGGGTGTAAAACCAATGGATATGAAGCATACATAGTGGGGGTTATTGGATCGACAGGTTCTGGGTGTTGTGTGCCTTACGTTGGCGAAAAACATGGCATTCAACATCATAGAGGAGAAGATGATAGTTGATATGATGAAATATCCTAAAAATATATACAAGAATCCATCTATATCAAACAAGGTGTACCTTATGTGACAAATTTTTCATTTGAAAATGATTTAAGGGAGTATTTTTTCAGATCATGTCAATAGATTCAACAACATCACAATTCAGTTGACATTGGTGAGAATTGCACTTGACGATGAGGTATGTGCACTGGTTTTACTATATTCATCACCTAACAGTCAGGAAATGATTGTAACAACCATGATAAGTTCTTCGAGGAATAAAACATTTGTTCTAAAGGATGTGCAGGACCTGATCCTTAGTGGGTATATTTGAAGAAAAGAATTAGGAATATTATCCGGTTCTACTATGAACATGGAAGGAAAAGGAATATGTGCATAGTGAGATAATCACATAGGGTGATCAAAATCAAGGGGAAAGAGTCAAGATAAGGCAAAGGGGACCGGTCCTACCTATAATATTTATGAGAAGAAAGGACATGTCAAGGAGTGGAAAGAAAAATAGAAGGCACCTGAAACCAATACAACAAACATGAAAACTGAAGGAACCGATGATGTGTTTTTGCTGAGTGTGGATTTTAGAATCAGGGGGAACCTTTCCATTCCATGTTAGAGAAGGGTTTCCTAAACAATTATGTTTTTAGAAATTTTGGAAAATTAAATATTACTGAAGATAAAACCTTGCAGATTGTGGGGACGAGAGATGCATGGATTAAAACCAATAGTGAGAGTTTGTTGGTTCTAGAAAATATGAGGTATATACCTAGTTTAAGAAGAAATATTATATGTTTTAGGTAGCTTAATGATGCTGGTTTTAGTACCAAATTCACTGGTGGTGCATGTAAGATCATCAAGAGAGCTATAGTCATAGCTTGGGGAGCAAAGAATGGTACCCTATAAAACATGACATAAAATTTCATAGACATGCTTGCATCAATAATTTTTTTTGGGATTCATAATTTTTTCATTACAGGACAGGCCACATGATTTATATGGGGATGAAGGTGATGGAAACAAAAGGAATGATACTAGAGCTAAATCCAGTGGAAGTTATCTTATGTTAATATTTCATCCTTTGAAAGTAGAAGAAGGTGTCATTTAAAAAAGGAGGAAAAATATTGAAGGTCAAGAAGATGGACCTATTGCACACTAATGTATAGACCTGGTAACTATATTATGTGACATTTATTGATTAATCAACTATAAAGGTATGGGTTTACTTTTTGAAAATAAAATCTGATGTATTTAAGGTGTTTCATAAGTGGAAGACCATGGTGGAGAATGAGTCAAGATCAAAGCTAAAATGCTTGGGGTCTGACAATGGTGAAGAATATAAAAGTTAGAAGTTTTGAAAATTATGTGCTAATAAGGTGGGCCCATGGAAGTTATATACTTCGAAGGGTAAGGGGGTCAATGAAACTAGAGATTTTTTTAGAAAATAAACTATAAATGGTTACTATGTGGATGGAGAAGGATATGAATATTTTTTTGTTTGAGCGGTCCTTTGGGCTTGGGCGGGAAAGCTGTGGAGAACCCGAGTATCTCTTTGTTTTCCCATCCCTCCATCTTCTCCCAATTTACATTTTAGTTGCAATTATTGCTTGATATACTATAATATTCATCTGTTTCATATACTAAATTTACTCTATCAAACAACACTAGTAATGGGAGTCAATCTCGACGATGATCATCGGGTAAAAACTCAGGGGATGTGTCAAAAGTTACCTCTGACGATTGGAGACTTCTCTGGTGTTTTGGATGCTCATGTTCTAGATTTTGGAGGCATGGATTTCATTCTGATTATTTCTTGGTTACATATCCTGGGAGAGGTAACAACTAATTGGGGGGTTGTGACAATGCGATTTCATGTTTCTAACCAGGACTACATCCTCCACAGCACACCTTGGCAATTTCTTACAACCATTTATTTAGAAAAGAGCATTCCACCTCCTGACCATGTATCCCATCAGAAACTATTTCTTAGTGGAAGGAATGAGGGTTTTGACTTGACCCTAATGATAGCACAACATCAGGAGATGCAGGTTTTTCTCATATATTTTTGTAGTGTCCCATGTTTTTGGATTGGATGAAATTCCAAAGGAATTTGAATTTTGGTGTTTGGTGTATGGTATATTATACAAACCAATATTCAGAATGAAAATATGAGAATTGAAACATTTTAATGTGTTGTTTTGAGACTTGGATAAAGTCCCAAGAGGTTTCTCAGGTGTTTCGTTGAGTCTTGGGAGCATCAGATCTAGAATCTCAGATCTGGATAAGGCTAATAGGGGTGCACCATTTTTCTGAAATTGTGTGACCCTTCTATAGCAACCATGCATCCTAATCAGAGTGCCTAATTATATCACATGGTTTGGTCTAACCGTGTGCACCAAGCCACACAACCGTATGACTTACTGTAGGTCTTGAATAGAGGGAAACATACGATTTGTGCATGATTTACCAAACCGTGTGCATGAACCATGAGCATGAATTGTGCTACCCCCTTCTTAGATAGTTGTACTTGCACAATTGGTGCATGGTTTAACCAACTATGTAGCCAAACTATGCACCTCATTAAAGGGGCTAGGAATTTCCATCCCCCATCCTTATTCCCCCCTCTTTATTTCTCCTTTGCGTGCACCAGGGGGATCCCGCTCTGGATCCTCCTCCCCTCTCCTAGGGATAGAAGGATCTCCTTCATTTGTCCTCCAATTCAAGTACCGTCAAGTGCATTGGATATCCCTTTGTGAGTTTAAGAATCCTCTTACTTTCTATGGTTATTTGTCTTTCAAAAATTTTATCGTGGTGTGATCTAATTCATCTTATTTTTAGAGTGTTCATCAGTTCCTTCAATTTTTCTCTAACCAGATAGAATCAAGTATCGATATTTCATGAGTAAAGCATCCTTGGTATATGGTAGTTGGTCTATAACTTTTCTCAAAGTTTCTATTCTTTATAAAATATTTCCATTGTGTCATACACTGGACTTACCCAATGATGCTTCAAAATAATAAATTTCCTTGAATTAAATTTCATAGCTTGCCTTATGATGTGCAGAGACCATACTTGGTGTGGTTTGAGGTTATGACTTCAACCCTAACCACCCCTTTAGGGTGGGTTCATTTAGTCCCCCTCTCTAAATGTTTCTTGTATTTGTTAAAGCCACCCCTTTGGGTGCACTTTTTATTTATATATTAAATTGTGATGCTCTCCTATTGTAAAACCACCCTTGAGGTGGGCTACTTTATGCTTTGTGATGTAATTATATTTCCTAATGTAAACTAAATGAATTGTCTGAATAACAATGTCATGTTCTCTAATAAAACCCCTTGATGAGGTGTGTTGTCTTCAAATTGGAAGAGTGATATATGTGTTATGTAATGCTTGACTTTATGGTATGGGTGTTTCCATGGCCTTCTTGTGCATTCTTGCTTCTTGATGTGGCTTTATTATCTATATGGCCCTTCTCATTCTAAAATGAAGTGGCAAATGAGTGTGACCCTCTTAATGCACCCTTGTCTTCTACTATAGCATGCTCACTAATATGGCCCTTGTATTATTTAATTTAATTGATTAAATGAATTATGAACATCATGAGAAATACTCAGGTTTCCTTCCACAGAATGCCAAGGATGGGATCATTATATTGTGATCAGCTTTGTTGGTGGATTGTGTAAATGTTGGGGGCGATATTGGTATGCCAGGATGAGCTCACATTGTGTTTTTCTTACCTCAGCATGAGTGATATCAGTTCCCTAGGGGAAACACCTTGGACAGGCTCTCTGGCTAGTTGGTTACACTAATCCATGAGTGAGACTCATTTCCCTATGTGAGATAATAGGTGTGGTCTCAGAGGTGGTTGTCTCACACTAGGCCAAGAGTTATACTTGTGAGGCCATTCATGGATCACATTGGATTGGCTCTGACGAAAGTGAGCTTTCACTACAGGAAAAATGGGTATTTGCAACGGGTCAAGGGCCCATCGCAAATAACCCCTTTCGATGGGTTATTTGCGACGGGGCGTTTACCCCGTCGCAAATAATGGTTATTTGTGATGGGGTCTTTCTGCCTGTCACAAAAGGTTTGGCGTGCACTACGCCCCAAACCGCGGATAAGGCTATTTGCGACGGGTCCCTATTCCCGTCGCAAATAGCCGGCAACTGTATTTAGTATTTGCGACCGGGAAAGTGACCCGTCGCAAATACTTTGTCGGCAGGTGGTATTTGTGACGGGTAACCCATCCCAAATACTCTCGTTGCATATAATCCAACCTATATATACCTTCGTCCGTTTTTCTTCTCATTTCACTCTTTACTCAACTTCTCTCTCTATCTCTATAGAATATTTTTCTTCTAAAATTTTTCACAGTTTCAATTGTAATAAATAGTAATAATTAGTAATAAATTTTAATAATTAGAACTAAATTGTAATAATTAGAAATAAATTATAATAATTACTAATAAATTGTAAGAAACTGTAATAATTACTAATAAATTGTAATAATTACTAATAAGTTGTAATAATTACTAACAAATTGTAATAATTACTAATAAATTGTAATAATCAGTAATAATTTGTAATAAATTTTAATAATTAGAAATAATTAGAAATAAATTGTAATAAATTGTAATAATTAATAATAAATTGTAATAAATTCTAATAATTAGAAATAAATTATAATAAATTTTAATAATTAGAAATAAATTGTAATAAATTGTAATAATTAGTAATAATTAGTAATAATTAGTAATAAATTGTAATAAATTGTAATAAATTGTAATAATTAGTAATAATTAGTAATAATTAGTAATAAATAGTAATAATTTTAATAATTAGTGATAATTAGTAATAATTAGTAAGAATTAGAAATAACTAGTAATAAATAGTAATAAATAGTAAGAATTAGGAATAATTAGGAATAAATAGGAATAAATAGAAATAAATAGTAATAAATAGGAATAAATAGCAATAAATAACAATAAATAGAAATAAATAGCAATAAATAGGAATAAATTGCAATAATGAGGAATAATTAGTACTAATTAGTAATAATTAGTAATAACTAGTAATAAATCACAATAAATTGTAATAAATAGTAATAAATAGTAATAAATAGTAATAATTAGTAATAATTAGTAATAATTAGTAATAATTAGTAATAATTAGTAATAATTAGTAATAATTAGTAATAATTAGGAATAAATTTTAATATCTAGAAATAATTAGAAATAACTAGCAATATTCAACAATAAATAGCAATAAATAGCAATAAATAATAATAATTAGCAATAAATAGCAATAAATAGCAATAAATAAGAATAAATAGGAATAAATAGGAATAAATAGATATAAATAGGTATAAATTGGAAAAAATAGGTATAAAATTAGAAATAATTAGTAATAATTAGTAATAATTAGTAATAATTTGCAATAAATAGTAATAAATAGTAATAATTAGTAATAATTAGGAATAATTAGGAATAATTAGCAATAATTATTAATAATTAATAATAATTAGTAATAAATTTTAATAATTAGCAATAATTAGCAGTAATTAGCAATAATTAGCAGTAATTAGCAATAATTAGCAATAATTGGCAATAATTAGCAATAATTAGCAATAAATAGCAATAAATAGCAATAAATAGAAATAAATAGGAATAAATTAGTAATAATTAGTAAATATTAGTAATAATTAGTAACAATTAGTAATAAATAGTAATAAATAGTAATAAATAGTAATAAATAGTAATAATTAGTAATAATTACTAATAATTAGAAATAAATAGGAATAATTAAGAATAATTAGGAATAATTAGGAATAATTAGGAATAATTAGGAATAAATAGTAACAATTAACAATAAATTTGCAATAAATTAGGACCAATTAGTAATAATTAGTAATAATTAGTAGTAATTAGTAATAATTAGCAGTAATTAGTAATAATTAGTAGTAATTAGTAATAATTAGTAATAATTAGTAATAATTAAGAATAATTAAGAATAAATAGTAATAAATAGGAAAAATTAGAAAAAATTAGCAATAATTAGGAATAAATAAGAATAAATAGGAATAAATTCGTAATAATTAGTAATAATTAGTAATAAATAGTAATAAATAGTAATAAACAGTAATAAATAGTAATAAATAGTAATAATTAGCAATAATTAGAAATATTTAGCAATATTTAGCAATAATTAGTAATAATTAGCAATAATTAGCAATAAATAAGAATAAATAGCAATAATTAGCAATAAATAGGAATAAATAGGAATAAATAGGAATAAATAGGAATAAATAGGAATAAATAGGAATAAATAGGAATAAATAGGAATAAATAGGAATAAATAGGAATAAATAGTAATAAATAGGAATAAATCATAATAAATTTGAGTACATTGATAAACTGGCACAATTTACAATGGATTAGAGGCATTCCTTTTGATCGATGCCTCAGCTCCTTACAACTTTATTCCACTAAAATCAATATGAAAAATTTGTTAGAACATATGTCAAGACCCGTCCCCCAGGGGCCATGCCGTGACTACCCCAAGCGCATCTTCCATAGGCCAGGGGCCGGTGACTAGCACCGAAAGGCATATTCCCTAAAATGGGAAGGCATTGCCTTTAAACCTATACAAACAAACAAAGTAGAATGCAACAAAAAGAAACTACTAAGTAAACTGCTGTAGTAAAAAAGAGTGCTAAACGTAAAGGGGCTGGAATACAAGCCCAACTAGAAGTACAAGTACAACTGAAAAGTATAAATACAACTAAAAGGGGGAAAACAACTCCTGGATCATCCACCAAGGATCTTACCTGAAGGGTAGGTACAGCTCACGATCAGTAGTCCCTACGTCACGTCACGTCAAATAGTCCACCTCTGAGTACCATCCAGTCCTGGCTCTCTCAGCCTCAATCAATGTTTTTCGTCTTCTGCACAAGATACAATAAGGTGCAGGCATAGCCTGTGCAGGGGTGAGTATAACGATACTCAGTAGGGACCCCGAGACCCCGTAGGTCTCCTAGAGTTCCACAAAGGAAATACCACAAAGCAAGATTTCAACTCTACTTAGGTATATGCCCATACATATACCTAAGTTATCAAGATATACCCATCTCATTCATGAGGGAAGAATAACACAAAGGTAACACCACAAAGGTAGAGATAACACACACGTAAAACCACTAAGATAGAAGTACCACACATGTAACACCACGAAGACAACACCACAAAGGTAGAAGTAACACACATGTAACACCACGAAGATTGAAGTACCACAGAGGTAACACAACGATGATAGAAGTGACTTAGCTCACAATCAGGTATCACTTTAGGTCAAGGGTAGAAGGGTCATCACATCATCGAACTCCTCGGCTGCTGGAGAACCCCTCCTCTATCGAGTATAGTGGGTCTGTCGGGTCACACAAAGTCGCTTCCCACTAACCTTGAACTATTGTGGTACCCATCCACGATGGGTACTGTGAGCATGCTGGGTCACACAGAGCTGCTTCCCACTGTGGGCATGCCGGGTCACACGGAGCTGCTTCCCACTGTGGGCATGCTGGGTCACACAGAGCCGCTTCCCACCTTGGACAAACCGTGTTACTCCTCTTGTCGAGTACCATGGGTATGCCAGTTCACATAGAGCCGCTCCTCACCATGGGCCTACTAGGTCACACAGAGTCGCTTCCCACTGGTCCAATTGTCAAGCAATCTTCAGGTCTCAGCCAACTGCAGGGTTCCTTATGTAGTCTGCTTGGGAGAACCACTCCTCAAGACACTCGATGCATCTTGATATCCATGTAAGTCACCACAATGTATATTCTAGGGTAGTAACCGTAGCATAGTCAGTCAAAAACCTCAAACTCCTTAGCTGTTGGAGAACTCTTCCTCTATTGAGTACAGTGGGCATGTTGGGTCACACCGAGCCGCTTCCCACTAACCTTGAACTGCTGTGGTACTCATCCCTGATGAGTACCGTGGGCATGCCGGGTCACATAGAGACACTTCCCACCATGGGCCTGCTAGGTCACACAGATCTGCTTCCCACCTTGGCCATCGTCAAGCAGTCTTCAGGTCTCAGCCAACTGTAGGGTTCTGTATGTAGCACGTTTGGGAGAACTGCTCCTCTAGCCATCAGTCATATTAAAACTGGTACAAAGTCTCACAAGGAAGTAACCTGATGATCCGCCATGTCATAAGAGTTCCAACTCCACTGACGACACGTCAATCATATGCTCGGTCTGTACGTTATTAACATTTCAGTGCTGAGGGCCCGGTTGGATTCGGGTGCGATCCAACCCAACCATACTCCAAGTTTCTCCAAAACTCTCATGAAGTAGGTCAAAAGGTCCATCTCACTCCAAGGATCCCAATTCTGTAGACGGTTCATCAAACAGACATTCGGTTCTCAAGATAAGGTCTTTTAAGTGTTTTTGGGTCCAGGTCCGGTCCGACCGGGCCCAACCCGGTCAGACTGACCTGGCCTGCAAAATGGGGAGGCCCGCAAGGGAGAACTGGGTCATATAGGGCGGGCCCCACAAAGGGCAGCTTGACCCACGAGGGGGGGGGGGGGGGGGGTGCGTCCTAGCCCGCTGGAGGGTGGTCCGGTCGCGAATGGCACGACCCGCGGTGCTTCAGCCAGGTGGATCGGGGGAGCCACTCCCCCAAGATCCCAAATAGCCAAAGGTCGTTAGGCCTTTGAAGTGGCAGTGCCACGTGGGCGTCGTCTAGTCACCACAAAACCCGCCGGAGGTGCGGGTTCTGCCTCCTCTGCCGCAGCTTCAGCCATAGTCTCCTGCCCTCCAGTGGCGCACGACGGCGCGCCACCCTTCCCTTCCGCGGTCGGGCGACGAGTTGACCACCTTATCCGACTACTGCGACTGACGATCCGCGACCTATTTGCACACTAGAAATGCGCGACGGTGCGCCTCACCTCCTCCATGGTTATCCGGTGCCAACCGCTCCGACGACCACCATGGCTTTCTGTCACGACCTCCTCTTGCGGCGTACGTTGATGCACTACCCACCACGCAGCCTGTCAGTTTCATCGTGTTGTCGGTCTTCCGTGGATGCACAAGGATGTAGCAAAGTGGGGGAGAGTTCAGGCCATGTTCGTTAGGCTTACGCCCTTCGCATTAACTTGTAAACAAGGGGGATAAATTTAAAGGGGTTGAATAAGCAATTGAATTAAACAACAAGTTAAACCTCACAAGACTCCCCGCATTAACCTCCCACAAAGACGAATGAATCGCGGGTCAACCCGTTAATCGGTTGACCTGCGTTCTTTGTATAATTTCAAGAACGAGAAAGAGGGAATAAAAAAATGCACAAATGAAAATAAACCATACCTTGAAAATCCATTGGAGAGCGTCTGTGCTTGAAGGTGGGTCGACGTTCTTTGTCCCCGCAACCAGTTCCTAATGACACCACTCGTATGTCGCCTTCCGATTTGTGGTTCGGTGTCGCCCGTCACCTCCCGCTGGGTCGGCTCCATCTTCTAAGGGTCCGGCGTCGTGGCGCTTCTTCAGCACTTCGTTTCTTGGTGAAGTTGTGCTGGTACCTCCCCCCAAGTTCCATATATATAGGAGAGGGGGAGGGTAAGTAACGACGTTGGTATTTTATGGTGGCTCATTAATTAGGAAGTTTCTTAATTTCCCCCAATGTTGTTGTTACTTAGATCGGAGGGTCAAGCCATTTATTGGTTTGACACGTCACCGGTCCCACCTTACCACTTGTCCGTTGGAGGAATAGAATAAAAATAAAATAATAAAGTTATTTTATTTATTCTATTAAAAGTTCCAAAAACTAAATTTTTCTCCAGACCTACTGTGGTCGAAGTGAAGCCTCCTTTAAGAGAATCCTGGCTCTACGGATTCAAAAGTGCCATCAGATTTTTAATTCGATCAATGGTTCAAAAGTTAGAAAATGCCCCTCGCGTGTTTACTAAATGTACCTGAAAAAAAGTTCATAAAATTATTAATAGTCACCCTTGACCTGTGCCAATCTAGGTTAGGCTCTACCTAAGTGAAACACGCCCCAAAAAACACAACGGTACTCTCAGATTTTTAATCTGAGTTACCATTTAAAAGTTATGGATTTTACAATAAAATAATTGTCACTTAATTATTTTATTTATGGAAAAAAACTAACTTTCACTGGTGGCCCGCACCAGCCAATGTTAGTATCTGCCTAAAGATAGCATACCCTCACGAGTTCAGCGGTGGTCTCATATTTTTAATATGAGTTACTGTTCGTGAGTTATAAGCATTTGAAAAATAAAATAATTTTATTTAATAATTTTATTTACGATTATGCCATTTTTGGGTTTTCTCACAGGAGGCCCGCACCGACTAAACTTAAGTCCTGCCTAGGGTAAAACTGTCATCCTGAGCACAACGGTGCCCTCAGATTTCTGATCTGAATAACCATTTAAGAGTTATTCCACTTTTTCAGGAAAACTACTTACGCGTGCTAATTAAATTTTAACAAAATTTCAACAGATCATTCTAGGCACTCCGGGCCTCAGAATCACATGCCATCAGATTTTGTGGTCTCAAAATAATTTCATATAATTTAAAAAAAATTATACGGAATTTTTGGGACATTACATTCTCCTCACCTTAGGGATTTACGTCCCCTAAATCCACAACATAGACTAAGGAAACAAATGGGGGTACTGAGCATGGATCTGAGCCTCCTGCTCCCATGTGCTCTCCTTAAGGTTCTCGTGCTACCATCGAATGCACACCAGAGGTATCAATCACCCAAAAAGGACTCACTCATGTCGATCCTCAATCTCTACTGGAACCTCCTTAAACATCACTCCATTATCTAAGTCCAGCTCTCCAGGGTCGATGACTTGAGAAGGGTCATGCACGTATCTCCTCAGCTGGGATACGTGGAAGACGTCGTGCACCCACTCCAACTGTGGTGGTAGTGCTAAGCGGTATGTCACCTCGCCAATCCTCCAAAGTATCAGAAATGGTCCGATAAACCTTGGTGATAACTTTTTGCCTCAACCAAATCTCCATAGTCCCCATCATGGTTAGACTCGCAAGAAAATATAGCCCCCCTCCTGGAACTCCAAAGGTCTTAGTCTATTGTCGGCATAAGACTTCTGCCAACTCTGTGTAGTCTTCACTTGCTTATAAGCGAGACATCGTGATACAAACTCTGCCACTGCTTTATTCATCCCTGGCCACCAGTACTGACGTCATAGGTTCTTGTACATCTTCACCACTCCAGGATGTACCAGTAGAGGGGACGTATGGAACTCCCTCAACACTTCCTCCCGTAGTGCCACTGGTACTATAGTACGTCCTCTAAAGAGGATGAAGTGATCCTCACATTCAGAAAATCCATCAGGTGCTTGTCCTATGGATATCAGAGCACGTCGATCCTCACAGTCAGTGTTCCCAAGCTGCGCCTCCCTGACTCGCTGAAGGAGTGGGGGAGTGACTATCAGAGACTAAAGATAAGCTGCTCCATTCTGATCCACATAGGATATATACAAAGCGGCTAGCTACTCTATCACCTCACTCAGAAACTATATACCAGATCTCTTACATAGTGAATCTGCTACTATGTTCCCCTTCTCAGGAGTATAGACTATCTCAAAGTCATAGTCCTAGAGAAACTCTATCCATCGCCGCTATATCAGGTTCAGGTCTTTCTGAGAGAAGATATACCTGAAACTCTTGTGATTAGAGTTGACTATAAAATTTTCACCCATCAAGTAGTGCCACCACATCTTTAGTGAAAAGAACGCTGATACTAACTCCAGGTCATGGGTAGCATAGTTATACTTGTCATTCTCTGTCTCGGCTCCTGAAATCTCTACTGACACTTCTCCGTCCATAGGAAAGGCTCCCCCTTTTTTGTCAAAACTGACAAGGGTGCCGCTACCCTAGAGAAGTCTAGTCCAAAACTTTGGTAGTACCCAACTAAAGCAGAAGTCCATCCCCCTTCAGGGAGGTAAACCTGGAAACATCTTTTTAAAGGATGTACCCTAAACTTTACTGCTTCTGTTGGGAACTGAAAAGTCAAAACTCCCACTACCACGAGGGTAGGGCTGACCGACTCAAGCGTGATCAGTTACACCCTCCTTTGCACGAGTTTGTCCTATGATGCCTAGGTTTCCTTTTTTTCCGACCAAGGAAAATTCCATTCCAACATTGTAGGTAAACCAAAACCTTTTTTCTAATACATTCAATATGAGTACGAACTATGGATGTCCAGTCCATACCCAAACTAACATCGTAAGGCCTCGACACTACCACCAAGAGGTTCCAACTGAAACTCTCACTTCAAGGGTCAGATCACACCATCGGTGTAAGTGTGATTATCGAGTCTCCTCCCAAAGGTACCTCCAGAAATGAGGGTCAAGTCAACGGCTTAATTGGAAACTCTAGGTTTTGTAAAAGATTCGTGGATGGAAGGAATGATTGGTACTTATGTCTATTAATACGATAGCTATTAGTAGACACATACCATTCATCGAATCATTCCTAGAGACCTTGGGTCGCACTCCTTGACCATATGCAGCTAATCCCTTCTCCTGTCTTCCATCACCCTGAGATTTGTGGGGACCACAAAGGGGGGTGGTTGTAACATGTTGAAATGTACACCACCTCACACTGCTCTCATAGCTTTGCTTCCACATCTGCAGCCCTACAGATTCATCTGTCCCTAACACTTCTTCTTCCTGAAACATTTTTACATGACCAAGTCTCTGAGATTGACACCGGTTTCCTACTTTCCCACTACTAACATTTACTGGTTGTGTCCGCTCATCCAAAGAACATTCAAACGCAAAGGTTCTCTCTAGCACCCTAACATAGGTAGGAATGCATAGAGGAATAGTGATAGCTCAAACGTCCTTAAACACACCGCGCTTAGAAGTCTGAGCCCCGAAGCACTGATCATATCATATTCATCGAGTACTAGGAATGATTGGTATGCATCGATAAATACTCAGCTACCGACATGTCGTCCTTTCAAAGCTGTAGAATCTCTAGAGAACTCTCATCCACCTCCTCAAGTCAGTCCTCAGCTGCCTGTGAGTTGGGCTCGCCTTGGAACCTGAGGGGTATTTGATGATGAAACTCATGTAAGGAACTAAGCCTAAATGTGTCCTATACCAGTACCACCGGTTGTAACTGCTGCCCAATGGGTGGTGGTGCTACTGGTACACCACCTAAAGGTGCCAACGCAGTAAGAGGGTCCTACACCGGAGCCTCATCGCTTGGTGGTCCATCATCGTGTACTCTCTCGGGAAACCTGAGTGGATGCCTTTATGGCGGCATCCTGGTAAGGAAAAGGTGCACCATGGTCATTAAGTTATACCTGGTGAGTTGACTCCAAAGAAATCAAAAGAAAAACTTTTCAAAAACACATGTAATCAGTGTTTTTGTGCGATGAGTCATAAATCAGAATTCAAGGGCCTCGTGTATGGATACGTTGACCGCCGCACCAACACTGGACTCCCCAAACTGAAAACCACACTTATAACACTTAACACTATTGCCACACAGAAAAGATTAGAGTCCTAGTTCTTTGGTAAAACCGAACTCCTCTGATACCACTTTGTCACGACCCGTCCCCCGGGGCCCGTGCCGTGACTAACCCAATCCCGCCTTCCATAGGCCAGGGGCTGGAGACTAGCACCGAAAGTCATATTCCATAAAACGGGAAGGCATTGCCTTTAAACCTGTACAAAAAAACGGAGTAGAACACAACAAGAATAAACTACTAAGTAAACTGCTATAGCAAAAAGTGTGATAAAATTAAAGGGGCTAGAATACAAGCCCAACTAGAAGTAAAAGCACAATGGAAAATTATAAATATAACTAAAAGGGGGGAAACAACTCCTAGATCATCCACCAAGGATCCTACCTGAAGGTTAGGTACAACTCATGATCAGTATTCCCTGCGTCACGTCACACAAAATAGTCCACCTTTGAGTACCGTCCAGTCCTGGCTCTCTCAGCCCCGATCAATGATGTCCGTCGTCTGCACAAGACACAACAAGGTGCGGGTGTAGCCCATGCAGGGGTGAGTATAATGATACTCAGTAGGGACCCCGAGACCCCGTAGGTCTCCTAAAGTTCCACAAAGGAAATATCACAAAGGAAGATTTCAACTCTACTTAGGTATATGACCATAAATATACCTAAGTTATCAAGATATACCCATCTCATTCATGAGGGAAGAATACCACAAAGGTAACACCACAAAGGTAGAGATACCACACAAGTAAAACCACTGAGATAGAAGTACCACACATGTAACACAATGAAGAAAACACTACAAAGGTAGAAGTACCACATAGGTAACACCACAGAGATAGAAGTACCATAGAGGTAACACCACGATGATAGAAGTGACTAAACTCACAATCAGGTATCACTTTAGGTCAAGGGTAGAAGGGTTATCACATCATAGAACTCCTCGAATGCTGGATAAATCCTCCTCTATCGAGTACAGTGGGCCTACCGGGTCACACAGAGCCACTTCCCACTAACATTTAACTACTGTGGTACCCATCCCTGATGGGTACCATGGGCATGCTGGGTCACACAGAGCCGCTTCCCACCGTGGGCATGCTGGATCACACAAAGCCGCTTACCACCTTGGATGAACTGAGGTACTCCTCCTGTCGAGTACTGTGGGTCTGTCGGGTTACACAGAGCCTCTCCCCAACTTGGGCCTACTGGGTTACACAGATCTGCTTCCCACCGGGCCAATCAGCAAGCAGTCTTCTGGTCTCAGCCAACTGTAGGGTTCCATAAGTAGTCTGCTTGGGATAACCGCTCCTCAAGTCACTCGCTACATCTTGATATCCATAGAAGTCACCAAAATGTATATTATAGGGTAGTAACCGTAGAATAATCAGTCACAAACCTCAAAATCCTCAGCTGTTGGAGAACTCCCCCTCTATCGAGTACAGTGGGCCTGCCGGGTCACACAAAGCCGCTTCCCACTAACCTTGAACTGTTGTGGTATTCATCCCTGATGGGTACTATGGGCATGATGGGTAAAACAGAGCTGCTTCCCACCATGGGCCATCTATGTCACACACAGCCGCTTCCCACCTTGGCCATCGTCAAGCAGTCTTCAGGTCTCAGCTAGCTGTAGGGTTCCGTACGTAGCGCGCTTTAGAGAACCACTCCTCAAGCCATCAGTCATATTAAAACTGGTACAAAGTCTCATAAGGAAGTAACCCAATAATATTCCATGTCATAAGGGTTCCAACACCACATACGACGCATCAATCGGACACTCGGTCTGTGCGTTATTGACATTTCAGTGCAGAGGGCCCGGTTGGATTCAAGTGCAATCCAACTCGGCCGTACTTCAAGTTTCTCCAAAACTCTCATGAAGTAGGTCAAAAGGTCCATCTCAATCCAATGATCTCAACACCGTAGATGGTTTGTCAGGCGCAGCTCGCGGTTCTTCCGTCAGGTGGATTAGGGGAGCCGCTCCCCCAAGATCCCGAACGGCCAAAAGCCGTTCGGTCTTTGAAGCAGTGACACCACGTGGGCGCTGCTCGGTCACCGTAGAACCCACCAAAGACGCAGGTTCTACCTCCTCCACCGCGGATTCAGACATGGTATCCTTCTCTTTGGTGGTGCGTGACGGCGCACCGCACCTCCTCTATGATCGGCTGGTGCCAACCACTCTGACGACCGCCGTGGCTTTCTATCGCGGCCTCCTCTTTCGACATGCGTCGACGCGCTACCCACCTTGTAGTCGGTCGGCTTCATCACGTTGTCGGTCTTCTGTGGAGGCATAAGGATTTAGCAAAGTGGTGGAGGGTTTGGGCCATGTTCGTTAGGTTCGCGTCCTCCGCGTTAGCTCGTAAACAAGGGGGATAAATTTAAAGGGGTTAAATAAGAAATTGAATTAAACAACAAGTTAAACCCCTCAAGACTCCTTGCATTAACCTCTCACAAAGATGAATGAATCACGGGTCAACCCGTTAGTCGGTTGACCTATTTTCCACATATAATTTCAAGAATGGGGAAGATGGAATAAAAAAATGCACAAACAGAAATAACCCCCTACCTCAAAAACCCATTGGAGAGCGTCCGCTCTTGAAGGTGGGTCAACGTTCTTCGTCCCCGCAACCGGTTCCCAATGAAACAACTCGTACGTCACCTTCCGGTTCGTGGTTCGGTGTTGACTATCACCTCCCGCTGGGTCGACTCAGTCTTCTAAGGGTCCAGCGTCGTGGAACTCCTTCAGTACTTCGTTGTCTAGCAAAGCTATGCCGGTACCCCCCAAGGTCTATATATACAGGAGAGGGGGAGGGTAAGTAACGACGTTGGAATTTAATGGTGGCTCATTAATTAGGAAGCTTCCTAATTTCCCCCAATGTTGTTGTTACTTTGATTGGAGGTTCAAGCCATTTATTGGGTTGACACGTCTCTGGTCCCACCTTACCGCTTGTCCGTTAGAGGAATAGAATAAAAATAAAATAAAAAAGTTATTTTATTTATTCTATTAAAAGTTCCAAAAACTAAATTTTTCTCCAGACCTACTGTGGTCGAAGTGAAGCCTTCCTTAAGCGAATCCCAGTGCTATGGATTCAACGGTTCCCTTGGATTTTTAATCCAAGCAATGGTTCAACAGTTAGAAAACAACGCTCGTGTGTTTACTGAACGTACCCAAAAAAAGTTTGAAAAATTATTAACAGTCAATCTCGACCCATGACAGTCTAGGTTAGGATCTACCTAAGTGAAACAAGCCCCAAAGAAACCAAAGGTACTCTTAGATTTCCAATCTGAGTTACCATTTAAAATTTATGGATTTTACAATAAAATAATTGTCACTTAATTATTTTATTTACGTCCAAAAACTAACTTTCACTGGTGGCCAATGTGCGGCCAATGTTAGTATCTATATAAAGAGAGCATACCCACATGAGTTCAGCAGTCATCTCAAATTTTTAATCTGAGTTACCATTCATGAGTTATAAGCATTTGAAAAATAAAATAATTTTATTTAATAATTTTATTTACGGTTATTCCATTTTTGGGTTTTCTCACAGGATGTCCGCACCGACTAAACTTAAGTCGCGCTTGGGGTAAACCCGCCATCATGAGTGCAACAGTGCCCTCGTATTTCTGATTTGAGTATCTGTTTAAGAGTTATTCCACTTTTTCAGGAAAACTGCTTACGCGCGCTAATTATAGCTTAACAAAACTTCGACAGATCATTTTGGGCACTCCGGGCCTCAGAATCGCATGTCGTCAGATTTCGAGGTCTTGAAATAATTCCATATAATTAAAAAAAAATTATACGGAATTTTTGGGACATTACAACATACGTCGGATTAGATTTTTCATAGTGATTTAAGTCGGATAAAGTTGCAAGGCGGTGAGCCATCAGACAAAAGGGCTCTTTTGTCCAACGACTCATCCCCTTGCAACTTTCTGTGACTGAAATTACTACAAATAGTCTGCTACAACATATGAATATTCATTTTTTTATGCATGAGAGCATGGATAGCAGTGTGATAAGGCTTGTCTGCTCTCCTTCCTCGTGCATATGAAAATGGATATTCATACATCGGAGTAGACTTTTCATAGTGCTTTTAGTCACAAAAAATTTCAAGGGGATGAGTCATCGGGCAAAAGAGATGCCGCCAATCCATTGGAAATTATACCACTGTTAATTAACAATAATTAGTACAAAATACCTGAAATTAATAATAATTAGTGGTAATTAGTATAAATTTTTATAAATGAGTATAGATTAGTATAAAATCTTTAAAAATAGTATAAATAACTATAAAATAATAGAAATTATTATAAATTGATAGAAAATTTAATTTAATTGTCTTCTCTTTTTTGGATAGTGCTTATCTTATATCTAATTATACAAAATAACTAATTAATTCATATTTTTTAGAAAAATATGGAACGGGGAAGTCGACAACAGTCATTATTAGATGATAATGCTTGGATAACTCAGTGCAATAATCCAAATAGTTCTGGTTTAAATCTAGTATATATTGAGGGTGTTCAAGCTTTCTTATCATTTGAATCATTGAAACCAAATTTTTTTTTAAAAGGGACAATTAAGTTTCCTTGTAAAAAATGTGCTCTGAGGATGTATGACACATTTGACAATGTTGGAAGTCATTTATTGCATTTTGGTTTTCAACCAGATTATGTTTTTTGGTATCAACATGGTGAATGTAGTTCCAGAGAAGATATTAATAATTTGGTTCCAGATCCAGCACAATTTCAAAATTTAGTACATGATGTGGTAGGTCTGTCTGTTCGATAAACTGAAACTCATGATGATATTGATTTAACTTTTGATTTAGAACCATCTCATTTATATGAGTTTTTGAGGTCCGTTGAGTATTACTTATATCCTGGTTGCAAGATAAGAAAGTTTGAATAAGTTTCTAAATTTATGGCCATTAAATCAGATAATGGAATGTCAAATAGTTGTTTTGATCAGATATTCTCTTTTTTAAAAATACTACTACCTGAAGGAAATGTTTTACCTTAAAATTTCTATGAGGAAAAGAGGATGGTTCGTAATCTGGATCTTAGTTATCATAAGATTCATGCATGTTCAAATGAGTGCATCTTATATTATGGTGAAAATGAGTTGTTGGATAGTTGTCCTACATGTGGACAATCAAGGTATAAAGAAGCTCAACTAGGGAAGTCTGAATTTGTTCTTGTAAATAATTGAGATATTTCCCACTCACACCCAAATTTCAACATTTATTTATGTCTTAAAACACTGCATCATTGATGTCATGGCACAAAACCAACATTTCAACCAGTAAAATCTTAAATTATCTCTCTGATGTTGATTCATGGACACATTTTGACCAAGTGCATCCGTCGTTTTCTTTAGAAGATCAAAACGTGCGATTGGTTATTTTTATTGATGGTTTCTGTCCATTTGGTTCTTACGGTAGTCATTATTCATGTTGGACCATCTTTATAATTCCGTATAATTTACCTCCATGGATGTTGATGAAGGAGCCATATATCTTTTTGACCTTATTAATTCCAGGTCATCCAAAAAATAATATCAATATTTATTTGAATCCATTGATTGATGAGTTAAATTAACTGTGGAGTAATGGTGTCAGTATATATGATGTTGTTGTGAAATAGAACCTTCTACTGAAAGATGCATTGATGTGGAAAATTAGTGACTTCCCAACATATTGCATGTTATCTGGCTGGAGTACACATGGTCCAAAATCACGTCCGTACTGTATGAGAGACAACAAAACGTTTATTCTCATCAATGGAAAAAATTGTTTTTTATACTGTCATTGGAAATTTCTTCCAACCAATCATCCTTTTCGAAGAAACAAATATCATTTCAGAAAAGGAACAATTGAAAAAGATGGGCCTCCAACAATGATCTCAGGTACATAGTTAAAATAAATTATCTCTTCATTACCTCACACCACATTTAAACTAACAATAAACCAGTATAAAATTTATGGGTTTAGAAAAGAGCATAATTGGATAAAACAGAGCATTTTTCGGTATTTACTTTATTGGTCTGATTTGTTGATCCATCACATGTTGGATGTGATGAATATTGAGAAGAACTATTTTGATAATTTTTTTCATACACTTTTGTATATACTAGGTAAAACCAAATACAATGTGATGGAATGATTAGATATTGCCCAAATTTGAAAGCGACCAGAACTTGAACAATTTGAGAGGGTATGGCAGTAGCCATCGGAACCAGGCACCGTGCAACATTATACGGGGCAATGCTAGACGATCAGCAATGCAAGGTGGGGAGCTATGTGATCAATGAGGCAGAAGTTAGGGAGGGTCAGTTCAAGTGGGTTGGGCCTATGGGTCATGTATTGGGCATGGTATGCCTCTGGCCCTTAGGGTCATGTATTGCGGGTCAGTCAGACCATGTGCCTTGGGCCTACGGGTCATGTACGGGTACCCCTTCAACCCTTAAAAGGGGGATTATCCCTAATAAAATAAAATGAAGGCCTTCGGGCCATTCGGGCGGGATGGAAAGACTTCTTCCAATTGAATTAAGATGTTTGTTAAATCCAATGATTTGGGATGCGCTAACAGACATATCATATTTTTTGAGACATTTGTGTGTCGATAACAGACTACAATGTCATAAGAAAACTGCAGGAAGATATCATTTTAATTTTATGTAAACTAGAAAAAATCTTCCTGCCAGGTTTGTTTGATTAAATGGAACATTTGATATTACATTTTATGTATGAAAAAAATGTGGAGGTTCAGTGCAGTTCTAATGGATGTACCCATTTGAGAGATGCATGCAGAAATTGAAAAAAAGTACATAATAAAGTATCAATTGAAGACTCAATTACAGAATAATATTTTCAAGAGGAAATTTCTTTTTTCTGCTCTCATTACTTTCAATCTAAATATCCCTCAAAACACAAATTCATGAGCCATAACGATGGAAATGTTAACAATGACATGAGCAATCAAATATCAGTTTTCAATTAGCCTGAACTTGGATTCGGTGGAGTTTATGAATGATGAATTTTAGATGATGAACATCACAGAGCTCATACATATATTCTACTGAACTGTGAAGAAATAAAACCATTTGTACTATGTGTGCTCCTACCACTTATTCTATAATTTTTATAATAGTAAATTAATATAATTTTATTTGTAGGTTATATGATAATCATATCATTAAACAGTTTCCACAAATTACAGTAGCTGCTCTTGAATAACGTCATCAATTTTTTTCCTATTGGTTTCAAAAAATAGTAACATAAATTATTTTTTATTTCATATAAAAAATAATTTTAATACTTGTTATGGTGATAATTGTTTTTCAACTTTTCAGGTATCTCAACGTGGTAATAAAATTGATAATCAATTGTCTTTATTGATTAACCCACCATCTAAAATGGTTAAATCTTATAATTCATATGTGACAAATGGTTATAGATTTCATACACATGCATATGGGGAATAAAAAACAACAACGAATAGTGGTGTTTTCTTGAGAGGATCTCATCATAGAGAAACTGAAGTTGAATTTTACGACATGCTGGAAGAAATCATTGAAGTGTGTTATCTGGGACAACATTACGTAATGATATTTAAATGTCAGTGGTTGGATACTGAGAGAGAATTACGTGTTAATCAGATCCATGGAATCGTTGATATTAAATATAAAAGTCTTCTTGCAGTAAATAAACCATTTTTATTAGATCATCAAGCACATCCGATTTATTATGAAAATTACTATGATACTTCAAAGGAGTTGGGTGATTGGTGGAGCATAATAAAAATTAAATCTCAAGAGAATCAATTTACTGAAAGTTAATGTGGTTATGCTGAAGTGAAAGGAATTGAAATTTTTAAAGAAACTGCTCTGAATCCATCTCTTACACGAAGAGACACGAATATCATTAATGAAACCCCAAAGTTAAGGTTCGATGGTGACGATGATGTTAATGATGTGACAACTGAATTTGAAATGAAAAGAGATGATGAAACTGAAACTAATATGGAAATTGATAATGCTGAGGTAGAAGATGAATACATTGACATCAACAGCTATGAAGATGAACATTGACATAGTTAAATTTTGGTTGTAATCATTTATAATATATATCTATATATAATAGTTACTTTCAGTTGTTTACTAACAAAAATGATTTCATGTTTCATATGGACGACGATTTGTTTTGTATGTTGCAGGAGGGCGATCTACCTTTGGACGAGATGGAGGTCGGATCAGCCGACCCTCAGACTATTGGTAGTTTAGGGGGCACCTAGAGGGGGCGTAGTCTTCCCCGGATGATGATTACCGACCCTATACCCAAGAGATGTCCACATATTGGGTTCGATCCATGCACATAGGAGTATGTTTACCTGTGAATTTTAGTTATTTTTCATTAATTTATTTATATTTTAATTTTTTGATTAATTATTCTTTTTTTCACAACTTTATGCATATAGAGGTTGGACAGGGGAGTGATATATTGCGCAATTATTTTTCTGATGCATGGGTGTCATGGGATCACATTCCCATCGATGTTCAGCAGCGCATGTTGGAGCATTGTCTGTTACGTAAATAAATAATATTTATTTTGAAATTAATTTAATTAATAACTTGATATAATAAATTATTTTTAGGGTTTATGGTATCCCATTGAGGACAGCATGCGTGAGATTATTTGGAAGGCATGGTAGGGAGCTATGCATATGCGTTACACTCAGTTTTTGCACAATTTAAAAAGGAAAGCAATGAAGAAAATAGGAGTGCAAGAGTTTGATGAGACATGTCGCATCCACCGACCTAATTATATTTCATCTCAGGTTTGGGATGGATTATGTACACACTGGTTGAGTAGATAATTTTAGAGTATATCACCAGTAGGTCAGCAAAATCAGGGGAGACAGGAGGTGACACATCAAGCTGGCAGTCATACGTTCAGTACGCATAGAGAGCATATGGTAAGTACATTTTTTTAAAATATTGTATATAACTTTAAATATAAACTATTTATTTTACATTCATATAGCCAGTCGCACAACCTGATATTACAAAGTACGATGTTTATAGGAGGATGTACAGTGATCCAGCCATAGGGAAGATTAGAGGTTCTCGCCAGCGTCAAATTGTGGTCAATATAAGTTTTTTTGAGTATTAAATTTAACTAAACATAATATTTTAACTATTTTAATTTTAAATTGCAATTGAAGGAGTCATATGAAGCCATGACATCTCAGACAGATGTTAAGAGTCAGGCCGAGACCGATGGTCAGAGTAGTGCCCCTAGATTTGATGAGGCAACATAGATGCAAGTGACCCAGTATGGCTTCGAGAATGGCCGAGTTGTTGGTATCGGCTCTCGAGTGACCCTTGAGGGTTTTTATGGCACCTCTGCGATGTCAGCGTCTAGCTCGAGAGGAGCTCACAGAGAGTCATCATCATCTCATGCACAATATTAGGAGCAGCTGCAAGCTCAAAGTGAGCTTATAGAGACTATGCGTAGGCAGTAGGAGGAGATACGTTAGTGGAAAAAACAACAGCAGGAAGAGTTATTCCGATAGAAGCAACAACAACAACAGTAGATTCAGAATGAGATGCGTCGATAACGGCAAAAGCAAAAGCATGAGCAGATGGAGTACATGCGATGTATGACTCGCAGTTTAGGGATGGAGTTCCCTCCACCATCTCCTTCAGCTACTCCAGACGAACCTCCCCCTGATCAGTGATATATATTTTTTATTTTGAAACATTTGAATGTATTTTTTTGTAATATTAACATTTTTAAAGAGTGTGTGTTTTATATTGTTTTTGTGAATACTTAGGTTTTTAATATATTAATAATAATATCATTTCATTAATATTAATAATAATATTATTATATCAATTAATTATTTTATAATTAATTTTATTTTATGAATATTAATATTAATATTTTATTTCTAATAATATGATATGATATTTATTATTTTATAAATATTTTTATTCTATTAATATTAATATTATTAATATTATTATTATATTTATATTAATATCATATTATTATTAATATTTTTTTGTTTTTTTAAATTTACTAACTATTTGTGACGGTCCTTCGTAAATACTAATTGTGACGGTCCGTCACAAATACTAATTGTGACGGTCTGTCACAAAAGGGTTTATTTTTTTTATATTTCGAGGGTTTATTGCGACGAATCGTCATGATTTCTAATTGCGATAGATCATTTCAATAGATTAAAAAATAGGGAATCTATTTGCGACGAGTCGCTGGCCCATCGCAAATAGTTTCTTAAAAAAATGTCGAATGTTGTTTGTGATGGGCCAGATACCCATCGCTAAAAAATATTTTTTGTGACAGACCACCACAAAAAATAATATTTGAGATGCCGTTTACCACGATGAGCTATTTACGATGGGACCCTGTCACAAAAGACTATTTGCGACGGGGTCCCATTGCAAATGAACCATCGCAATAATCCATTTTTTTAGTAGTGTTTTATAGAGATCCTGGTGTGATACATGGGTTCCTTGTTAAGGTTCACCTTGGACAGTCCCATGATGCTGCTTATTTAATTTTGGCAATTTTATTTATAGCAAAGGCTGATTATTCACTTTTGTTATCTAAGGGACACGATTGACAAGCCAAATAACATGATTGGGTTCAATCCATCTCATGATACCATGTTTATGACATTTTTTTATCACATACTCATATCTATTTTGTACAGTTTTCCCATGATTCTAACATTTCGGATTAGGTCAAAGTAGGTATGGTCAGGCCATGTGTCCTTGAAGAACCTGAGACCGACTTAGTTATTTATTTATTTTGAATTTCTACTTTAATTTTGATATACATGCACAATGATTATTTTATATATATGAGTTGTATTATTCTTTAGACACCATTGGTGGTGGTCTACTGAGTATATCTCACACCCTGCTTAGGCCTCCATTACATTGGGGCACCCGAGCAGATCTTCATGTTTGAAGGTTGATGATTTATTGCTTGTGTTGTGCATTGTACATGAGAGCTTAGGAGCATACGACTGAGCTAGTACTCAGGATGCTCGTAGAGATCTCCCTTGTGAATTTTTATTCTTTTATTTATCCATGTATTTCATTGTATTGTATTTCCTGTTATACTCTTACTCTTTAGATATGTATTTATCTAGACATGCATGCATAGATGTATATTTGGCATTGGCCACTGTTATTTAGTCATTATATTTATCTCTCTCTTCATTTTCATTTATTATTACTAATTTTGTTGTTGTCTTTGATTATTTATATCTGATATACCACTGTTTTACTCTGGTAAAAAAGGGTATAGTCGCCCCACTGTACCTCCATTGGATGAATTTTATTTTAAATTATTTCAATTTCATTAAATCGAGATGGATTCATTCAAAAAATTCAAACTAACCTCATAACTTACTAGTTAAACACCTTCAAAAACAAATAATAATCACCTATACAATTTTAGGATAATTCTAATGAGCACTCAAAGGTAAAGGATCATGTTAGCACATAAAACTGGGGTGATACAATTCATCAAGAAAGAAGAAGAAGAAAATAATTGAATGAAAAACTCAAATAAAATAAATGATTAAACATTTACAGAGTGATAAATAACATACAATCCATCCCCTTGATACTCCCTTGGACAAAACCCTAAAAGTTTTATCCTTCCATTGATGTTATGATCTCAATGGAAGAGGGAATTAGACTCATAATATCGAAAATGAAGAAGAGAAAACAATGAAATAACGAACACTAGACCATCGTGTGAAGGATTTATCTCTTCACTGTGTGAATAAATTCACACCTTAATGAAAAGGTATCAACATGTTAAAAAAATAATAGAAAATGATAATATGTATACGTTTTATTAAGATACTAAGGTGATTCTAATAACTTACAATTGAAAGAAGAAAGTTACACAGAGAAAGTGACAACATAACATTATAATGAAACAAACACCAAGCATCCTATAAATCCTTAAAAAGCACTAACTTAAATAGGAATTTAAAGAGTCTTGGGTAAATTCCCCAATAGTTCAAGTCTTACCACTTGATTATGGTAGGCATATGGTGGTATAAAGTTTGTGGAATGTGGACTTTTCCACCATTGAATTGAAATGGGAGCCACCTTGCATGCCTTTGAAATATGTATCGAAATGAGCATTTAGATGGATGAATTTGAGTGGTATATAGAAGAAGAAATTGAATAAAAATATATACCCTAAAATCCTATAAAATATCATCCCAATTTAATGTTTAGTTTCAGAGATATGACTAAAATGATGGGATATCATTCTGTGCCGTAAAATCTAACCTGAAATTTCATCTTCAACTTGGGTCACATGAAACTCCCTTCAAAACTCAGAATTAGATATTTAAACTATTTAATTAAATGTTTATAATGATATAATGTATCTACATTGAAAATTTTATCTTCATTGGGCTTGGATCATGACTACTGCAGTCATTTTATTGGGTGTTGTCCAGTTCACTTCGTCCAGAATGTTCTAGGTTCAAGGCCCACTTTGGTCATCATCCCAATTGAATATTTAATAGATCCAGAAGGATAGAATGTTCCTAATAACATGAGAGACATGAAATTTAAATATTAAAATAAAATAAATACCATTGGGTATTTTTTAACGTGTTAAAAAATGTACCATGTATTAGTACATTTTAAGAAGGAATTACAAACATGTTAAGAAAAGAAGTTAAAATTGTAAAATGAACCAGTATAAGTGTTTATGAAAATTGAATCACATGAATATTATAATATAAACAATGAATATTATCCTCTTTCAGTGGATAATCACACCCCCAACTCAAGTTTTTCTAGCCTCGAGCAAAAATTATCTCAAAAATATGAAAATTGAATTCCCTTTTCCAAGCACATTTTAACATACAATGCTTACCATTTAAACTTCACATCAAAAAATCATAAAACCGATCAAAATAATTTAATTTTTTTGGGTCTAGAATCATATACCAAGCCCAATTAAATTCCTTTTTTCAAATTCATCATCACATTTCATCAAGTTTCAATTAAGCATAATGATGCGATGTGCATCATAATAAATAAAGGGGCTTATTTTCATTCATGAAAAAATGGAATTGCTAGGTGGAATCACATTTTAATATTAATATGGGTATTCATTTATTTTTTTGTTTCCTATTTTTTTTATTTTTCCATGGTAATTGAAATTTCACTCAATCGAGTCAATACATGTAGCGAGACTTTGTCGATGACTCTTAGGCTCAAAGACATTAGGACACCAAGTGAATACCACTAACTCGGGTATCATCTCGAGTAAACTCAATAAAAAATTCAAATTACCAAAAATAGAGATAAAATGTACAAATATAGGCTATAAAACTCTAGATTCACAATCCCCAAGTGATGAAATCCATGCATTAGGTAAATCCATTTCTCTACATGAAAATTTATTGTTTATTTATTTATATTTTTTGATGATTTTTTTTTGTTTTTTTTGAACACTCATTTTAAAATTAAAATGATATCCAGGACTATACTATTTATTTAGGGACCCCATAAACTAAAACTAATACCCCAAAATACAAAGGATGTGCAAAGTGATATTTTGATTAAATATGATGAAAATGTTAATAGTGAAAAATCCCATCAGACAACCACACTTTCCAAAATCTATGCTCGTGAAATTAAACTTGCATTAAAATCAGAATCAAGGAATTTAAAATTATCTAATATTAATTTTTCATGTTTTCAAAATGTATTATCATGTAAATGGTTAAAGAAATTTTTTCTTCCATTTATGCAAACAAAATTTTCTTTGGCACAATTTTTTTCTTCTTTCTTTTCACCCCCAACTTAGAATGACATTATCCCCAGTGTTTAAAGAAAAGAAAATTTAGAGGAGGGGGGGGGGGGGGTAGAGGCAAAGAAGAGTATTTCTAAAATGAAATTAAAATAATAAACATGTAACAAAGCCACACGGTAGTTGAAGTTAAAGTTCATGATGCTCCTGATTACTCCTTTGATCTCTATGTCACTTATAGATGCCTCATAATTGATAAAAGATTGAGGTAGAATTTCTAAATAAAGTTCATTTCCTAGAAAAAAACTATGGCCTCAATAACCCCTAATTATCACACAAAAACTTAATTAGAACCCATGAAAACCTTGAGAGGTTACCTTAATTAAAAAAAGAAGAAAGGAAGAAAAAATAAAACTATTTATTTAAGCACACCAAATACCGATACCAGGAACAAGTGAAAAAAATAAAATTATATATATATATATATATATATATATATATATAATTTTTCAAATATAAGTATATATACAAAGAAATTAGAATATGTAATCATAATTGGTCGTAGTTCAGTTTAAGGCAAACTCCCATGTCTCCCTTCGAGCACATGTTTGAGTCCCACGACTTCTCCGATCACAATAGGGTTTCCCCACGACCTATAATGCATCTTTTTGAAATCACAAAAGAAAAAAATAAAATATATATTACACAAAAGAACAAAAAAAAAAATGAAAAGAAAATGGAACAAGAATAAAAGGAGAAGAAAGGAAAGTTTTTTTTGAAATTGTTTTTTTAACACACTAATACAAAATAAAATAAAATAAAATAAAATAAAATAAATTAAAATAAAAGTTAAGCTAATGTTGGGTTTCCTATCAGAAAGAACTTAGTTTAAAGTTGTTAGCTTGACATGGACACACCAACTTACCTAATACAAACTTTTAATATCCTAAGTATTTTCTTCTACAACCCATCCATTAGACTGGTGTTACACCATCATTTACAATATAATTTATATACAATCCTATGTGTTTGAATGAGTGGGATAATTCAAGTAATATCATAAAATTATGATCCAATTACTTTTATAATATTTTCTAATATATCATGGATCATCACCACTTTGTTTTATTCAAGAGAAGAATTAATTACAACTATTAGGTCTTGTTTATTACCTATGAAGAAATACTTGATTAGGGAAGGAAAGACCGTAAGTTTGAGTTTGGTTTATTGAAATTTCCTAAATAGGATTAGTAATTTGAATCAAAATAAATTTATTTTCCCAAAATTTTAGAAATAATTAGTTCCATTATAAAATATGTTTCAACCCCCAAAATTTTTATATCAGTGTTAGTGGTTGGTGTAGAATCAGAGTTCAATATTTTTCCAAATGTTTCAACGATTTTTGGCTCTGAAAAATCATCAATAGTGTATTGGAAATAGATACACAATACATGAAAAAATATAAAAATCTTTTAATACCCTTGAAAAGATTCTTTAATAGTTCATCCTAAGAATAATTACTACATCTCATAACTTGGAAACATACATCAAAGGAAAGGGTGAGCAGAAGGCCTAGTAAGGAAAACAAGTGAAATAATTTACATTTGAACTTGAGCGATATCAATAAGAACATGGGGATAAAGAGGCATATAATAATAATAATAACTTGAAACATAAATTGAAAATGTGGTGATAACATTTAATTTATACATTCATAAGCATATCACCAAGGTCCCAACCTTCGAGTTTTTGAAGTTACTCTTCAAGATAAGGGAACCTTTCACCCTCCTTTTTTAGTCAACACTTATTTTATGTTATGTCTTTGAATTTACATTTTCATATATTGGGGTATGATATTCTATTCATCCCACTCAATTCATTATGTGAAATTCATCTCTTTTGAAAATATAAAATCGATTTTCTCTTGATTTTAACACTCATTAACAGTTCTTTCAGGTTCCTTAGGTTGACTTAAAACATCCCCTAACCAATTCACCTCATTTTCCATCTCTAATTTATTAGATTATAAAATTGGTTCTTCAATATTTTATTGTTATTTTAAATACTTATATAGTTTTTGAATCAATGATTCGGGTTTTTCATCAGTTTTATTACTATTTTAAATAGTCACAACTTTTATTTTTTCATGTGAAGTTTGTGTGTAACGAGATTCTTATATCAACTTTGAGGAGTGGATAACCTGAGGGGGCATGGGTTCCATAACCTTTTTAATTCTTTGTAGTTCTAATATTAATGATAAAACCTTAAAATTAATTCTATCAATTTTTTGAAACAATTTCTCAAGTAATTGATATGGATCAAGATGGACAAGGGGTTGAGGAAGATAGTCTATTCTCAGAGGATAATTAAGTTGTTAGAATTGCATAGGTGGATGTTCAGATTGTCCATGTTGGGATTGAAACTCATTGTAGTTTGGAATGTTTTGTGGACCATAGGAGTTAAAACATTGTGGTTGATTAGATTGTTTATTATCTCAACAATAGAATCTAGGATGATCATTATACACCACATTTGGTTTAGGGTGGTCAAAGTAGGGAGAGGTTTACCATGTTTGGATTTTTTCAAAGAGGCCTTCCATGGGAGTGAAATAAGGGGTGAGAATAGATACGTGAAGTTAAAAAAAGATATGAGTGTTTAATATAACTTAGTTCCCCAGAAATGATGCTAAATTTTTGTGTCACTCAAATTTACCTAAGTTTTTAGGGTTAAAGTGGCTTCTTATACTGTAGTTTGGGTTGTCGAATCCCCAGAGACCTAAGAAGACACCTAAAGACACATAAATTATAAGAGGGAGATTTGACTATGAAGTGGACAAAATTGGGTTTATTTTAGATTGGTTTAAATGATAACTAAGAGACCAATGTGAATTAAATTTATGACAAAGAGTTGTTCCTAGGATATTGCAAAGGGTTGATTGGATGAATTTTGTTTTAAATTATTTCAATTTTATTAACTCAATAAGGACTCATTAGATGAATTAAATATAACCTCATTACTTAGTGGTTAAAAACCTTCACAAACAAAATTTAATCACCTATACACTTGGAGGATAATTTTCATGATCATTCCAAGGTAAAAGATCTTATTAGAACATAAAAGTGGGGTGATAAAATTCAATAAGGAAGAGGAAGAATAAAATAATCGAATAAAAAAATAAAATAAAAGAAATGATTAAACATTTATAGAGTGAGAAATGAAATTCAATACATTCCCTTGATAATCTATTAGATGAACCCATAAGAGTTTTGTAATTCCATTGATGTTATGCTCTCAATAGAATAGGGAAGTAGACTCATAAGAGCAGAATTGAAAAAGAGAAAACAATGAAATAACAAACACTCCACCATTGTGTGAAGGATTTCTTGCTTCACTGTGTGAATAAATTCACACCTTAATGATAATATATTAACATTTTAACAAAAATAAAATAAAATTATAATAATTAGAAGTTTTATTAAGAGATTAAGGTGATTTGAATAACTTATAATTAAAAGAAGAATGTTATAAAGACAAAGCGGCCGTATAACATTACAATGAAACAAACACCAAGAATCTTGTAACTCCTTCACCAAAACTACCTTAAATAGGAATTTAAAGAGTCTTTGTTCAATCCCCCAATAGTAAAAGTCTTCCCATTTGATTATGGTAGGCCTAGGGTGGTGGAAAGTTGGCTGAATGTTAACTTTTCCACCTTTGACCCGATATGGGAGCTAGCTTGCATGACTTCGATAGATGTGTCCAAACAAGATTCTATATGGAAGAATTTGATTAGACCATATGATAAGAAATTGAATCCCAATATGTACCCTAAAATAATATAAAATATCAATCCAATTTATTGTTTTTTTTCTAAGATATAACTGAAATGGAAGGATATCATTTTGGGCCACAAAATTTGGACCAAAATTTTATCTTCAACTTGGTCCGCCTGGAACTACCTTAAAAAATCATAATTAGAAATTTAAACTGTTAAATTAAATGTTCCTAATGTTTTCCTATATCTCAATTTCAAATTTTAGCTTCATTAGTCTTAGATCATGGTTGATAAATTCATTTTATTGGGATGATATCCAGTTCACTTTGCCCAAAATGTTCTAGGTTCAAGGACCACTTTGGTCATCATCCCAATTGAATATTTAATAGCTTATGAAGTATATAATGTTCCTCATAGAATGGGAGACTTGAAAATTAAATATGAAAATAAAATCAATACCATTGGGTGTTTTATAAATTGTTAAAAAATGTACCATATAATAGTGCATTTTAAGAAGGAATTACAAACATGTTAAAAAACAAGTTCAAATTTTAAAATGAACTAGTAAAAGTGCTTATGAACATTGAATCACATGAATATTATAATATAAATAATGAATATTAGACTCTTTAAATGGATAATCATGGGTGGCGTGAAATATTTCTCTAAGTTGGATTTAAAGTCAGGGCATCATCAAATTCAAACGTGGGAGACAAATGTTGAGAATATGGATTTTCGAACTCATAGTGGACATTGTGAATTTTTAGTAATTCCTTTTGGGCTTACCGATGCCCCTTGCACATTCCAAGAAGACATGAATGAATTTTTCTATTTGTTCATAGGGAATTTTGTGATTATTTTTTTATGATATTCTCATCTATAGATCTGACCGGTAGCATCACCTAGTACACCTTCAAATTATCATGCAACCACTCCTTATACATCATTTTTTCCAACCCAACCAATTGTCTATTTTCTTAGAACAAAGTGGAATATCTCGGTCATGTGATTTCCTAGGATGGTGTTTCAGTGGATCCAACTAAGGTGCAAATAGTTATAGATTGGATATAACCTCTCACAATCAAAGGTGTGAGGGGTTCCCTTGACCTCACTAGCTATTATCGGAAATTCATTTATGGGTATGGTCAAATTTCTCATCCACTTACAGTTTTAACATGTAAAATAATTTTCTATGGTATTTCGCTACTTAACAAGATTTTGAAATCTTGAAGTACATTCCTACAATGACCTCAATGCTAGTATTACCTGATTTTAACTACCCATTTGATCTGGAGTGTGATGCCTCAGTTCATGGGGTGGGTGTTGTTCTTGTGAAAGATCACCGACTGATGGTTTTTTTACAGAAAATAATTCAGTGAAAAAATATTATTCAAATCCAAATATGAAAAAGAAATTATGGCCTTGGTGTTGGAAATTCAACATTGGTGCCCATATTTTTTGGGAAGTGTTTTCAGATCATCACAAACTATAATTTTTACTTCAAAAATGAATTTCTTTGTCGAATAAACAACATTGGATATCTAAACTATTGGGTTGTTGCTTTGAGGTAAAATTAAAACCTGGTTCCCATAATACCATTGTTGATTCTTTGTCTCGTGTAGGGGAATTTTTAGAGTCTCACCTCTGATAGTCTTTTCCGGTTTGGGCAGACAATTCTACTCTTATTGATGACCTCACTCCGACCCATCTCTATAGAAAATCATTCATGCATTCCAGGATGTTCAATTGACTTACCCAGGATTCACCTATTCTAATGGTTATCTCCAGTACCATGGTAGTTTAGTTATCCTTACTTCATGTGAATGGGTTCCCCATCTCCTGTCTGAATATCATACCATACCTCATGGAGGACATTATATATTTTATTAAACATATCTTTGTTTGGAATAAAATTTATATTGGATCGACATGCAGCATCAGGTTCTGAAATTTATTAAGCAATGTGACATTTTCCAATGCTTCAAATATTCAACACTGGAACCAGCGGGGATGATTCAATATCTGGAGCTTCCAACTCTTGTTTGGGTTGATATTTCAATGGATTTTATCACCAGCTTTCCAAAATTGTGTGGGTTTGATGTGATTCTTTTCATTGTTGACAGACTATCCAAATATGACCATTTCATAAGCTTGAATCATCCGTATACAGAAAAGAGAGCAGCTACTATTTTCCTACAGGAAATCATCTGATTACATGGTGTTCTGAATTCTATTGTGAGTGATAGGGATCCCATTTTCCTCGGTCTATTTTGGACCGAACTCTTTCATTTCCATGTTACCAAACTACGACTTAGCTCGGCCTATCGCCCACAAACCAATGGAAAAACTGAAGTCATTAACCATTGCATGTATACTTATCTTCTCTATTTTGTGGGAGATCATCCAAAAAATTGGTCGTTTTGGTTTCCCTGGATTGAATTAAATTACAAAACCTCCCAACATTCCTCTATAAATACCAATCTGTTTCAAGTTGTGTATAGTCACCATCTGCCATCCATGGTGAGTTCACAACCATCAGAATTCTATGTCTAAGATGTTTCCATAGATTTGGGTGCGTGCGATAAATACCTCCGTCAACTAAAACACCATTTAATTCACTCTCATCAGTGTATGAAGTAGTATGCTGACCATCATCATCACACTGTTTAATATGAGGAAGGGGATCGAGTTTATATAAAGTTGCAACCATATAGGCAACATTCTTTGGATACCCAAATCAATCAAAATCTATCCCACATTTTTATGGTCTATTCCTCATTCAGAAGCATATTGGTCTAGTGGATTATGACCTGGGGCTATATCCAATAATGAAAATTAACCTAGTCTTCCATGCTTCTCAACTAATAAAGGTGCTCCCTACTCAACCTGTCCAAAAAACACTACCCTCTAACTTGACATCTGATTCTTTGGATTGGCATAAACACAAGAAAATCCTAGATCAAAGGATCCGCGATCAAGACCAGTGGGAATTTACACAGAGGAGGTGTTCCCATTTCCAGGATGTCATTTGTAGGGGAACACACTTCTGCACTCAACGAGACGTGTTTTCCAGAACAGAGATCAGTACCGACAGATTTCGACTTTCAATCACCACCTGATGGATAGTTTATAACACACTGACCTACTATGCCTTTTCCATGTCCTCCTGTTGGGGCACAGCGGAGGTGTGTGGTACCTCAAACACACAAAACAAGGACAAACAGAGCAATAACGGAGCAACACACAATATTTTTACGTGGTTCGGCGAGTTGCCTACATCCACGGGAGAAACAGGGGCTCTTCCTCTATTCACGTCTCTCCGGTTCTCGACAAAGGATTACAACACAAAGAATCACAAATACACCACACCTCACACACACACATAGCTCTTCTGTTTATAAAGAAAACAGATTCTGTAACGTCAAGGGTTGGTGCATCAACCCTTGAAATTTCTCCCGCTGGCTGCTTCAATATTGGAAGCTTTAAGTCTTTGGTGTCAACTGGGTTGGCTGCCAACCCTGGAAGAGGCTGCTGCTGATAATTTCTCCTCCGCTGGAAAACATCACCCCATATTAGGAGTGACCCCCAAAAATCTCCCCCTCACGACCAATTTGGGGTAGAAGCTTGACCCGAAGTCTCCTTGCAGGTGTTGAAAACTTCATCAGCAAATCGAACATGCTTCTTCACGCCAGATGACGTGGCACTTCCACCATCTTCACTCGATCTCGGGCTGACTGCGGTTTTCATCAAATGATACAACCCTTGAGACTCCTTCCCAGTAAAATTCACTGTATCCCCACGTGAGACTTCCAACACTCCACCTACTATGGAAATCTTGAACCCTCTCGCATCGAGCCTACTTAATGATATAAAGTTCCACTTCAGCCTCGGAACAAATTTCACGTTAGCCAGTTTTCGTACTCCTCCATCGGGTGTCTTCAATTTCACCATCCCGACTCCTCAAACCTCGCATGTTGACCCATCACCAAGTCTCACCAAGTCTCGCACCTGCTGAAAATTATCAAATGTACCTCTCGTCGTACATATGTGTGCTGAGCTCCCAGAATCCAGAACCCATCCATCTTCCTTTGGATTTTGAGCCCGCTCGTTCTTCCTCTTTAGAAAACGGCATTCCCGCTTCATGGGCCTGTATCTTTTACAGTAATGACACTGCAATTCTCCCCGTTCAACTCGCTCTTCTGAGTGCATGCTTCCCATTGTCACACAGATTTCATCATCTGCTGATAAACCTGTGATGTTCACATCCTCCTCTTCAACTTTCTTCTTCCCAGCAACGTATTATTTGCGCTCTCCACAATCACTTTTATAGTGACCCTTCTTCTCGCACCAGAAACACGTGATTTCTCTAGAATCACGCCCCCTGGATTTTGGCCGCCATTCTTTACCTCCTGACTGTCGATGTCGGCTCCTCCCACGCTGATCATCTCGCATCACCATTATTTGCTCACCTGAATGCGTCGAAGGTCTTCGAAATGCCTCTGAATCTTGAAGCGACGCCATCACATCGTCCGGCTTCAATGTCTCCTTCCCCACGAGCAATGCAGTCACAAGCCCATCAAATGAGCTTGGTAGGGATGATAAAAGCAAAAGTGCTTTATCCTCCTCTCCAACCTTCACACCGAGCCCCAATAACTGCGTCAAGATCTTTTTGAATTCATTGGTATGATCCAACAAATTCGCTCCTTCGTCTATGCGCAATTGGTACAATTTCTTCTTCAGGAACAACTTGTTGGTGAGCGACTTCACCATATATCGCTGCTCCAACTTTTTCCAGATCTCTTTCGGTGATGTCTCATCCAACACCAAGTACTTTACCTCATTCGCCAAACACAGTCGAATTGTGCTGACAACCCACATCTCGAGCTCTTCTCAATCATTGGCACTAGTTGTCTCGGGCTTTTCTCCGATCAACGGTCTGATCATGCCTTGCTGCACCAAAAGATCCTTCACCGTGCTTTTCCACAAGCCGAAATTATTTCGACCATTGAACTTCTTGATATCAAATCTTGGTAGTGCTCCGCCACCCGTCATTATCGTTGTCGCAAAACGCGATCACCATCGTCGATGTCGCACCTCTTTGTCCCCACCTGATGAAATGTGAATTTTGAAAATCTAACCATACGGATGTGTCCAGAATGGTCTAAATAGTCGGAATCGACTCCTAGATCACCGAAATCGGACACCAATTGACCGAGATATGGTCAAAACACGTTCAACAGTCCAGATCACCCGCTGACGTGGCGCTGACGTGGCACGCCGGATCTCTTGCCGGAATCTCGCCGGAATTGTTGCCGGCGGCCTGAACAGTGCCTTCTTCTCCGGCACGGTGTTACTGTTCACCCGCGGGTTTGACCAAACTTTGACTGGCCATATCTCCTTCGTTTTAGCTCCGTTTTCAACGCCGCTTGCGCCGTCGGAATCGTCTTGCCGCCCTCTTCTCGGATCTGGCCTTAGAAAAATTTTCCGACCACTTTCAATTTTCTGGTCACCGGAAAACTGGTCGTCGCCTCGCCGTCTCACATCCATTCGCTCCGACTCCCCTCTGATACCACTTGTTGGGGTGTAGCGGAGGTACGTGGTACCTCAAATACACAAAACGAGGACAAACAGAGCAAGAACGGAGCAACACATAAGATTTTTATGTGGTTCGGCGAGTTGTCTACATCCACGGGAGAAACATGGGCTCTTCCTCTATTCACGTCTCTCCGGTTCTCGACAGAGGATTACAGCACACAGAATCACAAATACACCACACTTCTTACACACACATAGATCTTCTATTTATAAAGAAAACAGATTCTGCAACGTCAAGGGTTGGTGCATCAACCCTTGAAATTTCTCCTACTGGATACTTCAATATTGGCAGCTCTAAGTCTTTGGTGTCAGTTGGGTTGGCTGCCACCCTGGAAGTGGCTGCTGCTGATAATTTCTCCTCCGCTAGAAAACGTCACCCCATATTGGGAGTGGCCCCCACACCTCCAATGATGCTTTCTAACTACTCACACCTCCACAATGTGCATCCAAGCCTACTCATAGTAGAGGGATCTTCTATATCTCCGAGTCCTGTATTCTATAGTGCTCAGATACCTACACACACCTGATCTGATGCATCATCCACTTCTGGAAGTTCTTGACCCCTACTTCCAAAGCATGGTCTTCATGAGGCGGTTCATCCCTTGTACTCTATCGAACTGCTTGAAGTGCATCCTGGGATAACTAGTTATTTGGAGGTGCAGGGGCGTATTGCTCTTACACTATCTTATTTGGTGAAAATGGTGGATTCAATTATGCCAAAAATTAAAGATCGGTCCTGGTTTGGCTACTAGGATGAACCACTCGTGAATGTTCTGACGGAGGAGGGATTTGGGTTCTAAATCCATAGAGGAGAACCAATATGTGTTTTTGAGAAAGAAGGGAGATGGATTTGGGATATTTCTTGGCATCCATGTGCGTTCAAGATTCTTGTTCAAGGAATTAAACAATATAGTGCTAAATTAGTAGTGCTGGGAATCTAGATCATGTTTGGTTCTAGTCAATGCATTGAAGTACGAAGAATAATTTTGAAGATTTCCTGGATCGTTTTCATGTTTGGTTCTAGATCATGTTTAGTATTGGCTCGTTTTCCTGGCTCGTTTTCATACTGAATTTCAAGGTGGGGAGAGTGATAAAGACCTTCCCCAAATGGAATATATATAAGTTCAATGGGGTGGGTCTGTAGATGGGTAAGTTTCCAAGTGAGGACAACTGGGCCCATAGATGGGAATTATTAGAGGAGTGTCCCATCCCAGGCTATTAAATAAGGGATGGGTTGGGGAGTGAAGGGAAGGAATAAATATTATTAAGGAATCGATCGAAGGGATTGGACGTGACTTCAACTTGGGAAGGAGGGAAAACTCCCCAAGTGTCTTATCCATTCCATGCTTCTTACATTCTTTTTCTACTTCCACTTTGTAATTCTATGGTTTGATTTATATATATATAAATGAGAGATTACTCTATTATTATCATTTGGTACAACCTTCCAGATCTTCCTACCATTGCACGTTTTCCTAGTATCAATTGGAAGAGACACACACTAACATGAGGTAACACACATGACTAAAAGGAATGGTCTAGGTCCTCTTCATGATTGGATGCATCATGGACCACGATGACATCTCTCTTTGGTTGCACACCCGACCAGATCAAGTGTAGAGGTGACCCATTCACTCAAAGGTGATGTGATGGGACTTCTCCTAGAGAGGAATCCATTTTCTAAATCAAGTTTCAAGGAGGATCTCCCTTCTAACTCTCATCTAAGGCAATGGGCACCACTGAATTGCTTCTCAGACAGAGCAATACCAGTTTTTGTTTTCCTCGGATGATGTGAAACTCAACAGGACTTCACTTCCAACTCAACATGTTTGATTGGATGACGTGCATGATCATCTTCTGGCTTGGGGGGTGCCTTCTAGCGCACCCCACTGCAACATCACCTGAAGGATGGGGCACACCGCCTATTAAAGCAGATCTTTGGGTGTGCTACAATTTACACTGTACTCTTTCAAAAAAGGGGGGGGGGGATAAATAGAGGTGTGCCTAATTTTTTTATAGGGGAGGATAATATTTTTATCACTCGACGATGATGATGTCGAGGTATGAGGTGCTCCAACAACTCAGGTAGCTCCAAGTATCCCTCACCTTGATCCAACATTGCCAACTATACAATGAATAAGTGATGAATTTTGGAATGGAAGTCTAATAATTCTTCAATTATATAGGGAATTGTCGGGGGTGGATGCCGAAACTCATGATAAATGATCGAACTAGTTACAAATTTGGCACATAGGTGATGATTCATGACATTACTTTAGGTTTCATTCTAGGAAGGAACCCAATTTTTCCAACCAAAATTATTAGCACCATTTATTTAACTCTCTATTATCTATCGGCTGAAAAATCAACAATGAACCTGATGACAGTCATCAAATATACCTATAGCCATGAAGAGGATGCCTGTGCAAGGTTCTTGGAACATATACCTTCTCTAGGGCTGTAGGTGTAACTCGAAGAACACTGGTAGTCGGTTCATCCTCTCACTCTATCACACTGCCTGCAGTATATCCTGGTATGGCTAGAGATTTGGAGGTGAAGGGGTGTGTTGCTATGATGCTGTCCTATTTTTTTTTTGACAATGGTGGATTCAATTATTCCAAAAATAAAAGATTAATCCTGGGTTGGCTACTGGGACAACCCACTCGGGAATGTTGTGACAGAGGAGAGATTTGGGTTCCAGCTCCTTAGAGAAGGATCAAACCATGTTTTTTAGCAAGAAGGGAGACAAATATGGGATATTTCTTGGAATCCATGTGTGGGAAAGATGATTTTTCAAGGGATTAAACAATAGAGTCCTCAATTAGTAGTATTGGGAATCTATATTTTTTTGGTTCTACTCAATGCATAAACATATGGAGAAGAATTTAGAAGATCACTTAGCTCGTTTTCATAGAAATGACACTTTTATTTAGTCATAAGGACAAGACTGAATTTCAAGGCGAGGCAAGTGATTAAGACCTTTCCAAAAGGAAATATATGTAAGTTCAATGGGGTGAGGCTGTAGTTGGGTATTTTGTTAGGGGAGGACAACTGGGGTTTGTTAGAGTAGGGCCCCATCCTAGGATGTTAAATAAGGTATGGGTTGGGGAGTGAAGGGAAGAAAGAAATATTGTTGAGGAATTGGTTGAAGGGATTGGTTGTGGCTTCAGTTTGAGCACAAGTAAAAACACCCCAACTGTCTTCTCGATTCCCTGATTATTCCTATATTCTTCTAATTCTATTTGTAATTATCTAATTTAATTTTTATATATACATGAGAGAGTCTTTTGTTCTTATCATTTGTTCTAACATGTTGAATCATCCTACCATTGCACGTTTTCATAGTATCGATTGACAGAGGTGTGCACTGACATGAGGTAACACACATCACTAGAAGGAAATATCCAAGTCCTGTTCATGATTGGACACATCATGTACCACCACAACTTCCCTCATCCCGAATGGATCAAGTTCATAGGTGAACCGTCTGCTCAAAGGTGATGTGACATGACTTCACCAGGAGAGGACTTGCTCTCATCTAAGGCAGTTCACACCACTGGATCACTTCTGAGGCGGTGCACTACTAGTTCTCATCTTACTCAGATGAAAAACAACTCAATGAGACTTCACCTCCAACACAAAGTGTGTGCTCGGATGACATGCATGATCATCTTCTAGCTTGGGGGTGCCTTCCAATACACCCTGCTACAACGTCATCTGGAGGAGGGGGACCGCCACCTGTTAAAGAAGAACATTGGGTGATATACAGTTTAAAGCGTAATCTTTCAAAAAAAGGGTGATATAAATAGAGGCATGAACAATTTTTTATTGGGGGAAGAGAATATTACTATCACATGATGATGATGATGTCGAGGGATGAGGTGATCCAACAACTTAGGTAGATTCAAGCAACCCCCACCTTGATCCAACAATTCCAGCTAGACCATGAACATGCGATGAATTCTAGAATGAAAGTCCTAGAATTATTCAACACTATAGGGTGTTGTCAGGGTAAGATGGTGTGACTCACAACAGATGATCAAATCAGTTACAAAGTTGGCATAGAGGTGATGGTCCATGACATTACATTAGGTCACACGTTAGAAAAAAATATAGTTTTATTGACCGAAATTATTAGCACTAATGAGTCAATTTCTCTTTGTCATCTACCAGCCACACAGTCAAAAATGAGCCTAATAGAAGTCATCAAATATACCTATGGACCTAAAGAGAAGGAGGCTCAAGAAAGGTTATTGGAATATCTACCTTCTCCTAGGTCGTAGGTACAACCTGAATCATGTAGAGAGTTAGTTTAACCCTCTCACTCTATCACTTTCCTGTAGTACATTATGAGAAGACTAGAGAATCATAGGTGCAAAGGAATGCTTCTTTGTAACAATATTATTTGGTGAAAATGGCGAATTCAATTATGTAGTGAATGAAAGATTAGTCTCAGGTTTTCTAAGGGATGAACCACTTGGGAATGCTGTGATAGAGGAGGTATTTTGGTTCTATCTTCATATAGAATGACCATACCCTATTTTTGAAAAACAAGGTAGACAATTATGGGAGAATTTTTGGCATCCATGTGATCATACTGAGAGCTGGTTTAACCCTCTCACTCTATCACTTTCTTGTAGTACATCCCATAAGACTAGAGAATTGGAGGTACAAAGGCATGTTTCTCTAGAACAATCTTATTTGGTAAAAAATGGTGGATTCAATTATATAGGGAATGAAATATCGGTCTCAGGTTGGATAAGGGATGAACCACTTGGGAATGATATGATGGAGGAGGTATTTGGGTTCCATCTCCATAGAGAATGAACATGCCGTGTTTTTGAGCAAGAAGGGAGAAAAATAGGAGATACTTTTTGGCATCCACGCGGGCACAATATGTTTTTTCAAGGAATTAAATAACAAAGTCCTTAATTAGTAGTTCTAGGAATCTAGATGATGTTTGGTTCTACTCAAAACATAAACGTATAGAGAATAATTTAGAAGGTTATCCTCATTTTCATAGAAAATAATCATTTCTTAAATCTTGAGGATAAGATAGAATTTTGAAATGGGGTGAGTGATAAATAACTTTCCAAAAGGGAATATATTTAAGTTCAATGGGGTAGGGCTGTAGTTGGGTAAGTTGTTAGGGGAGTAAAATTAGGAAAAAAACTAGGGGTTTTTAGAGGAAAGTCCCATCCTAGGATGTTAAATAAGGTATGGGTCAGGGAGTAAAGGGAAGGAATAAATATTTTTGAGGAATTATTCAAAAGTCTTGGATGTGGATTCGACTTGGGCGGGAGTGAAAAACTCCTAAAGTTTCTTCTCTATCCCCTGATTCTTCCATTCTTCTTCTGCTCCTATTAGTAATACTCTGGTTTGATTTATATATACACATGAGATATTCCTATGTTATTATCAGCAGTGTGACCACTCCATTGATGACACCACCTGGGAGGATGATTTTGTTCTATGAAATCAATTTCCCTCTTCTCAACTTGCAGAAAAGATGGTTTCTCGGGAGGGGGTGAGTGTTAAGGTGATCTTATTTAAGGTATATATTATTAAGGGTAAGGGAGTAAATAAATATAGAGATTTTGTTAGAAAACCAACTATAAGTGGGGACCAGGGGGAAAGAGAAGGATAATGATATTTTTTTATTTGATCAACCTTTGGACTTGGGCGAGAAAGCTACAAAGCACTTGAGTATCTCTTTTTTCTAGTCCCTACCTCTTCTCTCATTTTCCTTTTTAGCTATAATTACTTCTTAATATACTAAAATATTCACCTGTTTTATTTCTAAAGTTGTTTGGTCTAACATGATTTCTCAAATTGAATGTTGGATATGGAAGAAGGAAAGGTTAAGATCAATCAATTTAATGAAACTAATTTTAGTTATTAGAGGGGATGCATATTGAGAATTATATTTATCATAAAAATATTAATTTACTACTTTTGGGTGTAAAACCAATGGATATGGAGAAGATAGAGTGGGGGATACTGGATAGAAAATTTATGGTTTTTGTGAACCTTACGTTGGAATAAAACATGTAAATCTACATTAGAGAGGATAATATGATGGTTGGGCCGATGAAAGTTATAGAAAATATATACTAGAAGAATTTTGCATCAAACAAGGTGTACCTAATGAAATAACTATTTAGTCTAAAAATGATTGAAGGAATGATTTTTTTAGATCATGTAAACTAATTCAACATCCTCACAATTCAATTAACATCGGTGAGAATTACGCTTGACGATGAGGTATGTGCACTGGTTTTACTATCTTTATTTCTTGACAATTGAGAAGCAACTATAATAGCCATGAGAAGTTATTCAGGGAATACAATTTTTTTTCTGAAGGATGTGAAAGTGTTAATCTTTAGTGAGGATATTCAAAGAAAAGAATCAAGAAGATTCTATAGTTCTACTATAAATGTGGAAGGAAAAAGGATATATGAACAATGAGATAATTACAAAGGATGATCAAAATCAACGGGAAAGAGTCGAGACAAGGAAAATGGGACTACTCGTAACTTTTGGATTTTCTGTAAGAAAGGACATATTGAGAAGGAGTGAAAATAAAAATGGAAGTCACCTAAAATTAATATAGATAACACGAAAGTTGAAGGAACCAATGATGTGTTGCTGTTGAGCATGGATTTTAGACTCAGTGGAATATTTTCATTCCACATCGGAGAAGGATTTCCTAAAAAATTATGTTTCTAGAAATTTTAGCAAGGTACATGTTGCTGAAATTTAACCCTTGCATATTGTGGGGAAGGGAGATGCACAAATTAAAACCAAAAGTGGTAGTTTACTGGTTCTATAAAATGTGAGGTATATCATGCATCTTGATGATGTAGGTTTTAGTACCACGTTCACTAGTGGTGTATGAAAGATCATCGATAGTGCTATAGTCATAGCTTGGGGAGAAAATAATGATACCCTGTACAACATGACAACAACTTTCATGGACATGCTTGCATCCATAATTTTTTTTGGGGATTCACAACTGTGGCACTATAGGCTAGGACAGATGAGTGAAAAGGTGATGAAAGTATAAAAAAAAACAGAAATCTACCAGATATGAAGTAAATGGAAGTTTTATTATGTTAATATTTTATCATTGGAAAGCAGGAGGAGGAATCATTTAAAAAAGTAGGAGAAACACTGAAGGTTGGGAATCTGTACTTGGTGCACACTAATGTATGGGTATGGTCACTATATTATGTGATATTTATTGATGACTAAACTAGGAAGGTATGAACTTTTTGAAAAGAAAATATGATATATTTAAGGTGTTTTATAAGTGAAAGACCATGGTGGAGAATGAGTCAAGATCAAAGCTGAAATGCTATAGGTCTTATAGTGGTGGAGAATATGGAAGTCAGTTGTTCAAGAAATTCTATAATAATAATGGAATTCAGTGGGAGAAGACTCTTCTAGGTACATCACAATATAATGGTGTAGCCTAAAGGATGAACAATACATTGAATGAATGTGTTAGGATCACGAGGATGCACTCGGGGTTACCCAATATTTTATGGGAAGAGGCATTAAACATGGAAATATATCTCATGAACATAAATACATCTGTACTGATGGGAGAATGTCTACCCAAGGAGTTCTGGTTTGAAAATGAGGTAAGACTCACATTTACACACCTTTGGTTGTTTGGAATATGTATATATAGATGCTGGTGTAAGGGACAAACATGATGTTAAGTCTAAATCATGTTTATTTATTGGCTATGGTGTTGAGGAGTTCGATTATCACTTTTGGGATGATAAGAACAATATGATCGTTAGAAGCTAGATCATGATATTTAATAATGGTGTCATGTACAAGGAACTTCATGAAAATAAAGTTGATACTGGGAATAAAGAATCAGAGTTCCATGAGAAAGTGGAGCTTGAAGGTGTACCTGCCTCGACATGTTCACAATGTGAACAAGTGTTCACGTTGTGAAACTTTATTGTAGATTTTTTAGTTTTAATTGACTAGTTAATAGGTATTATAATTAGGACTTTGAGACCCATTTCTTTGATATCTTCTTTCCAAATACCCTAAGAGTAAGTAGGGATAAAGAATTCATGCACCTCAAGTAGGGGGATATGTCTCTCATTGAATATGCTGATCATTTAACTAATTTTAAACTTTTCCCCTATACTAGCGGGGGATGAGGTAGCTCGAGCATGGTGCTTCGATGATAGGCTGTGATATGAAATCTGAGTCCAAGTGAGCATTTTTTGCCTAAAAAATTATTCTGAGATCGTTAATGAGGCGCTTATCACTGAGAGGAACCAAGGTAAAGGTAGGGGATTAGGGAACATGGATTATGTTAGGAGGAATAATAGTGAATCTTCAGGTAGTAGAAATCGATCTTTCAAAAGTTCATGCTAGAGCAGTGGCTGGTAGAGTAGCTAGGGTGGAGGTTTTTCTATTCCTCATGGAGTGAGTGTAGTGCAGTGTCACCAATGTGGTAAGTTTATCCACATTCAAACTCATTATGATCAAATGACTATTAAACATAGAGAATGTGGTAGAATGGGGAACCTAAAAAGGTTTTTAAGGATTAAATAGTGGGTTCTCAGTGATAGGGGATCTATGCATAAGTAGGGTTCTATAGATTGATCAGCTATGCTATGAAAGGTGGGTAGCTAGAGTTTTAATAACCGTTCAGGCTGAGGTGGTGGGTGTGATTCTCAAGTTCATAAGAAACAATTCTAGTAGGGCAGTACAGCTCAAGGAGATCATGCCAAGACTTAGGATCTTGGTTTGAGCCAATTAATTTCTATATAGCCTACTTCTATAGTCTAGGATGTAGAATCTTTTACCTTCAAAGGTACAATATTGGTATCTTCCATGTTGGCATGTGCCTTTTTTGATTTTGGCGTCTCACATTCTTTTATTTCTAAACATTTTGTGGAAGGTCTAGGGCTAATTATAGAGTACTTGTATGAAATGATGTATATTTTCATGCCGTTGGAGGTGTGATCAAATGGTATTTTCTAGTGTAACAGGTGTGCCTTAGAGGTTGGCAGTTATAGATTCCCATGGGATCTTTTTGTGCTAGAAATGACCAATTCCGATTTGTTTCTCTAGATAGACTGGTTGGTATGGTATCAATCCCATGTTGACTGTCACCATTGAAAAGTGTGTTTTACATCTCCTAAGGGTGGTGAGTATATTCATACTAAATAATGGTATGTTCAGGCTAGCCATGAAAATCCTGACCATTGGCAGCTGGGCGGGATTATAACCCAGGTGTCTAGTCTGGTGTTGGATGCTGGGGAGGTTCAATAAAGCATTTTTCCTTCCATGGTGGATCAGTTCCAGAACGTTTTTCTTTAATATTTTTTCAGTTTTATGCCCAAGAGAGAGGTGGAGTTTACCATTGAGATTATGTTGGGTGCATAGAGGCTAAATAATTCCTTTGAATGAGCATATATATTTAGGGTCTCCCTATCCTATTTTCTAAGAAGGCATATGGTTCCTTGAGATTGTGTGCTAATCATCAAAAACTAAATCATATGATAGTTAAAAAATGATATCCACTTCCATGTATTGATGAAATATTTGATCAGCTTAGAGGCACCCAAGTATTTTCTATGATCGACATGAGGTTGGGTTATAATAAAATAAGGGTACTACCATAGAAAATACCTCATACTACATTCAGTATTAGATATAGCCTGTACGAGTATCTAGTTATGTCGTTTGGTTTGATGAACATGTCGGCATTGTTTATAGTTTTGATGAATCGAGTTTTCCATCCATAGTTAGACACCTTTGCAGATATTTTCATTGATGATATCCTCATTTATCCTAAATAAAGTGAGAAACATGCACAACACATGCATATCATGTTGAGCACACTCATGGAGCATCAGATTTAAGCCAAGCTCAGGTTAACTTTTTTGGACATGTAATCTCTAAAACTAGTGTATATGTTGATCATGATAAGGTTAGAGTAGTTGTTTCTTGGGAGAATTCAAAGAATATTTTTAATATTTGTAGCTTTCTAGGTTTGGATGATTATTACCAAATATTTATATGATACTTCTCTTATTTGGAAGTACATATGATGGGTTTTACCTAGAAGGGGGAAAAGTTTATATGGCCAGACACTTATGAGAGTGCCTTTCAAGAGTTAAAAGGAAGATTGACTGCAACACTGATCCTTGAATTACCCTACCTGGGTAAAGAGTACACCATATATTGTGATACATCATGGTTAGATCTAGGGGTAGTTTCGATGTAGGGAAATAATGTGGTTGTTTATGGGTTTAGCTAGTTGAGGTTGCACAAGCGGAACTACCCTACACCTGATTTGGAGCTGGCAGTAGTAGTACGTGCCCTAAGATATTGGAGATGTAACACCCTTGGAAAAGTTATATTAAAAAAAAAAGAAATGTTATTGTCTATGTTAATAAGGTGTATATTTCTTTTCAGGAGCCTACATATTTAAAACTCCATAGTTAATATAGATTTTCCTAGAGTAGTTTCAGGATGGGTGACCTCTTGGGAGGTTTCTTAGGGTGTGTGTGAGTGAGGAAAAAGAACACTTAAAGGACATGTGTTGGTTTGTAAGGAAATTCATTAGTATGGTTAGATACCTCAACAAGTAATAGTTTTTTGGTGTGCTAGAAAGGAAAACAAGGTATTATAGAAGACCCATGGGGTCATATGACTAGGTTCATGAACTATAGTGGTTGGGTTGTGAAAAATGGTAAAAATGAAAGAAGTATAGGATAAATAAGAAGCTAAATGAAAAATAAGATATTACAAATGATGAAGTTTAATTTCATGAGATGTTTTAACAAATGATAATAAAAAAATACCATAAGATCCATGTGGAAGGTACAATAATTCTAGACACATCTCAGACAAGTGTTTGTTTATAACTACAGCTCAAGAAGAGGCGTGGAAAAAGATTTAGAAAAAACCTAGTGATGAATGTGCCTTGATGTACAATGTTAAGAAGAAAAGTACACAAAAAACTATCACAAAATAAATTGAAGATACCATTCTACCCAAAACATTCAAGAAAGTTAGAAAAGTTAGCATGAAGAGTTCATCCTCATATGGAGCTAAAAATAAAAAAATCTCATGGTTGAGAAACAATTCTTAGATTTTTTAATATCATTGAAAAGAAAACAAGATCCACCTTATTCCCATATAATTTGTGTTTATTCATTACTTATAGGGAATTGAAGGTGATGCACATATTCAGGGGGTACTGATGAAGAAATCTTATTACTATATATGCAAGCTAAAATATTTATTCAAAGTTTTATGAAAGTCACCATCTTGGTTTGATCTATCTGCTGATATCTTGAAGATTATTTATTGCAAAATATTAAATATCACTCTTGATGAAGATGATCATGCTACCATAGTTGATCAATAAATTTGAAGTTACCATCATGTATGTTATCAAACGAATTATTACTCACATCATTTAACATTCAAAGGAATAATTAATGCCAAGTTCCATCTTGATAAAGTGAAAATGAAGATTATCCCTTGAGGGAGAGTATCCAAATAAGTTTCCAAAGAATTATAATCCATTAAGGTTTTTATCTTGAGAAGGTACTTGTTCAAGAAATCATTGATGAGGTATTTTGTCACACTTTCTTGTCCTTATTCACAAAAAATAAATTAAGTCTGATATTAAGGGGGAGACCTAAAATGAATCAATGAAATGAATAAAATAATTATTGAATATATTTTGGGACTAAATTAAAAAACATAACCTTCCAAGTATACATGAATGTTTTTAATTTATTTGTTGAGATGAGTGCAAAAAAATTCAGGTTGAATATATCTTGAGAATTTTCATGATAGGTGGTATTAGAAAATTTCCACTTGCATTATATAAATTGGTATTAACCAACTGCTTTAAAACTGAAAAATGGTTGAACAATATCTTATAAAAGATATAATTTTTTCTATATCAGTTCATATCATATTATGAATTGAGAATGGGCATCATTGATGTCTAAGTTAGACCCTCTTGTTTTCTATACTGGGTTAACCTAAGTAGACTTAGAGTGGAATAATTGATTGTACATTACTTAATAAATAAATGATACCATCCTCTATCAAGCACTTTTTATTTTTCATCAATAAGGATGAGAGAAGAAAATGAAAAGAGAGAAGAATTGAAGACAACATATTGACATCCCATTTTCTACATTGGCATTGAAAACAAATACAAAGGAGGAGAATGATGATTATACTTTGTATTTGTATTGTATTTGTTTCCAGTATACTACTAAGTGATGAATCACATGATGTTAATAAAAAGTTAGTAAAAAAATAGCTTGTAAGTTCATTGGTGTTCCCAAGCATGTTTTTTGAATTTTTTGAAGAAGTTTCATCCATGAAAGTTTAATAGTCACATGATTATTTTTTGGATGAAGTGGATTTTAGCTCTGATGATTATTGAACTAGTCTTAAGTTCAAATGAATGTGTTAATAGAGTTTTATAACTAAAAAATAAGACCATGAAAATATCTATTTTCATAAGGAACTGATTGAATACCATGAATAACTAATTTATTTTTGCACGAGGAACAATGATGAATTCCATGAGTTTTTTAATAAGAATTAAAATAAGAATGAATGCTATGAAAAATATTTATATTTATGCATTAAATGTTTTTTAGTGAGGTAATGTTTTTAAGTTGTCTTGTAAATTTCAAACTTGGTAATTTTACCAAGTATATTATATGCGAGTTAATCAAAAAAATTGGTCAACCATACAAGCCATAAGAGCTAGCTCAATCAACATTATTGTAGGAGCTAGCTCAACCAAAAGGGAGATCCAACCTGAGAAAGCCTACATGGTGGTATAGGTGAGTACCTGTGGGTAGGAAGGTGGGTTCATAGTGCTATTAGGGACGAACATGGTATACACAGAGTGCACATGGATTTTTCCAGGTAGACCGTGTAAGTTCCGAACGACTAGGTGGGGGCATGTGTGAAAAGTGTTTCAGGTGTTGACCTCGATATTAGATCGAGATATGGAAGGCAAAAAGATGTTTATTAAGTAGAGTGAAACATATGTGAAAATAATTGTGGGACTAAAAACACACAACACACTATTCCCTCATTAAAAATTTGGACCAAACATGGGCTACCTAATCGAATACAGTTCAACAGTCTGATCAATGCGATAATTATCTTCAACCTTCAGCCATAATAATATCTACATGAGAGCTCACAACAGTCAATGTCTGGTTATTTCCACTAATTAAATTGAAGTGAATAATAATACCCACTTTATAATTAGAATCCATGCATGAGTATTTTAGAAGAAGACGTATGTGTTGCATGCATATGAGAGTTACTGAGACATTATATAAACATGATCGATCATGAGAGGTGATCACATGATGTCATTTCATGAAGTACTTTGAATTCCATGATCATGTGTCATTGCATGAAGACTAAAAAATGAAAATAAAGCATTTTAGACAATCATTGAGATCAAGAACCACTGAAATCACATGAAGTCACGACATCATGTGAAGTCTTCATATGAAATACAACATATATTCCATCACACAAAGCTTCTATCATAGAAAAATTTCAACATTTGAAGTATTTAGTGGTTGTCAAGTGGTTTTCCACCAAGGTTTCATGTGATCAAGTGATGTTGATCACATGATTATATATCTACTCTAGTGTGGAATTAAGAGACTGAAACTTTGAACATTTCAAATTCTTGAAGATGCATCTAGATATTTGGTTCATTTAATAAGAATTTATCTTGAAATAAAAATTGGAGCTTAATCATTGGTTCCTACTCTATAAATACTGTGGTACCCAAGATGAGATATATTGATGAAACAAAAAAGAGTTATTTTAAAAATAGAGATTCTGCATCAGTCTTGTAGTGGAATGACAAGTGCGAACCTCGTTCACACTTCTCAGTAAAATTGAGAAATTGTGAATGGGGTTCACGCTTCTCCAAATCCAATTTAGAAAATATGTACAACCCTATCCTTTTTTTAAATCATAAATCCCATTTTTTTTTAAAAATTCATATCACTGGGTTATAGATATAAGGAATACACACACCACATTTACCAAAATATGGGTGATTCTATAGTATTTACAACAAATTTAATTATGATGGACCATGACTTCATATAAAAATTCCAAAGAAGTTGTAGTTTAGGGTTTCACCTTTTGTTTAAAGCAAATTATTTTATTTTATAAAAAGTTTTTTTGTGTCATTCTAATATTTATTTTTTATTACATTTTTTTATCATTTAACCTTTTTTCTTATTTATTCTTATATTATCTATTATTTTAAACCATGTTTATTTTAATATTTTTTAACACATTTCACTTAATTAATAAAAAACAAAAACTAATATACATTGATACACACATATATAATATAAATACACAAATAAAATGATAAATTATATATTTAAAAATATTATAAATAATGATGTTATACCAATAATAAAAATAATTTATACAAATCATTTAAAAACAGTTGATAGAAAATAATAATAATTTATAGAGATTAACAAAAAATTAATGATAAATAATAAAAAATATAACTATAATGTATAATTTTAAAAACTTAATAATATTTAAAAATGATAAATATTAATAATAGTTTATAATTAATTATAACAATTAATATTAATTAATAATAACTGAAAATAAATAATAACAACTAATCCTTTACATTATATTTACGTTAAATCTATGTTAATATTTTTTATTTATTTTACATTTACAATATTAATAATTATAATTCATGTTAATAAAATTATATTTATATTATATATACATTATATACATGTGAAATCCTGATATTTTAAAATAACACAATGTTCAATAGTATATACAACGTGCAACACCAAGCTTAAATGAATCACAAAATATTATTATTTAAATATGATCGTTATTACCCAACCATTGAATTTGTGGATATGAATAGGATTAACCAAATTGTGAAATATATATATATTACCTAATCAATACAAATGTATTGATTAATTCTTAGTAAATAAACACTCAATTTACAGTAAAGACATTTTATTCTTCAAAATATGTTTTCTTTAAAAATGTTAATTATTTATTTTTTTGAGAAAATAGTATAATTAAAATTTTAAACGTTTAAAAAATGTATTTTACAAAATAAAATTCATTATTTAAATCAACTTATTAAAATCAACTTAGGGTAAATTTTTGGGATTTTTATGAAATGATTGTTTTTTCAGTGAATAGTGAAAAATTTAGATTTTTCAAATATTGTCATTATTATAAGTAATTAAGAAGTAACATTATAGTTTTAATTTGATATTTAAGTGAAATATAATACATTTAATTTATAATAATATAATTAATTTCATCATTAATATTCATGATTTTGATATAATTTAATTTTTTTTCTTAAAAACACATTTTTCTAAAAAATTATTTTTCATTTCATTTTATGAATTTATATTAAAATTGATTTATTCCACTTATAGAGATTTAATATTGATAAATAGATACCATATTTTTAATTATGAGTTTCAAATTTGGTAAATCGATCCCTTTTATTTTTAATCATTAAGAACAGTAACCATGGTAAATATTTGTCACCTGGGTAAGGATAAAATGGGTAAACTAGGGTTAAAACCATGAGATAAGGTCTCAAAATAAACCCAGAACTTTCCTTTATCCTACTTTATGGGTGGAGTTTGGAAATTTTCATCTAATACTCGAATATATGGCCACTTGGTGCTATTTTTCTTTGATTATGACCTTTATATTAATTTAAGGAAGGAATACATACAAAATGTCACTCTATTGAATTTAATATCTCTATTTTTTTAAATATGGATAAAAATAGGATTAGTTCGATTATATATATTTATTTTAAAGATAAATTATTATTTTTATCATGGTAATTTATTTTTATTTTTTAGTGATTAATTAATTACTTTAAAAGTTTACACAACATCGATATAATATTTATTCAATTAATAGAAAAATTAAATAAATATTTTAAAAAATATTAAAAGTAATGAAATATAGGTGAATTATTTTCTTACATGAATTAAATGGATAAAAATAACATATTATATATGTAATAAATTTTTATATTTTAATTAGACTTTTTTCATGTTGTTTTCAAAGTCAAATTATGTGAACGATTCTTAAAAGAACATTAATAATATTTTATGATAAAAATAATTTATTAAATTATTTAAAAATCATAAAAATATTTAAAGAGGATAAGTTGTATTAGAAATGGTATATAATTTTATCCCTTGGTAATTTATTATCCAATTGTTACCATATAAGTAAAATGATTACCCTTTAATATTGCAAAATTCATTACCGTGATTAAGATTAAAATTGGTTAACCAAGAGATTAAACCAAAATATTAGGTTTAAAATGAAAGAAAAATCTATCAAAATTTAATTATTTTAATATATTTAGACCTTATACTATTTTTTTATTCTAATATATTTCCATTTGGAATCATTTTTCTTGAGAATTAATTAATTATATTTTAATCATTTTAGAAATTCCAAGTGTGTCCTTTCTATCCTTTATAAAAGGACACCACTTTCTTTCAATTATTCACACCACTTTGAGTCATATATCTTGACCAAAACCTACCCATTTATATTATAAACTTAACTATATACTAATTATTTCTTTTATTATTCTTAAAATACCATTACAAGGGTCCTTAATAATGGATCTAAAGGAAGTCTATTGAAGAATAGGTAATTATCTTTACCAACTCTTTCAAATTTATTTCTTCTTCTGCTTCCTATAAATTTGTTTTAACCATAATAAAATAATAAATCTAATATAATAAATATAATTATATTTTATTATGATTATTGGGAATCTATATTCGATATCTTTTCCATCCTATGAAAAGAAAAAACATCGTTTGTGTGTATGTACGACTTACCATCTCCACGTAGCAGTGTAATTCGTATTTCTTTCCCACTTTACTTGGATGATTATAAATATGGAAATAATAAATATATTTTATATTTGATAGATAATTATTATTCTATAATTATAATATCATATCCAACCTCATACCATCTAATCTTTTGGAAAATGTTAACATTGCTCGTGCGTACGTGTGGACTACCACCTCCACGAAGCGATGTGATCCGTTTTTCATTTTCTATTTAGATGAATGATAATAAGGATATATTTAATGAATATATATTTAATAAATTATATAATAATATTTATTTAAATGTTAATTATTATTTATATTTATTTCATTTCATTCCCTGAAAAGTGAAAATAACGTTAATGCGTACGTACAACCTACCGTCTCTATGAATGATGTAATTCATTTTTCTATATCTAACTTTTATGGATGATTATAACTATATATTGTAACATCCCAGGTAAATGAAGAATAAGATATTTTCATAATTATTAATATTTTTGAATTAAATATTAATTTTACTTTAAAAGGGTTGTTATGTTCGATAGCGTACCCGATACGCAACAACGAGTTTCTTTGAAATCTTACATTGCACACTAATAATATAATATTATTATTTTAAATGGAAGTTAACTCCTAGCCATTGTATTGGCGGGAATGAACAAAAATAACTACAATATGATTATACATATTTTTTAAATGTATTTACTTTTATCTAATAAAAGTTAGAGGCTTAAAATGTGAATGAATCTAATTTTAAGCATAATTTACATTAAAAGGTCGATTTACCACCTTTTAATGGAGTAACCTCTTTAAATATAGTTTTGGTCACTTTAATACATTCTATTTGACCAAATAAAATCTCTCTTTAGAATTGGGACATCAAAATTTACTTTGTGTAAATTTTTGGAATATTTCTGATAAAGTTCATTTTTTAATGAATAGTGAAGAATATTGTATTTTAATTCAAAACTGCATTTTAATCTAATTTATTTATATGGTTAGATTATATTTTTAATTGGTTTTAAAGTTTAATTAGAATATATTTTTACAATTTAATCCAATGTTATTCATTTTAATTAATTTCACTTCGAATTTGGACATAAACAAGTGTCAATCTTTTGATAGTTATTGTTTCTTAAAAACACGCTATTTGTTTTAACAACGGGAATTAATTTTAAATTAATTAATTCAAATTTTATGTTTAGAATTTGGTAAAATAGAAATAATTTTTTATTTTGGAATAAAAAATATATCTTAGGCTGAATTTTTGGTATTTTTCTGAAAAACTTCAATTTTTGATGAATAGTGAAACCACTTAGTAGTAGTTAAAAAAAAAACTTTTTCATTTAAATGAAATTTTACCACTTATGTGAATTGAATTTTGAAAATACGAAATACATGGTTGTTATTAGTTATTAAAATGTGGTTTAATAAGATGAAAATAATTTTTGGTGAATAATAACTTTTAACTTTTATTTACCGCGATTAAAGGTAAATAAGGAAATTCAAGGTAAAATGAATATTATAATAATTCAAAATTACCTTAACACTTGTCCTAACATTATTGGATGAATAATGGAAGACCATGGTCATCCTTGGGTCGATTTTGGGACCCCATGGAGCCACTTATGAATGATAATGACACTTTAGATTAATTAATTTAAAGTAAAGGCAAAAAATGACATAAAAAAAATCTTTTAGTAAATTAATTTTTATATGGTGTTATATAAGTAATATTTTTACTATAAATATTCATTGTAAAGATAAAAATATTTCCTACATCATGATATTTTTTTTATAATTTTTAGACATATAATAAATTAAATTATTTATGACACAATAATGATGCAGTGTTTACCTCATTAATAAATCATTTAATTAAATAAGATTATAAATATTAAAATAATATCCAAAACCTGTAAAATTATTATTGGATAATTTTATTTAGACCATTATTAATATTATCTTAGACTCTAATGATTTTTGGACCTTTAGAAACTGAATATCATTATATAATAAAATAATATTTTCAAACTTTCCTAAAGAGCCCCTCCTCCCCCTTAAAAAAGGAGACCATTTCTAACCAATTCCACACACCTCTAAAGCCTTTTAGCTCGTCCAAAATCTGCCCAATTAATCTCCCTACATCCCTATTTTCCACCTATAAGTATTACCTTAGGTAGAAGGCACTTCAAAAAACCATTTTGGTTCAAACCAAAGGGAGTTACCCAAATTAAAGGTAACCGTTTATCTTAACTTATTTTCTTTTATTTTACTTATCCAACCCCTAAAATCTTTTTATTCCTTTCTTTTATAACACAAACAGTATCCTCAATATACTAGGATTTTTTTTATGAGAATTATTCTAACTACACTTACACACACCTCCATCTAATGGGTGAAGAACATACTGTTTCTGTGGATGGAAAACTAACACCTCACGAAACGATGATTGTTCGATTATCACCTACCGCCTCTCATGGTGGACATTAAGATGAAACTGTATTTATATATGATATATATTATGTTTATGTTTTCTTTATACTTCTGTATTTTCCATTTATATCATACCTTTATGGTTTCCATAATGGGTAAACACGATAATTTCATTTGAGGAAGTGCGGACTACCGCCCCCTCAAAGTGATATGACTCGTTAATGCCATATGTAGGACATATAAAGGATGAAGTTAATTATATTATATGATATTATACTGGAATTATAATATAACTATGTATCATTATGTTTTTATTCCATTAAAATAATAAATAGAAATGGAAGTAGCGTTCATGCGTACGTACGGCTTACCGTCTCCATGAACGATGCATTTCATTTCTTACCTCCAAATGTTATGTACTATTATAAATAAATGTATATACTGGACATATATGATATATATGATATCTAAATCATGAATATAATTCTGGATATAATGAAATTTTGACCATGTGAACAACTTGTAACTATAAGGTGTTCATTTGTGACTCAAGTACTAAATATCGACAAAACAAACATTATTAACTTGAATGATTACATAATGTTTATAACATGGTAATAAGTGATATAAAAGGAGTAATAAACTTGAAAAATGTTCTTAATCAAGTGGAAATTAACTTTAGTTTATTATTCAGGATATTAAAGAACGAACGAGTCAAGTCAGACATGAGGTAAGGGACTTCGTCTCAATCTCCTTTCATTGAGGCATATTTTGTTTTAATACACGACCTTATTTTATACGCTGTATAAACACCCTTGACTTTTAAAAGGGAATTTTTTTATACGAATCATTTTACTAAATGAAAAAAAGAAATGTTTCTTTTAACGTAAGCGGTGACAATGAACTTTCTGCCACCACGAGTATTATTTGTTCTTTAGCTTCCTTAACAAGCCGTAATGTTTTTTTTCAAGGAATATAAATACCATATACTCTTTTATGTATTTTGGTATTGAAAATGGTTTTGATAATGGATTTTTTATGTCAATATATTTAAGTGATATATTGTGATTGAAATGTGAACAAGTTTTCTTTCCTTTATATTTATTTTATGTGTTATGATTTTATAATGGTACTTGGACATTTGACGGGTGGTTACATGATAAACCAAATGACGAGTGGCGCCGTGATAAACCAGGATGGGTGGTTACGTTATAACCTCCAATGCATTGGGTATGGAAGTCGGCCATATGGCTATTCCATTTAGTGATATGTGTGGAAGTCGAGCGTATGGTTATTCCATTTAAGTATGTTTATGTCCCAAGTTACCTTTATATGTTATGTGTTCTTTATATGGGTTTTATGGTAATATTTTGGTTACAAAAGGGTAAGTAGTGATCCTTTATTCAGTAAAGAATATTTATTACTTCATAAAGGTGAAAAGTATTATTTATGTTAAAGTATTTATGGTTTACTTGTTGTTTTGAAAAACTAATAGTTTTCCTTCTTTGTGTATCCCTTACTGAGCTTTTTATGATCATCCCAAGTTTTTAAAATGTTTTTCACAGGACATAATGTGGAATAGGGTCAAGGATGAGATCAAGGAAAAGTCATGCTGTCTTAAACATGGAACTAGAGATGACTTTTTTTCAAGAGTTCTTATTTTGTGAAAAAAATGGAAACTGAGTAGAAGTGTCTACTTTGTATTTTTTTTGAAATTAAATGTAATAGTTATGGCCTAATTATCTTAAACTCTAAACCTGAAAAGATCCTTGATGTGAATTATTCATTTAATTCATGATTTATGCATTGTTTTAAGGCCGGGTCCTTATATATATTTAATGAATATATATTATATTTATATCATTATTATAATTATTTATATGATTTAACCATGATCAAAGTACAATGAGAAAAGCTTCCAAACCAAAACATATATGAAAAATGAACAATTATCACTAGGAACTGTGAATTTAATAAAGAATTGTTAATAACTGAGTGATAAAAGGTTATAAGTAAATCATATATGGTATGATATATATTATTATTATATATCTATAATGTATTTATAATAAATCTATATTTATTATAGAAGAATTTTGAATACATACGAAGGAATTCAGACTTGTAGTAAGGGTTTCTTGTCTCAGTTTTGTTTCTGTGAGGAATATGCCATATTCACCATATATTTCTTTTATATAGTTTATATAATACCACTTTGATATGATATATTATGATTCAATTTATATTAATTTTATTTAAATCATCATTTGAAGTAATTTCTTTCATGGGGTTATTATTCAAAAGATACCAAAGTGTTAAGGGTTTATTTCATAAGATCATCATTATTTGAGATTGTTTATGTTTAAGTATCCAATGGGAGAATTATTTGATATTTTTAACTTAAAACCAATATATTTAATTATACTATATTTAATTCAAGAAAAATAATTTTACCTTTCATTTCCTTCTCTTTAAGTACTTAAGATACTAAAATAATGTTTATAAGGAAAACCAACCTTATTTTTGTACTTGGTTGGGAGTATTTTTATTTAATATCCATATTTTCCTTTAAATATTTTAAAGAATGTTTTTAATAATATAAAATGATTTATTAAATAAATTTTTACCCATGTTTTAATTTTTATAAAATGGTTTAAAAGGAATATTTCTATTATTTTCCAAAGGAGGTATTTTTGTCTTTTTAGTAAAAATGTGAAAATAATCTTTGTTTTAATATATAAAACATGAAAATAATTTCCCTATGCCATGGACACACAATGATTTTAAGTTTCATTTAAAATTTCCCATAATTATTTTCAAATAAAATGTTTTTCAATATTATATAATTTTATAGTTTTCAAAACTTATTTTCAAAGTAAAAAGAGTATTTTCTTCAATAATGTTTTAAGGATGTTTTTATGGAATTTATATTCATCAATAATAAAAACCCATTATTTTACTTATTATCCAATAGGAATATGTTGTAATGATACCACCCTTACTATTTTTCTAGATTTTTTATGATCTGATTGAATGAAGAAAGTATTAACATTCTATATGTTAGTTCTTCCTATATAGACCATTTTTGATTGTTATGGCATGTTGATTAAAATGTATTATTTATTCATATGAAAAATACATTGGAATTATTAAGTGATGGAAGGGACATAAAATTATATAGCTCCTATATGCATCAGCTGGTCTCATGTGACAAAATAAGTTGGGTAATTGGTGGGGTCTTACCCATTTATGCAAGATGTCTAGGCATGAGGCCTTGATGGTATATTTATGATGTATTGGAATGAGGACTTGATGGTAAGTTTAAGATAACCGAAATTATGAATTACATAATTATGAAATAATTTATTGATTTCTATGTTATTGTTTGAATAGTTATGATATCCATGGATAAATTTCAATCTCATGTGATTATTTATATGACAATATTTTATCATCATTTATTCCTACCACATTATTCTTCATGCTCAAGTTATTGATTAAATAAAATGTGTTTTCAATTATATAACATGCCATATTTATTATTAATTATTTAATCATGATATCTCCTATTGTTCATAACCCTTGCTGAGTATCTGAGCTCACTCTTATTTTTTTTCTTTCCCCAGGATATGAAAAAGGATATTATGAAAGATATAAATGTTTTAAGAATGTTTCTTATGATATGTTTTATATTTACAATGTAATATGAGAATCATTTATTCATATAGTTTACCAACACTACTAAACTATTTGGTCCTTTGGGGCATGATTGATTATATATAGTATCAATGTAATAAATTATCCATTAGCTCTGGACTATTAGGGTCATGGTCTTTACAATAACATTATAATTATACTATTTATATACTAGTAACTATTATTTATGATATATTTTAAGGATATATAAACATCCATTATTCATATGATGTATTTTTCTATCTCGTATTATATGATATGGGATATCATAAAGCATGTTTTATGTTACTTCCCATGTATGTCGTGCTGTACAACTAGCTATACCATGAGGAATGGTATACGATATTGTGCCACATTCTTCAATTTTTATAGAAGTTGAACATTAAATGTTAATGTTCATGAGATCTTACACATTGGATTTCATTAAGTAAGATTTTTTCCCTAAGATAAAATGTGCAGGGGTTTCATTCATATGATGAATGTATAAATGGTCAGGGCATCACTCATGCATTTTGTTATGTGAGTCCCATAATCAATATAAAGGGGCATACTACCATACAATTTGGTATGATTACTTTTTCATTATTGTCTAAAAATACCTCATCCTCATAGATCTATTCCTCTTCGCCCTTTTCCTTCATGAGGCACTAGCATGTTATGGGTGATGAGAGGATCCCACTCATATAATGAGTGATTCAGAACAACCCGTGGATACCTTTAGAGGAGGGATGTCTTTTGGATTACACTAGTAGAAATAGTGGCTTTGACATCAAGGTTTTAGTATTGGTTTCTTAGAAACCAATGTTAAATATTATATGAATATATTTTAATGCTGTTTTTTTATAAAATAGCCGTTAAAAGTAAAAAAAACTTTTAACATTAATTTTTTTTAAAATGATGTTAAAAGTGTTTTAAAAATATTTCAGGACCCAAAAAACCTCATTTTTTTTCCTTTGAAGCCCTCTTCTTCTCAACCTATAATGACACTGATGACACCCGATGAACAATGATGATGATCAATCCTATATTTTAGTAGATTTTAATCATATTTTTGCATTATTTATCCTCAATATTCTTTCCTTTATCCTTCTTTCACGATCCTCGATATTATTCAGTTATGAAAAACCCTATTTCGATCGACCGAAAACCATAGTTAAAGGTTTTTGTTGTTTTTTTACTTCATTTTTGTAAATTTTTTTCTTCAATATTGTAGTGTTCACTATATTACCACTGAATTCAACTAAGTTTATCATAATTAAGGTTCTATTTTTCATTATTGATCTCCAAATTGGATAAGTTATTTTTTTAGTTTTGAAAATAAATTAATTATTTATCAGTTATAAATTTGATTCATCCATTCATTTGTTTGTATTCAATTTTTTGGTAAATTATATATTTTTTTGTTAAAAATTGTTTAATGTTATATTTTTTATGATTATAAATGATTTGAAACTGAAATATTTTAGGAAAATTTTGTATTTTTAATTGTTTTTATTTATAATTTTTTATCATTCTATTTTTTTTGGTTGATTTTGTTTTAAATTTTTTTCATTTATAAATTATTTTTTTTGATATAACAAATTTTGATTTTTTTTCTTCTGTAAATTGTTTTTGATTTTTTACACATATTATTTGTTAAAAATTTATGTTTGGTTAAATTATCTATTTTTATATATGATTAATCAATTGTATTTAAAATTTTCAATTACTTGTTTTGGTCATTATTTATAATTGTTTGTTATGATCAAATAGTCATCAGTAATTGATTGTTTTGATATATGTTTTTATGTTTAAAATTTATATGTTTATATTTTTTAATAAATTCACCTTTTATATTGTCATCTTAGGTAATTAATGGATCATAATTGGATAAATTTATGAATAACCACTGATGAATATGAAAAAGGAGTTGATTATTTTTTTGGTATTTTCTAAATAAAATATTCAAAAAAATATTATATTTTCTATCCTTGCATGAAGTGTTTAAATATAAGAAAGTTAAATTCAAAAGAAATCAAGGATCATATCATTTGATATGATTTTATCCATAATTATACATGTTTTATTTGGAATGGTGAAATAACTAAAAATTCAATATTTAATGTTGATGAAAATATTCAACATTAGATAAAGGATCATATTGAAGAATTAATTCATGATATAGGTATTGAGACCATAAAAAAACAACAATTATTGAATGATTGTATAGAGATTTTGAGAAACCACTATTATTAGGTTGCACTAAATTTATATTGATATTAATAGTTATGATATTAGTTAACTTGAAAGAAAGAAATGGGTGGAGTGATAAAAGTTTCTTTGAATTGATTGAACTTTTAAAAGAGCTAGTTCTAGAAGGAAATGGGCTTCAATATTTCAATTATAATACAAATAAAATATTATGTCCAATGGGAATGGGGTATAATAAGATACATGATTTCCCCAATGATTATTTTTTTATAGGAAATAATATGAATGTTTTTCAAAATTTCATAAATGCGGGACATCAAAATATAAGATGGATGAAAAATAAAACTCTGATTTATTCTCAGGTACTAAAATCAAACATCCTACTAAAGAAATTTGGTATCTTATAATAATTAATCATTTAAATCATATATTTTCAAATTAAAATTATGAAAAAAGGTTAATATGGAATAGAGATGAGAACATATCTAATGAAAACTTACATCATACTGCTGATTCACACAGTGGAAGAGATTTGATAAAAAAATCCTAATTTTGAAAGTGAATATAGAAATCTCAGAATGAGATTGTGCACAGATGGAATGAATCCATATCAGATCCTTAGTATCCAACATAGTTCATGTCCTATTTTTTTGGTAGTTTTAAACTTATCCCCATAGATATGTATGAAAAATATATGTTATAATGAGCTTGATGATTTATGGAACAAAAAATCAGGAAATGATATTGATGTGTATCTTTCACCATTTATTGATGATTTGAAACTTCTATAGGAGACATGCGTTACAGTTTTTGATTCATTACATGTTATGATGATGTTCACTATAAACTACTTTCATGCATATAGAAAATTATCTAGATATGGTGTTAAGGGACATAAAGCATATCCAATTTGCGAAGAAGCAACTTTATATTATGAATTGAAAAATGGAAGAAAGACAATGTGTATGGGACATAAAGGATTTTCATGAATTGATCATCCTTATTTTATATTTAAAAAATCATTTAATGGTTTATAATAATATAATATCCCCCCATAACCATTGTCATCTGAAGAATATTATGACATGGTGAAAAATATTGATTTTACATTTAGAAATAAAGGAAGTTCTAGTCATCAAAAAAATATCTGGAAGAAACGGTATATCTTATTCTAACTACCATATTAGATATTTTTAGAGATAAAATATAACATTTATGTTATTCATGTTGAGAAAAACTTACACAAATGTTTTATTAGAACTATGTTAGACATAAAATGAAAGTCAAAATATGAATTTCTTGCTAGATTGGACTTGATATACATGAGAATACATTTGGATTTAGCTACCACTATGAAAGAAAAAAAAATATTTACCTACAGCTTGACACACATTAATAAAGAGAAAGAATATGATTTTTTTCAATGTTTACATGGTATTAAAGTACCTAGTGGATATCCTTAAAATTCAAAGAATTTTGTGTTAGTAAAGGATTTTAAATTAATAGGTATGAAATATCACGACTATCATGTATTGATGAAACAACTTATACTAGTCTCACAACATGGTATATTGTCGATACCGGTTAGAAAGAATGTCACCAGGTTATATTAATCTTTCAAATCCATCTGTAGGAAATTTGTTGATCCAAATTTGTCAGATGTGTTGGAGAATGAAGTCGTTCTCATAATTTTTCAACTGGAAATATATTTCCCACCATTTTTTTGATATAATGGTTCATCTAGTGATTCATTTGGCATGTGATATAAGAATATAAATACCTGTTTATTTATGTTGGATATATCCTTTTGAAATATATATGATAATTTTGAAGGGATATATTAAAAATCCTCATCAATTGGAGGCCTTTATTATTCAAAAATATGTATCAGAAGAGACAATTTATTTCTATACTTATTATTTGTATGAAGTGGATCATATTGGCCTCCCTATACCTCAAAATTTAATAGTTTATATAAAATTTAGAGGGATTTATGGATTAAAGTTAAAGTTCATTCCACATGATGAAGTGATGCAGACACATTTATACATTTTTAACATCACCGATGAGGTTCAACCATATATATTATCATATATTGTCGTATTAAAGGTATGATATCCAAAAATAAATGAGAACTAACTGATGATTAAGCATAAAAATACATGTTATTCTTGATTTAAAGAGAAATTAAACAAAGTTTTATCTACACAAAAAACATTAAAATTGTTGGTAGGGGACCATCTCTTAATGTGATCACATGACCTAGTTTTGATATTAATGGTTATAAATTTTAAACAAAAAAATAGTTTGACAAGATTATTATGAAAAATAGTGGGGTAATGGTTGTCACTAAAGAACTGTATTTTTGAGTTCAAAAGATGAAAACCTAATTTCTACATCAAAGACATATTTTGAAGTTCTTTAGGATATATGAGAAATTAATTATTATAAATTTTGAGTAACAATGTTTAAGTGTAACTAGGTTAATACTAATAGTGGTGTGAGATAAGATGATTATGGATTTATACTCAATGATTTGAAAGGATTTAGTTACAAAGAGGAACCATTTATCATAGTGATTCATGAAAAGAAAATATTTTATATTATTGATCTATAGAATGATCAGCATTCCATTGTTTTGTAAGGTATTTTTTTGTGTGTGATGTGGATGATAATGATGTTATAGATTAATGTGATGTTTCTTTGTCTATTATGTGATTTCAAGCTGATAACAACAACTATAATACAGGCATAGTCCATGTGGTATGAAATGATCATACAGAAGGTATATGGTAAAACACTAAATTACTCTCTTAATTATTTAGGTAAATATTCATATTTAATTTATTTTTTGAAATTTACATGTGTAAGATTTTTTTTTAAATTTGGATGTTTAATTATATATATATTGATTATTTGTCATAACTTGTCCCCTGAGGCCAATATCGTGACTACCCCAAGCCCGCCTTCCATAGGCCAGGGGCTGGCGACTAGCACCAAAGGTGTAAATCCCTTAATTAGGAAGGAATTTCCTTTACAAACTGAAACAAACACAACAAAGTACACAACTGCAAGAAAAACACTAAGTAAAAACTGTATACAAATAGTGTCCTGGAAAGTAAAAAGGGTCCAGAAATACAAGCCCAACTATAAAGTACAAGTACAACTAAAAAAGGGACAAATAGAAAAAAGGTAAAAAACAGCTTCTGGATCATCCTGCAGGGTTCCTACCTGAAGGGTAGGTACAAATGGCCACCTCAGCACTGCACGTTCGTCAGACTCCTCTGTGTACTGACTCGTCGTAAGGTCCACCTACGGGTACCATCTAGTCCTAGTGCTCTCGGCCTTCGTCAGTGCTATCCATTGTCTGCATCCAACACAACGAGGTGTAGGCATAGCCCGTGTAGGGGTGAGTATAACGATACTCAGTAGGGACCCTGAGACCCTCAAGGTCTCAAAAAATCCAACAAGGATAAACCAAAAAGTATGAAATCAACGGATAACCATTACTTAGGTATATGCCCACACATATACCTAAGTTATCTAGTAACCCATCTCAATCATGAGGAAAATACAAAGTCATTGACACAGCTCAAACCAGGATTTTTATTCACGATGTCGAAACCACGAATACTGGAGAACTCCTCCTCTTTCGAGTACAGTGGGCCTGCCGCTACAACCAAGTGCTTCCCACTAACCTTGGACTGCTGAGGTACTCCACCTGTTGAGTACTGTGGGTCTGCCACGCTTACATAGAGGCACTCCCCACCATGGGTCTACCGCTACAACCAAGCGCTCCCCCTCATAGCCTACGGAGGTACTCCTTCTGTCGAGTACCGCAGGTCTTCCGCTACAACCAAGCGCTCCTTCACCATGGGTTTGCTGCTACAACCAAGTGATCCCCACTGAGCCATCCGAATCACTCAGAGTCGATCGGTCATCAGTCATTAAGTCTCAGCCAACTACTAGGTCTCTGTAATCTTCTCGCTCATCACCGGGAGGGTCTGCTCTAAGAGCTACAAGTCAATACTCTAAGTTTCACTGAGTCTCGTGTAGAAGTATCACAAAGGACCACCACTTCATAGGGGTCTCAACGCAACTGACGACACGTCAATCGGACACCCGGTCTGTGAGTTATTAGAATTTTAGTCCTGGGGGCCCGGTTGAATTCATGTAAGAACCAACCTGACCATATCTCAACAATACCCCAAACTCCAGTGGAGTATTCTCAAGGGACCGTCTCTCAACGGTATTACCAGTGCCACTGAAGGTTCATCAAATGGACGTCCGATGTCAAAGATATGGCCAAAGAAACAAAGGGTCGGTAGTGGGCCCGGGTCCGGTCTGACCCGGTCCGACCGACTCGGCCCAACCCAGTATGAGCTGACCCGGTCTGGGTCAACCTGGACAGACCCGATGGGTATGACCTGACTCATTGGGCGGGTTATCCCGTTAATTTTTTCCCAGTCCGCTGGGCCCAGCCCACGGATGCCGCCACGCAGGCGGCTCGGCCCGAAGGACGGGGCTGGTTTGGCCAATACTGTGAGGGGTGCGGCTTGGGAGATCAGCAGCCAGGAGGCCAATGGCAGGCCGCACGGGGCACGGGCAGGCCGGTTGGACACTGGGCGGGCCGCAACAGGGGGTCGTGGGGACACCGGGCAAGCCGCCGGGGCGCCGAGCAGTGCGTCGGGGTAGCGCGCCGGGGCGCCAGGCAGGGCGTTGGGGCACCGTGCAGCGCACCGGGGCACCGGGCAGCGCACCAGGGTAGCGTGCTGGGGCACAAGCATGCGGCGTGTGGGCAATCCGACTTGGGGGTGTGGGGCAGGGCGCTAACGGTGCCGTGAGGGTGGCGCGATCCACAGAGGCCGCGGGGAGCGCAGCCTTTGTTCTCCATCTTCGTCGCCTCGTTGCCGCTTCAAAGAACACCACAAAGAAAGATCGACAGAGGGTGTCGAGACATGTGAGGTTGTCCCGAACCCTCCGCATTTAAGGTGATAGCAGTTGGTTCATCAAAGGTACGATGAACAACAATTTAATCACAAAAATTCGCAAAGATTCTTTTCAAAAGAAGATGAGAAAAGAGAAGGAATACTTCTTAAGGTAAACCCCCTACCTTTTGGCTTGTCGCTCGATGCTTGTCGTTTGTTTACGGAGTCGCAAAAGGATGACAGAGGAGACCATCGTTCGTCGCATCCGCCGCACGTCCTCAATTCCGAGCTGCAACGGTTCGTTGATGACGTTGCGGAGGGTTGATCAGTAAGTGGCTGGAGAAGAAGTCGAAGAAGAAAGAGTGTTGCCAGCGTCCTTCGCATCCTTCGCGTTCTTCGTGTTCTTAATTGGGAGATTTTCTCCCTAGCTTTCCTCTCAAAGCCTCCACCAAAAAGAAGATCATGCCATTGAAAATAATAGGAAGGTTTGTCTATTATTACATTGGCACATAATTCAAATTTGGTGAATTAAATGAGTGGGATCCACCTAATTAAATTCGTGAGAGGTGTCACATTTAATTAGGTGGACGGAAAGAGGTTCTCCCTCATTAAAGAGGGAGAGGTGGGAGGTTTTATCCACCATCATCAATAGGAGTTGGGTGGTCCCCACCCCTATCATTTAATAGAGAGGTTATGGGTCTCAGGTGGTCCCCACATCGTAACCTCTCACGGGAGGTTATGCTCGGGTGGACCCCACCACCATAACCTCTCATGGGAGGTTGAGGTGCGGCGGTCCCACCATCAACTCTCAAGTGGAGGTTACATCTACCCGCACTCACATGGCGGCTCAAAAAAAAATTAAAATAAAGTGCTACACTTTTTTTAAGAAAACCCAAAAACTAACTTTTATCCTCGACTCACTGCTGTCGAAGTGAAAGTCTTCTTAAGCGAATATTAGCGCTGCAATTTCAACAGTTCCCTCGGATTTCAGTTCTGAGCACTAGCTCAAAAGTTATAAAAACCCACTCGTACGTTTACTGAACGTACCTGAATAAAATTTCAGAAATTGATTCCCGGCACACCGGGCCTCGGAATCAAGCGTCATAAATTTTCGCAGATTCGTAAAAATCCCATGTATTTTAAAAAGAAATTCCATGGAATTTATGGGTCTTTACATTATTTATCTGATTTTTGTATTAAATTTTATATTTAAAAGTTATTGTTAAACATTTTTTTATTTAAAAACCCAATGCACATCATTATGTTTTGGATAAATTTAAGCATATCAAAACACTTTTTTTGTAACTATGATATTTAAATTTATAAATATTTATTATTTATATCATTTTAGAATTAATATTTATATTTAATAGTTTAATTTTCATATTTTTTGGTTAAGAATCATAGCATAATTTCTTTTTAAACTTACACACATGTGAAACTATTTTTTTACTTACATATTTTTTTATTCATTGTTTTCAAATATTTAATTTTATAATAATATATAGGTACACCTAATATCATTACATTCATCTATTTTAATGAAAGATACAAAGGTATATAAACATTTATCGAGGTATATGTATGTTTTTTTATATTATCAAATATTCAATAAAAAAATTATTTAATGAAATGAAACTTTTAATTTTTAAAAAATATTTTCAGGACTACTAGTGCGCCTCCTATAGTGAATTCTTCTTCTTCTTATCCAGAGAAAATGATTTCAAGATCTGGTAGAAGTGAGATTACATGTTTACCAAAAAATTAACTTTCTTGTGGAGAGTAGATGATACATATTATTTTTGATGATAATAATAACCAAACTATCCCAAATGCAACACAGTTTATAACTTATATCTCTATGCAGAGCCATTGTAGAATTTATCTCATTATTAAAATATTTTATATTTTATATGACTAATATTTAATTTATTCAATTATAGATGACATTATTATTTCAATAAATGAAAGAAATTAATAAAATATCCCTATATTTAGTGGTGGTTCGATGGAGAGATTATAAAATAAAATTTATTTTTTTATGTTTTTGGGAATTTACAGAATGCAAACCCATGCCTCAAGTATGGGTTTTTAGATGTAGATACATGGATTAAATTTGTCTCTAGCCAAAATGATGAATAATTTATGGTATGATAATTATTGTATATTTTAAAATTTATTATATATCACCTGATTAATTATTAATTTATTTTTATGTAATAGGCCTTTTGGAGATCTCACCATAAGATCCAGTTGCAGAATGTATAATAATTTATCACATAGAAGGTATCATTTATTGGAGGATAAAATTATTACTGAAAAGTTTGATGCATTAAGAGCTAAATTTATTAGTGGTTAAAAAGAGGTGAAGCTTAGTCCTCTATATTCCCTACTTACCATGAAAAATGGAGAAGAATGAAAAGGAAAAAAATGAAAAGTATATTATAGATTAATATAAGGAAGTAACTTATGCAATTATAAGAAATTAATTTTTATTTTCCTTGATTGTTTTAATTTTTTAAATTAATAACATTAATATACCATTTTAATTTATCATTTCAAGATAAAATTTAGGATCAAGAGATGCAGAAGACTTTTATCCTTGAGGGTAGGATGGATATTTTAGCCACTTCTTTAGGAAAGCCAGAACACCCCAATTGTGTAAGAGGTTATGAGGAAATGTCAGCATTAAGAAACATTTTGGTCATTAAAGTAATCAATCGAGGGACATATAAAGAGATTCCTTAAAAGATGAGTTGAAAGACCAAAAAAGTATATGGTAAATCAAAATAAATTAGCTGTTCAAGTTATGTTTGAACACATGATGAGACAATCACAACCTGTATAGCCTGGCTACTCAAATAATCCACATCCTCATTTATACCTGACTTTATGCTATGAGTTGTATGCTAGACATCCCCATGTATGTATTATAGCGTATGGACTCATATGTATTTTAGGGGATTTTGTACATCACTAGCCTACAAATTTGGGTCTAGTAAAAGTATCAGTACATGATATTATTGATCCAAATGATCTACTACCATTTCTTATATTGAAGGTTACCAGAGTTGGATATTGTGCGGGTCATTTTTTACTTTGGTCGGCTAGTCTTCTTCATCATCCGAAATACGAGATATGAATTGTTTTCTAAATATTATTTACATTTTATTGAAAATTACTTATAATGTTTTATTATATTTAATTTATATAGGTGTATCTAAAATCAAAATAATTAGTATAAAAGAAACAAAAGTTTTAGGAAATAGTAACTTTGGATACTTCTGAGATTTCTGATGGGTTAAAAATATTATCCCATATTTCCTCTTTATTGGATAATATTTATGAGTTTCATTTAAATTTTTTTATATATATAAGAGACTATACATTGAGAATATTTAAAAAATATATCGTGGATTTTATTATTTTTGATGAGCTCAGTGTACCTGTGTTATAGTTGGTTTCCATGTAAGTAAATTTATGTTTCAGTTTTTCTTTCTTTAAATAAATATGGCTTCAAGTACTTGATATATTACTTATTTAATTAGGTATCTACACATGATTTGAATTCAAAATGATACCACTGATGTTTATGGTCTTATAGATCTAGAATATATCTCAATGCCTATGCAATATCGGATAACAATACTCAAGTTACATATACATGTGGAAGATTAGAAAATATGGAGATTGGGTATTTGTTTTTTTTCATTTCTTGATGGGTAAAATGAATAAAATAATTATGAAATAATATTTATTATGATGTCATTAATTGTGAGCTTTTTATATTGTAGTGCTCATTATATTTTAGGCTTATTTTTTCCAGATGGATTCACATTATATTGGTTTTTCCTTTATTAGTTAGAGTTCATAAATTTTTTAGCAAATTGTTAAACAAGTAAGATTTATTCTTTTTTTATAAGTTCTTTATTCTTAATTATTATTGTTTATACATGTTTTGAGAGTTTATATATGAAAATAAAGGTCCTAAAAAAAGTTTAACAATGATCACTTGTTGATACAGGAGAAAAATAAAATCAAATATATGAAATTAATGGTAAATATATATTATATTAGATAATATATTTTTATATCATATATATGCTATTTTTTATTTACAAGTTAATTTTTTATAACTATAATTTCCTCATAAAAAAGAAAGGGTGGAATGTAGTTATTATGTTTTAAGATACATGTTTGAGATAATCAAAACTAGGGCGATGACTGAATTTTATAAGTTTAGTTATATTAATCATTTTAGGTCTTATATCAAAACATTATATTTTTAAATATTATAAAATTAATTGTTATTTTAGATTTTCAATGATGTCGAGTCATATAAGAATGAATAACTTACCTATATTTGTAGTTTTTTACAAACTATTTTTTAAGTGTGGTTAAATTTTAAATTATCAAGTATCTATTTTTTAATTAAAGTTTAAAATGTGAGTATTTATAAAATGGTTTTTGACTTTAAGTTGGTATATTCTATTTATTTTTACAGTGTTATTCTTTTCATTAAGTTGATATAGTATGTTTGTTTTTATAGGGTTTTAGTAGTTTTTGGAACATTTAATTTAGTCTATTTTTAAAAAAATTAGAGCTTTCCATGTCAATTTTTTTATAAGACAATATTGAATCTAAATTATGACTTTTAGTGCTGGTTTTCACTTAAAATAAACACAAAAATATAATTTTTTCATACATTTCTTCAAAAAACCATCATGAAAAGTTATATATGAATTTTTACATGTATTTTTTATTGTAAAACTGATTTGGAAAAGAATATTTTTTCCACACTAGTTAAAATTATAAAACCAACGTCAAAAGGTCATTTTTTAAATCAATATTTAAAAAAAAACAACAAATTTTCTCTTAAATTTTCTTTTAGTTGATGTTTTAATGTCGGTTTTCAAAAAACCAACATCAAAACTATTAATTTTAACATCTCCTACATCATTTTCAGTTAGAATCCAATGTTAAAAATTAAGAAAACCAATGTTAAAATATATTTTTCCACTAGTGTTCCTTTATAATGATATTTATCAAATATGAATGAAAAGTAATCCAGTAACCATCTTCATTAAAGGTCACATTGTTATTTAATTTATGGTATGCATGATTTTATTTGTTCAGCATGTTCAATATTGGGTTTTGGTTTCTATATTTCTTATGTTGTGTTTAATAAGGTTTATTATATCTTTTGAAACCTAACAGTGGTACCGTAGCCTTATAATTCCTTTTGATTCTTGAAGTCATTCATACTATAAAATATGATTCATATTTTGAATTGTGATATATTTTAAAACATGTGATATTGCAATTGATGATAGTACTATTTTATACAATATATGATAGTGCAACTAACAACACATTACAAATTCTTCAGTTTTTGTATATTGCAACATATGATATAAGGTGTCGTTGCTAACGATAATGGTGATTACTGTTTTAAAAAATAGAGCCTCACATAATCAATACGATATAACATATATCTTAAGAAATGGATACTAGGTGAAAAATAATGATAACACATGCCAATCATAAAAACATAGGCTAAGTCACACATTAAAATATGGAGATATCGTATAATACAATTGATAATGTGAGATTATTAGTCGTAGGTTATGTCTAGTAGACCACAAAACATGGTATTGGTTTTGAATTGAACCACGGATTATGATATAAATTGTATTATAGAATATGACATGCATATGAATTTATTTTCCATACAATTAAATTATGAATTGAATTATATAATTTATAAATTATTTATAAACTATATTAAAAGTTATTTTGTAATATTTATTAATTATAAAGTTATTTATAAATTAATTAATTATAAAGTGTTTATAATTAATTAATTAAATGTTTATAAGAAAATTATTACTAAATATTATATAATATCAAGGGTTAATATTTAAATACCTTTTACCAAATTGTATTACATGACTTATGACTTATAAATAAAGTGTTTATTTAGAAATCATAAGGGTAATTTACAAAGTGTTAATAAATTTAACAAAAGGATAAATATAAAGTGTTTATATTTTAAGATTATGGACTGTTCATAATATTTATTCTGAATTTTTTAAAGTAAGGTCTTTATTTAGGATTTTATCTCGACCACATCAAAAAAAAATTTTATGATTGATTTGACCAATGTTTAAATAATATTAAGAATGTGATATTTAGATTATGTAAATTGTTTATATAATGGAAATTGAAATATAAAATGTTTAGGTTTTTTTTAATTACATATATTTAAATTGAAATGTCATATAATAAATAATATGAATGAATTCATATTATGAAATGAATTTAAAGTGTTTATATTAAAAATTATTGAATTTCAATAATAAATAACCTAAATTATAAAGTGTTTATGATTAGTGTTGATTTATGAATTGTTCATAAATGTTCATCTCATGCTTAAATATATGAATTGTTTATTTATTTAAAATATATTACCTTATTTATTATTTATGGATATAAATTATTTATATTGTGAAAACATGTATGATTTAGTTTTAATTTATTAAACTGCTTCTAAGTTATCATACATTCATATAAGGAGTTACTTTCTAGGTATGATAATGAATTTATTTTCCATATACCTTGGATTCAATTTGTAATTAAAGTTATCATCTTGAATTTAATTTTTAAATATAGTTTATACATATTAAAAATTCAAGTCCTGATGAATCCAAATCTATCTTGAGTAAATTATCCTTGAGTAGAGGGACTTTGGGTTGAACTTCCTACTAGCCTTGAGGTTTATGATTTGATTTAGAAAGGTAGGGGTTTTCTATTTGTGGATCTAGAATTACTTATATAGATATCATCAATTTCATATAATTCTAAACATTTACATGAAAATTTTATATACCTTATAAATGAGATGCATTTGGATGTGTACTAATATCTTTAACTTCTATTTTTGGGTGAGTAACATAGTTGTGAGTTGTGTAAAGAGTTACACAATAATATGGTTTGAAAATATTGATATGGATAAAGGAATAGGATTATAAACAATATAATCATGAATATATAAAGGGAATAACATGAGATAAAATGGTGAGATAAAGTCCCTTCAAAATACTAATTGTTAGATTCCTTCCAACACAAATACATTTCAAGAACATGATCATACAACCATGCAGGATCACACAAAAGTAGGGTTCCCATAGATTATCTTGTGTAAGGCATGATGGAAATGGATAACCCTAATATCTAGGTAACAAAATCCCATAGTGAGATTTGGGTTACACTTAGCTGGGAAACCCAAAGAGTTAGGATAACAGTGAAGTAGAGTTGTGTTTATCCATATAATGGATTGGGAAAAGTTTTGTCTTCTCAACTTCCCAAGAGTCACATATTATATGATTGAGATGATATCCTAACTAAATAACTAATTAGCGAGGGTCACTCCAAAGTGGAGTGATCTTCTTAGTAAAATGTGTATATTGGACCACTAATAGATACAATTAATTTAAAAGTGGTCATCATTTTTGTAACATCCCGACTCAACCCATCATCTTGAGAAGGACCAAAATGACACTAACCTCAGGTGATATCCCCAAGAAACCAAAATATAACAATAAATGTCAAGGGATTTAATAAATCATGAGGGATTATTTTCCCTTAAATAAACAACCTATAATAAAAGTATAATGAAGAGGCACAATATGATGCATGTTAAAAAATTAGAATAAGATCTAAAGGTATAACAAAAAATTATCATAGTAAAACAGGAAGATAGAAAAATAGAAGTTTATAATCTCAAGACAAATAAAACTCAAGGTAGATAAGAATCAAGGGAAAAAACGTAAGGCACCAAGGCGACACCACTCCTAACTCCCAAAATCGACTATCGTCCTAAGATCCGACTCTAAACATCCAATACCACAACATCACAAAGCCCCACTAGAAGAATAAGAAACCTTCCCTCACCATGTATCATGGTAAAAAACATCTGAATATGCACTATGGTACATGTATAGGGGTTGAATATACAACCTAATAGGTAAAACTTGATACTTCCCCCAAATTCCACTAAAACAAGAAACATGTTAGCTTATATTTTATTTAAAATAAAATACAGGTAGATGCATGGAAAATAGTGATCAACACACACACACAAATATATATATATATATATATATATAATAAGGTAATGAAATAACTCATTCAAAAAACACACCTATGACATGAACCCAAAAACTCATGAAAAACACCAATAAATGCACCATTTCCCCAAACCCCCCCTAAATAGTTCAAATCACAAGCGGTATCCATCCCTCCAGTTCCAAGTCATCACTCGAATGAAAATTCCAATGTACCACAATATTGGAACCACAAAAATTTCTAACACACATGGACCTTTCCATATGCATATGAATGCACAAACACACACATACACACACCAACTTCATTCTATGTTCTCACATTCAAAACCTTTATTTTTATTCATTTAGTCATTTAATTGAACACCTTATGGGAGTCACCCATAATTTTAGATTTTAAGACCAACCAATCCGGAGGAATTCCTAATAGGTATTTAAAAATAGTCTTCCTAAAAAATTAGAAGCAATACATTTAGAAAACAATGAGAATTCAAATTCTTTGAGAAAGTGAAAAAATAGGAGAAACTACCTACATTTGATGCACTCGACATGAATAATTACACTAGAATATCATAGATCCAATATCCCCTTTTCATTACATCAATGTATTCCAAATAATATTTATAAAAACATTCCCTAAACCATATATCTTAGAATAAAAACCCTAATCTAGGGTTCTTATTTTGAGAAAACAAGATAATCAAGGATAGAGAGGAAGAAAGAGTCTCTTACCTTCGATCCCCAAGATACAACACTCTCCGATCCATTGAAATCAATCACTAGAAGGTAGGGGTGTCCAAAATAGACCCAAAATAACTAGGTTGGGTCTAGTTATAGATGGGATATAGATGAGTTAGGTTAATTTGGGAGGGCCAAGGTTTGATATTCTAGGATAAGAGAGGTGAAATGAGTGTTTCAGGGGTGTCTGCAAGTTAAAAATCATTTTTTTATAATTAATAATTCATATCACATGGTTTGAATGAACAGTTTGGAAAATTATGAACCAAATATGTGGATTTCCTTTTCCCTAAAACTTACCAAGTATCATGGTTTTTTATGGTTTGTTTAGACCATGATCCAATCGTGCACCTTCCTAGAAGACCCCTCAAGCTCTCGCACAATCACTTAGAAAACACCACATGGTTTCTCTTAATCATGCGCCTCATAAAACCTTCCCAGAACATCCTAAAACAACCCATAAGATTACAGAACTCAAAAAAACATTATTTAACTTGAAAGTACATAATAAAATAGGGGAATCCATCAAAATATGGGTGTTACACTCTCCCCACCAGGAGGATTTACTTCCCTAGGAAGCTAGATGTTGGTGTTTCCCTAGAAAACTTCATGCCATTGATCCAACATGAAATTATATTTCTCCCTTATTTATTCATAAATTAGACCACGATTCTATAATATCCTTACCAAAAATATTCTTCTACCTCACAAATTCTTTTCTTATCTATCCATAATTCAAATCAAGGCATGAATAAATATATAATTTGGTTCAAGGGTAACATGGGCCTAGTGTATCACATGGATAAGGTCAGGTCAATAATTATTTAACTAGGATACATGAAAAATGTTTTTGATAACCCTAAATATTTTCAGAAAGGCTAATTTATATGTAATATTTTCAATACATTCCAAAATATCAAATGTCTTGATGCATCAGGGAGCCAATTTTCATTACTTTCCCAAATGAGAATGACCTAATCTTGGGGATAATTTTAAGAATACATGCTCATATATTCAAAAAGATAAGGTCTATCTACAATAATCTACATATTATTTTTGAACACTTTAGGCTATTACCATCTATTTCCCATTCATCTAAATTTTCATAGTAGTCTCATAGATAAAACTTGGTCCGATTAATGAATTTTTCCTAATCTATACCCAAAAAAGTGGGGATTAACATAGACAACCATATAATGCCTCAAATTTATCTATTTTTATTACAACATAATAATTTTTGTTATATTAAAACTCCATTAAAGGAAAATGATCTTCCCATGAACCACCAAAATCCATAACACATGATCATAGCATATATTCTAATGCTTGGATCATATGTTCTAACTGGGCATCTGTTTGTGGATGATATACCATGATCATGGTAAGATGAGTGCCAAGGGATTATTGTAAGGATATCCAAAACCATAAAGTGATTCAAAGGTCTTATTTGGAGATAATATATATTGGTACTCCATGAAATTTCATCACTATCTTGATATATAGTTTTTCCAATCCTTACATTATATTGAACTATTTAATTTGAATGAAATGTTCCAACTTAGCGATTTGGTCAACAATGACCCAAATAACATCATTCTTCTAAAGTGTTCATGGTATAATGATGAAAAAGTCCATGGAAATCAGTTCCCATTTCTATAGGGGTATAAACATAGACTCAAACATGCTTTTCAGTCATTAGTGTTCAATATTTTTTTATTGTTAGGTGAAACATCTCATAATGCAATCAACCAATTTTAATTTCATACCTAACCACTAAAAATGGGTCTTCATTTCCATTTATATTTTCTAAATACCCCAATGAACCTCACATTTATAATGGTGATAAATAGAAATAATATATTCCTGACACGATAAATGTACTAAAATTAGATTATTAAAGTGAAACATGGAGTTTTCATCCACATTATAGAACTCAATAGTCTATCCACCATTGAGTTTTGATCACATAAAAAGTTGGTTTGGGTTTGATTTTTGAGCTTCTATTATTAGAAACACTTAATAAGTCATAAGAGTAATGGGAAAGAAATCTATATCATTATTTTGTTCCATGAAATTCAAATGCATGTAGATGATTACTACCATAAGATACCACTGGTCACAACTTCTCTAACCATCTTTTTATATGATTTCTAACTCAAATAATCATCTATTGAGTTTCTTTTTCTTAGTTCATAAAAAAAGAAAAATTTGAAAATCTGGATATATTTCATCCATCATCATTACCTTAAGTTAAAAACCCTTTGTGGAAAGATGTGTTTCAAGATTTTATTATCCATAAACATAGTAACTTTTCACCAAAGAGGTAGTATCACCATGATTTTAATGCGTGTACCAACATAACTAATTCTAGGTCATGTTTTGGACAATTTTTTTCATATGTTTTCAATTATATTAATCCATAAGCTATGACATGATCTCCTTGTATGACAATACATCCCAGTCCAGATCCATATGAATCATAGTATAACACATATTGTCCTAGTTTTAGAAAGATGTGGATATATACCAAAGTGATATGAGACTTAATCTCTTAAAAGGATTCTTGGAAATCTTAATTCCATTTGAATGGAATACATTTTCTTATCAAAACAATCATAGGAGAAGAAAGCCTTGAGAAGTAATGAACAAATCAAAGATAATAGTTTGATAATACTAGAAATCTATGAATATCAAAGACATTATTAGGAGGTTTATAAGAAATCAAAGCTTTAATCTTTTTAGGTTCATCTGATATGCCTCTCTAAAAAATTACATGACCAAGGAAACAAAACTCTTATATCTCTAAGTCACACTTAAAGAATCTAACGTGAAGTTAGTGCTCACGAAATATACCTAATATGATCTCTAAGTACTTCTCATGGCCATTTATAGTTTGAGAGTATACCAAAATATTATTTTCAAACACCATGGAAAATGAGTCAAGGTATTTTTGGAAGATATGATTCATTAAGAACATGAAACCTTTAGGTGAATTTGTAAGTCCAAAGGGAATAAATATGCATTCATAGAGACCATAACAACTTAAAAAGAATATATTTGAAATATCCTCTTTCCTAACTCAAATTTGGTGATACCTAAATCATAGAATTTTTTTGATAACCATTCAAATCCCTTAAATTGATCAAAAATGTCATTGATTTGAGGAATATGGTATAGAGTTTTGATTTTAAATTGATTCAATTTATGATAATAAACACATAATTGAAGTAAACCATCTATATTCTTTAAAAAGAGGACTAGAGTGGCCCAGAGTTATTTCCTTGGTCCAATTAATCGCTTTTTTCTAATTATTCTAGCTAGAACTGTAATTACTACAATTATGTTGGTGTCATTCTATATGAAATAAGGAAAATAATATTCATTCATGGAATTAGATTGATATAAAATTCTGATTTTTCATTCAGTTATAACCCAAAAAAATCATGTAGAATGAAATTAGGGTGTCAATATACTATAATAGGAAGATTCTTTGTCCAATTTTATTTGATAGTGACAAAATTTATCATTGATGGATAAAAATATATGGTTATATCTACTATCACCAAAGGCCTTGCTCTATTAGATATAATATCTCAATACCCTTTTAATAAGTGAATAACACCATATAAGGATTCAGAGGTTACTTGTTGGTAGTAACAGTTGATATAAATTTTGAATTGTACCCACCGGTCCATTCCAAAGATCAAATAAAAAATGTCGATTTCCAAAATTGTAAACTCCCATAAAAAGTGGACTCCATTAATAGCGATGATACCCGATGAACACTTAAATCCTCTATATTCTCACTACCCAAGAGATGTTTTTATGGTCAAGACATGAGGTATCATTTCTATATGAAAACCTAATTGATTTACCACTTGATAAGTAATAAAGTAGTGGGATACACTAGTTTTAAATAATACTTACAATATAGTGGATTTGAGAAGAATAACACCTTTCACCATCGAGGGACCTAGTTGCACAGTTATGATTTAATAATCAGATCTATACAATTTTCAATAAACTCTAACCGAGTAGTCCTTACTTCCTAATTGTAGTGATGTTGACTAGATGAACGAGGTGTTTCTAGAATCAGCCTGTGTTTCTTGACTCTGAGGTAAAAAACTCATTTAATGAGACTAACCGGGTTGAGCATGTTAGATATGATATTAATTCAATCCATCTATACCTCTTGAATTTTTGGGTCTCGTACAATAATTATTGGGATGGCCTTTATATACACCATTGTGAAAATATTGACGTGGTACTTTAAAATCCTTTTTCTTATGAAAAAATAATACCCATTGGAAACAACATGGTTCTGTACTGTAATTTAGTGAAAAAGAGACTTGTTCGGAGTTCAGATTCTCTGGTTCTATACTTACCTTGGAGTAGGTTTCCCACCTCCTATTTTTCCTGCATTGGAGTTTCCACCCATGTCTATAAAGACAAAGATGTTTACCCTACTACTATTCTTAGTTATATACCTTTCTTCCACTTTCAATCTATTAACCATGTGTGTATAATAATCGATCAAGAACATGAGTAACTTGGAATTAATATCCAGTTGTAACCATCAATAAAATATACTGGCCTTAAGATGTGTAATAGCTATCACCTATTTAGAAAAATAAACTAAGTTCATAGTCTTAGTTGTGTAGTCTACCATAGATAGATTCATTTTATTGAGACTAAAAAAATATATCATTTTGATTACTTTGAAGGTATGGGGGTAAAATTGTTTATTGTATAATTCTTTGAATCCCTCCCATATAGTTCCTTTGTTGATTTTATCTTGAATCACTAATTCCCACCATTGTCATATGAGATATTCTAGAATATATGCCAATAGATTTATCTTTTTATCAGCTGAGGTTATAAGTAAATAAAAAATTTAATTGATCCTATTAATCCATGTTTTCTCTTATTTATTTCTCAAACCCCCCTAAAAAATAGGTGGATTTTATTTTCAAAATTAAAAATTATGATCAGTATTGCTTGGGTCCTCAGTTTGATTTCCTTTATCCATATCCTATAATACTTTCACAATACTCTAAACAAGTTCTTAATTCACCTATGGTTCAAGTGAAACCACATTCTCCATAAATCTATCTTTCTAGTTTCTAGGTATTCTAACTGGTGCCATTATTCTAGAAACACAATAATAATCTTTATTTAGTTATCAAACATTTTTTTAAAACCTTGGTAATAAATTATATTACAACACAACAAACAAGGTTATAGTAACATAATTTCAAGATAAAAAATATGAAATAACATATGAATGATTAAATCATAGTGGGAAGTCTCTTTACAAATGCATGATACCAGATGCTCATTAGTTAAATCCATGATGATGAGTTGATGAAGTGTCTAGAATTGTTTATTAGAAATTTTTTATACTCAAACAACCATGGTTACTTGAATTTCAACATAAATAGGTTAACCAAATCCTTTTATTCTATACATTTCAAGTCCCAACACATCATATCTCTTTACTATTATATCAGGATATAGACCAAAATAAAATGAAACCATTTTCAATATCCTAAACCAACCCATTGGATTGGAAATACTAAAATTCAACTAACCATAGGTGATGTCTCTAGGGAACCAAAGTCTAACAATAAATTTCAAGGAATTAACTAAATCATGGGAGTTGATTTTCCCTTAAAAAACAACTTATAAGTAGAATATAATAAAGATACATAATATGATTCATGTTAAAAAACTAGAATAAACAATAAAGGTATAATCAATGATCATCAGAGTAACACTAGAAGTGAAAACATAACAAAAGACTATAATATCAAGACAAATAAAAATAAAGTCTGATAAGACTCAAGGAAAAAATACCTAAGGTACCAATGTGGAACTGCTCTAGACTCTAGGACTCAACTATTGTCCCAAGTTCCAAATCCAGACATCCAAGAACATAATATCACAACGCTCATCTATAAAAATAATAAACCTTAACTGTACTTATATCATGTTAAATAATGTCTATATACACACCAAGGTGAATATGCAGAAGTTAGTATACAACACTATAGGTAAACCCAGAGGCTTCCCCCAAATTCCACTAAAACAAGAAACATGTTAGCTCACATTTTATTTAAAATAAAATATAGGAAAAATCATGAAAACTAGTGATCAATATAAATATATATATACCATAAGTTAGTGAAATAACTCACACAAAAAAAAACACCCATGATATAAACCCACACACCCATGCATAACAACAATCAATATAACCACCACCTGAAATCCCCCCTGAATAGTCTAACTCACAAGTGTTCACTACTAGAAATTGGAGCTATATAAATAGACCTATACCAATGGTTTTGGAAAATAATTGGTTTATATAAAGCCTATACTGATAGTTTTTGAGAACTGTTGGTCTAGGTAGTGCTTAGGTACCCTATACCAATAAAACTACAAAACTATTTTTATAGGAACACATATTTTTTATAAATTATTTTTTAAAATAATATTAAATAATAAAAAATTTAAATTAATTTTGAATATAAATATATATTTATGTAATTGAAAAATATACTATAGTAGAGTGTTTTAGTCATTGAAGTATAAGTGGGAGGTTCTGGGGTCAAAAATCACAAAATGTTTTTTATATTACCCATATCAATGGTTTTTCCAAACCATTGGTATAGGTATTTCACATTCATGGCCTATACCAATAGTTTTGTAACTAGTGCAATTGACCATATATACCAAAGGTTTTCCCAAAACCACTGGTATAAATCTATTCTAACGGAAAAATCCCTCAATTCACCCTCAAACCATTATTATAGGCTATAATAATGGTTGGAGGGTCTATAATAATGGTTCCAAACTATTGATATAACAATATTTCTAGTAGTGGGTATCTGTACCACCAGTCCCAAGTCATCACTCGATGGCATAATCTAATGTGACAAAATATTGTCACGATGAACTTGTCTAAATAACATGAACCTTTATATATGTATATGAACACACACACACACACACACACTCACACACACACACATTAAGTTTATTCCATTTTCTCACCTTCAATTCCTTTATTTTGAAAACCAAATTCATTTAGTTATTTAATAAAACACCTTATGGGTGTCACCCTCAATTATAGACTTTAAGACCAAACAAGTAAGAGGAATTTCCAATAGAAATTTCATAAGAGTTTTCCAACCAAAGTAGAAGAAATATGTTTAGAAAACAACGAGCCTTTTCACTCTAGTAAAAATTGGAAAAAGAGGAGAATCCACCTACCTTCGATGAATTCGATACAAAGAATCACACCATGATCTCATAGATCTAGGCTCCCCTTATTGTACCTTCATTAGATTCCATGTAATATTTATTAAAACATTACCTAAACCATAGATCCAGGTATTCTGTCCCTGATATAGGGTTTATGTTCTAAGAAAATATGAAAATCAAGGAGAGAGAGGAATAATGAGACTCTTACCTTCGATTTATAAGATAAAACACTATTTGTTCCATTAAAATAAATAACTAGAAGGAAAAAGATCTTTAAAAACACATAATAAAGGGACAAGGTTTGTGAGACTTGGAGAAGAGAGGTGAAATGAGGGTTTCAGGGGTGTCTGTGGTTCAAAAATCATTTTTTTGGAATTAATTATTCCTATCACATGGTTTGTCTATGTGGTTCGACAAACCATGTGCCAAATGTGTAAATCATCTATATCCAAAACCTACCAAATTTCAAAGTTCCCCCACTATCTGAAAAAACCATGCACCAAATATTTTTCTATCTAGAAGACCCCTGTATCTCTCACACAATTACCTAGAGAACATTGTGTGGTTTCCTCTAACTCTTCAAAAATCACACACCTCAAAAATCCTTACCAAAACATCCCAAAACAACCTAGAATATTCTATAACTAAACTTGGACATTATAAAACTTGAAAATAAATAATAAAACATGGAAATACCTCAAACTAGGAGTGTTACAATTTTAGTGAGAGTCTTTTAAATAAAGTTCATTATTAAATTAATTTAAAATATGATACTCACCGGAAAAAACATTATTTTATGGATAATATCATAATTATTATAAAAATTGACTTTGAAATCAATCTTACATAGATTAGAATATTAATGTAAGAAACTCATAATAGTGAAACTTAAGAAATATTCTTAAGGAAAAATTCTATGTATTAGAGAAACCAAATCCTGAGTAACCAAGTGTTGAAGTTGTTCAATAGGTAAATCTAGATGCCTATGAGATGCATAAAATTATCCAATTAGGGTTTCAAATTCATTAGATTCAGAATAAACTATGATTTTTTTAGTCTCCACTTATATATTCAATATGAATGGATATTCCAATGACTTTTAGAGACTAGATATTTCCTATAAGGATCATTTTTATTAGGAAATTAATTTTGTTATCATAAATAGAAATTTTCTAACAATATGAATGAGTTAAATAAATATTTACCCTATTTTCTCAAGGTGTTGAAAAAATATGAATTTGGAATGTTATGTCTAGGTTTTGGTGATATGTTAATAATATAAGTGGATAAAAGTGCTGGAGAGTATAATAATGTTTCTTCTTAAAACCAGTCTTAGTCATTAAAACCTGATGTTATTGAAGGAGAAGTAAGGATTCCATGGTATGTGATTATTTGGGATACATGAAGGGTTTTGTGAAATTATATGGAATATCTATGGCAAGTGTTAGTGTTATATAAATTAATTCATCGTATTTGAAGGAGAAATGATACCACATTAACACTTTATGATAATAGTATTTGTTTTTTAGAAAATATTTTTTATGAATAATATGAGATAATGAATTTAATATGCATGGTTTATGATACATGATATTCTATAACATGTTTTGAAAATGAGGCATGTAATACCCAAATCGACCTATTGGCTTGGGAAGGACTAAAGTTCCACTAAGTTTATGTGACATCCCTCAGACACTAAATGTTGATAATAAATTCCAATGGTATATATAATTACTGGGGGAAGATTTACACTAAAAAAATACAACCTATAATGAGTAAACTCAATAGAATAATATTAAAATGATCCATAATATAAAAACTAATTGAAATACAATAACATAATAATCCAGAAGCATAATTAGAGTCGCAAAAGTAAAATAGACACTAAAAAGTCTACATAAAAAAGACCCAATGAAACCAAAAGAAACCAGGGCACCAATGTGGCACCCTGACCAACTCTACTTCAAGACATCTCTATACTCCAACTCCCAAATGACAAGACTACAACATCAAGGTGATCTTGTAGTAAAGTTCAAGACTTACCCTTACCTATATCATGATAAAAAACCTATGAATGTGCATCGAGGTACATATACAGGGGATGAGTACACAACCTAGTTAGAAATCCCCAACACTTCCCACACATGCTATTATAAAAACAAAAAGTTAACTAATATTCAATATAAAATAGGAGTGAGAAATATAAAATAGTTGTGTAATAAATATGTATTTGTAAACAATGATAATAAATCACACCATGAAGGTATCCCATGCCATGCACGCACACACACACACACAAATTCCCAACCAATGGGATCACATCCCATATGTTTACTAAAAAATCCTAACTCATGAGCAGAACCTGTCCCTCTATGCCTAAGTCATCACTTGGAGGCATAATCCCTAGTTCCATCAAATAAACATGAAAAGAAATTATAAATCCAATAAGGACCTAATATTTATATTAATAATTTCCAATCATGTCATGTTAAGTTATCAAAACCAAAAAATTACTTTGAATTTTTTTTCTCATTTAATCATTTTATCAAACACATTATGGGAGAAACCCACAACCCATAGTTTAAAGATAGTAAAACAAGGGGATAATCATGGGTCTTTATAAAGAAACACTCAAATTTATTTTTTGAAAACCAAATCCTTAAAGTTATAGGAAAAGTGGATATGGAGAGAATCTACCTACCTCATATAGGTTCATTATATGGAATCACATCAGGATATCATAAATTCGATCTACACCCACCTTCCCTTAATAGATTACAAGAATATTACCGTAAAAATCCACCCCAACCAATAGATCTAGGTATAAAATAATTGATCCAAGGTTACTTATAAAGAGATAATGATATATCATAATGTATAAAAATAAATTAATCATGTACCTTTTATTTCCTAGGACTAATTCCCAACGATCTGCTGCAATTAGCCCCCGAATTGAAGCAAACCCCAAAATAACCTAATGGAACCTTATAATTTGAGATCACTAATCACACAAGGAATAATAAAAGTTTTTGGGACTAAAATAGATTAAAAATATAATATGTTACTTAATTAATTATGTAGCATGGTTTGGTCACACAGTTTGGAAAAACCATGCACCAACCATGTGGGTGATACTGGATGATACCCGATGCTATATGGTTTGGATGAATTGTTTGGAAATCCATGAAAAAACCATGAAAATATAAATTGTCCAAAAATTTCTAAAGTCACATATCTTAGGCCAAACCATGAAATAACCATGTTCCTACCTATTTTACCCTAAACCATACTGTATAGTTACCTAAGAAGCTATGTACAGTTAATACTAACAATTCTCTAACCATGAAGCCTCCCAAAACCTTCAAAAACTCCTAAAAACTCTTTAGAACATCTCAAACCTCAACCAAACCATTCTATAACTTGAAACTAAATGAAAAAAATGGTAAAATACATCAAATAAGGGGTGTCACATTCTCCCCCAAATTGGGATTTTTATATATATAATGATTGGGAATATTAGTGTTTTGGAATAGATCTATCCAATGATATATCATAAGATTATATCATTCCCAAGTATATTCCTCCATTTGACCATGTTTCCATAATATTTATAGCAATGATATATGTTTTATATGAAATACATAGTTCATACTATCCAAAATACAAATCAGAGTGTGAATAAATATCGCATTAGGATCATGATTCACATAATAAAAAATAATCACATGGCTAGGACAAGGTTGGTACTTATTTAATTACGATACATGGAAACATTATGAATCAAACTGAATCTTTATGATTGAGCTAGTTGATAAGAAACCTCACTAATCCATTCAATAATTTCAAATGGTCCAATATGCCAAGGATCCAACTTCACTTGCTTACCAAAATGATGATGCCCCAAACTTGGATATATGAAAAAGAATACATAATTGACCAATTTAAAACCCAAGGATAAAAAATGATGATATGGATATGTTTTTTGATGGATCTGGTCCGTCACCATACTTTTCCTAATCATCCATCTCTCATTAGTAACCTTACACAAAAGTCTTGGTTAAATCAATGAAGTTTCCCCACTTTCTACCCAATAAAGTAGAGAGAAACATGGGTTCCCATAAAATGACTCACATTGGGATATATGTATTGTGTCTTGATAAATATTTTTATATGAAAAATCCACCAAATTTAAATGGTCTTCCCATTAAACATTGAAGTCTATCACATAAGCTCTGATGATGTCCTCTAAAATCTAAATCATACACTCTAACTAGACATTCATTTAGGGATGATATTTCATTCTCATAGTCAAATTGGTTTCAAGGACTGCTAAAACTATGAGGCAAATCTAGGATTTCGTTCAGAGACAACATAAACTAGGACCCTAACATTTTAATCACTTCCTAGAGAGAGATATTGTCCAACTTGTCTACTATTTTCATCTCCCAAATTGGAATAAATTGTGTCGAATTTTTCAGTCAGTCCAAAATCACCCAAATTTAGTCACCATTTCAATGTGTTTTTGGTATACCAATGAAAAAATCCATAGTAATATACTCCCATTTCTATATGGGTTTAAGAAATTATTATAATGTGATGATTTATAGTTTATGTCTGACTATCACTCATTGGAAAGTGAGAAATGTAAAGACCCGAAAATTTTAAGGAAATTTTTTTCTTAATTTTCTTTGGAATTTTACAAGAATGCAGTTTCTGACGGCGCCTGATTCCAAGGACCGGTGTGCCCGGAATCATTTTCCAAAGTTTTTTCTCGGGTACGTTCAGTGAAGGAACGACCAGGTTTTTCTAACTTTTGAACCGGTGCTCGGAATCAAATTCTGAGGGCACCGATGAAACCACAGCGCCGATAATTTCTTAGAAACACCTTTTCCGGAATTGCGTTTTCACGAGAGAGGTTGATAAAAATTGTGGAAGATAGAATAAATTTTTTAACTACAATTTTTATTTTTCTCTAAGTGGATTTAAGCTTTGGGTGGAAGTTGGGTAACTACCCAACTTCCCATGGGAGGTTATGAGAGTGGTGGGGCCCACACTAACCCCACCCTTCACATTCCTTAACTCCCTGAACTCACATTTTAATTTGATAACTTAAGTTTTGATAACTTATGATATTAATGAAGTGTGTTTAATGTGAGTGTTTGAATTTCAAACTCTTGAATTTCAAACCTTAAGTTGTGTTAATAAAATAAGTAAGGGACTTATTTTATTTTGGGTTGGAGGCTTGTTTCTTGAGATATTTGGGAGAAAAGCTAAGGGAGACTTGAGTTTCTTCATCTTCTTCGTCGAAAAACATGAAAAACGTGAAGAACGCGAAGAACGCCGGATTCCTTGGAGGTCGACGTCTCCTTCCGCGACGTCTCCTTCCACGACACCTCTTACCGCGACGCCGACAACGTCTTCTTTCACGATGTCTCTTTCCGCGACGAATCCTCGTTCAACGAACCTCCGTTCAAGAAACGTCGAGGTAGGGAATTGTTTTGTGAATATTAATGAACCCCATGTTACTTCCTTCTAAATCAAAGAACGCGGATCAACTAAACATCAAGTTGATCCGCGAAGAATATGTTGCAGGTTGGGAATTCTTGTTTGCGGGAAAACTGTAGGGGTTTATTTATTTATTTTGTTCGTTATTACTACTTTGACGTTCTTCGTGGAATATGACAAATTGTTATCGATTAACAAGAGGGGGTCGGACCGCACAAACACGGCCGACCCTCCTCCCTTATCCATGTTATTGTTTCTAATGTGGTTGGAATGGGAATGGCGCGGTACCGTCGCACCACGCGGGATCGTGCGACAAGTAATGCGCGGCGCCGTCGCGCTGTGCCGTGAAATTGAACCAAGTCGCGGCGCCGTCACGCCGCGCCGGAGAACCGCAAAAGCACTGCGGCCGGAGCAGGGCCGTGGTGAAGGGGTGCGGCGCCGTCGTGCCACACCGGACAAATGAAGGCCGCGGCGGAGCGTGGGAACCGGCGGCCGGAAACGGGCCGCCGGTGTCGGAGCAGGGAGGGGATCGGTCATCGCCGGTCCGGTGGTGGAAGAAACCGGCCGACCGGGGCGGGCCAACCGGACGAGGGGAAAGCCAGGGGTTTAAACCCCCGGCCAGCTAGCTGAGCGGCCCCCATTAAGGGGGGCCGCAGTTACAAACCAGGTGGGGCAGGCGCCCCCCACTCCAAACGGCTCGGCCATTTGGATGAGCGCCTGACCAGCGCGCTGGGCGCGATGCGCCCAGGCCGCGCCGTGCCGCGCCGGCCGGGCCGGACCTAGACCCGGATCGGTTCGACCTGGTTCGGGTCGACCCTGGGGTATCGGGCCGGGTCGGACCGGGCCCGAACCCCTTAATACCGAATCTTTTCCGGTCGGACGCCCATTACTTGTGCTACGGGCCTCCGATCGACGTACCGTTAGTTGAGATGAAATCCTTGGATCGAGACGGTCATTTCGGAATATCTTACTCAAGGTTTCGGAATACTTTGGGTTCGGCCGGGTTGGTTCGTACACGAAACCAACCGGGCCCTCAGAGCGGAAACGCTCATATCTTGAGCTCCGGATGTCCAATTGACGTTCCGTCGACTTCGTTGAATTCCTCTTGATGAGACAGAACTTTTGGCATACTTCTCTTGAGTTTTGGATGTAGTTGGATAGTGGCTGGGTTATATTGAACCCGAAATCCAACCGGGCCCTTGGAACAGAAAAGCTGATATCTTTCAGACCGGACGTCCGTTTGATGAACCGTCAGCGACGTTGGTGATCACGTTGACAAACGGTCCCTATGAGTATACCCTATGAGAGTTCGGGGTACAGTTGAGATACGGATGGGTTGGTTCGCTCACGAAACCAACCGGGCCCCTGGGACGGAAAGACTAATAACTCACAGACCGGGCGTCCGATTGACGCGCCATCTGTTGCGTTGAGACCCTTATGACGAGGGGTCCTTTGAGATACTTCTACGTGGGACTTTGAGATACTTGGAGTATCAACCCGTAGCTCATGGAGCGGACCCTCCCAGAGACGAGCGTGCAGAGTACGGAGACCGTGTAGCTGACTGAGACCTGACGACTGCTTGACCGACTCGACTTGGAGTGAGTCGACTAGCCCAGTGGATAGAGAACTACTTTGTTTGGGTGCAGACCCATGGCGGACGGAGCACTACCTGTGTGACAGTGCAGACCCGCGATACTCGTCCGGAGAGTACCTTTGCAGGCTACTAGGGGGTGTGCACTACTGTGTTTGGGTGGCATACCCTGGCGGGAAGCACTACTGTGTTTGGGTGGCTGACCCACAATACTCGACAGGAGGAGTACCTCAGCAGTCTTAGGTTAGTGAGCAGTACCTCGGAGTCGTGACAGGACCACTGTACACTCCAGAGACAGGGCTCTTCAGCAGTTACAGTTTCGATAATGAAAATCCTAGTTTGAGCTGAATCTATGACCTTTGTGTTTACCTCATGATTGAGATGGGTCACTTGATAACTTAGGTATATGTATGGGCATATACCTGGGTAGTGGTTATCCGTTGATTTCATAATCTTTGTGTTTCCTCATGATTGAGATGGGTTACTTGATAACTTTGGTGTATGTATGGGAATATACCTAAGTAGAGGTTATCTGTTGAGATCTTCTTTGTGGTTACCATATTGGTTTTAGTGAGACCTTGAGGGTCTCAGGGTCCCTACTGAGTATCGTTATACTCAACCCTGCATAGGCTATGCCCTCACCTCGTTGTGTTGGTTGCATACGACGGATAGTGCTGACGGAGGCCGAGTGTTCGAGGACTGGATGGTACCCGGAGGTGGACTACACGACGAGTCAGTATCCGGAGGTGGACTTCACGGCGAGACGACACTCGGAGGAGGTTGACGGGCGAGAGCGTTGTGGAGGCTATCTGTACCTACCCTTCAGGTAGGATCCGTGGTGGACGATCCAGGAGCTGCGCCATCTGTACCTACCCTTCAGGTAGGATCCGAGGAGGACGACCCAGGAGCCGCTTCCGTTTTTCCAGCTGTTGTCTTTTTATATTGTACTTTTGTTCAGTTGTAGTTGTACTTTCAGTTGGGTTTTTATTCTGGCCCATTTACTTTTCAGCACTTTCTTTTATACTTAGTGATTTACTTCCGCTGGTACTCTGTGATGTTTGTTTACTTTTATAAAGGCAATTCCTTCCTAGTTATCGGGTTTTATGCCTTTGGTGCTAGTCTCCAGCCCCTGGCCTATGGAAGGTGGGCTTGGGGTAGTCACGACATGGGCCCCAAGGACGGGTCGTGACAAATTGGTATCAGAGGAGTCGGTTCTACCGCAGAACTTATAATTTTGATATTTTTCTTTCTGTGAAGCAATAGTGTTAAGAGTACCGAGTGTGGTTTTCAGTTCAGGGAGTCCAGTGTTGGTGCGGGCGGCCGACGTATCCATACACCAGGACCCTGGCAACTGATTTCCAACTTTGTGCACGAAAACACTGATTGCATGTGTGTTTCCAGAAGTTTTTAAATGTCAGCTCAAACCAGGTTAGATCACCAGGTATAAATCGTTTGACCGTGTCACGTATATTTCTTTTAGGATGCCTTTTCACGGAAAACCAGCTAGAGCCCATAGGGATGTGCATACTGATAGCCTGTCGAGCGATGAGGCTTCGGTACAGGGCCCTCTTGCAGTTGAGGCACCAGTGGAGGCACCAACGGTACTACCATACGTTGGGCCACCGATGCCACCGGCCCTAGCATTAGGCGATGCACCCCACTTGAGCGCGCTGCACGAGTTCCAGCGCCAGAGGCCACCCAGGTTCCAGGGAGAGACGGACCCGTAGGCGGCTGAGGATTGACTGGAGGCTGTGGTGAGAGTCTTCAGGCTAGTGGGGATGCCTGCAGACTTCATGGTGATATTTGCTTCCATCCTTCTTCAGGAAACAACAGGTAGGTGGTGGAGCCACTTGTTCCAGTTTTGCGACGGGATGACCTTCACATGGGAAGACTTCGAGACCTTCTTCAGGGTGGAGTTTGTGCCAGTAGCTCTACACCCCGAGCATGTTCAGGAGCTTCTGCCTTTTCCGCGTGTTTTTCGATCAGTAGCCGAGTCATCTGTGGGCAGTAGACAGATGATGCAGAGGTCCAGGAGGACCAGACCAGCAATTGGGCAATCTCGGGTTTTAGGATCAGTGGTGCGGGGCACCCGGGGTGGGGACAGAGATAGGCGTGCCAGAAACAGACAGTGCTACTCATGGGGCATGAAGGGTCACCTGGCACATGACTGTCCGACCCCCCGCACTGTCAATCCACAGGCGTTGGAGGAGCCACCGAGGCAGAAGCAGCGACGAGTGCTTGAGCAACAGCCGAGCAGTGGACAAGGTAGTAGAGCTCCGAGAGCATGTGGATAGGAGAGGAACTAGTGGATACGTCCCTTGTACTTCTAGTTCCATATTATTGTTGTATTCGTGTCTTTGTACTATGAGATGCAATAATAAAAAGACACTTATCTTTGTGATGTTTTCTTTCTTGTCCTTTTGTTTGGTTGATACTGAGTGGTCCCAGTTAAGACTGTTGACTTGACCCTCACTTTTGAGATTTCTACTGGAGGAGACCCAGTGACCTCACACTGATGCCGACAGTGTGACTCGACCCTTGGAGGCGAGAGTGACAGTTGGATCTCTTGGTAGTAACGTCGAGGCCTTACAACGTCATCCATGGAATGAATGCATCATTCATGTCAAAATTGACTGTATTAGGCAATGGGCGTGGTTCATCCAGGGGATGAGGCCGAGTTTCTCTTTTCGGAAAATGAGAAATTTTAGCATCTCTTTCAGATCGTAGGAAAAGAATGTGCAGATCATCCAGGAGCAGATGAAGACTGCATAGTGCGGTAAGAAACAGGAAACCGGCGCCAGTCTTAGAGACTCGAGCATGTTAAATGTTTCAAGAAGAGGAAGCTTTAAGGAGAGATGAGTCTGCGAAGTAGCAGATGTGGAGGCAGAGCTAGGAGAGTAGCATGAGGTGGTGTACATCTTAACATGCTACAACCACCCACCTTAGTTATCTCCGTCAGGCTCAGGGAGATGGAGGGAGGAGGAAGAGTGCGGATGCATGCGGTCAAGGAGTGTGACCCAATGGCTCTAAAAATGATTCAAGGGACATTCTGTGTCCACTACTAGCTGCTATAGTAACAGACGTCGGTATGAATCATTCCTTGCTTTCACAAATCTTGTTCCAGACCTAGAGTTTCTGGTAAGCCATGGACTTGACCCTCATGTCTGGAGATACCTTAGGAGGAGACTTGATAATCACACTTACACCGACGGTGTGGTCAGACCCTCAAGGCGAGAGTTTCAGTTGGAATCTCTTGGTGGAAGCGTCGAGGCCTTACGACGTTAGTTTGAGTATGGAATGGGCAATAACTATTCATACTCAAATTGACGGTTTTAGGCAAACATCGGGATGGGTTTTCCTTGGTCAGAGAAAAGGAAACCCCATGCAGCACAGGATAAACTCTTGCACAGGAGGGTGTGACCGATCACTCTTGAGTCGGTCAACCTTACCCTCGTGGCAGTAGTCGTTTGAGTTTCAGTTCTAACAGGAATTGGAGACCTCTAGAGTTCGAGGATGAAGATCACGTCCTTATACGGGTCTCACCTCGATGAGGTTTACAGAGATGTGGCCAAGGCGGAAAGTTATCTCTGAAGTTCAACGGACCTTTCTAGGTCCTCAGCTGGGTAGGCGAGGTGGTTTACCGCTTGACCCATCCACCTCAGTTGCACCAGGTGCATGACATTTTCCAAGTATCTCAACTGAGGAGATACGTGCTCGACCCTTCGCATATCATCGACCATGAGGAGCATGATGATGGTGATGGGGTTACTTCCAAGAGGTTCCATTGGGGATTGAGGATCGACAGGAGCGGATCCTACGAGGACGGTGGATTCCTCGGGTGTGCTTTCTTTGGCAGTACGGGAATCTCCAGGTAAGCACATAGGAGCGGAAGGCTCAGATGCGTGCTCAATACCACTTTTGTGACCCTAGTTTGTGTTGAAGCTTTACGGGGACGTAAATCCCTGAGGTGGGAGTAATGTAAAGACCCGGAAATTTCAAGGATTTTTTTTTCTTAATTTTCTTTGGAATTTTAAAAGAATGCAGTTTCTGACGACGCCTGATTCCGAGGCCCGGTGTGCCCAGAATCATTTTCCAAAGTTTTTGATTGGGTACGTTCAGTGAACGAACGAGCGGGTTTTTCTAAGTTTTGAACCGGTGCTTGGAATCGAATTCTGAGGGCACCGATACAGCGCCGGTAATTGCTTAGAAACACCTTTTTCGGAATTGCGCTTTCACGAGAAAGGTTGATAAAAATTGTGGAAGATAGAATAAAATTTTTAACTACAATTTTTATTTTTCTCTAAGTTGATTTAAGCTTTGGGTGGAAGTTGGGTGACTACCCAACCTCCCATGGGAGGTTATGAGAGTGGTGGGGCCCACACGAACCCCACCCCTTCACATTTTTTAACACCCTCAACTCACATTTTAATTTGATAACTTAAGTTTTGACAACTTATGATATTAATGAAGTGTGTTTAATGTGAGTGTTTGAATTTCAAACTCTTGAATTTCAAACCTTAAGTTGTGTTAATAAAATAAGTAAGGGACTTATTTTATTTTGGGTTGGAGGCTTGTTGCTTGAGAGATTTGGGAGAAAAGCTAAGGGAGACTTGAGTTTCTTCATCTTCTTCGTCGAAGAACACGAAGAACGCGAAGAACGCGAAGAACGTCGGATTCCTCAGAGGTCGATGTCTCCTTTCGCGACGTCTCCTTCCACGACGCCTCTTACCGCGACGCCGACGATGTCTTCTTTCACGACGTCTCTTTCTGCGACGAATCCTCGTTCGACGAACCTCTGTTCAAGCAACGTCAAGGTAGGGAATTGTTTTGTGAATATTAATGAACCCCATGTTACTTCCTTCTAAATCAAAGAACGCGGATCAACTAAACATCAAGTTGATCCACGAAGAATATGTTGCGGGTTGGGAATTCTTGTTTGTGGGAAAACTGTAGGGGTTTATTTATTTATTTTGTTCGTGATTGCTACTTTGACGTTCTTCGTGGAATATGACCAATTGATATTAATTAAAGAGAGGGGGTCGGACCACAAAAACACGGCCGACCCTCCTCCCTTATCCATGTTATTGTTTCTAATGTGGTTGGAATGGGAATGGCGCGGTGCCGTCGCACCGCGCGGGATCGTGCGGAAAGTAATGCGAGGCGCCGTCACGCTGCGCCGTGAAATTGAACCAAGTCGCAGCGCCGTCGCGCCGCACCAGAGAACCGAAAAAGCACCGCGGCCGGAGTGGGGCCACGACGAAGGGGTGCGGCGCCGTCGCGCCGCAACAGACGAATGAAGGCCGTGACCGGTACCGGGCCGCGTCGGAGTGTGGGAACCGACGGCAGGAAACGGGCCCCCGGTGTCAGAGCAGGGAGGAGATCGATCGTCGCCGGTCCCGTGGCGGTAGACACTGGCCAGCCGGGGCGGGCCGACCGGAAAAGGGGAAAGCCGGGGGTTTAAACCCCTGGCCGGCTAGCTGAGCGGCCCCCATTAAGGGGGGCTGTGGTTACAAACCAGGGGGGGGGGCAGGCGCCCCGCACTCCAAACGGCTCGACCGTTTGGCCGAGCGCCTGACCAGCACGCTGGGCGCGCTGCGCCTAGGCCGGGCCGGGCTGCGCCCAAGCGGGCCGGACCTGGACCCAGATCGGGTCGACCCTGGGGTATCGGGCTGGGTCGGACCGGGCCCGAACCCCTTAATACCAAATCTTTTCCGGTCAAACGCCCATAACTTGTGCTACAGGCCTCCGATCGATGCACCGTCAGTTGCGATGTGATCCTTGGATCGAGATGGTTGTTTCGGTTTATCGCACTCAAGGTTTTGGAATACTTTGGGTTCGTCCGGGTTGGTTCGTACACGAAACCAACCGGGCCCTCGGAGCGGAAACACTCATATCTTGAGCTCCGGACGTCCGATTGACGTTCCATCAACTTCGTTGAATTCCTCTTGATGAGAAGGAACTTTTGGAATACTTCTCTTGAGTTTTGGATGCAGTTGGATAGTGGCCGGGTTGGATTGCACCCGAAATCCAACAGGGCCCTTGGAACGGAAAAGCTGATATCTTTCAGACCGGACGTCTGTTTGACGAACCGTCAGCGGCGTTGATGATCACGTTGAGAAATGGTCCCTATGAGTATACCCTATGAGATTTTTGGGTACAGTTGAGATATGGCCGGGTTGGTTCGCTCACGAAACCAACCGGGCCCCTGGGACGAAAAGGCTAATAACTCATAGACCGGGCGTCCGATTGACGCGCTGTCTGTTGCGTTGAGACCCCTATGACGAGGCGGTCCTTTGAGATAATTTTTCATGGTACTTTGAGATACTTAGAGTATCAACCCGTAGCTCATGGAGAGGATCCTCCCAGAGATGAACGTGCGGAGTACGGAGACCGTGTAGCCGACTGAGACCTGACGACTGCTTGACCGACTTGACTTGGAGTTTGTCGACTAGCCCAGTGGACGGAGCACTACTTTGTTTGGGTGCAGAACCATGGCGGACGGAGCACTACCTGTGTGATAGTGAAGACCCGCGATACTCATCCGAAGAGTACCTTTGTAGGCTATTAGGGGGTGTGCACTACTGTGTTTGGGTGGCATACCCCGGCGGGAAGCACTACTGTGTTTGGGTGGATGACCCGCGGTACTCGACAGGAGGAGTACCTCAGCAGTCTTAGGTTAGTGAGAAGTACCTCAGAGTTGTGACAGGACCACTGTACACTCCAGAGACGGGGATCTTCAGCAGTTACGGTTTCGATAATGAAAATCCTGGTTTGAGCTGAGTCTATGACCTTTGTGTTTACATCATGATTGATATGGGTCACTTGATAACTTAGGTATATGTATGGGAATATACATGGGTAGTGGCTATCCGTTGATTTCATAATCTTTGTGTTTCCTCATGATTGAGATGAGTTACTTGATAACTTAGGTGTATGTATGGGCATATACCTATGTAGAGGTTATCTGTTGAGATCTTCTTTGTGGTTACCATGTTGGTTTTAGTGAGACCTTGAGGGTCTCAAGGTCCCTACTAAGTATCGTTATACTCACCCCTACACGGGCTATGCCCGCACCTCGTTGTGTTGGTTGCAGACGACGGACAGTGCTGACAGAGGCCGAGTGTTCGAGGACTGGACGGTACCTGGAGGTGGACTACATGACGAGTCAGTATCCGGAGGTGGACTTCACGGTGAGACGACACTCGGAGGAGGTTGACGGGTGAGAGCGTTGTGGAGGCTATCTGTACCTACCCTTCAGGTAGGATCCGTGGTGGACGATCCAGGAGCTGCGCCATCTGTACCTACCCTTCAGGTAGGATCCGAGGTGGAAGAACTAGAAGCCGCTTCCGCTCTTCCAACTGTTGTCTTTTTCTGTTGTACTTTTGTTCAGTTGTAGTTGTACTTTCTGTTGGGTTTGTATTCTGGCCCATTTACTTTTCAGCACTTTCTTTTGTACTTAGTGATTTACTTCCGCTGGTACTCTGTGGTGTTTGTTTACTTTTATAAAGGCAATGCCTTCCCAGTTATCGGGTTTTACGCCTTTGGTTCTAGTCGCCAGCCCCTGACCTATGGAAGGCGAGCTTGGGGTAGTCACGGCACGGGCCCCAAGGATGGGTCGTGACAAGAAATCTCACAACATATTCATCCACCTCTCTTTTCATACCTGACTAATAGAAATTATTCTTTGTTTCCCTATACATTTTGGGTACCTGGGAAGATTACCCTTTTTTAATGATGATAAAAATGAAGCAGTTGTTCATGGAAAGATGGAGGAACAAAAATAAAATATCAAAAGATTATTAGATAATTTTCATGTTCTTTTTAACCATCAATGGTTTTCCCATCACTGAGGTTTGGCCTGATTGAAATATAATATGGTTCTATATTTTGAGCCTCCTTTACTTGTTCAACCATGCCAGGAATAAAGGTGATTATAAAAAAATCACATCGTCATTCTATTTAACACATTCCAAATTCATGTCCACAATCAAAACCATCAGTTTCTATTGGTCATGATCCCCTCTAACCACTTTATTATGTGGATTATAACTTAATGCATCAACCACTGGTTTTACTTTCCCAATTGTATATACCATTTCAAAGTTGAACATATGAAGATATTTCATCTAGTGTATTTGTCTCAAGTTCCAGTATCATTGTGAAAATATGTGTTTCAATATTTTTTGATCTATGAACACAATGAATTGTGTTTTGGATAATTCATTTTATGTATTCTTAATTTTTATGAGCCATAAAAGCTGTGACATAATCAACCTACAAGAGAAAACAACCCAATATAGATCCAGATGTATAAAAAAAGACAACATAGATCTCACTTGGTTCAGGAAAGATAAGGATACATATTGAAGTAAACTAATCTATTGAGTCCATTGAAGGACTTATGACAGTCACAACTCATTAATAATGGAATACCTTTCGTTATCAACACAATAATGGGATAAGAAGAACATGAAAAATCCTGAACAAAATGATGATATATAATAGCCTACTAATCCCTAGAAGATTTATATTTCAAAGACATTATTCGGTGGTTTCCAAGAAATAAAAACCTCTATTTAATCAGGATTGACCAATATTCCCTTTTCATAGATTCCATTCCCAAGGAAGTGGACTTACTATATTTAGAAGTCACACTTTGAGAATTTATCATAGAAGTAGTGGTCCCACAATGTACTCAACACAATATCCAATCTCATTTCACAGTCATATTTCTTAAAATAATATACTAAGATATCATCAATGAATACCATAAGAAAAACGATTTAGATATCTGTAAATGATATTATTTATCAATTTTATAAAAAATTATGGTGTATTAGTGGGACCAAAGGGCATGACCAAGTATTCATAGATGTCATAATAATTTCTAAAATATATATTATAAATATCTATTTCTTGACTCAAAGTTGGCGGTACCTTGACCAAAGATCAATTTTGGAGAACCCCTTGGATCCCTTAAACTGATAAAAAAATCATTAATTAAAGGAAGAGGGTATTTATTATTTATCATAACATGATTCATCTTATGATAACCAACAAAATTTTTGAGTGTACTATATTCTTTATTAACAAAAATAATCAAATAAGTCCAAGTTGATATACTTGGTCTTATGAATCCTCAACTTTCCAATTCATCCAGTTGTAAATTTTGTTCTCATAATTATGTTGGTGCCATTCTATATGATTGAAGTGAAATAGGATTCATTCCTAGGAGTAGTTTGATAAAACATTCCATGTCCCTTTCAAGTGGTAGCCCAGATAAGTTTTATGGAAAGACATAAAGGCATAAATATACTATGATATGAAAATATCCATGTTTATATGCATCAATAAATCATAAGGCTATCACTTCCAATTGGTATAATTTAATCCTAACCAATAACATTAAAAAACCTACTCTGTCTGCATTCACATCCCATTACCCTTTAAATAACTGAAAAACTCCTTTAAAATATATGAATTTCTATTTCTACATATAGCAGTCAATATGAGCCTTTAATTCTATCGACCAATCCATTTCCAAGATTAGATCAAAGATATCTATGACCACGATAGTAAGGTCCTACAAAAAGTGGATAGATTCAATAGTGATTGAACATGCTAAAAATTTAAACCCTCTTCAATCTCATTGTCTGAGAGGTGTATTGATGCTCATAACATGAGGCATAATTTCCATAGTAAAATCCAATTGTTTTACCACTTTATAATAAATAAAATAATAGGAAGAATCAGTGTAAAAAAAAAAAGAATCAAAGTAGAGTTAAATAGAATAATACCTCACACCGTTGAGGGACATGTATCCTCAGTTGGTATGATTTGATCATCTCCAAAAAGTTTTAAATCCACTCCTCCCGACTGATTCCTTCCCCTATAATGAGGTGTTTCTTACTGAGGTTTCTAGGTATTTTTAGAATCACTCGGACTACCTAGATTCTAATGGTGATAACTATTCTAAATAGATCATCCATGCTGAATATGAGAAGATTGAGACATGGAAGAACTATGTACAATAATTTACTTCATAAAGATTTTTCAATAGTTCTTGGGATTCCCCTTCCAACCATAATTATTATAGTTTTGACACTATTTCATGAATTACATATTCCTGTGCTATAAAAACCACACTAAAAACAACCAATATAGTACCTTAAGAAACTTAGCATATATGGGGATTTTTTTGAAAGATTATATAAGAGGTATATTTATCTCAAATTTATGGAATATTTCTATAATTTTATTTTGAATTGATTCCTTTTGAACCTTTTTTGATTGAATCATTATTGATGGGAATAGATGTGGAAGGTCTTTATTATACCTTTACTTTCTTTGCAATGGGGTCTCTTGTTTCTTTCTCATTATTCCATACTTCTCTCCTTATTATTTCTTCTCTTATTATATGGGATAGTGGTATTAATTTTTCCCATATATTATAAATTTTCTTCATTAGGTTATGGTTTATTTTGTTTAGTTTTATGGGTAGTTAGTGGAGGGATTTCCCTACCACTTCTTATAGTTATCATACCTAAATTTATTTTGGGATTAAGGACTGACTTGACTGGTATTTTTCCTAGTTTTATGGAAAGAAATTCTAATAGAGATAATAATTTCAATACTTTTTCATATGTATTTCAAGGAATAAATCCCCACCAATTTTTCAATTAGAGCTTAATTGCATTATTTTTGTATTTTTGGTAATTTTTGCGCAAATTTTTTCATATTCATCCAAATTTATATTTTTTTTATAGGGTTTAATGATTAGAATTCCTAAATTATATAAACTAGACTAAGATATTATTTTAACTATACATGGCCCAAATAATTTAAATAATTTAGAAACATTTTGGGTGGAAAAAATTGATCAAACCTCAATAAATGAGGCATAAATCTAGTTAAACAACTCTAATTAAAGTTATTTTAGTTGAAAAGGAATGATAAATCGATGGTATATATGAAAATTATAATTAATTGAAGAATTAGATCCTTAAGGTAGATAAAGCATGTGTCAAAGTGGAGGTAACTGAAAAATCTATTCAGATAGGAAAATTTATCTATAGTAATTCCAATAAAACATTTTATAAACATGTCAAACAGACTTAAAATTTTCAAAGACTTAAGAAAAGATAAAGAAAACCAAATTTCAAGAATAAAAACTTGTTATTATTTGAAATTGGTTTTCATACTTTAACACTTTTATTTGTATTGATAAATTACTATCTCATTACATTTTATTAAATTTAAAATTATTATTAAAAAATAATTATTTAATATTTACATAAGTATATTTTTAACTTTAAAATGATGAGTTTTTATGATTTTTTTATTGATTTTAATTTTAAAAATATTTTTTTATATTTCTAATTTCACAATGTTTGTTAATATTTTTTTTCTTTTATAAAAAATGGGATATCCTTGTGAGGCACCTAGGCTATCCCTCAACCACACTAAGGGGACCGAATGGGTCAAACCCCCAGGAAGGCCTTCCAAAGGTAGCCCACTAGGAGGTAGTAGTACTCAACCATTCATAGTGTAGGCCAAATGCGGGAGAGTCTATGTATAAGGACCACACAATACACATGGCATGTGCATAGATTATACTGGTTAGCCCCTTGGGCCGTAGGCTGTGTACATGAGTAGTTGATTATGGGTCCTGGTCCCCTGCTAATAGATCTCGATGGACATAGTGAATTTTGATTGTTAAACCACCTTTTCCCTACATCATGAAATCAATGTGGCATAGTGAACTATCTTCACTATTCATCCGAGTTAAAAAAACTTGGATAACATACAACCGTTAGATCAAAGACATATCCACCATTTAATCTATTTTCTTTCTCCTACATCCTTATTTTCTCTTCCATCATTCATCTTTTCAAATTGTTCTTATCATCTACTTTATCTCACCGTAATTATCCAGTACACCAGTAAATATCATAGTATCTTCAACGAAGCCTGGTTTGACTGGTCTTCCACTAAATCACCATCTCTCAAGTGCCAATCCTCTCTGATCTCTTATTTTCACTATGGTTATCATGGATTGATCATAAACAGTAGCTTCTTCTTCTATGAAAGTTTCCTCTAATAGTTCACATATTTGATTTTTTTCAACCATAGTGTATTCTTCAATTTTCGATAGATCATCAGAACAATTGACCATTGGACCCCAATGGAAGAACCATTTCTCAATGGAAGATCATAGTTCACTAGTGCTATATTAGGGTTGTTTATCAACAGTGAATCATTTTTACAATAGTATCATTTTTTATTCACCTCTCTCTATTTTTATATTATTTTACATCCAACAATAGATCAAATATCCACCAGGAACTTCTTTGTTTTTATACCATTGGACATCTAATGGTAGCACCTTCAAGTTGCTTCGGCAAGGCTTTATAGTTGCCTTTCTTCAATGTTTTGTAATTTTTTATTAGAACTAGATTCTTCATACACACTGGGTGTTCTTGTAATAGAATAACTATTGGAAATCCAATGGTATATCATCTACCACTATTAGAAATCCAATAGTTGATCAACTTTTCATCAGTAGAAGAATCCTTACACTGCTCTCTGTTTCACCAATAACATAATTTTTCCACTCCTCTTAGTTTCAACAATTGATCTACACCAACGATATTTGAGTCAATATACCCCCATTAATTTAAATCCACCATTGGTTAAAAAATTTTCTAAAATTTTTATCCATTATTTTTAATTATTGTTATTAAAATAAATGTTTAGTTAAATTTTTTATTATATTTTGTTGAAATATAATTGTAAGTTATATAAAAATAACTGTAATCATTTTTTATATACACATATACTTGCGGTTGTGTTTTATCTATTTCAAAAAATGTTTACTATCTTTATAATCTATAAAATTATATTTTTATTTCAACTGTTTTATAAATATAATTTGTTTACATTTTTTATTCTTATTATTTTAATTTTTTCCATTAATATTTCATGAAGATATATAAATCATGATTATTCTCAGTTATTCAATGCAACTTTAAATGAAGGTAATAACAAGATTATTTTTTTGTTAGAATATAACAAGTTTCATGTAGTTATTGGACATGGAGACACTCCTATAAGGTCTATTTCTTAATGATCCTAGATACATATTAATGGAATAAAAACAAATTTCAGTGTAGATAATTCGATAGATGCTTTTGTGACACAACTTTGACACATTATTACAACTCTCATTTTGTTCATGAACTTCTAAAACTTCTGTAATCTGGATGTGATCACATAAAAACATAAAAATTCAACATTTTTCTATTAAATTGATCAAAGATCATCAAGCTTCAACATATTTTATATTTTTTATCATCTAATAATTTATTTTTATTTTCTTTTCTTTGTGTAATATTTAGTATTCTATTTGTATTTCTTAAATTCCAGTTTATTATTTTCCCAATAAAAGTTAAGTATTGTTTTATTTTGTTATTACAACACCAAAAAGGAATAGTGGTCTATGACTCCTGATCAAAATTCAGGTTAACATACTAGGTTGAGTCTCCTGTAGAAGACTAGGTTGTGCCTCTAGGTTCCTGTAAAAGGTAGTGTCTGTAATAAGGTTCTAACACATTTAAAAAGTGATTTTATTAGTGGATACCAATATCCTCTAGGAGTATAAGTGGTTGAGAAGTGGACTAGAATATTTGTGATCTGAAAAACTATAAATTTTGATATTCTTCATTTTATTTCCATTGCACCTCATATCAATAACATTACACTCACTACAGATATTAATTTTTTAAACTCTAATTCTTTTATATTTAATTTTTAAAATAAATATTCACCCCCTTTAGTATTTATTACCATAACTATCGATCCAATAATTATTATTAGAGCCTAGTCTTTGATATGTAATATTTTATAGTCATTCTAATCTGATACTAAACAATTGGTATTAGGTCTAAGTCAATAGAACTATGGTTTTGGAATCAAAAAATTTGTATCAGATCCATGTCCTTGATAAGTTAGCCTCTTTGATTATTTCTATTGTTTTTAACTTTTTGATAACCTAAAATACTAGATTTAATAGTCTAAAGAATAAACAAAAAAGGTTTCTTTTAAGATGACAAGTGTTAATGAAAATGATGTACTATAACAACCCTGCTTTTATTACAAACTTAAACATGATTTATTACATAAACTATTCACTTGATACAACATGGATGATTGAGAGGTCAAGTGTCTTTGGGGATTAGGATCATTACATAAAAACTTAAAACATGAAATACAACATCTTTATTGAAAACTTCCTTTTCATGACCACTACATTCCCTCGTACTTAGCATTGCATGGGATAACCTGAGGACATGCATAAGAAAAGGGGTGAGCTATAAAGCCTAGTAAGGGAATAAACATGGAATACATGAGGAGTAAAATACATGTTAGACAATAGGAATATCAATATATCACAAGAGAAACATGAACATAAAGTCATGATAAAGCATGATAATCATAACATGGAAATGTGGCAACAACACTTAACATGGAATTAGCATGAGCCAAGGCTCATTGCACATGGAGCATGAGTAAATCCTCATTGCACATGAAGAATGAGTAAACCCTCATTGCACTTGAATTATCATTAGTCAATACTCATTACACATGACGTATCATGATACTATAATTTACCCAATGCATTGGAGCGCTATAAGGGCACACCCTTCTTAAACATTTTATTTCATGCATAAGTGTGCCACATGGATCATAAAACATGGATTCATAAAACATAATCATTTATTCCAAGATAAAGGAATTTGGAATTCATATATGAAACTTTATAATCAGTAAGTAAATTTTCATAAAGTTTAATACTCTTGATGGAGAAATGGGCATGGTATTCACTACACAATGGCATTTGTTTAGAAAATCGGTGCGATTTTGGCAGCATAACAACGTGACATAAGAATTCATAAAAATGGTTGATAAGAGAGAAAGGGGTTACTCATCATATTTACATGTAATTGACAGTAAGGAGGTCATATAGATACATGTCCCAAAATTTTTAATGGAATTTAGATTCATGATACAAAAGTATTGCTTGAATGTAAATGAGGAGAGAGAAGTTCCTTTCAGAATTTTAGCATAGTAACGGGTGTACATGGGAGGAATTTAATGAGAGATAAAGGGGTATCCTATCATTAAAACATAAAGAGGGTAGTATGAGGGAGGTTTGAAACCATACCCCAACATTCATAATTGAAATTAAATGGGAAAAACAACTTAAATAAAATTAGACAAAAATGAGAAAGGATGAAAAAACCCTTACTTGGAAGTGTGCTTCCAAAGGCTTGAGAGAGTCTTGAGAGAGGCTTATTGGGAGATTGGGGAACCTCATGAGGATTATAGAGAGAGTAGGGAAGAGGTTGGACGTACTCCAAAGGCTTTGAGTGAGGAGGAAGTGGGACTTGGGTGGGTTTATATAGGAAATGTGAGTGAATTCTTTATTATTTAGGTTTGGGACCCCTTACATTAAACTAATCCAAACCAAAAATAAACTCATGATTTTTACCCATGTTTTTTTGAAAAGGTAAGAGGAAAAAAATATTTTATAATTCCAAAGTCCAAAATTATTAAAATAATGGGGTTTCTTATGTGGAGGTGAGTCACACTCCCATGGAAAATAATTTAAAAAGACAATATGTTTAATAAGTCTTGAGGGGTACATTAATGCTTTGAAAAGAAAGTAAAACAAAACCAAAATCACATTATTTTAATGCTAAAACATATATTGGCCAAAAATAAAGCTTATAATATTTTATTACATCACTATTGGGTCATTATGATGTCATAAAACACATTATATATTTAAACGGTATTTAATTTTTACTCAAAAATTTGGCTGTCTCAGAAAATTATGAAAAATTCACCTTTAGATAATTTCGATGTCCTGATTCTATAAATAACATTTATTTTATCTAAATAATTTTCTAAATATGTTAATTTTTACTTTTAATATAAAAACCGATATTTATCGAAAATTCACGGGTTTTGACAAAAATGGATTTCAATCCTTAATAAAAATTACAATTGCATTCATAAAATTATAAGATCATTTATATTTAATAAAAATTAATTTAATAATCATAATAATATTTTATTAAAATATTATTTAATTTAAAAATCCATTAATTCATCAAAATAGATTTCTTATCTGAATATTAACTAAAAAAAATACTATTTGTCCTTAAAAAAAACTATTTACAAAGTGTCAATAATGAAAAGAAGGTATATTCATTATTATATAAAAAAAATATACATGAATATAGTACTAGTGATTTTTTACATAACCCCTTAAAACAACCGCATAAGACCTAAGGGTAAGGTGTGCGATGGTGACAGACTCTTGGGGTGGCTCAGATAACATCAGTCGAGTGGTAATCTCTATCAACTTCCAATTTTACCATAGATGATCCTGTTCGAGCTTGACATGATGAAGCTCAGCTTGGGATTGGTCAAGAGAGAAGCCCAAGGATTCCACCTCTTTTCCGAGATCTGACAAATGGGCTTTGTACGGAGCAATTCTACTGGATGAGGCCATCACTTCTTTTGTCCGAGTAAATTGGATTTGTTAAAGCCCTATATTTATTCTAATCATGTGATCACTGTTCAACGACTATAAAAGTAACGGTAAAAATTCTTAACATAAAACCAAAGAAGTTGACATTTTATATAAACGTTTTACATAAAGAGACATTTAACTATATCAAGAGGGTTTTTCATTAATGAAACTTTGAGTCGTTACAATATTCCCCCCTTAAGAAATTTCTCCCCTGAAATTTCCTTTTTACCACACTAAAACAGATGTGGGTAACTTAGCTTCATAATTTCCTCCGATTCCCAAGTCGCTTATTCAAACTTATGGTTTCTCCAGAACACCTTTACAAGGGGCATTGTCTTATTTCATAGAACTTTTTCTCTACGATCTAAGATCTTCACTGGTTGCTCCTCATAAGAAATATCATCCTCTAACTGTACCACTTCAGAAGAGAGTACATGTGAAGGGTACGATATGTACTTCCTTAAGAGGGATACATGAAAGACATCATGTTCTTTGGCTATGGTAGGTGGAAGTGCTAGTCGATAGGCCATAGCCCCGACACAATCAACAATCTCGAAGGGGCCGATGTACCTTGGACTTAACTTCCCTTTCTTTCCAAAGCTCATGACATTATTCCACAGAGATATGCGTAGAAAAACCATGTATCAAACTTTAAACTCATGGTCTTGTCGACGATTATCTGCATAACTCTTCTATCAACTCTAGGCTGCCTTGATATGCTGCTGAATGGTTTTCACCTTCTCCACCATTTCCTCGACCATTTCCGGTACAAGCAGCTTACGTTCATTGACCTCATCACAACCCGCTGGTGTTCTGCACCTTTTCCCATAAAGGGCTTCATATGGTTCCATTTGGATGCTCGAGTGAAAACTGTTATTATAAGAGAACTCAACCAGAGGAATATGTTGATCCCATACTCCTTTAAAGTCCATTGATCACGCTCTCAACATGTCCTCAAGTGTTTGGATAGTCCGCTTAGATTGTCCAACAGTTTGAGGATGATAGGCCATACTAAAGTTTAGTTCAGTATTTAGAGCATGTTGAATATTCTTCCAAAACTTAGAGGTGAATCTTGGATCTCGGTCAGAAACAATAGATAGTGGCACTCCATGTAGCCTTACCACTTCCCTGATATATATCCATTCCATTTGATCCAATGATAAATCCCCCCGAATAGCAATGAAGTGTGCCGTATTTTTAAGATGATCCATAACAACCCAGATTGCATTATTGCCTTTGGATGTCCTTGGAAGTCCGGTGACAAAGTCCATAGTGATGTTATCCCATTTCCATTTTGGTTTGGGAAATGGTTGCATTATCCCTTTAGAATTCTTCCTCTCTACCTTCACTTGCTGGAACACCAGGCACTTTGATGTATATTCAGCAATATCCTTTTTCATATTATCCCACCAAAAGATTTCTTGGAGATCTTGATACATCTTTGTGGTCCCTGGGTGAATAGAGAAATTTGAACTATGTGCATCATCCAAAAGTTCCTTCTTCAGCTCTGGACTTGATGGAACACACAGTCTTTTCCCAAATCGCACAATTCCTTCTTCATTAACATTAAACTCTGAGGATTTCCCCTTTTTTATAGCTTCCACTTTTTTCTGAATTCCCACATCATCCTTTTGAGCATCCTTTAACCTTTCCAAAAGAGATGGTTGAGTAGTCATTTGTGAAAGGATTAATGATGTTCCGTTCTTTATGATTCCCATGTCCATCTTCATCAAGTCTAAGAAGATTGGATCCCTCTCAATTCTCATCATTGATAGAATCACTGGGTCATTTCTACTTAGGGTATCTGCCACCTTGTTCGCTTTCCCAGGGTGGTAATGTATTGAATAGTCATAATCTTTGATGATCTCTATCCATCTTCTTTGGCGCATATTAAGCTCTTTCTGTGTGAATATATATTTAAGACTCTTGTGGTCAGTATATATCTCACATTTCTCCCCATAGAGATAATGCCTCCAGATTTTCAAGGCAAAGATCACTGCCGCCAACTCCAGATCATGTGTTGGATAGTTTTGCTCATGGATTTTCAACTGCCTTGAGGCATAGGATATCGCTTTATCATTCTGCATCAGCACATAGCCTAATCCCTTCTTCGAAGCATCACTGAATACCAAAAAAATTTCCCCACTTGTGGGTAAAGTGATCATGAGCGCAGTGATAAGCCTCCTTTTCAACTCCTTGAATCTTTATTTGCATTCATCACTCCAAGAAAACTTTACCCCCATTTGAGTTATCTTGGTAATAAGGTTGGACAATCGTGAGAAATTTCTCACAAATCGTCGATAATATCCAGCTAACCCCAAGAAGCTACGAATATCCGTTAAAGATGTTGGCCTCGACCATCTGTCAATTACATCTGTTTTGAAGGGATCCATAGATATCCCATTGATTGTGATGATATGGCCCAAGAATGAGACCTCCTTCAACCAGAAATCACACTTTCTGTACTTTGCATAGAGCTTCTCCTTGCACAAAGTCTCTAGTATAGTTCTTAAATGCTCCTCATGATCCTCCTTGGTTTTGGAGTATATTAGAATATCATCTATAAATACTACCACAAATTTGTCAAGGTAATCTCTAAAGACTCTATTAATCAAGTCCATGAAGATTTTTGGAGCATTAGTGAGTCCGAAAGGCATTACTATGAATTCATAGTTCCCGTATCTTGTATGAAAAGCAGTCTTGGGGATATCTTCCTTCTTCACCTTTACTTGATAATATCCCGACCGCCAATCTACCTTGGAGAAGTATTGTGCTCCACACAGTTGATCAAACAAGTCATCGATCCATGGTAGAGGATACTTTTTCTTTATCATGATTTTGTTAAGTTCACTATAATCGATGCAAAGTCTCATTGACCGATCCTTCTTCTTGACGAAGAGGACTGGTGCACCCCATGGTGAAGCACTTGGGCGTATAAACCCTTTATCCAGATTCTCTTGTAGTTGTTTCTTCAGCTCTTCAAGCTCCACGATAGCCATTCTATATGGAATCTTGGATATTGGTAGCACCCCTGGTATAAGTTCAATTGAGAATTCAACATCTCTTCTAGGAGGAAGACAAGGCAGTTCCTTGGGAAACACTTCAGCGAATTCCCTCACAATAGACATTTCTTCAAGGATGGTTTCTTCCTTGGACTCAATCATCTGAGCCAGATACGTGTGCTCATAGGGCAGTACTATCCATGCTTGAGATGATGGAGCTAAAGGATATTCATCTTCCTCCTTACAATTGTAAAGAATCGGGGGTCTATTCTCTATATGGAGTGTGATTTCCCTCTCCCGACAATTTATGTTGGCTCTATATAAGGAAAGCCAATCCATCCCAAGAATTGCATCAAATTCCACCAGAGGGAGTATGACGAGGTTCGCCGGGAAATTCAATCCACAGATTATAATAGGGGAGGAATTATCTTCATGGGATGAAATGATTGTACCATTTTTTATACTCACATACATCTTCACTTCCATGATTTGTGGTGGTGCTGAGATTGTTCTACTAAACTTTCGAGATATAAAACAATGCGTAGAACCTAAATCAAAAAGTATGTTCACTATTACTGAATGAATAACTAGCGTACCTGTAACCACTTTGTTTTCAAGGTTCAATTCAGCAGAATTGATGGAAAAATCTATTCCTTGCTTCCTTGGAGGTTGTTGGTTGCCTCCGAAAACCCTTGGTTTAGGGCACTGATTTGAAAAATTCATCGGTTCTTTATAGTTGTAGAAATGAACAACGCGTTGAGGTTTGAACAGAGCGTTCCTCTCCTCTATCGCAGCTGTGGGTCTTTCTTGCCGATAGTTAATAGCTAGGTGCCCTTCTCTTCCACACCTAAAGAATTTCCTCATCCCCTTGAGGCAATTTTCGGGGTTCTTCTTTCCATAATTTTGGCAAGTGGGGTGCTGGATCTTCTTAGCACCGTTGGATTTATCCATCGGACCACCAACATTTAATTCCACCTTACACTTCTTGTCCCCATGATACCCCTATGATTCCCCAATCTCCATTTCAACCTTGAGGGCACATCAGACAATTTCCTCATAGCTGTCGAAGTCACGGATCGCTAATGCTTTCCACAGGCTAGGCTTCAACCCACTAAAGAAACAGTCAACCTTGCATTCGGGGGTAACAACAAAGCCAGAAGAGTATCATGAAAGACTTGTGAAGTTTGCCTCTTATTCTCCAATAGATTCTTAGTCTTTTTTCTTGAGGGAAAGGAAGTCCCTTTCCATCTTAAGCCGGAGGGTGCGCGGAAAATATTTATCGAAAAACATCTTCCAGAAATCTTTCCATTCCAACACCTCGATATCCTCCTCAGGCTTCATATTTTTGATCAACGTCCACCATTGATCAGCTTCATCCTCCATACGATAAGCCGCCAGGAGAACCTTCTCTTGTTCTTAACATTGAAGGATGGAGAAGATCTTTTCAATGGAGTTGATCCATTGTTCAGCGATTGTGGGATCAGATGATCCACTAAAAGTAGGAGGCCTTTGTCTCATGAAGCTCTCGATAGCGACTTGTTCTTTCTTAGGGGGGGGGGGGGGGGGTTGAACATTCCTCTTGACTCGTGTTTCTATTCAAATCTTGAGTTAGATGAGAGAGAAGCATGACAAAGTTCGCGATTCCCGCTCCCATTGGATTGGGCATCTCATTAGTACAGTCATCACACTGATCTTCACATCGGTTGTTAGCCCGAGTCCTCCTATTACTGGCCATTGGCTGGAATAAAAGGAAAGTTAGGGGGTAACACATAAAGGGTAATCCAAAGACAAAAGTTGATGACTTATAAATAAAATTTTATTTCCTTAACTCATGAGTCTATAGGCTTCAATCTAGGATTTTCATGATCTACTTTATAACATATATTCTTAGGGGAATTTTTTTAATTCCATTAATAAGGGTTTATACTAAGCTTGTGAATTTATCAAAACATATCCCCCGGGAGTGTTGTAACCAAGAGTGCAGCAAGGCCCATTGTCATGCAGCAGTTCCCTTTCGAGTCTAGCTCAAAGCGGTGTTTTTGGGTTTTACCCCTAGGATACATCTGTGCCAGAGCTGCCTCTACCTGCTCGTATCCAGACATGGATGTATTTGTTTGATAAACCACTTACTCAGTGCTTAAAAAAACTTAGGAATGTTTTTATTATACTTAGTATTGTCTGAAAGGCTTTACTAGGGTTTTCTAATCCTAATCCCAAAAATAATTAAACCTATCCTCTGATACCAACTATGACAACCCTGCTTTTATTACAAACTTAAACATGATTTATTACATAAACTATTCACTTGATACAACATGGATGATAGAGAGGTATAGTGTATTTGGGGATTAGGATCATTACATAACAACTTAAAACATGAAATACAACATCTTTATTGAAAACTTCCTTTACATGACCACTACATTCCCTCATACTTAGCATTGCATGAGATAACCTAAGGACATGCATAAGAAAAGGGGTGAGCTATAAAGCCCAGTAAGGGAATAAAAATGAAATACATGAGGATTAAAATACATGTTAGAAAATAGGAATATCAATAGAGCACAATAGAAACATGAACATAAAGGCATGATAAATCATGATAATCATAACATGGAAATGTGGCAACAACATTTAACATGGAATTAGCATGAGCCAAGGCTCATTGCACATGGAGCATGAGTAAATCCTTATTGCACATGAAGCACGAGTAAACCCTTGTTTCACTTGAATTAGCATGAGTCAATACTCATTTCACATTACGTATCATGATACTATACTTTACCTAATGCATTGGAGCGCTATAAGGGCACACCCTTCTTAAACATTTCATTTCATGCATAAGTGTGCCACATGGATCATAAAACATGGATTCATAAATCATAATAATTTATTCCATGATAAAGGAATGTGGAATTCATACATGAAACTTTATAATCAATAAGTAAATGTGCATAAAGGTGAATAATCTTGATAGAGAAATGGGCATGGTATTCACTACATAATGGCATTGGCTTAGAAAATCGGTGCGATTTTGGCAGCGTAACGGCGTGACATAAAAATTCATAAAAATGGTTAATGAGAGATAAAGGGGTTCCTCATCATATTTACATGTAATGTACAGTAAAGAGGTAATATAGATACATGTACCAAAAATTGTAATGTAATTTAGATTCATGATACAAAAGTATTGCTTGAATGTAAATGAGGAGAGAGAAGTTCCTTTCAGAATTTCGGCATAGTAACAGGTGTACATGGGAGACATTTAATAAGAGAGAAAGGGGTATCCAATAATTCAAACATAAATAGGGAAGTATTAGGGAGGTGTGAAACCATAACCCAACATTCATAATTGAAATTAAATGGTCAAAAAAACTTAAAGAAAATTAGACAAAAATGAGAAAGGAAGAAAAAACCCTTACTTGGAAGTGTGCTTCCAAAGGCTTGGGAGAGTCTTGAGAGAGGCTTATTGGGAGCTTGGGGCACCTTGGGAGGATTATATAGAGAGTAGGGTAGAGTTTGTATGAACTACAAAGTCTTTGAGTGAGGAGGAAGTGGGAGCTTGAGTGGGTTTATATAGGAAAGGTGAGTGAATTCTTTATTATTTAGGTTTGGGAACCCTTACATTAAACTAATACAAACCACAAATCAGATCATGGTTTTTGCCCATGGTTTTTGGCAAAGAGAAGAGGAAAACAATATTTTATAAGGAAAAAGTCAGAACTTCTTAAAATAATGGGGTTTCTTATGTGGAGGTGAGTCACACTCCCATGGAAAATAATTTAAAAAGACAAGATGTTTAATAAGTCTTGAGGGGTCCATTAATGCTTTGAAAAGTAAGTAAAAAAACCCAAAATCACATTATTTTAATGTTAAAACATATATTGTCTGAAAATAAAGCTTATAGTATTTTATTACATCACTATTGGGTCATTATGATGTCATAAAACACATTGTATATTTAAACGGTATTTAATTTTTACCCAAAAATTTGACTGTCTCAGAAAATTATGAAAAATTGACCATTGGATAATTTTGACGTACATATTACAGAAATAACATTTATTTTATCTAAATAATTTTCTAAATATGTAAATTTTCACTTTTAAAATAAAAACCGACATTTATCGAAAATTCACGGGTTTTGACAAAAATGGCTTTCAATCCTTAATAAAAATTACAATTGCATTCATAAAATTATAAGATAATTTATATTTAATAAAAATTAATTTAATAATAATAATAATAATAATATTTTATTAAAATATTATTTAATTCAAAAATCCATTAATTCATCAAAATAGATTTCTTATCTGAATATTAACTAAAAAAAAATACTATTTGTGCTTTAAAAAACCGATTTACAAAGTGTCAATAATGACAAGAAGGTATATTCATTATTATATAAAAAAATAATATACATGAACATAATACTAGATATTTTTTACATAACCCCTTAAAACAGCCGCATAAGACCTAAGGGTAAGGTGTGCGATGGTGACAGACTCTTGGGGTGGTTCAGATAACATCGCTCGAGTGGTAATCTCTATCAACTTCCACTTTTCCCATAGACAGTCCCGTTCGAGCTTGACATGATGAATCTCAGCTTGGGATTAGTTAAGAGAGAAGCCCAAGGATGCCACCTCTTTTCTGAGATTTGACAAATGGGATTCGTACGAAGAAATTCTACTGGATGAGGCCATCGCTTCTTTTGTCTGAGTAAATTGGATTTGTTAAAGCCCTATATTTATACTAATCATGCGATCACTGTTTAACAACTATAAAAGTAACGATCACAATTCTTAACATAAAACCAAATAAGTTGACATTTTATATAAACGTTTTACATAAAGAGACATTTAACTAGATCAAGAGGGATTTAGATTAATGAAACTTTGGGTCGTTACATGTATGGATTCCAAAAAAAACCCCATTCTTTGATAGAAGTGACTACGGTTATTGGAAAGATAGAATGAAATACTACATGAAGAAGTAAGTGTATATCAATAGACTATCATGGATAATCCATATGAGCTACCCAAATTTGATCCAAATCCACTTGTAGGTAATGACTTAGTAAAATATGTTTTGTATTATAAGGTTAAAAATATTTTGTACTATGATATAAGTAGAATTGTCTATATCAATGTTTCATCTTATAATAGAACCCATTATATATGGTAGATACTTCAAATGACTCCTTATGGGAATGAAAATATTAAGATAACCAGGATTGGAATTCTCCTAGAAGAATACTAGGACTTCAAGATGGGATATGAAGAATCTGTAAACCAGATGTTCCATTATTTTACCAGTATTACTAATGGTATGAGTGATCTTGTAGAAGTCATGAAAAACACAACTCAAGTGGAAGGAGTACTGATAGATCTTTCAAAAATATGGCATGCCAATAAAGTGACCATCGATAATATTGATAAATTTAAGGTGTATACTTTAGATGAACTAATATGACTCTATGTTTTAGTATGAGTTAAAGATAAAAAATATTACTGATGAGGATTCTACTAAAACAAAAGGAATTTAATTTAAATCCAATGTTATTGATACCACTAATTCCACCAAATCTATGTTCTAGGAAAGTGAAAAGGAAGCATCTTACTTTAATAATAAGTTTTTCAAGTTCATGAAAAACAATAGTGTAAAGAATTAGTTCGAGAGGAAGTAAAAAAAGGAATATAAGAAAGGTTATTAGTAACAATAATGATGTTTTATAATTAAAATTTTATGAGTTTTGTAATTAAGTTAACATAAGTACTAACTACCCTAAACTAAAACATTTGAAGAAAGACAAATAGAAAAAAATAAAATAAACAAACTTTGTTTGGAAGATGAAACTGCTCAGAAAATTATGACTCAAGTTTTGATTCTAGAAGTGAATAGAAGATATAGAATATATCCATGATGGGTATTCAATGTGATATAAATGATTCAATTTTTACTTATTTAAGAACTCCTTTAAATTTTGATCATAATTCATTATGTGTAAATGAAACTGGAACTGTTTTTAATTTATGAAATTATTTAAATAAAATTAAGAATTAAAGAATGATGGAGTCAAGATTAGTGAAAATTATATTGACATAAAAATTAACTATAAGAATTTTATTAAAGAAAATGAAATAATCAAAATGAAATGTGATAATATGAAAATCTACATTTCCCAGAATGATAAATCTATACAAAATTATGATTTCGAGCTGCTAAAACTAAAAGATGAAAATGAAAGGGTTATTTTTTTTGGAATTAAATAATAATAATCAAGATAGAATATTTAATTTAATTTTTTATAATCTAACTAAAGTAAAAATTAATGTAAGAACCTTAAAAAAAATAAAAAATTAAGAAACACAACTTATGTAACAAATGTTGATGTTTATAAATATTTAGTAACTATTTAAAAAGAGAATCTAGTTTTGAAAAATTAAATTGTTAATATTAAAAAGAATTTATATAATTTTTTTAAAGGTAATTAAAAATATGATAAAGTGATGTATTTAATGAAATTGAATACAAATAAAAATGGTTTGGATACAATAGTTTATCAAAAAGTTTAAATAAAACTAAATTTATTAAAAGTTCAAAAGGAAGTATTTCCAATGTAACCTATTTTAAATGTAGAATATAAATGCATTATTCTAATGAGTGTTCATTGATATTTAAAAAAAATTTGGGCATAGAACTTTCATTTCTATAGATTTATTTTATAATCATCCCACTAATAAATTTTTTAAATCAATTTAGGGGCCAAAATAATATTCTAATAATCCAGATAGACCCAAGTTAGAATGGGTACTAAAATAGCTTGTTTGATTTTTAATTTCATGAAATATTTATTATAATTCTCAATGAATCATAGAATTTAGAAAACCGATGTTCTAGGTACATATTGGGTGATATTTCAAAATTTACATCTTTTAATTCATGTGATGGTGGCCTTGTCACATTTGGAGACAACTCTAAAGGTAAAATTAAAGGTCTTGATGATGTTGGTTTTTCTAAAACAATTATTATTTCAAAAGTATTGTATATAATTGGTTTAAAACATAATATTATAAGTATATCATAGTTATTTGATGATGTATTAAATGTTATATTTTAACATGTTAAATGTATTTTTATAAAAAATAAATTAGTTTTATTTTCTACAAATAGAAAAGAAAATGTTTACACTATTTATTTTTATGATCTAACCAAATAAAAGGTTAAGTGTTTGAATGTTTACACTATTGATCTTTATGATCTAACCATATAGTAGTACTAAAATCATTTATAGAGGTGGCGAATTTTTAAATTTATAATTTGATAATTTTTTTAAACAAATGGATATAAACATTATTTTAATCACCTATGACACCATAAATAATGGTGTGTATAAATAAAGAATGTATATATTCAATAAATGGCTAGGTCAATGATAATAGAATTTAGTGTACCTAAATAATTTTGTGTAGAATCTGTAAATAAAAATTTCCATGTTTTAAATAGAGTTTCTATTATATATTTCTTAAATAAGACCTTTTATGAAATTTTTAAAGGATTTAAACCTAAAGTTGGATATTTTAGGTTTTTTGGCTATAAAGTTTTTATATTAAATACAAAAGATAATTTAGAAAAATTTATTCTAAATTAAATGAATGGATATTTTTAGGGCATTCCAATGCAAGAAATTCTTATAGAGTTTTCAATAAGAAAACTATATTTGTTGAAGAATCCATGAAAATTAAGTTTAATGAAAACAATTCTAATAATAAGGATTATGAATTAAGTAAATAAAATAATGAATTTATATAATTTAATTTTTCTGAAGATAATAACCAAAATAATAATAATACATCAGTTTTGGGGGAGCGTATATCTTCTCAAACTGATCCTAAGGAATGGGAAACTCTTAAAGACCATCCTATTGAATAAGTAATAGGTAATTTAGAATCTAAAAATCAAACCATAAAATCTATTTTAATTTATCGTAAAAAATCTACTTTTGTTATTGATTTTGTTCTTGTCAACGTTGGAAATGATTTAATGGATTCTAATTAGATTAATTATATGCATTATTAGTTAAATAAATTTGTAATGAATAAATTATGGGATTTTTTTCCCAAATGATAAACATATTATAGAAACTAAATGGATTTTTCATAATAAACATGATGAATCTTGAAACATAGTTAAAAATAAAGAAATACTAGTGAATCAAGGTTATTCCCAGGAAGAGGGAATTGAATTTGAAGATTATTTTCCTCCTGTTACTGGTATAGAAGAAATTAGAATTCTATTTTCCTTTTCTAGTTTTAAAATATCAAATTATTTCAAATGGATTTAAAAAGTTACTTTTTAAATGGAGTCATTTTAGAGGAAGTTTATGTTAAACAACCCCATGGATTTGAAAATGACAAGTTTCCAAATCACATTTTAAGATTAATAAAGCCTTATATGGTCTTAAGCAAGATCCATGATCTTGGTATGGAATAATTTTTTAGTTTTATTACAAAATGATTTTGTTAAAGGTAAGTTTTATCCAACCTTGTCTATAAAAAGAGTTTTAATTGATATACCAATATACATATATATGTGGATGGTATAATATTTGGTTCAATAAATGATTCTTTGTGTAATTATTTTTATAAACTTAGGAAAAGTAAATTTGACATGATCTTATTGGGGGATCTAAAATTTTTCCTTGGTTTACAAATTAATCAAATGAAATATGATATTTTATTAAATCAAGATAAGTACGATAAAGAACTTGTTAAAAAATTTGGACTTGATTATATTAATTCTATGAAAACACCGATGAGTACTAATTAAAAACTAGACTTAGATGAGTCTGAAAAGTCAGTTGCAATTAAATTGTATAGAGGTATGATAAATAGTCTATTATATCTCACTACATCTAGAATATACATAATGTTATTAGTTTTCTTGTGTGCTAGGTTTCAGTCCAACCCTAAATAAATTCATCTTAAAGATGTTAAAAAAGTAATTAGATATATCAAGGTTATTGTTTGTACTAGATTTTTCTATTCTAATGAGAGTTTTTTTATTTGTTTTCTTACTATGATTCTTAATTTGGAGGTTGCAGACTTGATTAGAAAAGCACTAGAGGTATGTTTCACTTTTTAGGAAAAATATTAATTTCATGGAGTTTAAAGAAAAAACTTTCAATATAATTGTTAACAATTGAGGTGGGATATATTGCTTCTACTAGTTACTATTCACATATCATTTAGATAAAACAAACTTTGTATGATTTTAATATCAATTTTGATAAAAATCCTATTTACTAAGAAAATTCAAGTGATATTTCAATTTCTAAAAAACCACTTCCTCCAATGGCCCGAAGGCCTTCATTTTTTATTGATTTTTGATAATCCACCTTTCAAGGGGTGAGGTGGAACCCTTAAAAGGCCCGTAGGCATAAGTATTACATGGACCAAAGGTCTTAGAGGAATTCATTGACTATAGGCTTGAAACATTACATATAACCCAAAATAACTACTTGGAACTGCTCCTCCCCAGCATCTTCGTCATGAAATCAGCTCTCCACCTTCACATGGCTGTTCGGCTAGGCTTTCCCGTGCATGCACAGGCTTGTCTTGATGGTAGGTTCCATACCCTCTCATTATTATAATTCATTTATCTCCTACTATGGTGAAAGCTCCTTGCTTATCCTCCTTATAGAGCTTGTTCCTTGTAGGTTGTCTGGTTTGTATCTACACTTAAGGTGGCTCGAAGGCCTTGTGGTGGCCCGAAGGCCTTACTGACCCGAAGGACTGGGTGTACCAAAGGCCTTAAAGGACTCAGGGGAGTTTGTTCGTATACGAAATTGGTTTTTATACTTTAGAATTTTAATATTTTTGATAAATTACTATCTCATTATATTTTATTAAATTAAAAATTATTATTAAAAATTAATTATTACATATTTACATAAGTATCTTTTTAACATTGAAATGCTGAGTGCTTATGAAAATGTTTTATTTATTTTAATTATTTAATGATTTTTTATATTTCAAATTTATTAATGTTTGTTAATATTTTTTCCTTTTATGAAAAAATGGTTCATTCTTGTGAACCACCTAGGATAGTCTCCAACCACTCTAAGGGGACCCAATGGGTTCAACCCCATGGGAATGACTTCCACGAGTAGCCCACTAGAAAAAATTGGTACTCATCCATGTATAGTTTAGGCCTAATGTGTGTGGGATCAGGTATAAATCTTGTATAACATGCATGATATGTGCATAGATTGTCCTTGTTTAGCCTACTAGGCCATGACCTGTGTGTGTGAGTAGTGGGTTGTGGGTGTTAATCACCCTATAATAGTTTGATATGGGAATGGAATGATTTGATCATTAAACTAATCATTCCCTACATCATGAAATCGATGTGGGACAATGAACTATATTCATTTCTTATCCAAGATAAAAACTTAGATAATTCTTGCCTATTAAATCAAAGTCATCTCCACCAATTGATCTTTTTAGTTTCTCTTGTGTCCTTATTTATTCTCCTATGCTTCATCTTTTTGAATTTTTCTCATCATCTTCCTTGGATCTTAGTCATTCTCTAGTACACTAATAAATATCCCAGTATCTTTAATGAATTTTGGTTCGAATGGTTTTCAACTAAATCACTAGTTGTCAAGTGTCGCTCCTCTCCGAGCTCTTGTTTTCACTATGGTTATCATGTATTGATATTCAATAGTAGTTTCTTATTATCTTTAAGTGTCCTCCAATAGTTCACATCTTAAATTTTCTTTAACCATGGTGTCTCCTTACATGATCGGTAGATCATCACAATGGTCTACCATTGGACCCCAACAGAAGAACCATTGCTCAATGATGGATTAGGGTTAACCAGTTTGATGATAGCACCATTGTTAAATAGTGGATTATTTTCCCACCGATATCATTTTTCATCCACCACTCTCTATTTTGATACTATTGGGCATCCAACGGTAGATCAACTATACATCAGTATCTTCTCTATTTTTCTACCATTGGAAATCCAACAGTAACACCTTCAATTTTATTTGGTAGGGATTTACAATAACCTTCCTTCAATATTTAATAAGTTTTTATTCAAACCACATTCTTTTCCCACACCAAGTGTTTTTGTAATAGAAGCACCATTGGACATACAAAGTTAGATCATATACCACCATTGAACATCCAATGGTAGATCAAATTTTCATGGGTAGAAAAATCCCACCACCTCTCTTTGTTTCACTAATAGAATATTTCTTCCACTGCTCTCTGTTTGAATGGTTCATTTACAAAAACTGTAGCAGATTCAATCTATCACCAGTAATTTTAATCCACTGTTAGTTCAAAAATTATTTCTTAAATTTTTATTCATTATTTTTAATTGTTTTTATTAAAATAAATGTTTTGTTAAATGTTTTATTATATTTTGTTGAAATATAATTGTAATTTGTATAAAAAATAATTGTAATAAGTTTTTATATACACATATACTCGTAGTTGTGTTTGCTCCATTTTACAAATTTTTACTATCTTTATAATCTCGAATATTAGATTTTTATTACAAATATTTTATAATTATAATTTGTATATATTTGTAATAATTTTTATTTTAATTGTTTTATATTAATATTTCATTAAGAAATATAAATCATAATTTTTCTCACTTATTCACTGCAGTTTTAAAGGAAGGCAACGATAACATTATTTTATTGTTAAACTCTAACAAGTTTCATGTAGTTATTAGACATGGAAAAGACCCTAGAAGATCTCTGTATTAATGATCTAAGATACATATTCATGAAAAAAAAAACAAATTACAGTGTAGATCATTCAATATATGCTTTTGGGACACAAGTTCAACACCTTATTACTACTCTTATTTTGTTCATGAACTTCAGTGACTTATATACTCTAGATTTGATCACAGAAAAAATCCAACATTTTATAAACAATCATCAGGCTTGAATATATTCAACATTTTTGATCATCTACTAATTTCTTTGTATTTTTTTCTTCATGTATTATTTATTCTCATATTTGTATTTTTTCGAGTCCATTTTATGATTTTCCCAATAAAAAGTAGGTCCTACTTTATATGGTTATTTCACCACCAAAAATAAAGTTAAGGTTGTGACTCTATATTTAAATTCATGTTAACTGTAATTACCCACTCTTTTCATACATAGATATTACATCTAAATAGATGAATATTCATTAAATAATATAATAAAACCACACTAATATCATATGGGTTTAGTGTATTTGGAAACATAGAAACATAAAAAACAGGTTCACAAAACATCTACATCATCTCTAACTTATACCTTCATAACTAGAACCATTTTTGACATGTCATACTTAATATCTTTATTCATATATTAGGGAAAATAAATATAATAAAAGGGTGAGCTTAGATACTTATTAAGGGTAAATAAGGGATATATGAGTCATAACATAAAAGAAGGATATAATAATATGAAAAAAACACTTTAAATTGTACCCTGTATATTAAAGATCATAATATTTAGTCATATAAAAAATAATAAAAATTCATAAGATATGAATCACAAAAGAACAACTTTTGGCATAAAACATGAAATTTTGGAAAACACATAAGCATAAAAAATAATTTCATTAGTAGTCAAGGGTATTTTTAGAAGACAATAATAGTGTAATGTGTTTAATCCCCAAACCATAATAGTATCATAGTTTCACTCCCAAGACTATCATGGTGGAAAAAATCCTTTACTGAACAGATTTCACTTCTTTTTCTAGTCTTATTTGAACCGAGTTCAATCCTTATTCCATTCCTATCTATCTCATGATATATAATATCATTACCCAATACATTAGAGGAAGATATATGTCCCACCGATAACATAATGAAAACTTTATATACTTTTTCCATAATAACATAAATCATTTATCATATCATAACCAATGAATAGGAATAATTTTCATAAACATTTTATCATAGAATAACCCATGAAAAAGAAATGGGTTTCACAAATTTCAATCCATTATAAACATAAACCATAAATAAATGAAATAAGGATAATTTCCTTGAATAATATACCTATAAAAGAATAATTAACACCCAATAATGTTAAATTATATAGAAAATAATTTTTAGATATCACTTGAAATAATTATTGATGAAAATATCCTTTCTGGTTAAAAACATTTTTTAAAATTCCACACAATTATAAAATAAAACACTTTCTTTAAAAATAAACTTATAATCATTTAAATTAATATTAAAATCGTTAATGAATTATAATGGTGGGAAAATAATCCCACTCCATAAAAGTTAAAAAAATATCCCTTTCATATTTTTATCGGAAAAGTCACAATGAACCGCATTTAGAAAACAAAAAAAGTAATCCTTTCAATTCGTTTTGTAAAAAAAACATGAGTAAAAATGGATTTAAACAATCATAATATAATAGTAAAAATATTTTTGGAAATAATTTTATGAAACATGGACAAGGAAGAAAAAGATAATTTTAAAGGAAATTTTAAAAAGATATTTTTTAAAAGAGAATCCCTTAAAAATATCATATCATTGATGTGAGAATTAATATAATTAATAGATTATGTGTATTCACTATAAATCCACATAAAAAAGTGGAAATAAAACATAATATAATAAAAATTAATCCCAAACATAGTCATAACATGAAAAAAATAAAGGAAGTAGAAGGTTAACCCAAGGAATGAAAATTGGGTTAAGAATTACCTTACAACTTAAAATCAGTCGAATCGTATGACCCATAAAAGTAATATTTATCAAATGAAAAATTGAATAACATTAATATAATTATATTCATGATATTATATGTACAAGGAAATAATATAAAATAAAAATAATAAATAAGTGATGAATAAGGCATATATCTCATAGAAGTAAAAGTGAAATGAGAAGTCCTTACCTTTTACTTACCTTTAGTTTTGCGTAGTTTAACCTCCTCTTCAATGTCAACTCCTCAAAGGATCCCTTAAATAACTTTTAAATAGTGTTTGGGAGAGACTAGAAGAACATAGATATGGGTATAGTGAGTAGGATAGGTTTTTATAGATATTAGGAGCTTCAAGGCTTGTGAGAAGAAATGAGGTGGTGAGTGGTGGTATTTATACTTGAGGAGAGGTGGGTTTAAGTGATTAAATGATGATTATTTTATAATTAAAGCCAACCAAATTGAGGTGGCATTAATTTACACCAATTTGGATGATAATTAATGTTGTAAAGTCTAGTTAGGGCCAATAAATACCTCAAAACCCATTAATTTTTGTATTTTTTAGGTATTTTACCCTTTACCTTTTAACTTTAACTATTTTCATTATTTTACCCATATCGCGGTAAATACTTTATGATTAAAAATGAAAATGACTATACTACCTAATTTTTAACTTATAATTCCAAATATGTAATCTATTTTACCAAATCCAATTCAAATAATTAGAAAAATTATATTAAAAGTTAATCCCATAGACACAACGGGAAAGCGGGTTTTAAAAGTGAAAAAGTTCAAAAGTTGTAAATATTTTTATATCCAATTTTAATTTCAAATAGATTAAAATGACCTAAATTATATTTATTTATTTATTATTTAACTAATTATAGTTTAAAGCTAATTTAAAATATAATTTTACTATATAAATAAATTATATGAAAAAGAAGTTTTCAATTAAAATTTGGTATTTTTCACTTTCATTAAAAAATAAAACTCCTCTGAAAAACACCGAAATTTAACCTTAAGATAATTGTGGTATTTTTATTTCAAAAATGAATGTAATTTTTTAAAATAAAATTTATTAAAGTTTCAAAATTTAGTTTAAAAATAGGTGTGCCATTAAAATGTGGAAAAAATACCTTATAAAAAAAATATAGCTTTTTATGTTTAAAATTGGATTTATTCTTATCTTAAGCATATAAGACTTAATGGATAAATTTCAAAACATTTTATTGAATATATAAAATATAAATTTTATTATGTTCTTTCTTTGATAGTGATTAATTTAATTTATTATGATAAATTCCATCTGATCATAAAAACAATTATTTATAAAAACACACCCTTAATATTCAATTAGATTTTAATTATATTTTTAATTAATTGGTAAAAAATGAATTCATTTTATAATAATGTTTAAAATATATTTTAATAATTTAGTTAATCTAATTCATTTTGGTCACTCCAATAACTAGGTGATAACCATCACAATTAAATAATAATATTTTGGATTTCATTTAAGTTGAGTGTTTTGTGAAAAGTAAGATATCAAAGAGATTAAATTTACTAAAAAAATACATACCATTAAACCTTAGGGTGTTACAATATAACCCTCTTAAAATTATTTTCTCCCTCAAATTTTTTTACTTGGATATATATAGATGAGGATACCTCTTCCTCATCACATCCTTAAGTTCCCATGTAGCTTCCTCAAATAGGTTGTTTTGCTACAAAATTTTAACTAAGTGAGTGGTTTTTTTTGTAGAACTTTATCTATATGATACAAAATCTATACCAATTATTATTTATAATAAAGATCTTGATCTATTGATATAACCTCTAAGTTTAGTACATGTGAAGGATCAGGTATGTACTTACTCAGGAGAGATACATGGAACACATCATGAACTAGACAAAGATTCGGTGGAAGTTTCAATCGACAAGATACTATCCTAATAAAATCAAAAATTTCAAAAAAAATTACATCCTAATATATTTAATATTTCTCTTAAAAATAAAAATGGTTGTTTGAAAATATCCTTGTGGGAAACCTACATCGGAAAAGGGGTCAATAAAACATCCCCTTAGAAAGAGGGAAAGTAAAGGGAGAAGGTCACCACATAACTAAGATTCTGTTTAGGATAAAATTAGTGTAAAGTGAAAACATAGACATAGAAGAGAATTATAAATATCATTTTATGATGGAAGATGATAGAGAACATGGTCATTAGATGGTTAATGAACACAAAACCGTAAACCTAACATGTCTGAAAAATGTCATTGATATCATTATAAATGATGATAATAGGACAAAATTTTATTTCAAAATAATTTGAAAAGATATACTTACTTGATTTCATATAATAAGTATAGTCTTATTCTTTGGTTGTGTCCTAAAAAATTTCCACTTCATTTTTTACTCAAATTAATGAAGTTGAATTTGTAGTTCCTACAAAACTAGAGGATCATAAGATCTGTAATGTAATGATAAGTCATTCCTTCTACCTCTAGTTATCATTATAAAAAAGTTTAGAAAAGGTTTTCCAATATACATAAATATTCATATGGTTAATTAATACATTAATCTCTAAAACCTAATCCAACATTCAATGTAAAAAACATAATAAATGTTTACCCTTATAAACCTTATAGAATATTAAAATCCAATAATTTGGAATGAAGGTCTATAAATTTTAAAAAAATATCATTAATCCCCAAAAAACATGATGTAGCTCTTAATTTTCACTCACCAAACATGTGAATATCATTATCATGTATTCTTTTAAAACATGTAAATAACCTGAATTACCATAAAAACTTAGTGAAAACATGAATTATTTCAAAAATTAACTCTTTCCTCATACTATAAATACAAAAATTCTATGAAATCAATCCATAATATTATAAACCACCTTTTCATCATATTACTAATTAGTTCCAAGGTCATCATTACTATAAAATTTATTTTATCATAAAAAAATCTCTTTATATCATAATTATCCCAACATTATGAATATATCAAGGGTTGTCATTCCCTTGATCATTTGTTCTCTAAAAATATCACCTTACCAGTAAATCAATTTTATATCCCATCAACATTATTCAATATATATTTTCAAATCCTTGAGGAAAAACAATAATGGACCAATCCTTAGATATTTTATTATTCTATAATATCATAAAATTACTTTTAAAAAATTATTCTTGAATCCAAATAAATAATTTAATCCTTCCACTTCAATTATTGGAATAGAATAAGTCCTTTCTTTATCTAGTAGTTAAATCCTAGGCTAGGGCATTGAGATGGATAATTACAATGTCCCCCACACATAATACATTTAAATCCTTAACAATTTGTCACTCTATGACCTTATTTTACACACTGATAACATTTTTCCTCCATTTGATATATTCCTCCAAGTTCTTCTTCCCACCTTCTTGAAATACAAGAATTCAAATATTCTTTCCTCTATGTTCATAACCACATGAAGTTTCATAAAATCACATCTTCCTATTATTAGATGTGTTAGTAATCTCACCGAGGTTCATGTTGTTAATAGTATATCGCGATAACTAATTAAGCACAATCAAAATATCTCTCTCTTTAGTATTCATCCAATTTGGTTGCTCATAGTCAAAAGATTTTCTATTAGATTCAATGTTAACATGATTACTTCTGGTTCCATCCATTACTAAAACCAAAAATAAACATGTGATAAACACTAATCATATGGGTAAAACCACATAATCATGGGGAATTACATATAAAATTTCAATATATGAAACCTTAGGTTTAATCCTTGTAACAGCCCAAGATTTTATGAAAAATATTCTTTTTTATTTCACTAATGTCTTGTGTTGTATGCTACACCAAAAGGAGCTTGCACAACACACATCCTTGACTTTCCTTGCATTAAACGCAATCGCAACCTTCCTCGATAGCGTGTGTGGTACGTAATACTAAATTTTACGAAACAATGATATGCTATTAAAATATTATTAAAACTAGCCGTTATGAATAGTAATAACCACTTTTTAAATTTTAGAAATTTTAGCTCTCAAAATGGACTTCATTTTTGGATTCGGAGTATCGAATTTAGCCTAAGGTGAAATTTTGGTACTTTTCGGATAACTTTCATATTCTGATGAATAGTAAATTATAATTAAAAACAACTTTTTTAATCGAAATAATTAATAGTGATAAATCATTAATTTGAGTGGTTTTAAAGTATATTTAGAATATATTTTTACAATTTAATACAATGTTGGTCATTGGATTTAATTTCACATTTAAACTAGACATAAACAAGTGTCAATCTTTTGATAGATATTGTTTCTTAAAAACACGCTATTTGTTTTAACAGCGGGATTTAATTACAAAATTAATTAATGCAACTTTTATGTTATGAATTTGGTAAAATAGACTTCATTTTTGAATTCGGAATATGAAATATAGCTTGGGATGAAATTTTGGCATTGTTCTGAAAAACATCAATTTTTGATGAATAGTGAAACTACTAAGTGGTAGTTAAAAAAACTAAATTTTTCATAAAACTTAATTTTACCGCTTCTGTGAATGGAATTTCAAAAATCCGAGAGACACGGTTGATGTCAGTAAGTAAAATGTGGTTCAATGAGATGAAAATAATTTTTGGTGAATAGTAACTTTTTACTTTTATTTACCACGGTTAAAAGTAAATAGGGTAATTAAGGGTAAAAATGATATTATTATTACCCTAACACATGTCCTAATTCTATTGGACAAGTGTAATTCGACCAAAAACAAGCTTAGGAATAAAATATGACCATTTAGGCCCACTTGGATTAGATTAGGACATTTATTATTATTCAAAGAAGAGTTAAAAGAGTCAAAATCAAAGTTTATTTACTAAAACATTTTTAATATAGGGTTTTACATAAGATAAATTCGATTTTAAATATTCATTATAAATCTAAAACGATTTCCTACATGATGGTATTTTATTTGTAATTTTTAGACATCAAATAAGTTAATTTATTTATGACACAAAGATGATGCAGTAATTATCTTATTAATGAAATATTGACATAATTGATGTTATAAACACCAAACTAAATATAATTTGAGACTTTTTATGAATTCCACTAATTTTCTAGGTTACTATGATATATTAGTGTTGATTTAATCAACTTGTTTCGAACATATAATTCTTTTATGATTTTCACAAAAATCATGTATCAAATAGTGTCAAAATTGACACAAAATAGTTTTTAAATCAAATATTATATTATTTTATTCCTAAAAATCTAAGGTTCGGTCAAATGACTTAGATAAGGATATATGTATTAATAATATACAATTTGGGGTTCGTTTGGCATGTTATAGTAAGTTTATTAACCATATAATGTAAGAAAACAAAAAAGACATGGTAAAAGTTAAATTATTTAACTTAGAGTTAAATATAATTGATAAGGTTAAAATAATAACCTAAACTTGTCTAAATCTTATTGGTTGATAGGATTTCGATCCATCCCCACTTTAGCTTCGAAATAAGACCCTTTGGAACCATTATAAACCGATTTTGACTTTAATATAAAATAATATTTTAAGATATTCCTAAGGTGCCCCTCTCCTCCCTTATAAAAGGACACCCCCTCCCCCTCCTCCTCACACCAATTTGAGCACTCAAGCTCGGCCAACCCCTGCCATTTTCTCCTCTCCACTTCCCTAGAATAATCCTAGAGGTCCTGGTCTTCTCCAAAGACCAATCTTAGTTCCTTAAGTGGAGGATTCAAAGAGGCGTTCCAAAGAAGAGGTAATATCCATTACCGATCTTTTCAATTTCTTTCTTCTTCAACTTCTTCTTCTTTAGTTGTTTCATGATAAAGTAATAACATCAGTATTACTTACATAATGATATGTTATTATAAATATGAAACAACCCTAATTCACCTTCTATCCATCCTACGGGAAAATGAAATCACCGCGTGTGCGTACGTACGGAATACCGTCTCCACGCCGTGGTGTAATCTATTTTTCCACCATCACCTTACAAGGATGGGTATAATGGTGTAATGAGTAACTATATATGATTATTATGAAGTAATATTGATACTGAAATAATATATATATATACTCCAATACAATTCCACGATCATAGGAACGATATCATCACTCGTGCGTACGTACGGAATACCGTCTCCACGATGTGATGCGACTCGTTCTACATGATCTTCATTTCATAATGATTATATAAATGAATTTAATGAATGAATATGGTATATACTACACTAATAAAATTCTGTAAATGAATTATCTATAACCTAAAGATAAGAATAAGAATTTATTCGACAAAACACGCATAAGAACAAAAAGTTATAAAGACCCGAGTAACAAGTAACAATGAAATATTACTAACAAGAAGCTAATAATATGACCATATATGATATCATATCAATATGTATGATTCTGGAATAAGTCAATAACATTATTTAAACCATTATACAGGAGCTTCGGACACGAACAAAGCAAATCGGACCTAAGGTAAGGGAAATATCACAATCTCATTTTTATCCGAGATTGTTTTTACTTTGGTAATTACTGGGGTGTATTTTATCATCCACATCCATGTTTCCTAAATATGTAATATTATTTCCATCCACTTACAATAGTTTAAATCCAATTTTACCCTTCGGTGAGTTTTTAGTATAAGATATGAAAGGAATCTTTTGTCGTTTTTCGTACGAGGTACTTTTTGACTTTTCCGACAAAACTACGAAGAATGTTTTTTAACTTAAACGGCACGAATGGATTTTTACGGTTTTATAAAGCCTTATTTTCATGAAGCTCCCTCCAAAAGATTTCATGACTATTTTTAATAAAATCTCTTTCTTTTAAAATTTCATGACGTTTTGTGAAAAGAAATTGATTTTGAAGAAGAAAGGATATTTTCCTCAATAATTCATTTCAAGTGTTTTATCAAAATTATTTTCCATCTAAGATAATAAAGGGTTCTGTTTATATCCATATTGTTACATTTATTTGACTATGTTGTGATGGAATTATGTTTATGAATTCCTTTATCTTATATGAATTGATTTATGATGTCATGATGTTTCAAGAATCCCATTTTTGTTACATGTGTTATGCGATGATTTATGTTTTATGATTATGTGGCACACATAAGAAAGGATTCATTATAAGATGGGTGGGACCTATATCTCCCTCCAATGCATTGGGTAATGATTTTATATCTCATGAGATATACATGGCTGGAACGGAAGGTTATTTCGGTTCAGTGATACAGGACTGAAACGAGGAGTGAACTCGGTTCAGAAAGGGACTTTGTCCACTAAGATAGTCTTGGCAATGAGTCATGACTAACAAGAAATGATTTTCCATGATTATGTGTGCATGCCACAAAGTTTCAAGTTTTATGTTATGATTATGGGGATCTCATTTTCACTTCTATGATTTATTCCATGTTAAGATATTATGATCTCTTTTGCAGGTTTTGATTTTCATAAAGATATGATATGATTTTTATTTCCTTTATTTGCCCTTGCTGAGCATTTGAGCTCACCCTTTTATGTTTTCTTTTCCCCAGGATATAAAGAAAGGTTTTAGGTATAAAAAAAAGAAGATCTTTATGGGAGATGTTGAAGATCTTTCACCATGATTAGAAGATTATATTCCGAGTTTCCAAAGACACTAAACTATTACGGTCCTTGTGTGTGTGTTTTTGTTATGTACTAAGTATTCCGCAAATGTAATGTAATGTCCATGTACGTCAAGATACGGGTCTCTACAATCCTAGGTTATTCGCGATTATTACTAAAACTATAGGACTGTAACCTAGACTTACACTTAGGGTCATTACTAAGTTTTTATCATCGTCGTTTCCAAAGGTTAACTTAACCTTGATCTGATACCAACTATAACAAATCGATCTTTTCATATATAGATATTACATATAAATAGATGAATATTAATTACATAACTTAAAAAAACCATGTTATAATCATATGGGTTTAGTGTATTTGGAAACCTGAAAACATAAACAACTGGTTATTAAAATGAATACATCGTATCCACTTATTCCTTCATAACTAGAAACATTTTTTGACATGTCATACTTAATATATTCCTTCATGTCTTAGAGAAAATAAAATAATAAAAGGGTAAGGTTAGATGCTCAATAAGAGTAAACAAGGGTGATATGATTCATAACATAAAAATAAGGGTATAATAATATGAACATAACATTTAAAAAATTTACCCTACATATCAAGGATCATAATCTTGATTCATATAAAAAATCATTAAAATTCATAAGGCATGAATCATAAAAGAATAACTTTGGCAGAAAACGTGGAATTGTTGAAAAAACATTTGAATATAAAGTTAATTCATTAGGAGTCAAGGATATTTTACAATAAAATCATAGTGAATTGGGTTCAATACCCAAATAATATTAATATTCTAGGTTCACTCACAAGACTATCATGGTGGATAAATTCCTTTACCAAACCAGTTTCACTTCATGTTCTAGTCCTGTCTGAACCGAGTTCAATACCCATTTCAGTCTTGTCTATCCCATGAGATATAATATCATTAACCAATAAATTGGATGGAGATATAAGTACCACATATCAAATAATGAAAACTGTACATATATGTTCTATAAGAATAAAAATTATTCATCATACCAGAACCCATGAAAATAAATAGGTTTTATAAACATTTCATCATAGTATAACCCATGGAAAAGAATTGGTTTCATAAATATTAATTCGTCATAAACAAAAACCATCCATAAATAGAATAAGGATAATTTAAATGAATAATATCCCTATAAAATCATAAGTAACAAAAAATAATTTTATCCTAAATAGAAAATAATTTTGAGAGATCACTTGAAATAATTCTTGAGGAAATATCCTTTCTATTTTGAAAACAGTTTTTTTTTAAATTCCATGAAATTATAAAATAAAAAAAATCTTCTTTGAAAATTGACTTGTAATATTGTAAAGGAAGATTCAAATAAATAAATATTTTTTATGATGGTAAAATCCTCTTACGCTATATAATTTAAAAAACATTCCTTATGTATTTTGTTTTGAAAAGTCACAATGAACCTCATTTATAAAACAACAAAAAGAATCCTATAAATTAGTTTTTTAAAAGTCAAACATGAGTAATAATTAATTTAAATAATCATAATAGAATAGTAAAAAAAATTTGGAAACAATTTTAGGAACACGGACATGGAATAAAATGATAGTTTTAAAGTAGATTTTAAAAAGATAATTTTAAAAATGAAAGTCCCTTATAAAAATTATATCATTGATGTGAGCATTAATAAAATTAATCAATTATGTATAGTCAATTTAAATCCACATAAAAAAAGTTGATATGAAATATAATTTAATAAAAATTCATCCCACACATAGTCATATCATGAAAAAATCAATGAAGTAGAAGGTTAACCCAAGGAATGGAAATTTGGTTAATAATTCCCTTATCACTTTGTAATCATTCAAATCATATGCCCCATAAAAGTAGTAATTATCAAATGAAACATTGAATTAAATTAAGTTAATTATATTCATTATATTATACATCCAAGGTCATCATATACACCAAACACAAGAAATAAGTGATTAATTAGGCATATATCTCACAAAAGTAAAAGTGAGATGATAAATCTTTACCGCTTTCTTCCCTTTAGTTTTGTGTACTTTAACCTCCTCTTGAATGCTACCTCCTTAAAGGACCCCTTAAAGGACTTGTAAATGGTATTTGGGTGTGGCCGATAACAATTTTATATGGGTAGAGTGAGGAGGATGGTGTTTGTAAGATATTTGGGGAGCTTTAAGTCTTTTGACAAGAAATGGGGTGGTAAGAGGTGGTATTTATACTTGAGGAGGGGTGGGTTTAAGTGATTAAATAATGATTATGTTATAATTAAAGATAAATACATTGAGGTGGAATTAATTTACAATAATTTAGATTCTAATTAATGTTTTAAAGGATGGTTATGGTTGATAAATACCTAATAAAACCATTAAATTTTGTATTTTTTAGGTATTTTAAGCCTTTAACTTTTAACTTTAACCCTTTTCATTATCTTACCTATACCGCAGTAGATCTTTCTTTTTACCATGGTAATTTTTTTATACCTAAAAATAAAAATGACCTTACTACATAATTTTGACCTTTTGATTCCAAATATTGAATCCAAATTACCAAATTTAATTCAAATAATTGGCCAAATTAGATTTAAAATCAATCCTGCAGACACAACGAGAAAGAGGGTTTCAAAAGTTCAAATGTTTTCAATGTTTTATATCCAATTTTATTGTGAAATTGATTAAAATGACCTAATTCACATTTATTGTTGTATAATTGAACTAATTATACTTTAATTACAATTTAAAATATAATTTAACTATATAAATAAATTAGATGAAAAAGCAGTTTTCAATTAAAATTTAGTATTTTCACTATTCATCAAAAAATGAAACTTCTTCGAAAAAACAAAAAATTCATAATAAGATAATTTTGATATTATAATTTAAAAAATTAAGTTTATTTTTTCAAATAAAATTTATAAACGTGTCAAAATTTAGTTTAAGAATAGGTGCACCATTAAAAGGTGAAAAAATTACCTTTTAGAAAATATAGCCTTTTATGCTTAAAATTGGATTTATTCTTATCTTAATCCTATAAAAAATGATGGATGAATTTAAATTTTTTTATTGAATATAAAAAATATGAATTTTATTAAGGTATTTAAATAATTGTCATGAATTTAATTTATTATGATAAAATGCCATAATGAGCATAAAAATGGTTTTTTATAAAAACATACCCTTTATATTCAATGGGTTTTTATTTTTATTTATAATTAATTAGTAACCAATTAATTCATTTTATAAACATGTTTAAACTATATTTTCATACTTTAGGTAATCTCATACATTCTTACCATGCCAATGGATATGTGATAACTATCAAAATTTAATAATAATATTTTGGAGTTCATTTAAGCTTAGTGTTTTGCGCAGATTAAGATATCAAAAATATTAAATTTATTTTAAAAAATAGATACCATGAAATCTTGGGGTGATACATTAATAGACTAGGTTGAGTCTTTAGTAAAATATTAGGTTGTACCTATGGGTTCCTATAAAAGGATGTGTCTATAACACTATTCTCACACCTTTAAGGGTGAGTTTCTTAGTGGGTATCAATATCCTTAAGGAGTAAAGGAGTTTGAGGAGTGTGATAAGATATTTACGATCTAAACCACTATAAATCATGGTGTTATTTCATTTTAGTTCCACTGAACCTCATATTAAGAACACTAAACTCACTATAGATATTTAACATGTAAACTCTAATTATTTTGTTATGAATTTTTAAAATGACTATTCACCCCTCCAGTATTTATTTACATAAATATTGGTTCAATAAAACTCTTGATATTCAACCTTCTAGTGGGACTAAAGTGCACCAAATTTAAAAGAACATATTATAAAGAAAAACTTTGTCTCCACTTTCATTAATAAATTTAAATATCTAATTCTATTTAAAGGAGTTGGAAGAAGCGAGGGGGAATTCTGGATAGTTTACATGATGAAGTTATAATGATTTTTATTTTTTATTTTCTTAGTTTTTTAATTCCTTGTTTACTTATTATTCTCTGTTACCTATCTTTTGTAGGGGTTAACTTTTGAATGATTGGGTAAGGAAATATTTTACATTTGTGATACTTGAATCTTTTCACCTTAATGAATAAAAATTGTATCTCTTGTTTTTAGTTTCAATAATTAGTAGAAGTTCTTATTAACATATGTGATTGTGTTTGATTTTAATTATATTTATTCTATTATTTTGGTTAATGATCCATCATCTCCCTCCACTAGGTTCTGGTATATGTACGATGAAATTGAACTGGTATAAGTGGTGAAGTAATCAGTGATTGTTAGTAGTGGAAACTCTTGATTATTTAAGAATAAAAATACCCAATTGGGTATTGGATAATTCAATTGGGTGTATTCATTGAAAATATCACACATATAGTAATTAGGGTTGACCAAACTTAGATTTTAGTAAGAAGTCTCCTCACCCACACTATTCAAGCAAGGGTGAGAGGGGAAGAAATAATGGATCCTCTCACTTATTGGTTAATGAAAGAAAGAGTTAAATAAATAAGATACCAGGATAATATTTATATTGGAAAACCAACCCTAACCTGATCAAACTTCTTAGGTCACTATTTTCAATCTCTTGATTCAATGATTTATTTTGTTTTCATATTCAAACAATTTTAAAAAAACTCATTTATATAACTCAAAAAAAAAATAGAAAAATTATTTCGTTCACTCCTATCTAGAGAAAACTTAGGGTTACTACTAAAATTATATTTAACCTATTAGAAATAAATGTTTTTTACACACTCCATGATAGACTCTATCAAAACTTGGTGTCTTTTTTGGGGATATTGTTCCATAAAAAATGTAACTTTGACATTACATGACTAAAAAGTCAAACAAACAATTATTTAAATTAAACTAGAAGTATAAAAAGCCTTACAAACTAAGATGAGTAATCTAAATATACAATTATATTTTGAGAATATTGATCATGTAGACTCAAGTGAAACAACTAGTGTTCACCCAGATCCTATTACCATGGAAGGAAATCTCAACTAGACCTCAAGAGACCTATTCACACCTCATTTTACTAAAAAAAAAAATCAAATTTCTATACCCACTTTACATAATGACTTTGAATTAAAAAACGAATTAATTAAATTGTTACCAAAATTTGATGTCTTGATAGGTGAAGTCCAAAATAAAAATATCAAGGAATTTACTTTGGTTTGTTTTACCTTGAATCCCAAGGAGTAGTTGAGGAGAAATTCAAGTGGAGGGAATTCTCCTTTTCACTAAAGGAGTAGAAAATGAGTGGCTATAAAACTTAAAAACAAAATAGATTCAAGTCTAGGATTATTTATAAAGAAAATTATTATAAATATTATTTCTTACCCCTAGTGAAACAATTATCAGGAAGGAGTCGTATTCCATCAAAACATCTTTTAGAGATACTCTATATGTGTACTGGGAGAGTATTAAGAAGATAAATTATTATTTCCCACATTAATCCATCATGTAAAACCACTTCATTATGCTATTTTACCAACATTTTATTGATAATGATAGAAAATTTATAGATGCACCATCTATAGGAGATCTCATAGAAAAATCACTAGCATATTCTAAGAGACTCAATGAAAAATTAACTAAAATTCATAGAAATTTAGAACAATAGGTACAAGTAACAGATACATTCATGAGGTGAGATCTTATAATTAATATACTTTGTTAAATATAAACTTTAAAAACTCAATAAAATTATGATATAGTTGAAATTGAAACAAAATAGTGAACAATAAGTATAAACTGAGGTATACGGTTTTTTATCTCCTACCCATTTCACTGACCAGTGTGCTAAATTATAGGGCATGAAGAGTTGTGAAGCTAAATTTCAAATAATTTTGTTGAGACCCAAACTTCTCATGCATAAATATTAGATCTTAATAGAAAAATATTCATTACCTATCATAATGATCCACACCAAAATAATTTAAGTCTAGTTCCTTTAGAAACATGGATATATAAATAATAGTTTCATAAGTGTACTACATCATCACCTACTAAGTTATTCATAAGTAGAACCCTCTTTAGACATATCAGATATAATACTATTATTAATAACCTAGGGGAATTTAAAATAATAAAGGGTGAGATTAGATGATCAGTAAGGGTAAACAAGAGAGATATCAACATAACATGAGCATAAAGGTATGAAAACATGAGAATAACATATGAAAAATGATACCGTGCATATCATAGATCATAAAACTAAGTCATGTAATAAATATTGGAACTTAATAAGACATTAATAATAAAGGAATCAAATAGTATAGTCTATGATAGAATAACATTGGAATAAAACACCGAGATGTGGAAACCATGTAAGTATAGAAAACATTATGTCAAGGATACCCACCAAGACATTAACAAAATGTTAGTCTTGGGATAACCACCTATGTACTTTCTTTATACTTGGGATAACCTCCCCTATACCCTCCGATCTCATAGAACATAAATCATCAGCCAATTAATTGGAGGGAGGTATAGGTCCCACCCATCACATAATACATACATTTGTGTTCCACAATATCATAAAACATTCATCATATTAGAACCCAGGAAATGAAATGGTTTTCATAAAACATTCAACATATTAGAATCTATGAAAAGAAATGGGTTTCAAATTTTTTTTATCACAACATAACCCATTATAAAGAAATGAGTTTCATAAAAAAATTTCATCGTAAACATAAACAATCTAGATAAAGGCTAAGAATGGTATCATTGGATTATATCTCCAATAAATCATAATTAATACCAAATGATATCATATTAGATGGAAAATGATTTTGAATACAAACTTGGAACATTTCTTGAAGAAAATAAACCTTATTTTAAAATAATTTTTTAAAAATAAAAAATCATACAACATTTTGGAAATCCTTTTCTTTGAAAATAAAGTTAGAAAATTATAATGTAAGATTTAAAACTTTGAGTTTTCTTGATGGTGGGAAATTCCGTACAAGTTAAAAAAAGATTCCTTTCACATTTTCAGTAAAAGAAAAATGTGCCTTATTTTGAGAATGGCATGAAGGTTACTTTAAAAAAATAAAACAAGGCTAAAAAAGTTATTCAAATAATCATAGAGGAATATTAAAACATTTTTGAAAACATTTTTAGAAAGCACGAATATGGAATAAAAAAGGGTATAGAGAAATAAAGTTAGTTTTCTTTAAAAATGTTAATTTGAAATCATGAGTACATAAAGAGATGAAAATAAAGGGAAAATATGAATTATCAATAAATAACCAGATTAGAATAAAATTCACAAGTTTCTTGAATTATAGATCATAATGTTTCATCATCTAAATAATAAATATAAATAGTCTTGATAAATGATGAGATTGAATCATAAAACCTTACAACTTTGGTAACTTTCAATCATAATCCCCATGAAGGAATAACATCAAATGAAACTAAAATATCATGAGAATAAATAAATTTATTATATTACATGTCAAAGGGGATGTATATACACATCATAAAATAATATAGGTGTATAACATAACGTATGCCCCAAAGAAGAAAAATTGAGACAAAAATCCCTTACCTTAAGTACCGACTTACTTTGTACACATTAAAACCTCATATATAATAAATATATTAAAAAACCATAATTATATATATTATACCATATATTATTTAACTATGAAATTTTATTACCTATTTATTAACAATTCCATGTTAAAATCACATTTCTCGCAATAACTACATTGTTTTTCATGTATGTTTCGATTTTTTATTTTCGATCATATTAGTTTAATAATGGTTTTATAATATAAATGATATAAACCATGATATATATTTCATATATATTCAGTATATATTTATATATATTATTCAATAAAATTTAGATATAGAAAATAAAATACACCGTTCATGGAGACGGTAAACCATACCTACGCATGGACACTGTTTCCATTTTCTCGAAGAATCAGATATAAGGAAGATAAAAAACAATAAAAATTTAAAAATACATTATTATTTAATATATATAAAATATATTAATTAAATTTATCCTTATTACCTTCCATGAAAAGCGTTAGTGAAAAATAAGTTAGATCACTTCGCGTGGAGGTAGTCTGTAATAAACATGAATAACATTATCGTACCCCACAAGGATTGGAAAATAAGAAGGTATATGTGATATCATAATTATAGAATTATAATTATTTTTAAAAAATCATATATATTAATTTAATATATCATTGTTACCATCCAAGTAAAAGACACATCACATCGGTTCACAAGGTGGTAGTCCACTGTACACACGAGTGACTTTATTGTTTTCCAATAGGTTGGGAGGTAAGAAGTTAGATGTTGTATTATAATTAAATATTTATAATAATATAATAAATATAATATATATTAAAATTAAATCCATCATTATATCTATCCATGAGATGTGGTGATGGAAAACAGATAACATTGGCTCGCGAGGTAGTAGTCCTTCGTACACATGATCAACGATTTCATTTCCCATTTGATGGAAGAGGATATGGATATAAGTTATTAAATTAATATAAATAATCTATGTATATGGTATATAATGGTGTTATTATATAATCATAATTGAATAATACTTCGATTAGTTAAAAGAATAAGTTAAACAAAATCACATAATTTAAAACTTTACCTCTTCTTCGAACAACCTATTTAGGTTTAACATAAAGCCTTCCGATATTGGATTTAGGATCTCAAAATAGAATCTAATATTAGGTGAAATACTTAAGGAATATATTTGTGAATTTATTGGTCAAACCAAATGGTTTTTTAAGTGTGAATAGGATAGGATAGGGGGTTTCCTTTTATAATTGGAAGAGAGGATACACATGGGATGTTTGAAAAGAATAAAGTGAACCCACATGTTATACATTAAAAAAGGATTAAAAAAGGATCATTATAGAATCTTATAGGCTACAAAAGTCAAAATATGTCCATAAAATTGGTTTTGGACAAGTTCATATGTCATTTTACCCCTTATTTTTTACTTTAATCTCCTGGTAAACCCATTTTAACCATAACCATGGTAATTAATTTTTATTGTTTTACTATTCATGTTGAAAATAAATTAATTTTACCTTTATATATAATATAATTATTCTAATTCAATATATATAATCCATTTTTCTAAATTTAATTCACATAATTTGAAATTTTTAATTTAAAATCAAACCCACATACATGATGAGGAAGCAAATTTCCAAAGAGAAAATGTTCAAAAGTTTAAAAAGTGTTTATATAAAAATTCAATATTAAATTTATTATAATGATATAAATTGGGTTAACAAATATATAATTGAACTAATTTTACTTTTAAAACCATTTCATAACAAAAATTATCTTAACCATTCTTTAAATGACAAGGTAGTATTTAATAAAAAGCAATATTTTTCACTATTCATTGAAAACTTAATCTTTTCAGAAAATTTACAAAAATTCACCTAATATAATTTTGGCATGTAGATTTATAAAATTAAGTTTATTTTATAAAATAAATTTTCAAAAATTAATCTTATTATTTGTTCACAAAATGAAATAAAAAACATTTTTTTAAGAAAATAGTATTTTCAAAACATATGAGGACTATAAAAAATGAAATACTTTTTTATCAATAATTTTTATTTATATATAAATATTATACATAATATTTAATTTTTTTATTATTATTCACGATTCCAATTTTAAGGACTAGGTAATAACAATCATGTTTAAATAATAATATTAATAGTTTGTTGCGTTTCATTAAAACTTTGTGTTGCATGTAATGTATGATATCAAAGAAATTAAATTTATTTTTAAAACATATTTCATAAAATATTATGGTGTTACATTCTACCCACATTAAAATGAATTTATTCCTTTAAATTAATCACTTTAGTATAAAAAACTGAGGATACTTTTGCCTCATTACATCCTCAAATTTCCATGTTGCTTCCTAATGATGGTGGTTTCACCACAAAACTCTAACCATGTGAGTGGCATTATTTTGTAGAACTTTCTCTATATAATCTAGAATATCAAAAAAAAAAATTACTCATAAGAAATATCATGCTCTAGTGGAATGACCTATAAGTTGAATACATGTTGTGGATCATGTATGCACTTCCTCAGGATATATACATGAAACACACCGTGAACCTAAGAGAGGTTCAGTGGAAGCATCAAGTGATAAACTATGGTCCCAACATGATCAATAATTTCAAAGGTACCTATATACCTAAGAATTAGTTTTTCATTATTTTAGAATCTCATTACCTTCTACCATTGGGGAATTCAAAGGAAACCCTTCACACCAACTTCAAATTCTAGATCACTTTGATGATTATCTACATAATTTTTCTATTGACTTTGTGCTGAAATTATGTGCTTATGAATGGATCTAACCTTATATTTCATTTCTTCAGCCATTTATGGTCCCAATATATTTATTTCTCTAACTTCATCCCAACATTTTGGAGTTCTACACTTCTTTCCATATAGGGATTCATAAGGAGCTATCTGAATTCTCAGGTGAAAGCTTATTGTAATAAAATTAAACTAGGGTAAGGTCTTGATTCTAACCACTTTTGAATTACATAGAATAATATATCACCATATAATCTATGATTTTAATTATTAGCTTCGACTGACCATATATATGAGGATGATACACAGTACCGAAACTCAACTCTATATCAATATCTTGATGAAGAATTTTCCAGAACACTGAGTTAAACCTCATATCCCGATCAGATAAAATGGAATGTAGTACTCCATGAAAACTTACAACATAATTAATTTATACTCTATAAATATGATCAAGATATAATTATTCTCTGATTGAGATGAAGTGTGATGACTTTATAATGTGATCAACTACAGCTCATATAGGATTATCAACTTTAGACATTTTGGGGAGTTCAATGACAAAATCCATGGTGATATTTTTCCATTTGCATTATGGTATAGGTAATGTTTATAAAATACCCTTAGGATTTTTTATATCAGACTTAACTTTATGACATACTAAGCATCAAGAAAAAAACTGCAACACCCTGATATTTCTAAAAGAACACTATGTTTGATAACTTATGTTACACAAAACACTAAGATTAAACAAAAAATTAAATATTATTATTTAATTATGATAGTTATCACATAGACATTGAAATAATGAGAATGAATGAGACTAAACATCTTATGAAAATATATTTTATACATTTTTATAAAATTAATTTATTGGTTACCAGTTAATTAGAAATAAAAACCAATTGGATTTGTTTTTATAAAAAATTATTTTTATACCCACAATGAATTTTTATCTTAATAAATTAAATGAATAAATATTAGTGAAAGATATTAATGAAATTTAGATTATATATATATATATATATATTTAAATTCATCTAATAATTTTAATAGGATTAAGATAATAATAAATCCAAATTTAAGCACAAAAAACTATATTTTCTAAAAATAATTTCCACCTTTTAATGGCCCACATGTTTTAAAACTAAATTTTGATACTTTTATAAATTGTATTTGATAAAATAAACTTCATTTTTTAAATAATAATATCAAAATTATATTAGGGGGAAGTTTTGGTATTTTTCTGAGAAGTTTCATTTTTTAATGAATAGTGAAAAATATTGAATATTAATTAAAAGCTGACTTTTCATCTAAATAATTTATAATGTTAAATTATTTTTTAAATTGGTTTTAAAGAAAAATAGTTAAATTATACATATATTAATAAAATTTGGATCATTTAAATTATTTTAATATTGAATTTCGATATGAAAACATTTCAAACTTTTGAACACTAATTTTAAATATCATTTTACCAATTATGAGAAATTAATTTGGTAAAATGTATTCAATTTTTGGAATTATAAGGTCCAAATTTGTTTTTAATGTAATTTTTATTTTTAGGCATAAAAAATTTACCTTGGTATTAAAAAATATTTACCACTATATAGATAAAATAATGTAATGGTTTAAAGTTAAAAGGTAAATTCTTAAAATACCTAAAAAATACAACTTTAAATGGGTGGTTGATGTGTTTATAGACCATAAACATACTTTAAAAATTTAATTATCAATATAATTTATTATAATCAATTACAGCTCAATGTGATTGGATTTAATTATAAAATAATCATTATTTAATCACTTAAAACCACCCCTCTACAAGTATAAATAACACTCCTCACCACCCCATTTATTCTCACAGGACTTGAAGATCCTAAAATTTATACCAAAAACTATAATATTTACTCTCCCCATGTCCAAGTTCTTCTTGTCTCACCCAAATACCATTTCCAAGGTCTTTAAGGAGATCGTTCAAAGAGGTGATATTCCAGAGGTAATTTTCTCAAACCACCTCTCTTATTTTATTTTATTCTATTACCTTCTCCTCACCTACTTCATACATCAAGTAATAATAACTCCATAATCATGTATATAGTTTAATTTTATTTTTATAATTTAATATATTAAATCCATATCTTTTATTACCTCATCTTATTCAATGAAAGGAAACCATTGTCCAAATTATGACAGTTAACCGTCTCCATGAATAATGATTTTATTCATTTCACATTACCACATTCATGGATGGTCATAAAATTATTATTATATTTAAATAATATTTCAATAAGTATATTATAACCTATTTAATGTTATGGAACTAATATATATACATAATATTAAATAAAACAAAACTAGTTCAAGATGGTCAGAAAAACCGCCAAAATAAATTAAAAATTTATCATTAACTTTTTATCAAATGAATCATCCTCATGTTAGAAATTAAAATTATATATGTAAACTTTTAAACTTATTAAAGTTCATGAATACCATTTCATTTCACTTCTGTAGTTTTATTTCCATTTGAAAAAAAAATCCATAATTATACACAAATTAACTGATCATGAAACCATGAAATAAATGCACCTGAAACAATGAAAATAATTAAATATTATTAATGAATGGGGGTAAAATGTTATTAAAGGATCATATAAGGTATTATAAATATGAATATAGTTCTATAATGATTTAATAAAATTATTTAAACCATTATACATGAGTTTAAAGAATGTTAAACTAAAGGGAAGCATTAGGTAAGGTTTTTCTCATCTCACATTTACTTCTTTGAGATATATTCCTTATTCACCACTTATTCCTTATATATGGTTTATGTAATACCATTTTACATATAATATAATTAATATAATTATCTTCATGGTGTTAAATGTTTCATTTTATAATTATTACTTTTATGGGGCATACGATTCGACTGATTATAAGTGGTATAGTTTTTTAACTCAATTTCCATTCATTGGGTTAAAATTATACTTCATTTATTTTATCTTGAAAAGTTTATTTATGAAATGATTTTTTATTATATTTTTTTTATTTAGAATTTTTATGTGTATTTAAAGTGGATACACATAATTTATTAATTTTATTAATTCTTACTTCAATGATATGATTTTTTTAAGATACTTTCTTTTAAAAAAATCATTCTTTTAAAAGTTTTCCTTAAAAATATATTTTTATTTCATGTTCATTATTTATATAATTGTTAACAAAAATGTTTTTAATATTATTATATGATTTTTTTATTTAATTTTAATCAGTTTTTTCTTTTTTAATAAATGGATTGAATTATATATATATTTTTATTTTCTAAACATGGTTTATTGAGACTTTTTTGAAAAAAATATAGAAGGAATGTTTTTTTACTTATATGGCATGAGAGTATTTTCTCGCCATCATGAAGAAATAATGTTTTGAAGATTAATTTTAAATATTAGAATTTTATCTTCAAATAAAATGCTTTCTTTTATAATTTCTTGGAATTTTAAACATGAGTTATTTTCAAAGTGACAAAGGTTATTTTCATTAATAATTTTTCAATGATCACATATAAATTATTTTCATCTATGTCAACATATTTTGTTGAATCTTTTGAATCACTGAGTTTGATCTCTTATGATAAAATTTTCTATATATTATGAAATGGTTATTGATTAGTTTGACTAGGGATGTGCTATTTTGATACCATTCACCATATTACTATGGATAGTTTGTGATTATGTTTACTTAATGGGGAAATTTATTTAAATTTTATATGATAGTTTAGATAAAAATGAATATGTTAATTATGTTTCAACCCATTCATATGAGTAATGTATCTATATTAGTAAGTGATAAGTGGGGCCCACTATAGCCCCTCCATGAATCGATAAGTCTCATGAGATAAACTAGTTTGGGTATTGACTTATGTCATACCCATTTATGTATGGTGTCCTGAAGCTTTGATGGTGAGTTTTAGATGTCCTAAATTGTGTATTACCTCACTATGATATTATTTATTGATTTCTATGTGATTATTCAATTAGTATAATATCTATTTTTAAGTTTTCTATCTTATGTGATTATTTATATGGAATTGTTTGATCATCTTTTATTCTGGACATATTATGTTCAAGTTATTGATTAAATGGAATGTGTTTTAGTTATTTACCTTTACATAATTATTATTTCTTATTTATTATTTCCTCCACTATACTTAACCCATACTATGCATTTGAGCTCACCCATTTCTTATGTTTTATTTTCCCCTAGGATGCTAAGAAGTTTATTATGGTTAATATATAGGGTAAATCTAGGAGAATAATGATGTTATAGAAGGATTAAATATGTTGTATTTTATGTTATCAATTTTAATGAAAGGTTCAAGTATGTATCTAGTTTTCCAAAACTACTAAGCTATTCATTCCTTTGGTATGCGATTCCTTGTATATCGTGCCAATATAACAAAGTAACCACAAACTCTGGGCTACTGGAGTTAGGGGAATTAAAGTTGGTATCAAAGGAAGTTGAGTGGAAACCTTATGAACTAGATTTAGGAAAACATAGATTAAATAATGAAACCCTATTATAGAATTTGGATTTACTCCCAAAGAAACAAAACATATGTTTTAGATATTAGTTATACTTAAATGTTTTCAATTTATTCTTAGTATTTTTGAGACTGTACATTATGTTTCATAATTTTATGATATAATATAGTGTATACAATTATATAGGAATGGATCATATTGTAATTAATGAGAATCATATCAATTCATGTAATACATGCAGTAATTACCCTCTTAGGAAAGATAATGAAGCTGGAGCTAGAGCTATGGATGGAGCTATAGCTGGAGATGAAAAAATTATAACTATATTAGAAAAAATGACTCAAGTTATAAGTAATATCCTTTCCTGTATGGAGTTAAATGATCTACAAAGAGATGTAGCAATGTTATAATAATTCATGCAACAACAACCTCCATCATTAAATGGGACTACACATCCATTTATAGATTATCAATGGATAAGTTCTTTAGAGAAGATATTCATCACTTTGGGAAGTAATGAAATAGAGAAGGTTGTCATGGTAGTTTATCTCATTGCTAGATATGAAGATAAATGGTGGTCATTGATTCAAAACACTAAAGAGGATGAGGAAAAAAACATGTAATGGAAGGATTTTAAGGATATTTTCTTGAAAAAATATTTCCCTCATGAACTGTGAGAAGATACAGAGATAAAATTATTAAGTTTGAGAAAAAAGGAGGATGAGAATATTGGTAAGTATAAATACTACTTTAAAATATTATCAAGGAACACTGTATACTGCATACATAACCTAATAAGTAAGATTGATTGTTTCTTTGATGGGTTAAAACCATTCCTCCGAAGAGAACTGGTCTCCCAAACATTATCATCATATGAATATACAATATCATCTGTTATGAAGATAGAGAAAGAATTTTATATGTATTATTACTTTAAGGGAAATAAATAGAAGTATAGAATGGAAGATAAAGAGATAGATAAAGGGAATAAGGGAAAGAAGGATTTTACCACATGTGATAATTGTGGAATGAAACACTCCGGTGCATGCTTGAAGGGAATGAGAGTTTGTTAGAAGTGTGGAGAGAAAGGACACTAGGAATTTGATTAAAATGGAAATAAATGAGCTATAAATGTGTAATGTTTCAATTGTAAGGATATGGGTCACTACGTAAATTAATTCACAAAGTTTCAAGGAAATATACCACAAAAGAAAAAAATGGATCAAGGTAAATCTTATGCTATTGATATAACTAAAGTGGAATGATTACTATGTTTGAGTTTTTGGATTCAATAATTATGTTGTAAAGTTATCAATGATATTATAGTTTTAATAATCAACAGATATATAAGGATTTTACTTCAGCACTTCTTCATAAGGATTTGGAAGCATGTGATGAATAATACCAGTAACCAAGAGAAGTTATTCTACTGCAAGTTGATCTGTTAGAAAACATATTATTTGAGAAATATAAACATAATATATGTTTTATGTTGAGATAATAATGATAAAGAGATGTTTATGGGATGTATCATCCCTGAACCGATTAGCCACCTGAATAGTGTTATCTGACTGGGTTCCACTGGCCTTAGGTACACCTCCCTAAATACAAAAGGTTTCCAACTAGCAGTGAAGGTGTAAAAGGGTATAGAGGAGAGGCTATACCATTAGGAAATTATAATAATACTAGTGAGAGAATATAAATATAACATGCAGTTGAAAGATAAGACCCAACAAACTTGAACCAGACCCACTAATGGAGGTAGTACAATCAATATCAAACAATGGAGGAAGTAATATAAATAGAAGAAGTGGGAAGTAAACAGATCATCTTTCTAGAAAAGCACTTGTAGCACTACAAAAAATAAGCATGAAACCATAAAAGGTCATACATATCAATATAAAATGATATTCACACAATGTATGACTAGTAAAATTCATACATATATAGCATACCAATACATTAAATAAACTAAAAGAGAAACTTCAACTTGGCATGACCTCAATGTTCCGTGCCAATCTCCATGCAAGAAACTACTATGATCCAGTTGCTGAGGATGATACTTTACCTAAACATAAATTCATAAAGTATACATGAATTTTGAAGGACCTATGCAAGGTGTGATATAAATATCAGTAGGGTACCCCCCAATGGTGCGTTCCTAGCATTTGTGTTTAATAATGCATGAATAATAAATAAAAATCAGTAGTACAATGCAATAAAGTAAAAAACGATTTCCCTGGTCCTCAATAGCCACCTGGAAGCCATCACATACCTTGACCAATACCAGAATATGAGATGTTAAGAAGGTCCTTGGCCCATGGCCCAAGGCACCCATGATTTCAAAATCCCAGGCGAACCCTCAGGTTCAACCTCAAATCATGGAACTCGGAATTTTGTGGCTCCTAACACCTCGTATCCCAACAAGTACTAACATCCCAAAGACACACCCAAGAAAATAGTAACCTAGTCCCATAGACCCCTGCTCAAAAGCACACATTATCCCAATGATTTAAAACTATGGGAACAATGATACCCATCCTAAAATAAAATTCTAGGCCTACAGCCTTAATCCCAACAGGGCTTAGCCCCCAACCGTCAGCCTCAACGCTCACATCTGAAGGCTCCTCACCTTTCTTGTGGATTTCTAAAAAAAGCACCCCCAAACCATAAATACCTAAGATGCAACTATAGGAGGCCTCTACCCACATGATTGGTCAAAACCACCTCATTAATGGAACCAACATGTGTGCACACAACTCAATTAGGTGCTTTTCCCATCACGAATGAGTAGAAATCACCAATAAAGTACCTAAGCCACATCAACACTGACACCTCATACCCCTGTGACCATGTCTATCCAATATTATGGTAATTCCACTGAGTATCATGGGCCATACCCAACCTGACAGTCTCACTACCTTAAACAATGCCCATGACACCCAATCCTATGGTTAAACCACTCAAGTATCGAGGCCAAGCCCAACCAGATGATCTACATCACATCAATCCTGATGGTCATGACATCCCAATTCCCCTGGCCATCCCCGTCACAAAACCATGGGTTCCATAAAAATAAATTTATATTATATTAATTTAAGGTGGTGTAGGAATAAATAAAATAAAAACACTCATTGATGAACTTAACCTCTTCTTCAAGTATCGTCCTTAGGTTTGCACTAAAATCCCTAATATAATGGATTTTACAAAAAACAATAAGAATTAAAGTGTGATTAAAGGAATTTGGGAATTTTTTTTGTTAAGGATTATCTAAATTTTTTTTAAGGTTTTAAGAAGAGAGGACTGGGGGTGGCCTTTTATAAGTGGGGGATAGGGCACACTTAGTATTTTGGAAAAGAATTGAGTGATCCCATGTTTTCATATGTAATAAGGATAAATAATGGTCCATTATCAAAACTTATATGTTTAAGGGTCTAAATATATCCATCCAATAGTTTTTAGATGAGTTTATAGGTCATTTTTACCCTTATCATTTTAGTTTAACCCCCAATAAACATATTTTTACCTTAACCATAGGAATTAATTTGTACTAAATTTACTATTAATTTTGGTAAAAAATTAATTTAAACTTATGAGATAATATAAATTATTATTATTAAAATTATGGAATCCATTTTTCCAAATTTCAATCACATAAGTGGAAAATTTTAATTTAAAATTAATCATGCTGATGCGATGAGAATGTTGGTTTTTAAAGAGTAAATGTTCAACATTTTACAATGTTTTTATATAAAAAAATCAATATGAAATTAATTCCAATGACCTAAATTGGATTAATAAATATATAGTTGATCTAATTTAAAATTAAAATCAATTTAAAATATAATTTAACTTTATAAATAAATTAAACAAAAAGGTAGTTTTCAATTAGAATTATTCATCAAAAAATGAAACGTTTCTAGAAAAAACAAAAAATTCACCGGAAGATAATTTTTACATGATGATTCCAAAAAATAAGTTTATTTTATCAAATTTAATTTCTAAAAATGGTAAATAAATAATTTTAAATTATACGTGCATAGCGTGAATAAACATACTTTTAGAAAAAATGCAGTTTTCAGAAAACATTTGTTTTTCATTTAAATGATTCTAATTTTATTTATAATAAATAGATAACTAATAATTTTTTATAAGATATATATTTTTATAAGTTATTTAATCCTATTAATATATTACATTCCAACAAATAGTTGATGTAGAAAACAATATTTTTAATAGTATATTATTGTTTATTGAAACTCAATCTTACATTTAATGCAAGTTATTAAGGAAACTCGTTGTTGCATGTAATGAAAGATAAATCCATGTTTCATTTAAATAAATAATAAATCAGTGTTTAATGTAATTAATATTGAAAATATTAAATTTATTTGAAAAAATATATTTCATAAAGTCTCGGGGTGTTACATTCTACCCCCCTTAAAATGATTTTTCCATCAAAATTTGTAACTTTGGTATCAAACACTGGGGATACTTATACCACATTATCTCCTAAGGTTCCCATGTAACTTTCTTGATTAGGTGGTTCTACCATAAAACTTCTACTAGTTTAGTGTTCTTGTTTCATATAAATTTTTCTAGTCGATATAGAATTTGTACCGGTTGTTCCTCAAAATATAATGATCCATTAGTACAACCTCTGGTTTTAATACAAGTGATGGATAAAGTATATACTTCCTCAGGAGTGATACATGGAACACATGATAATCTACTATCGTGATATGATCAAGTATTTTAATTGGACTGATATACCTAAGGCTTAGTTTTTTCTTCTTTCTTCCATGGAGAAATTAATATAAAGACCTTCTTACCATCTTCAAATTCTAGATACAGTCGAAAATTATCTATATAACATTTATATAAACCTTGTATAGTCATTACATGTTGTTGAATGGATATAAACTTATATATCATATCATTATCTAGGTTTGGAACCAATATATTTATTTGTACAAAATCATTCCAGTACATATAATGGGATTCATAAGGAGAGATCTAAATTCTCAAGTGAAATCTATTGTTGTATGGAAACTTATCTATTTTAAGGTGTGATCCCAACCACCTTTTAAGTCCATTGAATATATATATTAAAGTAACCTCTAGGATTTAAATTATTCTCATGGTGATGAAACTAAACTCTATATCAAGATATTTCTAAAGACTTCATCAAAACTTCTAGGTAAACTTCAGATATTGATTATATATAATTTAATGTGGTAATCCATGAAACCTTATTGCTTACTTAATGTATATTCTGGTGAGTGAATCTAGAGATAAATATCCTCTGATAGAAATGAAATTTTCTTACTTCATAAGATGAATGAATACAACCCATAATTAACCCAACAAAAAATATAATATAAAACCTAATTTTTTCTAATACCTTTAATTGCAATGCCTTAAAAATCTTAAGTAAGAACATTGTATTGGATGGCGTGTATAAAATACATCAACAAGTGCATAAGGGATTATGATATATCAAGAATTTATAATATATTTAATATTTTAAAGAAATTAAATATAATTTATAGCTTTCAATGAATGTGACACCATGTTTGTTTATGACACACGCAATAATGATTTTCTTTGATGACTTGTATTACAGACCGAGTTTTATCGAACAACAATATATTATCAAAACACTATTATTTAATATAATAAGTCTTAAACTATCCATTAAGTTAGAGGTTATGAATAATATTAACTAACTTATGAAAATATTTGGTTTACACAAGTACAAAATGAATAAATTGGATAAAAATTAATTATAAATAAATATAAGAATAAATTGAATATAAAGGGAATATTTTCATAGAAAAATATTTTTATGCTCATAAAGTTGTTTTATCTTATAAAATTAAATTAATTACAATTATTAAGTCATATTAATGTAATATATATATTATATATTCAATCAAATATTTTTTATATTCATCCAATAGATTTTATAGGTATAAGATAAGAACAAACCCAATATTACACATAAAATATTATATTTTTATAAAGGCACTTTTACCACCTTTTAATGGAGAACCTATTTTAAATCCATTTATTGGAACATTTATAAATTTAATATGTCAAAATAAACTTCATATTTTAATTAAAAACATAAGAAATAATTTAGGGTGAATTTTTGGTATTTTTCTGTGAAGTTTATTTTTTTTAATGGAAAATGAAAAATACCGAATTTTAGTTCAAAACTGCTTTTTAATCTAATTTATTTATATGGTTAAAATATATTTTAAAATGGTTTTAAATTTCAATTAGATTATAATTTTATAAATGAATCATATTTAGGCCATTAGTATTGATTTCATTTTGAAATTGATAAAAGGGTCAGTTGGCTAATTATGCCACGCTTGCCTTCTTGGTGGGTGTTGTATGGAAATCAAGACATATGACTGACATAATTTGTGGAACATAAAGGGTTGGCTCGCTCGGCTGATTTTTTTTTGAAATTGACTATAAAAACAAATCAAACTTTTGGACATTTTTACTTTAAAACCATGAATTATCATCTCATCTACAGAATTAAATGTATATTAATTTCTACCACTTATGTGATTAGAATTCGGAAAAATTGATTCCATATTTTTAATATTAGTAATTTATAATTTATAATAATTTCAACTTAGTTTTTTATCAAAAATAATAGTGAAAGTAATTAAAACTAATTACAAAAATTAAGGTAAAATTAAGTTTAATAAAGGACTAAACCTTAATCTTAAGGGCCAAAATGACCTAAAAACTTGTACAAGATCCATTGGATGATCATATTTTTACCCTATCCCATATTTGATCTAGTGTTTTCAATTATTTGGTCTATATTAAAGGGAAAAAATGTGTGTGGAATTACCTTTCTCAAAATTTATAAGAGTGTCACTCCTCCTCCACTATAAAAATGCCTCCTCTCCTCCCACTTCCTCACACCTCTCAAGCCACTTTGGATTGACCAAGATCTTCCAAAATATATACTAATAATAAATAACCCCATTATATAATACCCCCCATTGTAATAAACCTATCCAAGAAATACCTTTTGTGCAAACCAATAGGAGTTACCCAAAAAAGAGGTAATATCTTTCTTCATGCTCTTTAGTCTTATTTACATTCTCCACCCCATCACCTATTATTATTACATGATTATATAAGAATACCAATTAAATAAATATACTAGTATTTTTTAATTATAATGTTTTGACCTAAACTCTCACACACACTCATCTAATTTGTAACATACATACTGTTTATGTGAACGACGAACTACCACCTCACGAAATGATAACTATTCGTTCTTCTTTTACCACCTCTCATGGTGGTCATTATAATGGAAAATATATTTATATATGATATTTATGATATTTATAATTTCTTTATGATTATTTAATTATTTTGTAACACATTCCTCTATACATTCCATTTTTTGTAAATATTATAACATCATTTGTGGAGGTGTGGACTATTGCCTCCATAAAGCGATGTGATTCATTCATGCTATACATAAAACATATTAAGATTGATTTTAATAAACATATGTGAAATAAATGACATATATATGATAATATAATTATAATATACATATATATCATTTAATTCTCATTATTTTAATAGGGAAAAGAAGTGAGAGTAGCATTCATGTAAACGTATGACCTACCATCTCCAGGAATGGTGCATTTCATTTCTTATATCCAAACATTATAGATTATTATAAATAGATATGTAATAAATATATATTATAATTAATCTATGATTTTAATTATTTATATTATTAAATAATGATCTAATTAATAGTAACAACAAATGAGAATTCAAAACATACTTGAGAAAACTAGGCAATTAACACCCGAAATATTTAAAATAATGAAAGAGTGTTAACAAACGGGTAATGAAATATTATATGAAGCTAATATATGATATTATAAACATGAGTATGGTTCTGTTATAAGTTATTAACATATTTTAAACCACTATACAGTAGTATAAATACCACACACAAAAATTAAGGTTAAGTTAAGGGATTTCATCTCAATTTACATTCCGTTGAGTCTTATTTGTTGTTATACACCAATTCACTTTTATGTGGTGTATATACTACACTTTGACATGTATTATCTTGAATATCCTTATTATCATGATATTATAAATTTCATTTAATTTTATTCTCTCATGGGGATTATGATTTAAAATTTTCAAAGTGGTATGGGATACTTTGGAATATTTAAAGATTATTCTCTTTAAGAATATAATTATTGGTTATCTTTGCAATATCACTTCCTTTTTATGATTGTTAACTTTTTCTTAAAATTTTAACTTTATTGTAATAATTTTTTGTTTTAAATTTAATTAAATATCCATACTATCATATAATGGATATTATCATTGCCTAAACTGCATATCATTTTTACATATGGTGTTTATTTTGATAGTTATTTGATTAATTGGGGAATTATTGATAAATACGTATCTTTTATTCAATATAGATATTTGGAAAGGAATATTTTTTATTGATTAGATATATTATTAAATATTATTAATTATTTATAGAGTTATGACATGGGTGGGTCCTAATAATAAATATCCCCTTGATGCATCAGTATTCTCATGAGATGAAATAGTTGACCAAATTAGATGGATTTTTACCTGATGTACAAAATTGTCTTGTGAATGGTATTGACGGTAATGGTTCCATGTACCTAGGAAACATGAAATCCAATAATTAATAGTTTAACTCATTTGGATTCAGTTATTATTTATCCATGATATTTTTCATCGACATATCATTGGATGAATTTCATTCTAAGTTCATTGATTAAATAACATGTGTTTTCAGTTTCATACTTTTCCATATTCATATTTCCTTATCTAGTTATTTGAATAGAATATGTTATTATTTATTTAACATGTTATGTTGATTTATTCCCATTTATTAATTGTCGAGTCTTCTTTACTTTCCCTTACTGAGCATTTGATATCACCCTTATTATGTTTCCTTTCCCAGGTTATGAAGAGGAATCATTTGAATAAGATTTCAAGAATGTCATTTATTTTTTTTATTATTTATCATGTTTGTATTTCCTATTTTTCAATTTATTATTGGTATCATGTATGTAATATATCTTTCCAATATTGTTAAATTGATCATTCATATGGGATTTGATTCCTTGTAACCATGCCAATGTAATAAAATAATGCACTGGTTCTGGGGTTCGAGGTCAGATCATTATAGTTGGTATCAAAGGATGTTTAGTAGCAACCTTGGTAATTAGATTTAGGAAAAAATAGATTAGATAACATAAACCTAAGGTATAATTTGAGGATAATTATATAAGAACACCCTATAATTTTAGTTAGATATAGATTATGGGGGTTTTCTAGAAATGCATCCAGGTCTAGATACTATAAGTGGATGTGGTTCTAGCATATATATACATAGGAGTAACAACTCAACAAGGTGTGTCAGTCCTGACTCAGTATAACCTGGTACATGATAACGATCCTTACTGCACACCTGGTTTGACACACCTGAGGTATATGCTAAGGATAATTCAAATTTTCTTTATAAAAAATTATAAAGGATTTTGACAATGAATAACCTAGTTTAAACGATGTCTTAGATTGAAAATAAAGTGTAAAGATTTAGAAATCATAAAAATGTTTTTTTTTCAATATGATAATTAGTTCTAACACTATGGTTTTTGGTTTTAGGAAATACCCACTTCTATAGGATAAAATCCAAATAAAAGAATAACCAATTTGAAAATAAATGGATGAAGTATTTATGTATTGGGGTTGTATTGAAAACCTTAGTTAAAAGGATATTTAGTGATTAACAATATTTCAAGAATGTCTATCAAATTTATTTTGGAAATTATATTAATTTGGTTTTAGAAAAGGATAACTAGGATGCTATGTGACAACTAATGAAGTCTGACAAGGTTGCGGTTCTTGAACCCATAACCGAAGGACAATAAGGGTTCCACACCAACCACTGATCTACTCAATGTCCTGGTTAATATGTTGTTGTTTTTAGTTAAAAACTTTTATGAATACATATTAATGATGAACCTATAGTGTAAATTTTTAGGTTTAGATATTAATGTTTTAACCATATTTACTTTGGAGAATATTTTGAGATAAATAGTTAGACTTGTAACTATTTTATGGGCCTTATGATCCATAAATGTTTATTTTAGTGCCTTGGGAACAAAAGTTAATTTTTGGATATCCATTCCTTTAAGTAAGGGATAGATTATAATTTGATCAAAGAATAACAAAAAATATAGAATTTTTCAAATAAAATTAAAATATATCATCTGAATAAACTTCCTCACAATCATAGATAGTAAAATATTTACTCAACATTTGGAAAATTATCAAAAAAATGTTGTCCTGATACCTTAGTTTTTGTTGAACCAATGGTCATCTAAATCATCCTAGATATATGTATTTGAGTCCCTCAAATTTATATTGATCATTAACTTGTTTGTGATTTATGAACTCAGTCAATCCCTATAAATATTTATGATTTCCCTACAAGTATGTATCTCTAATTTTCACTAATGTTCTCCTACTTAGAGACCTAGTTATATTTTATTCCATGTCACATTTGTACTTCTTTTTATCTCTTATTAAGAAGATATTTTATTAACTCTTATCATGATGTGGGATTTTAATTATAGGAAATATCAAAAAATCTGTCACCAATATCGAGTTTAAATTATGAGGATGGAATTTAATTAAGGTGGGGAGAATGTAATTCCCCAAAAACCTAAAGTAGGAACATTGTATCTCATAGCGTATATGACACACAACACCAAGAGCATAAGGGGATATGATATCCTAATAATTTATAATATATTAAATATTTTAAATAAATTCAATATAATTTATAGATTTCAATGTGCATGACATTGAGTTAGAATATGACACATGAACAACGATTTTCTTCGATGAATTGCATTACACGCAAGACTGAGTTTTACCGAACAACAATATATTATTAAAACATTATTATTTAATACAATAAGACTTAACCTATCCATTAAGTAAGTGGTTAAAAATATTATTAAGTAAATTATGAAAATATATGGTTTAAAAAATATAAAATTAATTCATTAGATACAAATTAATTATAAATGAATATAATAATCAATTGAATATAAATGGAATGTTTTCATAGAAAACTATTTTTATGCTCAGAAGGATGTTTTATCCTAATAAATTAAATTAATTTCAATTAGTAAATAATATTAATGTTATATATATATATATTATTCAATAAAATATTTTTTATATTAATCCAATATATTTTACAGGCACAAGATAATAATTAACCCAATATTACACATAAACTACTATTTGTTTATAATGGCATGTTTACCACAGTTTAATGAAAAACCAATTTTGAATAAATTTTTTAGAAATTTTATAAATTTAATATCTCAAAATAAAATTAATATTTTAAATATAAATAAAAAAATTAATTTAGGGTTAATTTCTTGTATTTCTATGTGAATTTTCATTTTTTAATGAAAATTAAAAAATACTAAATTTTTGTTTAAAAAAACGATTCATTTAATTTATTTATAAGGTAAAATTATATTTTAATTTGGTTTTAAAGTATAATTATATCATATTGTTTTCAATTAATAAAATTTAGGTCATTGTAATAAACTTTAATTCGAAATTGACTATTAAAATAGAGTAAACAGTTGGACTTTTTTACTTCAAAAAACCACTTTGTCATCTTGTCTGAGGGATTAAATTTAAATTACTTTCTTCCAATTTTGTTCTTAGAATTTGGAAAAATTGATTACATATTTTTAATAATTATAATTTATAATTTAAAATAAGTTTAACTTAGTTTTTTTTACCAAAAATAGTAGTTAATGTAATTAAAATTAAATATAACGATTAAGGTAAAATTAAGGTTAATAAACAACTAAACCTTAATATTAAGGTTAATAAATGACTAAACTTGTTATATATTCATTTGATGGAAATATTTAGACCCTATAATATATTTTATATACATTGGTACATTATTTTATACAATTTCAATTGTAAAAACTTAGTTTTAATTCCCTTTCCTAAGATTTATAAGAGTGTCACTTCTCAACTATAAAAAGGCATCCTCTCCTCCCACTTTTTTCACACCTCCCAAGCAACTTTTTCTCAACAAATATATGATCAAATATCTCATAAACATCCCTAAAATAATCCTATAATCCTTACCTTGGGAATAAATCCATCCAAGTAATCCCTTTCATGAAAACCAAAAGGGGTTACCCAAAAAAGAGGTAACATCTTTCCTCAAGCTCTTTAGTTTTATTTCCATTCTCCACACCCTAAAATATTCTTATTCAATTATTATATAAAAACACCAGTATCATAAATATACTAGGATTTTTATATAATAAGGGTTAAAACTACACATACACACACTCCTATCTAATGGGTAACAAATATACTATTTATGTGAATGTTGAACTACCGCCTCATGAAATGATGATTGTTCCTTCTTCTTTTACCACATCTCACGATGGTCATTATGATGGAAACTATATTTATATATTATATATATAAATATTATATTTATAATGTATCTATTATTATTTAATTAATTTATAACACATACCTTTATACATTCCATTTTTTTAAACACGGTAACATCGTTTGTGGAAGTGTAGACTACCACTTTGTTAAAGTGATGCGATTCATTCACGTTATACATTGAATATATTAAGGATTATTTTATTAAAACTATGTAAAATATATGAAATATATAAGATACTTTAATTATAATATACATATTTATCATTTACTTTTTCTTCTTTTAATATTACAAATAATTGAGTGTAGCGTTCATGTATACGTACGTCCTACCATCTCCATGAACGATGTATTTAATTTCTTATCTCTAAACACTATAGATTATTATAAATAAATATGTACTGAATATATATGATAATTAAGTCATGGTTTAAATTATTTATATGATGAAATCATGATATAATTAATAGGAATAACAAATGAAATGTTAAAACATACTTGAGAAAACTAGGAAATTAACACCCAAAATAGTTAAATAATGAAAGATTGTTAACAAATGTGTAATAAAAAATTATATACAGTTAATGTATGATATTATAAACATGATTAATGATCTATAATAATTTATTACCATATTTTAAACCACTATATAGTTGTATAAATACCACACAACAAAAATTAAGTTGAAGGTAATGGATTTTGTCTCAATTTACATTCCATTGAAACTTATTTGTTGTTATACACCAATTAACTTTTATGTGGTGTGTATACTATAATTTGACATGTAATATCATGAATATAATTATTTTAATGATATTTTAAGTTTCATTTAATGTTATTCCTTCATGTGCATTATTATTTAAATGCTTTAAAGTGGTATGGGACACTTTGGAATGTTTAAATATTATTCTCATCAAGAATGTTCTTAATGATTACCTTTATAATATCACTTCATTTTTTAGATTGTTAACTTTATATTGAAAAAATAAATTTATTGTAATCATTTTTTTGAAAATTTACTTTAATATACATATTCTCATACAATTTATATTAGTATTTCCTAAACCGTATATTGTTTTTACCTACGGTGTTCACTTTGACAATTATTTGATTAATTGGAGAATTATTGATAAATATATATATTTTATTCAATATGGATATTTGGTAAGACATATTGTTTATTGGTTAAATATATTATTATATATAAATAATGGTTTTTAAAGTTATGACATGTGTAGGGACGAGTTATAGATACCCCTCGATGCATAGATAGTCTCATGAGACAAAATAGTTGGCCAAATTAGATAGGTTTTTACATGATATGATAAACCATCTTGTGAAATGTCACGATGATAATGGTTCCATGTTCCTAGGAAATATGGAATCCAATAATTAGGAATTTCCCTCATTTATATTTAGATATTATTTATCGAGGTAATTTTTTACCGACATATCTATAGATGCATTTTATTTTTAGTTGATTGATTAAATGGAATGTGTTTTCAGTTTCTTACCTTCCAATATTGATATTTCCTTACCAAATTATTTTAATGGAATGTGTTATCATTTATTTAACATTCTATGTTTATTTATTATCATTTATTCATTATTTATTCTTTATTACTTTCCCTTACTGAGCATTTGAGCTCACCCTTATTATATTTCCTTTCCCCAGGTTATGAAGAGAAATCCTTTGAATAAACTTTCAAGGATGATATTTATTTATTTTTATTATATATCATGTTTTTATTTCCAATTTACCATTGTATTATGGGTATCATGTATATAATATGTCTTTTTATAATTTCTAAACAGACCGGTCCTTTGGGATTTTATTCTTTGTAATTATGTCAATGTAATAAAATAATGCACCCGCTCTTGTATTTGAGTTACGGGCATTACATTAATCATATGTATACAAAGTGCAGAGGCATTCCTCATAAGATAACATTGTCCCTAAAAGATATACAAAAACAAAGGGTTTTATTACCATAAATATCTCCCAAAATATTCTTAATATTGATAAGATCACATCATGTAAAACCTTAAGAGGGGTGCCTAAGACATTGATCTTATTATCATCCTTAAACTTATAACTCCATGATAGAATGCATAACTCTTAACTTAATCCTAAATGGATACATATACACTTCAAAATGTTAATTTAACCTTCATTCCTTATATAATCTCTTATATTATACAAAAACACTTTCATTGGAATATTGAGTCTATCCTTGTACCGATAGAATATGTGATTTTATTATTCTATAATCCATGTAGATAATCACCTAAAATTTCAATAAGGTATGAAAAATAAATTTTTTATAGGGATCATTCATACAAAATCAAATATGAAATCCCCAAATAAGGAGGGTAGGATAAGTGTTCCCTAATTATCATGGCTCACTTCGTCCATAATGAAAGTATATGCTTTCCCTTTCCCTTTGTCTTTAGAGGTTGTTGTGGAATATCATTCACACTAGCCCTTAGATTGAAGAAATTATTAGAATAATTTAAAAACACCTTTCAATTGAAAAATTGAAGTGTGGGAGGTAGATTTTGTGGGGATTTATCATTATTCACATCATTAGATAACTTTTTTCCCATCACTTCAGCATTTATCCACTTGATGAAATTCCTTTCGATTGTTAAAATATTTACGAGTACCATTAATAGAATTACCTCAATGTTTCTTCCCATAATTTGAGCATAAATTAAAGCTCATATTATTCTCTCCATGGTTCTTAGATTTTCCTTTGAATTACAGTTTTTATCTTCTTATCTAAACCATGAGATTAATATGTAACTCCAACCTCCATTTCCACTTTGATAGAACATCAAAGAATATATTTATATCTATTGAAGTCTCTTATGGATAATTCCCTTCAAAGACTTGGTTTTAAGCCACTAAATAAATTATAAACCTTAAATTTAGTTTGGATGATAATAATAGAATCATAACTTGAAATTTTGTAAAATTTACCTGATAGGTAACAACAGATTCATCATCATTTTGATTTAGTTCAAGGAACTCCTTCTCCACATTTTTTTGAAGAATAAAATGATTGTAATTATTTAAAAATAAGTTCATGAACTCATCCTATACCATGGAGTCAATTTCATAATATTTCCTCATATTCTCTATAAGAGTACACCATTGATCTTCTTCACCTTCCAAATGGTATATATAAAAAATTAATTTATTATGATTTGAACACCAAAGGACATAAAATATTTTTTTAGTCATGTTGATTCATTGCTCAGTAAATAGTAGATCGGAAGACCCACTGAATGAAGGTGGAAGTTGCCTCACACAAGACTCAACATAATGGTGTTCCCTCCTTTGTTTGTTTGAAACTCCATCACGATTCATAGCTTGAGAATGTTGTGTGAGCATAGCAAGGAGATTTTAAATTCCATCTCCCATAACATTTGATTTATCATGAGGACAATAATTTCATTGTTTTTCATACTCAGATTTAAGATAGTTCCTATAGGTTCCATCCATTAACTAAAACCAAAAAGCATAGTGTGAGCAACTATGATCATATTGAGAAACCACATAATCGTGAAAAATTTATTATAGGATAAATAATCCATGATACATTATTTTCAATCTATGAATCCTTGGGATTAACCTAGGTCATGCATGATCATTATTTAAATCCTTCATTAAAATTCATAAATATTTTGTGAATTTACAAAGAATATTCCCTAGGAGTGTCAAACCAGGTGTGTGACAAGGAATGTTGTTTTTAACTAGTTCCTGATTGATTCTAGGTCAATTCAATGATTTTGGGGTTGTTACCCTTAGTTACATCTATTCCAAATCCAGACCCACTTATAGTTTCAAGATAAGGAAGTAATTTCTTGGAAACCACTTTATCCATCCTTTACCAAAAATTTAGGAAATTTTCTTATACTTTGAATCATATTTATAATTATACTTAAAAATATCCCTAGATATATCTTAGAAATACCCCTAGGTATCTCAATAATTTTTTCTCATCCTAGTTTCCAAGGGTAAAATAAACATTTTCCCTAATACCAACTATAACAACCTTGTATTATCATAAATCGATATTAAATTACTTTAGTTTAATTCATTACTTTACACAAACACAAGATTAAGGACCTTAAGTTTAGTGACTTTGTAATCATAGAGCATGATCTTCTAATATATTGAAATATATTCCATGTTTCCAAAAAAAAACTTCCAATTTAGTACTCTTCATAGACATACCCTATATAAAACATTTCTTTATAACTTGGAGAAAAAACATAAGAAAGTGTGATTCTAGATGCTCAATAAGGGGGAACACAAGAAATATCAATATATGATCATATAAAATCATAAAATAAGAATAATTATACATGATAATGATCATAAATTATGAAGTTAATTCCCTACCTTTCATAGATCATGAACATGAGTCATGGAATAAAGATTGGAATTTCATAATACATGAATCATAAGGTAATAAAATAACATGATCCATGAGAGTATACCATTGGAATAAGACATATATTTGTGTCATATACATAAGCATATAAAATCTTATGTCAAGGATACACACCAAGATGTTCATAACATGTTAGGATTGGGCTAACCACAAGTGTATCTTCTTCGGGGTTGGGATGACCTCCCCTATACCATCTTTCAGGCTTGGTTTAACCACTCATGTACTCTTATTTTGGTCTTCATCTTATAACTAATGTACCCTCTGAGTTCATAGAACATTTATAATTACCTAATGAATTGGATGAAGATATAGGTCTCACCCATCATATAATTAAAATAATACATATGAGTTCCATAATAACATAAAAAATATATCATACTTTAACCCATGGAATGAAATGGGTCTCATAAACATTTCATCTTATCAAAACCTATGGAAAAGAGATAGGTTTGATTATTATTTTATAATTTCATCATAAAATAACCTGTAAAAAAGAATCTTTTTTAATAATAATCCTATCATGGTATAACCCATGGAATAGAAATGGTCTTTATAAACATCATTCCATAATAAACATCAAACATTCATATAAAGGATAAGGATGGTATCCTTGGATCATATCAACAATAAGGTATAGGTAACATCAAAAAATTTCATCTTAGATAGAAAATAATTTTTATGTATCATTTAAAGCATTTCATGGGGAAAATATACATTTTTATTTGAAAAAATATTTTTTTTAAATCATAAAACATTTTAAAAATATTTTTCTTTTAAAATAAACTTGAAAACTTATAAAGGAATCTTCAAATAAAATAATGGTCATGATAACGAGAAGTTTCTTCCAAGTTGTAAATGTTAAAATAAAGACTCCTTTCATATTTTTGGTAAAATAAAAATCGTACTTTTTTGGAAAATGACATGAATATTCCTTTCAAAACATTTTTTAAAACATTTTTAGAAAACATGGTTTTGAATGAAAAATAGTTTTCAATAAAAAAATGCTTTTTATTAAAAACATTATTTTGAAATATTGAGTGAATAAGGAGAGTAAAATAAAGTGAAAACATTTATTCTCATAAAATAACCAAAGGAGAATAAAATTCATGAGTTTATTGATAGATATATCATAATATTTCATTTATGGGAGAATAATCATAAACAATCCTGATAAATATTGAGATTGAAACATAAAACTATTACCACTTTAGTTATATTGAATCATTTTACCCATTAAAGAATAAAATTAAATGAAACATAAAATATCACTAAAATAATTATATTCATTATATAACATGTCAATGTGGTAGTGTATATATCTTACAGAATAGGATAGGTTCATAACATAACTTATGTCCCAAAGCAGGAAAATTGAGACAAAAATCCCTTATCAATTTTTTAACTTTTAAACTATAAACCCTATAAAAGAAAAATAATAAAATGGATATGTAAATTTACATAATTTTATTTATAAATATCATAAAATTCTTTCATAGGTAGTATATACACCACATATAAGAAATAGGTGGTGAATATGACATGTGTCTTATAGAAGTAAAAAGTGTGATGGAAATCTCCTACCTTAAGTCTGTAATTTCATCGTACTCATTCAAACATCATGTATAATAAATATAAGTGTGTTAAACATATATTATAGAAATAAATTAATATATAACATGTCATATATGATTTTTTATGACCTTTTATTACCCATTCATTAATAATTCCATGTTACAGTTACGTTTCAGGTAATAACCACTTTGTTTTTTATATATGTTTTGATGTGTTATATTTTTAGTATTACTACTTAGATAATGGTTCCATAATATACAGAATTATAACCATGATATAAATATCATATATATTAACTATATATTTATTTATATTAATCCATAATATTTAGTGATATAAAATGAAATACACCATTCATAGAGATGGTATGTCGTATACATGCATGAACACTATTTATATTTTATTGTTGGATTGAAAGAAAGAAAGGTAAATGATATATTATTTTTATAGAATATTTTTTATTTCATATATATAAAATATTTTAATTAAATCCATCCTAAATAACTTACATGTAAAACATTAACAAATCACATCACTTTGTGTGGCGGTAGTCCGCTGTACACACGAGTGGTGTTATCATATTCCCAAAAAAAGAAAATCATGAAGGTATATGTGATATAATAATTATATAAGCATAATAATATCATAAATAACATATATAAAAAAATAAATCCATCATTATGTCCAACCTTGAGAGGTGGTAATGAAAAAACAAACGATATTGGTTAGTGAGGCTGTAGTATGTCGTACACATGAACAATGATTATGTAACCCATTGGATGGAAGTGTAGATGGTTTTAGATAATTATTATAACATAAAAAATATAATCACGTGGAATATAATTATTTTATTATATAATCATTATATAATAATAACTTAAAGGTTTGGAGGAATAACAAAAATAAAAACGCTTGTTGATGAACATTACCACTTCTTCAAGTATCCACCTTTGGTTTGCACTAAAAGCCTTCATAGGATGGAATTAAAATGAAAATATGGATTCTAGGATGATTGAAATGAATTTGGGAAGTTATTTAGTTAGGTATTGGCTAAAAAATGTTTTAAGGTGTTAAGAAGAGAGTAGAGGGGTATCCTTTTTTAAGTGGGGGAGGGGACACACTTTGTATTTTTGAAAAGAATTGAATGCTCCTACATTTTTCATATGTAAAAAAGGTAAAAAATGAGATATTAATGAACCTTAGAGGTTTAATGTTCTAAATATAGACATAATATGTTTTTATACAAGTGTATATGTCATTGTTACCCTTATCGTGTTAGTTTATCCCCCATTGAAACCATTTTATCCTTAACAACGATAATTAATTTCTAATGTTTCACTATTCATTTTGGTCAAAAATTAATTTTAAATTATTAGATAATATGAATTATTTTGATTCCAAATATTGAATCCATTTCTTTAAATTCCATCCATAGAAGTGTAAAATTTTAATTTAAAATTAACCCCACAGACGCGATGAGAAAGAAGGTTTTTAAAGAGAACAAATTTAAAAGATTATAATGTTTTTATATAAAAATTCAATATGAAATTAATTAAAATAACATAAATTGGGTTAATAGATATATAATTGAAGTAATTTAACATTAAAATAAAATTAAAATATAATTTAACTTTATAAATAAATTTTAAAAAAAGGAAATTTTCAATTAAAATTTAGTATTTTTCATTATTCATAAAAAAATGAAACTTTTTAGAAAAATACTAAAAAATAACCCAAAGATAATTATACATGATTAATCCTTTTATCAAATCAATTTTATGAAATTAGTAAAAATTAATTTTAAATTATGTTCTCATAGCATTACTAATCCGTCTTTTAGAAAAAATACAGTTTTTCAAAAAACATTTGTTTTTATTTTAAATGATTCTTATTTTATTTATAATAAATAGAAAACCAATAAATTTTTGAAAAATAATATTTTAATAATTTATTTAATACTATTTATATCCTCCATTCCAATTTCTATATGATGTATTAAATAACAATTTCAATTGTATATAATTGTTCAGTAAAACTCGATCTTGCGTGTAAGGCAAGATATCAAGGAAACTCATTGTTGTGTGTAATGCAAGATAACTCAATTTTTCTTATAATGAAATAATATCTTGGAGTTTCATGTAATTAATATATAAAATATTAAATTTATTAGAAACAAATATTTCAAAATATCTTTGGGTGTTACAATATCTTAGTTTAAATAGATATGAGAGGATTGAAGAGAAAAATATTGAGAACCCATGGAAATTATTTTATGTGTACATGAATACATGACATTGTGATATGAGATATGTTTATTATCATTATATATAATATTTATTTTATTATTCACTCTAATGAGGAACTCTATTAGTAACAAGAATTGTATCTAAAGAGCTACCAAGGAGAATTTATTCACCAACTAACACACTATTTCACATTAAAGAAGACTTAAAATAATATTATAGATTAAGTGGGTTAATCATGTATTAATGGGATTATATTATAAAAGTTTAATAAATGATATCTTCCATGGGTTAAAAATGATACCTTTTTTTTATTAACTTCTTAAATTTTTTTTATCTTATGATTGAATTGTTTACGACATTGATGATTCCAGTTAAAACTATGATATAGCCACAAACATTGCGGGAAAACATTGTCAATATTATGTAGTTTATGTTTCCCCTTATTTATTTAAATATTTTTGAGTAAGTGATTAAAAATAAGAGTGTATATTTTTTACTATGTAAATTAAATGTTGGTTTATTGGAATAATCATGAAAATTGGTAAACACTTTTTCACCCCTCTTAATGTTATATTAATAAATTTTCTAGGAACTCCAGTATATGTAGTAAGGGTTCCTACCAAGTGCTAAGATAACTAATATGTTGTTATATCATTTTTCATAATCTAATAGTGAGACCCTAGGTAAGGTATTCTCTAAGAATTAATGAACTTAAAAATAAATAAAATTATAACTAAGACGAGTATTCCTTTGATATTATTTATGTATTTAGATGTACATCAATTTGTGAGTCAAGTAACTAATGTGAAATGTATTCACATTAATAATAAGGAATGTATCCTAAAAATACTTACAAGTTATCATTGATGTATATATACATAAAAACAAGATATAAAATATTAATACTGATTACAACATGAAATCGTATTGGGAATTCATGGGTGTGTATGTTAATATTAGTTTGGAAGAGATTGAGTTAGTGTGTAACAATCAAGGATTTGAGATCCATTAAATTAATATTATCTTCAATATCTCGTGTCACATGCAACACTGAACTAATAAAACACCCAATTGAAATGAACCGAGGAATATTAAAATTTCATGAAGAATATAATCATCATTAGATAAAAATATAGCAATCAATTAAAATAATTATGTATTATTGGTTTTTTTATTAATATTTTAAAAATGGTGTCTTTTGAATAACCATTTGAAAAAGGTATTTTATTTTACCATAATAAATTAAATATATCATATTTAAAATTTTATTATATATAGATTTATAAATTAATATATCAATATTCAATTATTTATAAATTTATATGAAATAAGATTAATGACACATGATGTTTAAAAAAGACATTTTTTTAAAAGTAGCATTTACTTATATATTTTATATTCATTTAAAAGATAAATTTATAAATTTTAGAATTTTAATTCTAAAAAATTATATTCATTTTTGTATTAAAAATTTCAATATTATATTAAAATATTTTTTTATATTTTCTTAAAGTAACTGATTTTTAGGTGAATAATTAAAAAATATTAATTTTCCTAATTCTGTCACTTTTGACTTAAATGTTTTTAAAACTATTTTATATAAAATATATTTATTTATAAATTTAAATAAACCATTTAACTATACTATTATATATATATATAACCTATATTTAATGTTTTGGAAACATAAGTAATATTTTATATTAAAAATTATTCTTATTCCCTTATAATAGAAAATTTCTCATCAATTATAGAAATTAAATATAAAAAATGGATTATATATTTTATATAAATATTTTAATATTGTGTAACAAGTTAAATATCATTTTTTGGCATAAAATTATGATTACTAAGACTAATGTTAATGACCATGATAATGGTGAAATGGTTATTTTCAAAGAATTGTTTTATCAATGTTTTGTACTTTTTATATAATAAATTTATTTTTTATATTTTCTATGATGAAATTGATATTAGTTTTACACATATATAAAAATACATTATACATCATTCAATTGATAATAAATACTAAATATGATTAAGAACTCTTAATGGTAAAAACAATATTTTTCTACAAAACATTTTTTATATATAAAATGTTTTAATTAAAGAGTTAGAACCATGTTATTTATAAATATAGTTGGATTAAATAGAGTCTAAATTTAAATTCATATCAACTGAATTTTTTAATAGGTGATCTTTTATATTTTTTTTCAAATATATATTACTTAGTTGAAAACTAGTTACCAAGGTAAAAACCAAAATAGCAAAGTGTAAAAAATAAAGTTAAAAAGTGATAGAAACATGTTAAAATAATGTTTATAACTAAGTTTTTGAGATATTATAAACCTTATATTATAAGGCCCCAGCCTTAAACCTTACTTAATCTTGAGTTATTACAAGATTACACATTTAGGATATTTTCAGGTTTAGAGTTTTAGAGAATTAGATCATAAAACTTGCATTACATTACACATTTAAACAAAGTGGTTACATAAAGATAATATTCATTTTTTCCCATCAACGGAACATATTTAAAATAAAACATGGATTCTTTCATGAAACTTCCTTGAAACTATCATCATATCATGTACCTTTCCCTTGACCTATGAAAAACATTTCAAAAAAACTTGGGATGAGCATAAAAAGATCAGTATGGGTTATAAAAATATGGAAAGGAAACATGAGTTCATATATACATAAGAATGAAATCATACTTTACCCATAAAACATAAGCACTTTAAAATACCTCATCAAATCATGAATAAATCATAGAAATCGTAATACATAAAGGTAACTTGAGGTATTCATAACATTCTTACGTAGGGAGTAACCCTCTTGGTTACGTTTGGAATACCCATCATATTATATTCCCTAAATCTCTTCAGAGAAACCTTAATGTTTCACTCCTTCACATTACCCAATTCATTGGAGAGCTATATTGGGCTCACCCACCCTTATTTTATCACGGAACCACCTGTCTTCATAATAATGCCCAAGAAACTCAACATAATCGTATCACATAAAACATGCATAAAGGAAACATAACCTTTCCACCTTTCAATAACAAGATATCAATACAACACATTGATATAAAAACATTATTAAAACCATTTTCAATACCAAAATAAAAGAAAAGTAAAACATGGTATTTATTTTTCTTTTAAAAAGAAGGTATGGCTTGTAGAGGAAGCCGAAACTCAAATAATGGTCACGGCGGCAGAGAAGTCATTGTCTCCGCATACATACGACAAAAACATTCCCTTTTATCGTTTAGTAAACACTTAATATAAAAAAGATTCCTTTTGAATAAACATAAAAGTCAAAGGGGTTTATACACCGTATAAAGAAGGTTGTGTATAAAACAAAATATGCCTCAATGAAAGGAGATTGAGACGAAGTCCCATACCTCGGGTCCGACTTGACTTGGTCGTTCTTTAATCTCATGAATAATAAACTTGAGTTAATTTCTACTTATTTAAGAACCTTTTTCAAGTTCATTATTCCTTTTATATCACTTATTTCCATGTCATGAACACTATGTAATTATTTAAGTTAATAACAGTCGTTTTAACGATCATTGGTACTTGAGTAAAAAATAAACCCTTTATAATTACAAGTTTTTCATGTATCTATTATATCAAGAATGGTATTCATGGTGTAGATATCATATATGTCATATATATCCAGTACATGCATGCATTTATAATATTACATAATCATTTAAAGGTAAGAAATGAAATGCACCATTCATGGAGACGGTAAGCCGTACGTACGCATGAACGCTACTTTCATTTCTATTTCGTATTTTATAGAATGGAATAATAATTATATAAAGGTATATTATAATTCCAGTGTAATATCATATATAATATCATAACTCCATCCTTTATACGTCCCACATATGGTATTAACGAATCAAATCACTTTGAGGGGGTGGTAGTCCGCACTTCCTTAAATGAAGATATCGCGTTTACCCATAATGGAAACCATAAAGGTATGCCCAAAATGAAAAATACAGAATATTAAGGAAAAAATAAACATATTATATATCATATATAAATATATTGTCATCTTAATGGCCACCTTTGAAGGTGTTAAAAGAATGTTGAACAATCATCGTTTCGGGAGGCAGAAATTCGCCATCCACGGAAACAATATGTTCTTTAACCATTAGATGTAGGTGTGTGTAAGTGTAGCTTGAATACTTCTTATAAAAACATCATAGTATATTGAAGATACTGGAGTTGTTACAAAAGAAATTAATAAAATGATTTTAGGGGGTTGGAGAAGCAAAATAAAACAAAAGGACTCAAGTGAAGACATTACCTTAAAATCGGGTAACTCCCTTTGGTTTGAGCTCAAAGGCTTCCTTGGGAAGACTTCTGCCCAAAGTGAGGCTTTAAGGAGTAAGAGAGGGAAGTGGATAGACAAAATGGGTAGGGTTTGGCCGAGCCAAAGGCTTTGGAAGTGTGGGTAAAGAGGTAGAGGTGGGGGCCTTTTATAAGAGGAGAGGAGGGACACTCTTGGAAAGTAAAGAAAAGTTACTTTATTTTAAAATGAGATTCGGATTTAAGAGGTCCCACATTGATATAATTCGAGGATAAGGTGATAAGGGTTCTAAATATACCCATACAATAGGTTTTGGACATGTTTAGGTCATATATTTTACATTATCTTTTCATTTTATTTAAATCCTTTATTAATGAGGTAATCGCTGCATCATCATGATGTCATAAATAATTTAATATATTTAATGTATAAAATTATAAAAAAAATATCATGATGTATGAAATCTTTTTATATTTTTAATTAATATTTATAGTAAAAAATCTGACTTTTATAACCCCATGTAAAAATTGTTTTAGTAAAACAACTCATGTTTGTGTCATTTTTACTTTCACATTAAATAAAAAGTTATTTATGTCATTTCCAAACCAAAGTGGCTCCATGGGGTCCCCAAGTTGACTCATGGATTTTCTTGGTCGTCCATGACACATCCAATAAGGGTAGGATATGTGTCTAGGTATTTTCATTTTATTATAATATCATTTTTGCCTTGAATTTCACCAATTACCTCTAATCGCGATTAAAAACTTAAAAGTTACTATTCACCAAAAAATTATTTTAATCTCATTGAACCACATTTTACTTCTTAATGACAACCATGTATGTCAGATTTTTGAAAATAAAATCACAAAAGTGGCAAAGTTTCATTTAAACTAAAAATCAGTTTCTTTAACTACCACTTAGTGGTTTCACTATTCATCAAAAATTGAAGTTTTTCAGACAGATACCAAAACTTCACCCTAAGATATATTTGATATTCCGAATTCAAAAATGATGTCTATTTTGAAAAATTCAAATCATATAAGTTACATTAATTAATTTAATAATCAATTCCCGCTGTCATGACAAATAACGTGTTTTTATGAAACAATAAGTATCAAAAGATTGACACTAGTTTAAGTTCAATTTCAAAGTGAAATTGATTCCAATAACCACCATTAGATTAAATGGTAAAAATATTTTCTAATTTCACTTCAAAAACAATTCAAAAGATAATCTAATCATATAAATAAATTAGATTAAAAAGAGGTTTTGAATTAAAATACAACATTTTTCACTATTCATTAAAAAAAATGAACTTTATCGGAAAAATACAAAAAATTCACACAAAGTAAATTTTGATGTCCCAATCATAAAGAATAAGTTTATTTTGACAAACATAGCTTATAAAATTGTCAAAAGATAGATTTAAAAAAATGATTTTCCATCAAAAGGCAGTAAAACAATCTTTTAAAAATATTAGTGTATTCCATGCTTAAGATTGGATTTATTATCATTTTAAGCCTCTAAAACGCTATCTAATTCATCAATAGACATAGATAAAAATATCTATTATTCATTACTTACTTGGGATGTTACATCCTTCCCCCCTTTAGAAAATTGCGTCCCCACAATTTATTTACTTATCGAATAAGTGGGGGTATTTATCCCTCATCACATTTTTAGATTCCCATGTTGCCTCTTCCATTATGTGTTTTTTCCACAAAACTTTTACCCGATGAATCAACTTATTCCGTAACACTTGCTCCCTGTGGTCAAGAATCTAGACCGGTTGTTCCTCATAAGATAGGTTCTCTTCTAGCTAGACTACCTCTAGACTCAAAACATGAGATGGATCTGGCATATACTTTCTCAACATCGAAACATGAAAAACATTGTGTACCTGAGATAAACTCGAAGGTAAAGCCACTCGGTAAGCAACTGATCCAACTTTCTCCAGAATTTCATATGGTCCAATGAACCTTGGACTCAACTTTCCTTTCTTACCAAATCGCATCACACTTTTCCACGGTGAAACTTTGAGAAAAACATGATCACCTACCTCGAAAGATAGATCCTTCCTCCAGTTATCCGCATAACTCTTCTACCTGCTCTGAGCTGTTCTCATGTGTTTCTGAATCAACTGAACTTTTTCTGCCATCTCTTCTACCAATTCTGGTCCCATCATCTTCCTTTCACCCACTTCATCCCAAAATGCTGGAGTTCGACACCGTTTCCCATATAATGCCTCAAATGGTGCCATCTGTATACTGGAATGAAAACTGATATTATAAGAAAACTCAACCAAAGAAAGATGTTGGTCCCAACTTCTCTGATAATCCATCGAACAAGCTCGTAGCATATCCTCCAAGGTCTGAATTGTTCGTTCCGACTGCCCATCTGATTAAGGATGAAAAGCTGTACTAAAATTTAATTCACCACCCAACGACTTCTGAAGGCATTTACAAAAGTTAGAAGTAAAACTGGGATCACGGTCAGATACAATGGAGAGGGGAACTCCATGTAACCTGACTATCTCTTTAAGATACAAATGGGAAAGTTGATCTAGGGAAAAAGTATCTCGTATAGCAAGGAAATGAGCAGATTTGGTCAAGCGATCAACAATAACCCAGATTGCATTATTACCTCGAGATGTCTTCGGTAATACCACAACAAAGTCCATGGATATATTCTCCCATTTCCAATCTGGCACTAGTAAAGACTGAAGCATCCCTTTCGGTAAATGCCTCTCTGCTTTAACCTGCTAACAAGTCAAACACTTCATAGTAAAATAAGCAATATCCCTTTTCATTCCATCCTGCCAGTAATACTCCTGCATATCTCTTTACATCTTAGTACTTCCAGGATGAACTGAAAACGGAGAACTATGAGCCTCACATAACAACTCATTCTTCAACTGTGAATCACAAGGCACACATAATCTCTTCCCAAACCTCAAAACACAATCATTATCAATGTTGAATTCAGGCAACTTCCCCTTTTGAACCAGCTCTACCTTTTTCTGCAACTCACTATCTTCCATCTGTGCTTGCTTAATTCTGTCTGATAGGGATGATCTCACTGATACCTGAAACAAAATAGAAGAAATTCCTGCACCAACAACTTCTATGCTAAATTTCATCAAATCAAAAACCAAAGGATCTCGTTCCAAACATAGCATGGTTAATGAAGCATTACTTTTTCGACTCAAAGCATCAGCCACTTTATTTGCTTTTCTCGGATGGTAGTGAATTGTACAATCATAATCCTTGATTAATTCCAGCCATCTCCTCTATCTCATGTTCAATTCTTTCTGAGTGAATATATACTTTAAACTTTTGTGATCAGTATATATTTCACACTTTACTCCATACAAATGATGCCTCCAAATTTTTAAATAAAAAAAAACAACATCTAATTCCAAATCATGTGTAGGGTAATTTACCTCATGAGTTTTTAACTAACGTGAAGCATAACCAATTACCTAATCATTATGCATAAGGACACAGCCAAGTCCCTTCAACGAAGCATCACCGTATATAACAAACTCACCATTCCTGGAAGGAAGTGTCAAAACTAGAGCATTCACCAATCTTCTTTTCAACTCCTGAAAAGAATCATCACATTATTTTGTCCAGATGAACTTAACACCCTTACGAGTTAGCTTAGTCATTGGACTAGATAACCGTGAAAAATTTTCAACAAACCTTCGATAGTAACCTTCCAAACCAGGAAAACTATGGATCTCGGTTACATTTGTGGGTCTTGGCCATTCTTCAACAACCTTTGTTTTTGCAGGATCAACGGTTATCCCATCTTTAGAAACAATATGACCAAGGAAAGAAATTTGTTGCAACCAAAACTCATACTTACTGAATTTCCCATACAATTTCTTTTCTTTTAAGGTTTTCAAGATAACCCTTAAATGTCTTTCATGCTCTTCTTTACTTTTAGAAAACACCAAAATATCATCAATGAAAACAACCACAAACTTATCCAAGAACTCATGGAAAATTCTATTCATTAAGTCCATGAATACAGAAGGTGCATTGGTTAGCCCAAAAGGCATTACTACAAATTCATAATGGCCATATCTTGTACGGAACGCAGTCTTCAGAACATCTTCTTCCTTTACCTTCAACTGATGGTACCCCGATCTCAGGTCAATCTTTGAAAAAAACTGAGCTCCCTGGAGCTGATCAAATAAATCATTGATATGAGGCAAAGGATATTTTTTCTTAACAGTGATGTTATTCAAGGCTCTATAATCAAGGCAAAGTCTCATAGAACCATCTTTCCTTTTAACAAATAAATCAGGAGCACCCCAAGGTGATGTGCTAGGTCGAATGAAACCTTTCTATAATAAATCTTTAAATTGCTCCTTCAACTCTAAAAGTTCAATTTGAGCCATTCGATAAGGGGGTTTTGAAATTGGCTTAGCATCAGGAACTAAGTCAACAGTAAATTCAACTTCCCGATCTGGTATTATTCCAGGAAACTCATCAGGAAAAACATCAGGATACTCATTTACCACTGGCACATCATTAATCTGAACAGTTCCCTTATTTTCAACGATGTGTGCAAGGTAACATTCATTTCCATCTTTTACAAGTTTCTTGGCCTCTTGATATGTTATCAACAGTAAGGGTTCATTCTTGTACACAAACTGAAAGTCTTTCTGAAAAGAAAGTTCTTTAGCTCTACAGTCAATCTTAGCATGGTAAGTAGAGAGCCAATCCATACCCAGGATAACATCAAACTCTACTAGAGGTAGAAAAATAAGGTTTTCAAGTAGGTTCTTTCCACAGATAAGGATAGGAAGATTCTTATAAATTCTTTTTGCCTCAACATTTCCCCCAGGTGTTTTTACCAAAAGTTTAGGAGTCATTTCTTGAGATGGTATTCCCATTTTACTAGAAAAGTTTTTAGAGATGAAAGAATGTGTAAACCCCGAATCAAACAACACACTGGCATAATCTGAAAAAACAAATAAAGTACCTGATACAACTTCATTTGATGGCCCGAAATCTTCTGAAGTAGTTGCAAAGGATTTCACCACCCCTTTCTGCTTGTAGTATAACTGCTTCCCATCACTCGAGCTCTTTGTCGGACACTCGTTTGCATAGTGACCCATCTCATTTCACTTAAAACATTTCACTAACTATAAATCAAATTTGAACTTACCATCACCTTGATATTTTTCAGTGAAATCACGAGCCTTATGTCCCATCTTACCGCATCGGTAGCACTTTCCAGAATTCAGAAGACATTCCCCAGCATGCCTTTTCCCACATTTATCACAAACTGGAAACTTAGTTTTCTTACCATCAGAATTTTTTGAAGAATTTTTCTCTTTCTCCTGCCACCTCGGTCTCTTCTTCTGTTGGTTGTTATAGAACACTTGATCATCGACAAACTCCATTTCCACCTTCTCAGCACATCGAACAATCTTTTCATAACTTTTAAACTCACGAGAAGCTAATGACCTTCGATATTTTGGTTTTAATCCTGAGTAAAAATGATTGATTTTACTATCAAGGTCTCGGATAAAATTTGGAGCATACCTTTACAATCAAGTGAACCTCTCTTCATAGGCGGCCACCGAGTCTTACTCTTGCCTCAATTCCAAGAATTGATTTTCCATCCTAAGTCGAACAGCCTTAGGAAAATATTTCTCAAGAAACATACCTTTAAATTCATCCCAGTCAAGAGCATCAATCTCATCGGCGTCCCTGATATTTTTAACCATCGATCACCACTGATCTGCTTCACCCTCCAAATGGTAAATCACAAGACTAACCTTTTGATTGTCTGAACACCCCATGACATCAAAAATCTTCTCTAGTGATTTAATCCACCCTTCAGCTAGCACAGGGTCAGATGATCCTCTGAATGATGGGGGATGTTGCCTCATGAAATGTTCCACCACTGACATGTTTCTCTACGGTTGTTCTGGCTGATCTCGTGCATGGATACCACCTCCATTTATTGCTTGATTCAACTGCGCCATTACTGCAACAAACTGTTCAGTTCCAATTCCGACCATCTCAGGATGCTGATTCGGAAGGTTATTTCCTTCTGCATTCCTTCCTAGCACTGATTCCCTATTTCATCTACGGAAAACCATTCTGAGCAAACATGTCTTAGATGAAGCAACATGGTAATCTTCAAATGCTATATCATTTCAAAAAAAAATATTTTTGGATAATCATTTAATAGAATTCTAACTCCTAAAGTTATCTAAACCAACCTTTGATACCAACTATAAGGCCCCAGACTTAAACCTTACTTAATCTTGAGTTATTACAAGATTACACATTGAGGATCTTTTCAGGTTTAGAGTTTTAGAGAATTAGATCATAAAACTTGCATTACATTCCACATTTAAACAAAGTGGTTACATAAAGATAGTATTCATTTTTTCCCATCAACGGAACATATTTAAAATAAAACATGGATTCTTTCTTGACACTTCCTTGACACTATCATCATATCATGTACCTTTCCCTTGACTTGTGAAAAACATTTCAAAAAAAACTTGGGATGAGCATAAAAAGCTCAGTATGGGTTATAAAAATATGGAAAGGAAACATGAGTTCATATATACATAAGAATGAAATCATACTTTACCCATAAAACATAAGCACTTTAACATACCTCATCAAATCATGAATAAATCATAGAAATCGTAAGACATAAAGGTAACTTGAGGCATTCATAACATTCTTACATAGGGAGTAACCCTCTTGGTTTCGTTTGGAATACCCATCATAGTATATTCCCTAAATCTCTTCGGAGAAACCTTAACGTTTCACTCCTTCATGTTACCTAATGCATTGGAGAGCTATATTGGGCTCACCTGCCCTTAGTTTATCACGGAACCACCCGTCTTCATAATAATGCCCAAGAACCTCAACATAATCGTATCACATAAAACATGCATAAAGGAAAAATATCATTTCCACCTTCCAATCACAATATATCAATACAAAACATTGATATAAAAACATTATGAAAACCATTTTCAATACCAAAATAAAATAAAAGTAAAAAATGGTATTTATTTTTCTTTTAAAAAGAAGGTATGGCTTGTAGAGGAAGTTGAAACTCAAATAATGGTCATGGCGGCGGAGAAGTCGTTGTCGCCGCATACGTATGACATAAACATTCCCTTTTGTCATTTAGTAAACACATAATATAAAAAAGATTCCTTTTTAATAAACATAAAAGTCAAAGGGTTTTATACACCGTATAAAGAAGGTTGTGTATAAAACAAAATATGCCTCAATGAAAGGAGATAGAGATGAAGTCCCATACCTCGGGTCCGACTTGACTCGGTCGTTCTTTAATCTCCTGAATAATAAACTTGAGTTAATTTCTACTTGTTTAAGAACCTTTTTCAAGTTAATTATTCCTTTTATATCACTTATTTCCATGTCATGAACACTATGTAATTATTTAAGTTAATAACGGTCTTTTTAACGATCATTGGTACTTGAGTCAAAAATAAACCCTTTATAATTACAAGTTGTTCATGTATCCATTATATCCAGAATTGTATTCATGATTTAGATATCATATATGTCATATATATCCAGTAAATTCTTGCATTTATAATATTAAATAATCATTTATAGGTAAGAAATGAAATGCACCGTTCATGGAGACGGTAAACCGTACGTACGCATGAACGCTACTTTCATTTCTATTTCGTATTTTATAGAATGGAATAATAATGATATAAAGGTATATTATAATTCTAGTGTAATATCATATATAATATCATAAATCCATCCTTTATACGTCCCACATATGGTATTAATAAATCAAATCACTTTGAGGGGGTGGTAGTCCGCACTTCTTTAAATGAAGATATCACGTTTACCCATAATGGAAACCATAAAGGTATGCCCAAAATGAAAAATACAGAAGATTAAGGAAAAAAAATAAAAATATTATATATCATATATAAATATAGTTTCATCTTAATGGCCACCTTTGAAGGTGTTAAAAGAATGTTGAACAATCATCGTTTCGGGAGGCAGAAATTCACCATCCACGGAAACAGTATGTTCTTTAACCATTATATGTAGGTGTGTGTAAGTGTAGATCGAATCCTTATTATAACAACATACTAGTATATTGAAGATACCGTATTTGTTACAAAATTAATGAATAAAAAGAGTTTATGGGGTTGGAGAAGCAAAATAAAACAAAAGGAATCAAGTGAAGACATTACCTTAAAATCAGGTAACTCCCTTTGGTTTGAGCTCAAAGGCTTCCTTGGGAAGACTTCTTCCCAAAGTGAGGCTTCAAGGAGTAATAGAGGGAAGTGGAGAGACAAAATGGATAGGGGTTGGCCGAGCCAAAGGCTTTGGAAGTGTGGGTAAAGAGGTAGAGGTGTGGGCCTTTTATAAGAGGAGAGGAGGGGCCCTCTTGGAAAGTAAAGAAAAGTTACTTTATTTTAAAATGAGATTCGGATTTAAGAGGTCCCACATTGATATAATTCGAGGATAAGGTGATAAGGGTTATAAATATACCCATTAAATAGGTTTTGGACATGTTTAGGTCATAGAGTTTACATTATCTTTTCATTTTATTTAAATCCTTTATTAATGAGGTAATCGCTGCATCATCATGATGTCATAAATAATTTAATATATTTAATGTCTAAAAATTATAAAAACAATATCATGATGTAGGAAATATTTTTATCTTTCTAATTAATATTTATAGTAAAAAATCTGAATTTTATAACCCCATGTAAAAATTGTTTTAGTAAAACAACTCATGTTTGTGTCATTTTTACTTTCACATTAAATAAAAAGTTATTTATGTCATTTCCAAACCAAAGTGGCTCCATGGGGTCCCCAAGTTGACCCATGGATTGTCTTGGTCGGCCATGAAACATCAAATAAGGGTAGGACATGTTTCTAGGTATTTTCATTTTATTATAATATCATTTTTTCCTTAAATTGCACTAATTACCTCTAATCGCGATTAAAAACTTAAAAGTTACTATTCAACAAAAATTATTTTAATCTCATTGAACCAAATTTTAATTCTTAATGACAACCATGTATGTCGGATTTTTGAAAATAAAATCATATAAGTGGCAAAGTTTCATTTAAACGAAAAATCAGTTTCTTTAACTACCACTTAGTGGTTTCACTATTCATCAAAAATTGAAGTTTTTTAGAAAGATACCAAAACTTCACCCTAAGCTATATTTGATATTCCAAATTAAAAAATGATGTCTATTTTGAAAAATTAAAATCATATAAGTTAAATTAATTAATTTAATAATCAATTCCCGCTGTCATGACAAATAGCGTGTTTTTATGAAACAATAAGTATCAAAAGATTGACACCAGTTTAAGTCTAATTTCAAAGTGAAATTGATTCCAATGACCACCATTGAATTAAATGGTAAAAATATATTCTAATTTCACTTAAAAAACAATTCAAAAGATAATCTAATCATATAAATAAATTAGATTAAAAAGAGGTTTTGAATTAAAATACAACATGTTTCACTATTCTTTAAAAAAATGAACTTTATCGGAAAAATACCAAAAATTCACACAAAGTAAATTTTGATGTCCCAATAATAAAGAATAAGTTTATTTTGACAAACATAGCTTATAAAATTGTCAAAAGATAGATTTAAAAAAATGGTTTTCCATCAAAAGGCAGTAAAACAATCTTTTAAAAATATTAGTGTATTCCGTGCTTAAGATTGGATTTATTATCATTTTAAGCCTCTAAAACACTATCTAATTCATTAATAGAAATAGATAAAAATATATATTATTCATTACTTACTTTGGATGTTACATATATCATCCAAAAATAAATTATTTTTCATTTTTTAATCCAAGTTACATGTTTAACATGTGCTCTCATTATAAAAAGTAGTTATATTTAAAAAAATTCCATTACCATGACTTATATAAAGGACCTATCAACACCCCTTCAAGACCACTCCCAAAATTCATTTTCCTCCTAATTTTTTTACAATTATCCATACATTATATCTATAATCCTTATCCTTCAGCCTCTATACATTGGATATTATCTTAAGACCTCCATTCTAAGGAATCTTCCAAGGGAAAGATGAAGTTCTCAATAAGGGTTCAGGTTTTTCCTAGCTTATATTCCTTTCTATATTACCTTAACAAATATAGTTTTCAAATTATTTTATAATTACATCATAATTTATTTTATACTAAATTTTATTATTCTAAGGTAATAACTATTAACCACCCTTCTCTATTTCTTTTAAGAAAAACTAAACTGTCATTCGTGTGTTATGTGGACTAGAACCTCCACGATGAAATATGTTTCATTTTCACTAATAACCCTACATAGATGGTTATACTATTTAATTTAATAAATATGTATGTTATTTATGACATATTTTATATTCTGAAATAATAAAACATATTACTCTTTTTCCTTATTCTAAAGAAAATGAAATGATCATACATGTGTCTGTGCGAACTATCACCTCCATGGAATGATGTATTCTATATTTCAATAACTCCTTTAATGGATGGTTCTAATATTGTGTTTAAGGGGTAAATATTATGTTTATAAAATTATTATGGTTTAAGTAATCACATTTTGATTTCCTTTTAACAATATGAACAATAAACAATCGTGGTAAATTCAACTGTCCGAATGAGTGTACTAAGAGAAAGAAATGATTTCCTTATACTATGTATTAACTTTGTATAGGCCATATTATTATTATAATTATTTAAAATTATAATATATAAAACTAATAAAAAACTAAATAATATCATTATGCTTATATAATAATGATATTATATCTAAATCACTTCATAATCATCAATTAATTATGTTATATTCTTGTTTAGTTTGGTTAAACCTCCTACTTGTAAAATAAAATGAATTTATATCATGTACTAATATTAGAATGTAATTTCTAGTAATATAAGATATAAATAATTAAATAATGGTTTTATTTTGTTTATTTAATGGTAACAATAATATAAAACTCATTAATTAAGATACCAATGTTTGTTCGTTAAAAATCACTAAAACATACTCATCATCGATTTCATTATTAATGATTATAACCAAAAATCCAATAGAATGAAATTACAAAATTATAAATAATTATAAAACATCAATTATATTACCATGTATGATCTGGTAATGATGAAATTTGGTATAATAATTAATAACTACATCAATTTTATGAAACTAGTTCAAAACGATCAAGATTACTCACACCCGATAATGAAAATGGAAATAACTAAATAATATACATATAGAAAATAATTATAAATTAAGTTCCTAAAATATATTTATAATTAACGGGCTTTTAAAAGTTTATTAAGATATTTATTTTTTATATATAGGATCTTAGAGTTAATTTGACTAACCAGGGAAACAAGGTAAGGGGTTCCTTGTCTCAAATTTAATTTCTTAAGGAATATTTAATATTGTGCACCATGATATCTTTCATGTTGTGTGTTTTTTAAAAATTAATGAATTTTACCATATGCATGTAATTAATGGTGTTTGGTGATCCATATCATGTACTTTTTAAAATTTAATTTTATTTAAAAGATACCAAAGTTGAAATGGGTTTTGATTAAAATATTACTCAAACCGTAAGGGTTTCAATTGCCAATATTATTTTGAAATAAATAATATTTTATAAAGATAATACATTTGAGGATTTTTTTTTATTTATAAAAAAATAATCATTTTATTTTATATTTATGGGGTTCTATAAGTCCTTTCAAAATTTTATTTCCCCATGACTCATATTTTAGATGAAGCATTTCTTGTAAGTGAAACTGACCTTATCTCTTCTTCTCATTACAGAACCTATATTTTTCCATATCCATATTTATTGGATGATTTTTCAAGTTTCCTAATATATTATTAAATAATTTATAAAGTTTAATTTCCACAACTCGACCCTCTTTTAATATTTTCAAATATATTTTTAACATTTTTTATATGTGTCATTTTCCTTAAAATGTGAAAGGATTATATTTTTTATGTTTACATGTGAAAAAATAATTCTATTTAATTTATTAATTTATATAAAGTTTTTTATATATTTTTTCATGTTTTCAAAAAGAAATTAAATTTATACTAGCTTTATAAAATATTTCTTTTAAAATTATTTCGAGATATCAAGAATATTTCTCATTTCAAAAGTTGTTTTTCTCAAACTTCTAAAAAGTGTTTTTCATCTAAATATTTATCCTTTTACATGTCTTATTATTTATCAAGGATATTTTTCAAATTATTATATCCTAATTATTTTTCAAAATACCTTATGAAATGTTATTTTCTATCATGGAAATGATCCCTCACTACCTTTTTCTTTCCTAGTAATTGAAGGTTTTTAAACCTAATTTTTCTTCTAATATATTTCCTCTATAAATAGAATATTTCTTATTACATTGATTTAAGTGATTTCATCAAGATACCATAGATTAATATATTTTTGTAATTATTGACATAATCATATACCCTTTATCTACACATTCTAAATACCATATGATTTATATTGATTAAATGGTATTTACCTATAAATTTACTTGATGTCATTGGATATCCATTTATTTTATATGGGTTTATCATGTTATGATTATTAATGGATTTATGATTGATCCATTATATGAATCCATTTTGAAATAGATATGAAACCCATTTTATTTCCCAGGGTTCTTTGTGATATGATGAATTAATTAATATTAGGTGGCACTCATATATATGGATAATGATAAGTGGGGTCCTATATTGTCCTCTAGTGTATTGGTTTATATTTTATATCTCATGAGATAATTTAGAATGAGCCTTATTGGGTATTATCATGAACTAAAGGGTGAACCTTCTTAGATATTCTCACAAACTAAAGGGTGACACTTCGTGGATATTCTCACAAACTAAAGTTTTGTCCTTTTAGATATTCTCACAATAAGATGATACCATATTATTATGTTTTTGTTTTGGTCTTATTCTTATTGTAATGATTATGTTATGGTCTAATGGATCATGTTTATTGAATCATGTTTCCACAATATTTTTATTCATTTATTATGTTATGTCATGCGTTATTCTGTGTTTTTTGATCTCATTTTTTGGGTATTATTTTCTTAATTTTATTGATTATACTCAATTCACTATATTCAAACATATGATAATTGATTTTTATCATTTATTTTTACAAATACTAAAAATTTTAGATCACAATTTCTTATGTTTTTATTTCCATAGGTTATAGAGAAAAGTAATACATAAGATATGTCTACAAGATTGTCATATGTGGAGAATTTGTATGAGATATTGAAGATATATTATGGATTAAGTAGTGTAAAATGTTCATTTCATACAAACAACATGGGTTTTATTAGTTCTATATATTTACAAACTCTATAAAACTCTAAACCTTAAAATTACCTTGGAATTTAAATTTCACATTATTTTTTTGAAGATATTTTAATTAAGGAAGTGTATCAAATTTATTGTGTAAATTATATTGTTTTCAACACCAGATCTGGAAATATGGGTCTAGGGTGACTCATCATGAGATAATAATCCCCTTTTAATGATAAAGATATTATAGTTATTAGAATTAAGATAATATGTCCCACTTCTAAATTTATATTTGGTTTTAGTTTTTAATCTAAGATTCATCCTAAACTTTAACCTATTAAGGGTTTTTAGAGGTTTGATCCTTGATATGATGTATTTTATGTAAAATTTCTATGTCCATAAGTACTAAATGAAAAAAAACCATATAAAATATAGATTAGAAGATGAATGAGTAAGTTGAAATAAAAAAACATTCCTTACTACCCATGTTAAATCTTTAAAAAAATGAGTCAAATTTAGTTCCCTTAATAATAAAAAAATGTGTCCCTACCTCTAAATATATCCATTGACAATTAAAATCACTAAATTATTTAGTAGTACTATTTCTATTTTAGAGGTTTTCTAACAACTCCTCAAGAGAGTTGAATAGGGAATAGAGTTTAGATATATATTTGTCATTGAGAATAATATTTGGTGTATAATTTACACACAAAATCGGTCCAATAAATTTAATATATATATGACTCCTTCATTTAATGAAATATTATGTTGGAGTATAATGTTTCAGATGTTTTAAAATATACAATCATTGGATTTCCAGTATTACAACTCTTTATAATTACAACCTCATTAATGATGTCATTGTTAAACTCTTTTAATAATCAATATTCTATATACACATAATTACATGATGTGTCCATAATACAAATAATCTTTATAATCATCATCAAAATATTTTTTGAATGATATCTTATAACACTCAAAATAAATACCACAATGCTAAATCAAGAACCATGACATAATAAAAACCATATCATGGTGACTCTCAAAATGTGATTGTTTATACTTTGGTTTATATTTATATTAATATACCATTTCCTTTATATCCTTGAATATTTTATCTAAAACTTTTAAACTCACTGTGAATCCATTCAATCTCCTTTGGACATAATTTTCATATAAACTCTCTCAAAGTTTTTACAAACACTTTGTACCAAAATAATTTTTATTTCAGGACCTGATGTGTGACCACGTGGACTTTTTAGTGTTGATAATAATTATTCATTCTAAAATACATAATTGTAAGTAAAGAATAGACTCTATAAAAATTCTATTTATGATCAATATTTTAAGGGTCTAACATTATCTTGATCAAACCCACTAATATCTTTATATAAATTTTTACCACAAGATGTGTAAATATAAATTATATTCATTCATATATAATCCCATTACCTAAGACGTCGAGTGAAAAAAAAAACATGGAATGTGTCAATATAAAATAGGTCAAATCTTATATCCATGATTCTCTGAAATTGGTTTACTATTTTGAATGAATATATCACAAGTCATTCATCCAAGTAGTTTATCACATCACATGTCACTTAAATAATCATGACCATTAATTTAATCAATATAACTCAATTGATGTCACCAATTTCATAATTATTATACAAGAGAAAAAAACAAATCTCTCTTAAACTCAACAGATGACATGATCAACAATATACCAACCTCCCCGGATTAGCTCAACCTCAATCATAGTGTAAGAAAGGTATCAAAGTATGAAGGTTCACATGTTAGGTATTCTTTTCAACCTATGTTAACAAGGATTTACAAGAATCATACTTAAGTATATAAATGACCATATAATATCCCATGTGATGTAGTTTTGAGGATTGGTGTAGATAATAAGTTTTTATTTATTATCCCATTATTCATCATTTGATTACATATAATATTCTACTAACTTCAACATGCATAAATTAATGATAAATGGATATTATATTTATTATAAATATAAGATAAATTTACATTTACAATAATAATTAAACTTATTATCTCATATATCTAATACCCAGAGACTTTACATTAACTTTAAGATTCCAGTGTATTAAAGTATTTTCCTATAGATATACTAAATTCTCATCTATATCTACACAGAAAATATTTACATTACATATACTTGTATTTTATAAGTTGTTGACTAGTAGAGAGGGCCTAGAACTAATATGGAGAGACTATACCCTCAAATGTAAATCCCAAGGTTTATGCCAAAATCTATCAAAATTTTAGCATAACCCATCTATGTAACGAACAGAATCAAAACCTACTAATATAAAATAGAAAGTTACTAAGGAATCCCCTAAACTAGAATATAAAATTAAAATAACAGTCTATATGATTTACAAATAATAATAATTTAGTAACAATAATATATATATAAATCATTAAAATAAAATATTTAGCACATTGGTTGATACATATATAATACAGCTAGAAAGTAAATATATATTTTCTTATGACTCAAATCACTAGACCAAATACTGTTGAATATTTTTCATGTGATACAATAATCATATTAATCTTTTTATCATTCTCTAAGAAGACACATATCCCTAAAATGAAACATGAAGTATACCCATGTATATTTAAACCCTATCATGTACACAAGTAGGTCTGTGTTCAATGACCTGGTAGGATTCCCTCACTCACATTAACATGTTGAGTGTTAATGGTCTAGTGGATTTGCATATAAATATTTATAGATTGAAAATATATTAAAATAAAAACTCACCCACCCCAAAAAACCATGAATGTGTATAGAATTCAAACACATATTCCATCATGGTTAAAATAATCACGTAAACTGAATAATCAAACTAAAACTACCCAACTCAAGTTGGTCATACCTACCTATAAGATAACACATGTATAAAATCATAACCTAATGTGGTATAACAAATCACCAATATCATCTTGTCAGATGTGATACTCAAATAAACCCCACCATATCCACTAAGACTGTTTAATTGAAGTCGTTCTTATCCCATCGATCATCTTATTGCCTGACAATAACCAGAAAGCCCCAAATACCATAGGAAATGATTATGTTATCAATAAATGGTATAATAGACAATAAAATAGGTCCTAACCATTCGTTAAAATTTAAAATGATAATAAAAATAAAAATGTGGGTCAAAGATGGCATAAATAATCAAATATAAGTTAAAAAAATTTCTATGATAAAATAAATAATCCATAAGTAATATAGGACATATGTATGCAATAATATTTCTAACTTTCACACATTTCCCCATATCATATCATAGGTCTATACAAAATATATCTATAAAACTTCCCATAGATCACCTCCAACTCTATCCCATATAGCATAAGTCATAAAAAATTCTAGCTCTAAAGAGGATTTTCATAGTTGTTATCAAATAATGTTGGATTATTACTATGTGTAGATCATTTCCTAGACTATGTTTTTCCCTTTAGAAGTAATTGTGTCAAAAAAAATTTATATATTTGAAGAAGATAAAATAAAATAAAATAAATAGTAAATAAAATTTGTGATTTTTTGAAGGATTATTAAGTAAACAATAATTGAGAAAAAATAAGAGTTTTTTTAGATTTTTTTAATAAAATATGATTGGTATAACCCACCATTTTAATTATTTATATATCACCATAATTGGAATAATTATTTCACTTATTTCAGATAGAATAATTTATTAACTTATAAAACTAATAGAAATGAATAAGATCATAAAAAATGGAAACATTTAAACCCTAGGATAACTCTAAGAAAATAAATTTTTTCACCCACACCTTATATTAATTATTATTCCAAAGTTAAATTATAGTGAATGGTCAATTAAGGAATAATATTTTCACTATAAATGAGAATTATTTATGTTTTGGGATTGGATTCAAACTTTAAAAATTGATCCTAGGTTGTTTTCTTTTAATGACTAAAATAGTGGTCTTATAATTCACCCTTTACCCAACCTCGTATATAATTTTCCAATTGTTTGGATGATAAATCAATTAAAACTCAAATAAATTATCAATGTATAATTAATAATAAAAAATAATCTTATAGATTCATAAATAATAATTTAATAATGTGTAAATTATATTTATTACAAAAGAAATACATTTTCATGGGTGGAGGAGTCATCATAGAAATGATTTTCAACAGAAAATGTTTAAAAAGGTAGAACCGAATTCCATTTATACTCATATATTATATCCCAAAAGAAATTAAGTAGAGAATAATATAATGAAATAATTTAATTATAGTAGAATAAAAAGAGATAAAATGGGTTTCATATCCTTTTCAAAATGGATTCACATGAGAGATCATTCATAAATCCATAAATAATTATAAAATGATAAACACATATAAAATAAATGGGTATCTTATGGAATCAACTAACATTCTAAGTAAGCTTCATTAAGTCAAGATAAAAAAAATATGTTATTTAAACCATGTATAAAATTGTATATGGTTATGTTACTAATTTCCCCAATATATCGACGTAGGTTATCTAGGTGAACATCTTTAAATCAAGGGAATCAAAAATAGGGTATTCACATAGAGAAGGAATTAGAAGAAAAAATAGGTTTTTAATCCTTCAATGACTAGGAAAGAAAAAAGTAGTGATGGATAATTTTCATGGTATAGAAGAAAATTTCATAATTAATATGGAGAAATAATGTGGATGTAATCATTTGAATAATATCCTCGGTTAAACAAAAAATATATATCAAAGTAAATTGACTTAGGTAAAAATCCATTTTTATAAGTTTTAGAAAAAAAGCACATTGGAAATTAGAAATATTCTTGATCATTCGAAAGCATTATAAAATATTTATTTTATAAAACTAGGAGAAAAATAATTTAATGTATAAACCATGAAAAAAAAGATAAATATTCATATGAAATGAGAAAATTTATAGAATTACATGTTCATATATAATCGTTAAAAAGAGAAGTTTCTTATATTTTGATGAAACTTACCCGTATAAAAAATGTTAAAAAATTATATAAAATTATGAAACAAATTCAACTATTATGAAATGAAATTTATAAATTATTTCATAATAGATAAACATGATTTAAAAATAATATAATGAATATGTATATGGGAAAGGGAGATTTCTGAATTAGAAGAAGAAATAAGGCCAATTTCACTTATAAGAAACTCTTTGGAAAAAATATGAGTCATGGGGAAATAAAATTTTGAGGGAATATGAAAACCCCATGAATATCGAAAGAAAATTTTGAGGATTTTTTTAAATAGTAAAAATTCCCCATATTTATTATCTTTATGAAACAATCTTTATTTGAAAATTAGATTGTCAATTGATACCCATAATGTTTGAGTAACATTTTAATAAAAAACCCTTTCAAATTTGATATCTTTTGAATCAAATCCCATTTAATAAAAGTGCATGATATTTATATTAAAACCCCATTAATTACATGAATATGGTAAAATACCCTCATTATGTATAAATCAAAATATATGGAAGATATCATGGTGCAGAATATAAAATATGTCTCAAGAAATTATATTTGGGATTAAGAACTTCTTACCTTATTTCCCCAAATATTATAATGCACTCTAATATCATGTTTACCAAACATAAATATATTAAACACATTTATTAGAAATATTTTATTATACATAAACTTTTATACAATTCATGTATAATTATTTTCAACATGAATATTATTTAGTTATTATCAATTTTTATTATCGGTTGTGAGTAATAATGATCAATTTGATCTAGTTTCGTAAAAGTAGTGGTGTTCTTAATTCTTCGCAAAAATTTAATCATTTAGAGATAAGGTCAATAATATATCAAAAAATAAATTATAGAGATGTTTTTAATATGTTTCAAGATTTTTCCCCTTTATTTCTACATTTTGACATTATAGTTTTTACATTGTTAACTGGTTTTTAACTAAGTAATATATGTTTGATTAAAAATATAAAATATCCCATATTACCCAATTTGAGTGTTATAAACCAAAATTTATCATATATTTAATCTAATTAATTTTATAAATAAGATAAAATCAACTTTTAACTTAAAACATTTTTCATATAGAAAAACCATTTTGTAGAAAAATGTTGTCTTTACTATTAAGTATTCTTAATCATATTTAGTATTGATTATAAATTTAAGGTGTGATAATATATTTTTATATATTTTTAAAAATAACTTCAAATTCATTATATAAAATTGATAAATTTAATTTATTAGATATAAATTACACAACATTAATAAAACAATTCTTTGAAAATAATCATTTCACCATTATCATGGTCATTAACTTTAATCTTAATAATCATACTTTTATGAATAAAAATGATATTGACATTATAACATAATTTGAATGTGTTGATCTAAAATATGAAATATTTTTTTTAAATTTTATTTCAAGAAGTGGTGAAAACTAATTTTTATTATAAGGCATAAAAATATTTTTTATAGTAAAATACTACTTAATCTTCCTTGCCCCACCATTAGTGGTGGGTTGGTAAGGGTTTGGGAGGTGAGGGGAAGGTCGTAGTGTGACGTCTCTAAGCTTTCATATTTATTGTAATTTTCTTCCTTATGTTGTGTTCCACAGTAGAAGATATAATCGAACTATTTATTACTTAGGTTTCTAAAATGTTAAACATAGGTTTCATAAATATAAAATAGTTTTTAAAAATGGTTAATTTTACTTTAAAAATACATATCTTGTATTTAAATTTGTTTTAAAAACATTTATTTCAAAATTTATAGTATTAGAAAAATCGGTATTTTTAATTATTCACCTAAAAATCATTTATTTTTGGAAAAATATAAAATTCATTCTAATATAATATTGAAATGTTTAATCCAAAAATTAATTTAATAATTTCAAATTTAAATTCTAAAATTTATAAATTTATCTTTTAAATGAATATTCAATATATAAAGAAGACATACTTTTAAAAAATGGTTTTTTAAAGATCAAGTGTCTTTAATCTTTTTTAAAATATATTTCTAAATAATTAAATATTGATATATTAGTTTATAAATCTAAATATAATAAAATTTTAAACTCAATATATTTAATATATTAAGGTAAATTACAATATCTTTTTTAAAATGTATCTTTAAAATACATCTTTTTTTAAATACTAATCAAATAAAAATAAAAATATGTAATTATTTTAATTGATTATTTTCTTATTATCTACTAATGGTTATATTATTCATGTAATTTTAATATGTCATGTTTTTTTTAGTTAAGTGTCATGTTAGTTTGGTGTTGTGTGTTATACAATATATCGAATATTTTATTAATTTAAAGGATCCAAAATCTTGGGACATTACCAATAACATTTATTCGGATTTTTAAATTCAAATATTATTTAAATAAAGATCAAAGGAAAAACTAAGTGTGTGATACTATAGGAATATTTTTCAATGGCCTTAGGTGGGCTTTCCTAAAGTCCAATATTGGTATCTAGTAATACGTAAAGGCACCCATAGAGGAAGAAGTTAATGTCATAAGGACAAAAACCACATATGAACACTCATTGAATAATAAAATCCCTTTATCATGATATCTCATCAATAAGGATTCATACTCATTTCATCAACCTATATGTTTGAAACATCTTTATTTGACTTCCTTAAATGAACATGTCAATACATCATGGCCATGGAAATTAGTTTGAAAATTTTATTCCAATCAAATAGTTAACATGGAAACCTCCAAAAAGATTAAATGGACAAATCTTTCCTTGACTTATTCATTAATAAAATATCATTCATGAAATGAAAAATGTATCCTATTTTACCATGAAAATATGGTGTCATAGTTTTGGTAAATATACTAAGTGAGTGAGTCATGATATGTATTAATAATAATCTTAAAGTCTAAGAATCATTACACACATTCAAATAAAATAATATCCAATGACACAGAAAGATATGGAATTCTTAACTATGGTTTAATCCTTATAATATCTAGTCTTTGAGATTACCAAGTGAAAACTCCATTATATTAAGCCTCATATGATTATGAGAATCCAACACCTAATAATCTATATCATTTATGTCCAATCGAAAGACATCATATGACCATAAGACTGATTTTCTATAACATTATCATGGAACTTCATATTTTTCATCATAGTAGAGAACTATTATGACCTTTTTATGTGAAAAATACTCTAGGGATATTATGTCATTTAAATAATATATAATTATAATCAATACATTATAAAATATTAATTAATATTAAAATCTACGAATATACATGAAATCTAAAGTAAAAATTAGTTGGTTCATGGGAATTAAATTCAAAAAACCTAATGTATATATATAATAATTATTATTTTTAATGGATTAATATAAATTTTCTCAAAATTTTATCCCATTATAAGACCAGATAAAAAATTTATGGCCCAAATGTTGAGGTGATATCTGCGTTGATGAGTCCAGTCTAGCTTTGACTTTATGGCCCATTTTCTCCTCTAAAACATGGAATATAGAAAGAATGGTCCCAATGAAAATTGTATCCCAATGATTAAGGAATTTTATAAATAAATTTCAAAATCAAATAAAGGTTATACAATATTTTTTTCCAAAATACTAGATTACAGTTTAAAAGGTTAAAACTATAATTCTCATTAAATTTTAAAATAAATTCTTTAATCTCATTTTTTTTCATAAATAACCATATTTATTTATTTTTTACGAATTTATATCATTTATTATCAATTAAATATTTATTAAAATTATGGTTTATGAACACCTCCACACTTTCCCTTTTACACTTCTGAGAAAAAATCATTAAGAGAATTATATACCCAATCCAAACTCAAATAACATAGTCAAGAGTAAAAAAAATACTAAAATTTAAACCAAAAAGTTTAACTATGATTCTTATATGTAAAAAAATTAATAAACCGATGTTATATCCTATATTCATATATTTTAACTTTTTATTTACATATATACACTTTTTATTACCAATATTACAAAAATAAATTCCCTCTTCACTCAAGGGAAAATTTATGAAAAGTTATACTCTTTATTCAAAATTGTAAGGTCCCCATATTCCAACCATAATTATCATTTATCCACTCAAAATTTATTATTACATTTCGTCAAGCTTCCATATGTTTATTATAAGGTTTAAGGGTTTGTATGGAACTGTGTTTAAAACAAAGGCTCAATGAGGAGGTTTTGTCTCAACTAAAATACATGATTAAGAAAAACATCACTCAATGAAATATAACTCACTCAATTAATTTACAAGTTTAATCACACACAAAAATCCCTTTCATTTTTTATTTGATTCTAAAGTCAAAAAATAGGTACAATGATGAATAAATCCCCTTTATTTTCCATATTATTTACTTTTATTTTTTTATTAATTTTATTATAATAATTTTCGTTTGGATAATAATATATAAATAATATAAAAATTATAAATGTCTTGTGAATTTTATTTTTCCCATAACCAAATATTTCAACATAAAAATTATTTTGATATATATTTCTCACATCCAAAAAGAACTCTTCAAAACAAACACCCACCCCACACTTATCTTAAATCATAACTATGAAAATCAATTAGAGTAAGTTTGGTAGGAAAATTTGATTGAAATTTGGTTTAACCAATAATTTTATTCATATATTCCAAGGTATTTTAAAGAGGATAAATACAAAGGTATGATTTAAGGGTGTTTATGGGATTTAAAAATATGTCTCAATCATTTTAACTCACATCATACACTTATAAAAGTTTTTAAAGATATTTAATGTAAGTTATGGATTCTAAATTAGGTCTCTAGTTATCTCAATAAAAATAGGGTATTTGGAATAATATCAAAAATTGGCTCAGTATACCTCTCAATACTTGAAAATTTATTTTGGTCAGTCGCCCACAAACATGAATTTTAAAAATCAGTCAAATTTTATATATATGGTTAAAAAATAAAATTATGAATATAGATACATATTCATGGTCATTTAAGATTCAATGTATCAAAATGAAAAATAAAAAATAACTATGTGCTCAAAAATGATCTTGGTTATTTAGTTAATATTTTTTTACAAAAAGACTCAAAAATTAGAACAAAACACAATAAAGTTAAAATAAAAGAAAGGAAAAAGAAAAAAAATCAAGTAAGACTACATATTTTTTACTCTTTCCACACTTAAATGTTAAATTATATAAAATTCTACCTCAATATACGATAAATAAACATGAAATACTAGAATTTAAAATATTTAAATTTATATAAAAATGAGAGAATAAGGAATAGCCTGGTTATCTCAAGTGTTGGAGGTAATTTAGTGTCATGACATAAACTAAATGTATGGGTAATCCCTTTAATTATTCAATTAATTTCTTCCTCATGTGGCCTCTTATGTGATATACACTATACTATAAGGAAAAACATGAGATACGACATAAGAAAATAACTATCTGGAATGAAACTTACCTTATATAAAATTAATCCTTAAACTATAGAGGACATTTTCTCCTATGTGAAAATTTTTCTTATACATCATCATATCATGAGTTTCTTCTATTCATTATTTATAGATCCTTGAGTTTTCATATAATGATAATCAAATCTCCACAAGCTCCTGAAGTTGTAACTTCCTTTATTCGCCTACTTGTGCTAAAACCATGTTATATTTTTTATCACCTAATATGGCTGATTATTAATCTATAGGAAGGTAAAATGTAGTACCCCACTAATTTACCATATTTTAATTTTATAATAAATTTAACCTTGTTGATATATTTCCAATACACATAACATCCGATTTAAACAAAATACCATTTAGTCATGTTTTTCATAATCAATTAAATTATAAAACTTTCAGAGAGTTTATATAGTAAATATATATATTATATCCATAAAATTATTTCAACACTCATCCAATATATTTAATAGGAATAATATAAAAAATCCCAATATTACATATAAAATACGATATTATTACAAAGGTAGTCTTGCCACCTTTTAATAACGAACCTGTTTGAAATCAAATTTTGACCCTTTTATAAATTTAATATGTAAAACAAACATCATTTTTGAAATACTGACATAAATATTATCTTATATTGATTTTTTGGTATTTTTATTTAAGGTTTTATTTTTTTAATGAATAATGAAAAATACTGCATTTTAATTCAAAAATACCTTTTCATCTAAATTATTTATAGTGTTAAGTTATATTTTTCATTGGTTTTAAAGTAAAATTATATAAATTATTTATAAATTAAGACAATTTAGTTCATTTTAATCAAATACACTTTTAAATTGGTTCTAAAAACTTAGCAAACTTTCATACATTTTGACATTAAAAAGACGCATTTTCAACCCATCTACGAGATTAAATTTAAATTAATTTTTTCCATTTATGTAATTAGAATTTGAAAAAATGGATTTAATATTTGGAATAAAAATAATTTATAATTTATAATAAGTGAAACTTTGTTTTTTATTAAAAATATTAGTGAAAGTAATTAAAATTAATTACAATAGTTAAGGTAAAATTAAGTATAATAAGGGATTAAACCTTAATCTTAAGCACCCAAATGTCCTAGAAACATGTCCAAGAGTGATTTTTTTGTCTATATTTGTACTCTATACTCTATTTAATCTAAGTTTTCCATTATTAGATCCACTTTCAATGGAAAAAATGTGGGTGGAATTCACTTTTTCAACATTTACAAGAGTGTCACTCCTCCTCCACTATAAAAAGGCCTCCTCTCCCCCCACTTACTTACAACTCTAAAGCCACTTTGAATCTATCAATATCTACCCAAATATATAATAAACATACCTACCCTCATACTAGAATCCTTTTTATCATAATAAATCCATCCAAGGAAACCCTTTGGTACAAACCAAAAGGAGTTACCCGAAAAAGGGGTAACATCTTTCCTCAAGCTCTTTAGTTTTATTTCCATTATCCACACCCTCAACTCTTATTATTCAATAATTTTATAAAAAATAGTATTATAAATATAATATGATTTTTAAGACAATTTTTTTACCTACACTTACACACACTCTCTTATAATGGGTAACAAATAAACTGTTTATATGAACGACGAACTACCACATCATGAAATGATGATTATTCATTCTTCCTTTACTGCCTCTCATAGTGATAATTATGATATAAAATAAATTTATATATGATATATATGATATTTATAATTTATTTAATCTTTTATAATTATTATATAACACATACATCTATACATTCCATTTTTCGTAAATATGATAACATCGTTTGTGGAAGTGTGGACTATTGTCTCCTTAAAGGGATGTGATTCGTTCATGTTATACATAGAACATATTAAGGATGGTTATAATAAAAATATGGAACATATATGAAGTATATATGATATTGGAATTATAATACACATATGTATAATTCATTTTTCATTCTTTTAATATTAAAAAGAAGTGAGAGTAGCGTTCTTGAGTACGTACGACCTACCCTCTCCATTAACGGCACATTTCATTTCTTATCTCCAAACATTATAGATTATTCTAAATACATAGGTACTGAATATATATGACAATTAAATAATGGTTTACATTATTTATATTATGAAATCATGATCTAATTAATAGTAATAACAAATTAAAAGTCAAAACATACTTGAGAAAACTAGGCAATTAACATCCAAAATAGTTAAAATAATGAATGAGTGTTAACAAACAGGTAATAAAATATTATATAAATTTAATATATGATATTATAAACATGTGTATGGTTCTGTTATAAGTTAGTAACATATTTTAAACAAATATATAGGAGGTTAAATACCACACAACAAAAATAATGTTTATGGTAATGGATTTCATCTCAATTTACATTCCATTGAGAATTATTTGTTGTTATGTACCAATTCACTTTTATGTTGTGTATATATTACACATTGACTTGTAATATAATGAATCTAATTACTATAATGATATTATAAGTTTAATTTAATGTTATTATTTTATAGGGATTATTATTTAAATGTTTCGAAGTGGTATGGGACGCTTTGGAATGTCTAAAGATTATTCTCTTCATGAACGTTCTTAATGATTATCTTTCAAATATCACTTCATTTTTATGATTGTTAAATTTACCTTGAAACAATCACATTATTGTAATCATGTTTTTGGAAATTTACATTAATATCTGTATTCTCATACAATGGATAATAGTATTTCCTAAACCGTATAATATTTTTACATATGGTGTTCACTTTGATAGTTATTTGATTAATTGGGGAATTATTGATAAATCCATATCTTTTTTCAATATGGAAATTTGGTAAATAATATTTTCTTATTGATTAAAACTATTATTAGATATGATTAATTCTTTATAAAAGTATGAAATGGGTGGATCCCAGTTATAGATAGCCCCTTGATGCATCAATAGTCTTATGAGATGAAATAGTTGGCCAAATTAGATGTGTTTTTACCTGATATGATAAATTGTCTTGTGAAAGGTCTTTATGGTAATATTTCCATGTACCAAGGAAACATGGAGTCCCATAATTAATAATTTCCCTCATTTATCTTTAGTTATTATTTATCCATGAGATTTTGTGTCGAAATTTTTATGGATGCATTTCATTTTCATTTAATTGATTAAATGACATGTGTTTTCAGTTTCTTACCTTTCCATATTAAAATTTCCTTATCTAGTTATTTGAATGGCATGTTATATCAGTTATTTACCATTCCATGTTGATTTTTTCTCACTGATTCATTATTTATTCCTCTTTACTTACTCTTACTGAGCATTTAGGCTCACCCTTATTATGTTTCCTTTGCCCAAGTTATGAAAGGAAATCATTTGAATAAACTTTCAAGGATATTTATTTATTTTTATTATGTATCATGTTTTTATTTCATATTTCCCAATTTATTGTGGGTATCATGTATATAATTTGTCTTTCAAAGACTACTAAACTAATAAGACCTTCAGGATTTGATTCTTTGTAATCATATCAGTGTAATAAAATAATACATCGACTCTGAGCTTTGGGGGCAGGTGTTACATAAAAAGGATTCAAAAAATAATCCAATATATATAAATGTTAATGTGAGTCTTATAAATCATTATATATGTCCAAAGTGAATCATTAAGGTTATTTGCCTAATTATTTTTATTTTATTGTGTAGTTTTCTCTAATATTTACATAAATTTCCAATTAAAAACTTATATATGGTTTTTTAGGGGGTGGAAAGCTGTTAAATTTTGTATATTACCTAATAATTTTAAAGGAGGGGATCTAAATTCTAGTTTCCAAAGTGTATCCCTTAGTCATTGATTATTTCCTTTCATATTCTAAACTTGTAAAAAAACTATGCCTCAAAAAAATCCACTACAACCTAATAATCATTAATCCTAGTGGCCTTGGACCCCACCCATTTTATAACACAATCGATAATAACTTGAATTTATATAAAACTTATTGAAATAGAAAATAAATTCATAAAATTAATTCCCTATACATTAAAATTTTCTTAGAATAAAATGGGTTGTCTAGGAATCACATGTCTCCTAAAAATATTTCCAATGTTCTAGAAACATGTATAAGATATTAAAAACTCATGGGAATTAAGGAACAAACTCAGATAACATAATCCTAAAATTAAGGATTACTAGATATACATTGAGTGATAAATTTAAAACCATAAGTAAGTGTATGTAATAAATGAGAAGAAAAGACTCAAACTCATAATCAATTATGTATCTTCAAATGAATTGGTCACTATATATTCAAAAAAGGTATGGATTATCCCACATATAGTACCTTGAATAACACATCATTATTTACACTTTGTGATTTTTTTTTATTTTCATGAATTTTATTGTTGAAATGATAGTTAACTAAAACTATAAACTAAGAATTTGTTCATGAGAGGGAATAAAAATTCTCATCTAGAAATATGTCTCAAAGTGGCAATTGGTCCATGATGTAAGCCTCTAATATGTGGGGATCCTACACATGTGATCTGATTCTAAGTTCTCTAACCCCTTCATATCTCTAATCTCATTTTAAACTTATTAAATATGTATTATCTAATGAATAATTCTTGATTTTGTATATAAATTCTTCAAGAACTGCCAAAATGATGTAAGCTTAAAAAAATACAACTTTATATCCTAACAAATTGAAATGAAATTTATTTAAAATAGATATAATAGTGGGGAACTATTTTTACATAATTTTGTAGTTCATTTTGGTTGAACACAATTCTTAAAGGCATAGAAATAACATGTGGATGTTCCTCCACCCTCTGTGATAAGACTACTCCAACAGGGAAGTTTAAACCATCATATATAAGCTTGAATAGAACCTACCACAGTAGGGGTCATAATATGGGGGGTTTTGTGAGGATATTATTCAGAACATTAAATTAATTACTATAACAACAATTAAACATGAAATAAAAATAATTTTCAATCAATTAAGGTAAACATAAATTAGCCTTAATGAAATATCTGATGAAACTTCAATAAAATACCACATTTCCTTGGAAAGATCTAACATCATGTACATATATATGATTTGGTAGGATTTAAATAATGTCAAAATTGGATCAATCCACCTCAATAACCTACTCATAAACTATTTTCCCTACTATGGAATAACATTTTTAAAAGTTTAAAACTATGTTTTTCTCAATGAAATTATACAAAACTTTACCCAAACTAAAGAGACGCTAATAAAAAGATGGTCCATATGTTGTGAATTAGTCCATAAATACTACTATTCATATTATAAGTAAATAAGAAAATATAATCACCATGAATCTCTATAAGGTACTTGAAGCATTATAAAGTTCAAAGGTAAGAGAATATACCAAATAAGTAGTGAAAGTTTTCTTCTCTTGGTCCTCTGGCATGATAAAAACCTAAAAATAACTACAAAATCTATCCAGGAAGTAATATTTTATCCTAACTACAAGTCATTTAAGAATTAAGTCAGTGAAATGAAGATATAAATGGTTTTAATAAAGTGGAGTTAAGTCTCTTTTATGGTTACCTAACATTTTTATCCCCTTCCTCTAAAATAACCTTATGGATACAAAAAGAGGGATTAATATGAGATATTTTTGTTAAAAACCAACTAATATCCTTGATTTTATCCCTTAAAATATTTATAAGTCAATTATATTGTTCAAGAAGAATATTATTAGCAATAATATCAAGAAATTTTTTATCGGTCAATAAATAAAAAATATTTCAAATTAGGGGGAGAGGTTATAATTCAAAGATGGATAATTGATGTTGGATTAAAGTGATTACTGAACACTAATATGTTAAAAACTAATAACATGATAAAAATGTGTAACAAAAATTTCATATAACAAGGAATTGAATCCCTAAACATACTCAATAGATATATCATAATTATAAAGTACATGATTGGAATTAGAATAATAATCTATAAAATAATCAGAACCAATAGTGTTTTTATCATGAGAAATAAGTGAGGAAATACTATTAGACATCAATGCATCCCCAATACTCATAATCAAACTAATCATAGAATAAAACCTATTTGAAAAATATTGGAAATCAAGATCGGAAGGTCCATTACAAGTTGGATCAAAATGGGATACGTTGAATGGGGAATATTCCATAAAGGGAAATTTCATATAGTTTAAAATATTAAATATTATAATTTCATTAATAAACTTCATAAAAATGGTACCCTCATGTACATTTATGATTATTTTGGTAGTTTTTTGGAAGTTTCTACACAAAATTAAAGGATTATGTAAATTTAACTTATTATCCTTCATGTTAAGCACATAATAATCTCCCAGAAAGAACAATTCTATAAACCAAATAATAAAATCATCAAGGATAACAATTGGGTATATTTTATACCTATTTTCAAATTTCACCACCATATATATTTTCTCTAGTGTAATAATATATAAATAATAGAAAAACTAATGAGGCGTTACATTATTAGAAGTTCCCAAATCACACAAAACATCAAAAAAATGAAATTCCCTTATGATCCATGCCATGGTGAAGGATCTGGGGTTCTATAACTTTATAGTCTTTAATAAGGTTCTTGTAATGAGTGTTGTAATTTTCCTAACAAGGTTTATTCCCTCATTTTACTACAAAATTATTTTATTTTTACTCACTTATTTCAAAAATTTGGCATACCATGGAATTTGATTTATTATTTCAAGAAGAAAGATGTTGATATCAATTAATTTTAATATATCCAAAACCTATTTTTCATCACCTATTCATTTATAATATTTTTTTTAATTTTTAATGGAAAATAGAATGGTTTTAAGAGGCAAAAAATGATTCTTCTACTTACCCTTATCTTCCTCCTTTGGTTTATCATTAATTTGACTTTAGTGGAGTCTATTGATTGCTGGGGTGAATCCAGCTAGATAGGTGGGGCTAATATATTGGATTTTTACTTCTCACTCCTCAATGTGATGGAACTAACATTCCCTTTATAAATTTTAGTGTTTTAGGAGGGAATATTTATAGATTTCTTAATTACCAGTTCATAAAGGGTGGTAGAAATATGGCCTATTTATCTATTCAACTCCCTTAATTTTATACCTTTACTCTTCAACTCATTCCATTTATTAAGAATAATTTGTTTTAAAAGATCATTTTTATTATAATTTGAATTTGGTTGGGACTAACCTTGTTGTTTTTTGGTTTTTTTATGATTGGGTGTAAAATTTATTTTAGGATTGTTAATAGCCCTATTAGTAAGGAATAGGCTACTGATAATTTTATTAAAAAAGTGTCCTTTATGGATACCTAGTACCATACATAAGACCCAAATGATCTTTCCATCCTATAATATATATTTTTGGGAATTATTCATAATTATTTTGATAAGGTTGGTAGTGGTGGTGGTGGTATGGTATCCCCATAAAAACACTATAACACTCTTTTTTCTCTTGAATATGTGGATAAAAATTTGTAGGATAGTTGGGGGATATACAAATGCCAAAAAAGATTTAAAAGATTTAGTTTTGGTGACTTTTTATCTAATTAAATCTATCTACCCATAGTATTCTACTCATACAATTTATTATCAATTAAATTAGTCTAAAACATAGAAGGTCTTACCTATTATAATCCCCTCATAGCTATTGTACCTTGATCACAAAACTATTTGTAGTTTTATGGCATCTTATTCATCAATTCATGAGCTGATGGTAGTTGTTTTTTCAAACAATCCTCCATATACCACAATATACATAATTATCCTCTCCATGGGTATGATACCATTATAGGAATAATATATGTGTTGTTTCTCATTAATTTGTAGATGTGGGAAAATTGAACACAACTTCATGAATCTCTCTTAGTACTCATATATTAACTCAACTTTTAATTAATTTGTCCTTAATATGTCCTTTTAAATATACATGGTACATGATTTTGGAAAAAAACTATGAAAGAAACCATTATATAAATAATTCCAACATCTTACCAATTTTGGTTATAACTTTTATTTCTGGTCCTTTTCTTCTCAATCAAATAAGAATGAGAATTCCAAACATTTTAATTTTTCCTACAGGCACATTTCTAGGTTCTATTGTTCAATGTAAAATATTGAATTATATAAAATTATTATTTGGGTACTCCTTAGAGAGTTAATGATATTTTATAATAAGTTTTATTAACAAGTATATGATTTCAAAGTCTATTTCGCGAGTTGGGTTCGTAATGCACGTTGATTGATTGTTAATGTCAACTGCAACTATCTCTCCAATTGCTCTATCAAGTTCATTATTATTATTGGTAGACATCATATCTAGTATATAGTAATATTATAATGTGTTTATAATTTCATTATCCCCAAAATGGAGGATATCATCAATTATAAGAATGTTAACACCTATCATAGACCGGGATTGTTTGATTTGATCTTGAAGGAAATATTTAACCATAGGGTCCGTTTAAAAAAGAACTTTAAGATGGGATCACGTCATAGATCAAACAAAATAATTCAAAATGGACTTAAATATAATAAGAAATGATTTTATAAATACTCTTAGAAAAATAAGAAGATAGAAAAATTAAATAAAAATGAAATAAAAATGATAGAAAAAAAAGAACAAAGGAGGGATGAATTAAAAAAATAATAACATGAATGGAAGAAAGAGAAATATAAAGAAGGTTTGTATCAATAATTTGATTATATATTAAATAATAAAATTGAACAAAAACTTACTTAAAATAATTTTAAGAAAATACTTACCTCCACAATAATGATTCTAATTTGAATATTGTTGTTATGGTTTCTATCAAATGATGTTTGATTTAAAACTAAGTACAAAAAAATTTATAACACAGTTCTTTCTCTTGAGAATGAAGATTATTAAAAAACTATTATAAGTTTGATGAAAAAAATAAAGGATATTAAAGTGTAACAAAATTTGGGGTATTTATTAGGATTAAAAGGTTAACAAAAGTGTGTAATAAGAGTTTTATAGAAAATTAATTTGAAAAATAAAAACTATTATAAATCATCGTTTTAATTAATTATTTATTATTTTCATTGAAATTATTATTTAATTTAATTAAAATAAAATAATTTATCACCTTTAAAACCCAATATAAATGAACATGGATACAAAAATAGAAATATTTAAACCCTAGTCTAACTTCGAGATAAGCAATCATAAAACCATGTTTGATTATTTCTCCAATGTTAATTTTTTTACGGTCAATTAGAATATAATTTTAACACTAGAAATATGAATTATTTGATTTTTGATATTTTAATCAAACTCTATAAATCAATCATGGGGTTTTTCATTTATTGTTTAAAATGGTGTTCTCACAATTTTTAATTTACCCAAATTTGTGGGTTATCTGCTAATTCTTTGAATGATTGGTTAATTAAAAATTCAAATAATTTATCAAAATATAATAAATAATATAAATTTAAGATTCTAGATTCAAAAAAATACAATTAAATAAGATATAAATTAGATATATTACTAAATAATACACTTCCATTGGTATAGAGGACATCATAAGAACAATTTACAAGTATAAAGGTTTAAAAAGAGAAAACCCAATTCCATTTATAATCATATCACATAGACCCAAAAATGTTAAGGATATAAGGATCTAAAAAATAAAATCATTTAAATAGATGATAAATATAAAATTTTATTACAAAAAACAAAATTTTATAATGAAAAATAAGTGGAAGAGAACATTATGGGATATATCCTTACATCAAATCTTATTGAAAAAGATGTTTTAATGTTAGATTTGTTTTAAAAAAAAGACCATTAAATTCAATTAGAGTCTGATATTTTAATTTTTTGAAAGTTGGGGACTAGTTTTGGAATGTTAGTGAGTAGTTTAGTGAAGGAAGCACTTACCACACCATGGAGTGATTGGATATATTGTGGTGGATCAATAAATAGAAATAATAGAGAAACTGTGGGTGTTTTGGATTCCATTTCAATCTAGAGTAATTTGAGTAGGTTTGAAGATGGTTTTAATTTGTTAGGGTTTATTTGAAATACGTTTAGGTGACTAGAGATAAATTCTAAATGTTTTGGAGTTGTGGATTTCTAGGAAAATGAAAAATTAATTGTATGTAATAGTAATCTAGATTTTATAAGTGACACATAAGAGTCACTCCAAAAATCATAAATCATGTGTAATGGTTACTCTAACATTTAAGGGTCACTCTGTGATATTTAAGGGTTACTTTTTTATTTGAAAGGGTTACACTGTTGGATCTATGGATATGTAAGAGTCTTTTCATTATGGTGGATGTGAAAATCATAATATGGAAGGGTTAATCTGGATGATATATAGAGGTTAATTTGGATGATATGTAAAGTTTGGTATAGATAATATATAATGGTTAATCTGGATGATATATATGGGTTACTCTGATATGTAATGGTTTATCTATAATATATAGTGATACATAAGGGTTACTCGATTAGTAAGGTAAATCAATAATTTTCCAAAAAATTAGTGTGACGAACTGGAGGAGGACATGCCATGGTATTTCAAGAACTATAAGTTTCAACTAGATTTGATGATTTGGAAATCCATTAACTTTTTAATGGTTATGTAATAAACTTAATAAAACAAAATTGAGATCAATGGTGGAGATATAATTGAATACGATACAAGGGATTAAGTTAAAGTAAGAGTAAGTTGAATATTGTTAATCTGCAGAATTTGAAATTGAAATTCAAATCTCCTAATAGGAAATTAATGGATGTGACTTTAAAAAATAGAGGATAAATGTTAAAGATATAATGAGAGGTAAATACTAAAAAATATCGGGACTGAAGAAAATAAGAAGAGTTTAGGCTGTTTATATTGTTGAATTTCTGGATTTTAAGTGTGAGTTATAGCTAGATTAAATTCCATTGAATATAGAGCCTGAGAGTGAAGAGTTATTGTGAATATCAATGAATATCATTAAGTAGAGATCAAATAATTATAGATAATGACATTTTTTTGGGTTTTATATCTTCTATTGATATATTTTTGAGTTTAGCTTTTATGACAACATTATCTATTTGTGTAACCCTCATAGAAAGTAGTGAGTGGAAGAGAAAAATAGGTTTCATACCTTAGATGAGTAGTGATATTATCCTAAATACTATAGTAAAAAACTAGTTGAGTAGTGATTATTTGGAATATAAACACGTCATTGATATGTACTCCATATATGTAGCCCAATGTAGATGAACCAAGTAAAATCTATGTGTGTGTACTTATTTATTTTTTTACTCAGTTTTGTATATGTGTGATCATTGTGACAGATGTAATGTCTGATATGGAGATAATAAATGGTCTATAGGGGGATGAATGGACCAGATTAAAATTTTAAATAAAATTTATTAATTATCTAATGATTTATCAAAGTTAATTATTAGAGTTAATTATCATGCATATCAGGTGATAATATGTAGAGGAAATGTAAAGAATGAATGCATAAAATTTTATAGTGGTTCAATCTAATGTGGACCTGTCTACTCTTACACATCTCTAATCCTTGATATATGTGGATTTACAAATATTTATTTTTTATTGGGAATCAAAACCAAATTACAATTTTACCATTTCTTGAGGTAGTAAAATAAAAAAACATGACTATTGTGTGGGGAGTCACAACCCTTATAACAAATAATGTTTTAGGAAGGTATAACCTATCCACTCTTTTGAATTTTTGAGTCACAACCTAAATATATTTACTTTAGAATATGGGATTTAGATTCTAAGAGAGAATTTTTTTTTGGGTTGGAAAAGCAAAAACCAAAGGTTTAAGAATAGGTGAGAAGATAACAAGAATTAATATAAACAATAGAAAAAACCAGAAAAAATATACTGATGAAGATAGATTTAATTACAACATTTAGTTCCATAGTACAATATTAGTATGTCTCATTAAGGTAGAAGTAGTAGTCCTAGAATATTAGGTTCCCCTTGAGAGATCATCTAGAAGATATAAAACTATTTGCATATGATCTCTTGTAAATTTGAAAGTTAACACAATAACTATTGAGAGTTTGAAAGTTTATTTTGAAAGTGTATCATATCAATATCCCATATTCTATATGAATCATTGAGTCCTTTATATAGTACATTTTATTGAATAAAAACAAATCATTATAGGGAAAATAATTCAAAATAATAATAATAATAATCTAGAAATGTCATAGAGAGATAAATTTGTTTCTAGAATTATCATAAATATTATCCTTTGAATTCACACACAAAATAATACTCCAAACAATTTTGATTTCATAATTTAAAAATTTATAAAATATCTTTATAATAATTTTTCAAATATGTACCATAAATCTCATATATGGAGTCCTTCTCTAAAATTCCAAATTCAAAACACTTAAAGTATACACACAGATATATATATATATATATATAATTCAAAAATTAATAATATTACATTAAATATAATAAAAGCAAGTTTGAATATATTAGTTGTTATTAAAAATTAATTTATAAACAATAAAAAATAAATAAATCAACTTAATATATATATATATATATTCAAATCATCCACTGAATGTTTTTATGAAAAAAATTAAGAGCCTGTTTGATTAACACTTACATTTGTTTATAACTATCTAAAAACACATCGCATTATTACTACATATGTATATGAGTTAATTGAATTAATAAAACAATTTAAACATTTTAAATTAATATGACATAATTAAAAATTCTAAAATATTAAATAAATATAGAATACATAATAATTTTAATTTTAAGTCACATAGTTGATCAACCTACCTTGAGATGTAGAATTAGTGAGGGTATAATGTGTGGTTAGTCAAATGTTTTATGTTTGTTGTGCCCTGGCCTAGCGTGTCATATTTTATTTTTCCTTATAACTTTTTTGGGATATTATTATTATTATGTAAGGTAGTTTTTATTTTATTTTATTTTATTTTCTGTATTTCTATATTTATTTTTCTTTCTTTTTTTATTATCTCTTTCTTTCTACCACTTCCCTTGTCCTCCCCCTCCCCCTATTCACCTGCATCATGTTACTGCCCCTCCCTTTGGTCGCCCTCCCTCCCATGACCTCCTTCTGGCGAGCCACCACAGGCGCCCCACTCTCCCTCACCCATCTCTTGTTCGACCTGTATCATGACACACTGGCCCAAGGGGGCTCTCTCCTTTGTTGTGTGACCTTCCCTCCATGGATCCCCTCCATGCTTCAATTTCATCCATAGTTCCTTCTTATTTCTCTCTGAAACTCCAAGGTATGCTTCTCTCTCACTTATCCTCCCTCTTTCCGATCATGTTTCCCTCTCTCCAGCACCCCATAGAGTTCAGCCAAAAACTAGATATTGAGAGTGTATTTCATTTTTGATTTTCTTCTATTCTAGGTTGGTGCGGATAGTCTCTTGAGGTTCTTCGATGCATATCTTGGAAACCTCTACCGAAGGCAAGGTGGTTCGGTGCATTTTGGTCCACCGACTTTGAATCGAGGTGAGTTTTTGTTGTTTCCACTTGTTTAACACCTCTTGTATTTGGGGATTGTAGTGTTTTTGACACCCTATTATGTTTTTGATAAGGTTTTGGATATTTTCTTGTTTGTTCTTGCAGACACCTGAGGTAAGGGTTAATGTCATTGGTTGGTTTTGCACCTGGTTATGTGGTGTCCTTTATATGTTTTAAGGTTTATAGTAATTATCTTGTAGTGTGTTGGTCACTTCTTTGTGATTTCGGTCCATCTCAGTTCATCGGTCACCATGATAGGTGAGGTTTCTCTTACTGTCTTATTTAATTTAGTTTTATTTGAAGCCTTTTTTATTATTAGTTTCCCTTTTTATTATTGTAGTATGTTGTGGGGTGGATTCGAGTCATCAGTAGCCAAGATCTATATGTATATACATGGGTTGGCAGGTATATATATACAAATCCTCCTTGTGCATGTTCCCTCATGGTGCGAGGAATATATTCTTGGATTAAAGAATATATATATATATGTGTGTGTGTGGGTGTGTGAGTGTGTGTGTGTTTGTGTGTGTATGTGTGAACATGTATATGTGTGTCGGTGAAGTGGTCTTGGGCTGCCATCATCAGAAGCTATGTGTCTTGAGGTATGTTTTTCTACTTATTTTATTATTATTTCTGATTCTTGGTTGTTGCACCATTTAATTTAAGGTCCTTAATTTTTTATAAGGTCCTTGGTTAATATTGTGTAATGCGTTGGACTATTTCGAGTGGTGTCAAGTCATTAGTCCAAGTGCGACTTGCTTGCGTGTGCATAGGTAAGTAAATGTTTACATGTAGGTTCCCCCATCATGTGCATATTCATCCATGGCATTGAATGTACATGTAAGGTGCTAGGTGTGCCTATGTGTATATATAAAAATTCATATTTAGGTGACTGGAGATCGGTATATGCGTATAAGCATATCTGTAAGGATCCCCTTGTAGATTTTCATGGGTCATGTGAATGTGGGCATCGGGGCTAGGTGTCCTTTCTTGTATGAGAAGGTGCAGATGCTTAGTAGGGGAGTTTCAACTTTTAGTTAGAAATCATGAAGATCCAAAGTAAATGGCTTGATTCCACTCTAAGGTAGGTTCCCTATGCCCTACTCTTTATTTATAATTTCCATTATTGCTTAGTGTTCTTTTGAAGGTGTGGTTTTCTGATTTTATATGAAATGCATATGATATATATATATATATACACAAATGGTTTTGGTTCTTGAAAAGTTTTTTTAGATGTTTTGAATGTGAAACGGGTATTTCTAAAGACATATGGCCTTTTGGCTGATTTTGTTTTTTAGGGTAATGACATGTTTGATTTCCAAAGAGTTATAGAGTGATTTACAAAAATAGGTTTTGGGTGAACATGTTTTCTAAATAAAAGTGTTTCTTATAGAGTAATGAGTCTCATTTGACACATTGAAAATGATTTCTGAATGTGAAAACCCCCTCTTAAGGAATTCCCCATTATTTTAGAAACATGATGTGCATGTTAAATGTGTGATTTGTGATATGTGCCTAATGAAGAGGCTTATGCGATGTCGTGCGACATAAAAAGGGGAATGCACTTAAGAAGGGAGAATGGTGGTGAGAGGTTGAATGGGTTTTGGATAAATAAAGTGTTATGTTCATTTATGTTATTTTGATAAAACCTCACCACCATTTGAATTAGAGAAAATTGGTAACCTCGAGTGTCGAGGTGGGCGGACTAGAACTAGTGTACTAGTGATCCAGAGTGGTATCGTTCCTATTTCACTTAGAAAGTTTGATTCTTACAACACTAAATAAATTATTATGATGATGTTGGGGACCAATAAGTTATGGGTATGTTCCCTACTATTGGATCATTCATGAGAACAGATGATTGTTATGGTTACTTTTCACTGAGACGCGAGGTTCTAAGGTCCCACTTGTGCTAGTTACCTATAAGGATTTCCCATGGTTCTCATTTTTGACATGTTGTTTTTTATGTGAGTTTTCATTTCAGTTATTTCTCACTTGATGTCACATTTATAAGAGGCCACATCTTAATCCATGTTGGTTTCCTTTCAATTTGGGAATGTTAATGCATTCTTGGATTCTATTTTGAAAATGTAGTGGAAGAGAAATGTTTTTCTTAAAAATTTAAAATTGTTACTTGATTTTGAAAAGAATGAAAAACATTATTTTAATATGTCTTATTTTCAAACAATAATGATTGAGTTTCTTATTAAAGTTAAGGTCATAAGGAATTGTTATCCTTTGGATTTCCAACTAAGCATCTCTGTGCTCATGCCTAATTTTCAGTTTTAGGTTCTACTCTTTGATCGCTCTTGGAGCGAGCTTGGTTATATGTTCGGTGGTGACCCATGGGGTCACTTGGAGGTATGTCTAGATGGTTATCTTTATTTTATTTTTCTACTATTAGTATTTACCTATTTTTTCTGGTTTATTTTTGTTCATCTGTCTTTTATTTTCTAGGATAAATTATTCCCAACTACTTGTTTTGATGTACGACACTAGTTTCCAACCCGTAGGGATTGGGAATTCCCTTTGGGTCATGTCGCAGACCGGATCGGGTAACCAGTTTAGGTTCGGCCTAGGTTGGTTCATGAAAAAATGGTATCAAAGGATGTTTATCCCATGTGCTTTGGGTATTTTCAGTAGTTTGATGTTAGGAGTGTCAGAATCCAATTGGTCAATTGTAGTTCGGTGCTTGATTAGCACATATTCAGAATGACACTTGAATTTCCAGGGTGATTTGGGATGGTCTTTCCTTGAAGTACGTGCTTGGATCTTGATTGTTTTCCTAGTCCTTAGTCTTTTAGGGGTGTTTCTAGTTGGTCTTAAAATTTGGTGGTCATTTTAGAGGGGTTTATGGTTATTGTGCATGGCCTATAAATCCATGTGCAGACCACAAAATTATATATAATGACTTCCTATATGCTCACCTGGTTATTTCATGGTATTCCAAACCGTGTGACCAAGCTGTGTGTAGCAGTTGTTTATTTAAGAATTTGGAATCTTTATTTATCAAGTGTATTGGTTACTTTGGAATGTTCTTGGTGTGGTTTTTAGTTGGGTTTGGGGTGTTTTTCTCGGGACTTATAATTAGTGGTTGGTTTATTAAAATTGGATTTCTAAAATGAAAATCTTGGTTTGTTTAAAAATTAAATGAGTTATTTTGAAAATGGAAATTCTTTAGGGAATAGTTTTGGGATCTTTGAAATGTTTTATGAAGTTTGAATCGGAAATAGATTCAAAAAAATGATTTGGGATTTTTGAAATGTTTTGAGAAATGTGGAATGGATGTTTCTTGGAAATAATAATTTGGAAATGATTTAGTTTACCTTTGGTATTCCTACGGACACCCACATGCATAGATAAATGTAATTGGATGTGCATGGTTGTCGGTGCGCATTTATGGGTGCCTAAGTTGGCACGAGAACATTTGTATGTGAGGTTTCATGGAATAACAATGGTGGGAGCTCAGTTTTCAAGGATTGATTTGTTTTCCAAATGCATGTTTTGATTAGTGATGTGCTGGGATGAATTTTGTTCAAGAAATTTTAAAAAGTAAAGTTGGTTTTAAAAAGGGTTTTTAGCATTTAGAAGGTTTTGAAATGTGATGGTTTTGAAAATGGTCATTTGTGAAAGTGAAGTTTAGTCTTGGTTAGTGATTTTCTTGGTATTATTTTGGTTTATATTTGATTTTTTATGGTTTGGTTTTTTGATTTATTCATCTGTGGAATTTATGCTTATTTTTGAGCTGGTATTTCAATGTTGAAATGATGTTCTGAGTTTGAGATAATGATTTATGGTTAAATGTGGAGGCTTGTTTTGTGATGTGATTCAGGTTGGTTTTGTGATTCTTGTTTAAAGTATGCCACCCAGAAATGTCCAAAGGTTCTCGAGGGGTTATTTTTAGTTTTTAGTTTTACCTATACCCCCAGTGGAGTGGTGGGGTTATTTTCTTTCAATTTTTTCTTGTTTTATCTGTGGTGGATGAGGTTCGATAGGGGTTGCAGTGTAAATTGAAGAAGTCAAGTGTTTCTTAGGGTCTTTAGAAACTCTATATGTCGTGAGGGTGTTAGTCTTTTTGGTTCTATTAAAATGACCATGTTTGTATTAGTGAAGGGTACTTTCCTCTTTCTTCTTTCAAGGTTAGTCTTGAGTCAGTGTTCATTTTATGTTCCCTTTGTTAGACCCCCTCTCCTGTGTTGGAAGTTGGTCAGTGCTGGTGGATTCATGATGGAAGGTCTGAACCGTGTGTGTTGGATTTTTCTTAAAATAGAGGGGGAGGATACCCATCATCGATCTCATAGGTGTCGGGATTTGGGTTTGGTTTTATGAGTGGTTTCTATTAATAATGGGTTAATGTTGGCTATAATCCTAATATGGTGGAGAGACCCACTATGGGCCTCGTCAATGTCTTCCCTCAAGCTGGTTGGGTTTGAATCAGGATGTTAAGGGGTCACACTAGCTTCAGGGGTCTTGATTAGTTTTCTAATTTGTTTTGATTTGGTAAAGTAAGTATTTATCTAGAGTTCTAATATGGAAGTGAGACCAACATAGGACAAATTCATAGAGAAATTATTCTTCAAGGTTTTATTGTCGGGGAAACTCCTCTACTCCACCTAACCCCAATCAATATAGATGGTTAACACATATGATGGGTTGTATAGAGAATTTTAATTGGAGATCTGGAGTGTACTCTAGTGATTTCTAAGTTAGGGGTTGGGTGTTCTAGTTTGTGGTTGTGTTTGGAAATGTGAGTCTCATGTCGTTGGTTCTTTTTCTTGGTAGTCTATGACTCAAGTTTTCAGGTCTTGGGTGGAAAGTGAGTGTTCAATCCTCAAGTGTTAAAGACTTTGATTTGATAATAATTTCATCTTTGTTTCAATCTTTGGACACCTAAGTTTTTTGGGAATTTTTGGGTGTAGAAATTGTCATGGGGGGAGAATTTTTGTGTCCTGGACGAGTGCATCATATTATATTTTTCCTTGTAACTGTTTTTTGGTATATTGTTATTATTATTATTAATATTATTATGTATGGTAGGTTTTATTTTATTTATTTATTTATTTTTCTTTATTTTTTCTTCTTTCTTTCTTTCTCCCTCTCCCCTTCTCCTCCCCCTCACATCACACAACACCCCTCCCCTTGTTAACCTACGTCGCGCCACTACCCCTCACTTTGGATGCTCTCCCTCCTGCGGCCTCCTTCCAGCGATCCACCATCGGCGCCCTGCTCTCCCTCACCCCTCTCTTGTTTGAACCACATTGTGATGCACCAGCCCAAGGGGATATCCCCTTTTTCATGCAAAATCCCCTCCAATACCCTCCTTTGTGCTTCAATTTCATCCATAGTTCCATCTGATTTATCTCTGAAACTCCAAGTTATGATTCTCTCTCACTTCTCCTCCCCCTTTTCGGCTGTGTTTCTCTCTCACTCTGGTGCCCCGTATAGTTTGGACTAACCCTAGTTATTAGAGATGTCTTTGATTTATGATTTTCTTCTATTCTAGGTTGGTGAAGATGGTCTCTTGAGGCCCTTCTGTGAATGCCCTGACAACCACTGTCGAAGGTGAGGCGTTTCGATGCATTTCGGTCTGCTGGATTTGAAATGAGGTGTGTTTTTGTCATTGCTACTTGTTTCTAACCACTTCTATTTAGATATTTCTGTGTTTTTAACTCCCTATTATGTTTTCGGTTGGGCGTTGGATAGTTTCATATTGGATCTTCTTGTTTTGGTTCATCGCTGATACCCTAGGTAAGGGTTAATGTCTTTGGTTGGTTTTTCACCTGGTTATGTGGTGTCCTTTATATGTTTTAAGGTTTATAGTAATTATCTTGTAGTTTTTTGGTCTCTACTTTGTGATTTCAGTCCATCTCAGTTCATCGGTCACCATGTGAGGTGAGGTTTCAATTACTGCCTTGTTTGATTTTGTTTTATTTGAAGCCTTTTGTTATTATTAGTTTCCTTTTTTTATTGTGGTAGTATGTTGTGGTGTGGATTCGAGTCATCGAAAACGAAGATCTATATGTATATACAAGGGTAGGGATGTATATATATATATATCCTCCTTGCACATGTTCCCCCATGGTGCGTGGAATATGTGATTGGATCAATATATATATATATATATATATATATATATATATATGAAAATATATATGCATGTAGGTGAAGTGGTCTTGAGCTGCCATCGTCAAAAGCTGCATGTCTTGAGGTATGTTTTGATACTTAGTTTATTCATATCTGTACTGCTTGGTTGTCACACCATTTAATTTAAGGTCCTTAATTGTTTAAAAGGTCCTTGATTAATGTTTTGTAGTGTGTTGGACTGTTCCGAGTGGTTTCAAGTCACTGGTCCAAGGGTGATTTGCCTGCATGTGCATAGGTAAGTAAATATATACCTGTAGGTTCCCCCGTTATGTGCATATTCATCCATGGCATTTATTGTACATGTATGGGGCTAGGCGTTCCCATGTGTATATATAAAAATGCATATTCAGGTGAGTGGAGACTGGTATATGCATATAAGCATATCTGTAAGGATCCCCATGCAGATGTTCATGGGCCACGTGAATGTGTGCATCGAGGCGTGTTCTTGCATGTATGAGAAGGCGTATATTCTTAGTGGGGGAGATGTATATTTTAGTTAGAAAGCGTCAAGAGATGAATTGGATGGATTTATTCCACTTTGAGGTAGGTTCCCAATGCCCTGATCTTTATTTATAATTTCCATTATTACTTAGTGATCTTTTGAAAGTGTGGTTTTTTGATTTTATATGAAATGCATACGCTATATATATATATATATATATGTATATATAAATGGTTGTGGTTCTTGAAAACTTTTTTTTAGATGTTTTGAATTTGAAATGGGTATTTCCATAGACATGTGGCCTTTCGGCCAATTTTGTTTTAAAAAGGTAATGACCTGTTTTTTTCCAAAGAGTTCCAGAGTTATTTCCAAAATGAGTTTTGGGTGAACATGTTTTCTAAATAAAAGTGTTTCTTGTGGAGTAATGAGGCCCATTTGGCACCTTGAAAATGATTTGTGAATATGAAAATACCCTCTAAAGGAATTCCCCACTATTTTAGAAACATGATGTGTATGTTAAATGTGTGATTTGTAATATGTGCCTAATGAAGAGTCTTATGAGATGTTGTGTGACATAAAAAGGGAAATTCTCTTAAGTGGGGAGAATGGTGGTGACATGTTGAATGGGTTTTGGATAAAAAAAGTGTTATGTTCATTTATGTTCTTTTGATAAAACCTCACCACCATTTGAAATAGAGCACATTGGTAACCCCAGGTGTGTAGGTGGATGGACTAGAAATAGTTCTCTAGTGATATGGAGTGGTATCGTACCTGTTTCACTTAGGAATTTTGACACTTACAACACTAAATAAACTATTATGATGATGTTGGGGACCACTAGATTATGGGTATGTTCCATACTAGTGGCTCACACATGAGAAAAAATAATTATTATGGTTACTTTTCACTGATATGTGAGGTTCTAGGGTCTAACTTATGCTAGTTACCTATAGGGATTTCCTATGGTGCTCATTTGTGATATTTTTTTTTGTAATTTTTCATTTCAGTTTTTTCTTACTTGATGTCTCATTTGTAAAAAACCACATCTTAATACAAGTTGGTTTCCTTTTATTTTGGGAATGTTATGCATTCTTGGATTAGATTTTGAAAACATAGTGGAAGAGAAATGTTTTTTTTATAAAAATGTAAACTTGTTACTTGATTTTGAATAGAAGGAAAAACATTATTTTAATTTGTCTTATTTTCAAACTAGCATGATTGATTTTCTTATTAAAAATAAGAGCATAGGTTATTGTTATCCCTTGTCTTTCCTACTGATCATCTCAATGATCACACCTAATTTTCAGTTTCAGGTTCTGGCCTTGGATCACTCTTGGAGCAAGTGTGGTTCTATGTTCGGTGGTGATCCATGGGGTCACTTGGAGGTATGTCTAGATGGTTATCTTTATTTTATTTTTCTGTTGTTAGTGTTTACATATTTTTTCCTATTTATTTATGTTTATTTGTCTTTTATTTTCTAGTCTAAGTCATTCCCAACTGATTTTTTGATGCTTGGCACTAGTTGTCATCCCATGGGGATCAAGAACTCCCTTTAGTCCATGCTGTGGACTGGCTCAAGTGACCGGTTCAGGGTTGACCCGGGTTGGTTCATGAAAATTGTGGGAGTTCATGTGTTGTGTTTGATCTAGTTACTACATGAAGGAATGTATTATTGTGTGTTCATGTGTTCAGTTGGTATAAGGTGTGATCACTCAACATACCATGAAACAAGTGAAGAAATCACAAGAATAAATATGAAGTGTGTGGAAAGTCAACTGATCGTATGAAAAAAATATAAATTGAATGCAATATCAAGAAATGTTTAAAGTTATATTTGTAAGGTTGTGTAAAGGTAAAAGAAGTATTACATAGTCTGTATAAATGTAAAATGAAATTTTTGTAATTTTCATGAAGGTAATCACTAATTCAAATCAATCATGTAAAGATAATTTTTCTATGTCTTTTATAAAGTAAGAGACCCAAATCCCTGGGATATATAAGGGTAATATGAGAATTATATGAGCTACGTAAAGGTAAGATGTTGATTCTTCAAACTATCTAAATGTAAGGGGATAGTTTTGATAGCTATGTAAGGGTAAAGACAATAATTCAAGACTAGCATAAAGGTAAAAAATAAGCTCATGTATGGGTTAATCAATATTCATATAAGGGTAAAATATATTTTCAAAATATTACATAATGCTAAAACAAATAATTTAGAAAATTATTTGTTTACAAAATATAACCAAAATAATTATAAAGAACAATATTAATAAATCAATAATAAATAATAAACAAGTAAAATACAGAAAAAAAGAATAATGATTAAATATAATTAAATAGTGACTACATAATCCATTATAAAAACTTTATATATCAAACAACATCAAGTATAAGATGCTGTGAGAAATTATAATTATCCATAAATATTAAAAGAAACATTTTATGTATTTCTAATATTAAAACACATAAAATATTAAAAAACTAACTCCAACAGCAAACAACCCCCCTGAAAAATACTAATTAGAAACACGATTTATGAAAATATCCCCATTTTTTAAAATTTTCAAAAAATAATTAATTTAAATACCAACATAATTAAAAAAATATTTTAAACAATATAAAAACACCCCCAATAAATTCATATTAATTAAATTATATAAACATGATTCAATTCAAAATTCTTAATTAAATATCCAACATACCAAGTTCAAGTTTTATTTTTTCAAATCTAGAAAAATCCCATGGTATAGTAAAACTATAAGAAAGTAAATTTTTAATTGAGACATATTCAATAATAATAAATCCTTTATTAAAAATAATATTTCAAAAAATTAAATTTCATATCAATTAATTTTGTTCTATAATTTGGTAAAGGATTTTTGAAATGGATATAGAAAAAAATTATAATAATAAATAGTAATCCTTTAAAAATTAAAACAATAATCAGAAAATGTTTTTTAATCCATAATAATTGAGAACAAAATTATATAATAGAAATATATTCACTTTTATCAATAAATAAATCAATTTAATTTTGTTTCTTTGAACTCCAAGAAACTAATATTTTACTAAGAAAATAACACAGACCTAAAGTACTTTTTCTATCAAGTGTTCGTCCTTTGAAATCAAAATCAAAATAAATAATTAAATCCCAAGAGTCTTACCTTGAATAAATAGTCCATAATAAATAGTATCATTAACATATCATATAATTCACTTTACAAATTTTAAGTGAGATTCCTTTGGATCATATTGAAAAATTACACATAAATAAATACTAAACATAATATCAGATCTAGAAGTAGTGAAATATAACAAACTACTAATCATGCTTCTAAATATTTTTGAATCTATATTTTTTCCATATTTATAAAAAATTAATTTATATTCAACACTTATAGGGGTTTAAAAAGTTTTACAAGAATCTAATCCAAACCACTTAAATAAATATTTATCATATTTAATTTAATTAAAAAATATTCTATCATCTCATAGATTAATTTAATGACCCAAATATAATTTAAGTTCTCTCATTAAACACATATCAAATTCACTTTACATAAAATTTTAAAATTATTTACAAATAAATTCACTTGAATATATACGAAAAATATCATCAACATAAATCTTAAAATTAAAATATCATTTTAAATCCTTTTAATTAATAAGGCAAGATCTAGTTTTTATTTATTAAAATAATTTTTCAAGAATAATAAAGTAATTATATCATACCAAGAATAAGGTTGTTTCTTAAGACCATATAAATCTTTAGATAACTTTAAAAAATGATCGGTAAATTATTCATTTTCAAAACTACATGGTTGATAAAAAAACTTCTTCAGAAACAAAACTATTTAAAAATAAATTTTAATATATATCTGAAATAATTTAAAACCTTGTAAATCCCCAAAATCTAAGAAAATTATAATAAATTCAATTATATTAATTTGTAAAAAATACTCATAAAAATCTATACATTATTATTTATAATATCCATGAGATATAAATCAAGAATTACACTTAAAAATTTAACTAAATTAATCCATTTTATTTCTAAAAATAAATTTAGTTCCAATAGAACTCTTATCTACTATGGGTTCAACTAAAAACTAAACATTATTTCAATAAAACTAACAAAGTTCATATTGAAAAAAAATAATCCAATTATAATCATTAAAAGAATCCAAAAAATCATTTGGAATATAATAAAAAACAAAAGAATAATTTATATAAAATCAAAAATGGAGTTTTTAGTTTTAATAATAGAATCAACATTACCAATAACATTATCAACAGGTTGGACTTTATAAATTTTCCAATAATTATAAACAGAATTAGAAGGATTAATCTCCCCCTCAAAAATTAAATTATCATCTTCAGGTTTTTTCACCAACATTAAAGTCATTAAATTTATCTTTAAAATTTTCTAAAACTAAATACCTTTTCAAAACATCTTCAATAAATTTAAAATAAAAAAAATTCTTCTACAACCATAGTAGTTTTATTATAAACTCTATAATCTTTAGTTTCATTAGAATACATAATTAAAATTTCTTCATCACTTATCCACAAATAATTTCAAATTTAAAATTAATATATTCATATTTATTATCACTTATAATATAAACAATTAAGTAACCTTTTTTATTTTTCACCAATTTACAAAAAGAAATAAATTTAGATAAAGTTTCACTTTTATGAGACATAAAATAAGTCGAAGAAAAAGTTCTAAAATCATAAAAAATAAAAAAAAACACATTTCTTATATCTTAAACTAAAAACATACATAAGACTAAATAAATAAGTTCTAATACTCGCAAATTTATAACTTTATTAAGAGATATAAACTTTTTCTATGTTATTTACCTTTTAAAAAGGAATCACACATAAAATTATTACAAATATTCAAAACAAGTAGCTACTATACAAGTCCTTTTTTGATAGTTTTAATAATTACCAAATATTCACATTTCTAAGTATTTGATGATAAAATATATCATCTATATATATAGTATTAAGAAACTTTAAATTCATGACAGTTAATTCAATCAAATTAATTGAATAAATATTCTATTTCTTATGAGCATAAAAAAAAAAAATCGTTTTTGAAAACTAAACATTTAATATCTTCAAATTTAACACTCTCTGCATATTATCATAATTGTGAAATAAAAGTTAATTTCTGTTTTAATGCTTCAATGTATTATAGTTTAGAAATTAAAACAAGATATACTTGCTTCACCAAATCCCTTAACCTTTATCTTTGAGTTATCACTAAATGTCACAAAGACTCCAACACATTGATTATAATATAAATACCTCAATAGATCTATATTCATGTGCCTTGGATTACCATTTTTTCATATAATCTGTATCTTTGACACTGATAAGCACATTTTTTGAAAATATTATTCTAATATAAAACAATTTTTTACCTATCCTATTTGGTTCCAATAGGGGTGATATTAGAATTATTTGGTACCCAAACACAACTTAAAAAGGTATTCAAGGGTTATATACAGTATAATTTATTTCAAACAAAAGTTTTAGTATGACCTAAATACTGAAGAAATCTCAATGAGAATTCATATTCATAATGACCTTTCATGACACATCTAAAGATATAACATTATATATGATTTTTTTGTATTTTAATAAGGAAAGTTTTATATTCTTAGTTACACTTATCTTTATTAGGTATCATCATTTACATGTTCTTATCATAATTATATTTACCTTGAACAATTTTTGATATATTTTCCTTCAAATAAACTATTTCTTTCTTCATATTTTCATTCAATTTTTTTTGAAAAATCTAAATCAATATTTTTTTTTTCATTTTTACAAGTAGTGGTATTTTTAAACACTTAATTTCCTTGAATCAATTTCTTATTTTTTTTATAAGTTCCTTATATTCTACATTTAATTTTTTATATAAATTTGTAATGCCTAAAACATATATATATATTTTTTATTTTTCATTTTCCCAATTAATTCTTCCATACTATGATGTTCAGATTCAAAATAATGTGAACTATAATCATAATTACTACTAACTCATCTATATTTTGAGACATCAAGAATATATTATACATTTATCTTTCACTTTTAGTCTCATCACTTGCTTCATATTCTTTCATAAAACTTCAGAAAACCATCAAATATCTTCAATATTTTTATTATATTTCTTATCTTTTATCAAATGATTTAATTTCAAAAAACTAGGCTTTATGTGTCCCTTATTTAGGCACTCATAACATGTTAGTTTGGAAATATAATTATAATTAGGTTTACCATTATTATTTAAATCATCATTGTGGTTATCCTTCTTAAATTTCCCCATAGATCCTCTATTTTTTTTATTTTATAAACATCGATATTAATATTTGTTATTTATTTCTTTATTTTTTTTTTGATTTATAATTAGAGGAATTAGAAAATGAATTTATATTCAATTTAAATTCAAAAACCTTCTTCTTAGAAGTATCCTCTTCAATGACGTTCTTCATTTTGAGTTCGTATTGAATTAATGAACCAATGGTTTCATACAATATATATTCCTTAAAGTTATTACATTCTTTGATCTCCACTTTATTGTCATTAAATTTATTTTTTAGAGATATCAATACTCTTTCAAGAATAATAGGGTTTTATAAAGTTTCGCCATGGTAATTAATTCATTCACAATTCTTGTGAATTAGTGGATTATTTGGTTGACAATTTCATCTTCACCCATTATGAATTATTGGTTCTTAGATTGAAGAATTCTAAGCTTAGTTATAATTAGATTATCTAATGCAAAGTGAGTAACTTTAAAAATATTTCAAATTTAATTGTCATTATTATACATAGAAACATGATTAAAAATTTATAATAATATAATTATATAAAATATTCATAGTTTTGTAACTCAGAACATACTTAGTAACATCATTTACATCAATTAAATCAAGGTCAAAATTAAGTAACTTATATGGTTTTACCATTATATTCTAGTGATATATACTGAGTTTTTTTAAGTATTCCTTTATTTGATATTTCTATTATCTATAGATGTTTCCATCAAAGTGTGGTGGATTCTGAGAATTCAACCATCATTTACATTCACTCATTTTATATTTTAAAAATATTATTCCTTGGACTATGAGTCCTAGGATATTCATTTTAGCATAATAAAATATAATATACAAATCCAATATCCATTAATATTAATATTTGGTACTAATTTTTACATCAAATAAAATGATAATAGATGGTCTAGAGGTGGGGAAAATAGTCCAAATTAAAAATTTAAATAAAATAAATTAATTATAAATGTTAATTATCATACACAATATGTGGTAATATATAGTGGAAATATAAATAATGAACATAAGTAATTTTATAGTATTTTAGTTCAATGTATACCTATTTCTACTATTAAACCTATCTATTTTTTTTGAGAGATGAAAATTCACTAATGGGATAATTTTTTATTGGGAATCATAAATCGATTACAATCCCAACTTTTCAAGATGATGTATAACCAGAAAACCTGAATTTTGTGTAAGGATTCACAACCCTTACAATATATACATTTTTAGAGAGTTATAACCTATCTTGACTTTATAATCCATTATTCACAACCTAAATATCCTGGCTTTAGAATCTGGGAGTCAAAACTCGAGAGAGAGAAGGATTTAGGTTGTAAAATCATAAACCAAAGGTTTAAGAATTGGTGGGAAGATAGAAAGAATTAATACATACTCTAAAAAACTAGGTAGAAGAGGCCGATAAATATATATTGAATCATATAATCTATTTCTAGATAAAATTATTAGTGAATATTTTCAAGTAGTAGTATTCATATAATACTAGGTTCCACTTTAGATATCATCCAGTAGCTGTAAAACTAATCGCATAGAATCGCTTTGAAATTTGATTGTTCATAGAAAAACTATTGAGAGTTTTAAATATTATATTTAAAGTGTATCATATCAATATCCCACATATATAGAATCATTTGTTGACAACAAAACAATCTATGTGGGTAAATCAATTCAAAATAATAATGTTAATGATCTAGAATTATTGTAGAGAGAGAATGTTTTTTTGGAATTATCATAATAATTATCATTTTAATTCATCAACTAAAAACTAGTTAAAACCATTTTTTATTAAATCATTTTAATATTTATAAAATATATCAATAATAATAGGTCAAATATATCCCATAAATCTATCACGTAATTTACTTCATTAAAATTAAAAATTCAAAACACCTTCAGTATACATATAAATATATATAAAAATTTAAAAACACAATAATATTGCATTAAATACAATAAAAAAGTTTTAATATTTTCAATAGACTTAAAAATTAATTTATTAATAATAAAAAACAAATAAATCAACTCAAAAAATATATTTTCACTTCTAAATGATCAATTGTATGTTCTTATGAAAAAAATGAAGAACTGGTTTGATTAACATTTAAATCTATTTATAACTATAAAAACCACTTTGCATGGGTATTAAATAATTAATATTAGTTAATAGAATAAATAAAATATTTTAAATAATATAAATTAACATGTAGTGATTAAAAATCACAAAAGAATAAAAAGTTATAACATACTTAAAAATATCAACTTTTAGTCACACATTTGATCAACCTACAGTGAGATGTAGAATACAGAAGGGATATAACATGTGGTCAATCAAATTTCCTACTATGGGAGTTATTGAAACACGATCGATATACTTACTAGATTAAGGAATGACTTACTGTGTGGTCATACGATTGGTTGATATATAGTGTGGTCACTTGACACATCATGTGGTCAGTGGAGTTACTACAAGAACAAATATGAAATGTGCAGTAGGTCAAGTAACCATATGACCAAAATATAAATTGAACAGAAGTCCAAAACATGCATAAAGGTGTATTTTTAAGGGGTTTTAAAGGTACAATAAGGATTATATAGTCTATATAAATCTAAAATGGAATTTTCATACTTTCTGTAAAGGAAATAAATAATTCATATGAGTTATATAAAGGTAAGTATTTTTTTTTGTTTTTCATAAAGTTAGAGACCAAAATCCATAGGATGTTCAAGGTTAATAAGATAATTTCTTACACTACATAAAGGCAAGATATTGATTCTTAAAACTACATAAATGATATTAGATAGTTTTTATAGCTATGTAAGGGTAAATCTATTAATCTAAAACTTGTATAAAGGTAAAAAAATAAGATCGCATTAGGTTAAAGACATATTAACATAAAGGTAAAACATAATTTCAAAATATTTTGTAAGTTTAAAAAAATTATTTTGAAAATTATTATTTTTAAAAATAACATAGATTAAATAGAACAAATAAATAACTAAATAATACTATATAAAATATATATATATATATATAATTATTATTATACACTGTGAGAAATTATAATTATCCATAAAAGTTTTTTTAGGTACTTGTAATATTCAAAAATTTAAAATTTAAAAAACTAACTCCAAACACTAACAATATATTCAATGTGTATTTTTAAATGTAAGGAAAATATCTAGTTAAACATGAGATATGAACAAATTTTAATTTACCCTAATTCACCCCCTCTTGGTGATTATATGGGGGATTTATATTCCAACAAGTGGTATTATTCCCATAGGTTATTTATTAGTGAATATATCAAAAAATTACCATCATCAAGAATGTTGTAAATAAAAATGGTGTAGCCTTATTTTATGGTTGAAATTATCAGGTGTGGATGAATAAAATAATATTTTATTTATAATATATTAAGACTAATTCTTTATTAAAATTGATTCATTAAATTCATGTAAGTTATTCGACTAAAATTTCAATGGTGAAAGTGGATATAAAATTAATGGATAATTATGAAAAGGCTCAGAATTCCTTATTTAAAGTTTTATATAATCATAAATACATGAAAGTGAATAATTTCACAACAACCAAAAGAATTTATGGAAATATTTATAATATTTATGAAAGTGACATCAAAGTGAAAAGGAAAAGTTGTTTTTTCTATATAATAGATTTGATTATTTGAAGATGAATTCAAGTAAAAATGCTGAGAGTTTCTTAAATTACCTAATTAAATTTATTAGATCTATTAATGGATTCTATCATGATATGAAAGACATTGATATGGTAGAGTAGGTCATGTGGATATTAACACTAATTTATAACCCAAACATATTGACACTTGAATAAATTAATTTTAGAGAATTATCTTGTGATGATCTACATAGAAAACTAGTCACGTAATAGATGCATGTGAAGCCATAAAATTCTTTAGAACATTTTTAAAAATAAATGGATTATAAATATGTAGGGAAGAAATAGATTCATAAAATTGAAATTGAATAATATGATAGTGATTATTTATTATCTTCTATGGAAAATTAGTTTAAGAGACGAAAAATAAGATTCAAGGGTAAAAAACATTTATCTTGTTTTCATTGTGAAAAGGTTGTCCAGATCACTGCTCGGTATCCAAAAATATTTGATAGAGATAACAGTGAGTTTGAATTCACATAAAAGCAATAAAGGAATTTATCCCCTAGAAATACCTTTAATTCAGAAAATACAAGTGAAAAGAAGTTTCATAGAAATGTGTTGGTAATAAGAGAGGAAGATTATATTTATAAAGTGTTAATACTAATATTATTTTAAATAAAAAAGTTGTTATGATGGATACAGTAAGGAAATATAAACCTTAAGTGAAAGGGTATGATAAACCAATTGGATTTTTTGATTTCACAGTGAAATTATAAGTATATATTGATGAGTTTGGACTATAAATAAATAAGAACATTAATATTGGAGGATTTATGAAGGAATACTAAGTTTTTATTAATGGTCTTGAAGCATAAAATTGATCCCCTAGAGAAAATTTTGTTAGAACCTAAAAATAATCAAGTGAATCTTGAAGAAGTAGTAAACTACATGGTAAATATTGAGAAAAAAATATAATATCATTTATGATCTTAGTATCACTATAAAGGATAGAAATAAGAATATTTTAACACTTAAAGAGGGATTTAAGCTAAAGTCTAAAATGAAAATAGGTGGCCCAAGGAAGAAGCTAAAGTTTGGAAATTTCCCAAGTTAATTATTAAAGGAAAGGGTTGAATGAAGCACAATAATTTATGAAGAAGTGTTGATCAACCAAATACCCAATGGTATGGGTATAAGTGCTCTTTCATTTAGTGTTGAAACCTTAAAAAATATAGCTAATGTTAAGATAAAAGGGATTAAAAATATAGGATAAATTTTTCACTCATCGGTAACTTATCAAAAATAAATGAGATATTCAAAAGTATGGTATACATGTAGAAAATAATTGGTAGATATAGTTACATGAGATTGGAATCGGAAGGTTTTTCTCCTTCATGCCACCAACTTCCACTCCCTAGGCGGTGATGATCCCCACTCCCCCTTAGTGGGGGAGGGTTCTCCGCTGCCTCTTCTTAGTGTTCATCCTCCACCCTTCATCCATTTCTTGAACCTTGACTTCATACCTTCCTTCCCCCAGATTTCCATCAGCCCAAAAATTCACAAATGCTTCTAAAGTTCCCCTTAACTACCAATATCAACCTTATAATTCAATAAATCATCCTATCAGCAACATCTAACCTTGATTTCATGATTCAATCGGCACCAGTCATCGGTGGATTCCTTCAACCTCTTGATTTTTGAAATATGGGGTTTGTATGAGTGATCAAGGGTCGGTCTTCATGACTCTAAACACAATATGATTTGATTATCCTATAAAGAAGACTTTATTCTTTCCTAGTTGAGTTCCCATCACTATTGTGATGACTCTTGATTCCTTATTTTCAAATGTTCTTCTGATTTTCATATGAAATGAGATTCTTCTTTAATGGCAATTTGGGTGAGATTTCTATAACTCTCTCTTCTATTTCAAAATCTATCGATAATTTGTATATTGGGAAACATGGTTGGTATTTTCCTCTATGAGGATAGTAGAAGTCGAGCAGTGTACCATCTAATTTCACCAAGTGTGAGTATTGTTTATTGTATAAGAGGTTGGGACATAGCTCGGTGGCCTACATGCATAGGACGATGAAACTGGGCGTTTTTTTGGAGGTTCAGGTGAATTGGGTCCTGGGTGGTTCTCTTAGTTATGATGGAAAGCACCTAGATATGGGTTGGGATGGGTATTTTGATGGCTGAAAAGTATCTGATTGATATTTTGGAAAGAATTATGGTATTATTTATTCAGGAGAAGTAGTGAGGAAAAACTAGTTAATGTTTTACCTCCTAAACCAAGGGTTTTTGAAAATTTTAACAGGTTGAGGAGTGATCTGGTGATTCTTCCTGGTTACAATTTTATGGAAGGGGGTTTACAAGTCATTTCAATGTTTGAAGTTAATTTTGATATGCATAATGATAATGTATAAGCTCTGGTGGATTCGGTTGAATATGATGGTCCAAAATCTAAGGGCGATGTGATCCCAAATCCATGCACCTATGATATGGCCACATGTGTAGGAAGTAGTGACAAATCTGAAAGGGTGATCCAACTGACTGGTGAGTCTATGGATGGCTAGGTGTGGGAGTCAACATCAAATGGTGTAAGCAGGTATCTGATTATCAGTTAGGGAACCAATACGAAGAGGAATTTGGCCATCCTCAACTTAAACAACCGATTTGATTGTTTAAGTAATGAGGGATGGATTGAAGGCAACTAAATTCTTTCCTTAGAAGGAGAGTCTGATGGAGATAGACAACCCTTGGAAGACAATGTTATATGAGAGGTCGGTAAAGGATTGCATATTCCAAGAAGGAATAAGGGAAATAAGGAAAACAAGGACCCAGAGAGTTTCATTGTTTCCAATAAGCAGAAACCAAAGGTGGACAAAGACAAATCCTATCTTCCTAGGCATATGGAGACTTAGTCATCCAAAAAGATGGTAAACCCAAGGAATATGAGGTCCAGACAGTGGAAGGTGAGAAGGTTCAGTAATTCGGAGACATCGGGTCTCAAGAGGCAAAAGGTACCCGGGTAGCTTTGGAAACCCCTCATAGGGATCCAGACAAGATTTTGGAGGATCATAAAGGGGAGATACATATGAAATATTAGGAGGTGATTCTGGTGAAGTAGGGTTCTCTCCCATCTGGATAACATCGTGAGATAGGGAATCTCGATGGCTCACAACGACAAAATATTGAGGATCTGAACCATAAGATGGATCTAATCATGCAGTCTGATGAAGAAATGGTGGGGGTTATTCTGGCGATTAAGGCGATGAAGGAAGGTGTTGATAAAATTATGGGAAGATTAATCTAAGTGTATACCTCCAAGGAGCAATGTGAGTGGATTGAAAAATAAGACCACATATTGGTTATAGGATTCAACATGGGAAGATTATTAAAGAAGAGTACCTGAAATCTTGGGAATATCTAGTGTATAATTATGAATATATCATAAATGATGATCTAGATAGCCAGGTAAATTCCTTTCCCTAGATACTTTTTAGGTAATATGATTCCAACCATCTTAGACTTATATTTAATAAGTCAGATGACTCTTTTTCTACTTGATATGTTTTAAATGTGCAGGTTCTCACTTTCCCCTTAAAAGTGTTTGAAAATAAAAAAAAAGTTAATTTGGAGGATGGGGATACATGTAGAAATTGAATTAATAATAAATTTACTCTAATGAAGTACCTATTTTAGCTATTTATACCACATAATGTCTTATTAGGATTAAGAATAATGTTACTTGAAAGGAGAATAAATGGGAAGTTAGTAGAGGATAATTAAAACATATATTATATTAGAATATAAATATATTCCATGCATGTTATTTTAATTTATCTAACTTTGGTTATAAATATATTGATTTTAAGAAATGAAGTTTAAGTTTTTTCTATAGAAGACAAATAAGAATAGATGAAATTCAATCAAATTAAACTCCTTTGTGAAATGGATTTTATGCATTGGAGGAGGAAGAACATGAATTGATTGAATATGATAAATAAAATAAGAAGAGACTAACATATTTTTAAACTCATTAGGTATTTTTTATAAAGATAAGAATTTAAAGATGAAGGAGAAAGATCTTCTTACTAAGATATGATTGAAATATATAAAGAATATTAGTTCATGGATTCTTGATAGTGGATAGATCTCAATATTTCATTATTTTTACTTTGTAATTCAATGATTTTATCCCCACCATTTTCATATTTTATGGACAATTATAACATATTTATATTAAATTAATATTTTTGGATTTAATGTGAAAGTATCTTAAATATTTTTTTAATTATTAGTATAAAGGTTAAATTGAATTCTGGGTGTCTTAGTAATTTTTCATGATGTTGGGAATATAACTGGTTAGGAAACATGTTCTGGATACATCAAAGATTCAAAGCATAAGTTCTAGGATCAACTACTATTTGAAGAACTTTTTAAATTTCCAGAAGATAAATAAAGGGCAAAAATTTCTAGTAGAAACTATGGACCAATAAAGTGATATATATGGGTCACTTGTGTAAGATTCATCAATTCATACATAAAATCCAACCTCCCTTATGTAAGATTCATGAACTTAACACATAAAAGTCATTTTGAAATTGATGAGGAATAATAGAAAAAGGATGGGATACATAAGAGTAATTTGACCCATATATAAAAGTCAGATGTGATGCTTACATGAAAATTTAGAAAAGAACCATATATATAAAGGTAACTCCAACCAATATCTAAAATTAACCCTGGGGATATAGTGATACATAAAATTCATGAATATACCACTAAAGAGAATTTTGGCCAAGATAAAGCGACACTTAAACGTAATATTGGCTAGTATATAAAATTAAAACCCATGGGTTACATAATATACAAGATTCAAGGTATTTTTTTTGTGGGGATAAAATTCAAATACATAATATATCTTTTGAGAATATGTAAAGGTAATTTACTTATAGAAAACTTAACCAAGATTCAAACATAAGATTCTTTCACTTTTCCATGAACAAAAAGTCTTCAATATGTAAAGATCATCACTATATATAATGTCCCAATCCTTTTCAAAAACATAAGGAACAAATGTTCTCATCATGAATATATATCTTGCAACATGGAATCCATCTCGATATTTTCATCTAGTTAAATCCTTTCACATATTATTTGATCACATTCATTAAATACAAAGGAGAATAAGGAACTAAGATCACTTGTTAGAATTGAATATCATGGGAGGAATTCAAATAATAATAAAATATTTTTGTTTCCTAAAAGTCTAATACTATTGATCCATGCATGCAAGAAGGTTATACCCCATGCACATTGATTCTTACTAGTGCCCATTTTTCCTATTTTAATTACATTGTCTCTAATGTATTGGATAGATATTCTCTATGTAGTACCCTTGATTTCTGGTATTTAATCCTTACATAATTATTTTCATTATTATAAAGTTTAATGATGATGGTTGGGAGAGTTGGCTGAACTTTGGATGTGTTTTTGGGGTAACTTGGAAGTCTCATGAGAGGTGCACGGTTTGTCTAACCATGAGGCCAAACCGTGCATAGTAGGAACTTTTGAGGTAGTGGATCCGACATGGTTGGAGAACAGTTTAGGAGACCACGTGAGGAGGCCGTGTGAGGGTCTTCCAAGGTAGTGGCTAACGCATGGTAAACATATGGTTTGTCTAATCGTGAAAACTAACCATGTAGGCACTTGAGATCCTAAAAAAGTGGATCTCACATGTTTTTGTGTCTAAGTGGATCGTTTTTTCTCCTAAGCATCCATAAATTAGTATTTTTCTCCTCCTTAGGCCAAATAAGGTTCTCCCATCATTCTGGTGGTGATCCGAAGGCTTCCCTTGGTGAATCGAAGACAAATTCTTGTGGTATGTGATCGCTCTTGTTCGATTTCTTAGATCTACTTAGATCTACTTCTCTTATTCTTTTGTCTTCTTAGATTTATGCATGTTATGGGTAGATCTAGGTGTGTGTATTCAAAAAATGATGATATTTAGTCTTGGTCTTATAAGGTGAAGAGATCTAAGGTGGGTTCCTAGAGAATCAACCCGGTTTTCTTGAGCATTCTTCATTAGTTGTGGTTTTCATCAAAACCTTTGAAGTAGGAGGCTTATCTTTCGACTCTTATTGCTATAATTGATTTTATTATTTTCAAATTGGTTTATTTGAATGGGATTTATTGTGAAAGCATGTAATAAATCTTCTTTAGTGATGATTTATGGTTTTAGTGAAATTAGGAAATCTTGGTGAATTTTTGTGCAAAGTGATTTAGCTTCTTGAATTTAAAATAATGATTTTAAATTATTGATTCACAGGAGCTGTTAAATAGATTGATGAAAAAAATTCAATAAAAAGGATGATTTATTGAAATGTTTTGGTATTTAAATGACTTTGATGGAATTGGTTTTCAATAAAAAGGGTGTTTTTATTGAAAAGTTGTTTTGGCATGATACTTGGACATATTGATGTGAGTTCGTATTGAATTTCTAGGGATTGTATGAAATATGAACTTATGCTCAGTGCCAAAGGTTAAATTTCACACAGGATATAAAGTTTATATTTCTTATACGAGGCTTGGTTGAAATATGACCTTTTACTCGGCGCCAAAGGGTTAATGGCACATGAGAAACAATTACCTTGTGACAACTTGACAGATCAACGAGAAACCACTCATGAGTATGGAACTGTCATAATGTAGCATTCATGGTTGGTTGCATGGGTTTGTGGGATGGTTGGGTATGACAAAAAGGGGATATTTTGAAATGGTTTTAAAGATTTTTTAGTTATTTTTTTGGAAAAATAACTTGCTAGAAAATTGGTTTCTATTGCACTTGTATGCTTTTGGTTATAAATGGTTTTGGGAAATTTGTTTATATCTTGTTATAAACTATTTTGAGAAATTTTTTTATATAAACTTGTCATTGTAAATGTTGCTAACTCTTCTATCCTAGTGGCATGAGTAGGTAATTCATTGGTGAAAACCTAATGAGTTTTATACTCACCCCTATTTTGGCACTTTGGTGATTTTGCAGATGTTATCATCTGGGATAGGGGAAAAGATAACGTTTCCCGCATTTTTAGCACTACCTCATGATGTTTGGTCTATTTGGAGATTGTGGAGATTGGAGCTTGTGGAGTAAGAAGTCTTGTAGTATTTTGAGAGTCTTGTGTCGTTTATCTGTTGTGTACTTAGATACATGGTTATTTTTCTATTGTTGCATACGTTGATGGTGTTTTGAGATACATGAAGTTGATGAGTTATATTTCATTCATTCATGCATTATATAGTGAATGTTTTGTTATGGTTGGTTGTTTTATTAGTTTATTTCTTAAAGGGTAAATTTTCCCCTAATTTTATTTGAAACCCTTGGGAATTTATTTCCAACCTTTGGAATCTTGGGGATGTCGCTTAAGGCCTAGTAATGAATCGTTGTAATCTCAAGACAATGAGAATTGGCGGGTTATTACAAATGGTATCAGTTTGGTCCTTCCCTTGCAGTAAAAATAATCAGTGTTCTTGGTCTTGGAGTTGGAATTCCTTTTTGTCTATTCCTTGGGTTGGAATATTAGACAGGAGTAGCATTATTGGAACATGAAATTTATAGCATAAAAAGATGTAGCTGAACCGTTTATATTGAATTTCAAGTTACCATGGTGTTGGGTACATAAGTGTTTTGGATACACTTGCAGAATGTAATAAATCTCATTGTTATGGGTTTAGCCAATAAGATGAGCATGACATTCATTGTAGAGGAATTAATTCCCACTAGGATTTGATATCTCATTGTGAGGAATGATTTATGATTTTGTTCCAATATGTAAATTTTTGAAAAAATACAGATTTTTTTTTCAAATGAAAGATTTTGAAAACATGATATTTTATGTATTTTGAAAATATTTCGATTTTAAAAAAGCATGTTGAATGTTTTAAAAAATGGTTGAACATGGAAAAAGGTTATTTTGAAAACAATGTTGTGATAATTTATGTGATATAATTCCAAATTATAAGCCATCAGTTTCTATAGAGTGATATTGATGGAGTTTGTTATTGGTTTAGAAAATGGCGCCTGGTAGGCATCGTTGAAACCAACCCGAAGAAGCTACAGAGAATGTGGTTGCACATGAAAACATGGGTAAACCAAGAGCCATCTCAGAGTATTTTCCATGATTTTCAAGTTGTGGATACGGGGAACTGAAGGAATAAACCAAGGCATGTGGATCATACCATCCAGTTCATGAAGCAGAATCCACTGAACTTCTGGGGTGATGTTGAACCCGAGAAGGTGGAGGTATGGCTAAGTAGGATAAATCGTATATTCAATTTCATTGGTACACCATCCGAGTTCAAGGTAAAGTCAACGATGTATATTCTCAAGGATCTATCATGCCATTGGTGGGATTTAGCGGTGCATGATAATTTGGATGAAGACCTTACATGGGAGGAATTTGAAGAATTGTTCAAAAAACAATTCTATCCTCATACGTTAAAGATCTAGAAAATGATGGATTTATTTAGCCTAAAACCAGAGAGCCTCTCTATCATAGAGTACATAGCTAAATTCATGAATTTAGTTCATTTTTCACCAGAGGTTGCAGAAATTGCGTCTTTTAAGGCTTGCATCTTCGAATCAGGGCTAAGATAGAATATTCGATCGAATATTGTGGTGCTCTGTATTATGGATTATACAGAGATGGTGAACAGAGTGACTTTGGATAAAGATTATATCTCGAGATCGATAGGAGGAGGAATGAGGATACCTATGGGGAATAGTGTGAACTCAACTATTGGGAAAAAGCGAAAAAGGGACACTTATTTCCAAGGTGGAAGTGGAAATCAGAATCATACGATGGGATCAGTGAACCTTCCTCCACAACCCTAGAGCAAAGAAGGTTGCTTTCAATGTGGATCACTTGAACACATAAATAGAGAGTGTACGAAACAACTTAGATCATGTCATAATTTCAAAAAGATGGGACATATTCAGTGCTATTTTCATAGTGCTCCAAGGCCAGGTTCTCGAGACACTTCTCAGGCATCACAAGAATTGTATGCTTCAACAGGACGAGGACAACATAATTAGTCTCTTCAACAGAGTAGAGCAAGCCAAGGTGATTCAATAAAGTCCATGACTCCTCAACTAGGGAAATATTAGCAAGGAAATAAGGAGAACAGTGCAATGATGAAGCAATTGTATGAAGTTGAGCAGAAAATTATTGATGATCAGGATGGACCTTCTATGGTGAGAGGTATGATTCTTTTGAATTCTAACCTTGTGCAGGTTCTCTTTGATATTGGTGCACCATATTCTTTCATTGATTCTCATGTCATTTAATTGCTATGTTTAAAGATGGAAATGATTCATTTTTTCTTAAAACTGCAAACTCCTCTTGGTGAAAGAGAATGTCAGGCCTTTGCGTGTAGAGCATGTCCTAAAACTATTGATGGAGATGAACTAAAATGAGACTTCTCAATGTTGGACAAGTATTTTTATGATGTAATCCTTGTTATGGATTGGTTGACAACGTTCAATGTTCACATAAACTATTATAGGAGAATAGTTAGTTTCACAACTGAGGACGGCATCGAGCATCTCTTGAGAGGAGAGATGATGGTAAAGAAATAGGAAAAGAGATTGTTGGCACCAATGGTGGGAATGATCTCTTTTCGGTTGGTAGAATTGACTTTGGAATAAATAGGAGAGATCAAGGAAAATAGTTTTCCTGCAGTTGTGGATCAATTTCTAGATGTCTTCCCCAAGAACTTCTTAGGGTTACCACCTCTAAGGGAAGTGGAGTTTATGATTGATATCCTTCTAGGGACCAGTAATATTTCCCTTCTGTCTTATATGATGGCACCAACAGAGTTAAGAGAATTAGAAGTGCAGTTGGGGGAATTAGAAAGAAAGGGTTTCATTTGTCCAAGTACATCTCTATTGGCAGCACCAGTTTTGTTTGTGAAGAAAGAAGATGAAACTCTTTGGTTGTGTGTTGATTATCTTAAGCTTAACCAAGTTACAAAAGAGAATAGTCATCCAATCCCATGCATTGATGGTTTGTTTGATCAATTAAAGGGAGAACAGTGGTTCTCCAAGGTTGACTTGCGATCATGATATCACCAATTGAGAGTTCAGAAGGAGGATATTACAAAGACATCATTCAGAAGCAGATATGTCCACTACGAATAAGTTGTCATGCATTTCATTATGTAGAATTCACCAGTGGTATTTGTGGATTTGATGAATAGGATATTTATGCAATATCTGAATTATTTTATTGAGGTGTTTATGGAAAACATATTGGTGTATTCAAAGATAAGGGATGACCATGAGAAGTATTTGGAAACAGTGTTACAAATCTTGATAGATCACTGTTTGTATGAAAAATTATCAAAGTGTAATTTTTGAATACAAGAAGTACATTTTATTGGCCATGTAATTTCTAATAAATGTGTTTATGTTGATCCGGAAATGATAGAAGCTATTATCTCATGGAAACCACTGAAGTGTGTCTTCGAGATATGAAGTTTTATTCATCTAGCTGGTTACTACCGACACTTTGTGCATGATTTCTCACAAATAGCTTCACCAATGACAGCTCTGACAAAGAAGAATTCTACATTTCAATGGATAGAGGAATGCCAAAATTCTTTCTAGGAGTTAAAATTTCAGCTTATATCAGCACCTATCTTGATTTTTACAGAATCAGGATAGGGTTTTGTGGTGTACTATGATGCTTTGGGATCAGGGTTGGGTTGTGTTCTCATGCAAGGATACCATGTGGTTACTTATGGTTCAAGGAAATTGATTGTGCATGAGAAGAATTACCCAACACACGATTTGGAGTTAGTTGTAGTCGTACATTCCTTGAAAACATGGAGACACTATCTCTTTTTTGAAAAATTCATTGTGTTTATAGACCCCAAAATATTGAAACACATTTTATCATAACAAGATTTGAATCTGAGACAAAGGAGATGGATGGAGTATCTCTATATGTTTGACTATGAATTGATGTATACACCAGGAAAAGGGAATTCAGTGGATGATTGATTTAGTAGAAAGTAATGTGCTCAGTTGGAAAAAGAAGCTTTAGATGAAAGGAAGTTGATGTCGGTCCTAACTGACATGCACATGGAATGTGAAGACTAAGGTGATATGGAAGTTTTCTTTTCAGCTACACTTGTTCCTAATTTGGTAAAAATTGTCAAAGAGGAACAAACATATGATACATAATGTCTAGTAATGAGTTCAAAACTAAATGGTGGGGAGAGCATTGAGGTATGAAAACTTGATGTGAGTTCATTTTTGTTCCTTAGAGATCAGATAGTTGTACCTATGGCTTGTCGGGAACAACTCCTTCATGCTTACCACCATTCGAGATTGTATGTACATCCAGGTACAATGATGATGTATAAGGCATTGAAGGTGTAGTTTTTGTAGAGTGGAATGAAAATAAATGTGGTTGAGTTTGTCTCACAATTATTAACTTGTTAGTAGGTTAAATTAGAGAATTTGAGACCAGCAGTAATGTTGCAGTCTTTACCTCTCTTCGTGTGGAAATCAGAGAAGATAGTGATGGATTTTGTTATAGTTCTTCCGAGAACGGTTTGGAAACATGATGTCATATGGGTAATAGTGGATCAGATTACCAAGTTGGCCCATTTCATCCCTATTCATGAAACTCATACAGTGGAGGATATGTCAAAAATATACATCCGAGAAGTAGTAAAGAGGCATGGCATACAAGTTTCAATAGTATTATACAGAGATCCGAGGTTCACGTCTCATTTTTATAAATCCTTACAGCAAGATCTTAGGACTCAGTTGAATATGAGCATGTTGTATCATCCTTAGACGGATGGAAAATCTGAGCAGACTATAAAAACATTTGAAGACATGTTGCAAGCTTGTGTAATGTATTTTTGTGGCTCATGGGAGGAGCATATACCCTTGGGGGAGTTCACATACAATAATAGTTATCAGACCTCGATACATATGGATCCCTTTGAAGCATTTTATGGGCCTCCTTTTTGTTCTCCACTATGATGGGTGGAAATAGGTGAAAATTCACTAGTTAGGACGAGCCTTGTCCCAGAAACAATGGAGAATATCTAGTTGATTAGAAAGAGGATGGAGATGGCTCAGAGTTGTCAGATAAATCTTATACAGATCACCATAGAAGACTGTTTTTATTCATAGTGGGTGATCATGTCTTCTTGAGGATATATCCAAGGCTTGGAAATCATCATTTTAGGAAGCAGGGAAAGTTATCTTCTAGATACATTGGCCCTTTCAAGATACTAGAATGGGTTAGGGAGGTGGCATATCAGTTGGCATTACCACCATAGTTCAATTTGATGTATAATGTGTTCCATGTATCTCATTTGAAAAAGTATCATTCTGATCCTGACCATGTGATCAGATGGGATCATGTTGACCTAGAGTTGGATGCTTCATTGATACATATCCCGGTATGGATAGTGGATAAGAAAGAGAATGTATTTTGGGAAAAAATCATTGATCTAGTGTAGGTTTTATGGAAGCAGGGTCAGATTCAAGAAGATACTTGGGAATGTGAAAAGGAAATGAAAGATCAGTGACTAAAAATCTTTCAGTTGGGTGGGGGTTTTCTACTTTGTGAGGATGAAAAGGCCAATGGTGGGGAGAATTTAGTACCCCAAGTTTATGGTATGTAACCCTTACTTAATGATTTTAATTGTTATAAAGTTTAAGGGTGATGGTTGGGAGAGTTGGGAGAACTTTGGAGGTCTTTTTGGGGTAAATTGGAAGTCACATAGGAGGCGCATGGTTTGTCTAACCATACGGCCAAACTGTGCGTAATAAGAAATTTTGAGGCAGTGGCTCCCACACAATTGGAGCACAGTTTGGGATACTGTGTGAGGAGGTCATGCAATGATCTACTAAAGTAGTGGCTAATGCATGGTTAGCGCACAGTTTTTCTAACCGTGCAAACTAACCGTGCATGCACTTAAGTGAGATCCTAAAAAAGTGGACCTCACACATTTATGCCTCTAAGTGGATCTTTTTTTCATCCTAAGAGGCTATAAATCTTGATGTTTCTCCTCCTTAGGCCAAATATGGTTCTCCCATCATTCTGAAGGTGATTCGAAGGCTTCCATTGGCGAATCAAAGTTGGATTCTTGTGGTATGTGATCATTCTTCTTCATTCTTGTTCAGTTTCTTAGATCTAATTAGATCTACTTATCCTCTTCTTTTGGTTTCTTATATTTACACTTGTTATGGGTAGATCTTGGTGTGTGGATTATAATATGATTATATTTGGTCTCAGTCTTGTTATGAAAATAGATCTAAGGGCTGAAGAATTGACCAGATTTTCTTGAGCGTTCTTCGTTCGTTGTGGTTTTCATCAAAACCTTTGAAGTAGGAGGATTATCTCTTGACTCCTATTGATAGAATTGATTGGATTAGTTTCAAATTATTTTATTTTAATTGTGTTGATTGTGAAAATAATCAAAATTTTTTTATTTAGTGATGATTTATGGTTTTAGTGAAATTTTAAAATCTTGGTGAATTGTTGTGCAAAGTGATTTAGCTTCTTGAATTGAAAATGATGATTTTAAATTATTGATTTTATAGAGTTGTTAAATGGATTGATGAAATTTTGTTTTTCAATAAAAAGTATATTTTATTAAAATGTTTTGGTATTGAAATGACTTTTATGGAATTGGTTTTCAATAACAAGGGTGTTTTTATTAAAAAGGTGTTTTGAAATGATCCTTGGACATATTGGTGTGAGTTAATATTTTATTTCTGGGGCTTGGTTGAAATATGGCCTTCTACTCAGTTTTGAAGGTTAAATGGAATAAAGGATATAAAGTTAAAATTGTATATATAAGGTTTGGTTGAAATATAACCTTGTGCTCGGTGCCAAAGGGTTAATGGCACATGGGAAACAATTACCTTGTGACGACTTGGTAGATCGACGAGAAACCGCTCATGAGTATGAAACTATCATAATGTAGCATGGATGGTTGGTTTCATGGGTTTTTGGGATGGTTGGGTATGAAAAAAACGGTATATTGTGAAATGGTTTTAAATCTTGTTTAGTTCTTTTTCTAGAAAAATAACTTGCTGGAAAATTGGTTTCGATTAAACTTGTATGCTTTTGGTTATAAATGGTTTTGTGAAATTTGCTTATATACTGTTATAAACTATTTTGAGAAATTTTTTTATATAAACTATTCATTGTAAATGTTTCTAACTCTTCTATCCTAGTGGTGTGAGTAGGGAAGTCATTGGAGAAAACCTACTGAGTTTTATACTCACCACTGCTTTGGCACTTTGGTGATTTTGCATATTCTATCTTCCAGGACAGGGGAAAAGGTAAGATTTACCACGTTTTTAGCACTACCTCATGATGTTGGGATGTTTTTAGATTGTGGAGCATGGAGCTTATGGAGCATGGAGTTTTATAGTATTTTTAGAGTCTTTTTTCGTTTATCTGCTGTGTACTTTGATACTTGGTTATTTTTTTACTGTTTCATTATTTGATGTGGTTTTGAGATACATGAAGTTTATGAGTTGTGTTTCATTTTTTCATGAATCATATAGTGAATTCTTGGTTTTGGTTGATTAGTTTATTGGTTTATTTCTTAAAGGGTAAATCGTCCCCCACTTGTATTTGAAACCCTTCGACATTTATTGTCAGCCTTTGGCATCTTGGGGATGTCTCTTAAGTCATAGTAATGACTCGTTGTACTCTAAAGACAATGAGAATTGGCGGGTCATTATGATCTAAGTAGTTTTTTTAGAGTTTCCCACTTTTCCTTAGTCCTTGAAAGTAGTTATGGTTTTTGTTTTATTTTCTTATAATAGTTTCTATATTTTAATAAGAATAGTTTTCTCTTTCTTTCTCCTATAAGTTCATCATTTTATCCCATTTTGGTCCTCTAAACTAATTTTTTATTGATAGATACCTCTTTTTATATTTCTTAGGGAGCTAAACAGTGATGATTTGAGTTTTATTTCACTTTAATGTCTCCCGTTATTCTATTCTATGAGTTCTAGTGGAAGTTAAACTAATAGCATAAGTAGTCACCTTTTATCCCTATTACTATTTTTATTCTTCCTCATTCATCCATTTTATTCTCCTTAATCCTCATGATAATACAAATGGTGGAGTATAACTATGTTAATGATGTATGGATATATGGTTTTCAATCCATATTTTAAGATATATTGTCTTGTATGTATAGGTCTCAATGTAGGATAATCACCAGTAGAATAGTAGGGGTTAATTGATAGGTTTTGATCTCTAATTTAAATTGGGTAATGAGAATTAATATTTAAAAATGAATTTCATTACTAAAAACTCATGTGGGAAGCATTTTTTCTATTACTAACTTCTTTTTTATGTTCTTAAACTTCATTCATATAAATATATAAAAACATTAACACTACTTTATGTTTTCATTTTTTTAATATATTTTTTATAAATATAAATAGTGAAAATGTAAGGATAGTTATTTTGAATGACCTACTTGAGAGATAGACCTTATGTTGTGTTGTGTTATAATGAATTATTAGGTAAATAAAAAATTATCAAAGCTAGATTCATAAAAAATACCATGTTATAATTTTGGAATAATTATTAGGGACGTGCATCACTTGAACACACTATTTTTTCATATAATACTATTTTAAAAAATAATAAATTCCAAAAAAGTATAAAAAATATAACTCTATTACATATATTTAATGCTGAACTCTCTATATTCCTCTCGGGTGAAAAATTACAATATTTAAAAAAAACAATATATAAGAGTTTGAGACTACGACACACAAGAAATGATGGAAAGAGCAACAAATTAGGGAGTATCTAAAATTTTAGTGAAATTAAATTGAGTAAATACAAAGTAAAATGGAATATATGTCCACTGTAGTCAATCAAATCAAATAACTAAGGTCCTAAAAATAACTAAAACAAGTGGTGGAAGAGATTTTATCACTTATTTTTCAACTTGAAGGACCTGGGGAGGTCGTGAAGAAACTAGTTGAAGATCAACTATAAAAACTTGCTTATCCATTTCTAGAAAAGTTCCCTAAAGAGTAAAATCAGACTATTAAACATGGGGGAGATAAAAAAATTAGATTCAAAACAAAGTCTCTTTATAAAAGGTAACTTGCAACAAGACTCTCTCATCTTTGAAGAAGAAAACCCATCACCATTCTACCTATCCCTAACCTTGAAAGATGACACTATTGAAGTGGTGGAATTTGAAGAAAGTATGGATCATATTGACTACATGACTCCATTTGTGACAACCTAAATCCAAGTGGAACTGAGAAAATAATAATGGATTGAAGTTGATCTAATAAAGGGAGATAATATTTCCTTGAACTCATTTCTATCTAATTTTCTTGAAAATAAATTAAGAATAACCTCCAACTATTTAAATTTTCATATTTGTCCAACACGTGGATTGCCTTGTAGAATGATGGAGAAGAATAAAATTCACCTATAAAGGAACACATGAAGCTTCCTGAAACCATTGATCATGTATTGGAGGTAGTAAATGGAGATTTATCTGTGGGTTTTCATAAAGAAATGATGTAACCATACATTCACTTTCTGGGGGGTTTAATATTGATTTATCTTGTTTTCTTTCTATTCAAATTGGGTTATTCACTAGTTTTCCCTTGGAATAAATTTTTAATGAAATAGTAAACAATCAAGAATTATAAGTTAAGGAGGAGGCCATAACTATAATAGATAAAGTTATGGAGGAACCAAGTATTATTCTTCCCCAAACATTCAATTTGTACTTAATTATAATGGATATAGATCTATAGTACACCCTCTATGGGATACTCAGCACCTAGTTCATGTGTATGAGTATTGGAATAACTAATATATAGTGGTTCAAATCACACAAACTATATCCTCCATCTTATTTTGGGTGACAACTAGTATTTCTTAACTAGGGTCAGTCCAAACCCAAGGTAAGAGAAAGATTTATCCTTTTTCATTCCTTTTCATTTATATTCTTATTTTTCATTCTTTAAAATTATTATTTCTATTATTTTATTATAGATTTGAATAAGGTAGAAACTAGGAGATTAACTTAAGGCTACCACTACCCAAATAAATTAGGTTTCATTTCACATTACCTTTAGTCTTAGTTTCCTTTTTCTTTAAATTCTTTATGAGTTTAAATGAAGAGTAGTTAAATCTAAGTGTGGGGGAGTTTACAGAAGTTTTTAAGAAGTATATTTTTTTTCTATTTTTAATTTTTGGAGTTTAATTATGATCTTTTTAGATTAATAGAAATCTTTTGTAAAATTTAGATTATCTTAGTTTTTTGTAAAAACTTGTTGATTTAAAAATTTAAGGATTTAAATAATTTTTGAAATGTATTTTATACTTTAACTTCTAATCTTTTAACCTAAATAAATTTGACAATTTATGAAACACTTATTCATATGTATTGAAGAACGTTTATCTTTCATAACTTGAGAGGCTTTTTGTAATGTTTTAAACCCAAAATCCCAGATCTAGTGCATTATTACATTAAATTGGAATATATACAAGCTTCAAATCCCAAGGGACTGAATAGTTTAGCAGTTTTGGAAAACAAGATTTCATAAATGATACCCATTTTACATTTGGAAAGGAAATATAGAATAATAAAAATAAAAACTCAGCATCCTTAAAACTCATTAAAGGGATTCCTCTTCATAATATGGGAAAGTAAACATAATAACTATGATCTCAGATGATCGGTAAGGGTAAGTACAATGTAATAAATAATTAATCAATGAGAACAAATCTATATGGAAATGTTAATAACTGAAAACAAATTCCATTTAAATAACTAGATAAGGCCTAATAAATATGTCATAGAAAATAATAGAAAATATTCCATTTAAAAAAATAATATTATAATGAAATTTATCCATAGATAATGTTAAATAAACAATCTCATGGATAATAATAATAACAACTAAAATATCTATTAAGGAAATGCTTAATTATTGGACATCATGTCTGAGGCACATGAAAACTTATACTGTCAAGAACTTTCACAAGATGGTTTAAAAACATGAGTAGAAAACTATTTAATTTGTGCAAATAATTTTTCTCATGACAACCTTTCGATTCATTGAGGGTCTATATAAAGTCTGGTCCCCACCTATCATTGTTAGTCCAAATCATTCTTTATATCAAGTAATCGATTTAATAAATAAAAAATGTGAATTATCATCAAATATTTATATTGAATAAATAATATGTATTTATAAATAATAACCTAGTAGAGAATAATTAACAACAATGGTTGTTGGAGTTGATGAATGGAAATAACATTAAAATATCATTGAAAAATTTCTTGTGGAAAATAATCTTTAAACATTCTAAACTGTCCCATAACACTTTGAAACATTTAAATCATAATCTTTGTGAAGTAGTAATGTTAAATTAATCTTATAATATTATTAGAATTATTATATACATTATATAAAATGTATATGAGAATTATTTACACCATATAAAATATACTAAGTGTATAACATTACAATATTCCTCAATGAAATGAAATTGAGTTGAGATACCTTGCCACTTATAATCGTTTATTTAAAAGGATTTTTATTTATAAAAGGAAGTATTTTGTTTGAAAATAACCCTATAAAATTTTAAAGGAATATTTAAAACATTAGGGCGTCATGATGGTGGTAAATGTAATTCAAGTTGTATAAGTTAAAAAACAATCGTTTTACTTTTGTATGAAAAGTACGTTGTTTTGGAAAATGATAGGAATATTATTTTTAAATAATTTTGTAAAAATTTAAAAAGGGTTAAAAATTAATTTAAAAAATCATTGTAAAATATTAAAAACATTTCTAAAAACAAATTTAGAAAACATTAACATGGAAGAGAAATATTCCGCAGTGGAGACTTAAATAAAAACAATCTTGAATAACGATGAGGTTGTGAAATAACCATTTTCCACTTTATGATTAGTATAATTGTATTCCAAATTTAATAAATAATTCCATAATATTCATAATAATAGTTATAAAATACATTCATTGATATTATATACATCACACAAAAGAAACAAGTGCTGAATATGGCATAAGTCTCACAAAAAATAAAAGTGAGATTGGAAATCCACTTAACTTATGTTTCCTTTAGTCAAACATGATTTACCTCATGTATAATGGTTTTAATCATGTTATTAACTTATATATAAATATTATTCATATTTATTATATCATATATTATCTTATAATATTATTTTATCACCCTTTGGTTGATAACATTTGGTTATTACCCTTGTTTTGGGTGTTAACTGCTATGTTTTCCTATCCATGTTTTGTTATGAATGTTTTGGTTATTTTGTATAAGATATATAAAAAAATATTCAGAATAATATTAATTTCATAATATTATATTTAATTATTAAATACATATTTATAATAATTCTTGAAGGGTTAATATAGAAAATGAATCACATCACGTCGTAGAGACAGTAGGTCGTACATACGCACGAGCAACAATATCATTCTCTTAATGGTGAAAGAGTAAGGAAGTGGATGATATATTAATTTTTATATAATCTGTATCATGTCATAATTATCATATATCTCTATTATTTACATCATAATACACATCCAAGTAAAGCGTTTATGAAAAAAATATTACACCACGACATGGAGACGGTAAGTCATACATACGCACGCATTGTGATATTTTTTCATAGGATGGATAAAACATGTAATATGGTTATAACATAATCATAATAACATATCATAATATAAATTATATTATATTTTTTTCTTTAGAATGGAAACAACACATAAATAGTAAGTAGAATATGAAATGAACGTGGATGAGTTAGTAAAAAAGATTACCTCTTCTTCAGTGGACATCATTTAGATCTCTTCTTAAGGGATCTATAGTATGTATTTTGGGAGAGAAAACCTCCATAACATGGATAAGGCCGTTTTTAATAGAAATGTTCACGTTTTTTTTTTCGATCTATAAGGCTCAAAGTTGTGTGAGGAAGTGAGGGATGAGGGGAACTTTTATAATTGAAGTGAGGGTCACTTTTGGAAACACTCAAAATATTAAATTTATATAAATTAAATTCTAATTTCAAATGGCTCCAAAAATATTTATTTATAATATAATATGATTATGTTTCTAAATAATCTCAACCAATAATTGTTATAATTTTTTTTCACATTTTTACCCCTATCTTTTAGATTTAACACTTACTTAACCCTTTTAACTCTTACCGTAACATCACGTAATTTACACTTTGAGGGTTAATATAATTATTATAAAATGTCAAACAACCAATAAATGAGTCATTGCTAAATTTTAATACTTATCCAAATATTTTTTTATAAATTGAGATTATTATAAAATTTATATATTTTAATAAAAAATTATTTATTTTAAAATATCAATAATGTCAATTTTGATACTATTCATTACTTGACTTTTTAAAAATATCACAAAAAACAAGATAAATTTGAAATAATTCTTATAAAAATCAATAACATTTTAAATTCATCTAATTTTTTTGGATGATATTAACCATCTCAAATTATATTAATTTATTATTTTTAATATCATTTATTTGATATTTACTTTAATTAAACAATTATTTCATCATCATTGTGCAAGCCTTTAATTTAATTATTAATTCTATAAAAAGTAAAAATAAATTATCATAATAAATATAAACATTTTAGATTTCCAAATAATATTTATAGTAAAAAATATCCCCTATATAATATCATATTAAAAATATTTCACTTGCTAAAAACAAAAGTGTGAAAAAATTGAATTTTCTTTGAATATAACATTATAAATGTCATAATCTCATCCAATTTTCTTAAAATGGTTATAAATTCATCCAAATGATGATTTTGGTTAAAAAACACCCATCTAATGACATTAGTATAAGTTTTAGGGTAATTGCATAGTCATTATAATATTATTTTTACCCATAATTACTTGATTTACCCTTAACCACGGTAATTAAAATAATACTAAATTGAATATTCATATGCCCAAAACTAAAATAATTTTTTTTACATAATTTAGACTGAATAATTCCAAATATGGAATCCTTTTTTATAAATTTAGATCACCTAAGTTGGAGTAATTAATATAAAATTAATCTCATTGACGAAATGAGAAAACATGTTTTTTAAAGTTAAAATGTATAAAGGATTATAAATTTTTTATATTCATATTCAATTTAAAATTGATTAAAATAACCTAAATTGTTTTAAAATATATAAAATTAATCTAATTATACTTTAAAAAAAATTAAAAATATAATTTAACACTATAAATTATTTATATGAAAAGTTGTTTTCAATTAAAATGAAATATTTTATCACTATACATCAAAACATGAAACTTATTAGAAAAATAACAAAAATTCAACCAAAGTAATTTTTTATATTCCTATTTAAAATAATAATTTTATTTTTTCAAATATAGTATATAAAATTTTCAAAAATTTTATTTAAATAGGTTCTCCATTAAAAAGTGGTAAAACTAATTTTATAAAAATATAGGTTTTTATGTAATATATTGGGATTTTTATTATCTTATGCCTATAAAATATATTGGATGAATATAAAAATATTTTATTTAATATATATTACATTAATATCATTCTCTAATAGTAATTAATTTAATTTATTAGGATAAAAGACTTTGTAAGCATAAAAATAGTTCTTTATAAAAACATTTCTTTTATATTCAGTTGGTTCCTATATTTGTTTCTAATTAATTTTTAAAAAATGAATTCAACCATATATTTTCATAAGTCAGTTAATATTATTCATAATCTCCAACTTAATGGCTAGGTTATATCTTATTATATTAAATAATAATATTTTAATAATATATTGTTATTCGGTAAAACTCCTCCTTATGTGTAATTCAAGACAAATCATTATTGTGTGTAGTGTAAGCTTATCATAGTTTTAAATATAAAGAAATATAGAAAAAATAAATATATTTATTAAAAATTTAAAATATTGTAAATTCTTGATGTGTTACATTTCTAAATCTTTTTTATATATTCTATAAATTTCTTATTTTCTTAAGAGCATTGAGGAAATTAATGTGATCTATATGTTATTTTTATCTTTTTAATGTTTTTAAAGTTCATGAACTTAAGTTTAAATGATTAAGCAATTATTTGTTGGAAAATTCCATTTATCAATGAACTTCTATTCTATACCCCCATTATATTTGACTCGTTTTAGCCTTAGTAACCATGAATGACCAAGTTAGGCAGCCACATTACAATCCTAAAATCAATTTCATACCTAATATTGAAATAAATGCATGATTATGGTTAAAATTAAGCATAGGGAAGGTAAGGAGAAATGTTGTTTGTTGATATGGAAGCTGTTTGGGAACAAACTTGTGTATTTTTCATCATCTAATTTTTTTTGGTTCAAAGTTCCAAAAATATTATCAAGTCTAGGAATATAGAAGGAAAGATGTTCAAAAAATTATTAAATGGGTTCACACATCTTTTCAAAGACCGAGTATTCCTATCCACCTTTAAAATTAAAATCTACATGGAATTAAAAATGTAAAAGGAATAGTGATTTTAAGGTGGTAAAGAGAAGACAAAAAGGAAGAAAAATTGTTACTCTTAAGATGATTATTGGGTGAATTGACTATGAGAATAAAAAGGTGTTTGGGGTTAATTCCTTTCTTAGGGGAGTGATTGAGGATACTATTCTTATGCGAAAAATTGATAATAAAAATTTTACTTCTTTTTAGAGCTAAAATATACTCATCCTACCTTTGAATTTTTCACATACGAAACCTATCAATCCTTACCTACAGAGTAACCTGAGACAAGTCTTCATGATTGAAACACTTTCATGAAACTATAAAATAGAGATATTATGATAACAATAATCCTATAGAGACCATGCATGTGATTTATAATGAGAAAAATCCCACTTAATATTCCTTGAGTAAAGAGATAGATATTCCCAGGGAGGTATGTATAAAATACACAAGGGGATTAATAGAATTTTAATGTATTTTTATGATCAGTGATGAATTAGGGATTTCATATTCTTGTAGAAAGTATGATATTTCAAAAGTTGTGATCATTGAAAAGTGATGCTAACTTTTCCATAAGAATCTTATTTTATCTTAGTATTAGATAATTTCCCATGAGATAAATGTTTAAGTGTAAGGGATTGATAGAGCTCAATATTTCATTATATTTACTTTATTATTCTATGATTTTAGTCCCATAATTTTCATATTTTATGGTTAATTATCATATATTTATATTATAGAAATATTTTTGGATTTAATATAAAAATGGATTAAATATTGGGATGTAAATGGGGAAATCACCCACCCATTTAAGGATACTCGACCCAGAACATGGTTAATTGAAGGCCTACCAAAACCCTACCTAAACCTGATTATCCTAATTTATTTTCTACCCTAATATAAACCTAAATAACTATAAAATACCCTATAATCCCCTAAACGTTATTACATATTTATTTATATTTTAATTAAAATGTTTTTTTAAATTCTACATAGCTGGGTGGCACATGGTGGTCTGATGAGGGAGCGCATAGCAGTGCGACTTAGGATCAGGAGTGAATGAGGGGTGAATTACTATTGTGGGGATTTGAAATGGATAAGGAATTTAGAAGATTATAATGTTTCACAACCTGCTCTACATTTCAAACTTTTATAATAGAAAGAATCTCCCCTGCCACCACCACCGTGTGCTCCAACTCCCGCTCACCACCATGCATTGATGTTCCCCTCTTCAGACATTGATAAAAAACTATTTTGTTGAATATTTTATAGATATTAAATGATATAGTTTCCCCAAATTGTGCTAAATATATTCATTTATTAAATATTTGGGATTAGATCATTCATTTGAAAATTTGATGAAAATTCCAGTTTTAAACATTTAAAATGCACTGTAGTATTTTGAAGATAAGTATTTTAATATTTATTATTTGAACTTAATGTTTTGTAACAGTGTTCCTAACTTAATTTTCTACAACTTTTATTCAGGACACTAGAGATAATAAGTTCATTTGGATGGAGTAAATGGGCCATTAAGACAATGGTGGTCCGGACTCGGCAGAATGGACATGGGTTCTATATTTGGGCCATATATTCTTAATCTGGGCTTGGATAGAGCCCAAATGTTTATGAAAGCTTGGGGAAATTATTTGGAACAAAGCATCCTTCTGAAAGGCCAGTAAATTCACGCGTTTTGGAGGTCAAATAGGCGGTGCAACTTGGAATAAAATATTTGACCGAGTTTTTCATTTCACACCTAAAAAGTTATGTTATCCTAGCCCTCACAAAATCTGTTTAAAAGGGGTTTTAACTCTTTGGGATGGAAAAGGGGTTTTAACTCTTTGGGATGGATGGTCAAGGATTTGGGAAGGTATGGCCGAAAGGGTGTCTCTTTGGAGCCCCTCACAACTCTTGGAAGAAGTAAGCCTTTGTGCAAACCTCTCTTCCAAAAAGGCTCTCCTCTCCCACCTCTTCTTTGTATTTCTTTTATTTCATGTTTGTTTCTTGAATTTTTCTTCAAATAATCTTCTGTGTTCTTACCTATTATTATTCTATTAATCTTCTTAATTGGGTTGGAATCAAGAGTAGAGAAAATATTGGGTTCTACCCTTTCAATACTTTGCTTATGAAAAACGTCTCCATGATGACCACACCGCCCATGGAAGAGTAGTTCTTTTTAGTAATCGATCGACCTCTATCCTTCTTAATTTAAACATTTTGAATCATTGAGCTACTGTAATTTACTTGATATGATCCATGGATGGTGTTTTTAAATTGTAAGAAACTAAGAAAGCAATTGAACAATTAACACAAAATACGCGAGGTCGGGAATTGTGTAAATTGTGAGAGCACGATCTTAATCGGTAATACAAGACCATATGGGATAAATTTGTAGAGATCAAATATAATCCCTAAACAAAATTCATCCTCATTTCCAGAATGGATATGTGCTATAATTAACCACTGACCATAAGCTAACCTTAGAACAACAATCAAAGCAGGGTACTGTGATTGCGTGTTCCGAAGCTAGCCTATAGTTTAAGTAATTTCATCTTTGTGGTTAAGTTAACTCTCGTAGGGTTCGAGGGATAACAAATTAGGGGATCATAATTAAGTGGATATTGATTTAAATGATAATTATTAATAAGTGAATGAAGAGGTAGAGTTAGATCGATTACGTCTTTTAAAATATTTTCTAAAAAAACATCTTTTTGTTGTGTCATTTTAATCGAACTTCATTTCAAAACTAAAAACAAAAAAAAATACAATCTTTTTCCAAAAAACTTCTTCTAGATTCATAAACTATAACCAACCCCCATCCTTTCAGGTAGTTTTTTTATTCTCTTTTATTTTATTTTTAGAATAAAATTAAAAAATTGTTTTAAATCTACTTCCTCCTTTGAGAGACGACCTTGGTCAGCCACTCTGCTGCACCTAAGTACCCCAAAATCACATTAATCATTTGAGGGCGCCCACAAAAATGATCTTTCAAATTAGCGCCATTGCCTGGGAGGCAAGTAATTTATTCAACCATTTAGAGGTATTTCTTTTATTTTTCATTTTATTATTTTCTTCACCTCTCTCTTTCATCTTTCCCCTTTCTCAATTTTTCATTTTTTTCATCCTCTTATTTTCTTTTTGGACCATAAACTCAACTTCTCATTTTTATTTTACTATGGTACACTCACTTTCTTTTCATTTTTATTTGATTTATGACATGAACTAATCTCGAAGATCTCTTAGATCTTGACCATGAGATTGAACATAGCCTTAGGGCTCGAATCAGACATTCTTAGTCTATGAAAAGTTTCAATATTCAACCAGTTGGTGAATTACTCTCTTCTGAAAACATTGAAATTGGAAGCAATTCAATTTCAAACATAAAAGAGGAACCAATGGCTGGAAATAATGGAAATGAACTTAATAGAACCATTCGAGAATTGGATGCACCTGATATTAACTATCAACAAAATTGTATTGCATACCCGAATATTGAATTAGACTTTGAGTTAAAATATGGGTTAATTCACCTTCTTCCAAAATTTCATGGCTTATCTGGTGAGGATCCAAAAAAACACCTTAAGGAATTTAATGTGGTTTTCTCAACCTTAAAACCAAGAAATGTTTCTGAATATCAAATCAAATTAAGAGCATTCCCATTCTCACTTGATGGAGCTGCAAAGGGTTGGATGTACTATTTACAACCTGAAGATGTAACATGTTGGAACGATTTGAAACGTCTTTTCTTGCAGAGTTTTTTTCCAACATCAAGGAACACTTCTATTCGTAAGGATATCTCAGGGATCAAGCAAGCACAAGGGGAGTCAATGTATGATTACTGGGATCGATTAAAGAAGTTGTGTGCAAGCTGCCCACATCACCAAATCAGTGAGAAAATACTCATCTAGTACTTCTATGAAGGACTCACAATTATGAAGAGAAACATGGTAGATGCTGCAGCAGGAGGGGCATTGGTGGACAAGACACCATTAGCCGCACATGCATTGATCGACAAGATGGCACAAAACTCCCAGCAATTTGGCGATCGAGGTACACCACATGTTAGTGGAGTACACCAGGTAAGTCCTTCTTCTCTGGAAAGTCATTTGATTGATACCAAGTTGGAAGAATTGAACACTATGGTGAGGCAGCTTGAATTGGCTCAAAAGACATCACAACCCCCTCCTCAAGGCCTTGTGGAATTTTCACTGAGACAAGACACCCAACTGACTATTGCCCACAACTACAAGAGACAGAGGATTGCGCAGTAGTATTACCAGGGAGACTATATCAGCAGCAACAAAAAACCTACCCCCAAAAGAAGTTTGATTCATTTGCTCCAACATACAACCAAGGTTGCAAGGATCAACCAGATATGAGGTATGGATCTGGACAGCAACAAAGGACCCCTTTTCCACAAAACTTCCAGTAGCCTCCACCTTACCAGCAGGGTTTGCAATAACCCCAAAGGAGATTTTAATCTCAAGCATCAACAAGCCAACAACAAGGGAATAACCCACCCAAGGTAGATTATAACACTGATGAACTTTTGAAGAAAATTGTTCTTAATCAACAGAATGAGCTGAAAAGTCAAGGTTCAGAGCTAAGGGAGTTAAAGACTCAAATGAGCCAGATTGCCACCGCCCTCTATGAACATGTGAGTAAGAATTCTGGAAATCTACCTTCCCAACCCACTCTAAATCCAAAGGGGAATGTTATTGCCATCACATTGAGAAGTGGGAAGAAAATGAACGATACATCTGTACCTACCATTCCACCGGGATTCACCTCTACTCCTAAGAAGCCGCATTCCATACCAACTAATGAGAAATACAAGGAGAAAGATAAAGGTAAGAAAAAGATTGATGATGTTCTTCCTAAACCCCTTCCTTTTCCAAACAGGTTTGTTCAAACCAAGAAGATGGCTAAAGAAGCAATGGAAAAGGAGGTTTTGGACACATTCAAGCGTGTGGAGATCAACATTCCTCTACTTGATGCCATTAAGAAAATCCCAAGGTATGCCAAATTCTTAAAAGATCTCTGCACCAATTGAAGAGGGCTCAAGGGAAATGAGAGGATCATCCTTGTAAGGAATGTCTCAACACTCATTACACCAACTCTAGCAATACCAACAAAGTGAAAGGATCCCGAGACATTCACCATCCCATGTACCATAGGGGAGTTTCACTTCTCTGATGCTCTTTGTGATTTAGGAGCTTCAATAAATGTGATGCCTCACTCTGTATTCTCTTCCTTGCAGGTTGGTGAGTTGAAACCAACAAGAGTAGTGGTGCAGTTGGAAAATAGAGCTACAACATATCCAGCGGGAGTCCTTGAGGATGTACTTGTCCGGGTAAGAGACATGATCTTCCCAGCAGATTTCTACGTGCTTAACATGGAGGAAGATCAGGTAAGTTCTCATGCTCCCATAATCTTAGGTAGACCCTTCCTCAAAACTACAAAAACTATCAAAAATGTCAATGAGGGTACACTTTCCATGGAGTTTGGAGATGAAGTTGTGATATTTAATGTTATGGACTCCATGAAGTACCCCTCAAAGGATCATTCTGCATTTGTTATCTCCCATTTTGAACCACCAAGTAAAAACACCATGGAATTGTATTTTCCTATGCTTAGAGAGATTATGAGTATTGGTTCTAGGTTGATGACTAAGAGTACTTCCACACCCATTTCAAAGGAACAAGACTCTCTAAGATTTGATTTCGAAATGGAATCATATTCTGATTTTTATCATGTGAACTCTAATTATGACATGGTTGTTGAGTATGCTGATGGATTTGATGCTTTATTCTCTGATTGTGATGATTTCTATTCTGATACTGATTCTCTTTGTGCACATATTTCAGTCCCTTCTATGTTTCCATCCATACACCACCCCCTACACTGGAACTCAATCCATTTCCACCAAATCTCAAATACTCATACTTGTTAAGTGGTGAAAAATTACCTTTTATCATTGCTAATAATATCCCTTTTGAACATGAAGAAAAACTTTTGAATATTTTGAGGGAGAACATCAGGGAAATCAGGTGGACCTTGGATGACATATCAGGTATTATCCCCTCCATTTGCATGCATAGGATTCTTTTAGAGGATGGGGATAAACTGGTGAGGAAACCACAAAGGAGACTCAATCCAACCCTTCTGGAGGTTGTTAAAAAAGAGGTTGAAAAATTGCTCAAGGCAGGTATAATCTATCCCATTTCAGATTCTCAGTCGGTAAGTCCTATTCAGGTTATGCCTAAGAAAAGTGGTGTTACTATTGTTAAAAATGAGAAAGATGAGTTAGTTCCAATGAGGGTACAAAACAGTTGGCGTGTGTGTATTGATTATAGGAAACTAAGTCAGTCCACTCGCAAGGACCATTTCCCCCTCCCGTTTATTGATCAGATGCTTGAAAGACTAGCTAGGAAGACACACTATTGTTTCTTGGATGTATTTTCTAGATATTTTCAGGTTCCTATAGCTCTAGAGGATTAGGAGAAGACTACATTCACCTATCCCTTTGGCACATTTTCCTACCGGAGGATTCCATTTGGACTTTGCAACACCCCAGGTACCTTCCAGAGATGCATGGTGATTATTTTTTCTGATTTTATTGAGACCTGTATGGAGGTATTTATGGATGATTTTACAGTTTATGGATACTCATTTGATGAATGTCTCTCTAGTTTGGGTGATTTGTTGTATCATTGTATTGAGAAGAATCTGGTCTTAAATTTTGAAAAATGTTATTTCATGGTCGAAAAGGGAATTGTCTTAGGTCATATAGTCTCACAACATGGCATTGAAGTTGATAAATCTAAGGTTGACATTATTTAATCCCTGACATATCCTACATGTGTGCGTGATGTTTGATCATTCCTTGGACATGCTGGATTTTATTGACGCTTCATCAGAGATTTTAGTAAGATCGCTCTACCCTTATCTCGATTTCTTCAAAAAGATATTGACTCCAATTTTGATGATTCGTGTAGGGTATCATTTGATGAGATAAAGAAGTGTTTGAACACTCCACCGATCATACATCCCCCACAGTGGGAGATTCCTTTTGAGCTTATGTGTGACGCCTCCAACTTCGCGGTTGGAGCTATCTTATCTCAGAGGGTGGAGGGACATTTACATGTGATCGCCTATTCATCGAGGACACTGGATTCAGCCCAATCAAATTACGCAACCACTGAAAATGAGTTTCTTACTATCATATTTGCTTTAGATAAATTCCGTTCACATTTATTGGGCTCTAAAGTAGTTGTTATTTCTAACCATGCAGCTTTGAGGTACCTCCTAAAGAAGCCAGATGAAAAGCCACGACTTATCCGTTGGATGCTCCTCCTTTAGGAATTTGATATTGAGATAAAGGAAAAGAAGGGATCATAGAATTTGTTGGCATACCACATGAGTAGGCTTACTCACACACTAGAGGATGACACCTTGTACCAGATACCACTTCAGGACACTTTCCCCGATGATCATCTCTATACCATCTCAGGTACGCATCCCTGGTATGCTGATTTAGTTAATTACATTGTTTCCTCTAAAATCCCAGAAAATTTAAAGAAGAATCAAGTCCAAAAATTAAAAATTGAGTCTAGGTATTATGTGTGGGATGATACTTACCTCTGGTGCATGTGTAGTGACCAAGTCATTAGGAGGTGTGTTCCCGATCATGAGTTTGAGTCTGTTTTTCATTTCTGTCACACACTTGCTTGTGGTGGACACTTTGGACCCCAACAGACAGCTAGGAAGGTTTTGGACTCTGGATTATATTGGATAATCTTGTTCCATGATGCCCATGTGTTTCTTAAGTCATGCTCTCGTTGCCAACACACTGGGAATATTTCTAATAGACATGAGATGCCCCAACAACCCATACTATTCTGTGAGATTTTTGATGTATGGGGCATCAACTTTATGGGTCCTTTTCCTAGTTCATTTGGATTTTTGTATATTTTGGTTGCTATTTATTATGTGAGTAAATGGGTGGAGGCCAAGGCCACCAGGACTGACGATTCTCATGTTGTAGTGGATTTTTTCAAGACTCAAATTTTCTGCAGGTTTGGAGTACCAAAGGCCATCATCAGTGACCAAGGGACACTCTTTTGCTATAGGAATTTCACTTCCCTCCTTCGGAAGTATGGGGTGAAACGCAAAACATCAACACCATACCACCCCCAAACAAATGGCCAGGCTGAGGTTTCAAATTGTGAGCTGAAACAAATATTAGAGAAAATCGTGCAACCAAATAGGAAGGATTGGAGCAAGCCTTGGATGATGCATTGTGGGCTTATAGGACAGCATACAAGACACCCATTGGTATGTACCCATTTAGGATTGTTTTTGGGAAGGCTTGTCATCTCCCAATGGAAGTCGAGCATTGGGCATATTGGGCTATAAAGAAATGCAACATGGATTTGGCCCAAGATGAAATTCGAAGAAAGTTGCAAATTCAAGAGCTTGAGGAGATTCGACTGTCATCATATGAGAACTCAAGGCTCTACAAGGAAATATCAAAAGTAACTCATGACAAAATGATCCAACAAAGGGAGTTTCATGTTGGAGAGAAAGTCCTTCTCTATAGTTCACGACTCAATCTGATGCCTGGTAAGTTGCGTTCTAGATGGTTAGGTCCTTATGTTCTGACTAATGTTTTTCCTTATGGTGCAGTGAAGATCACACAAGAGGACACTGGAAAAAGATTTGCAGTCAATGGGAAACATTTTAAGAGATACATTGAGGGTCTTCCTGCTATTGCAGTGGATTTTATCACACTGCATTACCCCATCATCACTTAAGCACATCAGGCTGTTCCTAACCCTTTCACTTTTATATTATTTGTCCTATTTAAAAATTCTGCATTTCATGTGCATATATCATCTCATGGGTTCACATTGAGTACAATGCAATATTTTAAGTGTGGGGGAGGGAACCTTTTAGTTTAGTAATTTCAGTTTTTTCCTGATTTAAAAAAAACAAACAAAAAAATTGTGTGTTTTTTCAAATTTTGTGTGTTTATTTTCTTTGTGTTTTCGAAATTTTTGAGCTGAAATGATTCTCATCACAATTTTGAAATGTATATCAATGAGTGAAACAATTTATCCCTTCAAACTAAGACTAAATTATTGCTGAAAATGACTTTGTTTCAAGTTCAAATATTTAGTAATTTCATGAAAAGTACAGTGAATTTTAAATCCCATGCCACATCTCACTGTCTTTATATTTGAAATCACTTTCCTGGGAGGCTTTTGAACTATTATTTTCATATTCTTTACATTCACCTCACTTATTGAGAGAACCAAACCATGCTTTATTTAACCAGAATTTGATTTATTCCTGTCAAAACTTGAGGGTTTGAGGTACTTATGTTTTAATGATTGAGGCATTTGTTTGGTATTAAAGCCCCTAGTTCAAAGAATCCTTTTTTTATAATGGCCTACCTTGAAAATTTAATCTTTTCAGCCCTTATAATCCATGCACAACCTATTAGGTTAGCCACATTACAAGACAATTTTCCCCATCCAACCAACTCTTGAAGTAAAATTGCATAATCTAGTTGAGCTTAAGTGTGGGGGAAGATATGTTGTGTTGTGCTACCACATTCTGTGATACTTTGGATGAAAAATTAAATTCTTAAGAGATGTGTTTGATACTGAATAAAGTCATTATATTGAAAGATATTCCTTTTCTGGATCTTTCATGACAAGTGAAGCTGTGCCTTTTCTGGAGCTTCTAATTGAGGTGGAAAGCTGTGCCTATCTGGAGCTTTCAAGAAAATCATGTTTGAGAAGATTGACATTTTTGATGCTGAAATGATGAATGGTGTAAACTTTTCATGACTTTTCATGATGATGGAGCTGAATTGATACTATGGGGATTAATGAAGAGACCATATTTAAGTGAAAATTAGATTAATGAAATTTTGCTTCAAAAAGAGTCAAGCCCTCCTTATTCAGCCTCAGAATTTTTCGCATTTAAATCCTACCAACCGAAAGCCACAGAACAACCCTAAAAAGTAATCATGATAAACATATGTACTTGACTCAAATTGGGTGGATATGTATGAATTTATCAAGCCTATGGTGACCCTTGTATGAGTTTGGATGAGAAAGACATTGCAAAAAAATTGACATTTGTGTGATAAGGGAAAAATCAAGCGAGGTAAGTGTTTTGTGCATGGGAGGATAAATAAAGTGGAAATATATTAAATTATATAAATTAAGAACTTGAAATAATGGTTTTTTATGAGGCATGATATATTTTTTTTCTTGGTGTGTAATTGTTTGAACTAAAGGATATGTGTTTTAAAATTTGTTTTGATTTGATATTGATGTTTACTTGATATGAGGTTTTTCCCAGGAGTGTAAAAGGGTAAGTGTGGGGGAGTTGATAAAACACTATTTTGTTGAATATTTTATTGATAATAAATGATATAATTTCCTGACATTTTTCTAAATATATTCATTTATGAAATATTTGGGATTAGATCATTCATTTGAAAATTTGATTAAAATTCCAGTTTTAACCTTTTAAAATGCACTGTAGTATTTTGAAGATAAATATTTTAATATTTATTATTTGAACTTAATATTTTTTAAAAGTGTTCCTAACTTAATTTTATACAACTTTTTTTCAGGACACAAGAGCTAATAAGTGCATTTGAATGGAGTACATGGGCCATTAAGACAATGGTGGGCTGGACTTGGCAGAATGGACATGGGTTCTATATTTGAGCCATATCTTATTCATCTGGGCTTGGGTTGAGCCCAAATTTTTAGAAACTCTCGAGGACATTATTTTACACAAATAATACTTCTGTAAATCCGGTCAAGTCATGCGTTTTCGAGGTCAACTAGGCGGTGAAACTTGGAATAAAATATTTGGCCGAGTTTTTCATTTCACATTTAAAAAGTTATGTTACCATAGCCCTCACAAACTCTATTTAAAGGGGGTTTTAACTCTTTGGGAGGGCTGGTCTAGGATTTGGGAAGGTGTGGCCGAAAGGATTTCTCTTGGGAGCCCCTCACAACTCTTATAAGAAGTAAGCCTTTGTGCAAACCTCTCTTCCAAAAAGGCTCTCCTCTCCCACCTCTTCTTTGTATTTCTTTTATTTCATGTTTGTTTCATGAATTTTTCTTCAAATAATCTTCTGTGTTCTTCCATATTATTATTATATTAATCTTATTAATTGGGTTGGAATCAAGAGTGGAGACAATATTGGGTTCTACCCTTTCAATCCTTTGCTTATGGAAAACATCTCCATGATGACTACACCGCCCATAGAAGAGTAGTTCTTTTTAGTAATCGATCGACCTCTGTCCTTATTCATTTAATTATTTTGAATCATTGAGATACTGTAATTTACTTAATATTATCCATGAATTGTGTTTTTAAATTTTAAGAAACTAAGAAAGTAATTGAACAATTAACACAAAACACGCGAGGTCGGGAATTGTGTAAATTGTGAGAGTGCGATCTTAATCGGTAATACAAGACCATATGAGATAAATTTGAAGAGTTCAAATATAATCCCTAAAAACAATTCATCCTCATTTAAAGAATGGATATGTGATCTAATTAACCACTGACCATAAGCTAATCTTAGAACAACAATCAAAGCAAGGTGCTTCGATTGCGAGTTCCGAAGCTAGCCTATGGTTTAAGTAATTTCATCTTTGTGGTAAAGTTAATTCTCGTAGGGTTCGAGGGATAACAAATTAGGGGATCATAATTAAGTGGATATTTATTTAAATGATAATGATTAATAAGTGAATGAAGAGGTAGAGTTAGATTGATTACGCCTTTTAAAATATTTGCTAAAAAACATCTTTTTGTTGTGTCATTTTAATCGAACTTCATTTCAAAACTAAAAACAAAAAAAAATACAATCTTCTTCCAGCAAACTTCTTCTAGATTCATAAACTATAACCAACCCTCATCCTTTCAGGTAGTGTTTTTATTCTCTTTTATTTTATTTTTAGAATACCTTTAAAAATTGTTTTAAATCTACTTCCTCCTTTGAGAGACGACCTTGGTTAGCCACTCTGCTGCACCTAAGTACCCCAAAATCACATTAATCATTTGAGGGCACCGACGATAGGGCTATTTCAAATTGGCACTGTTTCCGGGGAGGCAAGTAATTTATTCAGACATTTAGAGGTATTTCTTTTATTTTTCATTTTATTATTTTCTTCACCTCTCTCTTTCAACTTTCCCGTTTCTCATGTTTTCATTTTTTTCATCCTCTTCTTTTCTTTTTGGACCATAAACTCAACTTATCATTTTTATTTTACTATGGTCCACTCACTTTCCTTTCATTTTTATTTGATTTATGACATGAACTAATCCTGAAGATCTCTTAGATCTTGACCCTGAGATTGAACATAGCCTTAGGGCTCGAATCAGACATTCTCAGTCTACGGGAAGTTTCAATATTCAACCAGTTGGTGAATTCCTCTCTTTTGAAAACATTGAAATTGGAAGAAATTCAATTTCAAACATAAAATAGGAACTAATGGCTGAAAATAATGGCAATGAACTTAATAGAACCATTCTAGAATTGGATGCACCTGATATTAACTATAAACCAAATTGTATTGCATACCCGAATCTCGAATCAAACTTTGAGTTAAAATCTGGGTTAATTCACCTTCTTCCAAAATTTCATGGCTTATCTGGTGAGGATCCAAACAAAAACCTTAAGGAATTTAATGTGGTTTTCTCAACCTTAAAACCAAGAAATGTTTCTGAAGATCAAATCAAATTAAGAGCATTCACATTATCACTTGATGGAGCTGTAAAGGATTGGATGTACTATTTACAACCTGAAGATGTAACATGTTGGAACGATTTGAAACATCTTTTTTTACAGAGATTTTTTCCAGAATCAAGGACCACTTCTATTTGTAAGGAGATCTTGGGGATCAAGAAAGCACAATGGGAGTCTATGTATGAGTACTGGGAGCGATTCAAGAAGTTGTGTGTAAGCTTCCCACATCACCAAATCAGTGAGAAACTACTCATCCAGTACTTCTATGAAGGAGTCACACTTATGGAGAGAAGCATGGTAGATGCTGCAGCAGGAGGGGCATTGGTGGACAAGACACCAGTAGCCGCACGTGCATTGATCGACAAGATGACACAAAACTCCAAAAAATTTGGCGATCAAAGTACACCACGTGTTAGGGGAGTACACCAGGTAAGTCCTTCTTCTCTTGAAAGTCATTTGATTAATACCAAGTTGGAATAATTGATCACTATGGTGAGGCAGATTGCATTGGCTCAAAAGAAATCCCAACCCCCTCCTTCAAGGACTTGTGGCATTTGCACTGAGACAAGCCACCCAACTGACTGTTGCCAACAACTACAAGAGACAGAGGATTGTGCAGTAGTATTCCCAGGGAGACCATATCAGCAACAACAACAAATATACCCCAAAAGAAGTTTGATTCATTTTCTCCAACATACAACCAAGGGTGGAAGGATCAACCAGACATGAGGTATGGATCTGGACAACAAAAAAGGCCCCCTTTTAAACAAAACATCCAGCAGCCTCCACCTTACTAGTAGGGTTTCCAACAACCCCAAAGGAGATTTGAATCTCAAGCATCAACAACCCAACAACAAGGGAATCCCCCACCCAAGGTAGATTTTAACATTGATGACCTTTTGAAGCAAATTTTTCCTAATCAACAGAATGAGATGAAAAGTCAAGGTTCAGAGCTGAGGGAGTTAAAGACTCAAATGAGCCAGATTGACACCTCCCTCTATGAACATGTGAGTAATAATTATTGAAATCTACCTTCCCAACCCACTCCAAATACAAAGGGGAATGTTAGTTCCATCACATTGAGAAGTGGGAAGAAAATGAACGATACATCTGTACCTACCATTCCACCGGGATTCACCTCTACTCCAGAGAAGACACATTCCATACCAACTGATGAACAATCCAAGGAGAAAGATAAAGGTAAGAAAAATATTGATGATGTTCCTCCTAAACCCCTTCCTTTTCCAAACAGGGTTGTTCAAACCAAGAATATGGTTGAAGAAGCAATGCAAAAGGAGGTTTTGGACACATTCAAGCGTGTGGAGATCAACATTACTCTACTTGATGCCATTAAGCAAATACCAAGGTATGACAAATTCTTAAAAGAACTCTGCACCAATCGAAGAGGGCTCAAGGGAAATGAGAGGATCAACCTTGGAAGGAATGTCTCATCACTCATTACACCAACTCTAGCAATGCCAACAAAGAGCAAGGATCCCAGGACATTCACCATCCCATGTACCATAGGGGAGTTTCACTTCTATGATGCTCTTTGTGATTTAAGAGGTTCAATAAATGTGATGCCTCACTCTGTATTCTCTTCCTTGCAGGTTGGTGATTTGAAACCAACAAGAGTAGTGGTGTAGTTGGCAAATAGAGCTACAACATATCCAGCAGGATTCCTTGAGGATGTACTTGTCTGGGTAAGAGACATGATCTTCCCAGCATATTTCTACCTGCTTAACATGGAGGAAGATCAGGTAAGTTCTCATGCTCCCATAATCTTAGGTAGACCCTTCCTTAAAACTAAAAAAACTATCATAAATGTCAATGAGGGTACAGTTTCCATGGAGTTTGGAGATGAAGTTTTGATATTTAATGTTATAGACTCCATGAAGTACCCCTCAGAGGATCATTCTGCATTTTTTATCTCCCATTTTGAACCACCAAGTAAAAACACCATGGAATTGGATTTTCCTATTCTTAGAGAGATTATGAGTATTGGTTATAGTTTGATGACTAAGAGTACTTCCACACCCGTTTCAAAGGAACAAGACTCTCTAAGATTTGATTTTGAAATGGAATAATATTCTGATTTTGATCATGTGAACTCTAATTATGACATGACTGTTGAGAATGCTGATGGATTTAATTCTTTATTCTCTAATTGTGATGATTTCTATTCTGACACTGATGCTCTTTGTACACATATTTCAGTCCCTTCTATGTTTCCATCCATACACCACCCCCCTACACTGGAACTCAAGCCATTGCCACCAAATCTCAAATACTCATACTTGTTATGTGGTGACAAATTACCTGTTATCATTTCTAACAATCTCCCTTTTGAACATGAAGAAAAACTTTTGAATATTTTGAGGGAGAACATCATGGAAATCGAGTGAACCTTAGCTGACATATCAGGTATTAGCCCCTCCATTTTCATGCATAGGATTATTTTAGAGGATGGGGCTAAACTGGTGAGGAAACCACAAAGGAGACTCAATCCAACCCTTATTGAGGTTGTTAAAAAAGAGGTTAAAAAATTGCTCAAGGCAGGTATAATCTATCCCATTTCAGATTCTCAGGGGGTAAGTCCTATTCAAGTTGTGCCTAAGAAAAGTGGTGTTACTGTTGTTAAAAATAAGAAATATGAGTTAGTTTCAATGAGGGTGAAAAATAGTTGGTGTGTGTGTATTGATTATAGGAAACTAAATCAGTCCACTTGCAAGGACCATTTCCCCCTCCCATTTATTGATCAGGGGAAGACTACATTCACCTGTCCCTTTGGCACATTTGCCTACCGGAGGATGCCATTTGGACTTTGAAACACCCCAAGTACCTTCCAGAGATGCATGGTGAGTATTTTTTATGATTTTATTGAGACCTGCATGGAGGTATTTATAGATGATTTTATAGTTTATGGATCCTCATTTGATGAATGTCTCTCTAGTTTGGGTGATGTGTTGCATCGTTGTATTGAGAAGAATCTGGTCTTAAATTTTGAAAAATGTTATTTCATGGTCGAAAAGGGAATTGTCTTAGGTCATATAGTCTCAGAACATGGCATTGAAGTTGATAAATCTAAGGTAGACATTATTTCATCCCTGCCATATCCTACATGTGTGCGTGATGTTTGATCATTCCTTGGACATGCTAGATTTTATCGATGCTTCATCAGAGATTTTAGTAAGATCGCTCTACCCTTATCTCGATTGCTTCAAAAAGATATTGACTTCAATTTTGATGATTCGTGTAGGGTATCATTTGATGAGCTAAAGAAGTGTCTGACCACTCCGCCGATCATACATCCCCTATGGTGGGAGATTCCTTTTGAGCTTATATGTGACGCCTCCAACTTCACGGTTGGATCTGTCTTATCTTAGAGGGTGGAGGGACGTTCACATGTGATCGCCTATGCATCGAGGACACTGGATTCAGCACAATCACATTACACAACCACTGAAAAGGAGTTTCTTGCTGTCATATTTTCTTTAGATAAATTATGTTCATATTTATTTGGCTCTAAAGTAGTTTTTTTTTCTGACCATGTAGCTTTGTGGTACCTCCTAAAGAAGCCAGATGCAAAGCCACGACTTATCCGTTGAATGCTCCTTCTTCAGGAATTTGATATTGAGATAAAGTACAAGAAGTGATCAGAGAATTTGGTGGCAGACCACATGAGTAAGCTTACTCACACACTAGAGGATGACACCTTGGACCAGGTACCACTTCAGGACACTTTCCCCGATGAGCATATCTATACCATCTCAGGTCCGCATCCTTGGTATGCTGATTTAGTTAATTACATTATTTCCTCTAAAATCACAGAAAATTTGAAGAAGCATCAAGTCCAAAAATTAAAAAGTGAGTCTAGGTATTATGTGTGGGATGATCCTTACCTCTAGTGCATGTGTAGTGACCAAGTCATTAGGAGGTGTGTTCCCGATCATGAGATTCAGTATGTTTTTCATTTCTGTCATACACTTTCTTGTGGTGGATACTTTGGACCCAACAGATAGCTAGGAAGATTTTGGACTCTGGATTATATTGGCCTAGCTTGTTCCATGATGCCCATGTGTTTTGTAAGTCATGCTCTCATTGCCAACACACTGGGAATATTTCTAGGAGACATGAGATGCCCCAACAAACCATACTATTCTGTGAGATTTTTGATGTATGGGGCATCAAATGTATGGGTCATTTTCCTAGTTCATTTGTATTTTTGTATATTTTGGTTGCTGCTGATTATGTGAGTAAATGGGTGGAGGCCAAGGTCACCAGGATTGAGGATTCTCATGTTGTAGTGGATTTTGTCAAGACTCAAATTTTCTGCAGGTTTGGAGTACCAAAGGCCATCATCAGTGACCAAGGGACACACTTTTTCAATAGGAATTTTGCTTCCCTCCTTCGAAAGTATGGGGTAAAACACAAAACATCAACACCATACCACCCCCAAACAAATGGCCAGGCTGAGGTTTCAAATCATGAGATGAAATAAATATTAGAGAAAACCATGCAAACAAATAGGAAGGATTGGAGAAAGATCTTGGATGAGGCATTGTGGGCTTATAGGACAACATAAAAGACACCCATTGGTATGTCCCTATTTAGGATTGTTTTTGGGAAAGCATGTCATCTCCCAGTGGAAGTCGAGCATCGGGTATATTGGGCTATAAAGAAATGCAACATGGATTTGGCCCAAGCTGGAATTCAAAGGAAGTTGCAAATTCAAGAGCTTGGGGAGATTCGACTGTCATCATATGAGAACTCAAGGCTCTAAAAAGAAATATCAAAAGCATCTCGTGACAAAATTATCCAACAAATGGAGTTTCATGTTGGAGAGAAAATCCTTCTCTATAGTTCACGACTCAAGGTGATGCCTGGTAAGTTGCGTTCTAGATGGTTAGGTCCTTATGTTGTGACTAATGTTTTTCCTTATGGTGTAGTGGAGATCACACAATAGGACATTGTAAGGAGCTTTACAGTCAATGTGAAACATTTGAAGAGATACATTGAGGGTCTTCTTACTAATGCGGTGGATTTTATCACACTGCATGACCCCATCATCACTTAAGCACATCAGGCTGTTCCTAACCCTTTCACTTTTATATTATTTGTCCTATTTAAAAATTCTGCATTTCATGGGCAGATATTATCTCATGGGTTCACATTTAGGACAATTCAATATTTTAAGTGTGGGGGAGGGAACCTTTTAGTTTAGTAATTTCAATTTTTTTCCTGATTAAGAAAAAAACAAACAAAAAAATTGTGTGTTTTTTCAAATTTTTTGTGTTTATTTTTTTTGTTTTTTTTGAAATTTTTGAGCTGAAATGATTCTCATCACAATTTTGAAATGAATATCAATGAGTGAAACAATTTATCCCTTGAAACTAATCTTAAATGAATGCTGAAAATGACTTTGTTTCAAGTTCAAATATTTAGTAATTTCATGAAAAGTACACCAAATTTTGAATACCATGCCACATATCACTGTATTTATATTTGAAATCACTTTCCTATGAGGCTTCTGAACCATTATTTTCATATTATTTAAATTCACCTCACTTCTTGAGGGAACCAAACCATGCTTGATTTAACCATAATTTGATTTATTCCTGTCAAAACTTGAGGGTTTGAGGTACTTATGTTTAAATGATTGAGGCATTTGTTTGGTATTAAAGCCCCTACTTCAAAGAATCCATTTTTTATAATGTCATACCTTGAACAATTAATCGTTTTAGCCCTTAGAATCCATGCACAACCTTTTAGGTTAGCAACATTACAAGACAATTTTCCCTATCCAACCAACTCTTGAAGTAAAATTGCATAATCTAGTTGAGCTTAAGTGTGGGGGAAGATATGTTGTGTTGTGCTAACACATTATGTGATACATTGGGTGGAAAATTAAATTCTTAATAGATGTGTTTGCTTCTGAAGAAAGCCATTATATTGAAAGTTGTTCCTTTTCTGGAGATTTCATGACAAGTGAATCTGTGCCTTTTCTAGAGCTTCTAATTGAGGTGGAAAGCTGTGCCTATTTGAAGCTTTCAAGAAAATCATGTTTGAAAATATTGACATTTTTTATGCTGAAATGATGAATTGTGTAAACTTTTCATGACTTTTCATGATGATGGATCTGAATTGATACTGTGGAGATTAATGAGGAGACCATATTTAAGTAAAAATTAGATTAATGCAATTTTCCTTCAAAAAGAGTCAAGCCCTCCTTATTCAGCCTCAGAATTTTTCACATCTAAATCCTACCAACCGAAAGCCACAGAACAACCTTGAAAATTCCTCATGATAAACATATGTAATTGAATTACATTGGGTGGAGATGTAGGAATTTATCAAGCCTATGGTGACCCTTGTATCAGTTTGGATGAGAAAGACATTGCAAAAAAAATTGACATTTGTGTGATAAGAGAAAAATCAAGCGATGTAAGTGTTTTGTGCATGAGAGGATAAATAAAGTGGAGATATATTGAATGATATAAATGAATAACTTGAAATAATGGTCTTTTATGAGGCATGATATATTTTTTTTCTTGGTGTGTAATTGTTTGATCTCAAGGATATGTGTTTTAAAATTTGTTTTGATTTGATATTGATGTTTACTTGATATGAGGTTTTTCCCAGGAGTGCAAAAGGGTAAGTGTGGGGGAGTTTATAAAACACTATTTTGTTGAATATTTTATTGATAATAAATTATATAATTTTCCCACATTTTGCTAAATATATTCATTTATGAAATATTTGGGATTAGATCATTCATTTGAAAATTTGATGAAAATTCCAGTTTTAATTTTTTAAAATTCACTGTAGTATTTTAAAGATAAATATTTTAATATTTATTATTTTAACTTAATATTTTTTAAAAGTGTTACCCACTTAATTTTATACAACTTTTATTCAGGACACTAGAGCTAATACGTGCATTTTTATGGAGTAAATGGGCCATTAAGACAATGGTGGGCTGGACTCAGCAGAATATACATAGGTTATGTATTTGGGCTATATCTTCTTCATCCAGGCTTGGATTGAGCCCATATTTTGATAAACTCCCGGGGACATTATTTTTCACAAATAATCCTTCTGGAAGTCCGGTCAATTCGCGCGTTTTCGAGGTCAACTAGGCGGTGAAACTTGGAATAAAATATTTGGCCGAGTTTTTCATTTCACATTTAAGAAGTTATGTTACCCTAGCCCTCACAAACTCTATTTAAAGGGGGTTTTAACTCTTTGGGAGGGCTGTTCGAGGCTTTTGGAAGGTGTGGAAGAAAGGGTGTCTCTTGGGAGCCCCTCACAAATCTTATAAGAATTAACCCTTTGTGCAAACCTCTCTTCCAAAAAGGCTCTCCTCTCCCACCTCTTCTTTGTATTTATTTTATTTCATGTTTGTTTCTTGAATTTTTATTCAAATAATCTTCTGTGTTCTTCCCTATTATTCTTCTATTAATCTTATTAATTGGGTTGGAATCAATAGTGGAGACAAGATTGGGTTCTACCCTTTCAATCCTTTGCTTATGCAAAACGTCTCCATGATGACTACACCGCCCATGGAAGAGTAGTTCTTTTTAGTAATCGATCAACCTCTATCCTTATTCATTTAATTATTTTTAATCATTGAGATAATGTAATTAATTTAATATGATCCATGAATTGTGTTTTTAAATTGTAAGAAACTAAGAAAGCAATTGAATAATTAACACAAAACACGTGAGGTCGGGAATTGTGTAAATTGTGAGAGTGTGATCTTAATCGGTAATACAAGACCATACGGGATAAATTTGTAGAGTTCAAATATAATCCCTAAACACAATTCATCCTCATTTACATAATGGATATGTTCTCTAATTAACCACTGAACATAAGCTAACCTTATAACAACAATCAAAGCAGGGTGCTGCGATTGCGTGTTCCGAAGCTGGCCTAGGGTTTAAGTAATTTCATATTTGTGGTTATGTTAAATCTCGCAGGGTTCAAGGGATAACAAATTAAGGGATCATAATTAAGTGGATATTGATTTAAATAATAATGATTAATAAGTTAATGAAGAGGTATAGTTAGATCGATTACGCCTTTTAAAATATTTTCTAAAAAAAACATCTTTTGTTGTGTCATTGTAATCGAACTTCATTTCAAAACAAAAAACAAAAAAAATAATACAATCTTCTTCTAGAAAAATTATTCTAGATTCATAAACTATGACCAACCCCCATACTTTCAGGTAGTGTTTTTATTATCTTTTATTTTATTTTTAGAATACCTTTAAAAAATTGTTTTAAATCTACTCCCTCCTTTGAGAGACGACCTTGGTCAGCCACTCTGCTGCACCTAAGTACCCCAAAATCACATTAATCATTTGAGGGCACCCATGATAGCACTCTTTCAGCCATCCAATGAGATGTAGAGTTTTATTAAATAATAATTTTAAATAAAATAAAAAATAAATAAAAATGGGTTTGGGTCTTAATGATTAGTCCCCCCAGAACTCAAACCCTACCTGATAATTAATAAATAATTCTAACCAGAACCTTAACCTAATGTTTTCGTATCAAGTAATGTTGGGTAATAAAAAATTAAGTACCCATTTACATCCCTACTTAAATATTTATTGTTAATTATTTTATTTATTTTTTGGAATTATTAAAATAAATCATACATTGAATTTTTATATTTTTTTTAAAAAATTAGGAAGTATAAAATATAACAGGTTAGGTAGCATGATCTAGATAAAAAAAAGATCCAAAGAAGTTTAAAAATAAATTATTATTTGAAGAACTTTTTAGAATTATAAAAATAAATGATGTTTTGAAATTGAAAAATGAAACTACTCTTATGTATAGACCAAAAAGTGATACTTATGGGTAACTTGTAGAAAAGTAATAAATTTATATGTTAGGTTAAACCTTCTATATTTAAGATTCATGCACTCAATATGTAAAATTCTTTTTGAAATTGATGAGGAAATTTGGAATATCGTTGGAATATATAAGAGTAATTCATCCCATATATAAAATTTAGTTATGGAGTGAAGATCAAAATTTTTCAAAGGAATGAATAAGTAAAGGTAGATCTATATAATATGTAAATGTAACCTAGTGAATATAGTGATACTTAAAAGTCATGGATTTTCCATAGGAGATTATTTTGGCTAGGTGGAAGTTATATGTAAAGGTAATGTTGGATGGTATGTGAAAGTAAAACCAATGACCCACATGTTAAGTAAGATTCAAGGACTTTACCACTATAATGAAATGTAAATATGTAAAGGTTATTCCATGAATATTTAAGGGTCATGTACTTAGAAAAAATTTAACCAAACTTCTTACATAAGAGTACTTCCCTTTTCTGAGAATAAAATGATTGCAATACATATACGTCATTATTGTATATATAATGGTTCCATCCTTTTCAAAATTAGAACAAAAAATTCATGTAATGAAGATATTCATTACAACATGGAATCCATCATAATATTTTCATCCATTTAAATCCTTTCACATATTATTTGGTCAAGTGCATTAAATACAAAGGAGAATAAGAAAACAAGATCATTTTATAGAGTTTAATATCATGGGGGAATGAAAAGAAAATTAAAATATTATTACTAGATTGAATTTTACTACTGTTTATCCATACATGTGAGGAGTTCATACCCGATGAATTTTTATGCTTACTAGAGCACATTGTTACATATATAATTACTTTCTCTCTAATTAATTAGAGATATATTTCCCATGTATTTTTTAGATAGTTCACAAATTGAACTTCAACCTTTATAATAGTTGGGGGTCTTATTTTATTTCCTTGTAATAGTTTCCACATTTGAATAATGACATTTTTATCTTTCTATCTAATGTCATTTATCCATGTATCTCCCATTGTAATCCTCAAATATACATAGTTATTGAGAACTAACCCTTACAGATTTTTCAAAGGAGGTAAACAATTATGATTTGAATTTTATTTCACTTTAATGACTCTCATTATTCCATTCTAATAATTTCTGTGGTGGTTAGACTGATATCATGAGTGATTACCTTTTTATCCCTACTATTGTTTTTCTTCTTCCTCATTCATCTATTTTACCTCCTCTACCATCATGATACTACATATGGTGGAGTATAATTATGGTAATTAGGTATGGATATGTGGTTATAAATCCATAGTTAGAGATAAATTGTATTATATACATAGGTCTTACTATAGGTTAATCACCATTCTAATAGGAGTGTGTCGAGTGATAGATTTTGATATTTATATTGAATAGGCTCATAAGAATTAATTTTTAAAAGAACAACGATTTTCATTACGGTGAACTCCTATGGATAGTAACTTTCCCCTTATTAACTTCATTTAGTTTTCATTTTTTTTAATTTTCATTCACATAAATATGTCACATAAATTTTATAAAACCCCCATTGCCTTAGGTTTTTATTTTGTTGCATATTTTAGTAAAATATATATAGTGAAAAAATAAGGATGGTGTGTGTGAGTGTCCTCTTATAGAGATAAATCCTAGGTTATTTGCCACTATAGTTCATGCTAAGGTAAATAAAACTTATTTAAGTGAGATTCAAGGAAAATAAACTACTATCAATATTTGTTGCTCATCCCACATTATGGGTAGTATGAATTTTCTAAAGAATGTGAAATGAAGAGTTGATGGAATAATTTGTTTTGGAAATGATGGAACTCTGAAGATCAAAGTAGGTTGTAAGACTCACTTAATAAAATACGAGTTGAAGAATATGGATGTTATCTATGTTTATGGTCTCAAATGCAATTGATTGGGTGTGAGTTATTTGTGTAACTTGGTTTTGGAAGTCACCTTCAATTGAATAGATTTTTATATCAAGAGAAATACTAGAAACTCTCTTATGTAACGATGGATAATTAATGGGAACTTATATCAAGTGGATTGAAATTATATTAATTATCTTTTTATTTTAGAATAAGAGAATAGTTAATGGAATTGGGGTCTTGGTGACATTCATCAACAGAGTATGAAGATTTTTTCAAAGATGTAATATTTTTTTGATATTCCTTCACTGAAGAGGAATAGAAAAAAGATTTCTAATGTATTATTGAGGTAAAGGATAGTGATAAACCCATAACATTTATAGAATAAGTTAGTATTAAATAGGCTAAACTTGGTTCATACTGATGTATGTGGTTTAATAAATCTATCCAAAACTTGATCTAATAAATATTATATCTTTTTTATGACTATAAAAGGTTCAGATAAGTTATGTTTATATAGTCTAAGAGATAAGTGTTAGAATCCATAAAAATAATCTACATAAAAGTATAGAATGAAACTATAATAAAAATAAAGATTCTATAGTCATATAACAGAATCAAATGCACATATATTAAAGTTAAAAAATTTCAAAAGAAACATGGAATAAATTATAAAGTTTGAGTAGTGGAGAATCCTCCATAGAATGAAGTTATGGAAAAAGTAAATCATATAGTAAATAATATGGATAAGAATCTAGTGAATTAATGTTTCATATCCCACCACTATTAGAAATAATTTGTGCAATTGGTTATGTACACACAAAACTAAGAATTACTCAGTCCTAGAGAAGATAAAACACCATATGAAATATGGTATGGTAAGAAACCCTCTTCAAAAAATATCCTAATTTTTAGAAGTAAAAGTTTAATTTTGAATAAGGAGGGAAATTAGGGAAAGCATGGTGATTTTTTTGGATGTAGGGGTATTTTTATGCTACTAATAAAGGATTAGATCCTATAAATGTTTCAATAAAAGGATAAAAATAGTTAAAAGCAGTTATGTGAAATTTGTTAAAAATTGATCTAAATAAAACTCTAAAGGTTATGTTCTTCAATAAGAGAGTAATGAAGAAGAAGAAGTAAATTTGAATTCTGTATAATTGAAAAATTCTCTAAAGTAATATAATTCTTAATCCTAATTAAAATATGTACATCGTATTAAAGGAAGTCAACTAATGGCTCAAATAAGAAGAATAAGAGTTAAAGTTGGCCCATTAAATATTATTAGAGACAAATCTGCTCTAACACGGAACTAGATAATTAATAGAATGCTCTAAAAAACTATATTATCATAAGTGGAACCAAAAACATTTGAAATGGTGGAAAATGATAAATCATGGGTGAAATATTTTAATTAATATTTTGATCAAATTGATATGAATCAATCATGGGAACTCATGGACTGACCTAGATATCATAATGTGATTAGAATAAAATGGGTCATTAAAAAAATTTGATGAACATGGAAGAGTGTTTCAGAATAAATCAAGGATTTTATATAAAGGATATAATTAAATTAAAGGATTTTATATGGATGAGATTTTTATATTAGTAGTAAGAGTGAAAACAATCTTGCTTTTCCAGGAAGTTTCTATTCAAATTCTATCAAATGGATGTGAAGATGGAATTTCTGAATAAAGTTTTTAAGGAATAAGACTATATCAAATAAATAGAATGATTTCTTATTAGATAGGATGATTTAAATACTTATATACTAAAATGGCCATTTTATGGTCTGAATATAACACCATATTCTTAGTATGAATGGTTGGACATGTATCTGAGAAAATTAGAGTTCATGATTAGAGGGTTTGATCAAAACCTCTATGTAAAATTCCCAGGTGAAGCGATGTTAATGGTTACGGTATATGTGGATGATGTCATATTTGGTGGAAACAAGACAAATTACATGGAAAAGTTTTCATAATTGATTTTTTAATTGGATATGTCAATTACTATAGAGATAATGTTCTTTCTTAGGTTCTAAGTACCTTAAAAGAAAGAAAACACATTTTTCTCATAGGTGAAATATGCTATAGAGTTGTTAAATAAGTTCAAAATGAATGATTGAAAACTAGTTCCAACTCTGATAGTTGTTGGAATAATACTTAAAAAACAAGATGATAGAAAGGGATTAGACCCAACATAATATTTAATAATTATTGGGAGTTTACTCTATCATACAACATTAAGGCCCAATATATCCTATGTTATATTCTTGGTATGATGATTTTTGAGTTTTCCAAAAAAACAATATCTATTGGAAATAAAGAGGATAACGGGGCACATTCAAGGAACATTGAACTATGGTATTTTTTAACATAGGGGAAGATCTAGATTTGGTGTCTTATTTAGATACTGAATGGGTTGGGGATGTTGTGGATCAAAAATACACCAGTGGTGGGGCATTATTTATGAGAATAAATATCACTGGATAACTAATTAAGAAGTTAGATATTGTATCCTTGATCATCAATTTGATAAAGAAGCAATTTTAAGATCTTAGTAAAGTGTTTTGGAACCTAATGTTGATTTATGTGATAAAAAAAGTGTAATGTAATTAAAAAATAACTTGTTACAACACTCTCTCACAAAACATATTGAGATCTATTACTAACTTATAAAGAAGATAGTGAAGTGAAACACTATAAAATTGGAATTTTTTGAAACTCGGAATCAAGTGGTAGATAACATTACAAAATTGTTTGTTGAAATTTAATTCGACACATATCAGTTGAACCTAAAATTTCAACTAGTTTCCTAAAACTAAGAAGGTTTTAAAATCACATCTCCCCATTATACATAATGATTTACTTGGATGTTGTTCATTTATATGGGTGATTGTATTTTGTTTAGTATAAAATGATATGGGGACATAATATAAATTAAATAAAAGGGAAAGGATGAGTAATTTATCTTGAAATATATACAAATTTTTAGAAATTAATTTATTTACTTGTTTCTAACAATGATATTTGAATCATGTAGTATTAGATAATTTTTTAATATATATTTTATTATTTTTTGAACCATGGAAGTTCTAAGAATGTTAAAATGTGATTATAATTTAAATAGGTAAACCCTTGTAATTGTATTTTTAAAGGCGAGTAACAACTATAAGGGGATACACATACTAATACATGGGAAGAATACATGGTTTTACAAGTATTATGGATGGATTGACATAAAATAATCATGAATAGATTTACAAATAATTACAAAGGTGGTTATTGTTGAAACTAATGGTTTTAATGCTTAATTTTATTTCAATAAATTATATTAAATTTTATTGGATTATGATGTTTAATGTTGTGGAAAGTTAGTGAGTAGTAGTGAAAATCTTGTGAGAATTTTGGTGAAGGAAGAACTCACCAAAAATGGTGAGATTGACTATGTTGTGGTGGATCAGGAAGTGATAATCATAGAGGAATGGTTGGATTTTTAGAATCCATTTCAATATATAATGATTTAAGAAAGTTTCAATATGTATTAAAGTAGTTGAGGATGTTTCTAAATAATTTGATATGGATAGAGATAAATTATGAAAGTATTGAAGATATAGATTTCGATTAAAATAACAATGTACTTATACATAACGTTGATCTAGATTTTTTAATTAAAATATAAGTGTCACTCCAAAAATAATGAAGAATAAATAAAGGATACTCTAATATGTAAGGGTAACTTTATGATACATAAGGGTTAATTTGTAATTTTTAAGGGTTACTACTAGATCCTTAGATATATATGAGTCTTTCCTTTTTCGTATTAGTGAAAATAATGACATATAATGGTTCATCTAGATGATAAATGAGGATTTATCTAGATTATATATAAGGGTTCATTTGGATGATACATAAGGGTTACTCTGATATGTATAAGTTACTTTATAATATATAATGATACATAATGATTACATGTTAAGTATGTGTAAATACAAACTTTTCAAAAATATATCATGATCGATTGGAGTAGGGCAAAATGTGGAGTTTGAAAAAATTGAAGTTGTTAATAGATTTGATAATTTGGAACTGCTTTAACTATTTAGAGATTATGGAATTCACTTCATCAGATGAAATAGAGTTTAATGGTGGAGATATATTTGAATATGATCCAAGGGGTAAGTAAGTGGAATTTCAAAATAGTTAATCTATTTAATTTTAATTTTCAATTAAAATACCCCAACTCACAATAGAAGGAGATTTCTAGAATGAATAGAGGTGAAATAGTCCAAATAGACTAAGAGATAAACATAAATAAAAAGAAATAATAAAAGGATAATAGAGTGGGATATAAATGTTATTTAATATCTAGAATTGAAATGTGAGTTATAAAAAATGAATTATATTGAATATAAGGATTATAAATTAATATTATTTGTGTATATAAGTGAAGATCGGGAAGTAGAGATCAAAGTATTATGGAGAACACCCATTGTTTTCCAGTGTTATAACTTTTATTGTTATTTTGATCATTTTGAACTATGTGTCAACATTATATCATTATATAACCCTCTTGGAAATTAGTGATTAGAATAGATAAAGAGTTTGTGAACCTTATATGAGTAGTGATAATTTTCTAAAGATTATAATAACAAACCAGTAGAGTAGTGGTTATTTTTAAAATGAGAATCATTAATATGAGCTCCTGAGATATAGCCTAGTGTAGGTGAACAAAGTAAATCTCTATATTTTTTTTCATTCGGATATTCTTATGTGGGATAATTTTAACATATGGAAGGTTTATTTTCAAACATGAATACAATATCTAGTTAAACATGAGATAAGAAGAAATTTTAAGTCAGCCTAATTCACCCCCCCCTCTTTGGGTGTATATTGGATTCTTAAGTTACAGAAAAGATTTCCATATACCGATGGATAATAGAAATGTTAAGGTACCACTTATCTTATATTCTATTTCTCCCAATATATGACCAACTCCCTTAAAATGAAAAACGTACACATTTATATATTGTAATGGAGGATAGGGTTATAAGTGATTACACATGTTAATGGAGGAAATTTGAGAAAATATTTTATTCTAACTTTCACAAAATTAGTTTACCCATATAACACATAAAACATTTATCCATATAGAATAAATATATATTCATATTTAATTTCTCTAGATTCTATCAAAATTTGAGCCAATTATAAGCTCATATTAAGATGTTATATCCCAAATGGTGATGTGATGGCCATTTTGATGTGTCCAGTCTAGATTTGACTTCATGACCCATTTTCTCCTAATTATTATAATAAAAAACAAATGGAGTGGTGATTATTTTTCATATCAACACATCATTGATATGTTCTCCTTGTATGTGACCCATTTCCAAGTAAAATCATTATGTTTGTGATTATTTATTTATTTATATTTTATTATGATTGTGTATGGTTGTTTTGATAGATTCAAGGTTTCCTAGTAAATTTGATGTTAATATCCAGTTAAAATTGATATGAAAAGAAATTTAAAGCCACACTAATTCACCCCCCACTTAGGGTGTATATTGGAGACACAGGTTACAATAATGTTTCCCTATACTAATGGATAAAATGAATTATAAGGCACTACTTCACTTATATTCTATAGATGCTAATATATGTATAACCCCCTTAAAATGAGAAAAATAAATATTTATAGATTATATAGGTGGTTAGGGTTACAAATGGTTATAATTTTAAATGGGTAAATTTGAGAAAATATTTTACTCCAACATTCACCAACTAGTTAACCTACATTACACATAAATAGCTATGATAAAGAATAAATATTTGATTATAATGAATTTATCTTAACTCTATCAAAATTTAAAACCATTTTAATCTTGGATTACGATTTTATGGCCCAAATGGTGAGGTCATGTCCATGTTAACAATCCAAGTATATATTTGACTTCATAGACCATTTTCTCCTAAGGATTTTAATAAAAAACTATTGAATTAGTGATTATTTGAAATTTCAACACATCATTGATATATACACTTAGATGTATCCTAGTGTAGGTAAACCAAGTAAAATACCTATTTTCATGATTCGTTGTTTTATTTTTGAATTTATTTATCCTTTATAATGAAAATATAGGAAGAATAAATGTGTTTTTGTAAATTTGAGGATAATATACAGTTAAACTTTAGATAATAAGAAATTTCATGTCACCTTAATTCACCCCCCAGGGTTTTTATTGGGGGATTAGGTGACAAAAAATATTTACTTATACCAATGGATAAGATAAATTATAAGGAACCACTTATCCTTTATTCTATAACTCCTAATATATGGATAAACCCCATAAAATGATAAAAATATACATTTATAGAGTATAGAGGTGGCTAGGGATACAAGTGGTTATAGGTTTGAATATGGAAATTTGAGAAAATACTTTACTATAAATTTCACCAACGTGTTGACCAACATAAAAATTAAAAATATATTTATATAGAAGGATTTTTTTATAATTAATTCCCCTAGATTATATTAAAATTTTATCCCATTCTAAGCTCATTTTAAGATGTGATATCCCAAATGGTGAGGTGATGTCCAAGTTGACAAGTCCAATCTAGCTTTGAATTCATGACATGTTTTCACCTCTCAATTCTGGGATATATAGATAATGCTCCAAATGAAAATTATATTTTAGTGACTATGTAATACATGCAAGATATTTCAAGTCCAAATAATACTCAAAAAAATTATGTAAAAAATACTAGAATGATGTTTAAAGGTTTAAAAAATACTATATTTTCAAATAAATTCCCTAATCAAACTTTTTCTATATATGAACATATTTATCTCAAAGTGGGAAAATTATTTAAGTTTCTATTAATAAAATGTTCATTAAAAATGTGGTTTATAATTCTCACACTAAATAATGGTATGAAACTATAATTTCTTATTTATCCCTTAGATCATATCTCTCATCATCATTGACCAAGTGTGTTCCATATCCATTAGCTTACATCAGGTTGAACATCAAAGTCTTCTAGAAAACTCTCACATATATATCTAAAACATTACTCCCATCATACCTTCATCATCCTACCTAAATAATTTTCATCCATAACTCTATGTTTAGAGGCCCACAGTAAGAGAAAAACTAGAGAAATACCTATCCAAACTAGGAAAATAAATCACTACACACAACCACTTCAAAAGAAAAACAAAAAGTACTCACTCAATCATGACCCTCGAGGTTGACCAAAACATCATCATTCTATATGGTTCATATCAAGATAATTGAAGTAAATGATACATTACCTCTAAGTATGAGGTCTAAAAATAACTCAACTAAACCACATAGGCTACATGCTCAGTTTCCCTAAATCATAATAGGATAATCCAACATCACTTAGGAATAATTCAATCCTCTTATATGAAGAATATGAAAGAGGTATCCACTCGTCTTCTAATATTAACCCAATATCTATATCAAGGATAATTAAAACATAGAGACACTTCCTAAGAATAATTATTTAGTTACTAGTTGAAACACCTAGGGAACTATCACATATCTCTATCATTGAGGCCAATCAAGAATCACTCCACCAAGAAACTAAGGAGGCCAATTGTAATGACCAAGAATTTTCAATATGAAAATTTTCCTGCTAAATATATATGTGTATCATATTTAGGTATAATATAAAGTATAATTTAGAAAAAAAATATTTTATTTCGTCTACATGAACATTAAATTTTAAGGATAAATACACTCCATAAAATTAAAAAAATATATAATGGGGTAATAAAAACAAATAAAAAACATTATTAGAATTTGGACATGCTGAGGGTCAGGGTGTCATAAAAATATCACACCTATGAATAAAACTGTAAAAATAAAAGAAAACATTAAAAAAATGATTTAAAATTTATAAATAAGGAAAAAATAATATTGAGGTAAAATTTAATTAATTTTGAATAAAGGAAATAAGATGTATTTATAGGAAGTATAAGTGTTATGTAACTATTAAAATGGTAACTGACCATTGGAATAATAATTGGTCATTAACTATTAGAAATACTAAAATATCTAATAATAAATATTTAACAAGAATAAAATAAGTAAATATAAATATTATAGGACCGCATAATGATTTATTAAATTATATAACTTAAATTATGTATAAGTGTAATCTTTTAATAAGGTATTTTTAAAGTATTTAGTTAAAACATAATTTTTTATGTTAAAATTAAAATATTATAATTACCTAATATAAAAAAATTAATTTTGATAAAATAGAACAAATTTTTGGAATTATAATGTCAAAATTATCATAGAGTGAATTTTTTATATCAAATAGAAATGATTGGATTTTAGGTAAATAGTAAAAAAATGTTTTGTGTATATGATAAGTTTTATGAAACCATTATGATATCAAAATGAATAAAAAATTTATAAAAACATTTAACAATATAAAATGTAATTAATGAATAATATAATTAATTTAAAAATAATAAACTTAATTTACAAACCTATAAATTAATTTCCAAAGTCTAAATTATATTTAATTATAATAAAAAAAATTTCTTTCAATTAAATATTCCAATGATACCATTTCATTTTGTAAGTGGCTAAATTTCAGGAAAATATATATTTTTCTAATAAAACACTATTATAATTTATAAAAATTAATATTATATATATTCTTGAGTAAAAAAATTAAATTAATAAATATTTTATTCAAAAATACCTCTCTCCTTCATCTATAAATACACCCCTCTACCACTCATTTCTCTTCACTTACAAACTCCTTTCCTAAAAAAGATGTACAAAATTACCACTTTAAACTATCTTATCCACAATTTTTAAGGTGTTTTATAGTTAAAATACCACTCCTAGAATCCCAGAGGTGAATACTAAAGGAGGTGTCTTGAAGAGCAAGGTAAGACTTCAAAATTCTAACACTTTCTTTTTATTTATTATGTTACCACTTATTTATATATAATTTATTAATCTTAAAAAATTAATATATTAGAATATTTATTCTTTAGTTTTTTTATAAAAAATAAAATATTTATTAGTTTTTATTATTTTTTAAACTCTCTTAAAAATACATTGCTCACACATGGTAGGATTATACTACCATGGTGAATGTTGAGATTTTATTTTCACTTTTATCTTTCATATTTGTTATTAGAAATAGTTTTCAAGTATTTATATAAAATTAATAATTAATTTATATAAGTTTTATTATTATAATGATAAAATGGTTTTGATATTAGTAACATTAAAAATAAACTATAATGATCGATTTAGATCACTTAAAAACTAGCTTATTTGAGAATCTTATTATAAATTACAATCATTTTAAAGTATATACTCGATTATTTTAATCCCATGATATCGGAATGAAATAAATATATACCTTAAAAATTTTAGAGACTATAGAACCATTTGAGAAACACCACTGACTGTTTCCATTATATTGATGAAATTTTGGAACTTTGAACTGAATATACCGAAATGTTTAATGTGAGAAGATTAATATAATAAATGAATGTTACATAAAAATTAATTATAAAATAAACATTAATGATATTATGGAGCACATAATTATCATATAATATTAAACTATTTATGAGGTTAAAGGAGTATCCAAACAAGTCTTGACTAGATGCAAGAGATCTCCCTTAATTTCCTTTTTCATTTAGTTTATACTATCTCTCCTTCCCTCCCATCATATTTATCACTTTGATTTATGTTATTTCCATTTTAAGTATACATATTTCCTTCATGTGTACTATTTCATTTTCTATTTATTTTATTTATACATGTAAGTATTTCAAATTACCTTCCTAATTATTTCATTAAATCAAACCCTATGAATTGGAACCTTTTAATTTCTTCTTCATTTTCATGTTTCACTACTATAAATACTATTATATTTACATGATTTATAGAAACATCATTATTTTCAAATAAGAATATCGGTTCATATCTAGTCATGGATAAAACCTATACTCTTATCTTTCTTAAATATTTGTTTCCCATTTCTTAAAAGTTTTATAAATAAGTTCAATTATATAACTTATCCTTCATCTTTTCTTGTGATTTTTTCCTCTCTTTAAGCTCTATTTTCATAACCCATGAATATTTATTCAATAACAAAAATCTAATATTCCTTAATACCTTATTTTATTTGGATCCTAAATGATACAATTATGGTTAAATATTTATAAACTTATTAAGTAACCCATGTTCTTCTCATGGGTTTAATTCATTTTTACGATTTATGTGTATTTATTTTTATGTTTTACATATATGCATGAACTATTATTATGAAATGGATAGGCCCAAAATTATGAATCCCCCATCCTCATAAATTAGGTGATTCTTATATGTGACACCCTAAGATTTTATGGTATGTAATTTTTTTAAATAAATTTTACCACTTTGAAAAAATATGATGCATTCAACCCCAAGATTTTGAAATAATACTATGTCTGATGGATTACATTACACAGAACACTGAGCTTAAAAAACTATTAAAATATTATTATTTAATTATGATAGTTATCACCTATAAGTTGGAATAGTATAAATGAATGAAATTAACTAAATTATGAAAATATAGTTTTAATATGTTTATAAAATTAATTCAATTATTACCAATTAGAAATGAAAATAAAATCTAATTGAACATAAATAGAAGTGTTTTTTATAAAAAAGGTATATTTATGATCATAATGACACTTTATATTAATAAATTAAATTAATCACTATTAGTGAGAGATATTAATGAAATTTATATTTCATATATTCATTCAATATTTTTTAAATAAATTTGGTATTTTTATAGTCTTAAGATAAGGATAAATCCAATTTTTAGTATAAAAATCAATTTTTTCTAAAAGGTAATTTTTCCCACCTTTTAATGGTGTACCAGTTTTGAAACATTATTTTGAAAATTTTATAAGTTTTATTTAAAAAAATATTTATTTTTGAAAGCATGATATCAAAATTATCTTTGGGTATTTTTTTATTTTTCAAATATGTTTCATTTTTTATTGAATAGGGAAAAATGTTGACTTTTAATCAAAAACTGCTTTTTCATATAATTTATTTATATAGTTAAATTATATTTTAAATTTGTTTTAAAGTATAATTAGTTCAATTATAAATAAATAAATATAATTTAGTTCATTATAATCAATTTCACATTGAAATCACGCAAAGACACATTTCAAACTTTTGAACTATTCAATTTAAAAACCTGTTTTTTCGTTGTGTCTGTGGGATTAATTTTAACTATAATTTTATCAATTATGTGAATTTAATTTGGTAAAATATATTCTATATTTGGAATAATAATTTCAAAAATTATTTTTTAAGATTTATTTAATTTTTAGTCATAAAATGTTTTACCATGGTAGAAATATTATTTACCGCGATATAGGTAAAAAATGAAACATGTTATAGTAAAAAAGGTAACGAATTAAAATACCTAAAAACTACAAAATTTAATGCTTTTTTGATGTATTAATAGACCCTAAACATCATATAAATGATTAATTTCTATCCAAATTTGTGTAAATTAATTCCACCTCAATGAGGTTGTCTTTAAATATAAAATAATTAGTATTTTAGTCACTTAAACCCACCTCTCCTCAAGTATAAATACCACCCCTCACCATCTAATTTCAACTCTAAATCCTTGAAGCTACTAAAATATCTTCCAAAACATCTCCTCAAAAATCTCCCCACATCCTAATTTTGTTTTTTATCACCAAAAGACATAATCCAATGTCGTCAAGTGTCTCTCAAAGAGGAGATATTGAAGAGATGATTTTCTTAAAACACCTCTCTTATTTTCATTTCTTTTTCTTCTTTATCCTCATCTCCTTCATCCATAAAGGAATGAAAAATATAGAATAATTTATATAATTTATTTTTATTTTTATAATTTTATATATTATAGTCATACCTTTTATTACCTCCTCTTATTCAAAGAAACAAAACCATTGTTCAAGTTATGGCAATTAACCATCTCTGTGAATAACATTTTTGTTATTTTTCCATTAATGACTTCATGTATAATCCTAAAAATATTATTATGGTTAAATAATACTTTAATAGGTATATAATAATCTATCTCATGTTCTGGAATTAATATATAGACATAACACTAAAAAAAACAAAACCAGTTCATGATATTCGAAAAAACCGCCGAAATAAACTAACCATTTATCAAAAACATTTCATCAAATTAATCATCCTTGTGTAAGAAACCAAAATAATATATGGTACCATTTATAATCCTATAATTTAATTAATACCAATTCATTCCAGTAATGTATTTTTATTCCCATTTTATAAGAACTTCCATAATTATACTCCAGAGAACTGATCATGAAACCATTAAAAAAACGCAACCAAAACAATGAAAATCATCAAACATTTTTAATAAAGGTTCAAGAGATGTTATATAAACATAATATATGATATTATAAACAAAAATATGGTTCATTAATTAATTAATAACATTATTTAAAACATTATATATGAGGTTTATGTATGAAAAACTAAAGGGAATCGTGAGGTAAGGATTTCTCATCTCTGTTATTATTTTTGTGAGATATATGTCTTATTTACCAATATTTCTTATGTGTGGTGTATATATACTGAAATTTGATATATATTACCATGATTATAATTATCTTCATATTATTCAATTTTTAATTTGATAATTATTACTCTATTGGGGCATGCGATTCAACTGATTACGAAGTGTTAACATAATTCTTAACCCAATTTCTATTCTTTGGATTAAACTTATACTTCCTTGATTATAGCATACCAATCTTATTTGAGAAATTAATTTTGAATATAATATGTCATATTTCAACTATTTTTATGTGTATTTATATAGAATATGCATATTTTATTTATTTTATTAATGTTTACCACAATTTATAAGGGTCTTTCTTTTAAAAAATTTTATTTTTAATGTTTCCCTAAACACTCTTTTTTATTCCAATTCCGTGTTTTCTAAAATTGTTTATAATTTTTTTTTAATATTCTCTCATGGTTGTTTAAATAAATTTTTAATAATGTTTTACTTTTTTAAAAATGTTTTGAAAATTATATTTTTCATTTTCTAAAAATGGTTCTTTGAGACTTTTCCAACAAAAATATGGATGTAATATTTTTTAACTTATACAGAATGAGTGTAATTTTCCTCAAATATATTTTATTATTTTTTTGAAGATTAATTTTAAAGTTTACAAGTTTATATTCAAATAAAATAATTTATTTTATAATCTTTTGTGGTTATAAACATATATAATTCTCAAAGTGAAAAAGGGTATTTTCCTCAATAATTTTATAATAATCTCATTTAAATTATTTTTATTTATATCAACATCTTTTTTAAATCTTATGATTCATTTAATTTGATCTATTATTATACCATCTTCTATATTTTATTATATGTTTTATGATCAATTCGATTGAGGGTGTACTATTTTGATACCATTATTATATTTTCTTTGGTTATGCTTCATGACAATATCACAATACTCATTTCATTCCATGAGTAACCCTTATGATAATTCCTTATTTTTGATTCTTTATGTGGAACACATATGCATTAGCATGTTTTAATGGGAGAATCGAGATATAAATCTAATTCATTGGGTAATTTTTTAGTCTCATCATATTTCATATTGGATAGGGAGTGAACATAATTCCCTTATGGGAATTTGTTCACCATGTGAAATAGTCTTAACAGTAGCCTTGACTGAGGTTTATGTCATGTTAAATGTTATTTACACAATTTATTATGTTATATTATTCTCTCATGGTTCATTTTATTTGATTATTTTATAATTTATGTCTTATAAACATCCATGTTTTATTTCATGACTCAAGATTTTGGCCTTTTATATACAATTTATAATTTTCAAATGTTATGTTCACGATCACATATCGTTATGATCATCTTATGATTTCATATGATCATGGTTTGATTGATCTTATGTTTATCCTTACTAAGAATCGTATCTCATCCTTCTTATGTTTTCTTTTCCCCAGGTTATGATAAAATATGTTAAATGAACTATGTCTAGAAGTATTTCACATGGATGATATTGATGACCTATTGTGAAAGTTGGGTATAGTGGGAGATAATTTTGATCTTTATGAGCCAGTTGTTTATAAACCCAATTTTTTAAGAGTTTTTCATTATTCTATAAAACTATAAACCTAAAAGGTTATTGTATATACAATTGATCCAAAATTTTCTTTCTAAATTGTATGTTTTTTTGGGAAAATTAGGGTCACATTTATTAGTATCAAATTCTAGAATGTAATGTTTATGTTTTTAGCACCAGACCTAGAAGTGAAGATTTTGTGTATGTTAAAGTTGGTATCAGAGCAGGGTTTAGAAAATTTTGGAGATTATGATGTTTCTTTTGTGGCATTCTTAAGAGTTATGGATATCATCATGGGTTTATAATTTTCAGGTTCATCATAAGTTCAGTGTATTAGAAACCCCTTTTGAGTCTTTAAGTTATGAAATTTTAAGGTGAATAGCGATGTTTTTAGAGACATTCATTTTTTTAGGTAATTATGGGTTATTAAATTTTGAGATGAAAAATTAAAGGTATGAGATAAACATTGAGGTTAAAATATATTAAGGTTAATTTTTATGATTTTTCTCACATTTATGTAATTTTATAAGGATTATAATAATATAATATTTGGAAAAGGAAAATATGCTTGATGGGTGATAACCCATCGTATCTAGTAAGGTCACGAGGATCGAACCCAAAATTAAAGGGCAAAAAAGGGTGCATCACCTACCATTGGCCTACATGATGTCCTAGTTAGTATAAAATTATTTTATTTTATTTTAAATATATAACGGATAAAGGTTAAGTTCATTTTGGGAAAATATGATTTATATATAACCATGACATTGTAAATGATCTGGTGATTAAGTGATTAATGTTATTTCAAAATGTGTTCGCAATTTTGGGAACCCTATATGATTAAGGTAAATAGAATACTATGTGATTTTATTTGAGGAATAAAGTTTGATTTATATTTTGGAAGAATATTTAATTTTATTATTTCCTTAACATGATTTGGTTTATTTATAGAAATGGTTACCATATCTTGGAGATTATGTGATTTAGAAAATTAATTTTTTCCTATGAGACATTAAGATCAATTGATGTTTTTTGGGGATAAATATTAAAATTTATCTTCGAAGACTATGTGATCAAGTCCTTCTAATTTTTGGGTTTCGATCTTAGTCTAGAAATGTTTTGAGTAATTTTAAGGATAGTTATTTATCGAATGATCTATGTTTAAATTTTGGTATTACTACTTCATTTTATAGATTAAAGTAGTTTTTCATCATATAATGGTTTGTTCTTTTTGGAACATTTTATATTGTACTAACCATTTTCGTTTTAGTTAATACTTAAAGATATAAGGAATAAATTATTATACTTCTTAGATTTTCCGATCAGAAGAAGTTGATTCTAGTACTTCAGGCACACAAAAAATTCTTAGTCATCATTTGAAAAAAAATATGAATTTTTTGTGAAAATTTATTAAGTTTTAAACTCTACTTTTCAAATAATATTATTTACTATGTTCTTAGATAGGTAAGTAATTTAATTCCTCAACCATATGAAAAGGATCTTGAAAAAAATGGTTATTATTTTAATTTTCTTATCAAAAAGTCAATAAACTCTTTAACCCATCACATATTTACTGTTTTTTGAGGTAGACTTTCTGATTACCATGTTCTCTATCACTCTCCATCAAAACTTGATCGTTTGATGTCTCTTCAATGTCCCAATTTTCACTTCTCACTAATGTTATCCAATACAAAATCATAATTTTTTTTGTGATCTTCACATTTACATTTCCCTCTTATTAAAAGGATGTTTTATTGACCCTATTTACAATATGGGTTTTCCACGAAGGAATTTTAAGTATCTTACTTTAATTTTTGAAGTGAAATTTTGAATTGCAAGGATGAAATTTATTGAAAGAGGGGGGAATTTAATACCCCAAGATTTTATGGTATGTTATTTTTTTATTTTAATTTTACCACATTGACAAATTATGATGCATGCAACCCCAAGATTTCAAAAGAGAACTATGTTTAATATATTACATTACACAAAATACTGAGTTTAAAAAAACTATTAAAATATTAATATTTAATTATGATAGTTATCACTTATCCGTTAGAATGGTGGGAACAAATGAGATTAATTAAATTATGAAAATATATTTTACACATGTTTATAAAATGAATTTGTTTGTTACAAATTAAAAATAAAAATAAAATCCAATTGAATACAAAGGCAGTGTTTTTTATAAACAACTATTTTTATTCCTATAATAGAATTTTATATTAAAAAATTAAATTAATCAATATTAGTGATATATCTTAATGATTTTTTTATATATTCAGTCAAAAAATTTTAAATGCATTCAAAATGTTTGATAGGATTAAGATAATGATAAATCTAATTTTAAGCATAAAAAACTATATTTTTTAAAAGGTAATTTGCCGCTTCTTAATGGTATAAAAATTTTAAAACTATAATTTGGAACTTTTATAAGTTTTATTTAATGAAATAAAATACATTTTTGAAATTGGGATATAAAAATTATCTTTAGGTAAATTTTTGGTATTTTTTTGAGTGGTTTCATTTTTTTTATGAATAGTGAAAAATATTAAATTTTTATTGAAAACTGCTTTTTCTTATAATTTATTTATATAGTAAAATTATATTTTAATTTTTTTAAAGTATAATTAATTCATTTATACATAATTAAATCTAATTTAGGTCATTTTAAACAATTTCATATTGAAATATGAAATAAAAACATTTCAAACTTTTTCACTTTTCAATTTAAAATTACATTTTTTCATTGTGTTTGTGGGATTAATTTTAAATATCATTTTTTCAATTTTGTAAAATGAATTCCATATTTTTAATCATAATTTAAAAATTACTTTGTAATATTAATTTCATTTTTAACCATAAAAAAGTTACCATGGTAAAAAATTGTTTACCATAGTATAGGTAAAGAATGAAACATGTTAAAGTTAAAAAGGTAAAGACTTAAAATACCTAAAAACTATAGAATTTAATGGTTTTTTGAGGTATTTATAGACCCTAATAAGCCTCTAAAAATTTAATTTTCTTAAAAATTCATGTAAATTAATTTCAAGTCAATGTGGTTGGCTTTAAATATAAAGTAATCATTATTTTAGTCACTTAAACACTCCTCTACTCAAGTATAAATATCTCCCCTCACCGCCCCATTTAAACTCAAAATCCTTGAATCTTTTAAGCCTCTTAAAAAAACTCTCATCCTAACTCTCCCCGCATTATAGAGTTTCTGTATCAACAAAATACCAAATATAATTCCCTTAAGGGTCACTTAAAGAGGTGATATTCCAGAGATAAGTTTCTCAAAACACCTCTCCTATTTTCATTTATTTTTCTACTTTCTCTTCACCTAATTAATACATCAAGTAATTATAACTCCAATATCATGTATATAATGTAGTTTTATCTTTATAATTTAATATCTTATATCCATCCCTTTAATTACCTCCTCTTATTCAAAGAAATGAAACCCTTGTCTAGGTTAAGGCGATTAACCATCTTCGTGAATGATGTTTTTGTTCATTTTCCATTACATCCTTCATGTATGGTCATATAACTATTTTAATGGTAAAATAATATTTTAATAGGTATTTAATAAAATATATCAAGTTATATAACTAATATAAATACATGATATTAAATAAAATGAAACAAGTTTGTGATATTCAGAAAACTACCAAAACAAACTAACCATTTATCATTAACATTTTAACAAATGAATCATAATACTGTTAGAAACCAAAATGATATATGGGACCATTTATAATCCTTTAATTTAATTAATACCATTTCATTCCACTACTGGATTTTTATTCCCATTTTACAAGAACATCCTTAATTATACTCAAGAGAACCGATCATGAAACCATCAAATGAACACACCCAAAATAATGAAAATCATGAAATATTATTAATAAAAGGGTCATAAGATGTTATAAAAACATAATATAAGGTATTATAAAAATTAATATGGTTATTTAATTAATATATAAAATAATTTAGAATATAATACAGGAGGTTGAAGTACGCAAAACTAAAGGGAATCATGAGGTAAGGGTTTATCATCTCGTTTTTTACTTCTGTGAGATATATGTCTTATTCACCACTATTTATTACGTGTGGTCTATATATAATACCATTTGATATATCTTAACTGGAATATAATTATTTTAATGGTATTTAATGTTTTATTAAATAATTATTACTTTTTTGGGGAATATTATTCGACTGATTACAAAGTAGTAAGGGAATTCTTAACCCAATTTCCATTCCTTGGATTAAACTCATGATTCCTTGATTATGTCCTAACCAGGTTATTTTTTAAATGAATTTTTAATATATTATAACATATTTCCACTCTTTTTATGTGGATTTATAGATAATACACATATTCGATTCATTTTATTAATTCTCACACCAATTTATAAGGGACACTACTACAAATATCACCTATACCCAACGTAGGTATAGCCCCTAGCCCAAGACCGAATGGCATGAAGGCCTTCCTTTTTATTTTTATTATATATAATCCCCCCCTTTTAAGGGATTAAGGGGAACTCGTACCTGACCCATAGGCCCAAGGCATAAGGCCCAACACGACTTGCAATACATGACTCGAAGGCCCAGAGGCATACTATGCCCAATACATGACCCGTAGGCCCAACCAATAGGAACTACCCCTCCCCTAGCTTCTTCATCATTAATCACCTATCTCCCCACCTTGCATTTCTAATCGGCTAGCATTTCCCCATACAAAGCTGCATGATACCTAGTACCAATGGCGGTTTCCATACCCTCTCATTCTTCCAATCCGGTAGATTTGCTTCTGGTGACTGTTATTCTTGTTACTCTGATCATCTTCTAGGGCCTGCTATGTGTGAACTAGGCTACTCCATGGTCTTTGTGGCATGAAGGCCTTGAGTCCCAAAGACCTTTGATGACCCGAAGGCCCTGGAGACACGTAGGCCCAAACCGGTGGCCCGAAGGCCCAAATCAGGTGAATAGTTCCGACTGCTACAATAATGAACAATGCCTACTACAGTACCTTCTACAGAACTGCTATAGTGCTCGGAAATTCACCTCCACCTAATTTTGAACCTGGGTCTCTTGGATGCAAAGTAGGATCCCTTACCACTCAGGTATGGTCTTGTTGGCAGGAATATCCCCTAGAACCATGGGTATTGGCTATACCCATAGTTCTATGAACCCTGGTCTATTGAGGCGTAGAGATAGATCTATACCCACAGTTCTATAGAACCATGGGTATATGCCTCGAAAATTCCAAAATACCCATGGTTTTAGTTGAACCGTGGGTATAGATTATCACACCAAAAATAATATACCCATGGTTCAATGAACCATGCGTATAGATCTTAACCTGTAACAAAATACAAAATGGATTTGAAGACAGATGAAGATAGATGAAGATGAATGACAAGATACTTGAAAAAATATATTTTAAGGTACAAATGAAGACTAAACAGAATCACGTGGTTCATATGATAATTTAGGTGAAAAAACATATTTGAGATGCATTCCTTCACTGGTGGATTCTAAATGTTCCAAAGAGACTTCTGGTGAGTTTGGTGTTTTAGGAGAACTCATGGTAGGAACATTTCAGGCTGTTTCTTCTAGTTCCATAAAACATTCATCGGCCATAAAAAAATCATTTAATCCATGTGATATTAAATTATATCTCTATAATTCCTATATTTCACTACTGTCTCATCTCTCATAACCTATTTTCTATGTCAACTTAGCAAGGACCCACTACACAAACAATAAAATGGACTAAAGGAAACTCACATATATGCTGTCAAAATTATACAAGAAGTCAACTTGATGGGTAACCAATAAAATGGCCTTACCTTTGAGAATCCCCCTCACACATTCCAGAAAAAATAATGGAATGTATCAGAAATTATATATAATATTACAAAAATTATCGTGTGGGGATCTATTTCACTAAAAAAATCATCAAGAAGGTAAATGTAAATATCCTGATAAATAGCTCTGGTAAGCTCTATACGCTATTTTTGGCCACCACTGAGGTTGATTCCCTGCTCCCCAATTTTTGTATAGTCCCTGAATTCTATAATTTTCATGTCTTTCTCCAAACAATAGTCTCGAATACCATCCTTGTATCTTTCCAGGTTCATCACCAAGACAAACTGGATGTTTTCTTGAATGGTACTACTTTGAATCCATGATTTTTGGGCAATGTATGTAGTTGTACCAAAAATCCTGACCTGATGAAATAAAATAAATCATAACTATATATGGAATAATCAATACATTCAAGTAATGAACTAATAAATCAATAATTATTCACTGGCCAAGTACATGCATTCTCATTTCTTTTATGTATTTCACCAAGAATTGAATCCAAGAGAGAAGAATTCCTCAATCCAACAGTCCCAACTATAACTGCAAGCTCCCCCTGTGAATATTGAAGTTCAAATTCCTAAAATAGGGTTCTTCATCATCATTATCCAAGATAAAAGATCTATTTTTGACCTTGATGGCTATGGAACCATCTCAATGCTCCACTCTCTCTATTGAATCTAAAGAAAATTATGCACTAGTCATGTAATGATCCAATATCTTGGGGGAGATCATGAATTAGGACATTGAGATCATGGTTTGAGGGAAGGTCCCAATGGGTTCCCAAAAAATCATGAAGAGCATCGTGGTTGTGAAAAAAATACTCACATTGAGTGGCATCCTCAAAATGATCACAGTCTTGACAGTGAGGGTGGATGCAAGAACTGGTGTGCTCTATAATACAATAATGCTTCCTGTAGCAGAGTAGAGGAGCTTGGTTAGCCATCCATAGAATAAGTGAATAAAACGGAAGATGAAAACGATTTTGAAGTGAGATCCATTAGAGGGATACAAATATTGATGAAGACCAATGGATACAGGTCATAGTAGAATTGGAATAAAAAAACCCTATATGATAACACAACATAGTAGTATAGTAATCAGTTTGGAAGGACTGTTTAGAAGAATAAAAATTCACATCATACCACTACCATGAGATTGTAGACATCCTCTTATGAAGAATAGAAATGAATATGAAAATGTCTGAATGTACAAAATACATGTCATAGTAGAAAAATGTGATCCTTTAGTCATATAAATTAATATGTTTAGATGAGTTTATAATTAAATAAATCATGTTTGATTTGATGATTGTTTCAAACACTAGTATCCAGATAGAATCAAAAAACATGTCAAATAAATTCTAACTGATGATGATTTCAAACACTCAAAATTCATGTCACTACATAATAGAATAAATTCCCACCATAACATTAATGTTCAGAGTGGGATAACTTAATAAAGAATTCTCATTTAACACCCTGGATGAAAAAATAATAAAAATACATGACATTGCAGGAATAATTTTACATCATATCATAAAATAAATCATTTTATAATAATTATATTTACAAAAATATTAGGTACTTATAAATATGTAAAATTACTTAAATATCCTCCTTCATGATGAAAAAATGATGAGCAGAGTGATTACCTTGATCTCAGGAAAATTCAAGAAGAATGAATATAAAAAATGCCATTATTTAGATCTTAGAAAAACTGTACAAATGAAGCAAGACAAAAACATAAATGAGCATAAGAGATCACATGAAAAGAGAAATCAAAAGGGATGGTAACTGTAATTTTTTTACCAAAACTATTATCTAACACTATTGAACATCAAAGGAAAAAAACAGCACCCAAACAACATAATAATGTTTCAAAATTTCAATAGATAGAACTATTATATATATTATTATTTTAAAAGGTGATACCCAAAAAAATATTATTTTATATAAAGTGATATTCATAAGTAGTAAAAATATTACATTCGAGAGTACTGGAATAAATATGATTTTGTAAAAGTAACGATTGAGTTTGTGATGAAAAATTTTCAATCAAAACAATCATGTGTTATAGAACATAAAATGCAAGAATTCCAATCCCAATAGTCATTTAATATGAACCTAAAATATAATACAATTAAATCTGAAAAATAATAATCAAATTTGGACAGTTGAAAAAAACAATTAAATAATAATAAATTTACATCTAATCATGCATGCACAATTAAAAAACAAAAATTAAATTCATAGACAAGCCTATGGTTGATGCTCGGTGATACCTGGATCATAGTCCAGGAAACGAGGTGAAGAGGGGAGGCATCCATGATATCCTCCATCATCTGGTACTCATCTTCTTTCTACATGATCTCTAATGCCCAAAAATAGACATCATCAATACACATTTAGAAGATTTGGTTTCCTAGCCTTGAAAACTCTTTGATCTTTTAGGATAATAAAATGTCATTATAAAAGAAAAACTAAATGCTTTTACAATGATACTTCAAATAATGGAATCTATTTTGAAAAAACAATAAATTTTAAAAATACAATCACAACCACACTAGTCATAAGATAATGTAGGATTCAATAAAATTTACAACTATGATTCATCACATTCATATTTTATAACTCATAATCCTTAATGTCATTTTTTAATTTCAAAATTAATTCATAACAATATCCAATAGTTTAATTATGAGAACTTCAAGTTTAGATGATACAACATTAGAATAAAAAATCATAACTAAATATTTCACTAAGATAAATTTAGTGAAACTCCTCTAAGACATCTTTATATGCACATTTTAAGTAGTTATTACTTTTTTTGAAATAAATTTAGATCAATTTCATGATTCTCTAGAAAATAGATGAATCTTATAGTTCAATAGAACATGGAATCAGAAATTATAGTCTTCACATAAGGAACTTAAAAACAAACATCATGTTAATCTAAATAAAATTAAAGTGTATTGTGGTTTTCAAAATAGTGGATATAGAAGGATTTGGAACTCACTACAAACAAGAATGGAATCACAAAAACACCAAATTAGAGGATAAAGTTCGATGAATAGGAGATGCCCCTTGATGAAGAGAAACACACCTCGACCTAGAGGGGTGAGCCTTGACGAATAGTAGATTCCTGATAGGATGTGCATCAATAAAGCAGATGAGGGGATAATGCTGGAGGAGGAGAAGGTCGATCATCAATCGGTTGAGCAAATCGCTCGACCTATAAGGGAGACACTACCACAAAACTGGGTAAGGCCAGCGCCAACCTTTATCAGCGCTAACGAAAAAGCACTGATAAAGGGGGGGGGGGGTACTTTTATCAACGATGATAAAGGTACCATTTATCAGTGCTTTTTTTAGCACTGATAAAGGTACCCCCTTTAAGAGTGCTTTTTTTAGCGCTGTTAAAGGGTACCCCTTTATCAGTGCTTTTTTAGTAGTGCTGATAAAGGGGGGTCTTTATCAGTGCTTTTTTTAAAAGCGCTGATAAAGGGTCTACTTCCAAAAAAAAATCATTAAAAATATATATTAATATTTAAATATATATATAGTTATATTGATATAAATTTAATATATATATTTTAAATATATTTTAGATAAGTATAAATATACAGTTACACTTAATATATAAGATATATAGTGAAAATGGCTTATAAAAAAATCAAAAAAATATTTTTAATAAATAATTTTCTAATTATTATGGAGTAATAGTCATTTAATAACAATTTTAAGACTAAAAAAATAAAAATAAAATTAAAAAATATCCAAAATATGTTGAAAACGCAACTTGAACTTCAAACGGCCATAACTCTTGATCCGGGTGTCCTTTTGAGCTCTACAACATATCAAATAAAAGCATGCGACGATCTCTACGCGCTATTAATTAAGGAAAAGCCTCTTTCACATTTTTCGAGCCCAAAAAAGGCCCAGAAGGCCTCCAAAATTGAGTTTTTAGTCGGGATACCCCGATTTTTTCACATTTTTTGGATTTTCAGCCTCATTTAAGGGGGTATTATTGGATTTTTTTGGTGAGGACTGAATTTTTTCCAAGGTATTACATTCATATTGATATTATGTCTTTGAAATTTTATCTTTTTTTTATAATGCACTGCTATTTATATTCAAATATATAACAATATATACATATTTTTTTATATATTCACGCATAAAATTTTAATTATAAATATAAATAATAAAATATATTTACATATAAAATATATTAGCTTTATATAAATAATAACTAATATCAATTTTATTTAAAATACAAATATATGAATATTTATATACCAATATATTAATCTAGCTATATATATATATTAATATAACTACATATATATATTCATATAACTTTAAATATATATATTAATATCACTATAAATATATATATTAATATAAATATATATATATATTAATATAACTATATATATTAATATAAATATATATTACTATATGAATAAATTTAACTATATATATATATAAATAGAGATATCATGAAATGGAAAACAAATCAAAATAGAGGAGCGGTAAGAGATTAGGCGCGCAGGGGGGAGGTCTCGAGTTCAAAACCTGGTGGAGGCAGGGGCGTGCGCATGGGTGTGGATTTGGGGGGTTAGCGCTGATAAAGGGTGGAGGGGATGTGTGCGGGCACTGGAGGGGCTGGAAAAGCGCTGTTAAAAGGGGGGCTCAAGCGCTATAAAAGCCCCCCGATTAGTAGGATTTTTTGATTTTTTTTTAAATTTTTTAAATTTTTAATTTTTTTTTACTTTTTTCAGTGCTAAAAAAATCTTTGATAACAGGGGCTTTTATCAGTGCTAAAAAGAAAGATCTGATAAAGGAACCTTTTATCAGTGCTTTTTTTAGCACTGATAAAAGGGGTATTTATCAGCGCTTTCTGGAGCACTGATAAAGGGGACCCCCTTATCTTCGCCGGCTTTAACAACACTTTTCTAGCGCTGTTAAAGGCCATTTTTAGCGCTGATAAAAGGCACATTTGTAGCAGTGAGAGGTAAATGGACCTATGGGGAGGGGGGTTGTCCCAACGAGTGAAGGGGGGCGAGAGTCGGAGGCTGGGAGGTTGAGGTGGAGGGAGGGATGGGGTTTAGGGGAAAATGCGAAGGGAGAAATGTGGGGGCTGGGATGCGGAGGCCTGGAGATTAGGTGGTTAAGGCAGAGTTGGAGGCTTGGATGTTGAGGTCCAGGTGTAGGTCAAAGTTGAGGTGGAAGTCAAGGTCAAGGTCATGGTCGAGGTCACGGTCATAGTCAAGGTTGAGGTTGAGGTCGAGGTTGAGTTCAAGGTCAAGGTAGAGGTCGAGGTCGAGGTCGAGGTCGAGGTTGAGGTCGAGGTCGAGGCCGAGGTCATTGTCGAGGTCGAGGTCGTGGTCGAGGTCGAGGTTACAGTTGAGGTCGGGGTTGAGGTTGAGGTCGAGGTCATGGTTGAGGTCGAGGTCTAGGTCCAAGTCCAGGTCCAGGTCGAGGTATTGGTATAGACGTATAATGAAAAACTCCCAACACCATATTGACTCATCAAATTCCACAAAATATTATTCTTCCCAAATACAACTAACATACCAATAAATACCCAAGACCCCACCATGCTCTATTGTATGACTTCCAAACTAATAAAAGTCACCAACCACCTATATATCCTACTACACAAAGGATTCCCCAACCTATCGAACATCTTCAAGGCATTCACTATATCCTATATATAAACCCCAAAAGAATTACTATATCCATAATCCCCATATTCTAATTCCCAAAAGATACACCAACTCACCTCAGGTGAACATCTGGATCACTACAGTTTGGAATAAATTAAATGTGTTGAAAACTAAATAGTGGTAGGTGGTTTACCTAGTAGAAATTTCAAATAAAAAAAAAGAAGACATGATAGGAATTCAACAGGACCTCCAGAGAAGTAGGTCACCACCAAGATAATCATTATGTAGAATTTCTAGACTATAATAAATTTATAATCTATATGATCATTCATGGACCTTAAACTAAGTTTAAAATAATTTAAAAATCTATAAAATATGATAAACTAAATAAACTCTAGATGTATAAGAAATTCATAAACCAAAGAGGACATAAAAATATAAAAAGGTATGTCCAACCTATAGAGACACCTCTAGATCAACCCAAGATAGCCCCATTGCACTTATTCTATACGACTATTGTGGAATCAAAAATACCCCAACTGGACTCCATAAAATTAGAACCTAACAACAACCAAGATCGATTAGGGTACATATATCTAATTTGTAACAACATACCTATCTAAACCTTAAATGTTGTATAAAATGATGTATGTATACTAGAGTGCCTATAAAGGGTGTTAGTATATACATGGCCAGTAGGGAACCACCTATGATGTCTTAACACAGTGGTGAATAAACAAGTGTATGAATGAGCATGTCTACTCAGTTAAATAAACATAATTCAAAAAATTTCAAAGAAGTTAACAAAGATAGAATAATAATAGTAACCAATAAAGGTATTTATATATAAAACAATAGCTATAAATAATAACTCAAAATACTAAGAGGGTCCACACCAATATTATCTGATTTAGGATAACATAAGGAATCTGAGATGAGTAGGGTAGGGACAATCAATGACCCATCCCCACAAACCATGTGTATGTATTTTCTACCTATGGTAGTTAGATGAAGACCTCCTTCACATGGAAAAGTGAAAGTGTATACTAGATTCAGTGCTCCAGGGTCCCATCCCATTGGTGGAAAGGGGAAAGGGGTATATGTAGACATGGTGTAATATATATATCATTCAACCATATATATCATTGGTTAACACACCATTTTATATTTTATATAAAAAAATATACACCCCTTCTAGTGTAGTCACAAATCTATTTAAACAATATCCATTCTTAACAAAATATTACTAACTATATCAACTATAATTCTTAATAAAATAGGGTGAAGTCATTCTCTACATATATAAATATAATCTATTCTCAAATACACTTCAATTATAAAATTTTTTATGTTCAGTATTAGAAATTATGGTCATGATTTTATATCCAACATTAACTATTATACCAGTATAATGAGATTTAAATAAGCTATGAATAAGAACATTAAGACCAAATTTAGTAAAATAATTTGTATAATAACATCTAATCAACCATGTCACTAGTTATAACATGGAATATTTTTTAAATGTTTAATTCTATTTTTTATTTGGTTTTATTCTATCCATTATGGTTAGGTTACATTTATTCAATTTGATTCAATTCAATAAACTTTGGTTCTAATCAGTTCATGTCGGTTTAGCATGGCTTTATGCATGTCAGTTCTGTTTGGAGAGGGAGAAGTTTGGTTTGTTTTGGTTTTGTTTTTTAATTCTACATGGAAAAATTTTCCTATAAAGGCCAATCAGACCCAAGAGTCCTAAACATCAAGAATAAACCTAAAGAAAAACCCATCGAATGTGCTCTATACAAAAAAATAAAAATGTTTCACATTATAACAATACACATGTTCTATATCAAATCTATAAACATATCCTACAGAAAAATAGTAAACAGGTTCTATACTAAAGTAAATAAACATGAAATAAAAGTAAATCATATTGAACATGCTCACTATTCACTATTATAACACCATTATATTATGATACTAATAACTATGATGTTTAACCATGACAAATCTATTAAACTATCCATAAATAAAATATAATAACACTAAAATCAATCATGATAATATCAATCCAAATAAAGAATGGGTATGAAATTTTAAATCCTTAATACATATAGGGATATGTTAAATGAAGCTATAGTCATGTCATGCACAATAATATCACACATGGTATAGACAACAAAAATGAGGCATAAACTAGAGACCAACTATCATGTTTGGAAAAGTTTCAAAAAAATTCCAATAAACAAAACTACAATGTTGTAAGGTATTATTTATCATAAATGGTTGGGTCATAATTGTTAATCTAGACTAATATATTTTAAATCACTTCCTCATTAATTTAAGACTTCATCTTTAAGGAAAAATGTATCTCCTATAGAACACACAAGTAAATTATTTTTTAAGTTATAAGTTCCCATGACCTAAAAGAACATTTGGAAACTAACTTCCTCAATCACTATTTTAATAAGTTGTTACAACTCATATTTTAGAATACATTGGTTTAGAAGATAAAAAATAAAATATAAAAAGGGAAAAAGAGTGAGTTCATTTAAAAACACATTTTGATAAAACACCTAAAGGAAGGAGTTAATTTTTCTCTTTCAAATCACTATTTTTATAAAAAAAATCACAATCAATCCTATAATGTCACAAAAAAATCATTGTAAACTAAAAATATCTTTCAAATCATGGTAATTATGTCACAAAAAATACTCTATTTTAGAGAACATCTAATATATTTTTAATTACTGCAAATGAATATCAATCACTATCGAGGTTTTTAAAAAATAAACATCACCCTTTAAAATTTATATATGTCATATCATAGGCATTCCATTATCAAGATACATGAACTATATGAAACAATCACCTACCTAATCCCAATGAGTCATAATGTGTCCTATTCATTTATAATAAAAAATTCAAGATCATAGACCAAGGTCATATGTGAGCTTTTATACTCCAAATAACCTTCAATAATCACCTAAAAATTAATAAACCAAAGTCTATCAAAAAATAAACTCAATTATATAATAACTATAATCAACGAATAACTAATACCTAATGCAAACCAATGAAATAAACTTCCAAAAAAATAACCCAAAATTCCACAAGCCTAAAGTACCAAATAACTATAATATATTATTCCAATATTTCACCCCAAAATCTAGAAAACCCTAGTATATAACATACCTTGGAAACTTTCCATCAAAACAGATAAAAATGGTTTTCAAGATACCCATAACAGCCTCTTTATACAAGATAATAGATATCCCCTTAAACCAAGATAAATTCCACCATGCTTAGGTGGGATTCACCTAAAAATATTTAATTCATTTAAAGAGATTAAAAGAAATGAAAAAATAAAGAGGTGAGGAGAATACGAGGAATACATTTTGAGGTTAGGAGGCCGAGGCTGGGAGGTGGAGGCTAGAAGGAGGCAGAGTCTGGCGGGTAGGGAAGGGGGAGGCAGTCATAGAGGCAGAGGCCAGGGCCAGTAGGCCGAGGCGTTGGCCAGAAGGTAGAGGAGGAGGTGTCCATGTACGCGGAGAAGGAGGCAAGAAGGTGGTGGGAGGTAGGTGGGACCGGGAGGTGGGGTCAGGAGGGGGAGGCCGGGTGGGTGGTTGAGGTCAGGGAGGGGATGAATGGGTAGAGAGGCCAGGGCTTGGGGGAGACATGGGGGAGGATATGGGGAATCAACAGGTGCAACCAGATAAAAAATTCAAATTGGGGTTATTATACCCACAATTTTAACAAAACCATGGGAATAACTAAAAATATACCACCTATATCCATGGTTTTTAAAATATTGGGAATAAAATCATTTTATTGTAGTGGGACTTTTAAAAATTTATATTTTTAAAGTTTCCCTTAAAACTCACTTTTTCTTCCATGTCTGTGTTTTATAAAATTATTTATAAATTTTCTTTTACTATTATCCCATGTTTTTTTAAATACATGTTTAATAGTGTTTTATTTTTTTAAAATGTTTTGAAAAGTATATTTTTTTCATTTTCTAAACAACGTTCTTTGATACTTTTCCAACAAGAATACATAAGTAATGTTTTTTTAACTTATACAGAATAAGTAACATTTCCCGCCATACTAACACCTTAATGTTTTGAATATTACTTTAAAATTTTACAGGTTTATATTCAAAGAAAATTTTTTCTTTTATAATTCCATGGTATTTTATACATATGTAATTTTCAAAGTGAAAAAGTGTATTTTCCAAAATAATTTTTCAATAATATCATTTAATGTACTTTCATATATGTCCATATCCTTTGTTGAATACTTACCTTAATTATAGTTGATCTCTTATGATAGAATCTTCCATATTTTATTATATGGTTTATGATCAATTCTATAGAGGATTTACTATTTTGATACCATTTTTATATTTCCTTTGGTTATGCTTCATGACAATATTATAATACCCTTTTCTTTCCACGAGTAACCCTTATTATTATTCCTTATGTTTGTTTCTTTACATGAGACACATATTCATGATCATGTTGTAATGGTTGTGCCTAAACAACACTCCAATTCATTGGGTAATGTTTTAGTCTCATGATACATCATGTTGAGATAGGGAGTAAACCTAATTATTTTAAAGGACTTTGTCCACAATGTGTTATAGTCTTGGGAGTAACCCTTGACTAATGTTTATGTCATGTTATATGTTATTTCCAAAATTCTATTTGTTATGTTATGATATAATGTCTCATGTTATTTTATTATTTTAAAACTCATGACTTATGAACATCCATGTTTTATTTCATTACTCAAGATTTTGACCTTTGATTTCAAATGTTATGTTCATGATCGCATAGCCTTATAATCATATTATGATTTCATATGATCATGGATTCATATGACAATGTTTTGGAAAAATTTGGGTCACATTTATCTGTACTAAGTCAAGAATTTAATGTTTTTGTTTTTAGCACTGGATCTGGGATTATGGATTCTTGGTTGTTATAATTAGAATCAAAGTAGGGTTTAGAAAACTTTGGTGATTATGATATTATATTTTGTTTTATTATTAAGATTTATGGATATCATCATTGGTTTATAATTTTCAGGTTGATAATAAGTTCATTTCTATACAAACCCCTTTTGAGGCATTTAGTTGTGAAATTTTAAGGTGGCTAATGGTATTTTTAAAGACATTAATTTTTTAGGTAATTATGGGACATTATATTTTAGGATGAAAAATGAAAGGTATGAGATAACCTTAGAGGATAAAACATATTAAGTTTAATTTTTAAGATGTTTCTAAAATTTATTGAATTATATAAGGATTATAATAATATAGTTTTAAGAAAAGGAAAACCTACAATATTGGTGAAAACTAGTCACATTTGGAAAGGCCACAAAGGGTTGAACCCACAACCGAAGGGAGAAAAGTGTGCATAACCTACCACTAGCCTATGTGATTTCCTAATTAGTATAAAATTATTTTCCTTTTTTAAAATATCTTACAGATAAAGGTTAAGTTCATTTTGGGAAAATATGTTTTACAAATAACCATGACACTGGAAATGATTTAGTGATTAAGTGATTAATATTATTTCAGAAGGTGTTCATAATTTTGGTAACTTAATATATTTAAGGTAAATAGAATAATATGGTATTTTATTTGAGGAATATAGGTTGATGGATATTTTGGAATCATATATGATTTTATTATTTATTTATATTGATTCTGTTTATTTATGGAAATTTTATCATGTCTTGGAGATAATTTGATTTAGGATATTACATTTTTTGGTATGAGACATTAATAGTGATTGATGTTATTTGGGGTCAAATATTAAAATTTATATTGGAAGAATATGTGATTAAATCCATCTAATTTTTGGGTTTTAATAATATTCTAGAATATTTTTGAGAAATTTTAAGGAATATTATTTATCTAGTGATCTATGATTAACTTTGGGTATTACTACAAAATTTTAGATATTAAAGTAGATTTTCATCATATAATGGTTTATTATTTTTGGAAGATTATATCTTATTGTAAAGATTTTGGTTTTGGTTAATACCTAAATATAGGAGGAATATATTGTTATATTTTTTATATATATTGATCATTAGAAGTTGATTATAGTGCTTTAGTCACAAAAAATCATACTCATCATTTGGAAAAAAAGATGAGTTTGTGGAGGAAATTTATTAAAGGATGTAAATCTACTTCTCAAGTAAGTATATTTACGCTTGTTCTTGGATAGTTAAGTAATTTAATTACTCAACTCTATGAAGATTATCTTGAAACAAAAATGTTATTCATTTAATTTTCTTACTGAGAAGTCAATGACATCTTTAACTTGTCACATATTTATAGTTTTGTGATGGTAGACTTTCTGATAACTATGTTCTCTATCACTCTCCATCAGAAATTGATGTTTTTATTTCTCTTTCATGTATCGGTTTTCGCTCTACACTAATTTTATCATTTTCAAAAGCCTAACTTTTATGTTACCATCATAGTTATATTTCCATAATATTAATGGGATTTTTTATTTACCCTATTTATAATGTTGATTTCCACAAAGTAATTTTCAAGTACCATCCTTTAATTTTTGAAATGCAATTTCAAATTGTGAGGAAACAATTTATTAAAGGAGGGAAGAATGTAACACCGAAAAATTTTATAGTATTTAAAAAAAATAAATTTTACCACTTTGAAAAATTACGATGCATGTAACCGTACAATTTTAAAGGAACACTATGTTCAATAGGGAATGTTACACAGAACACCGAGCTTAAACAAACTATTAAAATATTATTATTTAATTATGATATTTATTACCTAGTATTTTAAATGATGGGAATTAATGATATTAACTAAACTATGAAAATATATTTTACACATGTTTATAAAATGAATTCATTTATTTCCAATTACAAATGAAAATAAAACCCAATTGAACATAAGGGAAGTGTTTTTTATAAAAAAAACTATTTTTATGCCAAAAATATAATTTTATATTAATAAATAAAACTAATCACTATAAGTGAGAGATAATAATAAAATTTATATGTTATATATCCATTAAAATTCTTTTAAATTCATTTAATATTCTTGATAGGATTAAGATAAGGATAAATCCAATTTTAAGCACAAAAGGACATATTTTCCTAAAATATAATTTTGTATCCTTTTAATGGTGTACCAATTTAAAAAAAATGAAACATTTTTATGTTTTATTTGAAAAAATAAACTTCATTTTTTATATAAGGATAAAAAATTAGCTTAGGGTTAATTGTTTTTATTTTTATGATAAGTTTGATTTTTGGATGAATAGTGAAAAATATTGAATTTTAATTGAAAACTGCTTTTTATTCTAATTTATTTACATAGTTAAATTATTTTTATATTTTTTATAAAGTATAATTATTTTAATTTTAAGAAAATAAATCCAATTTATTTCATTGGAATCAATTTCACAATAAAATTAGATATAAAAACATTTCACATTTTTGAACTTTTCACTTAAAAACATTGTTTTTTATTGTGTCTCTAGGGTTAATTTTAAATCTATTTTTTTAAATTATGTGAATTTAAAGTGGTAAAATTTATTCCATATTTGAAATCACAAGTTAAAAATTATTTTTGAAGGTAAATTTAATTTTTAGGCATAAAAAATTTACCATGGTGAAAAAATTATTTATCGTAGTATAGTTAAAAATGAAACATGTTAAAGTTATAAAGGTGAAGACTTAAAATAACTAAAAAATATATAATTTAATGTTTGGATGAGGAATTTATCTACCATAAACAGTCTAAAAAATATTAACTTCCATCCAAAGTCATTTAAATTAATGTCACCTCAATTTGGTTGGCTTTAAATATAAAATAATCATTATTTTAATCACTTAAACCCACCTATCCTCAAGTATAAATATCAAAACTCACCACAAAATTTCAACTAAAAAGATTTAAATATCTTCAAATATCTACCCAAAAATCTCCTACTCACTCTTCCCAAGTCTTATTTCTACTGGTATCACCAAATTACCAAATCCAGGGTCCTCAAGGGTCTCTCATGGAGGTGATATTCAAGAAGTGATTTTCTCAAAACACCTCTCTTATTTTCATTTATTTTTCTACTTTATCCTCACCTCATTCATCCATCAGGGAATTATAAATCCACAAATTGGTATATAATATAATTTTATTTTGATAATGGAATATCTTATATTCATCCCTTTTATTACCTTCTCTTATTCAAAGAAATGCAACCATTGTCCAAGTTATGGAGATTAACTGTTTCTGTGAATAATGATTTTGTTTGTTTCTAATTACTATATTCATTTCTAGTAATAAATATACTATTTAGGTTAAATTATATTTTAATAGTTAAATAATAACATATCTAATGTTCTGTAACAAATATATAGACATAATATTAAATAAAAGGAATCTAAATCATGATATTTAGAAAAACAGCAAAAATAAACTAACCATTTGTCATTAACATTTTATAAAGTGAATCATCCTATTTTTAGAAAAAAAAAATATGGGACTATTTATAATCCTTTAAGTTAATTAATAAAATTTTCTTCCACTACTTTAGTTTTATTCCCATTTTAGAAGAACATCCATAATTATACTCAAGAGAACCAATCATGAAAACATTAAACAAACACACCCAAAACAAAGAAAATCATGAAATATTATTAATGAAAGGGTTATAAGATGTTATAAAAACATAATATATGTCATTATAAATATGTTAATGGTTATTAAATTAATTAATAAAATTCTTTAAAACATTATATAAGATGTTTAATTATGCAAAACTAAAGGGAAGTTTGAGGTGATGGATTCTCATCTCACTTTTTACTTTTGTGAGATATATGCCTTATTCGCCACTATTTCCTATGTGTATTGTATATGTACTTCCATGTGATATATCTTACCATTAATATAATTATCTTCATTCAATTCAATTTTCATTTTATAATTATTAATTTTTTGGGTCATACGATTCGACTGATTACAAAGTCGTAAGGGAATTCTTAAACCAATTTTAATTCCTTGGGTAAAACATCTACTTATTTGATTATGTCGTATTAATATTTTATGTGAAAGGAATTTTGAATATCATATGTAACATCCTATTACCATTTGATCATGTACTCCCTTAACCTCATCATGGTTTTCCCCTCCTTTGAGTTTGGGAGGATACCTATAATGGTGAAGTTATAGATTTGTTAGACTTTCAACTTTAACAAGAATTTTCTAAAGGATGAAGGAAGATTTCACACCATAAAACTAGGTTACATGATATGTAATTGTTGCTGGGTACAATCCATGAAATGATATTCATGCTGTGAAATACTACATGTCTTTAATGGTGGTTTAACGTTGTGAATTTTTTTAAATAACATATTTTTAATCTGAGGCAATGTATTTTTCAGCGTACTTATCCAATGTGGACTTTATGATGTGAATGGGAGTCTCACACTATAAAATGGACCACATCTATATTTAAAACATGTCCATAGATGTTTTTCTCAAACATTTCTTTCTAAACTCCTTCACCCTAGACCTAGAGTCTATCCTAAGCATTTTAGAAGACACTCCTCCTCCTAGATCAATTCATTTAGTGTTGGATATCTGTTACGGTTATGGGGAGTCTCTCCAAGTAGGTAACATTTCATATTATTCATTTATTTTTATCATGGTATCATCATTGGGTGGTGTCTTTAGATATTTTGGTTTAATATGGTGTTGGTTTCTAGGTTTCTCCTAGACTTGTAGTGTGATCTTTTTCTGAATGCCTTTTTCTTCATTGGTTGTGGTGTGGTAGGAATTCATCTTTGAGTTATGTAGGTTTCATATCTTCCACTAACCCCTTTTCCTCTAAATTGAGTTAATATTGATGTATATTTTATTATAGGGCATTCTTTGATGTTTTTGGGTTTTATTGATTTTAGATTCCATTATGGGCATGTGCGACCCAAGTTTTGAGGTAGGTGGTTCTGTATCTAGTCTATGATAATGGATCTTGTTGTTTTTCTTTACAAACTGATTCATAATGAAATATTATAATGATTGTTTCGTGTGTGTTGAAAATAGTTATCAATGAAAAATGGTTTTTCCCTAGTTACTGATAAATGGGATGGAAAATGGGTACTTTTTAAGTAATTAAATGAACCATGAAATATTTTTTAAATGGTTTTAGAAGAATTGAAAAGATTTGTGAAAAAGAGAACATTAGTTACCTTAGGTACTTAGGTGGAAGGTTTAGCTTGGGATAATTATCCATAGTTTTTTTATTATCAAGGAGGTGTGTATTAGGTATTTCCTTTGTTTCCTAGGCTTATTGTTCTATGGGACCGATATTGAAATTTTTGGGGGATTTACTCATGGGGTATTCCTATGCTTCCTAGGCTTGTTGTTCTATGAACTGGTTTTTGTACTTGATTATTATAGTATGAGTAGTCTGCAGCTTGGACCTTGTATTCCTTGGTGTTGTGATACATGTGCTTCCATTTTTTATTTCTTGTATTTCTAAGTTAGCATTAATATGCATGTTTATGATTGTGAAAGGTGATATAGAAAATTTCCTTCAAAATTGATATACCTTATTTTCTTTAGAGCTATGGAAAAGGTAAATGTTTATAATATTTTCTATAAAACTGCTTTATTTCTTATCATTATATGTTTTTACTTAAAATGATCATACAGGAATGGTTACATAGAGACTTGATATAGAACACATGGGTGGTATCCTACTGAGTCTGTTAGCTCACACCCTGTAAACTGCTTCGATGCTGCATAAACCTATTAGTTTTTATTATAATATAGGGAAAAGAAAGGCACTGCTGTGAGGCAGAAAGGTTCATTTCGGTTAGTTGGGTAGCTGGTGGTGAGATGGTGGGAGTTTTTCCATGCCATCATTTGGAGTAGCTATTTGGTTTGTTCCATTTACAGTTGAACTTATCCTTTAGAGTTTTTAGCAATTTTTTTTTTATTTTCGGTTTCTATTATTTTATTATAGTTATGGAATATATATCTTGTGCATATTCTGTTGTTATTTTTTTAGTATATATATTTCATTTGTTTGATCAGGTTGGGTGATATCGTTCCCTCTGTTGTGTTTTCAGATGCCTAGGTTCTTGTTTTCATCTCATGGGGATCGAGAACACCCTTTGGGTATGTAATGAAATGGGTTAGGTGTTGGTTTTTATCAAAAATCAGGTAGGTTCGTTACAATTTTGTATCATATGGGGTATTTCCTCAAGAGTTCATGTCTTGGGACATCTGTTAGAGTAAAGATAGGATTTTAAAGAATTGAGAGGTATGTTGCGATAAGTGTCTGGCCAGATCTTGTCGTAATGAGTCTCAAGTTTCCAAGGGATGTTGGGATGTGTGTCTCTATTATTTGTTTTTGTTTTAAAAAATTAAGTTTTTTCTTATTGTTTTTCTAGTTTTTTCTGAGATTTTTCTTTTTATATGATCATTATGATGTTTCAGTGTGCAAAAGTATACCTCCAAGACATCTTCCATGAGTTCCTCAAGAAGGTGCAATTGATGCTCCTCAAGGGAACCTACTTATAGAACAGAATCTCATTGAGACTATCATATGGGTAGTTTTTGTTGTTGATCAAGATGTAACATGAGTTAATAACACTGTTGTTGAGGTACAACCATGAGATAGAGGAGAGAGAGATCGATCACATGAGTTCCTACATGAGAAACTACCATCCTTTAAAGGAATGACTAAACCTTAAGAGGTAGAGGACTAGCTAGACAGGATCGATCACATATTTGAATTTCCGGAGACACCTAAGAACATCATATTGAAGTGTGTGGCATCAATACTTGAGGGTTTTTGTTAAGCGATGGTGGGATTCTATGGTCTAGAAAGATATGAATGTAGACTTCGATTGGAAAGGTTTCAAAACCTTATTCTACCATCAGTTTTTTCCAGAGTCCTTGATGATGTAAAAGTAACTTGAGTTCCTATTTTTACAATAGGGAGAGTGTTTGGTGTCATCATACACCAATCATTTTGTTGATCTAGTCTGTTTTTCCCAGACATGGTAAAGAATGACCTGCTGAAGGCTCGAAAGTATCTGCAGGGTCTACGGTTGGATATTAGATTTCAAGTGTTTATGATGAAGCCTTATACCTATGTGTATATGGTAGATAGAACTATGATGGAAGAAATTAATATATAAATAAATGTTTTATTTTACACCTCTTCTCTTCCATTGGGTGGTAGTTTTAGTGGTGCACATGAGAAGAAGAGGAAATGGAAAGATCATCGCATGAGTAGTGTAGGTGGGTCTCAGCAGCGAGAATCCTCTTCACCATCTTTTACAGTGGGTAATGTGCCTCTAAATTTCTATCATTGTGGTAATGGAGGACATACCATACATTCATATACTATGCCCGTGAAGACCTACAACAACTATGGACGTGTTGGTCACTTACAATGATTCTCATAGGCTATGACTACACCTCATTATGGTTAGGGTTCATAAGCTCTAAGGTCTACTGTGGTGCAGTCAGAACCTACAAAGACTACATAGATCCATCTATAGGCCTCAGGATTGATTCATTTTTGTGCAATATATGAGTGTCTAGAAGAAGTTGATGCAGATCCAACTATATTGATATGTACTATCATTATTGCATCTTCAATAGTAATTTCTTTATTTGATACCAGTGTCTCCCACTCATTTATATCTACATGTTTATTATATTTTATTAAACTTCCAATGGAACTTATTTCCTTTAAAATATAGTTATAAACACCTCTTGGTAAGAGGAAAGAGAAGGGGTTTAAGTGTCCTTTTTATCAGTTAACAATATTCGATGTAGTGTTGGTCTTGGATTTTCTCATTCTTGATCTGGATCTATTTGAAATCATAATCAGTATGGATTGTGTTACCAATCATCAAGATGATTTTGATTGATATCATCAGCATGTTTAATTTATTTTTGCTGATGGGAGCCCTCATGTGTTTTAGGGGGAGTGGGACCCAAGGTCAGGTCATGCAAGACCTTCCCTCCCAGAGCTTAGGAGTTTGTTGGTTGCCTTTTCATTTTATCCTGATGAATTCTCTCCTTTCATTGATTTTCCTTTTTTAGACTTTCCTAAAATTTTCCCAAATGATTTCTCTAGTATTCCTTCAAAGAGAGAGGTAGAGTTTACGATTTATCTGGTGTCAGGTACATAGCTGATATCAATACCTTCTTACCATATGGCACCAATAGGGCTAAAATATATCAATATTCAATTGGATATCCTTTTGTAAAACGGTTTCATTCACCCTAGTGTATCACCTTGGGTATCCCTTATCCTCTCTGAAAAGAAAGTAGATAGTTCACTACAGTTATGTTTGGACTATCAGAAGTTAAACCGGGTAACAGATAAGAAAAAATATAATTTTCCTCACACATTGATGATATGTTTGATTAGTTAAAGGGGTCAAATTGGTTTTCAAATATTGATCTTTGTTCAGGTTATCATCAACTTAGATTTTGGGAGTATGATAACTAAAGATAGCATTCAGGATCAGATATAGCCATTATGAATATATTTTAATTCATTTTGGTTAGACTAATTCTCCTTTAGTTTTTATGGCCTTGATGAATTGGATATTCCATCAATATCTTGACACGTTTGCGGTAGTGTTTGTGGTTGATATTTTGGGTTTATTTGAAATTCGAGTGTGATCATGAGAATTATTTGATTTTGGTTCCGAAAATTTTGAGAATCCATTTTTTATATAGAAAGCTTTGAAAATGTAATTTCTAGATTCAAGAAGTGAAATTATTAGGGAATAGAATTTATGAAAATGTCTTATTAGTTGATTTAGAGAAGTTAAAGGTAGTGTTTTCTTATAAGGAACCATTGAATGTTTTTAAGATACGAAGCTTCCTTGGTCTTGCAGGATACTACTAACAGTTTTTCAAGGACTTATCTAAGTTATTGTAACCTTTAACTACTCTTAACAAGAAATTGGTGACATTCACTAAGGATGAAATTTTTTAGTCTTCTTTAGATGAATTGAAATGACTTCTAACATCGACTCCTATTCTGATCTTACCTGAGATCGATAAGGGATATATGGTGTTTTACGATGCTTAGAGTGCTAGTTTAGGGTGGGTTCTTATGCAGGATGATCACATGGTAGCTTAAGTATCTCATCAACTATGACTACATGAGAAGAATTATCCCACTCAAGATTTAGATATTATCGTTGTCATGAATTCGCTTAAATGTTAGAGTCACTATCTTTTTAGGGAAAGGATCATGGTCTTCTCTGATCATAAGATTATGAGTTATATCTTTTCTCAAAAGGAATTGAATATCATATAGAGAATATGGGTAGAATACCTTAAAACATTTTAATTCAATATCACCTACACCTAAGAAAAGGGAAATGTTGTTTTAGATGCTCTTAGTATGAAAGAACTATCAAAAGCTGTTCTAGAATCAAAGGAAGTGTGGAACCTTATGAGGATTTTTGAGTAGTTGCATCTAGATGCTCAAGAAGATGTTTTGGGTATGGTTATAACTAGTGTTAAGTTATCATCATATATCCTAGAGTCTATTTTGTAGATTCAATAGTAGGATGGTGAGTTTTAGAAGACTTGAGAAAGACTTTATGGTGGGGAGATAGTTTTGGGTTGGAATATCTTTTCAAATGGTATGCTTTACTTCAGGAAAAGGGTTGTCATCCCAAAATATATGAGGATTTCAGTCTTATTAGATTGTAACATATCTTCATGGTCCATTCATCCAGGAACTATGAAGATATATTATGACATGAGGTGGAAATTCTGGTGGCCGGGTATGAAGTGTGACATTGTGAAGTTTGTGGCCCACTGTTACACCTACCAATAGATAAAGGTAGAACACTTGAAACCTTATGGTTTGATTTAGCCTCTTACAATGTCGATTTAGAAATGGGATGAGGTATCCATGTATTTTTTTATTTTATTACCATATATTCGTTGAGGGAAGAATTCTATTTGGGTGGTTATTGATCAGCTGACAAAGTCTTCTCATTTCATTCTGATTTAAGATACCACTAAAGTTGAAGATCTAGGTAAGCTGTATGTGAAAAAGATTTTGAGGTTATATGGGAGTCCTTCTTACATTGTTTTGGATAGGAATATTAGTTTTTCCTCTAGGTTCTAGAGGAGTCTCAAAGATGCAATGAGAACTCAGGTCAAGTTGAGAATAACTTACCATCCATAGAGAGATGGTCAAATGGAGCGAGTAATTCTGATTCTGGAGGATATTCTCCACACATGTATCTTGGATTTTGGAGGATCATGGGATAGCCAGGTCACGACCCGTCCCCCAGGGCCCATGCCATGATTACCCCAACCCCGCCTTCTATAGGCCAGAGGCTGGCGACTAGCACTGAAAGGTGTATTCCCTAAAAACCAGGAAGGCATTTCCTTTATAAACTATAAACACACACAACCAAGCACACAACAAGATATGAACACAATTAAACTGTATAGTAAAAAGAGTGTGTACAATAAGAAAAAGAGGCCAGAATACAAGCCCAACTGGAAAGTACAAGAAAACTAAAAAATACAAGTAAACTGAAACAGATCATGTGAACTACCGCTAAGGACCCTACCTAAATGGTAGGTACAACTCTCTAATAGTCTTCTTTGTAGTACAACTCATCTAATTTCTACCTCTAAGATACCCCCAGTCATAGTACTCTTGTCCTCAGTCAACATTGTCGGTTGTCTGCACCAAACACAACAAGGTGCTGGTGTAGCCCGTGCAGGGGTGAGTATAACGTTACTCAGTAGGGACCCGAAGACCCTCTAAGGTCTCACAAAATCCACAAAGGATAAACTACAAAGCATGAAAACATCTGAAACCCTACTATGGTACATGCCCATACATATACTTAAGTTATCAAGTATACCCATCTCATTCATGATGAAACACAAGGCCCAACTCTTAACCAAAGTACAACTATTCCACGTAGGAAAGAATACCACTAAGGTAACACCACAAGGGTAAATACCACAAAGGTAACTCCACATATAATAATACCATGAAGGTTTCACCATGAAGTTAAGTACCACAAAGTCATGCCACACAGGATAATACCACAAAGGTATCACCACTAAGGTATGTACCACAAGGTACACCACATAGAATAATACCAAAAAGGTATTACCACAAAGGTAAGGATGTAGCTCACACCAGGTATAACTTAGGTACGGTAGTAAAGATGATTAGATGTAACTACTGAATCATTTTACTTTGTTAAGAGGCAGACCCACATAGGATCCAAAATCATCAGACCCATGTAGGATCCTAATACATCAGACCCATGTAGGATCCTAGAGTAGTCCCCGTGGATTTCCTAGAATGTATCCAAGTGGGACTCTCGGACATAGACCCACATAGGATCCCAAATAAAATACCCACATAGGATCCCAAAGCACAAACCCACATAGGATCCCAAAGCACAGACCCACATAGGATCCCTTTCTCATGTTACAACCAGCTACAGGGTTCCCGCACTATGCTCGCTTGATTCCGGGAGAATCCGCTCCTCAAACCACAGGTTGATACTACAACTTCCATGAAGTCCCAAAAAGAAGTATCCCAAAGGACTATCACATAATAGGGGTCTCAATGTAATAGAAGGTGCATCAATCGGAATCCCGGTCTATAAGGTATTGGCCTTTTAGTCTTGAGGGCCTGATTGGATTCGTGTTCAATCCAAACCACCTATATGAAAACTTTATCCAAAACTCAAGTGGGGTATACCAAAAGGACCATCTCTAACCAAGGTTTCCAGCTCCACAAATAGTTTATCAAACAGATGCACGTAGCTCAAGTTATGGCCGAAAGAGAGAAAAGGGTCGAAGTTGGTCCAGGTCTGGTCCGACCCAGTTGGACTTACCCGGCCCGCTGGGGGGCCCACAGTGCGGCCAGCGATGGGCAGCCCGAAGCTAGCTGGATGGCCAGACCTCCTCCATGATGTGGTCACACGCCACGCCACCACCGATAGCCGACAGCGAGCCAGCCACCCTCCCCTCGCCACCGCAGCACAAGGCCGCAACTCCTAAATGCCTGATGGTGTGGACGTGCTCCGCCACCTTCCCTTCATGCGGCCGACCGTGCGTCTGCCACCACCCTTGCTCTGGCACGACCGACCAGCTACGACCCTTCTTCGGCGGTGCGTTTGGGCCGTCGTTGTCGTCGCGACTGGTCGGGGTGTCGGTCGCCGCTCCCAATCCCTTCTAGCAACGTTCCTCGGGACACCAGGCATGCCACAATGGCATGTTCTTCATTCCGTAGACTCCCAAACTCACCTCGGAATATTTCCATCGATTCGAGACCATTAAAATCCCACAAAGGTTGAAGAGAGGTCGGGCCATGTTCGTTCGGCCCGCACCCTCCGCATTAGAACGTTTGAAATCAGCTTATTTGTTATTGAATCAAGAAGAATATAAATATTTTTAAATGTAGTTAAATTTCAAGAATGGGGAAATGGATAAAAAAACAACAATACCTACCTCAATTTCTCATTGGAAGTGTCTCAAGAAGAAGTTAGTGAATATGATGAGGGTTCCAACGATCATCACTTCCGCAACACACTTATGAAGTCGGGCTCATGAGGTTTCCTTGTTCTTGATTCCGAAGTATGTTCTTAGTTGGAGAGGGCATTCTTCAATGGAGAAATAGTTTCTCCAATGTTCTCCCCAATCCACCCTTTCGCCAATGATTTCCCCAAGGAAATTAGGATCCAATTAATTAAAATAGTTTTATCAATTTAATTTACATTGGCACAATTAAGGTTGGCACAATTAAATGGCATAATTAATTATATTACGTTGGCACAATTAAATGACGCAATTAATTGTATTGCATTGACATGATTAAATGGGGGGATTCCAAGGGACTTCCCCATATTAAAGAGGGGTCTGGGTGGTCCCCATCACTAGAATTCAAAATGGGGGTTTTCTAGTTCGGGTGGTCCCCACCCCCATCACTCAAAATGAGGGGTTTCAAAAGAAAAATAAAATGTTAAATATTTTATTTTTCTTCTTCCAAGAAAAAATGAAAAACTATTTTCTACCCTCAACCTAGTTCGGTCGAGGTGAAAGTCTGTGTAAAAAAATATTGGTGTTATGAGTTCAACGGTGCCCTCATATTTCAATTCCAAGCACTGGTTCAAAAGTTACAAAAAATCGCTCGTACATTCACTGAATGTACCTAAAAACAGTTCATAAATTTATTCCAGGCACACTGGGCCTCAGAATCACACACCGTTAATTTCACAGACTCCTAAAATTCTATATAATTAAAAAAAATACTTGGAATTTTCTAGGTTTTTACATTCTCCCCACCTCAGGGCTTTGCGTCCCTAAAATCCACATTACAAAAACTAGGAAAACAAGTGGTGGTACTGAGGAAGAATCTGAGCCTCTTGCTTCAATATGCTCTCTTGGAGGTTCCCATGCTGCCAATGTACACACACCAAAGGTATTGATCTCTCATGAAGGACTCTCTCCTGTCGACCCTCAATCTCCACTAGAACCTCTGTAAACGTCTCCCCATCATCGATGTCCCGCTCTCCCTAGTCAATGACGTGTGAAGGGTCGTGCATGTATCTCCTCAATTGGGATATGTGGAAGACGTCGTGCACCTAGTGAAACTGAGGTGAAAGAGATAAGTGGTAAGCCACCTTGCCAACTATGCTGAGGACCTGAAAGGGTCCGATGAACCTTGGAGATAACTTGCCGCCCCAACCAAATCTCCGTAAACCTCATCAAGGTGAGACCTGTAGAAAGATGTGGTTTCCATACTCAAACTCCAGAGGTCTCCGTCTCCTGTCAGCATAAGACTTCTACCTACTCTGTGAAGTCTCCATATACTCCTGGATGATCTGCACCTTCTCTGTGGTAGCCTGTACCATCTCTGGTCCCATAAGTGCTGACTCCCCTAGGTCAGTCCAACACAAAGGTGATCTGCAAGGTCGGTAGTATGAAGCCTCAAAAAGTGTCATCCCAATCGTGGAGTGATAACTATTATTGTATGAAAACTACACCAAAGGAAAGTGATCCTCCCAGCTATGACCGAAGTCGAGGACGCAAGTATGCAACATGTTCTCAAGGGTCTGAATGGTCCTCTCAGTCTGACCATTCGTTTGAGGATGGAAGGCATTGCTCAAACAAAGCTGTGCCCTGAAAGCCTCCGGTAACCCCTTCCATAGCCGAGAAGTGAAACGTGCATCACGATCGGAGACAATTGTTGATAGTACTCCATGTAGCCACACAATCTATTGCACATAGAGACATCCGAAGCTCTCTACTGAACCCTACTCTCTGATCGGTAGGAAGTGGGCCGACTTGGTCTGTCGGTCGATGATCACCCAAATAGAATCATGAACCTTGGATGTATGTGGAAGTCCAGTCACGAAGTCCATGGATATCCTATCCCACTTCCAATCTGGGACCTTTAAAGGCTGAACTAAGCCTACTGGTACCTAATACTCTGCCTTCACATGCTGACAAGTGAGGCACCGAGAGACATACTCTGCTACTGCTTTCTTTATTCCCGGCCACCAGTGCTGTTGTTAGAGGTTGTGCTACATCTTCACCACTCTTGGATGCACCGTTAGAGGGGATGTGTGGAACTCCATCAACACTTCCTCTTTAAGTGACACTGGTACCATGGTACATCCTCTGAAGAGAATAACGTGCTCCCCACTTTCATAAAATCCATCAGGTGCATGTCCTGTGGATATCTGAGCACGTCGAGCCTCACAGTTAGTGTCCCCATACTGCGCCTCCTTGACTCGCTGAAGAAGTGGGAGAGTTACTATAAGATACTGAAGAAAATATACTCCATATCAATCCACAAAGGATGTCTGCAATGTAGCCAACTACTCTATCACCTCACTTAGTAGTTGTATACCAGATCTCCTACTGAGTGCATCTGTTACTTTTGTTTTAATTCTTAGGAGTATCAACTATCTCGAAGTCATAGTCCTAGAGGAACTCAATCCAACGTCGTTGTCTCAGGTTCAAGGCCTTCTGGGAGAAGATATACCTGAGACTCTGGTGATCAGAGTAGATAGTAAAATGATCTCCCATCAAGTAATGTTTCCACATCTTCAAGGCGAAGACCACTAGTGCTAACTCTAGGTCATGGGTAGAGTAGTTATGCTCATGTTGTCTCAGCTGTCGAGAAACATATGAGATAAATTATTTCTCCAACATCAGGACACATATGAGCCTGGTCCTTAATGCATCACAGTAGACTACATACCCAACACCCTCCTCCAGAAGCCTCAATATGGGGGCACTAGTCAGCCTCTACCTCAGCTCTTGAAAACTCCACCGGCATCTCTCCAACCACACGAAGGGTTTCCCCTTCTTCGTCAACACTGATAAAGGTGCCGTAACTTTGGAAAAATCTGGCAAAAACCTCTAGTAGTATCCAGCCAAACCAAGGAAACTTCGTACCTCCATCACACTCCCGGGTGGCTCCCAAGAAAGTACCGCCTCAATCTTTGTTGGATCCACTGCAACTCTAGCCTATGAGATGACATGTCCTAGGAAGTGAACCTCTCCGATCTAAAAAACTAGAACTTTGAGAGCTTACCATAAATATGGTGCTCTTGGAGTGTGTCCAGAACTATCTATAAATGATAGGAATGCTCCTCCTAGGTAGCTGTGTAGATCAGAATGTCATTGATGAAGACTACAACAAATCGATCAAGTTATAGCTGAAAGATCATGTTCATGAGTCCCATGAACACTGCTGGAGCATTGTTCATGCCAAACAGTATGACTAAAAACTCATAATGGTTGTACCAACATCTGAAAGACATATTTTGCAAATCCTCATCTCATACTCTAAGTTGCTGATAACCAGATATGAGGTCTATCTTCGAGAACCACCATACTCCCTTCAGCTGATCAAAGAGGTCGTCAATCCTTAGGAGTGGGTAGTTGTTCTTCAAGATCACCTGGTTCAGAAGCCGATAGTCAAAACAACGTCTCAAGCTCCCATCCACCTTCTACGCGAACAAAATCAGGGCTGACCAAGGAGAAACACTGGTCCAGATGAATCCCTTCCCCTACAAGTCCTATAGTTGTACCCGCAACTCACGAAGCTCCACAGGACCCATCTAATACGCTGGTGTAGATATCAGTGCCATCCCAGGGTGAAAGTAAACGTAAAATTTCACCTCTATGTGAGGAGGTAGACCAGTAATATCATCATGGAATACATATGTGTACTGTTCCACCACTACAGGATATCTCAGACTCTCCACATCAACCGCTCTGAGGGTAAGGCTAGCTAACTGATGAGTGATCAGTTGCACTCTCCTCCGGGTAAGTCCATCATGTGCTGCAAAGTCTCCCTTATTTCCAGTGAAGGTAAACCTAGTCCCAACCTCGTGGATACACTGAACTTTTATCCTAATGCAGTCAATCTGATCATGGACTGTAGATAACCAATCCATACCCAAGATGACATCGTAAGGCCTCGACGCAGCTACTAGGAGATCCCAACTGAAGAACTCACCTCCTAGATTAATCTCACACTACTGGAACCAGTGTGTAATCATCTAATACTCTCTTGTAGTAGTCGATAGCTGTAAGGATTGAGCCAAAGGCTCCTTCAGAATCTCTGAGCTCCGAATGAGGGTAGTGGAAATAAAAGAATGACCAGAACCTATGTCTATAAGTATTGTAGCTAAGGTGGAGTGGACAACGATCATACCTTGTATCATCTCCAGAGTGCCGTGATCATAGGCCTCATCTGTCTGAAGCTGAGCTCACCCCAGTACACCTGCTCCCTGTGGTCGGGGTGGACCTCCTGGTGGTGGTGGCAGTAACATCTCGAATCATCGCCCACCGCCAGTTGCACGACCAACTCCTCTACCACGTCTTCCTGCTCCCTATATACCTCCTCAGTCGAACGTATGTCTATTCCTGGGTGGTCCTTAAACCATATAATAATCATTCATATGGCAGTTCATGCAGTCACGAGCCATGTGACCCTGCCCGCCACATGTGTAACATTGTCTGCTCCTCGCATGACTAGCTCTGTCTTCGGTTCCCCGCACAACTGACCCGGAATGCTACGTTCGTCCACCTGTAGGTCTGGTCCTCTTAGACCTTTGTGACATCTTTCTGCTTCCAACTACAGAAGACTCCACTATGTGATGCCCAGTGGTGGGTCTCACTACTGGTGTCTGCTCAGCAAGAAAACTCTCCACTAAGAGGGATCTCTCTAACACCCCCGCCTGCATCGGGATGCTGAGAGAAATAATCAAATCCTTGATCTCCTGACTGATTCCATGATCGAAGGTCTGGGACCTAAAGAATGGGTTCTGCGCCATATCAGTGGAGTAGCGTGAGAGGTCGGTGAACCTCACTGATTACTGAGTCACAGTCATGCTGCCCTGCAGTAGATGAAGAAACTCTTTTATGCACATTGTGCGAAGGGTCGCTGGGACAAACTCTTCCTGAAACAGGATCTCAATGTCTTCCTAGAGAAGTGTCAACTCGTCGTGATCCTGGAGCATCAAGCTCCACCATCTGCCTGCTGCTGCCTGTAGAAGACTACGACAAGGATCACCATGAGATCAGCTGGTGTCCCCACCAGTCAGAAGACTCTCACCACAGCCTCCAGTCAATCCTCAACCGCTTGTGGGTCCAACTCACCCCTAAACCTAGGTGGCCTATGGCGCTGGAACTCATGCAACGTGCTCAAGTGGCATACACCCTATGCTACTGGGGCTGGTGGCATTGGTGGCTCAATGGGTAATGGTACTGCTGGTGCCTCTACTGATAAATGGACCTATACCGAGGCCTCGTTGCTCAGTGGGCTATCATCACGTACTATACATGGAACCCTAGCTGGATATCTGCGTGGAGGAATCTTGAAAAGAAACAGGTGTTCCACAGTCAACAAGTTATACCTAGTGAGCTGACTCAAAAAGACCAGAAAGAAAACTTTTCAAAACACACTCGCTATTAGTGTTTTCATGCACCGAGTCAAAAATCAGAAGTCAGGGACCTAGTGTATGGATACGTCAGTTGTCGCACCAACACTGGATTCCCTAAACTGATAACCACACTCACTAAAATTTACAATATTGCTATTAAAAAGTTCAGAGTCCAATTTTCTACTGTAGAACTGACTCCTCTTATACCAATTTGTCATGACCCATCCCCTGGGGCCCATTCCATGACTACCCCAAGCCTGACTTCCATAGGCCAGGGGCTGGCGACTAGCACCGAAAGGCATATTACCTACAAATGGGGAAGGCATTGCCTTTATAACCTGTAAACACATGCAACCAAACACATAGCAAGATACGATCACAAGTAAACTGTATAGTAAAAAGAGTGTGTATAGTAAGAAAAAGGGTCCAGAATACAATCCCAACTGGAAAGTACAAATAAACTAAAAAGTACAAGTAAACTAAAATAGCTCTTGTGAACTCCCACAAAAGAGCCTACCTGAAGGGTAGGTATAGCTCTCAAACAGTCGTCTCTGCGGTACACCTCGTCTAATGTCCACCTCTGTGCTACCGTCAGTGCTGGTACTCTCATCCTCAGTCAGTGTTGTCCGTTGTCTACACCAAACACAACAAGGTGCAGGCATAGCCTGTACAAGGGTGAGTATAACGATACTCATTAGGGACCCTGAGACCCTCTAAGGTCTAAAAAAACAATAATCCCTACCTCGATTTCTCATTGGAGGTGTCGTGATAAGAAGTCAGTAAAGGCGATGAGGGTGCCAATGATCATCACTTCCGCTACATGCTTTTGTAGTCAGGCTTGTGCATCGTCCTCATTATTGATTCTGAAGTATGTTCATCATTGGAGAGGTCATTATTCATTGGATAAATAGTTTCTCCAAATTTCTCCCCAAGCCTCCCTTTCACCAATGATTTCCCCAAGGAAATGAGGATACAACAAATTAAAATAGGTTTATCAATTTAATTTATATTGGCACAATTAAAGTTATCACAATTAATTGTATTGAGTTGGCATAATTAAATGACACAATTAATTGTATTGTGATGAAATAATTAAATGGTAGGATTCCAAGGGACTTCCCCACATTAAATAGGGGTTTGGGTGGTCCCCACCACTAGAATTCAAAATGGGGGTTTTCTAGTTCGGCTGGTCCCCACCCCCATAACTCAAAATGATGGGTTTTAAAAGAAAAATAAAATGTTAAATATTTTATTTATCTTCTTCCATGAAAAACTAAAAAACTATCTTCTACCCTCAACCTACTACGGTCAAGGTGAAAGTATCCTTAAGTGAATATTGGCGTTGTGAGTTCAATGGTGCCCATAGATTTTAATTCCGAGCACCGGTTAAAAAGTTACAAAAACCCACATCCACGTTTGCTGAATGTACCTAAAAAAAGTTTAGAAATTCATTTTGGGAACACCGAGCCTCGGAATCACATTCCGTTAATTTTCACGGACTCGTAAAATTCCATATAATTAAAAAAATATGGAATTTTCCCAGTCTTTACAAGACATATAGTACTAATTTAGTGTTTTTACAAAAATATTTATCAAATGCCGATAAGAATATATCCATTTGAGGCATTTTATGATCACCTATGTAGATCACCTCTTTGTTGGGATGAGGTGGGTGAAGTATCTTTAGTTGGACCAAGTTTGGTTTAGGAAACATCCACAATAATTTAGGATATACATCAATGTATTGTTAAAGCATAGAGTCAACCAAAATCATATGCATATTTAAGATGTTGGACTTTGGAGTTTTCCATAGGTTACTGGGGTTTCTTGAATGTTTCTTCTCAGTTGGGTCACCATTAAATTGGAAAGTAGGAAAGTCATCTTCGAGATTTGTTGGACCATTTGAGGTCACTGAGTAGCTCAGACAAGTTGATTATCAGTTATCATTTCTTGTTCAGTTGATAATTATTCATGATATTTTCTATATACCTCGTCTTAGTAAATATCACCTTGACCCCTCTCACGTTCTGATTTGGGAAAAAATGAGTTAGAGCCTGATGTTTCTATTTTTGAGAAACCAGTTGATATCGTTGACTCTCAAGTGAAAGTCTTGCATGTGAATTCGATTTTGTTGGTCATATTTATATCACAACAAGGATCATATTCTCATGATACTTGGGAATATGAATTATTGATGATGTAGTCGTGGCCTCATCTCTTTATAGGTATTACATCTTCCACATGAATTCCTGGGGAGATAAATTATTTATGGTGGGGAGTTTTTAATATTTTTTTTACCCTTTTATCAGTTACAACCTTAACCTCATCATACTTATCCCATCATTTGAGAATCGTAGGATACCTATAATGGTAAAGTTCTAGATTTATTGGACTTTTAACTTTAACAAACCTTTTTTTGCATGATGTATGAATATTTCTCACCATGTAACTAGGTTACACACTATGTAATTGTTGCTGGGTACAAGCTGTGAAAGGGGATTCATGCTATGAAATATTACACATTTTGAATGGTGGTTTCACTTTGTGAATTCTTTAAATAATGCATTTTTAATTTGAGGTGATAAATTTTTTGGTGTACTTATCCAGCATGGACTTCATGATGTGAATGGGAGTTTCACACTGTGAAACGGACTGCATCTAGATTTAAAACACGTGATTTGTAGTTTTACTCAGCCATTTATTTCCTCTTCTTTGTTGCATTTGATCACAATATCATCGTTCAATGGCGTCTTTGGATCCATTGGTTTATGATGGTGTTGTATTCTTGGTTTCTCCTAGATTAGTTGTGTGATCTCATTCTCGAGGCCTTTTCATCAATGTTCGTGGTGAGATAGGTGTTCTTCTTTGAGGTATATACACTTCCTCTCTTCTATTTACCCCTTTTCTTCTAAATTGAATCAATTTTGATGTGGATTTGATTCTAGTTCCTTCATTAATTTTGTTGGGTTTCGTTGATTTTGGATTCTGTTATGGGCATGTGTGACCCGATTTTTGAGGTAGGTAGTTCCATCTATATCCTATGATAATGTATCATGTTGTTTTTCTTTACAAACTGATTCATAAAGAAATATTGTCATGATTGGTTTGTTTGTGTTGAAAATAGTTTCCAATGAAAAATGGGTTTTCCCTGGTTATTGACAAATGTAATGGAAAATGGGTATTTTCAAAGCAATGAAATGAACCTTGAAATGGGTTTGAAATGGTTTTCGAAGTATTAAAAAGAATTTTGAAAAAAGAACATGGGTTAGATTGGGTACTTTGGTGGAATATTTATCTTGGGGATATAGTCCATTGTTTTGTGATTATCAAGGAGGTTTGCCTTATAGATTTCCTCTATTTCCTTGGCCTGTTATTCTAGGGGACCAATATTGACATTGTTGGGGGGTTACTCATGAGGTATTCCTCTGCTTTCTAGGCTAATTATTCTATAAACTGGTGTGTGCACTTGATTATTATGGTACGAGTAGTATGTGGTCTGAACCTGTAGTATTCCTTGGTGTTTTGATACTTGTGATTATATTTTGTATTACTTTGATTTTTGAGTTATCCTTGATATGCATGTTTATGATTGTGAAAAGTGATATGGAAAATGTACTTTTAAATTGATATACCTGATTTAGTTTAGAAATATTGAAAAAGGGAAATGTTTACCATGTTTTCTATAAAACTACTTTAATGATTACCATTCCATGTTTTTAGATAAAATAAGAATGAAATAATGGTTATATAGAGACTTGATATGGAACACATGTGTGGTATCCTACTAAGCCTATTAGATTACACCCTTCGCACATCTTCAGTGGTGCGTAGACCTTTGTATGTATTCTAGTGTTGGGAAAGGAAAGGCATCGTAGTGAGGCAGTGAAGTTCGTGTCATCTAATTGGGTAGCTGGTGGTGAGATGGTGGGAGTTTTTTCATGACATCATTTGGAGTAGCTATTTTTTTGGGTCCTTTTTAGTTGGGATTTTCCTTTGGAGTTTTTAGATACTTATATTGTTGTTTGTTTCCACTATTTTCTTTTAGTTATATCATATATATCTTGTTAATCTTTCATTTTTCCTTTTTAGTATATATATTCCTTGTGTTTGTTCAGGTTGGGATAAATTTTTCCCTCTATTATGTTGTTCGACACTCGGGTGCTTCTCAAAATCCCATGAGGATCAATAATTCCCTTCAGGTATGTAATGAAATGGGTTGGGTGTTGGGTTTGAGGGAAAAATGAGTCAGTTCTTTACATCATATGTCATATTTCCACTCATTTTATGTGGCTTTACATAGAATACATATATTCTATTTATTTTAGTAATGATCACTTCAATTTATAAGGTACTTTCTTTTAAAAAATAATCTTTTTGAGGTTTCTCTTAAATATCTCTTTTTATTCCATGTTTGTGATTTTTAAAAAAATATTTTTTTTTCTATTCTCCCATGGTTTTTTAAGTACATTTTCACTTACATTTTACTTTTTTTAAAATGAAAATTATATTTTATCATTTTCTAAACATGTTTCTTTGATACTTTTAAAAAAATATGAAATTAGTGTTTTTTATCATATACTGCATGAATGGAATTTTCTTCCATCATGAAGCCTTAATGTTTTGAAGTTGACTTTACAATTTTATAGTTTTATCTTCAAATAAAATGTTTTCTTTTATAATGGAACAACATTTTAAAAATATGTTTTTTTCAAAGTGAAAAGTGTATTTTACTAAATATTTTTTTAATAATCCCATTTAAAGTATTTTCATCTATTCCAACATCCTTTGTTGAATCTTATGATTCATTGAAATTGATCTCTTATGATACCATATTCAATATTTTATTATATGGCTTTTGATCAGTTTGGATGGGGGTATACATTTTGATACCATTTTTATATTTCCCTTGGTTATGCATCATTAAAATACTACAATACCCATTTCATTCCATGAGTAACACTTATGATTATTCCTTATGTTTGATTCTTTATGTGGAACACAAATACATGATCATGTTATAATGGGTGCACCCATATAGCAATCCAATTAAATGGTTAATGTTTTAGTCTCATGAGATGTCATGTTGAGATAGAGATTAAACCTAATTCCTTTATGGGACTTTGTCCACCATGTGATATAGTCTTGGTATTTAGCCTTAACTCATGTTTATGCCATGTAACATGTTATTTCCAAAATTCCATGTGTTATTTTATAAACTCACGGATCCTGTTATTTGATTATTTTATAACTCATGTCTTAAGAAAATCCATGTTTTATTTCATGAATCCTGATTTTTACCTTTGATATACAGGTTATAATTTTCAAATTTTATATTCATGATCACATAACATTATGATCATCTTATGATTTCATATGATCATAGTTTGATTACTCTTATGTTTACCCTTACTGAGAATCTAATCTCACCCTTCTTATGTTTTCTTTTCCTCAGGTTATAAGGAAATATTCTAAATAAACCATGTCTTGAATTATTTAACATGGATGATGTTGATAATATATTTTCAAAGTTGTGTATAGTGGGAGATAATATTTATCTTTGTGAGCCATTTTTTTATGAACTCAAGTTGTTAATACTTTTTCATAATTCTCTAAAACTCTAAACCTTAAAGGTCCTTGGGTATGTAAGTGATCAAATATTTCCTTTTTACATTGTAAGTTTTTCTAGAAAAATTTGAGTTTCATTTATTTGTTTGAATTTAAGGAATGTAATGTTTATGTTTTTAGTACCAAATCCAGAAGTGTGGATTTTGGGATGTTATAGTTGGATTCAGAGTAGGGTTTATACAATATTGGATATTTGGATGTTTTCATTTGTGGTATTCTTACGAGTTATGGATAATATCATGGTTTTATAATTTTCATTTTGATCATAATTTCATCATCTTAGAAACCCCTTTTGAGGATTTAAGTTTTCAAATTTTAAGGTGAATAATAGTATTTTTGGATACATTCACTGTTGAGGTAATTATGGTTTATTAAATTTTAGGATGCAGAATGAATGGTATGAGATACCCTTTTAGGTAAAAACATTTTAAGGTTATTTTTTATGTTTCTCATATTTGTGGGATTTTATAAGTATTATATAATATCATTTTAGGAAAAATACAACCCATGGGATGGGTGACAGCTCGTCGCATCCAAAAAGGACACGGGGATTGAACCCACAACTGAAGGGTGAAAATGGTGCATAATTAACCACTAGCCTAAGTGATTTCCTAGTTAGTGTAAAATTATTTTATTTTATTTTAAATATATTATGGATAAATGTTAAGTTAATTTTGGTAAAATAGGTTTTATATATAACCATGAAATTAGAAACAATTTGGTGATTAAGGATATTTTGGAAAGAATTCATAGTTTTATGAACCCTATATGATTGAGGTAAATAGAGTACTATGGGATTTTTTTGAAGAATAAAGGTTGATTTATATTTTGGAAGAATATATTATTTTTTTGTGTCTTTATGGTGAGTTAGGTTATTTATGGAAATGGTTATCATATCTTTGTGATTATGTGATTTATGCAATTGTGTTTTTGGTATGACACATTAAGAAGGATTGATGTTATTTGGGGATAAATATTAAAATTTATCTACGAAGAATATATGATCAAATCCTTCTAATTAATGGGTTTAAATATTAGTCTAAAATAATTTTGACTAATTTTAAGGATAGTTATTTATTTTATGATCTATTTTTAACTTTGGGTATTACTGCTAAATTTTAGAGATTAAAGAAGTTTTTTATCATATAATGGTTTCTTATTTTTGAAAGATTATATCTTATACTAAAAATTTTAGTTTTGGTTAATGCCTAAAGACAAGAGGAGTAGTTTTTAATCTTTTTTATACTTACTGATCATTATATGATGATTCTAGTGCTTTAGAAAAAAAAATCATACTCATCATTTAGAGAAAAATATGAGTTTTCGGTGGTAATTTATTAAAGTTTGAAACTCTACTTGTCTTGTAAGTATATTTATTCATGTTATTAGAAATGGAAGTTATTTAATTACGCAAATATATAAAAATTATCTTGAAACAAAAAATTTATTTGTTTAATTTTCATACCAAGAAGTTAATGTCCTCTTTAACCCATCATAGATTTATAGTTTTGTGATGGTATACTTTCAGATGAACACGTTCTCAATCACTATCTATCAAAACTTGATAGTTTTATTTCTATTACATTTCCTAGTTTTTACTTTGCACTAATGTCATCATATTCAAAATCCTAATTTTTTTTTGTGAAAATTTCAATTCCCTTTCCCAATTATTAAGGGGATGTTTTATTAACCCTATTTGAAATGTGGATTTTCTACAAAGGTATTTTAAAGTAACATCCATTAATTTTCCAAGTGAAATTTAAAATTTTGAATACACAATTTATTGAAGGATGGGAGATTTTAACACCCTAATATATTATGGTATGTTATTTTTTATTAAATAAATTTTACAACTTTAAAAAATTATGATTCATGCAACTCCAATATTTTAAAATAAAACTATTTTTGATAGTTTACGTTACACACAACTCTGAGCTTAAACAAACTACAAATATATTATTATTTAATTAGGATAGTTAACACCTAAACATTGGAATTGTTGTAATGAATGATATTAAATCAATTATAAAAATATATTTTACACATTTTTATAAAATTAATTAATTTATTACCAATTAGAAATGAAAATAAAATCTAATTGAATATAAAGGAAGTGTTTTTTATAAAGAACTATTTTTATGCCCATAATGGAATTTTATATTAATAAGTTAAATTAATCACTATTATTGAAATAAAGTAATGAAATTTATATTGTATATATATTTTAAAATGTTTATAAATTCATTCAATATGTTTGATTTGCTTAAGATAAGGATAAATGCAGTTTTAAGCATAAAAAAGCTATATTTTTCTAAAAGGTAATTTTGTTGCCTTTTAATGGCGTGTAATTTTTAAAACTAGATTTTGACTATTTTATAAGTTTTATTTGAAAAAATAAAGTTAATTTATTAAATTGGGATATAAAAATCATCTTATGTTGGATTTTTGGTATTTGTGGATAAGTTTCATTTTTTGATGAATATTGAAAAGTATTGAATTTTTATTGAAAACTTGTTTTTATTATAATTTATTTATATAGTTAAATTAATTTTTAATTTTTTTTAAAGAATAATTAGTTAAATTATACATAAAAAAATCCAATTTAGGTCATTATAATCAATTTCACATTGAAATTGGATATAAAAACCTTTCAAACTTTTGATCTTTTGACTTTAAAAACCCACTTTTTCATTGTGTCTGTATGGTTAATTTTAAATATAAATTTTCAAATTATACTAATTTAATTAGGTAAAATAGACTCTATATTTGGAATAATAAGTTATAAATTATGTTTTAAGTTCAATTTCATTTTTATGAATAAAAATTTACCATGGTAAAGAAATTATTTACCATTGTATAGGGAAAAAATGAAACATGTTAAAGTTAAAAAGGTAAAGACTTAAAATACCTAAAATTAAAAAAATTAATGATTGGTTGAGGTATTTATTGACCCTAACCAACATAAAAAATATTAATTAAAATAAAAATTTGTGGAAATTAATTTCACCTCAATGTGTTTGGTTTTAAATATAAAATAATCATTATTTTAATCACTTAAACCCACATATCATCAAGTATAAATACCACCCCTCACCACACCATTTCAACTAAAAGGAATTTAATCTCCTAGAATATCTTACCAAACCTCTCATACTCACTCTCACTATGTCTTATTTCTTCTGGTACCACCAAAAGACCAAATCCAAGGTCCCCAATGGTTTCTTAAGGAGGTGATATTCAAGATGTAATTGTCTAAAAACACCTCCCTTATTTTCATTTTTTCTACTTTTTCATCACCAACTTCATACATAAAGGAATTATAACTCAATAATCATGTATATACTAGAGTTTTATATTGATACTAGAATATATTATATTCATACCTTTTATTATCTCCTCTTATTCAATGAAACAAAACCATTGTCCAAGTTGTGGAAATTAACTATCTCCATGAGTAATGTTTTGGTTTGTTTTCCATTACCACATTCATGTATGGTCATAAAACTATTATTCTGGTAAAAATAATATTTTAATAGGTATATAATAAAATATATCATTCTATATAACTAATATATAGAAAAAAATTTAAATAAAATGAAACTAGTTCGTGATATTTGAAAAAACAACCAAAATAAACTAATCATTAATCATTAACATTTTACCAAATGAATCATCCTCATTTTAGAAAAAAATGATATATGGGAACATCTATAATAATGAAATTTCATTAACACCATTTCATTCCACTACTATATTTTTATTCCCATTTTATATGAACATCCATAATTATACTCAAGAGAACTGATCATGGAACCATTAAATGAACACACCCAAAATAATGAAAATCATGATATATTATTAATGAAAGGGCCATAATATGTTATAAAAAAAATATAAGTTATTATAAACATGAATATGGTTATTTAATTAATTAATAACATTTTTAAAAAATTATGTTGGAGTTTTAATTATGTAAAACTAAAGGGAAGCATAAGGTAAGAGTTTCTCATCTCATTTTTTTCTTTTGTTAGATATAGCTCTTATTCACCACTATTTCTTGTATGTGGTGTATATATAATTTCATTTGATATATATTACCATTAATATAATTATATTCATGGTATTAAAATTTTCATTTGATAATTATTACTTTTGTGGGGTATATGATTCAACTGATTACAAAGTGGTAAGGGAATCATTAACCCAATATTCATTCCTTAGGTTATGCTTTTAATTCCTTGATTGTGTCAAACCAAGATTACTTGTGAAATTATTTTTGAATATATGATGTCATATTTCCACTCATTTTATATGTATTTACATAGAATACACATATTTGATTAATTTTATTAATTCTCACTCCAATTTATAAGGGACTTTCTTCTAAAAAATATTTTTTAAAAGTTCCCCTTAAAACTCTCTTTTTTTACATATCTATTTTTTCTAAAGTTGTTTCTAAAAATGTTTTTTCTATTATCCCATGGTTTTTTAAAGAAAATTGTACTCATGTTTTACTTTTTATAAAATGTTTTGAAAAGTAAATTTCATTGTTTTCTAATAATGTTTCTTTGAGACTTTTTTGAAAAAAATACATATATAATATTTTTTAACTTATATAGAAAAAGTGGAATTTTCCACCATCATAAAGCCTTAATTTTTTGAATCTTGCTAAATTTAAAAGTTTATCTTAAAATAAAATTTTTTCTTTTATAATTGTTTGTCATTTTAAACCTATGTATTTTTCAAAGTTAAAAGGGGTATTTTCATAAATAATTTTTCAATAATCTCATTTAAATTATCTTCATCAATGTCAATATCCTTTTTGAATCTTATAACTTGTTGCAGTTGATCTATTATTATACCACCTTCCATATTTTATTATATATTTTATGATCAATTTGACCCGAGATGTACTATTTTGATACCATTGTAATATTTATTTTGGTTATACTTCATGACAATATTACAATACCCATTTAATTACTTGAGTAATCCTTATGATTATTCCTTGTGCTTGATTCTATATGTGGTACACATATGTGTGAGCATATTGTAATTGGTGCACCTAGATATCATTCAAATGCATTGGGTAATCTTTTAGTATCATGAGACTTCATGTTGGGATATGGAGTAATCCTAATTCCATTTTGGGACTTTGTCCATCATGTGATATAGTCTTGGAAGTTATCCTAGATTCATGTTTATGCCATGTTTTATTTTATATCTATAATTCCATCTGTTATGTTATGATCTTATGGCTCATGTTATTTTATTATTTTATAAATATTTTCTTATGAAAATATATGTTTTATTTCATGACTCAAGATTTTGATCTTTGATATACGGTGTATAATTTTCAAATGTTATGTTCATGATCAAATATAGTTATGCACATATTATGTTTTTCATATGATCATGGTTTTATTACTCTTATGTTTAACCTTACTGAACATTTTATCTCACCCTTCTTATGTTTTATTTTTCCCAATTTATAAGGAAATTTTTTAAATGAACTATGTCTCAAAGGATTTCACATGGATGATGTTGATGACCTATTGTGAAATTTGGGTATAGTGGGAGATGATGTTGATCTTTATGAGCCAATTATTTATAAACCCAAGTTGTTAAGAGTTTATCCTAATTCTATAAAACTCTAAAACTAAAAGGTACTTAGGTATGTAAGTGATCTAATATTTCCTTTAACTACTGTAAGTTTTTTTTTGAAAAATGTGGGTCACATTTATCAGTATCAAAGTCAGGAATGTAATGTTTATGCTTTTAGAACCTGATTTGTAAGTATGAATTCTAGGATATTATATTATATATCATGACATACTATGTATGGTGCATGATTTGTGATATTACAACATTATGTTATGTCGTCTTGGCAATGAGCCTCAACTTATGTTTATGATGACATATCTTATGTTTGTATGACATTCTCATGATTTACATGGTTTTTTTCTATGATGCCATTACTCCTATTCCATGTTCCTATGCGAGTATTTACGATCATACACTTTTATGATATCATGTTATACATATGGAATCTTATATCTCATCCTCGTGATTATTATTCCTTTATAATGATTTTTAGCTCACCTATTCCATTTATGTATGTCCTTGGGATATCCCATGTAGTGATAGAATTATGATGATATGTAGGAGTGTAAAATGAAGATGAAAATAAAGGATTACATTTTTTATTTTTAATATATTGATTATGTATCTTATAATTTAACATCCAAGACTTTATAAATGATATTTTTTGTAAAAAAATTGTTTTTTATTATATTATATAGTTTAATACACATAAAACACATAAAGAAACCAATTACAATTTATATCATTAACAGAGATCATTAAATTAATCAATAATTAAACCCATGAAAATGTAAAATATTATAATGGTAAAAAAAATATATAATAAGAAAATTATAATGAGAAAATGTTGATCATTCCAATATTCTGGAATTACCGCTCCCACAAACAATACTATGGAAAAGAAACAAAATATTAGTAAAGTAAATGACATTTTAGAAAAAGAAAATATTGAAACTTGTGAGTAATTGTTGTGAATTTTTAATGAAGTAATGAACAGGTATTTATAGGAGGTAATATGACCATTGGAATAGTGATGTGATAATTGGAATAGTAACATGACCATTGGGAATAATAACATAATCATTGGGAATAACAACTTGACCATTAGAAAAGTAATTTGAACTCAAAATAATAAAATGTAATATAAATAATATTTATCATGAGTTATTTAAGAAAATATAAATATTATAATCCCATAAAATAAATATCAATATTAAAAACTCAGAGAAACTATAAGCACAATTATAATAAAATTTATTTTAATGTATTACGTAAAAATATAATTTTTATATTAAAGAAATAAAATTTACTAAGTTAAAAAATTAGTTTGATAAAATAATTTTATTTAGAATAAGCATGTTAAATTTTTATAATGGTGGTTTTTTTGGTAATTTTCTAAAATACATAAATTTTAGGTCAATAGTAAAAATACAGTTTTGTCAAAACTCGTGTATTTTAAATTAAATTATTTATGATATAATAATAAAATAATCAATTCTAGAAATTTTGGATCGACCAAAAAAAATTAATGTGATAGACGAGTCATTTAAATACAATAAACTTGTTTTATAAACCTTAAATGTATTTTCCAAAAATCTAAAGTCTAAAGTATTCCATTAAAATATTAATTTATCATTTTTTCACTTTAATTTTTATTAAAATAATGAATTTAGTTTTGGAAATACATTAAAGTCCAAAAATAATTTTATTTTATTCAAATATTACATAAAATATAATTTATATCACTATTACAATGATTACCATGTAAATTATATTTTATTCAATATTTTATCCTAAAAATACCCCTCTCCTAAAGTATAAATAACCCCTCACCCCTCCCTTAGGAAACCACTTACCTTACACTAAGAAAATACAAATATATACCCAAATACCCTCTATTAATTCCTTTATAATCCTTAGGGATGTTTCTTCATTAGTTAACTATAAGCATTCAAGTATTTTAGTGTTGTAAAAAAGAAGCAGTACTAAGAAGAAGGTATGTTTTCATCAACTATTTATCTCATTTTCCTCTTCTATTCCTCTTTTTATTTATCCCTTTCAAACCAAAATTTTATAAGATTAATTTATTAAATGTTAAATTATATTAATGATATTAACCTACTATAATTATTATATTTATGAAAATTTTATATGCAATACTTCTCCTTCATATTTTTTATAATGCCCTATTAAGGATCGGTTAACCGCCAATAAGGACACTACCAACTCTCTAATTATCACAACCATTATGGATGATTATAATAATTTATTTATAATATATATATATATATATTTATAATCTGTTGTATTTAATCTCAATAATGTATAAATCAAAGTAAATAAAGATCACTAAATCAAAGCAGGTTGGGATATTTTAAGGAAAATATGATATCAAAATGTTTCACTTTTAACAAAGGGAAATAAGGAATGGAATCAAATGATTATAATTGATCAAGAGTGAAAAAATAACATAATAAAATTATAGTTCTATGTTTTAATAAAAATAATTTTATTATACAGGAGACGGGATAGTGACAAAATAAATTAGGATTTAAGGTAAGGGTGTAACACCCCAAGCTTCCATGGTATGTTTCCCTTTGAATAATACAGTAGCTTGTGTTGTACGCAACTTCGAGTTCAAACACATCACAACCAATCAAACTAGGCGTTATGAATAGTAATAACCACTTTTTGAAATTTTATAAATTTTATCTTTCAATATGAACTTCATTTTTGGATTCGGAATATCGAAATTATCTTAGGGTGAATTTTTGGTATTTTTTTAAAACTTTAAATTTTTTATGAATAGTGAAAAACATTGAGTTATTGTTTAAAACCGACTTTTTATTTAAATAATTATTTATTTTATTTAAATTTATTTTAGGTCAAAATAGATACATAATAACTATATAAGTTCAATGTAATTAATTGGAGTCATTTTATAATGAGTTTAGATATATAAAATTTTATCGAACTTTTTACCGTCTTTTACCCACCTCCTAGGAGTATTTCCAAATTTGTATAAAACTTAATTTTACTGCTTATGTGAGTTTAATTTCAAAAATATGAGAGACATGGTTGATATCAGTAAGTAAAATGTGGTTCAATAAGATGAAAATAATTTTTGGTGAATAGTAACTTTTTACTTTTATTTACCACGGTTAAAGATAAATAGGGTAATTAAGGGTACAAATGATATTATCATTACCCTAAAACGTGTCCTAATTCTATTTGATAAGTATAATTTGACCAAAAAAACCTTAGGAATAAAATATTAACCTCTTTTGTCCACATGGATTAGATTAGGACATTTATTATTATTTTATTTAAAGAATAATTAAAAGAGTAAAATTCAAAGTTTAATAACTAAACCATTTTTAATATAGGGATACACACAATATAAATTAGACTATAAATATTCATTATAAAGATAAATAAATTTACTACATAATGGTATTTTGTTTATAATTTTTATAAATTAAATAATTAAATTTATTTATGACACAATTATGATGCAGTAATTACCATATTAATGAAAGATTAAAATAATTGATATTATAAATATCCAAATAAATGTAATTTGAGACTTTTAATGAATTAAACTAATTTTATAGGTTAATATTGCATTTTATAGTTGATTAAATGTATTTAGTTAGAAGTAATAAAGTTTTTAGGACTTTAACAAAAATCAATTATTAAATAATGTCAAAATTGACATAAATGAGTTTTTAAAACAAATAAAATATTATTGGTTGATATAATAATCCTAAAAATCTATGGTTCGGCCAAAATACTTATATAATTATATTTGTATCATTAATAAACCACTTGGGGTTCTCTTGGAATTTTATAGTGGGTTTATTAACTATATAATAGAAAAATACAAAGATACATGGTAAATGTCAAACTATTTAACTAAGAGTTAAATCTAAAAGATAAGGTTAATATAGTGACCCAAACTATCTAAAACCTATTGGTTGAGATTTTTTAGACCTATACCCACCTTATATTTTAAATAATTAATTTTTGAGCCATTAGAAACCGAAAATGATTTTATTATAAAATAATATTTCAATCATTTCCTAAGGTGCCCCTCACCCCTCTTATAAAAGGGTGCTTCCCCTTCTCTCAAATTCACACATTCCAATCCATTTTTCTTGTCCAAAACCTATCCAAATATCCTCCCAGATATCCTACATTCATCCTAGAGGCCTTATCTTAGTCAGAAAGCCAACCTAAGGATCCCTTTTCATCAAATCAAAAGGAAGAACCCAAAGAAGAAGTAAATATTTCATCACCTCTTTCAAGTTATTTTCTTCTTCCACTTATTCTTTCTTTGTTGTTTACATTCTAAAATAATAAATCCAATATCTTCTATATACTATGATGTTATTATAAAAATTGTACAACCATATTCATTATTCTATCCATCATATAAATGACAAAGTCACCATACTTGCGTACGTATGGCTTACCGTCTCCACGTCGTGGTGTAGTTGTTATTCAGTACATTATTTTTATATGATTATAATAATGATGTATAATTGATGTAAATAATAAATATAACATGTTAATGATTCTGTATATATTATATACCAACTATTTACATATTATTTTAATATCAAAATAATGATATTGACGCTCGTGCGTACGTATGAATTACCATCTCCACGAACGTCATGAGATTCATTCCCCATCGTAACCATTCAAGACTAATTTTCATTTGATGATTAAAAATAATGCTTATTTACTTGATATAATTTTAGATATTAATAAAATACATCCCTTCCATAATAAACATTACTCACGTAACAAATAATATAAAGGAAAACGAATCAGTTAACACCCAAAATGAGGATAATACTAAAATATTATTAACAAAGCATTATTAAAAGATCATATATGATATCATAATTATGTATATAGTTCTTTTATAATTTAATAACAATTAGTTAACTATTATACAGGAGGTTAATGTACCCTTGACGAAGGAAAAGTACAAGGTAAGGGTTAATTTCACAATCTCTTTATTATCCAAGGTTGTTTTTACGTAAGTATCTACTAAGACCTCTTTATCACCCACATCCATGTTTCTTAAAAATGTATTCAAAATGTTTCTTACTATTTACTAGACTATGGGTTAAGGTAATTTATACCCTTGTTTGACTTTTTATAAATTGGTTTGAATGGAATATTTCTTTTATTTTCCAAACAAGGTACCTTATGACCTTTTCATCAAAATTAAGGTAAGAATATTATTTTAACTTATACGGTGGGTGCAACTATTTTCTGTTGTTATAACATCATCAAATCTTCCCTTATAAGCTTATAATAATATTTTAAAAATAAATATTTTATTTTATAATTATGTAACTTTAAATAATTTCAAAAAAATAAAGATATATTTCTCTCAAATAGTTTTTATTTCATCTATGTCAACATCCTTTAAAAGATTTTATACTAGTTTGAAGTTGATTCATTACAATACAAATATTCCATATTGTATAGAAGGTTTTGCAATATGTTTGACTATGGATATTTTATTTTTATATCATTCATGTTTTATGGTTAAATTATTTACATTCCATATGGTAGTTTAAATATGAATTTTTATGTTATATTTCAACCTTTTAATCTAAGGAATGTATTGGACTTAGTAAGTGATGGGTGGAGCCCTCTATAGCTCCTCGATGCATCGGTAGGTCTCATGAGACAACTAGAAGTGGAATTGTATAAGGCCTTTCCCAATTTGATATATGGTTTTGGATGAGGCCTTAATCATTTTTAGACATCTTGGCTGAGGCCTTGAAAAAATGTTTCAGAATTTTCGGCATTATACATTCCCTTATTATGAAAATAATATTGATGGTTCATATGGTCATTCTACTATTAGAATACCCATGATTATGTTTTATTATGGAATTATTTACTCAGCTCATATTCTTACCATAAAAGTGTTCATGTTTATTATTTGTAAAGGCATGTGTTGTCAATTATTCACCATGCTTAATATTTATGTTATCTTCCACTATATTTATTACCCTTACTGAGCATTTGAGCTCACCCCTTTCTTATGTTTCATTTTCATAGGATATGAAGAAGTTATTTATGAGTGACTTACATGCATAATCTAGGAGTCTTGGATGTTTCTAATTTAATAAATTAGTGTTGTATTTCTTTTCAAGTTGTAAAGTTGAACTTATGTATGAATCTTGTTTCTAATAATACTAAACTGATTGGTCTTTTGGGACATGATTTCCTTGTTTTCATGCCAATGCTATGTTATAATGCACTGACTCTGAGTAATTGGAGTTGGGGCATTACAGTTGGTATCAGAGGAAATTTAGTACAAACCTTGGAAACTAGATTTAGATAAACTCTGATTAGAGAATATTCTCATAAGATAGACATTGAGGAACTTCCTAGAATTTTGGTATTGTAGAGATTTTGTGAGTTTTCCAAGAAATAGATCCCTATCTAGATACGAGCAGGAAGAGGTGGCCTTAGCATGTATGTACCTAGGGGTAAAACTTGAAAGAACCTCTTTTTTCTAGACTCAAATGGGAACTAGTGCATGACAACGGGCCTTGCTGCACTCTTGGTTACGACACTCTCGGGGGATATGCTTAGGATAATTGTCATTTTATTTACAAACCATTATAAACGGTTTATGAGTATATAATTCCTCAAAAAAACATTTTTATTATTATGGATTATATCCATAAACTGTTCAATTTATGTTAAGTGTTTTAAAAGTATGGAATTAAGTATTTCAATTCATAAACTAATCTAATTTTATCCATTGTTTAGAAATGGCACCTAGTGGAAGGAATGGAAACCATATAAATGCACATAATCCATGTAGGGATTTCTCTCCTACTCAAGATAATTATAGCGGAGCTGGTGATGTAACTAGTGCTGATCATATTATCACTATATTGGGAAAACTCACACAGGTTACAAATAATAACCTTACCTGTATGGAGCACCCTGATCCACAACACGAAGGATCAATGTTAGACCGCTTCATGAGGCAACAACCACCAGTATTCAATGGGAGTAAAAATCCATTAGTGGCTGATCAATGGATAAATTCCTTAGATAAAACATTTCACACTTTGGGGAGTAGCGAAAGGGAAAAAGTTGTCATGGTGGTTTATCACCTCACTGGAGATGCTGATCAATGGTGGTCATTGATTCAAAACACAAAGGAAGATAAAGAAGTTTCCAGTATGGAATGGAGGGATTTTAAAGAACTTTTCTTAGAAAAATACTTTCCTCGTGACCATTGAGCAGATATAGAAAGGAAATTTCTAAGTCTGAGGAAGAAGTAGGATGAGAATGTTTCAAAGTATGAGGCTAAATTTACAAGATTAGAAAGGCATGATACAGATTATATAAGTAATCAAAGAAGTAATATTGGCCATTTCTTTGATGGGTTAAAACCATTTCTCCATCAAGAATTATTATCACAATCTTTCTCATCATACTAAGATATTGTCTCATATGCTATCAAGACAGAAAAAGAATTATATAAGTATTATGAATTTCAAGCAATGTAAGAGAAGAAGAGATCCGCTAAACACTATGGGAAAGGAAATAAGGAAACATGGAAGAAGAGAATAATTGAATTTCCACCCTGTGATAATTGTGGAAGGAAACACCTTGGTGCCTGTCTAAAACGAAAAGGAGTATGCTACAAATGTGGATAAAAAGTTCATCTTGCTGGTGATTGTAAGGAAAAGAAAGAAGCTACCAATTTTCAATGCTACAATTGTAGGTAGATGGAACATTATGCACATGAATGTTCTAAGTGTCAGGGAAACTTACCTCAGAAAAGGCCAAGGGATCAAGACTAATCTTATGTGATCACTACTACTGAGGTTGAAGCTCCGAAAGAAGTGATGGTATGTAATTTAATGGTTTCCTAAAGTTTAGTCAATGATTTATTTGATTCTGGATCATCGCATTGTTTCATATCTTCCCAGTTTTCTAAGAAAATTAGATATTTACAATTTGATTTAATAAGGGAGTTGTCAGTCAAAACTCATAAGGAAAATATCATTGCAACAAAGTTTTGTGAATCAGTTCCCATTAGGGTATATAAATATTATTTATCCATTGATCTCATAATCATACCCATGATTTAGTTTGATATAATCCTCATAATGGATTGGATTTTAGACCATGATGCGAAAATTTATTGTAAGAAGAAGGAGGTTACAATTTTCAATGATGTTAAAGAGTACCTTATCTTTAGAGAAGAAACATCACCACCAGATTCTTATCTAGATCCACACCCAATAGCTCAACTAAATTAAATTATTGGGGGGAATAGAATGAAATAACTATGGGTGATGAAAGGAATATTCAAATAGAGGATGTACCTTTTGTGCAAGAATATGTTGATGTGTTTTCAGAAGATTTACCTGGACATCCTCCAGAATGAGAAATTGAGTTTTCCATTGATTTAATTCCTGGTTCAAGGCCCATATCGAAGACCCCTTATAGAATGGCCACTATGGAATTAGTGGAACTAAATAAACAACTAGAGGAATTGATTAATAACGTATTTATTCACCCTAGTGTTTCTCCATGGGGAGCCCCTATCCTTTTTGTTAAGAAGAAAGATGGATCTATGAGGTTGTACATTGACTACAGGGAGATCAATGCTATAATGATAAAGAACGAGTATCCCCTACCTCGCATTGATGATTTATTCGACCAACTTCATGGAGCTCAATATTTTTCAAAGATTTATCTTTGATCTAGATACCATCAATTGTGTGTGAAGAAGGAAGACATTCTGAAAACAGTATTTCGAACCAGGTACGGGCATTACGAGTTTAAAGTAATGCCTTTTGGGATGACTAAGGAACCCTCTGTCTTCATGGATCTAATGAATATAGTTTTCAAGGAATATTATAATGACTTTTTAGTGGTATTTATTGATGATATCTTGGTATACCCCAAAATCTACGAAGATCATAAAAATCACTTTCGTAGTATTCTAAAGACTCTTAGAAGAAATGAATTATATGGGAAATTTAGCAAGTGTGAATTCAGGATTTAGTAGATTTATTTTCTTAGCCATATTGTCTCTAAGGATGGAATCTTTGTTGATCCTTCAAAGACCAAGGCAATCCAAGAATGTCCAATGCCGATGAGTATAACTAAGGTATGCAGTTTTATTGGTTTAGTAGGTTATTATCGACGTTTCGTCTAGAATTTTTCCCAGTTGGCTAACCCATTAACAAAGATCACACGTAAAGGGGTTAAATTTGTTTGAAAAAAAGAGTGTGAAGAATGTTTTAAAGAACATAAGAGAATATTAGTCAATGATCCTATCTTGACTCTACCATCGGGGAATGATGGGTTTGTTATTTATAGTGATGCTTCAAAGAAAGGACTTGGTTTTTTCCTTATGCAGAATGATAGAGTTATTACCTATATATCACGACAGCTAAAAATTCATGAAAAAAACTATCCTACTCATGATATTGAGTTATCAGTTGTAATCTTTGATTTGAAGATATAGAGACATTATCTCTATGGTGAAAAATGTGAGATATATACCAATCACAAGAGTTTGAAGTATATTTTCTCACAAAAAGAACTCAACATGAGGCAAAGGTGATGGCTTGAACTACTCAAGGATTATGATTGCACTATACACTACCACCCAGGGAAGGAAAATAAGGTGGAATATTTTTTGAGTAGAAAAGATCATGGAGTTTTTAACAAGATGAGTGTTGAAAAGAATCCTATATACATGGATCTAGTAAATATGGATATGGGAATAACCATGAAATTATTTTTCAAATAGTGGCCAAAACATCTTTACTAGAAAGGATAAAGAGTTCTCAGACCTATGATGAGGAGTTTCAAAAGAAGATTAAATCTATGCATGACGGGAGATTGAGTGACTTCATATATAAAGATGGGGTTTTGAAATTTGGGAAGAGACTTTGTGTTCCCAATATACCTAATCTGAAAAGGGAATTGTTAGATGATGCTCATAACTCCAATTTCTCTATACACCCTAGTAGCACTGAGATGTACATAGATTTGAAGGAACATTTTTGGTGGGACAACATGAAGAGGGAGATTTCTGATTTTGTGTCAAGATGTATGGTTTGTCAATAATTGAAATTTGGAAGGCAACAACCTGGAGGAGTCATGCAACCTCTTCCCATACTTGAGTGGAAATGGGATAATACTACGATGGAATTTGTTATGGGACTACCAAAGACTCCTAGAAGGAATGATGAAATATGATTCATTTTTGATCATCTTACCAAGTCATCATGTTTTCTTACTATAGGATAAGATTTACCACTTGAACGTCTAGGAAGACTATATATTAATGAACTTTTAATACTTCATGGAGTACCCTTATCGATTGTTTCTGATCGTGATCCCCATTTTACGTCAAGATTCTAGAAAAGTCTTTAGAAATCCATGGATATTGAACTTCGTTTGAGCACTGCCTACCACCATCAAACTGATGGAAAATCAGAACATACTATTCAAACCTTAGAAGACATGTTGAGATCACGCTCACTTGACTTTCAAGGTATGTGGGATCAATATTTACCTCTGGTAGAATTTTCATATAACAATAACTTCCATTCAAGTATTCATATGGAAACATATGAAGCGTTATATGGAAAGAGATGTCACACACCATCCGGTTGGGATGATGTTGGTGAAAGAAAACTCGTTGGCCCAGAACTTGTTGAGGAAACAATGGAAAAGGTGAAGGTAATCCAAACCCACATCAAAGCAGCTCAAAGTAGGCAGAAGAGCTATGCTAATAACCGAAGGAAGGATTTGGAATTTCAGGTAGGAGATCATGTTTTCTTGAAGGTATCTCCATGGAAGAGAATTATACGATTTGATAAGAAGGGTAAATTGATTCCCAGGTACATCAGACCTTTCAAAATTCTAGAATGAATTGGGATTGTAGTTACTGTTTGTAAATGCCGCCAAGTCTCTCCAAACTTCATGATGTGTTCCATGTATCACTATTGAGAAAATACATGCCTGAATCAACGCATGTACTCACCTATGAGGAATTAGAACTCGAACCTGATTTGTCTTATTGCAAAGAGCCTATCAATATTCTTGATACTAGAGAATAAGTGATGAGAAATTGAACAACTTGTCTGGTAAAAGTTCTATGGAGAAACCATAAAATGGAAGAGGCAACGTGGGAACCTGAGGAACTGATGATTAAGAACCAACTGAATCTTTTTATGAAGTAATATTCTAGAAAATTTGAGGACAAAATTATTTGATGGAGGACAGAATGTAACACCCCAATCTTCTATGGTACATTTCCCTTTGAATAATATAGTATCTTGTGTTGTACATAACTTCAAGTTAAAACACACCGCAACCAATCAAACTAGCCGTTATGAATATTAATACCCACTTTTTGAAATTTTATAAATTTTATCTTTCAAAATTGACTTCATTTTTGGATTTGGAATGTTGAAATTAGCTTAGGGCAAATTTTTGGTATTTTTCTAAAAACATTCAATTTTTGATGAATAGTGAAAAACAATGAGTTATTGTTTAAAACCGACTTTTTATTTAAATAATTATTTATTTTATTTAAATTTATTTTATGTCAAAATAGATACATAATACCTATATAAGTTCAATGTAATTCATTGGAGTCATTTTATAATGAGTTTAGATATATAAAACTTTATCATACTTTTTACCGTCTCTTACCCACCTCCTAGGAGTATTTACAAATTTGTATAAAACATAATTTTACCGCTTCTGTGAGTTGAATTTCAAATATTTGAGACACACAATTGATATCATTAAGTAAAATGTTGATTAATAAGATGAAAATAATTTTTGGTAAATAGTAACGTTTTACTTTAATTTACCACGGTTAAAAGTAAATAGGGTAATTAAGGGTAAAAATGACATTATTATTACCCTAACACATGTCTTAATTCTATTAGATAAGTATAACTCGACCAAAATAAACCTTATTAATAAAATATGAACCTCTTTGGTCAACTTGGATTATATTAGGACATTTATTATTATTTTATTTAAAGAAGAGTTAAAAGAGTTAAATTCAAAGTTTAATAACAAAACCATTTTTAATATAGGGTTAAACACAATATAAATTCAACTATAAATATTCATTAGAAATGTAAAAATATTTCCTACATAATGGTATTTTATTTATAATTTTTCGACATTAAATAATTAAATTTATTTATGACACAATGATGATGCAGTAATTACCATATTAATGAAAGATTAAAATAATTGATATTATAAATATCCAAATAAATATAATTTTAGACTTTTAATGAATTACACTAATTTTATAGGTTAATATGACATGTTAGAGTTGATTAAATGTGTTTATTTAGAATTAATAATGTTTTTAGGACTTAAAAAAATATCAATTATTAAATAATATCAAAATTGACATAAATTATTTTTTAAAACAAATACAATATTATTGGTTGATATAATAATCCTAAAAATACAAGGTTCATCCAAAAGACTTATATAATGATATGTGTATCATTAATAAACCACTTGGGGTTCTCTTGGAAGTTTATAGTAAGTTTAATAACCATATAATATAAAAATACAAAGAGACATGGTAAATGTCAAACTATTTAACTAAGAGTTAAATCTAAAAGATAAGGTTAATATAGTGACTCAAACTTGTATAAAACCTATTGGTTGAGAGTTCTTAGACCCATAAACACCTTATACTTTAAATAATTCATTTTCGAGCCATTATAAACCGAAAATGATTTTATAATAAAATAATATTTCAATCCTTTCCTAAGGTGCCCCTCACCCCTCTTATAAAAGGTCACTTCCCTTATCTAACATTCACACCTTCAAAGACATTTGACTCAGCCAAAACCTTCCCAAATATCCTCCCAACATTACTCCCTTAATCCTAGAGGCCTTCCTTAAGTCAGAAATCCAACCTAAGGATCCCTTTTGATCAAATCAAAAGGAAGAACCCAAAGAAAAGGTAAATATTTCATCACCTCTTTCAAGTTCTTTTCTTCTTCCACTTTCTCTTTATTTGTTGTTTAAATTATAAAATAATAACTCTATTATATTCTATATACTGTGATGTTATTTTAAAAATGGTACAACCATATTCATTATTCTATCCATTATATGAATGAAAAAGTCACCATACGTGCGTAAGTACGACTTACCGTCTTCACGTCGTGGTGTAGTTGTTATTCAATACATTATTTTTAGATTATTATAATAATGATGTATAATTGATGTAAATAATAAATATAACATGTTAATTATTCTGTATATATTATATAACAACTATTTACATATTATTTTAATATCAAAATAATGATATTGTCACTCGTGCGTACGTACGAATTACCGTCTCCACGAACACGATGAGATTCATTCCCCATCGTAACCATTCAAGACTAATTTTCATTTGATGATTAAAAATAATGTTTAAATACTTTATATCATTCTAGATATTAATAAAATACATCCCATCCATGGAAAACATGACTCACGTAACAAATAATATAAAGGAAAACGAATTAGTTAACACCCAAAATGAGGATAATACTAAAATGTTATTAACAAAGCATTATTAAAAGATCATATATGATATAATAATTATGTATATGGTTTTTTTATAATTTAGTAACAATTATTTAACTATTATAGAGGAGGTTAATGTACCCTTGACCAAGGAAAAGTATAAGGTAAGGGCTAATTTCACAATCTCTTTATTATCTGAGGTTGTTTTTATGTAAGTATCTACAGGAACCCCTTTATCATCCACATCCATGTTTCTTAAAAATTTATTCCAATTTTTTTTTACTATTTACTAGACTATGGGTTAAATTAATTTATAACCTTGTTTTAATTTTTATAAAATGGTTTGAAATTATTCTTTTCGTCATTTTCCAAACACGGTACCTTATGACCTTTTCGACAAAATTATCACTACTAAAAATCCTGGCTTTTACGCCTGCTGAAGCGGGCGACCGCCATTGGCGGTCGCTAAAGAAGGTATTAGCGACCGCCAATGGCGGTCGCTAATACGAAACTAAAATTCCAGCGCGATTTTTTCCCGCGTTCGCTTCTTCTTCTTTCCCTCCTACGTTAGCCGCTGCAAATAATCACCGCCGCATGCCGCCACACGCCGCCACACGCCGTCGCACGCCGTCGCACGCTCCCGCACGCCGCCTCATTATGACGGACGATTCTTCACTCGTGACCGCCGCCCCATGCCGCCGCCGCCGCACGCACACGTCGCACGCTCCCGCACGCCGCACGCCACCGCACACACCACCCATCTGCCGTCGTGTGTCCGCCATGGCCGGTGGGGAAGGTCTCTGTCCCTGCCATATGCCGCGAGACAAGAGGAGACCCGCATGCGGCTGCTTCGTTGATGTGAAACAGTAGCGACCGCCATTGGCGGTCGCTAAAGGGCTTTACCGACGAAGCAACAGCGACCGCCAAAAGCGGTCGCTAAAGCCTTTTAGCGACCGCTTTTGGCGGTCGCTAAAAGCGCTATTTCTAGTAGTGTATGGTAAGAATGTTTTTTTAATTTATACGGTGGGGGCAGCTATTTTCCACCGTTATAACATCCTCAAAGCTTCCCTTACAAGATTATAATAATATTTTTAAAATAAATGTTTTCTTTTATAATTATGTAACTTTAAATGATTTCAAAAAAAGAAATATATATTTCTCTCAAATAGTTTTGATTTCATCTATATCAACATCCTTTGATAGATTTTATACTTGTTTAAAGTCGATTCATTATGATACAAATCTTTCATATTGCATTGAAGGTTTTGTTATATGTTTGACTTTGGATGTGTTATTTTTATACCATTCATGGTTTATGGTTAAAGTATTGATATTTCGTATGGTAGTTTTAATACGAATGTTTATGTTAAATTTCAACCTTTTCATATAAGGAATGTATTAGACTTAGTAAGTGATGGGTGGAGTCCGCTATATCTCCTCGATGCATTGGTAGGTCTCATGAGACAATTAGATGTGGAATTGGCCAAGGCCTTTCCCAATTTGATATATGGTTTTGGCCGAGGCCTTAATCATTTTTAGACGTCTTGGTCGAGGCCTTGATAAAATGTTTCAGAATGTACGAAATTATACATTTCCTCATTATGAAAATAATATTTATAGTTCATGTGGTCATTTGACTAGTATAATACCCATGATTATTTTTTATTATTGAATTATTTACTCAAATCATATTCCTTCCATAAAAGTGTTCATGTTTATTATTTGTAAAGTCATGTGTTTTCAATTATTCACCATGCTTAATATTTATGTTATCTTCCATTGTATTGCTTACCCTTACTGAGCGTTTGATCTCACCCCTTTCTTATGTTTCATTTTCCCAGGATATGAATAAGTTAGTTATAAGTAACATGTAGGCATAATCTACGAGGCTTAGATGTTTCTAATGGAATAAATTAGTGTTGTATTTCTTTTCAAGTTGTAAAGTTGAACTTATGTATGAATCTTGTTTCCAATAATACTAAACTGATTGGTATTTTAGGACATGATTTCCTTGTGATCATGCCAATGCTATATAATAATGCACCGACTCTGGGTAACTGGGGTCGGGGAATTACAAAGTGAATTCTCAAACCCAATTCTCTCTTTTGGGTTATCTCCTATTACACATTATTTTTGGAATGGATGTTTTTATAATTTCCTTAAAATGTTATTCCACTATTATTTCCATTTTCTATCCAGGGTTATACATGTTTTTACCTTGTTCAAATTATTTCTAATCCAAATATAAATATTTTTCAAAGAGACATTATTTTTGAGAAAAAACCACATTGAAACATGTTTCTTATCCACTTAAGAGTGATGATGTTTTATGAAAAAATATGATTTCTGTAATTCATTTTAGAAAAAAAAAGGTTATTCATGAAATTATTATTTATAAAACCTTTATGTAACATAATCCTTTCCATGTTTTTATTTCATGACTATGATTTTTATATGTTCTCTTTCCATGTGGCATGTATGATTATGATCATTTTATGATGCAATGGGTGGGCCCTGAGTTACATATCCCTAAAATTCATTAGGTAATATGATATATCATGTTATATTTTGTGTATTATATTTGAACATGATTTTATCTTTTTTTACAATTATGATTTTATGATTTATGCATATATGTTATGCATAAACATGATGTAGACTTTATTCATAGTTATTTGTGGTATTTGACCACTATGTTGTGCTGTTTAATTATTATGAATATTCCACATTTCATTCCCTTTTAAAATGATTCCATCATTCTTATGATGATGTTATTATTATTATTATATTATTATTATGATTATGATCACCCATATACAATTGATTCATCTCTATTATTCTTTCTATGTTATCCCTCCTCTTACTAGGATTTTAGCTCACCCATTTCTTTGATGTATATCCTCAGGTGAATATATTTACTAATGAGAATGTGAGAGATTTTAGGAGCATAAAAAATATGGGATTAAATAATTTTTATTTTTTATTATGTACAAGTGATGTATGAACCTAATTTTATAAAGATACAAAACTTTTTGATCATATAATGTATTATTGTTATGTTTTTTTATCTCCAAAACAATGTAATAGTCATGTAAGAAAACGTTAGATCACTATATTTGGTATCAGAGCATGGTTTATTTAATTTTATAATTATAACTAAATTATGATATTAAAACCCCTAAGGATAATTGTACTTATAGGTAAACATACTATGTTTTGGTAATGTATATGAGCATATGGTTTCTGAGAAATGAAATATCTATTTGGATACGACAAATGGAAGTGGATTTGGCACATATGTACTTGGGGATAATAACCCAAAAAATCGTTGATTGGGTATTAACTCAATTTACACATAGTGTATGATAAGTAAGTCTTTTTATACCTATATTGACACTCCTTGGGGATATAATTCAGTTAATCAAAAACTCTATAAAAACCGTTATGAAGGATATATAGCTAAAATAATTATTTCTTTTAATGTTAGGAAAGGATTGAAGTATATGATACTAGAAGAGTAATTTGAGAAAAAGTCTAAACATAGGGATCCCTTAAGACATAACTTTATAATTAATTTACACATGAGAATAAATTATTTATTAAAGATTTATTGACTTATAATTTGTTCAAGCCTTTTTTAATTTAAGAAATGGTGTAAAACAAAAGAAACCAGACTAACAACCCATGTGAGGGAAAATACAATGACTATCTGAATGGTTTTCATAATTAAATAGAAAGTGGAGTTAAAAACCTCATGAAGATGATTACCCAACTATCTCAAGCTATGAAAAATAACATGAACTATGTGGAACATCTTATTCACACAATAAGGAGAAACTAGACATCAATTAATTTATGTAACAATGACCATTGATGTTTAGGGGGTCTTATGGTCCTCTTATCATGAAATAATTAGTGAACCTAATGGAAACATATTTTTTTCTTCACTCTTAGGAGAAGGATATGGTTACTCATGTAGTTTTTCATTTATATGGAGAGGTTAATCAATGGTGGGAATTAATAAATAAAATTAATATGAAGATGAAATGGAAGAAATGGATTGTTAAGACTTTAAAAATTTATTTCTTAACAAGTATTTCCTTCAAACTCTCTGAACAAGTATGGAGAGGGAATTCTTAGCGCTTAAGAAAATAGAGGGTGAATATTTAATGGATTATAAGGAAAATTTCACAAGGATTTCAAGATACATCTCAGGTTTTGTTAGCAACAATGATAAAAAAATAGACATATTATTTAATTGTTTAAAATAACACCTCCAAAAGGATTTATCTATCCAATTAATTGGGAGTTATAAATAATTAGTTAGATTTATTTTCAAAGTAGATATGGATTTTTGAGAATGGTCCCAGGGAAATTGAGATAAGAAGAAATGAATGAACTTTTAAGTTAGAAAATCAAATTAAAAGGAGGAAATAATATCTAACCTCTAATATGATAAAGATGTGGAAACATTATCTTGGGAATTGCCTCTTAGGGGTAAGGAAATGATTTAAGTGAGGGAGAGAATACCACCAAGTTCATGAATATTGAAAAGACATGGAGAATTTAGCCAAAACTATAATGGAAAGGAAGGAACCTCTGAATGCATTACACATAGTTCAATGCTTCAACTATAATGGAAAGGGAACTATGCAAGCCAATGCACTAAACCATGGGTCCTTGAGGGTAATCAGCGTGAACAACCACCAATTACAAAGGAGAAAGAGAAATATTAATATATCACCACCACTAAGGTGGGTCATTAAAATTAAGTCATACAAGATAAACTTTCTATTCACTTAGGAATGGAAAATGTTTTATTTGATTCCAGTTCTACATATTCCTTTATATTCAACAATTTTTCAAGAAATATTGAATCACATCCCCAATACCATGAAATAGAGATCTATATAAAAACACCAAGTAATGTGATCATTGTAAACCAAGTGTTGGACTCTTATACTTTTAGTGTCTAAGTTAAGATTATTTTTGTGAATCTCATAATCCTTCCCTTGGTGGAATTTGATTCTATATTGGGAATATATTGGCTCTTATTATATAGAGATCACATCAACTATCAAGAAAATGAAATATCTTTCTATATTCAAAACCATCTCATGCTTCAGTAAAAATTCATGGAAGATAATGAATCTACTTTGTAAAATCCCTCAAAAGTATGGGTGTTGATACCCAATGAAGAAGTATATATTGCCTAAATAGTTGTGTTAAAGGAAAGCAAAATCCTTCATAAAATTTCCATTGTAAAGGAATTTATTGATGTATTTATTAAACAATTTTCCATACTTACCTCGGATCATGAGGTAGAGTTATCAAGAAATATGATACCTAGAGCCACTCCTATCATCAAATGACCCTATAGGATGTCCCTGGTAGAACTCGAGGAGTTAAATAAGAAGGTGTAACATAATTTAGTAAAAGGTATAATAAACCCTAGTGCATCACTTTGGGGTGAAATGATGTTATTTTCAAGAAAAAGGATGGATCTATTCATTTTTACATGGATTACTAGGTGCTCAACAAGATCAGTGTAAAGAACAAGTACCCTACTAAGGATTGATGACTCATTCTATAAAATTTGAGGACCTCAGTACTTCTCAAAGTTAGATCTGCATTCTAGATATCATCAGCTGAAGGTGAAAAGGGAATATATTCATAAGAAATCCTTTTTTATAAGGTATGGATAAAATGAGTTCATAGTGATGTACTTATAACTCACTAAATCCCCATTTAATCTTCATGGATTTTAATAATAGAGTCTTTAGATACTACCTTGACAAATTTATGCTGGTCTTTATTGAAGATACTCTCATTTACTCTAAGAAAAAGGAGGAATATGAAGAGAATATAAGGATTGTACTGATGATATTAAAAAAGTAGAAAAATTATGCTAAGTTCAACAAGTGACACTTTTGGATGCATAAAGTCACATTATTTGGGCATGTGATCACAAGTGAGAGAATTCTTATAAACCCTTCAAAAACAAAGGTAATTAAAGAATGGAATATTCACTTAAGTACCACAATAAATCCATAGTTTTCTTGAATAAGTTAGATAATACTGATGGTTTGAGAGAAATTTATCAAGATTTTAAAACCCACTAACTATGCTAACATGAAAATGGGTATAGTATATATGGATATAAGAATTTGAGGAAATGTTTAAGGAGATCAGGAAAAGGATAATCAATGCTCATGTACTCACACTGCCGTCAAGTGGAGAAGATATTATGATATAAAGAAATGGTTTAAATAAATGATTGGGTTGTGTACTCATATATATTGATAAAGTGATATACTATGCCTCACAATAGTTTAAGATCCCTGAGCAGAACTACCCATCATGTGATCTGAAGTTAACAGTTGTGACCTTCAATTTGAAGATTTGTTGGCACTGCCTCTATGGTGAGAAGTGTGATATGTATACATATCATATGATTCTAAATTATATATTGACATATAAATATCTCAACTTGAATTATCATAGATGTTTATATATGATCAAGGACTACTATTTCTTTATTCACTACCATCCTGGAAAGAAAAACAAGGTATTTAATGATCTTAGTAGAAAAGAACATGCTACCCTATCTATGATATATATTTTTAAGGACTTTATCTTTATGGATATACAAAGGATAGATCTAGAAATAATAATATAATGGATTAAATCCTACCTTTCCCAAATGATTTCCCAACCATATATCCAAGAGAAGATCAAGAAGGCATAAAGGGATGATCTATAGCTTCAAAAGAAGGTTGAAGCATTAAAAGAGGGGAAGCTTCATGAATTCAAAATCGATGAACATAGTGTCATTATATTTGAAACTAGAATTTTTTTGATTTAATAACCTGAGATAAATAAATATCTATTGGATAATGCTCATATCTCATATTTCTTTATCCATCCTAAAATAACCAAGATGTATCGTGATCTTCAGAAGAACTTTTGGTTGGTCAACATAAAAAAGTAGATTGTTGAATATGTTGGAGTTGGTTCCCTAGAACCAACTACAATGTACTTTATGAAAACATATATTCATTGTTTTGAATATTTATAAACTACTTATCTCATCATGATTATTCTTCTTTGTGACATAGTATGTGATAATGTCCTAAGATTATATGTCACACTAAAAGGTTGTAACAGTTCCCCTCTATGATGAAAACCCATAATTACCACCAATATATTCTTAAATATATGTTCTATAGCCATATGAAATCATGTGATGGCTACAAATGATATAGTCTATCAGGGGTGGAGAGCCATTGTACATTGAGGCACCTTCTCATAGTGTATTCCCTTGGAAATTTCTACTTTATAAAATTATGATAACGATACCCACCAGTAGAAAATCCACATTTATATGTGCCATTGGATGTTCTTATTTTCAGATGTGTGTATTGATCCTTAGACTTTATGATTATTATTAATGGATGTTATGAGTCAGTTACTTAGATGTATTGATAAAAATATTGACAACATGTGTTTGTGGTGAGGTAGGATAAGTTGGGTGCAACATGATTAATATTTCATTAATGAATAATGAGAGAAATGATTTTTCACTTTTTTATTTAATAGAAGTTAATATCTCAGGTTATATGATAGAAATGATATATCCTAAATAAATCCATAGCCATTTTGAGGACTCTTAAGTGCATCCAGGAAACCCGGGATCAAATCTAGGCGGAGGCATAATTTCTGTTATTGTAGAAGTACTGTAGTAGGTACTGCCGGGAACTATGCAGTACTATAGAAGGTACTATAGCGAGAAATGTAGCAGGAACTATTTGGAACTATAGCATCCAGGAATTTTCCCCCATTTGGGCCTTCAGGTCACCGATTTGGTCCCCGAGTCCTTTAAGGCCTTCGGGCCAGTAAGGCCTTTGGGCTACCTCAAGGCCTTCAGGCCACCTTTAGTGTAGATGAAAACTAGACAAACTACAAGGAACGTGCTCTATAAAGAGGATGATCAAGTAGATTTCACATCAGAAGAAGCTACATGGATTGAAATAATGAGAGGGTATGGAACCTGCTATCGGTACAAGCCTGTGCATGCACAAGATAGCCTAACCGAATAGCCATGTGAAGGTTGAGAGCTGATTTCACGATGAAGATGCTGGGGAGGAGAAGTTCCAAGTAGTTAGTCTGGGTTTCATATAATGTTTGAAGCCTACGGGAAATGAATTCTTCTAAGGCCTATGATCCATGTAATACTTATGCCCACGGGCCTTGTAAGGGTTCCACCTTACCCCTTGAAAGGTGGATTATCAAAATCAATAAAAAATGAAGGCCTTAGGGCCATTGGATGGAAGATATCATGATAAAGGGATTATATTACACAGTAAAAATTCACATGATGGATTATGTAATTATAGAATTAATATCTTTTTATATGGGTCCCTTTGTGTGTTACTAGACACTGACCATGGATTTTTGGATGCTTCACCTAATGCCACTAATAAAGAGGTCTGGAAGGTCACACACTAAGTGTATCTAGAATCTCAGTTAAATAATAATATTATTTATTATTTAATAAGTTGAATAAATATTTTTCCATCATGTTTTTCAGTAATTATTCAGGTTTGTTTGATTGTATATATTCTGTCACTAATTATTCAAGATAATATTTTTTGAGAAGAATATTTAATAAATTTTTAGTTTTTATTTAGTGAATATAACATTTATTTATTTATTAAAGAATAATGAAATAATGTTTATTTATTAAATAAATAGTCATTATTCAAGACTGATAAATATTTTGAAGGAATGGTAGACCGAGTTTAATGGTTCTGATGAGAAATATTATATATTGAATATTATTTGAAAAAAAAAATATTTAATTTAATTTAATTTATGATTTTAGCACATATCAAGACATATTATTATTATTATTATTATTATTATTATTATTGACATGGGGTTCTATGGGAATTAAGAAATATAATAATAGTGCATGAACAATTATTATTTTATAACCCTAGTGGTATATAATCGCAATTATATTATTTTCATTTGATGTAGCCATTTTATTTATTATACACAATGACATCTAGAGAGAATCCTCTCGAATCCCTAGAGAGATCCCTATGCCAGAATGGTCTTAAGAAATGAGATAGATCCTCCTAAACCACTACTATCGAGTCTAGAGAGATCAATAGAATACTTCTTCACGTGATTATTTTGGTGATCAAAAATTAATGATGCAAGTTTTAGGATCTATCATGCTTGAACCCAGAGATTCCTATGGCGATATTCGGAGGTTTTTGGAACATGTGAAAATCACCACTGGAAGGAGTCTACTCTTAATTCCAACAATGAAATGGTAGTATGATGTAGAGATGTAGGTATACCCATCAACTAATAAGGAATATATAATAAAGTATTTATTTAATTATTTAGATTAATTATAAATAATATGTGATAATTCTTTACTTGGTTCTGGTATTCTCAATTTTTTACCACCAAAATATTAAGAATTTTAATAAAAATCTATACAAAGTAGTGAAGGGAGAATGTACAAAATCATGGGGGTCTAAATAAATTTAAACCAAGTGAATCCCATAGAATAATATTATCACACTCACTAGGAAGGGATCCCATACTATCAAAAGAATAAAAATTGTGGCCATGAGAAATCTTAGATACAAGAAAATATGTGGCACGGTTCCCTTCATGCCATGTGTATAGAACCTAGATCCTACCTAAAATTAACTGTTTACACTTTTGGATATGGTAGGTAATCTCCCAAGGGGTTGAAATTTGGCATGTCAAAGAATCATGGAGAATTTGAGATTCAATTTCAATATCTTCTAGGACAATTCCCTTCATGCTAAAATCTCAAGGCCCTTGAACATGGAACAAGCCTCTTCCATGAGGGGATCAACTCTATAAATGACACTGAGAAAGTATAAATAATATATCCACTAGTATCATGGATGATACCTCCACCCCTCATGAAAGTTGAGGTACAAGAGTCATTGAAATTAATATTGAGACCAAATATTAGAGGATTACATCAAATCCAACTGCCCTTAAATGTGAGACCAGTAGTGGTCTTATTGGGGTGATGTTAGCCATGAAAATTCTGATATTGGGAGTACATTTGTTTCATTTAAACACATAAGTAAGCTCCACCACCAAAATTCGGGTCCTGGAAACCATCACTGCACCCAAAGAACGATTCCCTTCAATACGAGCAATATTCCTCGCATTCCAAATACACCAAAACCCAACCGAAATGATTATAACCCTCACCATTAATTTTTGGGGATTATTATAGGATCCTTGAAACCAGTTCTAAAAAACTTTAGTGCCTCTTGAAACCTGGTTCGTTTCTCCCACAAACTGTCCAAAAGAATTTCAAACTGTAGTGGCTCACTCACTGTTGAAGAATAAGTGGACAACTAATTATACATTTTAGTTAAATCATTAGAAACAGCTGGAAGAAATATTAATACCTTTTAATTCAATAGATTCATTAGTCGGGGAACCTGATTATGAACACACCAAATAAGAAAGTTATACTTGGTCGGGATCTCTTTACACTAGAGGTGCTCACACCAAAATTCTTGCTCATTATTTAAATGAAACATCATGTTATACACTTTGTTTTAAAATATCTATGAATATTATCTCATGAAAATAAATTTATCCAAATCATTATTCATCTGAATTAATTATGAATTAATTAAATATGTGTGCATTTTTTACATGTGGTTTGTATTTAAATACACCACATGTTGACCAGTCCCTCCTGGAGCACAATAATCTGGACTACATGATGTGAAACTTCCATACACAATGTGTATTCCATTAGTCAAATAAAGGTCATATATTTCCATAAACAACTTATATGATTGGTGACCATATAACTCGGAGACCACACATTGTATAGATTATGTACACATAATTTCCCATAGCATAATTACACACCGAGTCCCTAGGCGTGTGCCATGGATAGACAGTGAGAATAATACATGATGTGTTTCTAGAATGTACACACCATTTATTTTTACCAAATTATCTAGAATTAGAAATTAATTTATTATAATATTTAAACCTTATCAATATGTGTTATGTGTGGTCATTAAGTTGATAGTACATGCCATGTGATGGGTTGTGTGTGTGTGTGTGAGTGTCTAATTAATTTCTTCATAATGTTTAGAACTTCATATCTTGTATAAATCATAATACATTTATTAATCTGTGATAATAAGAACATAACATGCTATGTAAATACCATGTGCTCCATGTAGTCATTAAGTTGATAGTAAATTCCATGAAATTACTTGAAAATTCAAGTATGATATATATCATATGAGTAAACATTATGAGAATATAATACATGTTGGGTAGCTTGGATGGGTACGCATCATGTTACCTCCAAGGTTCGTTTTTATATATAGATAATTTATATAAATTTATTTAATTTGTTTAAATTTATGATGGATTATAATCTCAAGAATGTTTGGATGTGAATTAAGGTAAAACAATTTATTAATTAAATAAGACAATTAATCAATTCAAGCATGATTTATCTTAAATAAGAATGATTTTCTTTGAATATTGTTTTATTAAATGTGCAATTAATTGAATGTATGTAGAATACCTTGAGAATAAACCAAACATTGTATGTTATTGGTTTCTTATAGTCTATTAATAAATTAAATTGATGGATTGTGTGTCATCCCTCATCTCATTTTGTAAGGGCATGACAGCCTGTGGTTTCTTTTATGTAAACCCCTCAAGAAATCCTTTGTTTCCTCTCACCTCAATATGATTAAAATCATATGTAATTGATGGTGAAACCAATAAAGTGGAGGTGGTTCAAGTTTAGAGTTGAGGTGAAACTAATCCAAGAGAGATATATAGTTGGATATATGGATAGCTGAAACATGAACCATAAAATGGTTTGAGGTATTTTTTCCCCTAGGTCAATGGTTAATTTATCATTCACTAGATAAACTAACCATTATTAAAAGATTATGATCATACCACTTTATTATTTTATTTCTATCAAGTCACATATTTATTTTATTATGGATGTTTTATTGTGATCACATGAAGTAATGGATTAACGATCAGGAGATATAGAACTAAAATAAATTGAATAATGCATAAATTATTTTCTAATATATGGTTAATAACTTAAGTAAATCCACTTAATATTAACACAAATTTAATAAATATAAAATGTTAAATTAATTAGTAAAGATAAAATTCATCAATTATATATATTATGTATGTATATCCTTCCACTAGCTAAGTGAAAATCGAACCATAGTTCAAAGTTCTTGACTGGAAAAAGTTAGGGTGCTTTCAATTATTGAGGAATTCTAAATTTATGTTCTGGGTTGAAGTAACTTAGTTCACATTAAGGGTATACTACTGAATAATTACTTGGTGTAACTAAGAGTAAAATGTTGAGAAAATCCATTCTAAATATTTTTGGATTTGGGATTCCACTCAATATCTCAAAGAATTGTGATTTAATTTAGTTATAATTTGGAATGCCATCCTAAAACCCTTAAAATTTCTTATCTAGACAAAGTTAGGGAGATAAGATCCTTAATTCAATAATATCCAAGAAATAGAATTTTCCAAATCCAATAGTAAGGGATATTGGGTTTCAATAAAATAGTGGGATAATAATAAATATAATATTTATTTATTTGTATAATTTTATCAGATAAAGTACTAAAATTATACTCTTCTTATTTTCAGAAATGTAAATAAAAATGAATTCAAAAATATCACTATGATCCATACTTGAGAAGTACAATCTTCTCATAGGCACAAATTTCCAATATTATCATAGGTGTTTACACATTATCTTATGCCATGAAAGGAAATTATATGTTACTAAAGAACCTATTCTAAAATCAAATAGTAAAGAGGTTAGTGAAGAAGGGTTATCTCTCAATGGGAAACATTTTAATGGTTTCATATGTGTTTAGTGTTTCATGATATCATTCATGACCAATGATATTTTGAAGCAATATGAGTACATGGATTTATATAGAATGATGTCTAACCTTTAGGATCTATATCAAGAGAATGAGATACAAGAGAGATATGAAATTTTCAATTCTTCTTTTTAAACTAATCTTAGAGAGTTGGCACAAGCTAGGCCTCATATATTCAAGCTTATTGGGTTCATTGAACTCTTAGAAATATTAGGGATTAAATATTTGGATGAGTTATGAATAAATCTCGTACTTTTCTCATTAATTGACTCCTTATCCATTTTTTTTAATTATAATATTAGAAATAATGAGAAGAGTCTTTAAGAGATTCTTTCTTAGATCCTCCAAGTAGATAAGGAAATTTTGTTTGAAAAACCCACAATTCTTATGGTGAATAAGAAAAGGAAGAATAAGTAATATGGGACCAAGACTCATAAAAAGTCTAAAGCTCTCACGCATCTTCCTTCCAAGAATTAGAATATCTAGATCCATTGCAAGGAAAAGGAAGCAGTATGATTTTCATGTGGTAAGAAAGGAAACTATGTAATGAACCAACCTGAGATACCATCTAAACTGATACCTAAGCTGATTCTCCACTAACCTGAAGAGCATTCTCCATCTCCACGGTCTGGTGATAAGAACCTAGGAATTAATAAATAACTATTGGTAATAAATTCACCCTAAAAATATTTCAATAAAATATTATAATATAGAAGCATAATTATATATATATATCGAACAATACATACATATCAAGTACAAGGAGGCACTAATAAAATTGAATGTGGAACATAATAACTAAAACCCATCTCCTGGTGGTCCATGACCACCCACCATGCCCCAAGTAACCAAACATTGGTCACCAAGAACATAACCATAAAGTAAGTTGAGTTAATGGACACCTTCTATAAGATATTAAAGGTCTAAAAACACAAAAAGGTATAAGTAGGGCGAGAGCTAAAGATCCTAGTAGGATTCCACTAATGATTCTATTAAATTAATTAATAAGTTAATTCAAATTTTCTAAAATATGAGTAAAAATGGAAGAGTATAGGGATTATTTTAAAATATATATATATATATTGAACATTTTAAATAATAATTTATTAAACTAAACCTATAAAACATGCCATTTAATCATTTAAAAACTAAACATTTTCTTGAAAACCATTTCACAAGCTTAAGTAAGGTAATCAAGAAAAAATGAAAACATGCACCAATCATGTAAAGATGAATATGAATCAATAAAATAGGGTCAAGGTTCATAATAATAATAAATGAATCAATCAAGGAAATTCTAGTGTCATGTAGTTTAATAGCCAAGTAAAGATCTTTCCATTTTAAATAAACAGGTTTTTAATTTCAAAAGAATATTTAAAAAAATCATGCTTTACATTTCAAATGATGGAATATTTAAAAACAAATGGATTAATAAAACATTTTATATAAAAAATTTCATATAAATTTACAAGGCATGTAAAACAGTTTACAATAGTGGAATATATATACTTTCCAAATACAAACAAGCAAGCAACATGGTCATCTTCCAAGTAGGTATGATAGTTCCAGGATATAGGGACCCAACACTATGAATACATCAAATTATGTATATATTTCCATTGACTCAAGCACAAAAGGATTCATCAACATCGCCTAAAAAATGATATGTGATGATATGATGTTTTATAACATTGTAAATCATAAAGTGTCAAAACAAAAACTCACTAACTAGATAAGGATTTTATGTTCTCTAATAAAAAAATGATGGGAAATTTATTTAAACACTATTTAAAATAAAATTAATCACATTATCCATTTCAAATATTCTGATTTTCCCTTTAAAAACCATAGTATGTTTTTAATAAAAAAGCATGCCTTTCTCACCAAGATAAAACCTAAGGTTTCTATCAAAACAATTTTAAACCATTTTCAAAAATAGGGATTTTAAATCAATTTACCATTCAATTTAACAATCCAATTTCATAATTAAAATCCACAATTTAATTTTCAAAAAATTCCATCAATTTCATAACAAAGCCCCCAATTCAATGGAATTGAGTTTTTTCACAATTTTCCCTCAAATTATAATTCAAAACCCTTTTAAAGTATCTCAACATTAAAAAAGGGTAATCATACCCACTTACTTTCATAATTCATTGTTAAAATTCAAAAGGGTCCATTAAAATAATCATAAATTTATTACAAATCCTTTTAAATATTTGAATATTTAAAAAGGTAATAATATCTTCTCCCTTTCACAAATAATCATTTAAATTCCAAACGGGACTTTAAAACAATCATTTATTTATAATAATCCCTAAATAATTTAAATGAATTATTACAATTTAAAAAGTATTGAATAGATTTCAAAACATGGGTTTATACCCAATTTCCATGAAGATAAATCAGTTATTTCAAATAACCCAAGAAAACAAATTGCCAAAATAAGGGTAAAAATCATTAAAAGGGGGTTCTAGGTCATTTAATAAATTAAAGGATTTGAAAATATTTATAAAACAATAAATATTTCAATTTATTTAATTAATATCATTAAAGTTCATTTTATAAGTCAAAACCCAACCAAAGCACATTTAATAAATCAAAATATGTCCAAAGACCTCAATTTCACCAAAACACCCTTTAAAAGATCATTGAAAATAAATCTAAACAATAATGGAATTTATCAATTCTCAAAAAGGTGAGAGAAATCAAATTCAAAAACATTTAATTCATCCCATATCTAATTCCAAGGGAGATTTTATGAGGAATTAAGTGGACAAAAATCAAAGAACATGTGTTGGGAGTTATGAAACATGTATCTATGAATTTTCTAGAAACAATAAATAAATAAAAAAGGAAAATCATGGAACACCTACTTGGAAATTAAGGAATCAAACCAAAAAAATCAAAGATGTGTCACCTTCAATGGCGATGACCGAATCTAAGAAGATAGATCTTGCAATAAGATAGAGGAGATCTTAGATCTACAATTCCACATGAATCAATCATGATCCTACAAAACTCAAGGATTTCACAAACTTTATGAAGAATTAATCAAGAGTATAAGGGATATCCATGATCAAGAAGAAAATAACTCATTAGAAGATGATCACCGCTTCGATTGGCGCTTAGATCTTCCAAGAGATTAGGTTTGGGAAGCCAAAATGGATATAGAGGGCTCCCAAAACCCTAACGATTAGATTATGATCAAGTGGGAGAAGTTTGGAGTTGATTAGGGGGTTTAATAATTTTAATTAAGATTTTTTTAACTTTAATTACCATTTGTATGATTTCCTAGGTTAAGTCGCATGGTTAGTAATAACCATGTGAAAATTGTGCAACAGGTTGCACACTTTGTTTAAACCATGCACAGACCATGCTCAAACCATAAAGTAGGTTTCACACTTTGTTTAAATCATGCTCAAACCATGAAAAGACCTAGAAATGTTCAAAAATGTTTCGATAAAATAAAAAAAACAACACTCAAATAGATCCAAACATTGGGTACTCAAATCAACGGGTCAAAACACATAACAACAAGTAACAGGATGTTACAGCCTCCCTGCCATAAGAATTTATATCCCCAAAAATCATCTAGATTGAAAGAGAGAACATGATGACACATCAAGAACTTCCTCACTTATCTTGTGAGGTGAATGGTCCATGGTCCAGAAATGAGACTCACCCAAAGGTTAACAACACACACAACTCCAAGATCAAAACACCAAGATCATCACATGTCTCCAAACAAGAGAAATACTAGATACATAGCATAGGTATCCCCACTATTTAAGGATTCAATAAAATGGTATAACATAAAAGAATCATGTCCCCTAAAACTAGAAAAGATACATCAACTAATCTCTAAGAAGAAACATATAAGACCAAGAATCTATAAGAAAGGTAAATAAATGACAAGGATTTTTACCATGGATAAGTACTCAATGGTAACCTAGGATTTTTTAAACCATGCCTAATACCTTGATGATCTCATTAAAACAAATTCTAGTACCACTGTGTGACTATTCTATCAAAAATACACATCGTCCTAGTTACCTAAGTACATTCCCAAGGTTTATACATGTACAAATGGAAAGAGCATAAACATTAAATCCAATGCATGATAGGGAACTCCACTCTCACATGGGAGATCATCCAAGAGATCAAAATTAAGCTCTAACCATCAAGTTGAAATAAGATAAAACCCGAGTAATAATAAGAAATATATCAATAAACATAACCATTATCATATCACCAGTCCAAAAATGACCCAACCAAGGTCCAAAAGATACCATCCATGAAGATTCTTGAATAAAAGTTTTCTAAAAATAGACAATCCACAAGAAGGAAAAACTCAAGTATTTTTCACTTCTACATCAGAAAAAAAAATCTTGATCAACATTAACCATATCTAGAATCTAAAACATGACAAATAAAAGCTCCTGAATTGCATGAAAAACTTCATTATGAGGCCTATGGATGGATCCCTATTATAATGAATCATCTGCTACCCCACAATTGGGTGATGATATTCCTAGCCCAAATTTCCCTTTCTAGTTTCCCAACTTACAGAACCTCATAAAGTTACCTAAGTGGTCATACCTTTTATGAACTCTTAGAGATTTTAAACATAGCTTCTTAGAATGACCAGGTAATCCACACTGGAAACACATGGTAGTCCTCTTATTTTCCATAGGAGACTAAACTTTCTCAATTGGGAATGTGGTATTTATCCATTCCTGTTGTTTTTCTAGCTTCATTTCAGCTGAAAAGGCCATTTCAAGCATCTCTGGATAGGAGATCAACCATTCCCCATACATAGTGGTAACAAGTTCTGGGTTAAGACCTTTTCTAAAAGAGTCATCCTTACTGAATTCATCACCAATAAGAATAGGTTTGAAACATAACAAACATGATAAATTCTTGAAATACTTCGCAATTAATAAATCATCTTGAGTGAAACTCTAGAACTCATAAAATTTATCATTATTCACTTCCTCAAGATACTTACATTGAATAAAGACTAAATTGAAGAATTACCAACACATTATTTCATATACACTAGAGGTAATCACAAGTTCCCACTACTCCTGGCCAAGTCCCTCAAATAGGGAGTGTATAGACTTGACCTTCAAGGATTCAAGAGACTTGAGAGTATCAAATATCACAACAAATTCTTCACGACACTACACTACCTCAAGATAACCTCATTCACCTTTGTAATATGGTAGAATACAATTCAAGAAGTCAAGGATGGGGTTCAAAGGCTGTAAAGTCTCTTCATACACCACTCAATATGGAATCTGGTTAGAGTTTTTGACAAGGGATTCTACTTCTGGAAAATGTGAATAACCACCCCTTAGACTGGACCATAGGACCAACATTCTATATTTCTTGAAGTACTTTCTAGGTGACATTTATGAACATCTCCAAACATATGAATACCAACTCATCAATAAAATAACACTCAAACATAAAAAAATGTTTTTTAAAAAATCACAAACCACTTTAATCAAATCATCATTTATTTCATAACACAAAATATTTCTCCCTTTATTAAAACATTAATCTTTCATTTCAAAGTAATAAATATTGTTATAAATCAATTTTAGTTTAAAAAACCCTTTACCGTCACATGTAAAGTATTCCATGGTTTCATAATCATTAATTCCATTTTCAATTAATAAAACCATTTTCATTTAAATCCATTACAAACCAAAGTTTCTTCTTAAAACATTATTTTATCACATCATATAATAGTATTTGATAATTAGTTTCTCAACTCCAACATTTAATGAAACTAATTTTTGGTAGTTGAAAAAATTTCTCAAAGAACTTAACAAAACATGTTTTAAGACACAATTTAATTTTAATAAGGGCTTTAAAATTACTAATAAGGGATTAAATTTGAAACAACCAAACAAGAGAATGAAACCACCCATATCCAAAACCCACATAACCAAACTCACATAAGTGAAGTCACTTATAATTAAATGGATAAGGTTTCAAGTTTTGAAACAAAATATAACTGTAAAAGGCTTGGTTGTATAGGCCGGTGAACCACACACCAACCACACAATTGTTTATGGATCTATTTCCAAATCAGACACACTTATCTCTCATAGTTTACTAGACCATGAAAACCCAGTGTCACTGTGGTCATCCTTTCCTTTTTTTAATAAACTCATAATAGATTTCCCAAATAAAAGATATTCTCATTGGTAATTAAAATATAATTTATCACATAGAAACCAATAACTTAAAAGAAAAAATTCAAGTTCTGACACCCTTGGTAACTCGAGACTTATCATGAAGGATTGGTGATCAAGAACTCACTCACATACTACCTCTTGAGTCCCAACACAATATTAATTTCCTTTCTATAATGAATCACCCCAAATAAATAAGGTTTCAAAAGGTAAGTATTTCCCTTTAATGATTGACCTCCCATGATATAATGTTTAATGAACCAACCCAGAATACCATCTAAAATGATACTCGAGTTGATTTTCCACTAACCCAAAGAGTGTTCCTAATCTCCACGGGATAACGATAAGCACCTGGGAAATAACAAATAATTATTGGTAATGATTTCTTCCTAAAAAAGATTACAATAATAGAGTGAAATATTGAAACTTCATATGATATATATATATATATATAACAAACAATATATACATATCAAGTACAACAAGACACTAATAAAACTGAAAGCAGAACATAACCACTAAAACCCATCACATGGTGGTCAATGACCACCCACCATGTCTCATGTAGCCTAACATTGGTCACCAATAATAGAACCAAAAAGGAAGGAAAGAGAACATACCCTTTTAAAAGATAATAATGGGTAGAAAACATAAAAAGGTACAAGAAGGGTGTGAGCTAAAGAGCCCAATAGGGTTCCACCAAAGATACTATACAATTACATCATAATATAATTCAAATATACTAAAATATGAGTACAAATGGAAGAGTATAATGATCATTTTAAAAATATATTTTAAAATTTTAAAAATTATTTATTAAACTAAACCTCTAAAACATGTCATTTCTTGATTTAAAGACTAAACATTTTCTTGAAAATATTTGAAAACCATTTCACGAGCTAAAGTAAGTTAATAAAGAAAAAATGACAATATTCATCAGACATGTGAATATGAATAAGAATCAATACAATAGATTCAAGGTGAATAATAATAATAAATTAAGAAATCAAGGAAACTCTGGTGCCATATGGTTTAACAAACAAGTAAATATATTTCCTATTTAAATAAACAAGTTTTTTCATTTCAAAAGAATATTTAAAAAATCATGATTTACATTTCAAATGATGGAATATTTCCAAACCAATGGTTTAATAAAACATTTTATATAAAATATTTTACGAAAAATGACAAGGCATATAAAATAGTTTACCACAGTGGCATATATATACATTCCAAATACAAACAAGTGAGCAACATGGTCCTGTGACCAGTAGGTTTGATAGTTCTAGTATATAGGGACCCAACACTATGAATACAGAAAATTATGTACATATTTCCCTTTAAACAAGGCCAAGAGGACTCATCTTCATCGCTTAAGGAATGAGATGTGCCGATATGATGTTTTACAATGTTGTAAATCATAAATTGTCTCCTAAAATAACTCACTAACTACCTAAGGCTTGAATGTTCTCTAATAAAAAACAATTATGTGAAATTTATTTTAAGACTACTTTAAATATAGTTAATCCCATTATCTATTTCAAATATTCCAATTTTCTCTTTAAAACCCATAACAGGTTTTAAAAAAACATGCCTTTTTAACCAAGATAAAATCCTAAGGTTTCAATCAAAACCATTTTAAACCATTTCCAAAAATAGGGATTTGAAATAAATTAACCATTAAATTTCACAATCTGATTTCACAATTTAATTCCACAATTTAATTTTCAAAAACGATCCACCAATTTCATTACAAACCCCACAATTAAATGGAATTGGGGTTTTCACAATTTTCTATAAAATTTTAATTCAGACCCATTTTAAAGAATCTCAACATTAAAAAAGGGTAACCATACCTACTTCCTTTCATAATTCATTGTTAAAATGATAATACGTATATTAAAATAATCATCAATTCATTCCAAATCGTTTTAAATAATTAAATATTTAAAAGGGTAACAATACCCACTTCCTTTCACAAATCATCATTAAAATTCTAAACATGACTTTAAAATAATCATTTATTTCAAATAATCACAAAATCATTTGAAGGAAGTATTACAATTTAAAAAGGATTGAATAAATTTCCAATATGGGTTTACACCCTCTTTCAATGAAGATAAATTATTTATTTCAAATAACCCAAGAACACCAATTTCCAAAATAAGTGTAAAAATAATTCAAAGGGGGTTCTTGGTCATTTAATAAATTCAAGAATTTGAAACTATTTATAAAACATCAAATAATTCAATTTATTTAATTAAAATCATGGAAGTTCATTTTATAAATCAAAAATTGGCCAAAGCACATTAGTAAATCACAATCTTTCCAAAGCCCTCAATTTCACCAAATAATCCTTTAAAATATCTTTAAAAATAAATCTAAATAATTTCAGTTTTTATAAATTCACAAAAAGGTGAAAGAAATAAAATCCAATGACATTTAACTCATTCCATATCCAATTACAAGGGAAATTAGTCAAAGAAGCTTTTATAAGGAATTAAGTGGACCAAAATCATAGAACATGTGTTGGAAATTATGAAACATGTATCTATGAATTATCAAGAAACAACGAATCACAAAATAAAGGAAAATCATAGAAACACCTACTTGGAAATTAAGGAATCAAACCACAAAAAACCAAGATGTGTCACCTTCGATGACGATCACTGGATCTTACAAGATTGATCTTGAAAGAAGATAAAGGAGATCCCAGATCTATAATTCCACATCAATTAATCAATATCTCAAAAAACTCAAGGCTTTCACAACCTTTAGGAAGAAGGCATTAAGAGGAGAAAGGATATCCATGATCAAGAAGAAAATAACTCACCAAAACATGACCACCAATTTGATTAGTGTTTTGATCTTCCAATATATGAGATTTGGGAATCCAAAATGGATCTAGTGGGCTCCCAAAACCCTATGGATCAGATTATGATCTAGTGGGAGAAATTTGGGGTGATTAAGGGGGTTTTGGGATAAAAATTAAAAATTTCAATACTTTAATTACCATCCACAAGGTTTTCTATGTAAAGTTTCACAATTAGTACTAACTATGCCCAACCTGTGAAATAGGTTTCACAATTTGTTTAAAACATGTGAATACCATGCGCAAACCATACATTGAGATTCACACTTTTTTTAAACCATGGGTAGAAAATGAAAAAACCATGTAGCAGGTTTCACACTTTGTTTAAACCATGCACAAACCATGAAAAGGACTAGAAACCTTCAAAAAGGTTTCGGTAAAATACTGAAAACAATCTCCAAAGTGATCCAAACATTGGGTACTTAAATCAATGGGTCAAAGCACATAAAAAGTAATGGAATGTTACACATTGGAAGAGGAACTTCACCCAAAAGAAAGGGGAAGATAAAAGTACATTCTTTATTGAGTGTAATCTTTTTATATCTACACATTTTGTATTAGATACAACTTGTGGTGCTCACATCTGTATCCAAATTCAAGAACCAAGGACATTCATGAATATTTCTAGAGGAGTGTTGGATTTGAGAGCTTCTAAAGGTGTAAGCCTGGATGTTCTATCCATTGGAGACTACCACCTTTCGTTTACAATAGGAATTAATTGGTTTTAAGAGATTATTATTATTTACCAACTATTACCACTAACAAAATTTTTGTTTCCTGCTTAGATATAGATGATTTTTTTTTTCAAATTTGGAAATAATATTTCTCCTTTTATAAAGACAACATATATTATAGTAAGTCACATTTATATAACAGTATTTATGTATTAAATTATGAAAAAAAAGTATTATAAATAGATAAAGAATCATGTTCTAATGATTCATATAACACCTAGTTATGGCATCACCATCTTGGTTATGTAAACAAGAAGTGTTTGAAAAATATCCATAAAGATGATTATTTAGACTTTTCTGAGATAAAACCACTTAAAATATGTCATGATTGTTTAAAAAAATTAACCAAACCACCATTTGGTGGATAGGATGAAAGGGAAAATAAAGCTTCTAGGATTGGTATACACTGATGTGTGTGCACCATTACTAGTATATGTTATAGGTGGGTATTCCTACTTCATAATTTTTACTGATGACTTGAGTAGATATCGTCATGTCTACTTGATGGGTTATAATTATAAGTCCTATGAGAAATTAAAAGAATTCAATAATGAAGTAGAGAATAATAGTTGAATGAATATAAAGAATATTTTATCAGATCAAGTTGATGAATATCTTAACCAAGTATTTATCAAATTTTTATGGGATTTTGTGATTCTATCACAACTAAATCCACCTTAAACACTACAGTTTAATGGTGTTAGTGAACAGAGGAAATGTACATTTCTATACATAGTAATTTCAATAATGAGTCATTTAAATATTTTGTTATCATTTTGGGGATATTCATTACAAATTGTGGCATACATACTAAGTTGAGTACCAACTGAAGTAATAAACGGAATTCTCTTTGATTTTAGGAGTGGAAAGAAACATTTTTTATCACATACATGTGTATGGGGTTGTGAGGAATTTTTTAAAGCCTTATTAGGAAACAAAATATCACCCCGGAGAAAAAAAGTGTATCTTTATTGGGTATCCTAAGGAAACAAAGGGATACTACCTATAAAACCCCTCATACAAGAAAGTGAATGTCACCAGACAATCCATATTTCTTGAGAGGGAGAACATACTCAAGAAGGATAGTGGGAGAAATATTTACTTTAATGAATTTGATGCTCAAGATACATAAGAGTTATTATAGGAACATATTCCATAGATCCCCATGGAATAATTTGTTCTGACAAAAAGTATTAAGTAGAAGAAACACAGAGGTAATAGAACTAGAGTGATATGGGTTTTTAGTCACCAAATATAGTGACTCGTTATTGGTTGAAAATAATGAAACTATATCCTATAAAGAGGTAGTATAAATCTTAGAATCTAAAATATGGAAATATGTCATGAATTATGAGATAGATTTCATGTATCAGAAGTAAGTTTGGGTTCTAATTAATCTGTCAGTTGATTCAAAGCCTGCTGGGTGAAAATGGGTATTCAAAAGAAGACTAGAAATATAAGGTAGAGTGAGTACCTATAAATAAACCATAGTGGCTAAAGGGTTTAAACAATGTCAAGTAATTGAATATGATGAAATCTTTTCACTGGTTTCTATATTTAAATCCATCATAATTTCACTTTATATACTATATTACCATGACTATGAAATTTGGAAGATAGATGTAAAAATAGATTTCCTTAATTGGAACCTTCAGGAAGATGTCTAAATGACACAATGATACAATTTTGTGACTCTAGGTGATGCCAAAAGTATTTTCAAGTTTCATATATCCATTTATAGATTGAAGTAATCATAGAGGTCATGTAATATTTGATTTAATGAAGTTATAAAAGATTTTTATTTCATTAATAATGAATGTGAGACATGTGTTTACAAGAATGTTAGTGAGAATGTGTTCATTATCCTAGTAGTATATATTGATGAAATATTACTTATTGGAAAATATATACCAGTATTACAGTCTATTATAGACTAGTTAAACAAGTTTTTCTCCATGAAAAACTTCTTTGAAAGAAACTATATTCTAGGGATCAAGATCATTTGTGATAGATCCAAGAGGTTGCTTGGACTAAGAAAAATTACATACATTGACCAAATAATAAAGAGATTTGGTATGGAATAATCCAAGAGAGTATTATTTCTAGTTTTACATGGTATACATCTTTCTAAGAAAATGTCTCCTCAGACACAATAGGAGAAAGAGATAATTAGTAAGATCCCATATGATTAATCGATAGTATCAATCATATATGTCATGTTATGCACTAGACTTGATGTTGCAAACACATTTAACATGGTAGAAAGATACAACCTAATCTAGGATAATAGTATTGGTCTGTTGTTATGGATATCCTTAAGTATATAAGAAGAAATAAGGAAATGTTCCTGGTGTATGGATGAGACTATGAGCTATTCATCAGGGGCTATACCAATTATAGTTTTGAAATATATGGGAATGATCTAAAGTTATAATCATGATATGTTTTCTATCTTAATAGATAATCACTGAGTTGGAAGAGTACAAAGAAACCATTTTCAGTTGATTCTACCAAAGATTCCAAGTAAATGGTGGCTTATGATGAAATGAAGGAAGTAGTTTGGATACAGAACATTTCACAATAGATTTATTTGGTACCTAGTAGTAAAGACTCTATCACATTATATAGTTATAATAATGTAGTTATGACTCTTGTAATAGAGACAAGGTCACACCAATGGACAGAGAATATACAATGAAAGTATCACCTCTTGAGGAATTTTTATTAGAGGGAAGTGATTACTGTAAAAAGAGTTCTCATAGAAAAAAATGTGATAGTTCCCTTTACTAAAGGCCTCTCTTATCAGAAACATGAGTATCATATGAGAGCTAGAGGACTAAATGTTGTTAGTAGTTGACTCTAGTTAAAGAGGGAGTCTGTTGGATTTCATTCCCTAGAACCGACTTATTTTTTACATTATGATAACATGTATTCATTATTTTAAATATTTATAAACTCCTAATCACATCCTGATTGTTCTTCTATGTGACATAGTATGTGATAATGTCATAAGATTATTTATCACACTGAAAGGTCATAGTAGTTCCATGATATGATGATAACCCAAAAGTTCCACAATCTTATTCTTAAATATATTTTCTATAGATGGATGAAATAATTTTAGGGACACAAATGATATGTCCTATCAGGTGTGGATATTCATAGAACTTTAAGGCACCTTCTCATGATGTACACCCTTGGAAATTTTCAATTTATGAAATTATGAGAACAAGTCCTGCCAGTAAGAAATCTAAATTTATATGTGTCATTTTATGGTCTTATCTACAGGCATGTGTATTAATCCTTACACTTTAATATTATTGTTAATGTTTGTTATGAGTCACATACTTTGTTGTATTGAATAAAATTGTGATAAAATATGTTTATAGTGAGGTAGGATACATTAGGTGAGTCATGAGTAATATTTCATTAATAAATAATATAATAAATGATTTTTACCTTATATTATTTAATGTAACTTGATATCTCATTCCCTTTGATGGAAATTATATAGCCTAAATAATTCTATGTCTATAGTGTTCTATAGGCAAGTTCAATTTTCAGAAATTCAAAGAAAGGGACATCAAGAATATAGTTTAATGACACCTACATGAAACCTACTTGATTTGAGATATCATGGTAAAGAGATTATATTTTAAAATAATCATATTCATATGGAATTATGTCATTGCAGCATTAAATTATTTCTCTATGGATTTCTTGGCTTGTTTCTAGACTCCAACCAGGGAAATTGGGATACTTCACCTAATGCCACTGAAAAATAAGCATTGATGGTCACACAATAAGTGTATCCAATGTATGAAATAAATAATTTTATTATTTATTATTTAAAAATTTGAATAAATATTTTTCTCATACATGGTTTAATAATTATTCATGTTTTCTTGATCATATATATTCTGTCACTAGTTATTGGAGAGAATAGTTTATGATCAGAATATTTAATAAATATTTATTTGTTATTTAGTGAATATAATAATTATTTATTTATTGTAAAATAATATAATTATGTGTATGTATTAAATAAATAGTCATATTCATGGCCTGATAAATATTTTCGAGGAATAGTGGACTAAATTTAATGGTCCGGTGATAAAAAAAATATATTAAATATTATTAAAATAAAAAAACAATTTTTTTAATTCATGATTTTAGAACATGTAAAGATATGATATTATTATTATTATTGACATGGGGTTACATGGGAATTAATAAATATAATATTGGTGCATGTGAAATTATTATTTTCTAACCCTAGTGGTATATAAGCCCAATTATATTATTTTCTTTTAATGTGTTCATTTCATTTGTTAAGAAAAATGATATCTATAGAGAATCCTCTTGAAGACCTAAAGATATCACACTCAAATAAATCTCTCAAGAATGTAAATTGATCCTCCTCCAACAATAATCTTGAGTCTAAACAGATCAATAGAATCCTTCTTCAAGCGATTCTCATGATGATCAAAGACAAACTATGCAAGTATTAGGATTTATCATTCTAGCACATAGAGATTTCTACAACAATGTTCATATGTTCATGGAACACATGTGGATCAACACTAGAGGGAATATACTCTTGATTACTATAATGTAATGAAAGTACGACATAGATACATTGTTAGGTCCATCAAAGAAAAAAGAGTTCATTACAAGGTAATTATTTAAATATTTAAATTAACTATAAATAATATATGATGATCTTGCACTTGGTTCTGGTGTTATTAGTAATCAATAATTATTTTATTTAATTATCTTGATCATGTAGTTTATCATTATGCAAATCTCATATTATACATTGATTATAAAAAAAATCCAAGTTGGGCATGCCTCATCCGGTACTTCCACTATGCTCGAAACCATCAGAATACACCTCAAAGTGATTTATATATCTATAAGTTAAATCAGAGAGACAAAATTCCAATGGGATGATGAAACCATTTCCACTACCCACATGTAAATAAGAGAATATCACTAAGGGATTTATCATTGTTCTCTTGAAGACATCCAATGGAAGCAATGTGATATGGGTTTTGGTGGATCATCTCACCAAGACTTCCCAATTCATCATTGTTTAGTAATATTTCTCTCATGATCAACTTTACAAGATATACATAAAGGAACTAGTGAGGTTGCATGGGGATCACTTTCAATCGTATCTGATCAGGATCTAAGGTTCACCTCTAAATTTTGGAGAAGTATTCAATATTCTCTAGATACTAAACTAAATTTTAGTATGGCCTATCACCCCCAAACTGATGGCCAATATGAAAGGAATTTTCAAACACTTGATAAAATATTGAGAGCATGCTCAATGGAATTTAAAGGAGCATGAGATCAACATCTCACATTGGTTGAGTTCTCATACAAAAAAATAACTTCCACATGAGTATTAAAATAGACCCATATGAAGCTCTATATGGGAAGTGATATAGAACTCCTATATGTTAGGATGGATTTAGTGAATAAAATCTACATAGACCTGATCTTTTGCAAGAGATGATAGAAAATTTTCAAGCCATCCAGAATCATATAAAATCTTCTCAGATTCAATAGAAGATCTATTCCAACAACCGTTAAAGGGACTTGGATTTTGAAGTCGGAGAAAATTTTTTCCTTACAATATCATCATGTAAGAGAGTCATATAGTTTTAAAATAAAGGAAATCTTATCCCTAGGTACATTGGCCTCTTTGAGATCCTTAATTTCATAGGAACGAGGGTCTGTCAGCTAGAACTTCCACCAAACATGGCTCAAGTTCATGTTTTGTTCCACATATCTCTCTTAAGGAAGTACATACCTGATCCATCACATGTACTGAATTTAAAGGTGGTATAAATAGATAATAACCTCTCTTATAAGGATCATTAGGTGAAGATATTAGACCATAGAGAAAAATTTATATGCAATAAGACAACTGACCTTGTAAAAGTATTGTGGTAAAACCATAAATATAAAGAGGTGACATGGGAACCTGAAGAAACAATATAATAGAAGTACACTCATCTATTATCAACTAAGATTATAATTTGAAATTTTAGGAAAAAATTTCTAAAGTGGGGAAGAATGTAATGAAAAATACTCTATAAATGATATTTTTTTCCTAAAAAATGTGTGTTATATTATATTACAAAGTATAATACACATACAATACATAAATAAAACTAAAATACTTTATATAATTAACAAATATTATTAAATTAGTCAATAAAAAACCCATGAAAATTTAAAATATAACAATGGTATAAAAAATATAAAATAAGAAAAGTAGAATGGAAAATTTTGGATCATTCCAATATGCTAGAATTACTACTCCCATGAACAACACTATGGAAAAGAAACAAAATATTAGTAAACCAATTGACATCTTAAAAAAGTAAAATATAAAACCTCAGGATTAATTTCATTGAATATTGAATGAAGTAATAAGTTGGTATTTATAGGAGGTAATATGACCATTGGAATAGTAATGTGACCATTAGAATAGTAACATGATCATTAGAAATGTAATTTGACCTCAAAATAATAAAATGTAAGATAAATAATATTTATCATGAGTTATTTAATAAAATAGAAATATTATAATGCCATAAAATAAATATCATTATTAAAAACTCAAAAAATATATAAACACATTTTTAATAAACTTTATTTTAATGTATTTCATAAAACTCGTAATTTTTTATATTAAAAAAAAACATTACCGATATTAGAAAATTATTTTCAAAAAATGAATATAATTTTTAGAATAATCATGTCAAAATTGTCAAAGGGATATCTTTTTGGTAATTTTCTAAAATATTTTAATTATTACGTGAATAGTAAAAACAAACAAATTTCATAACTGGTGTATTTTGAATTACATCATTAATGATGTAATAATTAATGAGTCATTTAAATACAATAAACATTTTTTATAAACCTAAATATTATTTTAGATCTAAAGCATTCCTTTAAAATAAATGTTTTTCATTGTTTCAATTTCCTTTTTAATAAAATAAAGAATTCATTTTTATAAACCCTTAAAAGTCCAAAAATAATTTTTTTAATAATATATAACTTATAATGTCAATAATTCACTATTATTAATTTTACCATATAAATTATATTTTATTAAATGTTTTATCCTAAAAATACCCATCTCCTCTAGTATAATTAACCCCCACCCCTCCCTTGAAAAAACTTCTTACGTTTCATTTACCTTATAAAAATATCTACACAAATACCCTCCCTTAATCCCCTTATAATACTTATGGTTTTTTTGTAACACTCAACTCTAATTATTCAAGGATTTTAGTGTTGTAGGAAATAAGAAACACTAAGAAGAGGATAAGTTTTCATTAACTCTTTCTCTCATTTTTCTCTTCTCTTCCTCTTTTTATCTATCCCTTTCAAACTCAAGCATTCTAATAGTAATTTATTAGTATGTTGAAATTATATTAATTATATTAAACTATTTTAATTTTTATATTTACAAAATATTTATATATCATACTTGTCTTTACCCCTCTTTTGATAATGTCTTGTCAATGGTTGGTTAATCGTCCTTTAAGATGCTGCCAACTCTCTAATTATCACAACTATTATGGATGATTATAATAAATTTTTTATAATATATAAATGTATAGATATAATAATTTATAAAATTTTGGATTTAATTTTAATAATTTATAAATATCAATAAAGAAATATCATTAAATCAAAGAAAGATGAAATATTTTAAGAAAAATATGGTATCAAAACATTTCATTTTTAAAAAATTGAATTAAGGAATAAAATTCAATGATTATAATTTATCAAGAGTCAAAAAAATGAATATAATTCACTTACAGTTATATTTTTTAGTAAACCTATGTTTATTGCACAAGAGACAGAAAAGGGATGAAATAAATGAGAATTTAAGGAAAGGGGGTTCTCGGACTCAATTCTATCTTTTTAGTTATCTCTTCTTTCACATTATTTTCTATATGTAAGTTTGTATAATGTACTTAAAATTTTATGACACTATTATTTCCCATTTATTTCTGGTGATCTACATGATTTTACCTTTTTAAAATGATTTATAATCCAAATACAAATATTTTTCAAGGAGAATTTATTTTTCAAAACACCACATTGACTCATCTTGGGATATTTCTTATCCATTCAATAATGATGATTTTTTATACTAAAATATGATTTACCTTATATATTTGGGAACCCAAAAGGTTATTCGTGAATTTATTATTTACAAAAAAAATATGAAACCCATTCCTTTCTATGGGTTTATTATAGTGGCCCAATACTTTTACAAAAATTATTACATGATTTTTAACATAAACAACTATAATTTGTAACTCGAAGATTATAAAGCCTAGTGTATTTGTAATACTAGGTCTATAACATATAAAAGTGAGACTAAAATAAAACTTATTTACTTTATTCTCCATAATTATCTCATAAATCCTTTAGAGCTTCTAAAACTACATGGCATAACCTGGGGAATACATATAAAAAAGGGGTGATCTAGAGAGACTAGTAAGGAAATAATCATGATAATGAAACATAATGTGTGAGTAAAATTTATAACATGATATAATAAAATAGAGGTATCATGTTTTATCACATGGGAGAACATCATAAATAACATGGTATCATAAGATCATGGAAATAGAGTAATTTTTTCGGTAACATATAACATGAAACAAACATGAGTCAAGGATAACTTCTTAGACAATACCACATGGTGGAAAAAATATCATGCTAAATTATGTTTACTCCCTAATCTCATACCTGAAATCTCATGGGACTAAAGCTACAACCAATAAATTAGAGTTCTATCTAGGTGCACACATCATAACATGTTCATGATTATGTGTTACACAAAAATTAATTAATCATAAGGCATAAACATAATAATTATCCATATAAAGAAAATGGGTTGCATAATCTTGTCTCATATCATAATCAAAGGACATTTCAAAATGAAGGTATTTGTGAGATGAAAATAAGGCATGTATTACCCTATAAAGTTATGGTATGATAATCTTGGTATATATGTGGGATGCATATATACATAATATATAAGTAATTCATAACATAAAAGGTTATCATCAATGATAAAAAAAAGTCTTTCAAAGATTACATGGAATATATTTTTGAGGAAAATACCCTTTTCACTTTGAAATCACTTCTTAAAAATATAAAAATTTCCAAAATTTTATAGAAAAAAAGTTATTTAAAAAAACCATGTTAAATTGTAATTGAATATTCAAATAACTAAGTTTTCATAATATTATGTATATTCTATTCATCCCATGTATGTTAAAACAAATATTCTTTTCACGTTCTTGGTAAAATTTCAAAAAGTTCCTTGTTTAGAAAGAGACAAGAAAATTCCTTTTAAACCATTTTTTAAAATGTAAAACATGGGTAAACATTTCTCTAATAAATAAATGGATAATATTAAAAATATTATTTAAATCATTTCAAGGAAAATATAGATATAGAAGAAAAATCATTTTCAACTAAAAAGATAAATAAAGTTGGCTTTTCTTAAAAACATTTTCTCAATAATTTTAAGAAATGAAGGGAAGAAAATGGTACTATCACTTGAAAATTACATGAATAACTAGAGGTCTATAAAGTTAAAATGTGTTTAGTATAAAATTATAAAATAATTTTCTTTAATGGAAGTCAATCATAAACATCCTAATTAAAAAGACATTGAAGCATAAACCCTTACCGCTTTAGTAACATTCGAATCATAACCGCTATGAAAGAAACAAATTCAATTAAAATATTGAATAACATGAATATAAAGAGACTCATTATATGATATATCAAATTTTTATTACATAAACCTCATATAAATAAATAGGTGCGTAATAACAAATATGTCTCAATGGTGTGGAAATTAAGATGATATCACTTACCAAGATTATACAGATAATGTGGGGATTAATCAATGAATTGATTATGTGTTTCAAATATAAATCCACATAAAACAATTTTAAATAGAACATAAAATAATAAATATACCTTACATGCATAATCATAGAATATCAAATATAATGAATAAGTAATATAACCCACTAAATAGAAATCGTGTTATGAAATTCCTTATTACTTTATAACTTTCAAGTCAAATACAGTTGGATGAAATAATTAAAATTGAAACATAAAATACCATGAAATATTAATTATTCATTTTATTTCATGTAAAATATTTAGTATATACACCATATAAAATAAATTAGTGCATAATATTAAAATATGCCTCAATTAAAGGAAATAAAGATGAAGTCTCATACAGTTTAAGAAACTTCATAATAAAAACTAATTGATAGAGATAGATATTTAATTTTAAGATAAAATAGAATGAATACATGATTTTATATATTAAATTTTCATTATATAAAATATTTAAAATAAATTAGGTGTATAAAAGAACATGTGTCTCAAATAAGGAAGTTTTGGGATGAAAACCCTTACCTCGAGTTCGACTCATCACGTATGTACTTTATCTTCTTGAATAATAAACTTATGTTTATTATTTAATTTATTAATAAACTTTTTAAATTTTATTATTCCTTTTATTTTATTTATTACTATGTTATATTTATTTACTTAGTCAATTAATCTCATGTTAAATGTTGTGATCGTATTCGGTTCATGTGTCTAAAATGACTTCGATAGGTTGACTATGGTAAAAGAATTCATTATTACATAATCTAAATAATAATTAAATTGAAAAAATTATAACTTTTATACATAAATTATATTTTTAAAACCAACTATGAAATATGGTTAGGAAAAATTAACAATGTTACAAACATTGAGATGGTAGATCATATATACACATGAGTAATGCTTTCATTTTTAAACAATTAGGATGAAAAGAAGGTAAGTGTTATTTTATCTTTATATAATTATAATTATATCATAAATATAATATTATCTATTTAAATACACTTAAATACACCATCTATTTGATGTTTTAATAAAAAAAATCACATCGCTTCTCAAAGTGGTAGTCCACCGTACACATGAACGACGTTATAATTTTTCAATAGATGCTAAAAAAAGAATTTATATAATATATTACTTTTATAGAATTATTAAAATATAATTAATATCATATATAAAAATTAAATAAATCATCATTAATATCCATGAGAGGTTATTATGGAAAACGAATTACATCGGTTCGGGAGGCAGTAGACCACCGTACACACAAACGACAGTTTCCTTTCCCATTTTATGGAAGAAAAGATTGATGTAGGTTATTCCATTGAAAAAATAAAATATATTTATATTTAAGATCATAATTTTTTATATCATCATGAATGATTAATATTTTAAGGAGTTTTAATAATAAATAAAATGAAGATACTTGGTTAAGAATGATGTCTCTTCTTCGGACCACCTCTTTAGGATTATACCTAAAGCCTCCCTTGATTACCCTTCTGATCAAACCATGGCCTCCAATAAATGTGGAGTAAGGAAGGTATTGTTTTTAGGAATTAGATGAACCACAAGGGTTTTTAATGGTATAAAGGATAATATATTAGGTTCCATTTTATAAGTGAGAGGGAGTAACATTTTTGTAAATACCCAAAACTAATCAATAATGGGAATTCAATCTCAAGCCAAGTGCCCCAAAAATTGATAAATAATGAATTGTATGGGTGATATGGAAAATAAAAACCTCAAAAAATCAAAAAAACCTTTTTTAAATATTTTATTCCATTTACCATGAAGTTTACTGACTTTTTCCATTTTAGTTTTTCATCATGGTAACTAGTTTTTTTACTATTTCTACTATTCGTTGATAACAAAAATTAAGCTGGCCTTATTAAATAATATTAATTATTATGATTACAAATACTTAATCCATTTTATCACATTTTAATCATATAAGTGGAATAATTCATTTTAAAATTATACTCACAAAACCTGTCAAAAAATGCTTTTTTCATGAAAAACATTTTTCAAGCAATAAATGATCATATATTAACTCTATAACTATTAATTATAATTATATGAATTTAAATTAATAAAAATATATGTATAATATATTAATTTAATTTAAATATCACCTTAATAGGGGTTATTTTATTTTATTAAAATGGAAAAACTTTATGAACTTAAAAATAGATTACAAAAAATTGTTTTTTAAAGCATTGAAATAAACTTATACCAAAATAATTAAAAATAATGATTAAAATTAAATTAATTTTATTATTATAAATAAAATTATTCATATGTGAATTTAATAAAAAAATCCAAAATATAATATAAATTTTAAATTACTTTATTTAATGAAAAGAAATTATAGTATTTGAAAAATCAATAATTTTCACTGTTAACTAAAAAATAAATCATTTCATAAAAACCAAAAATTTCACCCTAAGATAGTTTTAATATGATTACTTAAAAAATTATTTTCATTTTATAAAATAAAATTTCTAAAATTTACTTAAATTATTTATAATATTTTCTCTCAAAATGTAATAAAATCATTTTTGAAGAAAACATGTCCTTTGTAGAATATAATACATTTATTAAAAATTGAGTGATTATTTATTAATAATTTATCAATATATTTATATTTATTAGGACCTATATATATTTCATAAATAATTTAATATCATTCATACCTTCTAATTGAACAACTAGTTTATAAATGTCATATTTAAATAATAATATTTTGTTGTTTGTTTAAGATCAGAGTTACATGTTATATATGATATCAAACAAAGTGATATTTTAAAATATCAGGGTGTTAAATTTATTTCATGAATATGATTGTTATATGATCTCTTTCCATGTTTAATTTGTGATTATGATCATTTTATTATGTGATGGGTAGTCTCAGAATTATATATTCCTTCAATTAATTGGGTAAAGTGATATATCTCATAAGATCATGTGTATTATATGTGAACATGATTCTATATTTGTTTATAATTATGATGGTATTATTTATATACATATGTTATGTGTGAACATGATGATATATTTGTTCAAAAATATTTGTGGTATTTTACCAATTTGTTATGATGTTTCATTATTATGCATATACCACATTCTATCCCCTTTTCAAATTATTCACTCATTCTTATGATGATGATATTAATATTATGATATGATTATGATGATTATGATAGCCCAGGTACAATTAATTATTTTCTCTTATTCCTTCAATGTTACCCCCCCCCTTACTGGGATGCATGCTCACCCCTTTCTTTGATGTATAACCTCAGGTAAATAAATGTACTAAGTAGAATATGAGAGATTTTAGGAGGATAAAGAAGAAGGATTTAAAAAATGTTTAAGTTTTATTATGTACAAGTGATGTATGAACCTAATTTTTACAATATATTAAAATTTTTTATCCTATAATGTATTATTATTATGTTATTTATCTGGAAAATGATGTAATAGTCAGGTAATAAAAGGTTGGGTCCCTGTAAATCACCAAGACACTAGGCCTTTATATTTTTTGTTGTGTATTTGGATATTTATGTTATGAATTATGTAATGTTATGTGTTTGATATGTGATTTATTATAAGAATCACTGATACAAAATTTAAATCATTACCCCAATTCTAAAGGTGAACTTATATGTCATCTCTCAAGTCATCCCAAAGTTTTTATAAACATAATAAATCCTACTCAGTGTCCCTATCCATGTTAATAAAAATATCACTGGGGGAAGGTTAGTACTATGGTTACTATGCTATCATGAATCATCATGTAATAGAATATAACACACAAGTAAACCATAAATAATAAATCTCACACAAGCATACAATATTTGTAAAATTGGGCATAACCCTCATATGGTCTACTGGACCAAAAAAATTTTTAAAAAAAATCCTATTTGCATACCTTAAAAATTCAACTCAAAATTACCCATTCACAACCTAGTTAGAAAGGGAACCACATGTTATTTTTACCCACACAATGTTTTTTTTCAAAATACCAGTTAAATCTATTTGATAAAACCAACACCTGTTTCGATATCTAATTTAAAAAAAATCCCTTTAAATCTATCGTTTTGTTAGAAATTCCATTCCAAAAACTTTTTTTAATAAACCATTAAATTTAAAATCCTACTTAATGGTAAAATAATTTATCCTTTTAAAATCCAATTTGAACTAAAATCCCATTTAAAATAACCTTTAATAAAGAATAATCCATTTAGCTAAGAAAACCAACTCACACCACTAAATGATTTAAAAAATTGTCCAATGACACTCCTTTGGCCACAGTGCCCCCAAAAAACTATTTATCAATATTTATGGATCCTATTGATTATTTTTTATGTAATCATATCCCACATATTATTTGATATCATGAAATAAAAACAACATGCTAAAAATAATAATAATTATTATATGAACCATAAAATAATCCAAAAGATCATGACACATAATATATAATGTCTACCTACTTCAAATTGATATCCATTTGATAAACTAATATCATGCTGACTACCATCAACTCTAATAATCACATATATAATCAATAATCAGCATGATTCGATAAAAAATCAATAGAAATTTTATTTTAAACCTAAACACTTTATTGACTCTTATATCCCATAATCAAGTTTATTATTCCTTTACTGAGGTTTTAAACTCACCCTTTCCTTTTATGTATTCCCCTAGGATGTCTCATGTAGTGTTAGAAGTATGATGATATCTTTTAGGGTAAAATGAATATAGAAAATAAATTATGATTTTGTTTATTTTTAAGATGTCGATTATGTAGTTAATCTCCCAAAGACACTAAACCTCTATATTTTTGGTTGTGTATATGGATATTTATGTTATAAATGATGTAATTTTATGTGTTTAATATGTTATTCATTATACCAATAACTCATAAAGAATTTAAATCATTACCATAAATCTAAATGTGAACTTTTATTCCATGTGACTAGCCATCCCAAGGTTCTTATGAATATACATCCAAATAAATCTTACTTTGTATCTCAATTAAAGGTAATAAACCTATCACCCAAGGGAAGGTCCCTCTTATGGTTATTATTCTATAAATAATCTTCATGAAATACGAGATAAAGTGAAAGTATACCATAAATAAGAGAGCTTACACAAGCATGAAATATTTGGAAAACTAGACATAGTCCAATGTTATTTCAACCATAGGTTTTATATGTTGTATTTTTTGTCATTTTAAGAACTAGTTGGAAATAGATATTGATATTTCATGTTATGTAATGTTTTAAAGAGATAATTAAAATATTTTTAAGGATGTAATAACCACACCATGGTGATACTTGTAGAGGTATTAAAATGGGATAATTGAAATTATAGTTGGAATTTTGGATATCATTTCAAACTAGAAGCATTTAAGTTGGAAACAACCATGCTTATACACACTATGGCAGATGGAATTTCAAATGATAATATTAAATTTATAATATAGTGATAATTATACATGATATATTCAAGGATGTGGTGGTTATGGATGAAGGAATCTGTGAAGTCCTTGAGTTTTTAGAAATAAGAAGAAGATTTATACTATGTCATGTCACTTTTCATTTGCATTGAAATAAACCCTATGTAAAATCGGGATTCCAAAAATGGTCATAGTGGAATACATTTTGAGAATAAAAAATCCCTATATAAAACATTCACCTAGGAAGCACCATGTTATAGAGGAAAGTGTGTTGCACATTGGGTTTTATGCAATTAGAGAAAAACGGGCAATAGACCATGGACTAAAGTTTTTTGGAAGTAATTTCAAATTAGATATGTATTATGTCATGATTATTAGAGAAACATAATATGTTTGGTCATTTTTAGAACTCAAAATGAGTGTTTTGAATAGAGACCATGTTGTGATGTTTGAAGAACTGGAGGTTACAACTTATTTTACTACTTTGGTGCCCCTTTAACTGTTTTGATGGTTATGACTCATATTTCAACAACTTAAATAGAAATCAATGGTGTAGATATAATATAAGATAATCCAACTGTTGATTTTTGAAACTGTAGAAGTTAGAAGTGAACTTGAATTTTTAATTAGAAATTTAAAAATTCTAGAAGCTAACTTTCATACTAGATATACAGAAATGAAGCATGCATCAATGGAACATAGAGTAAAAGAAAAGGAATCTTAAAGATCCAAAAAATAGTAGACTAGTAGTGAATTTTATTGAAATATTTAGTATTTTAGTGAACTGCAATCAATATGATTTTAGTTAAATATTGGGTTTGGGAAGATAAATTTTTTGTGCATATCTTTGAAGATATGGAAGAGAAGATTGGAGAAACATAGAGAGAACTCTTATTATTTTGACTTATGTGTCGACTATTGCTTATTACTTATTACTTACTTATTATGTATGACTTAATACTTATTACTCATTACATGATACTTATTTACTTATTACTTACTTACTTCTTATTTACTTATTATTTAGTTACTATTTTTATTATCTCAAGCCCACCCTAACTCGGGTCCACCCTGTAAAATCAAACATATATATGCATAATGTGAGATTTGAACCTCTTACCTATTGGTTATTATGGAATGTATTTATAACTCCACCAAAATCATTATGTGGCGACTAAATAAGCTTTAATATAATTATATATATACAAATAAATACATGTAAATACATATATATATGTATATATATTTATTCATAATTTATAAATACATAAAAATAAAAGTATTATTATATATAAATATGTGTGTGTGTGTGTATTTATCGATATAATATATATAACTTTATATAATTGTGTATAAATAAAAATAAATTTAAATATATATATATATATAATTAATTATAATTGTGTGTGTATACCCACATAATATATATATTCAAATAAATATATGTAAATATAAATACATATAAATATAAAAAGATACATATAGATATATATAAATATAAATAAATTTGCACAAATATATATAAATATATATGTATATAATTAAATATAATTATATATATAAACACATATAAATATACTATATATATATAAGGAAATATATTTAAATATCTATAAATATATATACCTATAAATAAATATACATAGATATATATACACTAGTGGAAATGATAGATTTAACGTTGAGTTTTTTATGTCGGTTCTAAGAAAGCAAAGAAAAATCGTAAAGAAAAAACTTTTCAATGTTGATTTTCATAAAAACTGATGCTGAAAACTAAAATTGTAAGGTTTTCGGAGTCGGTTTTCCAAAACAATGACATAAAAAAAAATCAATGTCAATTTTTTAATAATAGATGTAGAAAATCCCCCAAAAATTTATTTCGGTGTCGGTTTTACAATAAACTAAAGTCAAAAACCCAAAAACAAATATTTTTAGGTTGATTTATGTAAAAATTGATGCCAAAAATAAAAAAAATATGTTTTGGTATCAGTTTCTATAGAACCGATGAAAAAAATAGTTTTTAAAGAATTAACAAGCATGTTCGGCCACCGTAAAACCCTAAATCTGTTTAGTTTCTCTCGTCTCTCCTGACTCACGATATCACCAACGGCTACTCAAACCACCACCACGCCTTATTTTGGTTGATTTATAGCATTTAAAGCTTTATTTCATAAACATTTCTTCTCATTATTTTATCCATTATCTTTGGTGTTTTTGTTTACGTTTGTATTTCTTGATCCGAATCATCTTCATGGTCACACCTAAATGGGTTTGATTTTTTTGTTCATTCATTATTATCTTTCATATGTAATAATTTTTTGTTAGAATTTTTTGTTTTTATTATTTCAAATAATTCAAAGGAGAAAATTGAGATTTATGCTCAATTGTCATCTTCAAATATGAATATTGTAAGTTTTTTTAAATTTTAGAAATAAATTAGTTATTATATAATTCATTCATATCATTTGGTTTTACTCAATTGTTAAGGATTTTTTATTCTATTATTATATAATTCATTTATATCATTTTAGTTTGATGAAATTATTGATTGTTACCAATTTAGGAGTAAATTGATGACCACTCCTGTCATATATTTCTAATTGTTTGAATGTTCGGTGATATCAATCAAATACTTTAAAATTATTTTAATTTTTTTATATGAGTAAAATTCATGTTATGTGTGATTCCGACCCTAAGTTTTATAAATTTATTAATATTTAAATAAATTCAATTGTGAAATTAATATGAATGTTATGTGTGATTCTAACACTGAGTTTTAATGGTGAATTATTGTTGATTCAATGAATCTTTAGCATCTTTGTTTTGAAAATAACATTACAGTAAAAAATGCACTTGATATAACATAAAGGTAGTATTAGTGTATTATATGTTTTTATGATTAAAATTTATCTGTATATATATATATATTTAAATGTTTAAATATATTCACTTACTATATTATGATATTGGATATTGGATGGATCATAATTGGTTAAATTTATGAAGAACTAGTAATGAAAAAGAAAAAGGAGTTGATGATTTCTTGTAATTTTCTAAACAAAATATATAAAATAAATATTAAATTTTATTTCTATGTGTGAAGTATTTGAATATGAGAAAGTTAAATTCTAGATAAATCAAATATCATCTCATTTATAATGGTTTTATCCTTAATTATACAAAATAGATCTAGCATGGTGAAATTACTATAAATTCAACATCTAATGTTATGAAAATGTTCATGATGACACAAAGGATTGTATTGAATAATTAATTTATGATTTAGGTGTTGAAACCATTGAAAAAACAGCAATCGTTGAATGATTTTATAGAGATTCTGAAAAAACATTATTCCTAGGTTATAAATATAAAGTGTTATCAACGGTTTTGAGATTGGTTAACTTGAGATAAAAAATGGTTTTAGTGATAAAAGTTTCAATAAATTACTTGAACTTTCAAAAAGATACTTTCAGAAGTCAACAAGCTTCCAAATTCCAATTACGAGGTGATAAAATATTATTCTCAATGGAATTGGGGTATAAAAATATATGTGATTTCCCCAATGATTGTGTATTGTATAAGAAATAATATTAATTTTTATCGAATTTTATTACATTTGGAAGATCATGATATAAGATATATGAAAAGGTCAATTAAGATTCATTATTAGGTACTGACATCTAACCTCATGCTAAATCAAATAATTCCTTCTAATAATCTCTTCGTATAATTCTGATAAATTAACTCTTATTCAGTCTCAAGTAGTGAAATCAAGGCTCTTGCAAAAGAAATTTTGTACCTTCCAATAATTTCTCGTTTGAAGCGTCTATTTTAAAATTCAATTGATGTAAAAAGGTTAAGATGTAATTTAGATGAACTCATCTCTGATGGTAAATTACCTCACTATACTAACTCATCACAATAGAAGAGATTTTATAAACAATTTCATGATTTTGGAAGTGAGGTTATAAATCTCATAATGGTAGTGTGTACTGATGAAATGAATCTATATCGGAGCCTAAGTAGCCAACATAGTTCATGGCCTATTTTTTGGGTAGTTTACAACTTATCCCCATAGATATGTTTGAAGAAAAAATATGTTATGATGATATTGATGATTTATAGTCCAAAAAATCTAGGAAACAATATTGATGTGTATCTTTCACCATTGATTGATGATTTGACACTTCTATGAGAGGCAGGTTTTAATTTTTTTGAATCATACAATGAGTATTTTCTTTTTCATGTTATGATAATGTTCAGTATAAATGACTCTACTACATATGGAAACTTATCTATACATAGTGTTAATGGACATAAATCATGTCCAATTTGTGAAGAATATACTTCATATTATCAATTGCATAATGGAAGAAAGATAGTATACATGGTACATCAAAGATTTTTGTGAAATGATCATCCTTATTGAATATTGAAAAAGATATTTAACGGTTTATAGGAATAAAATATTCCACCACATCCATTTTTCAGTTGAAGAATATTACAAAGGGTTGAAAATATTGATTTTACATTTGGAAAGAAAACTAGTTCTAGTTTTCAAAAAAATATAAAAGAAATAGTCTATTTTTTAAACTACCTTATTGAAGATTTTTAGAGATAAAAATAACATTGATGTTATTCATGTGGAGAAAAATATATGTGACAGTTTGATTGTAATTTTATTAGACATAAAAGGAAAGGAAAAATATTGATTGAATTTTAGATTATACTTGATAGCAGTGAGAATACGTTTAGAGTTAGCTCCCACTATGAAAGAAAATAGAACATATTTACCTCCAGCATGTCACACATTAATCAAGAGTGAGAAGTTGATTTTTTTTCAGTTTATGTATGTTATAAAAGTACCTAATGAATATTATTAAAATGTGAAGAATTTTGTTTCCTTTAATTATTTCAAATTAATATGTATTAAATCTCGTGATTGACATGTATTGATGCAACAATTGTTACCAGTCACACTATGTGGTATATTTTTTTCAGCTGCCAGAAATATTATCATTAGGTTATGTAATTTTTTCAAATCCCTTTGTATCAAAGTTATTGATCCAAATTTTTTATATGAGTTGGAGAATGAAGTTTCTCTTATAATTTTTTAACTAGAAGTGTATTTTACACCTACGTTATTTGATATAATGGTTCATCTAGAGATTCATCTAGTGCATGAGATAAGAATATGCGAGCATGTTTATTTACATTGGATGTATCCTTTTGAAATATATTTTAATCTTTTAAAGGGATATATTAAAAATATTTATCAATCACAAGCCTCTATTGTTCAAAAATATTTATCAGAAGAGGTGATTGAGTTCTTTACTGATTATTTATATGAAGTAGAGCATATTGGTCTCCCTATATCTCAACATTTGACTATTAATAGTGAAGGTAGACGGATTCGAAGTTTAAAGGTAAAGTTCATTACATGTGATGAAGTGATGCAGTCACATTTATATATTTTGAACAACACAGATGTTGTTCAATCATATATACCATCACATGTTGCTGAATTAAAGAGATGATATCTAAAAAGAAAGGGAAAGTGGTAGATGATTGAGTATTAAAAGACATTTGTTTCATGGTTTAAAGAGAAAGTGAGAATAGATATATCTATATTAGAAATGTTGAAATGGTTGGTATAAGGTTCATCTCTTAATGTGATAACATGGACTGGTTTTGATACTAATGGGTACACATTTTACACCAGAAAAGTCAGATGATAATAGTACCATTCAAAATAGTGGTGTGATGGTTATCGTTGAAGTAGTTTATTTTTAAATTGTAAAAGATAAAAACCCAATTTATGCTTTGCCTGCATATTTAGGTGTTCTTAAGGACATATTGGAAATTTATTATAGAAAATTTCAAGTCCCTGTTTTTAAGATTAATTGGGTTGATAGCAATAGTGGTGTGAAACATGATGATTATGGATTTACACTAGTTGATTTGAAAAGATTTAATTACAATGAGGAATCATTTGTCATGGAGACACTTGAAAAGAAGATATTTTATGTCATTAATCCATAAAATGATCAGTGGTTATTAGTTTTTCAAGGAAAAAGATACCATTTGGGTGATGAGAATGATGTTGATGATGTTATTGATTTACATGAGTCTTATTCATCTATTACCTAATTTCTAGATGATTAAAATGACTACAAGGTAGACATAGTGCATGCAGTATGTAATAATCATGATGAATGAATATGGGAAAACATGAAATTAGTCTCTTAATTTTTCTTGAAATTATTTATATTTTGTTTCTTTTTTTGAAACATACAACTGTGTGCCTCTTTTTTTAATTATTTTTTTCATCCTTGTTTCTAAATATTCAGTTTTATAATGATATGAAGGTACACAAAATTTCATTAAACTTTCTTGTTTCAATGTCAGATACAGAGAAAGAGGATCAGTTACCATGGTATATCTATTTTTTCATATTGTTAAATATTCAGTAATATGCTAATTTAATGAAAAAAAACTTTTAATTTATAATTTTTTTTTGTAGGACTACCAATGCGTCCTAATAAGATGAGATTTTTCATATTACTAAAGATAAATCAAGTTCTCAAGTTGGTAAACGTGGTATTAAACATTTACCAAAATTTTCACTTACTCATGGAGATGAAATACTATATATTATTTTTTATGATAATAATAATGAAACTAGCCCAAATTCAGTTTAGTTTATCAGTCATATATTAATGTAGAGTCATTGCAGGATTAAAATTTTATATCCTGATTGGAAGTCTGTGGACATGATGGCGAAACAATAGCTTTGGGAGGCCGTGATGGTAAAATATCTCCATTCATTTATTTTTTCTCATTTTTTTAATATTAAACATTTTAAATGACATATTTCATTTGTTCAATTACAGATGACATTCAATTTTGAGGAAAAAAAAGTAATTATGAAAAGAAATATCTATTTAGTGGTGCTTTGATGGAGAGATTTTAAAACAAAACTAACAAAAAATTATGTTTTTTTAAAGAAAAAGTTTGAAAACTCATGCCTTAAGTTTCACTTTATAGATGCAGATACATGGAAGCAATTTTTTGATAGTCGTCATGAAGAATAATTTTAGATATGATAATTATTTTATGTTGTAAAATTTATTATATATTTATCTAATTACTTATTAGTTCATTTTTATGTAACATTCCTCTAGGGGATCTCATCAAGATATCCAGTTGATAAATGTATACCCTCATACTTTATTATGTAGAGGGTATCCGTTATTGGAGCAGAAAATGTTTGAAAAAAATTTTGATGTACTAAGAGCTTTTTCTAGTAGTAGTTCAGAAGAGGTCCAATTTGGTCCACTATCTCCTCCCACTCACCATGAAAAATGTAAACGAGCAAGAAAGAAGAATGAAAGGTATCTTACAGATCAATCTAAGGAAGTATATGATAAAATTGTAAGTACAAATTATTTATTTTTCATGAATTTTTCTATTTTATAAATTATAAACACTAATATAACTTTTTAATTTTTCATTTCAGGATGAACTTCAGGAGAAAGAGACACAATGATCTTTTATCCATAAGGGTAGGACAGACATCCTAGCCACTAATTTAGGAAAGGAAGAACACCCTAGCCATATAAGAGGATGACAGGTGAGTGTTAGTATTCGAAACTTTTTTTTCATAGTAAGCAATCAATATACTGAGAAATATAATTCTTAAAAGTAGAGATGAAAGATATGAAATAGTCTATGGGTGATCAAATTCAAGTAGTAATGCATCAGGATTTGTTAGAACACTTGACAAGATAACCACAATATGTTCAGCCTTCCCATCCATCCCAGCCTGCTCAATTGGTTGTGCAACCTCTACATCCATCCCATCCAGACTACCCTGCCCAACCTTCCTACTTGTGTCCTCCACCTCCTCTCTTGGACCAAACTGTATACTGTGAGTTTTTTGTTGGTGATCCTCAAATACATATTATTGTGTTAGGACTCATGAATTTTTTGGGGGATTCTGTACATCATCATACTATGTAGATGGGTCAGGTTAGAGTATCAATACTTGATATTATTAATCCTAATACTTTACTACCATTTCCTACTGAGGAGATTACTAGAGTTGGGGATTGTGTGGGTCATTTTTCACTTTGTCCAACTATTCCTCTTCATTATATTTCATATGATGTATGCATTTTTTTAAATATTAATTACATATGATTGAAAATTACTTATTATGTTTTATGACATTTAACTTATATAGGATTATCTGAATGAAAAAGAAATTTCACAACTGAAACAAAATGTTCAGGAATAATCGATTATAGATACTTTTGATATTTCTTATGGGATACAAATATTATGGCATTTGTCTTCTTCCTTGAGTAATATCTATGAGTTTTAGACGATTTTAGATATATGTAGAAGATATTATCCATTGATATTACTCAAAAAAGATAGCATACATCTAGTTGATTTTGAAGAGCTTGATCTGACTGTGTTACAGTTGTTTTCCATGTAAGTAAATTGATGTTTGAATTTTTATTTCTTTAATAAAATATGGTTTAAATTGACTAAATATATTTCCTTTTTAAATTAGGTATTTAGACACACTTCTTTTACAAAATGATAGAATAATAATTTATAGTTTTATAGATCCAGAATACATTTTCATGGAAGTGAAACATTTGAATAATCTTAACAGGGTTGCATATATATGTGAGAGATTATCACATACAGATATTGGATGTTGGTTTTTTTCATTTCTTGATAAGTAAGAACATAAACACAATTATGAACTAATGATCATTATAATGCTATTAATTGTGAAATTTTTTTATTGTAGGGGGCATTGGATGTTAGGTGTATTTTTTCCAGGTGAATTCACCTTATATTGGTTTTTCTCTTTATTAGGGATTGTTCGTAAAAGATTTTTCACCTTATTAGATAGGTATTTTTTTGTTTTTAATAAGCTCATTATGTTTAATTCTCATTGTTTATACAAATATTATTAGTTCATATATATGAAAATGTAGTTCATGGAAAAAATTTAACAAAGAACACATGTCGATAAAGAAACCAAAAACAATACAATATGTGGAAGTAAAGGTAATTATTATTTAAATTAGATATTATTCTGAATTTTTGATATATATATATATATATATGTTTTTATTATCGAGTTAATGTTTTATAATAGTACTTTCATTATAAACAAGGACATATTGAATGTGGTTATTATGTTCTCCGATTTATGTATGTGATAATCACAACTGGGGTAACTACTGAATTTGATGAGGTTAGTTATATTAATTTTTTTATATTTTCTATCATAGTATTCTATTTTTTAATCTCATATCATTCAATGTTATTTTAGACATTCAATGATAATGAGTCATATACCCAAACTTAACTTACCCATCTTCAATATTTGTTTGCAAACTATTTGTTAAGTCTGATTATGATTTGAGGAATGTATATTCTAATGTTTATGAATAATATTACATTTTCTTAATAACATGTGTTCAAAAAAACTAATTCTTTTGTTATAACAGGAGTTTAAACATAATGATATCAAATGAATGATTCAACAATAACCAACAATAATCATGTTTTAAATTTCAGGTATGTATATTTTAATTCTAATTTATAATAAAAATATGTAGATAGTTTTTTGATTAACTAGATAAAATCATGTAAGTTTTTATATATTTTTAGTCAATGATAAATGTTTTTTGATTGTTGTATACTGTGCTTTTATTACAAAGATTTTGATTATTTTAGAAGTGTAATATTATGAATTTTCTATTAAAAAAATTATGTTTAGCTTCTGTTTTCATAAAAACCAACGCCAAAACATTTTGAAAAAAATATTCTATTTTTGGCATCGGTTTTAAAAAAAACCAACATGGAAAACAAGCATGCGCTTGATTTTTAGTATCGGTTTTGATAAGAACCGATGCTGAAAATTGGTTTTTGATGTCATTTTATTTGTAAAACCAATGCTCAAAACTAATCCCAACATCAATTTGGGTATCGGTTTTTGAATAGCGACACCGAAAAGAATATTTTTTATGTTGCCTTTATAGACGTTGGTTAAAAACTGATGTTAAATCTAGCTTTTTCACTACTAATATATGAATACACACACATATATATAATTAAATATAATTAAATATAAATACATATAAATATACATAAATACATACATAGATATATATATATACACTCACATAATATATATATAAATATACATAAATATACACAAATACATATAAATATCTCTAAATATATATAACTATAAATAAATTTACATATATATATAATTGAATATATTTATATGTAAACATACACATATATATATATATATAATTATCTATATCTATATATATACCCACATAATATATATATATATAGAAATAGATTAATATAGCTTAATATACATAAATATACATAAATACATATAAATATATATAAATATATATATATATATTATTAAATAGAATTATATAAAATATATATATATAGGTATGTGTGTGTATTTATATGTAAATATATACATGTATAAATAATTAATAATAATTAATAAATTAATTATTATTAATTATTAATTATTAATTATTAAGTAATAATTAATTAATATTTAACATTTTAAATAATAAATAATTATAAATAATAATTAATATTTATTAAATAATAATTAATTATTAATTATTAACAAGTAATTAAAATTTTAATTAATAATAATTATTATAAATTTTATGGTGGTGTTTTACAAATTTCAGCTAAAATAAAAAAATAAGATTTAACCATGGCTTTAACTGGCGCTAAATAGTAGTGGTTTTTAAAAAACCACCACTAATTAGAGGTATTTTTTTGAAAATTACCGCTACAAAATAATTATGTAATATTTAGTTTTGGTTTTCAAAATTGTCTTTAAATTATCTCTTAACCAGAGTACTTGATGTATACTCATTAAAAATTCATGGAATTCAAGTTAGTGATTCTATTGGAAGATTTATGATGGAAGCTGATGATAAGTTCTTTAATAAGGATGTGAAGGCTTAGAATACTTTTTCAATAGCATTATTTAATCATATCTATATGAAGGTGACATATTTTCCCAGAGTAAAAGGAGTGCGGGATAAACATTCTAACTTTTATGAAGGTGATATAAAAGTGAAGTAAGTAAAACTATAGGTTTTGGAAAATCGATTTGATTATTTAAATATGATTTATAATGAAAATTTGGAAGGTTTATTTAATTGTCTTACAGAATTGGTTGTTGTTATTCATGGACTTGGTCATGAGATCAAAGATTCTAGTTTTGTGAAGAATATTATAAAAATATTACCTTTGATGTATAATCCAAAAGTATCAGCACTTGAGGAGGTGAATATTGGTGGGTTTTCTCGTGATGATTTACATAGAAAATTGTTTTCATGTGAGATGTGGGTGTAGTCAAATATCTCTTATATTTTTCATCTAAAGAGATAGAATTCAAAGTAGTTGAGAAGAAAAAGTTTTAAGATACTAAAATTAAAGAATATACAAGTGATGATTTCCTATCACTTGTATAGAGTAACTTCAAAATAGGTAAAGGTATATTTAAATGTTAAGTTACATTTATCTTTTCTTCATTATGGTAAATTTGGGTAAATTAGTGTTAGATGTGCTAAAAATTTTGATGAAGAGGATGGTGAGTTTGATTTCTCACAAAAAAAGAAGAAGAAGTTTCCCCCTATAAAGAATTTCAATTCTAGAAACTTAAGTGTAAAGAAGTTTCAAATGAAATTTTTGGTTAACAAAGAAGAAGAGGGTGTCTAGGAATATCCATTGGAAGGAATTGAGATAAATTATATATTGGATACTAAAGATGAAATGATGGAATCTGTGGAAAAATGAAAATCTATTCTTGAAGAAAATTTGCAACCAGAAGGAGTTATTGATGTCCAAGTATAATTAGAAGGGTCCCTTGAGGGTCTTGATCTACAGATAAATAATAATTAAGAATAGAGTTTTTTTGAAATATTCTTCAAGTTATTTTAATTAACTTTAATCATAAATTGATCATATTGAAAATTTAATAGAGGAATGTGAGACTAATTATGTGAAATTTGAAGAAACTGTAAATTATAGAATGAAGATTGAAGAACAACCCATGATCATTAATGAGAAGGAAATCATATCCTTGAGAAAGAAGAGTGAGTTATAGATTAATATATGTGGTTTAAATATGAATCTTTATATTTTGAAATTCATATTTGTAGTATTGAATTAAAGAGTAGACTAAGGCACAAAAACATTTGAGGAAATTTTAAGAGCTCAAATACCATGTTTTATAGGTAAAATTGGTCTTATTTTTTATGGTGAAACATTAAAGGGAAATTTAGTAAGTATAAAGAGAATAAAGAAGAAAAATAAAGAATAAATTTCTCAATCATATAAGACTTATCAATAATTATGAGGTACTTGAAATTATGATACTTGTGGAGGAAGGAAAAAAGAATATTTCCATTGATGAAATGTCAGTTTTTTTGTTTTTTTAGAAGTAATATGTCTTATTATAGTGAATATTAAAGTTATAGAAGAGGATAAGCTATTGGAATTCAAAAAATAAAGTAGGAAAGTATTCTTATTATCAAAACAAAAATTCATTTTATGATTACCATTTCAATTGCCCAAAATTTTGGCATAAAGAAGTTGATTTTATGAATAAAAAATGTGGATCTTCTTATATAAGTCAAAGGAAAATGTATACAACAAAAACCCAATTAAATTCTTTTAAAAAATATCTTTTATCCTATTTAATAATAAGAGTTTGATGTAATGAATTTTGATGAAAATAATGGTAAGAGATCAAAACATGTCTCGACTCATTCTGGAATATCTTAGAAGGAAAATAAGAATAGGGAAAAGGAAAAACTGGATAGAATTTCCTTGAAAGAATGAAAGAATAGTATAATTTGGATTTTGGAAAATGGTTTTTCTTATTATATTATAGGAAATAAGAATAAATTGAATACTTTTAAAGGTTGATTTGATGGGACAATATGATTCATAAATGATTAAACATTGATGATCAAAGCAAGTGGAAAGACCTGATTAGATGATACAGAATTAAATAATACTATGTTACTCTATTTTGATGGTTTTAATCATAATTTATTGAGTGTTAGTTAGCTTTATGAATTTTTTTTAGAATTCACATTCCTCTAATAAGTTTATAGTGTTAAATTAATGATAGGTAATTCTTTTATGAAAATATGGAGGGAAAATGAAATCTTTATCAGGTAGATAATAAAGATAATTCATGTCTTCTAACAGTGGAAAAATAAAATAGTTTATGGCACTAGATATTTTTCTATATTTATTAGTATATAATGAAGAATTTATCAATATTAATGAATAATTTTGATATTTATTTATTTAATTGAAATAGATAAATATTTTTTTATTCTTTCATGAGATGAATGATGGTAAAAATTATTATCCACTATAGACGAAAAGAGTTTTGGGTTTAATGAATTTTCTCCACATTGATGCTTATAGATCAATTGTTTAGGCTGATATATATAGTAGTAAGTATATCATATTATTTTTTATGATTATAATATTATGGTAAATTATATTTTTATGTGATCAAGGAGTGAGGTTCTAGATTACATAAAAAGATTTTGAATAAGAATAGAAAATGAAATTAGGAGAACTTTGAAAATTCATAGATAAGAAAATAAAATAGATAAAACTTCTTATCATGTTTAAAATTACCTAGAAAAGCATGGTATTAATAATGGAGTGTCTTTTTTTATAACACCCTAATATAATGGGGTTGTGGAAAGAATAAAATGCATGTTGAACAACATGGAAAAAATGATGTTGATAAAATTTACTTTCACTTAACTAGTGGAAATAGGTAATGCAATTCATTTTCTATACTCTATATAGAGTTTTAATCAGTTCTAAATTTAGTAATATGGAATAAAAATGGGTAATTAAAGGAATAACTCACTAAAGAATCTCATAGTTTTGGTAACAAAATGCTTCATTTGAAATAATTAAGGAAATCATTGAAAATACCTTGATAAAGTGGATGAATAGATATTTTTAGGCTACTCATAAAAGATTAAGGCCTATAAATTATTTAATAAAATACTCAAAAATATTATTGAGATCAATGATTTTAAGGTGATTGAAAATAAAGTCAATTAAAAATATAGACATGTTTTTCCTGGAGAATTGTTTAAAGAAGAAGTGTAAGTGAGAAATGTTGACTCAGGTGATTCTAAAAATGTTTAAAATAATGATGATTCTAAAGTTGAATTAAATGAATAATAATAAGAATAATAGAATCAAACTATGAATCAGTCTGAAGAAAAGAAATCAAGTTTATTTGATAAAAATAATTGAAGTTAAATATGCTCCAACACAAACTCTAAGTATGATGATAATAGATTATATTGTGTTATTATTTGATATTTAACTAAACTCATTTGAAGAAGTATAAAGGTCATGAATTAGATACATTAATCAATATTTTGATCAAATTGATAAAATCAAATCTTTGATCTTGTGGATAGATCAAATCATTATAATTTCGTCGATGCAAATTGGATCTTTAAGAACAAGAAGGAAAAAAATGGTAGAATAGTTTGAAATAAAGAAAGACTGGTTTGTAAAGGATGTGCTCAAGTATAAGGAATTGATATTAAATAGACATTCACCCTAGTTTCAAGAATGGTGTCTATCATAATTTTCTTAGTAGTGGTTGTTTGAATAAAGTTTAAAAAATATCAAATAGATGTGAAAAAAATCATTTTTAAATGGGGTCTTGAAATAAGAGGTTTATATAAAACAAATAGTTGGATTTGTTTATGGAAATTATTATTCTAAAGTGATCATGTTGAATAAGGTTTTATACGGACTTAAATAATAACCACATTCTTAGTATTCACAATATGATACTTTATTGAGAAATATGGAATTAAAGAGATGAGGGGTTGATAAAAACCACTATATAAAGATTTTATAAGATTAACATTTTATTATTATGGTTTATTTATAAGAAATAAAATTTGGAGGTAACAATTATAAATTAGTTAATATTTTTTCTCAATTGATGACATTATAATTTTATATATCATTGAGTAGATAGTTGAATTACTTTTTGGGGATACAAATTTAATAAAAAAAGGAAGTATATTCACATCACGGGTGAAATATACAAAGTGTAAAAGAAATTAAAAATAGAAGATTGAATGTCAGTTTAAACTATGATAGCAGTTGGAAGAAAACTAGGAAGTCATGATGATATTAAGGGAGTAGACTCTACTTTTTATAGAAGAATAATTCACTCTTTAAGATTTTAACCAGACCAAACATTCTCTATGCTACATTTATAACAACATTATTTTAGAGTTTTCCTAATGAATAACATTTATAGGTGGTGAAAATATTATTAAGTTATGTTCAAGGAACTCTTAATTATGGTTTATTGAGTGATACTGGTGAAAACATGTATTTTTTTAGTTATTCCAATGTTAATTGGGCTGGTGACATTTTGTATAATAAGTCCAAAAGTGGTGGAGTATTTTACATTAGAATATATTATGTTGGATGGATAAATAATAAATAGGATTGTGTTTCTTTAGGTATAGAAGAAATGAATTATATTTTTTTTAATAAGGATCGTATACAAATTATATAGATAAGGAAAAAAATTAAAAGGTAAAAGTGATGTGGTGGAAGAGAAAATATTAATTCAATACAGAAATAAAATTTTGAATTAATAAATAATCTACTTCAAAACTCTCACAAAAAGAACATTGATATCTAATACCATTTTAAAAAAGATAAGGTGGTGTAAATGTTATGAAATTGGAATCTGTTATGACATAAAATCATGTGGTGGATATCTTTACCAAGACATTGAGTGTACTTGTATTTGAAAAATACTGGTTGAGCCTTGGAGTTCAACCAAATACCTAAAATTGAAGATGTGTGGATACCACTCTCCTTATTGTATATATTCTTATATTTGGATACTATTTTATTTATATTTATCTCCCTTTATTGGATATAAGATGAAAGTTGAAGATATTATCCATGTGTAATTTGAAATGAATTTACCAATTTGATTAGGTTTTTGTTTAATGGACGACATTACAATAGTCGATTATTTCTCTTATCTCCTACAATGATTTTTGGATTGCATAGGATTGAAGAAATGGTTTCATGATCTTTTCTTAGATTTGGAGAAATGTAAGATTCAAGATTGCAAGGCCTTTGATCAAAACGGGGATATTTGAACCTTTGAATTATATTATCAAATTTGGATAATTTTATAGGATAACTTATGGGAGAAATACTATAGGGGTTATATTATATTATATGGGGGGTTCCTATATAAATAAATATTACCAAAAAATGGAGAAAGAGAGTATCTTGGTTAAAAAAGTTTAATTTAGAATAGGATTGACAATAAAATCCAAAGGTGATGGGAATATTACCACTTAGATTGTATATGTTGGATTTCTTTTCAATTTAATTTCCAATTTGAAGTATCTATTTATATTTCATGTTATGTAATGTTTTTTAGATCAAATATTGAAGGTGTAAATCACCCATCCCAATACCACATCGGGGCAATACCTATAGAGCTGTCAAAATGGCTAGATTGAAATTACATTGGGAATTTTAAATGTCTTTTCAAACCAGAAGCATTTCAGTTGAAAATGACTATACATGTGCATATTGTGGAAAAAAGTTTCAAAAAAAAGAAAGATTACCTATGTATCATGGTGATACTTATACACACTATAGTGGAGGTTTTGTGTTTATGGATGAATAAATAAATGAAGGCCTAGAGTTTTTGTAAATTGGGTGAATATTTGTTCTACTTAATGGAAGTTTTTATTTTTAATTGAAATAAAAATTATGTGAAATGGGGATCCCCAAAACAATAATAGTGGAATCTATTTTAGGAATAGCAAATCCTTGTGTAAAATATTCACTTAGGAAGAACCATATAATGGAGGAAGGCATGTTTCACATAATTATTTCTAGAATTAAATAAAAATGCGAAAGGTGTCATATAGTAAGGAATATTAAACTATAGATACACTATGTCATGGTATTTGGAGAATTGTTTCATGGTCAATCAGTTGAATAACTTAAAATGGGCATGTTGAAAAGATACCATGTCATGGAATTTGAAAAAATGGATGTTGCAATCATTTTTACTACATTTTATCCTCATTAATTGTTTTGATGGTTATGAATCGGATTTAAATTAATCAAATGGAACTCATAATAGAGATCTGGTAGAAGATATTCTAAGTGATAGTTTTTAAAACTGGATAATTTTTTATTTGATTTGAATTTTGAATTTAAAGTTCCAAAATTTTGGAATCAAACTTTTATGGTGGAAATTTTGAATTAAGTGCGAATAAATCACACATATAGAAAAAAGAGGAATATTGAAGACGAATAAAATAGAGGATCAATAGTGAAGTTCATTAAAATCAATATTATTATAGTGAAATGTGATCAATATGAGTTTTTTTGAAGACAAGGTTTGTTAAGATAAATCTTTTTTTAATATATCTAAAGTTATATAAGAGAATAAAGGATCAATAATGAGAACATATGTTGTTTGGTGTTGATTATTTAATTGATATCTTATGAATTTGACTTGTTTGTAGATTATAACTTTTTATCCCTCTTAAAATTAGTGTATATAAGATAGGAAGAGGTTTTGTACCTTGTTTGAGAAGTGATATATACCTAAATATTTCAATAACATTCTAGTGAAGTAGTGATTAATTGGAATATCAATACATCATTGATATGTTATCCTTAGATTCATCCCTTTATGGGTGAACTGAGTAAAATCATGTGTTCATGAACTTTATTGATTATATTAGGGTTTTACTTTATTGGATTACTAAGAGGGTGAGGGTGTGAATAAGTCATCATCTTTATATTTTATGAGTTTTTTTTATTTTTAACTCAAAATCTTAAATCAGTGAAGGTTATTGATCCACTCAATAGAGTCTATCAACCTTTCCATGTATTCATAAATAAAAGATAAAGTGTGGTACATGATATTTACTAGGTTCGGAACCCATGACTACTTCTTGGCATGTTTTGTAGTCCTCCCACCATGGATTCATCCACTAATTCACAAATTTATTTACAACACTGAGCCCAAAGTGTTCCCACACCATTTCTATAATCCACAGGAAGATACAACATATCTATAAAATATGATTCAACAAGGATAAACAACACATAGTGATCAATTAACCTCTAGATGATGGTCCTCTATCATGTAAAAGTGTATCAATAGATCTCTATATATATATATATATATATATCTTAAAGATCTTCAATTACTGATGTTGATTCTTACCCAATTGGTCTTGAAATTTCCACTGTAATCTGAGCAATCTAAACTTCCTCAATTCTAGAAAATGAATTATATCATTATCTCTATATAATGTTTTATCCTCTTATAGACTCCTCTATTTCATGAATGACCAAAGTCACTCCTTGGTGTTTTGTATTTCCTTCATCTTCTCCTCAATATAGGGTGTATGGGGTTCTCTATCATGGTACTCTATCTCTCATAAATGTATAATATATTATATCTCAAAAATTATGAAATAAATTCCCATTATTTGAACTATAATTTTTGCAACTTAATTGTTCATGGGCCTTCTCTTTCTTTATGAAGTGTATATTAAATATTCTTCTAATACACTAAAATAAATAGTGTATAATCCTATACTTTATGCTATAATTATGGCCTAAAACTAAGTCCAATAATTATGGAAACATTGAATAACTATTCAAGAATTTTCATAATTACTTCTCTCAAGTTTGACATGTCACCTTCCAGAACACCCTTCACTACAACACACTGAACACTAAGGTGTGGTCTTATCCTTTTTCCCATTTTTTATAGTAACTCCTCCATCATGCCATGACCACCACTATGAACATTTTGGCCTTCTATGTTTCTCACAGTGTGATATATCAATCACTATTTCCACCTCTATGGTATGGGGATAGTCATGTTTTCTTGCAGCCCTTCTTATCAACCATGGATTCTTGACTTCCATCAGGTGACACTATGCCCATTTCAGGCTTCCCTGTGTTGACCATTTTAAATACTAAGGTTATAGATCAGAGTGGAAGGTAAAATGGAAATAGGGGTTAATTTTATTTAAAAATGATAAAATAAAATATAAATTTCAAAATAAAACAATTATGATATGATGAAAAAAAAACAAAGAAATAAATTCAATCCAAATTAGGAAATTAATATCAAACTTTATTAAATGATTAAGAACAGTGGAAAAGTATATGTATCAAATTTATAAAATTTATTTTTATTGATTAAAATAATGCTTCAATGAGGAAATGTAAATAAAATATAAACAAAATTTGATACCGAGTTCAAAAATACCACACAAGGTACCCCTAAATCTATACCTATTAATTAGAGTGATATGTCTTATGAAGACCTTCCCTTGGTTTTAAAAGAAATACAAGTACCAAATTCCCTTGGTTTTAATGGAGACCCAATAACAAAAATTCCATTGGTTTTAATAAATACCCAAGAACCAACTTCCCTTACCTTTTAATGGTTTTGATAAGAAATCACTTACATCACTTTTTTAATTGTGAGCATTCACCCCTCACTTATGGTTGTGAGAACCTTAAGAACATTATGTGATAATAGAGTGATTTTATTATCATAAATAATTTACAAATATGGTCTTATATATCTCTATAATGATGGATACAATTGGTAGAGATACAGAGAGATAAATACAAGAGTTTATATCTTTCAATATTTGGAAATGGATAGTGGATATTAAGAGGATTTCTTAGAGAAATATTGATTTTTGATGTCTTAATTCAGGGATATAATTGTTGGATAATAAAGTATTTTTTAAAATCCACCAATGTATAATTTTATAGTATTTAAATACTTTAAAACTATTTTTAAATTCACTAGGTAGTAATGAAGTCTCTAAAGATAGGAATTAAGGAGCTTTGACCAACATTAAATATAGCCTCAAATTATCATAGGCCAACATTCCTTGCACCATACCCTGTTGTAAAAAAAATGTGGCTATTTTGACAATAAAATTTCCCAAGATCATGGTCATAGTCACCTTCCTTTGACTATTTTGGCATGCCACTATACCTATCCACCATGGCATGGAATCAAATGTTTTGGTTTATAGTTTCAACAAATGGATCCTTCACTTCCATAAATGGTATTCTATGGTTCTTTTAGCCTTCATCCAAGTTGTCAATACTTTCATTAAGACTTATTCAAGTATACTTCAAGGTTATTTAAATATTATAAAAATATTTCATCAAGACTAACCACTAATCACTTGAATGAAATTGTTACACTTTAAAGAGTGTTTTTTGTCATAATGACACCATGAGAGAGGGGGGTACAATAAATGATTCACAATAGGGACTGATATTGTGTGGTCCCTATCCAAGTTTTCTAAGTTGTAAATTTTCTTCTCACCAAAATCTATGCTATAGAAATGGCATAATTCAATATCATTCTTCATATTCACCATGGATACCTCTACGGTGTGGCCTTTTCCATTTTTGGAAACATCAACAGACTTTTCCTTGTTTTAAGGTATGGTCCTCATCTTCCTTCTCTAAGATGGATTTATTCAAACACCAAACCTTATTGTAAACAAATAAAAAAATACAACATGATCCTTTAAAAAACCTAACAATATACTCATTTTGAATTTTTTGATAGTACTCATATTCATCTTCCCAAAGTCCTACTCCCCCTTATTGATTATGAAATTTTAAGGTCCAAGAATGGGGTCTTCTAATATTTTCTACTCAAAAACTATTTTCCTCACTTTTATTATTTTAAGGAGTGGGATGATATCACATGGTCCATATCAAATAACCTTTTATTAGTATAATGTAATTATATGTGATCTAACATAGAAAACAAGATAAATATAATCAAGGTTATCTAAGTTATCCATAAAATCTCATCACGTGATAACATGCTCAAAAAAAACTTTATATTTCTCATCGTGGGGTTACTATAAAAAAATTTAACATGAATATAATTATTTATATATTTCTCTAAATTGTCCATAAATTCTAGATCTGATAACTTTCTATTCAAATGAGCCCCTCCTCAAGGGATTTTATCATATACCATTCATCATGGATAAGTATTCCACATTCATCTCATCCTCTTTTATATATAGAAAATTTAACATTAAATATATCCTTCAATTCACTACTTATTAGTATAAGATATAACAAATATTAATGGAATATAGAGGGACCTCTTTGTGCCTCAAGGGAAACTCTTAGGATGAGAGGTTACTCTCAACCTAGGCTATTTTTTACTTCAAATCCTGAAATTTTTATTTATTGATGAATATTTCTTCACATCAAGAATAAATACATTGTCACTTCCTTATTATTGAATTTTCATTAAAACATGATAATCAAGATTATACTTTTTACACTTCTTAAACTCATTACTTATGTATGTATTCTCAAAAAACTTCTCCCCTTATTTCAACATAACTTTATTTCTTTGATTTTTCATCCTCATATTCTCACCAAAACTCTCTATTTATTCTTGAATGTTCCCATTTAAAGTTATATTGAACCATTATGAGTGGGATTTGTGTTTTTAATTTACACAATAGCAATAATATCCCCTAAATTTAAATTTCCTTGAATGATATCATACTTTTATAGAATGATGTTTATGTTTTCCTACTTGAGTCTTATTTTGTTTAGGTGGGTTAATATTTTCTTGGAATATTATTTTATTTCTCCTATGTGAATGTTTTCCACTCATTCTTCATAGATTCACTTTAAGAACCTACATAGTTATAATTAAATGTTCTGTTTTTATTTTGAATAAGTGTTGGTTTACTTTGTTCCTTTGATCATATCTTTTAACCATCATGATAATATTATCCTCTAATATCAATAGATTTTCTAAAATATTATCTAGACTCATTTAAATAAATTTTATATCTAGCACAAACAGATTGTGTCTCAAATAGTTATTCTTCTATAGCAGTCAATTTCTCTTTAAGATCACATATCATATTCTCTTGCTCAGTTATATTTAACTTATGCTTCTTTATTGTTTTCAACATGGGTTGAATCCATTTTTATCAACTCCTCCTTTTTTCATTAACATTCATTTTTATAGTTTTACCAATCCCACTCATTTGAGTATCCATTGACTTGTCCTCCTTATCCGTATTTTTCCTTTTCTTTATTGAGTTGTGAAATCTTCTCAAGACAATATTCCAACTTACCTTTAAGTTCCCACTGAATTTATATTCTATATTCTCCATCATATTCATTTATTGACAAATGTAAACCTTTCTCCAAATGAGAAATAATAGTGGATTCATTATCCAAATATAGACAAAACTTCATAATTACTTAATAATCTTCTTCTTTGGGTGATGTAATGCTTTTTATTCTTTTTATCCTTTATCTTCCTTTAAGGGATTTATTCTTCGTTATAAAATTTAGATTCATCAGCCTGCTTATTTGGGAAAAACATTTCAATATGAAAAATATCATTTCAATTAAATAATCTAAGAAATTTATTACCTTTTCCATTATATTTTACCTTAAATAATCTCTTTGACAAGAGAGTAATAATCTGATTGAGATATTCTTCATCTTCTGAATCGTTGATGACTTCATATTCTTTACTATTCTTTTTTCTCATGGATTTAAAGTAAAATTATACTTTCTATTGATTATTGAGATTTGTTTTATTTATAATTTAATACATGATAAGAATATTGTGTAACTTATCCAATGAAATATCTTCTCAATCTTTCAAAGATGATACCTTAGGATCAAATTGATCCATAATGTTCTACAAAAGTATTTTCATAATAATTGAGTCTTCAATGTTCTCATTTAATCCATTAATATTGATAACTATTTTATCAACCAAAGTGAAATAGCTATCAAAATATTCATATTAATCCATCTTAATGTCCTTAAATCTACTCTTAACAATTTGAATCTTGGATTCATTCATTTTCAAATTTCCCTCCTAGATGTTCCTCAATTTATCCTATATCTCTTTCATAGTTTCAAGACCCATCACCTTGGTGTAGACCTTCTATTAAAAATGCACCAAAATATAATTTTGTTCCATTCCATCCATATCCATATTTATTTTATCAGCATGGGTTATATGAGAATTATTAGAAACAGGTTGAAAACCTACTATTGTAGCATCAGATTCCATAAGGCTGAGAGGAATGAGGTAAGGAAGCATCCTAATCCTCTAACTATGGTATCTTGTTTTATAAAATATAGTAACTATTTATTTATTAATATAATTTTAATTCTCCTTAATAATTATAACTTTAGAGACAACCATTCTCAGATAACACTTGTTAGGATCTACCATGATTATATCATTAAGAGGGAGGGGTGAATCAGTGATCCTCTTCTTCATTTATGAGTTTATATCTTTTGAAATAAACATTTTTAACTCAACCTCTTGAACCAATGAAGGTTCAAATCCAATAAATATAGTCTCTAAACATTTCCTCATATATAAAAATAAAACATAAATCACAACATATTATATTTATAAGGTTAAGTATCCATGTGTACCCCTTGTTATGTTGGTTAATCCCCCCAAAATAGATTTATCCACTACTTCAAAAATTTATTTACAATTATGAGTCCACATTGTTTTACACACCACTTTTAGAATCCACTAAAAGATAAAAACTCTTTACAAAATATGATCCAATAAGGATTGAAAACATCTGGTGATCACTTCACCTCTCAATGATGGTCCTCCTCTATGAACACATGAATCAACAGATTTATAAGTGTATGTCTTCAAGAACTTTAACTATTGATTTTGATGCTCAACCCATTGGTCTCGAAACTTCCATCATAATATAAGTAATATGGACTTCCTTAATTCTTTTAGATGAATTTTTTCACAAGATCTACATCATATGTGCTTCTCTTATAGACTCCTCTACTTCATGAATAAAAAAATATCTCCTTGGAGTATGTCTTTACTTCCTATTCTCCTCGATATAGAGTGTATTGGGTTCTCTATCAAGGTAATATATCTCTCACAAATTCATGTATTATTTCATGTATGATCTCCTATTTTTAAATTTTCAATAATATTTCCTCTAATATAGAGTCTATGCACCTAACCAATATATATATATGGCATCACCTTAATAGGATTCATAAACCACCCAAAATTAATCAAATAACTTCCCATTATTTTTAATATAAATATTATAACATAAATTATTATGGTACCTCTCTATCTTCATATAGTGTAGATTGGATCTTTATGTAATCCCCTAAAATTAATGATGTATACTCATTTAATTTATAACAGATTCATGGCCTAAAACTAAATCCAATTATTGTGGAAACATTGCATAATCATTCTAGCATCATCATAATTAATTCTCTCATGTTTAATGCATCACTTGTCGACACGATCTTCACCATAGCATGGTGATGAATCTTTGGTCATTTTTCCCTCAACAAGATGAACACTATGACATGGTATTCTCCTTTTTCCATTTTTTTAGAGGCACTCCTCCATCAAAACATGATCACCACTACAACCATTTTGGCCTTCCTTATATTTCATAGGGATATATCTTGATCATTTATCCCACCTCTACAGTGTAACGCCCCGACCCCAGTTACCCAGAGTCGGTGCATTATTACATAACATTGGCATGATCACAAGAAAGATCAAATCTCGAAAGACCGATTGGTTTAGTAGCCTTGGAAACACTAGCTATATTCATAAGTTTTACATTACATCATAAAATGAAAAACTACTACAACAACATAATGTTTCCACAATCCACACTATTAACCCCTCATAAAATCCCTGCAGGTCATTCATAACTTACTTCTTCACATCCTGGGAAAAATAAAACATAGAAAAGGGGTGAGCTCAAATGCCCATTAAGGATAACAATATAGAGGAAACTTTCATAAATAAGAATAAACATTTAAGGCAATGTATAAATAAAACAAAAGCCTTTTAAATATGAACTTTCAACATGGTATGGCATAAATAAAATGAAATAATGCCATTTACTTATTCACATGGATATTCTACTAATCGAATAATCACATGCAAAAATCAATAACCACTTTCATAATGTTGGAATGCATAATGCCAGACTATCATAACCACATAGCCAAGGCCTCGTGCCAAGACTAGAAATAAGATTTTGTCAAGGCCTTGTGCCAAGACACTAGTTTGTCTCATGAGACCTACCGATGCAATTTTTTTAGAAGATACTTATGTTTAAAATTGATAAAATATACTCCAGTTTTTTTCTGAAGACAATATGCAAGCTTCTGAAAACAAAATAACTAATTCTGAGACTTCTCGATTAATTACAGGCCATGATGGGTCCACTCCCAATCCCTTCCTGTCTACCAAACTTGAGAGTCGGGTTTTCTGAAAACATTTTTAAGCTTGCGTTAAATACGTATAAATTTGCACTGGATTTTCATATATTTGAGAGAAATATCTCTTTTTTTGAAATCATTTAAAAATCACATAATTATAAAAGAAAAACTTTATTTTGAAAATATCCTTACAAGTGTGTAAGGGAAGCTTCAAAGGTGTAATAATGGAAGAGAATAACCGCACCTGTCGTATAAGTTAACAAAAAAACATTCTTACCTTAATTTTGTCGAAAAGGTTAAAAAGCACCTTGTTTGGAAAACGACAGAAATATTCCTTTATAAACCTCTTATAAAAAGTCAAACAAGGGTATAAATGAAATTAACCCATATTCTTGTAAATAGTAAAAATGTTTTGAAATACATTTTTAAGAAACATGGATGATAAATAGATCCCAGTAGATTATTACATATAAACAATCTCGGATAATGAAGAGATTGTGAAATAACCCTTACCTTGTACTTTTCCTTTGTTGGGGTAGGTTAACCTCCTGTATAATGGTGAAATAATTGTTATTAAATTATACAAGAATCATATATATTAATATGATATCATATATGATCTTTTAACATTGATTTGTTAATAATATCTTAGAATTATCGTCGTTTCAGGTGTTAACTTACTCATTTTATTTATATGTTTTGTTACATAAGCCATGGTTGTTGTATCTTATTCTTATCTAGAATGATATCTAGTCCTTAAAAATCATTTTTAATTCATCAAATGATAATTATACTTGAATGGTTACGATGGAGAATGAATCTCATCGCGTTTGTGGAGACGGTAGTCCGTACGTACGCACGAGCGACAATATCATTCTTTTGATATTAAAATAATATATAAATGAATGGTATATCATATATACAGAATCATTAACATGTTATATTTATTATTTACATGAGTTACACATCATTATTATACCCATCCAAATAATATTATATTGAATAACAATTACACCACGACGTGGAGACGGTAAGCCGTACGTACGCACGTATGGTGACATGTTATTCAAAGGGTGGATAGAATACTGAATATGGTTGTACCATACTTATAATAACATCACAGTATATGTGAGATACTGGAGTTATTATTTTAGAATGGTAAGAACAAAGGAAGAAGAAGTGAAAGAAGAAATGAACTTAGAAAAGGGTGGTGAAATCATTACCTCTTCTTCGGGTTCTTCCTTTTGATTTGATCAAAAGGGCTCCATAGGTTGGCTTTCTGATCAAACTAAGGCCTCTAGGTTGTAGTGAGGGATGTTGGGAGAGTATTTGGTCAGAGTTTGGCCGAACCAAAAGGATTTTAAGGTGTGAAGAAATGAGAAGGAGGAGTGCCCTTTTATAGGAGGGGTGAGGGGCACCTTTGGAAAAGCTAGAAATATTAATTTATAATAAATTCATATTCGGTTTCTAATGGCTCCAAAGCTTATTATTCAAAGGTTAAGGTGGGGATAGGTCGAAAAACACTCAACCAATAGAATTTAGACAGGTTTGGGTACTTATATTAACCTTATCTTTAAGTATTAACTCTAAGTTAATTAGTTTCACTTTTACAATGTCTCTTTGTATTTTTATATAATATGGTTAATAAACTTACTATATACATCCAAGAGACCCCCAAGTGGTACATTAATGATGAACCTATCATGATATAAGTCTCTTGGTCGAACCTTAGATTTTTAGGAATTTAATATCAATTAATAATATAATATTTGTTTTAAGAACTCTTTTATGTCAATTTTGACACTATTCAATAGTTGATTTTTGTGAAACTCATAACAGATTGATTACTTCGAAAAAAGTAAATTAAATCAATCCTAATATATCCTATTATCCTAGAAAATTAGTTTAATTCATTAAAAGTTTCATATTATATTTATTTGGGTATGTATAATATCAATTATTTTAATTTTTCACTATTATAGTAATTACTGCATCATCATTGTGTCATAAATAAAATAAATTATTTAATGTCTAAAAATTATAAATAAAATATCATTATGTAGGAAATCTTTTTAGATTTCTAATGAATATTTATAATCTAAAATCCAACATATATAACCCTATGTAACAATTGTTGTTCTAAAAGATATATGCTTGTGTCATTTTTGTATTCATTTTAACTAAATTAAAATAAAGTGTCATTATCACTTACAAGTGGATCCATGGGGTCCCAAAATAGACCCAAAGATGCTCATGGTCGACCATGTATGAACCAATAGGTTTAATACACGTTTTAGGGTAATTTAGTATTATTATAATATTATTTTTTAACCCTTGTTTACCGGATTTACCCTTAACCATGGTAAATAAAATATTTACCGCAGTAATTATTCAAAATGTCTAAAAATAAAAGTTACCTATTTAAAAAATTTGAACATCCTGATTCCAAATATGGAATCCATTTTCCTAAATTCAAAACAGAGAAGTGGCAGAAATTAATTTAAAATTAATTCCCGCTGTCAAAACAAAAAGCGTGTTTTTAAGAGATAATAACTATCAAAAGATTGACACTTGTTTATGTTCGGTTTAATTGTAAAATTATGTCCAATGACCAAAATTATATTAAATGGTAAAAATATATTCTAAATATACTTTAAAACTACTAAAATTCATAATTTATCACTATTAATTATTCTGATTAAAAAAGTTGTTTTTAATTAAAATTTAGTAATTTTCACTATTCATCAAAATATGAAAGTTATCCGAAAAGTACCAAAATTTCACCTTAGGCTAAATTAGATATTCCGAATCCAAAAATGAAGTCCATTTTGAAATATAAAATATATATAATTTAAAAAGTAGGTATTACTATTCATAACGGCTAGTTTAATTAGTTGTGGTGTGTGTTAGAACTCGAGGTTGCGTACAACACACGCTATCGCATTATTCAAAGGGAAACGTACCGTGGAAGCTTGGGGTGTTTCATTTTAAATTTTTGATGTCCCCATTTAGTCAAAAAGTTTAAAATATTGTATTTAAAAAGGTTTCACTATTAGAAGTTGATAAAAGTGAAATACTGAAAATGAATCTGTTCTTGCATTATGACTAAGAAACTCATAATAGGGATTCTAAAATTATAAGGATTATATAAAGTTCAAAATGTAGTTAATACTATTCATGACCTCTTTTAATGGTGTGATTGAACTCGGTGTTGCGTGTAGTGCATGTTATTGAATTATTTTTAAGAAATAACACACTCTGAAATCCTGGGGTGTTACATTCTCCCCTCCTTCAATAAATTGCGTCCTCGCAATTTGAAATTGTTCTTCGAAAATAAAAGGTTGAAAGTAGAAAATATATTTGTGGGAAAACCCACATCGGAAATTGGGTTACTAAAATTTAGTCTTAATATGAGGAAAAGAGAAATGAAAGGGTCACCACCAAATTATGATCTCGATTAGGAGAACATTGGTGGAAATTAGAGACATATAATTGGAGGAAAAACGTAAATATTTATAGGTAGTGATTGAGGTCATCAATCACAAACAAGTATAAAATTGAGGTCCTTAAACTCATCAATCTATGATGATTTGAAGTACCATCGGTTCAACAAAATATAGGGTATTGGGACAACACATTTTTGACATTCCAAAATATCTTAGTTGAAATCCCACATCGAAAAATGAATTAATGAGGCCTCTATTTAAAATAAAGAGTGGAAAGTATGAAGATTACCGAAAATAACACATACTAGGGTTCCAAGTAGGAAAATATGGATATGGAAGAGAAATCTAACCATCAATTATCTGATGGAGAGTGGTAGAGAACATGGCTATGAAAAGGCAAACAATCCCAAAGCCATAAATTTGTGATGATTTAAGGTACCATCTAGGACAACATTTTTGTTCTAAGTTTCTATTATTAATGTTGAGGAATTTATTTATGAGATTGGATAAGATAATAAAGAGATATACTTACTTTATAATTAGAATTTTACCCATTAATAAATTTCTACCACAAACTCATCTTTCACTCTAGAACGTAATTTTTTTTTCTATTTATACTATTCGTACAGGGTTCCAAAATAAATGAATTTATAATTCATCTACCAGATCTTTTAAAAAAAAACTACATTATTTAATTCAGGAAATCTCGTGGGACAGTGGTAGGTGATACACCCTTGTCTCCCTTCGGTTGCGGGTTCAAGTCTCGCAGCCTTGCCGGACGCGACAGATTGCCGCCCGACCTCCGGGTTGTTCTTTTATGGCAATCCAAAAGAATCCAAACTAGAACTATCCAAAATACTTCTGTCTAAACTCACAGTCCAACATTTATAAGGAAGGTAAACATAATATAGATCCTTTTTACCCCGTAATAGAATATGAATACCTTCATCATGTATTACCATATTCCTTATTGATTACATTCATGCTCCCTTATTCCATATAGAATGCTGGATATACTTCATTAATCTAAAAATGTTTTAAACCCCAACAATGATGGAATATACAAATCATTAATCAGCTTCAAGGTAGTCAATAATATCCAATATAATTTATCCAAATCAATCATGTATTATTCTAAAATCACCACCTCGGTATCTGAACCATATTATGGTTTATCTTTCTCTCAACCATATATTTTCCAAACATTTAACCTGCTACTGAGTCACTTTTCTTTGTTCCACACCATCTCAATTCCTTAATGAAATAGTACTGCAGTACAATCCTTATATACTCCATAATTATTATAACAAGTACATTGTTGATACAACACTCAATTGATATAATCAACATAAGAACTCTAATCATTCCTCTTCATCTATGGTAGTATCATAACTTGATTATTATCCAATAGCATCATTTGCGGCATAGTCTGATGACTGGGGCATAGGTTCGCGTAGTGTCCAAACTCCTTGCAAATGAAGCATTGTACATTTGAAACCATTTTCTTACCCTTGTAGTCATGTACTTTGTGCCCTTTTCCTCCACACTTATAACAGACTCCCATTTCTTTCAGGCAAGTTCCAGGGTGTTTCTTTCCACAGTTACCACATATGGGAAAATTCTTCTTTTCCCTCTTCCCTTTATCCATCTTTCTCTCTTCTATCCTTTTCTTCTCTTGCTTCCCTTCAAAGCCATAGGACTCAGTAAACTCTTTACTTATCTTATCAACACATGATATTATTTCTTCATATGATGATAATACATTGGAGACTATTTCTCTTGTAAATTTTGGCTTAAGACCATAAAATATATGATCCTTCTTTCTCTTTGTATCATGTGCATTGATAGAGTTCTCATTCCTTCTACTGGGCGCCATTTCTAAACAATGGCATACACTAGATCAGTTTATGAATCAAAATACATAATCCCATACTTATAAAACACTTAACATAAATTGAACTATTTATGGATATAATCCATAATCATAAGAATGTTTTCTTTGAGGAAGTATATACTCATAATCCCTTCAAAATGATTTGTAAAGAAAATGAGAGTTATCCTAAGCATATCCCCCGGGAGTGTCGTAACCAAGAGTGCAGCAAGGCCCGTTGTCGTGCACCAGTTCCCGTTCGAGTCTAGCTCAAAGCGGTGTTTTCGGGTTTTACCCCTAGGTACATCTGTCCAGAGCCGCCTCTACCTGCTCGTATCCAGACAGGGATGTATTGCTCGGAAAACTCACAAAATCTCTACAATACCAAAATTCTAGGAAGTTCTTCTATACTAATCCTCAAAGTTCATCTTAGGTCTACGTGCTCTAATCAGAGTTTATCTAAATCTAGTTTCCAAGGTTTGTACTAAACTTCCTCTGATACCAACTGTAACGCCCCGACCCCAGTTACCCAGAGTCGGTGCATTATTACATAACATTGGCATGATCACAAGAAAGATCAAATCTCGAAAGACCGATTGGTTTAGTAGCCTTGGAAACACTAGCTATATTCATAAGTTTTACATTACATCATAAAATGAAAAACTACTACAACAACATAATGTTTCCACAATCCACACTATTAACCCCTCATAAAATCCCTGCAGGTCATTCATAACTTACTTCTTCACATCCTGGGAAAAATAAAACATAGAAAAGGGGTGAGCTCAAATGCCCAGTAAGGATAACAATATAGAGGAAACTTTCATAAATAAGAATAAACATTTAAGGCAATGTATAATTAAAACAAAAGCCTTTTAAATATGAACTTTCAACATGGTATGGCATAAATAAAATGAAATAATGCCATTTACTTATTCACATGGATATTCTACTAATCGAATAATCACATGAAAAAATCAATAACCACTTTCATAATGTTGGAATGCATAATGCCAGACTATCATAACCACATAGCCAAGGCCTCGTGCCAAGACTACAAATAAGATTTTGTCAAGGCCTTGTTCCAAGACACTAGTTTGTCTCATGAGACCTACCGATGCAATTTTTTTAGAAGATACTTATGTTTAAAATTGATAAAATATACTCCAGTGTTTTTCTGAAGACAATATGCAAGCTTCTGAAAACAAAATAACTAATTCTGAGACTTCTCGATTAATTACAGGCCATGATGGGTCCACTCCCAATCCCTTCCTGTCTTCCAAACTTGAGAGTCGGGTTTTCTGAAAACATTTTTAAGCTTGCGTTAAATACGTATACATTTGCACTGGATTTTCATATATTTGAGAGAAATATCTCTTTTTTTGAAATCATTTAAAAATCACATAATTATAAAAGAAAAACATTATTTTGAAAATATCCTTACAAGCATGTAAGGGAAGCTTCAAAGGTGTAATAATGGAAGAGAATAACCGCACCTGTCGTATAAGTTAACAAAAAAACATTCTTACCTTAATTTTGTCGAAAAGGTTAAAAAGCACCTTGTTTGGAAAACGACAGAAATATTCCTTTATAAACCTCTTATAAAAAGTCAAACAAGGGTATAAATGAATTTAACCCATATTCTTGTAAATAGTAAAAATGTTTTGAAATACATTTTTAAGAAACATGGATGATAAAGAGATCCCAGTAGATTATTACATATAAACAATCTCGGATAATGAAGAGATTGTGAAATAACCCTTACCTTGTACTTTTCCTTTGTTGGGGTAGGTTAACCTCCTGTATAATGGTGAAATAATTGTTATTAAATTATACAAGAATCATATATATTAATATGATATCATATATGATCTTTTAACATTGATTTGTTAATAATATCTTAGAATTATCGTCGTTTCGGGTGTTAACTTACTCATTTTATTTATATGTTTTGTTACATAAGCCATGGTTGTTGTATCTTATTCTTATCCATAATGATATCTATTCCTTAAAAATCATTTTTAATTCATCAAATGATAATTATACTTGAATGGTTACGATGGAGAATGAATCTCATCGCGTTTGTGGAGACGGTAGTCCGTACGTACGCACGAGCGACAATATCATTCTTTTGATATTAAAATAATATATAAATGAATGGTATATCATATATACAGAATCATTAACATGTTATATTTATTATTTACATGAGTTACACATCATTATTATACCCATCCAAATAATATTATATTGAATAACAATTACACCACGACGTGGAGACGGTAAGCCGTACGTACGCACGTATGGTGACATGTTATTCAAAGGGTGGATAGAATACTGAATATGGTTGTACCATACTTATAATAACATCACAGTATATGTGAGATACTGGAGTTATTATTTTAGAATGGTAAGAACAAAGGAAGAAGAAGTGAAAGAAGAAATGAACTTAGAAAAGGGTGGTGAAATCATTACCTCTTCTTCGGGTTCTTCCTTTTGATTTGATCAAAAGGGCTCCATAGGTTGGCTTTCTGATCAAACTAAGGCCTCTAGGTTGTAGTGAGGGATGTTGGGAGAGTATTTGGGCAGAGTTTGGCCGAACCAAAAGGCTTTGAAGGTGTGAAGAAATGAGAAGGAGGAGTGCCCTTTTATAAGAGGGGTGAGGGGCACCTTTGGAAAAGCTAGAACTATTAATTTATAATAAATTCATATTCGGTTTCTAATGGCTCCGAAGCTTATTATTCAAAGGTTAAGGTGGGGATAGGTCGAAAACCACTCAACCAATAGAATTTAGACAGGTTTGGGTACTTATATTAACCTTATCTTTAAGTATTAACTCTAAGTTAATTAGTTTCACTTTTACAATGTCTCTTTGTATTTTTATATAATATGGTTAATAAACTTACTATATACATCCAAGAGACCCCCAAGTGGTACATTAATGATGAACCTATCATGATATAAGTCTCTTGGCCGAACCTTAGATTTTTAGGAATTTAATATCAATTAATAATATAATATTTGTTTTAAGAACTCTTTTATGTCAATTTTGACACTATTCAATAGTTGATTTTTGTGAAACTCATAACAGATTGATTACTTCGCAAAAAGTCAATTAAATCAATCCTAATATATCATATTATCCTAGAAAATTAGTTTAATTCATTAAAAGTTTCATATTATATTTATTTGGGTATTTATAATATCAATTATTTTAATTTTTCACTATTATAGTAATTACTGCATCATCATTGTGTCATAAATAAAATAAATTATATAATGTCTAAAAATTATAAATAAAATATCATTATGTAGGAAATATTTTTATCTTTCTAATGAATATTTATAATCTAAAATCCAACATATATAACCCTATGTAACAATTGTTGTTCTAAAAGATATATGCTTGTGTCATTTTTGTATTCATTTTAACTAAATTAAAATAAAGTGTCATTATCACTTACAAGTGGATCCATGGGGTCCCAAAATAGACCCAAATATGCTCATGGTCGACCATGTATCAACCAATAGGTTTAATACACGTTTTAGGGTAATTTAGTATTATTATAATATTATTTTGTTAACCCTTATTTACCGGATTTACCCTTAACCATGGTAAATAAAATATTTACCGCAGTAATTATTCAAAATGTCTAAAAATAAAAGTTACCTATTTACAAAATTTGAACATCCTGATTCCAAATATGGAATCCATTTTCCTAAATTCAAAACACAGAAGTGGCAGAAATTAATTTAAAATTAATTCCCGCTGTCAAAACAAAAAGCGTGTTTTTAAGAGATAATAACTATCAAAAGATTGACACTTGTTTATGTTCGGTTTAATTGTAAAATTATTTCCAATGACCAAAATTATATTAAATGGTAAAAATATATTCTAAATATACTTTAAAACTACTAAAATTCATAATATATCACTATTAATTATTCTAATTAAAAAAGTTGTTTTTAATTAAAATTTAGTAATTTTCACTATTCATCAAAATATGAAAGTTATCCAAAAAGTACCAAAATTTCACCTTATGCTAAATTAGATATTCCGAATCCAAAAATGAAGTCCATTTTGAAATATAAAATATATATAATTTAAAAAGTAGGTATTACTATTCATAACGGCTAGTTTAATTAGTTGTGGTGTGTGTTAGAACTCGAGGTTGCGTACAACACACGCTATCACATTATTCAAAGGGAAACGTACCGTGGAAGCTTGGGGTGTTTCATTTTAAATTTTTGATGTCCCCATTTAGTCAAAAAGTTTAAAATATTGTATTTAAAAAGGTTTCACTATTAGAAGTTGATAAAAGTGAAATACTGAAAATGAATCTGTTCTTGCATTATGACTAAGAAACTCATAATAGGGATTCTAAAATTATAAGGATTATATAAAGTTCAAAATGTAGTTAATACTATTCATGACCTCTTTTAATGGTGTGATTGAACTCGGTGTTGCGTGTAGTGCATGTTATTGAATTATTTTTAAGAAATAACACACTCTGAAATCCTGGGGTGTTACATACAGTGTGGGACTGTCCATGATTTATTTCAACTCTTTCTATTGACTGTGGATTCTGACCCATCAGGAAACACTACTCCTATTTTGGGATTCCTTATGTGGAACATTTTTGTAATGATCCAAAATTTTATCAATCGAATTTCACTTCTTATAATTATTTCATGTAGTATAAAGCACAAACATAAAATAGAGAAACGAAAAAAAACAATATTCTCATAAATTAAAAATGATAATTTAGTCAGAAAACAAACCAATAATAATTCCAAATATTGGGATAATATATAGAAAACAAGATAATAAGAATAGGTTAACTTGGATATGCTTGATCCACTAGAATGATTGCACTCACGTATAAAATGTAGAAAAAAATAGTTTTAATAAAAAAATATTCATTTTAAAGATGAATGTATATATAACCTTGATATAAAATATAATTTAATGAAGAATGAATGAAATGAGCATTCTTAATAAGAATTAAGGAACCTATACTCTTGGAATAGTAATATGGATGTTGGAATAGTAATCTGACTATAAAGAATAGTAATATGGTCATTTTTTTAGTAACATCACTAATTAAAGTATAAATAAAATTTAATTATTTTTATAAAGTAAAATATGATATAATTATATCATGGTATAAGAAAATAAATTTGTTTAAAATGATAAATTAAGTGTTGGTGTTTTTGTGAAATCTAATTGTTTATTTACAATTTTTATAATTAATATAATGATTTAAAATAAAATTTATTTTCATTAAATAAATTAATAAATTAATATTTTGTTTTATTAAAATTATAATACCATTTTATGAGACCTTAATTAATTTTTTAAAGGGTCATAAAATCAATTGTAATATTAAAATCAGTATTTTTTAATAAATAATGGTTTTATTTTAAAAAATATATTTCTCATATTTGGAAAATTATTTTCATAAAATGGAGTCCAATTTTGAAATCTAATCATCTAAAATGGTTTGGGTGATTTTTTTATATTTTTCTAAAATAGTTGAATTTTTTGTGAATAGTGGAAGACGGTACTTTATGGTATTTAACATTTCAAGCCAAATATATGAATATTTTTACCATTCATTATATAATCACCCATTAGTTCTAATTAAAATTTAATAATTACTTTATAAAGTCCTAATAATCAAAATTATTTATATTCTTGAGCAAAAATAATAAACTAATAAATATAATAGTCAAAACACCCCTCTCCCCCTATAAATACCACCACTCACCACCCCAACTCCTCACACATTCTAAGACTTTTAACTTATAAATATTGTTCCCAATTCCCTTAAAAACCCTCATCCTATGTATGATATATTCTAGTATCAATAAAATAATAAACCGAAGTTCCTTAAGGACGTTCTCAAGGAGACAAAATTCAAGCAGTAAAATCCTCCTTATTTCTCTTTTAGTTTCTTTTCTCTTCTTATCCTCTATGAACCTAACCTATATAAAGTGGAATGATAAATCTATAATCATAGATATACTTTAATTTTATTTTCTTTAATGTAATATCCATCATCAAGTCTATTCTACTCTTCCTTTTATTCTAAAAATTAAAACATCACCTGTAATATGTCGATTCATCACCTTCATGGATGCTAAGTTTTTATTTTCCATTACCGCATTCAAGGATAGTCATAAAAACATTATTATGGTAAAATAATATTTTAATATAAATATTATAACTTTTTTCAAGTTTTGGAACTAATTTATAGACATAATATTAAATAAAATGAAACTAGGTCATGATGGTTTTAAAAACCACCAAAATAAACTAAACATTTATCATTAAAGTTTTAGAAAATGAGTCATAATAATACAAAAAATAATATATGGGACCATATATAATCCTATAAGTGAACTAATAACACTTAATTTCACTTCTAAATAATTATTCTCATTTTAGAAGAGCTTCCATAATTATATTCAAGTGAACGGGTCATGAAAACCATGAAAACAAACGCTCTCCGAATGACAAAATTGAACTATATAACTCATCTAAATGGCCATAAAAAACTTAATAAAATTATAATAAATAAAATAAATGTATAATAGGTTATAGATTTACTAATTAATGAATCTAATTTTATTATCCAGAATATTAAGTGCAATTGTGGAACACATTCGGACATAAGGTAAGGGGATTCTAGAATCCAACTCTTTTCTTTGGGTTATTCCTACTTCACAAAACATTTGGTATGAATACTCCTATAATGATCCTTAAATATAATTTAATTATTATTATCTTTTATTTTTATTGATATAAATGTTTCCAAACTTTATTTTATGACAAATATAATGATTTTATAAAATAACTCTTCTTTCTAAAACACATCTTGATTCCTCTTGAGTTGTTTCTTCTTTGCTCAAGAGTAATGGCTTCTATACCAAATTTTTTCCCCCATTTTCATTTTAGAACCCCAATTTTATTCTTTAAATTAAGATTGATTAAATATTTATGAAACCAATTCCTTTAAATAGTTTAATTCATGACTATGATTATAATATGTTCTATGTGGCATGCATGATAATGTAAATATTATGATGTGATGAGTAGGATTGGAATTATACTTCTATAAAATTTATTGGTTAATGTGATGTATCTCATGATATGATGTGTAATATTCATGAACATGATGATATTTTTTTCACAATAATGATGTTATGATTCTACACATATGTTATGCATTAACATGTTTCTAGATTTTTTCACAAATATGCAGCGTAATTGACCAATATGACATGATGTTTCATTTTTATAAATTTCCACATTATATGAATTTATACATTTTTCCCTTATGATTTCTATGATGATCATATTTTTATGTTATGAGGATGATTATTATGTTCACTCATGTTATTTTGATCCATGTACCTTATTCATCCTCTTACTGGGCTTTTAGATCACCCATTTCATCGATTTATATCCTCAAGTGACTACATATACTAAGGATAATGTGATATTTAGAAGGATATTTAAGAAGATTTTAAATAAAGTTTTATGTTTTATTATATATAAGTGATTTATGGTTCTAATTTTCCCAAGATACTAAACCATTAGATCCTATATTGTAACTCTTTTATGTTCCTTATCTTAAAAATGATGTAATAGTCATGTAAGAAAAAGTAGGGTCACTATAGTTGGTATTAGAGCATGTTTTAGTTAATTTTGGAATTTGGATTGGAGAGTGTTAGTGACAACCCTTAGGATAAGTCTAATTATATATATATATATATCCAAGAATATGTTTTTTAGAAAAGGATAAACATAGGTATCCCATAAGATATGCATTTAGTGTTAATTTCATAAAATAATAGATTATTCATGGTTTTTTTGACTTTCTTTTTGTTCAAAATTTTTCTATATTAGAAAATAGTGGGAACCATGAGAAACTAGGTGAATAACATATGTGAAGAAAAATGTAATTATTTCTCAAATGACATCCCCAATTCCTTGGTAATTGGAGTTTAAAACTTTATGTTGATTCTTACCCACCTATCTTAGGATATGAATAAAAACATTAACCACATATAACTTCCTTCTTCACCCAAGAAGAAGAAAATAGAAATGTATTCCTTTATGTGACAATGAATATTGAAGTTTAGTGGATCTTTTGATACACTAGTTTCATAATAATGGGTCAACTCAATAGAGAATATCTTTTCCATGCTTCACTATTATGAGAAGGATAAGGTGACTCTGTCTGTTAATCATTTATATAGAGAGGCTATATAAGAACCCTACTCTTTATTACACATTTAAACATGCTTTATTACATAAACTTACAATTAAACTAACCCATAAGATCGAGAGGTCTAGTGTATTTGGGGCTTAGGAACATTACATGACAACTTAAGACATAAAATATAACATCTTTATTGAAAACTTCTTTTACATGACCACAACATTCCTTCGTACTTAAGATTGCACGGGATAACTTGAGGACATACATAAGAAAAGGGTGAGCTATAAAGCCTAGTAAGGGAGTAAACAAGGCATAACATGAAGAATAAAATGAATGTTAGGCAATAGGAATATCAATGGAGAATAATAGAAACATGAACATAAAGGAATGATATAGCATGATTATCATAACATGGAAATGTGGAAATAACATACAACATGATATTAGCATTATCCAAGGCTCATTGCACATGGATTAGCATGAGTAAACGCTCATTGCACATGAATAAGAATGAGTAGACCCTCATTGAACATGGATTATCATGATTAAACCCTCATTACACATATATTATCATGAGTAAACACTCATTTCACATGGAGTATCATGATAATAAACATTACCCAATACATTGGAGCGCTATTAGGGTGCATCCTTCATAATCATTTTATTTCATGCATAAGTGTGCCACGTGGATTATATAACATGAAATCATTCAACATCATAAGTTATTCTAAGATTAAGTAATGTGTAATGCATAAATTTAAGTAACATTCAATTTGTATATGTTTATAAAGTTGAATACCCTTGATAGATAAATGAGTATGGTATTCAGTACACGATGATTTTGTCTTGGAAAATCCCGGTGCAATTTCAGCAGCATAACATCATCATATGAAAATTAATAAGTTGGGTTGATGAGAGAGAAAGGGATATCTAATCATTTATACATGAAATATATAGTAATGGGATCATGGAACATAATATCCCAACATATGAAATGGAATTTAGATACATAATATGGGAGAAATACTTGAATGTAAATAAGAAGAGAGAAATCCCTTACAGAATTTTGGCATAATGGGTACACACAGAAGGAATAAAATAGAGAGATAAAGTGTTATATCATCATTAAAACATAATTAGGGAAGTATGGGGGAGTTTAGAAATCATACCCAAACATTTTTAACTGAAAAAATGGTATAAAAACATGGAGAAACATGGATAAAAATGATAAAGGAAGGAATCCTGTACTTGAGTGTGTGACTTCAAGATCTTGAAGAGGGGATTATTGAGAGATTGAGGCACCTTGGGAGGATTAAAGATAGATTAGGGGAGATTATGAAATTCTTCAAAGGATTTTGAGTTAAGAGAAGTGGGAGATTGAGTGGGTTTATATAGGAAATGAGATGGGAATTCTTTAATATTTCACAAACTTAGGTTTTGGAATCTATATAATTAAATATTCATAATCACAAACCTTACCATGGTTTTTACCCATGATTTTGGAAAGCATGGAGTGTAAAACATTCTTTTATGAGGCCAATGTCTGAACATATTAAAATATTATCCATGCTTATGTGGAGGTGAGTCACACCCTCAAGGAAATGAATTTAAAATCATAAAATATATTATAAACTTTAGAGGATTCACTAAGGCATTATAAAATAAGTCAAATAAATCTAAAATCACATTATTTTAATGGGGAAACATATATTGGTCTGATAATACCTATTATATTATTTATTACAACATTTTGGGGTCATTATGATGTCATAAAACACATATTTTATTTTTACGGTATTTAATTTTTACCAAAAAATCGATTATCTCAGAAAACTATGAAAAATTCACCATTGGATAATTTCAATGTCATGATTCCAAAAATAATATTCATTTTATCTAAATAATTTCCTAAATATGTAAATTTTTACTTTTAAAATGGAAACTGACATTTATTGAAAATTCACCGGTTTTGACAAAAACAGTCCTCAAACCTTAATAAAATTTACATTTGACTTCATAAAAAATTCTATACTTATTTATTATTCATAAAATTAATTTGATAATAATATTTTTTTAAAATATTAATTATTTCAAAAATTCATTAACTCTTTAAAATAAATTCTTTAAAAATACACTTTGTGTTTTATCATATAAAAATGTAACTCTTATCAAACTGATTACCTAATAATTTACAGATAAGGAATTTTTATAATCATAATTTATAAGAATTTTTTAAATTTTATTAATAAAATCCTTATTTTTATATAAAAATGTATATATTTCTAAAAAGTACCATTTTTACCTGAAAAATCAATATATCAAATTCATCATTTTTGAAGAAAGATTATTCTTATAAACTAATTTATGGAATAAGACTTTTATTTATAAAAAGGGTGTACACAATAAGAAACTAATAATTATTATATAACCCCTTATAAAACCCACATAATGTACCACCCCTAGATTTTATGAAAAATATTCTTTTTAATTTCATTAATGTCTTGTGTTGTACGCTACACCAAAAGGAGCTTTCACAACACGCATCCTTGACTTGCCTTGCATTACACTCAATCACGACCTTCCTCGATAGCGCGTGTAGTACGCAATACCGAGTTTCACTAAACAAAGATATGTTATTAAAATATTATTAAAACTAGCCATTAAGAAGAGTAATAACCACTTTTTGAAACTTTTTAAATTTTATTTTTCAAATTGGACTTCATTTTTGGATTCGGAATATTGAAATTAGCTTAGGGTGAAATTTTGGTACTTTTTGGATAACTTTCATTTTCTGATGAATAGTGAAAATTACTAAATTTTAATTAAAAACAACCTTTTAATCGAAATAATTAATAGTGATAAATTATTAATTTGAGTGGTTTTAAAGTATATTTATAATATATTTTTACAATTTAATAAAATGTTGGTCATTGGATGTAATTTCACATTTAAACCAGACATAAACAAGTGTCAATCTTTTGATAGTTATTATCTCTTAAGAACATGCTATTTGTTTTGACGACGGGAATTAATTAATGAAACTGATATGTTTTTAATTTGGTAAAATAGACATCATTTTTGTGTTCATAATATCAAATATATCTTAGGCCTAATTTTTGTATTTTTCTGGAAACTTTCATTTTTTGATGAATAGTAAAACCACTAAGTGGTAGTAAAAACAATGAATTTTTCATAAAACTTAATTTTACCGATTCTGTGAATGGAATTTCAAAAATCCGAGAGACACGGTTGATGTCAGTAAGTAAAATTTGGTTCAATGAGATGAAAATAATTTTTGGTGAATAGTAACTTTTTACTTTTTTTTACCACGGTTAAAAGTAAATAGGGTAATTAAGGGTAAAAATGATATTTTTATTACCCTAACACATGTCCTAATTCTATTGGATAAGTGTAATTCGACCAAAAACAACATTTGGAATAAAATATGACCATTTAGGCCCACTGGGATTAGATTAGGACATTTATTATTAATTTATTTAAAGAAGGGTTAAAATAGTTAAAATCAAAGTTTATTTACTAAAACTTTTTTAATATATGGTTATAAATAAGATAAATTCGATTGTAAATATTAATTAGAAATATAATAATATTTCCTACATAATGATATTTTTTTTATAATTTTTAGACATTAAATAATTGAATTTATTTATGACATAATGATGATGCAGTAATTACGATAATAGTGAAAAATTAGAAGAATTGATATTACAAATACCCAAATAAATATAATTTGATACTTTTTATGAATTACACTAATTTTATAGGTTAATATGACATGTTAGTATTGATTTAAGTAACTTTGGTCAAAGTAATCATTCTGTTATGAGTTTCACAAAAATCAACTATTGAGTAGTGTCAAAATTGTCATAAAATAGTTTTTAAAATAAATATTATATTATTGATTGTTATTTTATTCCTAAAAATCTAAGGTTCGGCCATGATAATTATATCATGATAGGTGTATCATTAATAGACTACTTGGGGGTTGCTTGGATGTATATGGTAAGTTTATTAACTATATAATATAAAAATACAAAGTGACATGGTAAATGTCAATCTAATTAACTAAGAGTTAAAACTAAAGGATAAGGTTAATATAATGACATAAACTTGTCTAAATTCTATTGGATTAGAAGATTTCGACCCATACCCACCTTATCTTCTAAATAAATCAATTTGGAGCTATTTAAAACTGAATTTGGCTTTATAATAAAATAATAGTTTTAGTTATTCCAAAGGTTCCCCTCTCCTCCCTTATAAAAGGGCACCTCCTCCCTCTCTTCCTCACACCACTTTGAGACTTCAATCTCGGCGAAACCCTGCCAAATTCTCTTCTCTACTTCCCTAGAAACATCCTAGAGGTCCTGGTATTCTTCAAAGACCAAGTTTAGTTCCCTAAAAGGAGGTCTCAAAGAAGTGCTTCAAAGAAGAGGTAATGTCCGTTACCGATTCTTTCAACTTTATTTCTTCTTCCACTTCTTCTTCTTAGGTTGTTTCATTATGAAGTAATAACATCAGTATCACTCATATACTGATATGTTATTATAAGTATGAAACAACCCTATTTCACCATCTATCCATCCTACGGAAAACGAAATCACCGCGCGTGCGTACGTACGGAATACCGTCTCCACGCCGTGGTGTAATATATTTTCCACCACCACCTTACTTGGATGGGTATAATGGTGTAAATTATAACTATATATGATTATTGTAAAGTGATATTTATTCTTAAATAGTATACATACACTCCAATACAATTGCACGATCATGAGAATGATATCATCGCTCGTGCGTACGTACGGACTACCGTCTCCACGACGCGATGAGATTCATTCTCTACGTTAACCATTCATGAATGATTATAAAGTATATATAATAAGTAATCATGAAATATATGACATAATAATGATAATGTATTTATGTGTATATATATGTATTTCATCTACTTAATTCCATTCAACTCAATAAGGAAACGAAAAACAGCATTCATGCGTACGTACGGCCTACCGTCTCCATGAACGGTGTATTTCTTTCCATTTACTGATCTATTATATATATGTATATTCTGAATATATATTATATATAAATAATTTTTTATATTCTTTAATTAATTAATCATGATCTAAGTAATCTTATGTATAATTACAAGTCAAAACACGGACGAAAAATGAAACGATTTTACCCAAAATACTCTTTAACATGGAATTTACAAAAGAACGGGTAATATAATGTCATAAGTGAAGCATATATGATATCATAACAATGATTGTGATTATATAATAAGTCAATGACATTATTTAAATCATTATACAGGAGGTTCAGACACTTACGAAGCAAATCGGACCTAAGGTAAGGGAAATATCACAATCTCATTTTTATCCGAGATTGTTTATACTTCGAAATTTACTGGGGTGTATTTTATCATCCACATCCATGTTTCCTCAATATGTAATATTATTTCCATCCACCTAAAATTGTTTAAATCCAATTTTACCCTTCGGTGAGTTTTTAGTAAAAGATATGAAAGGAATCTTTTGTCGTTTTTCGTACGAGGTACTTTTTGACTTTTCCAACAAAAGTACGAGAAGAATGTTTTTTTAACTTATACGGTATGAATAGTTTTTTTATAACAATATGTCCAAGAATCTTACTTTACAAGTTTTCAAGTTTATTTTTAATCAACTTCTTTTAGTTTAAAATTGTATGACATGTTAAGAAAGGTAAAATGTTTTTGAAGTAGAAAGGATATTTTCCTCAAGGATGGAGTTCAAGAGTTTTATCAAAATTATTTTCCATCTAAGATAATATAGGGTTCTGTTTCTATCCCTATTATTACATGAATTTGAGAATGTTGTGATGGAAATATTTTTATGAATTCCTTTATCTTATATGAATTTTTTTATGATTTCATGATGTTTAAGAATCCCATTTTTATTACATGGGTTATGCTATGATGTATGGTATATGATTTTGTGGCAAACATAAGAATGGTATCATTATGAGATGGGTGAGACCTATATCTCCCTCCAATGCATTGGGTAAAGATTTTATATCTCATGAGATAGACATGGCTGGAACAGCAGATTAAACCAGTTCAGTGAAACAGGACTGAAACGAGGAGTGAACTCGGTTCAGAAATGGACTTTGTCCACTAAGATAGTCTTGGAAATGAGTCTTGACTAATAAGAAATGATTCTCTATGATTATGTGTGTATTCCACAAAGTTTCATGTTTTAAGTTATGATTACTGGGATTACATTTCACTACTATGATTTATCCCATGTTATGATATTATGATCTCTTTTGTAGGTTAAGATTTCCAAAATGTTTTGTTCTTATGAATATGATGTGGTTGATATTTATTTTGTTTACCCTTACTGAGCATTTGATCTCACCCTTTTATGTTTTCTTTTCCCCAGGATATAAAGAAATGTTTTAGGTAAAAAAAAGGAATATCTTTATGGGATATGTTGAAGATATTTCACAACGATTAGAAGATTTTATTCTGAGTTTCCAAGGACACTAAACTATTACGGTCCTTGTGTGTGTGTTTTTGTTATGTACTATGTATTCCACAAAATTAATGTAATGTCCATGTACATTAAGCTTCGGGTCTTTACAGTTGGTATCAGAGGAAAGGTTTAGTCAACCTTTGGAAACTAGGATGCAAAAACTTTAGTGATATCCCTAGAGATATTTATAAGGTGTGTCTAGGGATGTCCATAAGGTTAAGTATAAGTATAGGTTATAGTACTAGAATTACATTAACCCAAGATGTTAGATATTGAAGGTACTCCCCCTTTATTATATTGTTTTCCCTAGCGTGATTTTTGCCTCTCACACTATTATTTTTGGGTTTTAGACGATGACTGGAACCCGAAGGAACCATGTTGATCAATGTAATGGACAATGCAATGATTGTCCTCCTGAAAAAACAAACATTATGGGAGATGGAGTGCAAAATCTTATTGCTATACTTATACAAGCTATGAATCATTCTGAACTTCCAAATGAGCAGAGAAGGGAACAATATTCTATTGAGTCCTTCATGAGGTAACTTACACCTTCTTTCAGTGGGTCTTCTGATCCACTTGTTGCTGAAAAATGGATCAGTACTACTGAAAAGATATTTTCAGTTATTCAATGTTCTGAACATGATAAATTCATCTTAGTAGTATATCGTTTTCAAGGTGATGCTAATCAATGGTGGAATCTTATCAAGAATACGAGGCCAAGAGATGAAATTGAGTCCATGGAATGGGACGAGTTCAAGAACTTATTTTGCAATAAGTAATTCCCTCGTATTCTTCGAACAAAGATGGAGAAGGAGTTTATTGAACTAAAGAAAAAGGATGATGAATCTGTTGTTATATACGAAGTGAATTTTACAAGGCTTGCAAGGTATGAATCTGGATTTATCATCCAACCTGAAAGTAAAGTTGATCGATTCTTCAGTGGCTTAAAACCAAATCTTTGAAGGGAATTAGCTATAAGAGACTTCAGTACCTATGAAGAAATTGTGCTTTGTGCTATCAAGGTAGAAATGGAAGTTGGTGTTACTTATCCATCTCATAGTTTTAACAAGAAACGAAAGATGGAGTTCAAGGAGAAATCTCAGAATAATGGTGAAAAGAAGATGAATGTTTCCTTATGCTCAATGTTTGGAAAGAAGCATGGTGGAGATTGTCTTAAAGGGACTAGAAAATGTTTTTAGTGTTGAAAAGAAGGTCATCGAGCAGCTGAGTGTTGAAGTAATGGAAAAAGGGTTTCTAATGATGTGAATAAAGAAAAGACTGCAGAGAACGCACCACCAACACTTCAATGCTTCAAGTGCAAGGAAATGGGGCATTATGCTAATAAACGCCCTAATCCAAGGTTTAGTGATGATCGACATGAGCAACCACTTAAGGTAAAGGACAAAGGGAAGTCACATGCGATCACTATTGGAGATGCTGAATATGGAAACAATGTGGTGGAATGATTAAGTGTTTATGTAATGGGATTCCAAAATAATGTTGTATATAGTATCGTGGAATATTTGAATATTTATGTATTGGTCTATTGTGGTTTTCAGTGGTACCGGTAACCATGGAAAGTGATTGAGATATTTTTGGTAAGCAGATGATATGCGCATAATGAAGGGATAAGAAGATAATGAGTTGTTTTATTGTATTCATGAGATCATGATTGATATAAGGACTAAGTGATATCATGGTTTGAGTATAAAGAATTTTGAGGATTTTGGTTTGTGGAAAGTGTTAACTTTTAACTGCATTAATGTTTTCACTAAGGTTTAATGGGTATTCATTCTTCAAGAGAATACATGATTAAGGTATTCACATGTTTTTAATTTGACCAACAAGATATATCTTATGATATATGACGGATAAATGATGGCATTCACGTGATTGTTATGTGACATTTCAAGTAATCATTTTCTTTATACTATGAGCTTGGACCGAAGTATTTTAGATAAGACTAATGATTGGAATGGATTATGTTGGACATAAGTTAGGATAGAATTTTTTTTCGATATTATTTATGGGATGTTATAGTAATGTAGTTTTAGAAAAAGGACAACCTGTAGGACGGGTGACAGCCCATCGCGTCGGATAAAGCTGTGGGAATCGAACCCACAACCAAAGTGCGACTGGTCTTTATCGCCTACCACTGGCCTACAGGAAGTCCCTGGTTAGTAGAAACTAGTTTTATTTTATTACGCGGTATGATATATGAAGTCTAAGTTCATTTTTGGAATCGTATACGATTAACCTCACCATAGATGGACTTATTTATATTTGATAACTTTTCCTAACCTTTTGTTTGAAATAGATGGAATGACTCATCATTCTATCACATGATCTGATAAAACTTCATAAATGAAAAATTCAACTTCATTTCTTTAAGAGATGAAGTGGAAATTGTTCAAAGTACCAACAACAGTGATATTGTACCAAAATCAAGCAAGTATTTCTTCTAATTCCAATTTTATCAACTTTAGGGAAATGATCTTGAAAACCAAAAATGTTGTCCTAGTGATCTTATATCTGATGAATAAGATGGTACCTTAGATCATCACAAATTTATGGCTTTTTTATTGCTGGATTTTCCATATCCATGTTCTCTACCACTCTCCATCAGAACATGATGGTTAGATTTCTCTTCCATATCCATATTTTCACCTATGTGGAAACCCAGTGATTAGTTTATTTGGGTAACTGTTACGTTTCATACTTTTGTTTTTAAAGATTGGATTTGGTATTCCTTTTTACAATGTGGGTTTATATTAAAGAAACTTTTGAGTAGTAAACCATTTATAACCCCGACGAATTTCGAGGGTGAAATTCATTTTAAGGGGGGTAGAATGTAACACCCCGAGATTTTATGAAAAATATTCTTTTTAATTTCATTAATTTCTTGTGTTGTACGCTACACCAAAAGGATCTTGCACAACACGCATCCTTGACTTGCATTGCATTACACGCAATCGCGACCTCCCTCGATAGCGTGTGTAGTACGCAATACCGAGTTTCACTAAACAACGATATGCTATTAAAATATTATTAAAACTAGCCGTTATGAATAGTAATAACCACTTTTTGAAATTTTTTAAATTTTATTTTTCAAAATGGACTTCATTTTTGGATTCGGAATATCGAAATTAGCTTAGGGTGAAATTTTGGTACTTTTTGGATAACTTTCATTTTCTGATGAATAGTGAAAATTACTAAATTTTAATTAAAACGACCTTTTTAATCGAAATAATTAATAGTGATAAGTTATTAATTTGAGTGGTTTTAAAGTATATTTAGAATATATTTTTAAAATTTAATACAATTTTGGTCATTGGATGTAATTTCACATTTAAACCAGACATAAACAAGTGTCAATCTTTTGATAGTTATTATCTCTTAAGAACACGCTATTTGTTTTGACGACGGGAATTAATTAATGAAACTGATATGTTTTTAATTTGGTAAAATAGACATAATTTTTTAGTTCATAATATCAAATATAGCTTAGGCCTAATTTTTGGTATTTTTCTGGAAACTTTCATTTTTTGATGAATAGTGAAACCACTAAGTGGTAGTAAAAAAAATGAATTTTTCATAAAACTTAATTTTACCGCTTCTATGAATGGAATTTCAAAAATCCGAGAGACACGGTTGATGTCAGTAAGTAAAATGTGGTTTAATGAGATGAAAATAATTTTTGAAGAATAGTAACTTTTTACTTTTTTTTTACCACGGTTAAAAGTAAATAGGGTAATTAGGGGTAAAAATGATATTTTTATTAACCTAAAACAAGTACTAATTCTATTGGATAAGTTTAATTCGATCAAAAACAACCTTAGGAATAAAATATGACCATTTAGGCCCACTTGGATTAGATTAGGACATTTATTATTAATTTATTTAAAGAATGGTTAAAATAGTTAAAATCAAAGTTTATTTACTACAACATTTTTAATATAGGGTTATACATAAGATAAATTCAATTTTAAATATTAATTAAAAATCTAATAAGATTTCCTACATAATGATATTTTATTTATAATTTTTAGACATTAAATAATTTAATTTATTTATGACATAATGATGATGAAATAATTACCATAATAGTGAAAAATTAGAATAATTGATATTATAAATACCCAAATAAATATAATTTGAGCCTTTTTATGAATTACACAAATTTTATAGGTTAATATGACATGTTAGGATTGATTTAATTAACTTTGGTCGAAGTAATCATTCTTTTATGAGTTTCACAAAAATCAACTATTGAATAGTGTCAAAATTGACATAAAATAGTTTTTAAAACAAATATTATATTATTGATTGTTATTTTATTACTAAAAATCTGAGGTTCGGACAAGATACTTATATCATGATATTTGTATCATTAATGGACCACTTGTGGGTCTCTTGGATGTATATGGTAAGTTTACTAACTATATAATATAAAAATACAAAGTGACATGGTAAATGTTAATCTAATTAACTAAGAGTTAAAACTAAACGATAAGGCTAATATAATGACATAAACTTGTCTAAATTATATTGGATGAGCGTATTTCGACCCATACCCACCTTAGATTCGAAATAAATGAATTTGGATCTTTTTAAAACCGAATTTGGCTTTATAATAAAATAATTTTTTTAGTTATTCCAAAGGTGCCCCTCTCCTCCCTTATAAAAGGGCACGTCCTCCCTCTCTTCCTCACACCACTTTGAGCCTTCAAGCTCGGCCAAACCCAGACAAATTATCTTCTAAACTTCCCTAGGAACATCCTAGAGGTCCTGGTCTTATTCAAAGACCAATTTTAGTGCCCTAAAAGGAGGTCTCAAAGAAGCGCTTCAAAGAAGAGGTAATGTCCGTTACCGATTCTTTCAACTTTATTTCTTCTTCCACTTCTTCTTATTAGGTTGTTTCATTATGAAGTAATAAAATCAGTATCACTCATATACTGATATGTTATTATAAGTATTAAACAAACCTATTTCACCATCTATCCATCCTACGGAAAATGAAATCACCGCGCGTACATACGTACGGAATACCGTATCCACGCCGTGGTGTAATCTATTTTCCTCCACCACCTTACTTGGATGGGTATAATGGTGTACATAATAACTATATATTATTATTGTAAAGTGATATTGATTATGAAATAGTATACATACACTCCAATAAAATTCCACTATCATGAGAACGATATCATCGCTCGTGCGTACGTACGGACTACCGTCTCCACGACGCGATGAGATTCATTATCCACGTTAACCATTCATGAATGATTATAAATTATATATAACAAGTAATCATGAAATATATGACATAATAATGATACTGGATTTATGTGTATATATATTTATTTCATCTACTTAATTTTATTCAACTCAATTAGGAAACGAAAACAGCGTTCATGCGTACGTACGGCCTACCGTCTCCATGAACGGTGTATTTCTTTCCATTTACTGATCTATTATATATATGTATATTCTGAATATATATTATATATAAATCATGTTTTATATTCTGGAATTAAGTAATCATGATCTAAGTAATCTTATTAATAATTACAAGTCAAAACACGGACGACAAATGAAACGATTTTACCCAAAATGCTCTTTAACATGGAATTTACAAAAGAACGGGTAATATAAAGTCATAAGTGAACCGTATATGATATCATAACAATGAGTATGATTATATAATAAGTTAATGACATTATTTAAATCATTATACAGGAGGTTAGGACACTTACGAAGCAAATTGGACCTAAGGTAAGGGAAATATCACAATCTCATTTTTATCCGAGATTGTTTATACTTTGAAATTTACTGGGGTGTATTTTATCATCCACATCAATGTTTCCTCAATATGTAATATTATTTCCATCCACCTAAAATTGTTTAAATCTAATTGTACCCTTCAGTGAGTTTTTAGTAAAATATATGAAAGGAATCTTTTGTCATTTTTCGTACGAGGTACTTTTTGACTTTTCCGACAAAAGTACGAGAATAATGTTTTTTTAACTTATACGGCATGAATGGATTTTTATAAAAATATTTCCAAGAATCTTACTTTAAAATTTTTCAAGTTTATTTTTAATCAACTTCTTTTAGTTTAAAATTGTATTACATGTTAAGAAAGGTAAAATGTTTTTGAAGTAGAAAGGATATTTTCCTCAAGAATGGAGTTCAAGAGTTTTATCAAAATTATTTTCCATCTAAGATAATATAGGGTTCTGTTTCTATCCCTATTATTACATGGATTTTATTATGTTGTGATAGAAATATTTTTTTGAATTCCTTTATATTATATGAATTGTTTTATGATTTCATGATGTTTAAGAATCCCATTTTTATTACATGGGTTATGCTATGATGTATGGTATATGATTTTGTGGAACACATAATAATGGTATCATTATGAGATGGGTGGGACCTATATCTCCCTCCAATGCATTGGGTAAAGATTTTATATCTCATGAGATAGACATGGCTGGAACGGAAGATTAAACTGGTTTAGTGAAACATGACTGAAACGAGGAGTGAACTCAGTTCAGAAATGGACTTTGTCCACTAAGATAGTCTTGGGAATGAGTCTTGACTAATAAGAAATGATTCTCTATGATTATGTGTGTATGCCACAAAGTTTGATGTTTTAAGTTATGATTACTGGGATTACATTTCTCTACTATGATTTATCCCATGTTATGATATTATGATCTCTTTTGCAGGTTAAGATTTCCAAAATGTTATGTTCTTATGAATATGATGTGATTGATATTTATTTTGTTTACCCTTACTGAGTATTTGAGCTCACCCTTTTATGTTTTCTTTTCCCCAGTATATAAAGAAAGGTTTTAGGTAAAAGAAAGGAAGATCTTTATGGGAGATTTTGAAGATCTTTCACCATGATTAGAAGATTATATTCTGAGTTTCCAAAGACACTAAACTATTACGGTCCTTGTGTGTGTGTTTTTGTTATGTACTAAGTATTCCTCAAAAGTAATGTAATGTCCATGTACGTTAAGCTTAAGGTATTTACACATAATACCTAAGGTTAAGGTGTGTAGTGGTGATATACTCTTGGGGCGGCTCAAATAACATCGCTTGGGTGGTAATCTCTATTAACTTGAACTTCTCTCGTAAGAGATTTCGTTCAAGATTAACGTGTTGAATCTTGGATTGGGATTGGTCAAGAGTGAAGCCCAGTGATTCTACCTCATTTCATAGCTCAAAAAAATGAGCTTTTCACATCCTCAGTCTACAGGATGAGATTATCCACTCCTTTGTCTATGTTGAAGGAAATATTTTTAAAAACCTTAAATTTATATCATTCATGTGGTCACTATTCAACAGCTATATTATCAAAGGTAATGATAATTAATGGTTATTTAAACCCAATAATAATAATAATAATAATAATAATAATAATAAATATCTCATGTTTTTTCAATGAGACATTAAAATAAAGGGAATTTTATTCATAAAAGATCGGATCGTTACAGGCTGATCAATGATGGGTGTTGATTAAAAACACTAAGCTAAAGGATAAAATAAAAGTGATAAAGTGGGAATACTTTAAGAAAATATTTCTTATTTTCCTCAAACTCTTCATAAAAATATGAAGAGATAATTTATAGAGCTAAATTAAAGGGAAGTTGAATCTGTCATAGATTATGAAAAAAAAACATCACAGGGCTTTCAAGATACACCTTGTGTTTTGTTATCAACGATGATAGAAAAATATATAGATTCTTTAGTTATTTAAAATCACACCATTGAAATTATCTATCTATCTAAGACTTTAAGAGTTATGAATATGTGGTTTGATGTGCTCTCAAAGTGCAAATGTAATTTGAAGAATGGTCCCATGGCTATGAAGATAAGAAATCAAATATGGGTTTATAAGCTGAAGGATCTAATGAAAAAGGTGTACAGAAATATCAACCACCCACATGTCAAAAATGTGGGAAGAAGCATCATGGAAACTACCTCAAATGGAAACAAAAACGATATATGTGTGGGAGAGAAGGACACCAAGCTCATGGATATCAAAGAGACATGAAGAAGATAGCCAATTTTATAGAGTAAAGGATAGTGCCACCCATGGTTTAATGATTCAATTGTAGGGAGCAAGGGAACTATAAAATCTGATGATCTAAACTACAGTTCCTTGAGGTTAATCATCTTCAGAAACCATCAAATCCAAAGGAGTAAGGGAAAGCTTATGTTATCACTACTTCTGAGGTGGATCAAGAAAAAAAATCATACAAGGTACACTTCCTATTGACTCAAGAATTGAAAAGGTCTTATTTGATTCTAGTTCTATGACTTTCTTTATATTCTCCAAGTTTTCTAAAATTGTTGAATTGAAGACTTGGTACCTTGAATCATATATATCCATAAAAACACCTCGTGGTGTGATCATTGAAACCCAAGTGTTGGACTCTTCTTTTATAGAAACATGTGGGAAGATTCTTCCAGTGAGTCTTTTAATACTTCCCTTGTTGGAATTTGATGCTATACTAGGAATGGATTATATCTCATTATATAGAGAACACATCAACTATTAGTAAAAGAAAATATATTTTTATATTCTGAACCATACCATGCTTCTTTAAAACTTTAAGGAAGATCATGAATCTCCTTTGGGAAATCCCTCAATGGTGTGGGTGTTCATACCCTATGAAGAATTATACCTAGAAAAAATGATTTCGTTAAAGAAAAGCATCGATCTTGATGAAATTGCAATTATGAGGGAATACACTGATATATTTCTTGATGAGTTACTTGAGCTTCCCCCATATCATAAGGTAGAGCTCACAGTAGAACTTATACCCAAATCCAATCCAATCTTAAAATGACCCTATAGGATGGCCCCAATTAAACCAGAGGATTTAAAAGAAGAAGCTAGAAGATATCTTGGACAAAGGGTTCATACACCCTATAGAATCATCTTTGGGTGTGTCCATGCTCTTTATAAAGAAAAAGGATGGTTCAATGTGGTTTTTTATTAATTACCAAGAGCTCAATAAGATCATCACAAATAAAAAGTATCCTCTTCCAATGATTGATTACTTGTTTGGTCAATTATGAGAAGCTTAGTACTTCTCAAAGGTGGATATTTGTTCTAGATATCATCAAATAAAGGTGAATAATGAATATATTCATAATACTGCTTTCCATACAAGGTATGGGCACCATGAGTTCCTAGTGATTCCCTTAAAACTTAATAATTCCCTTGCAATATTCACTGATTTAATTAATAGATTATTTATAAACTACCTTGAAAAATTTGTGGTATTGTTTATCAATGATATTCTAATTTACTCCAAGAGAAAGTAGGGAAAATAAGAACATATAAGGATTGTTTTGGAGATATTAAGGAATGAGAAATTGTATTCCAATTTCATCAAGTGTGACTTTTGGATGTGGAAGATCTCATTCTTGTGGAATGTGAACATAATTAAAGGAATTTCTGTAGACCTTTCAAAAACAAATGCAATTAAGGATTGTCCCAGACCCACTAATGTCAGGGAAATATGTAGTTTTCTTGTATTATAAGGGTAATAAAAACGTTTTGTGATAAATTTATCATGATTTTATATCCTGTTAACTAAGTAAACATGGAAGGATATAAAGTGTGTCTAGATGGAAGAATATGAGGAATGCTTTAAGAAGCACAATAATGGGCTAATCACTGCACATGTACTCACACTACCAATAAGTAGAAAATGTTTTGGGATATATAATTATTCTTCAAATAAATGATTGGGTTTTGTACTCATGAAGAATGATAAAGTGATAGAATACTCCTTGTGGAAGTTAAAGATCCGTGAGTAGAACTACCCAACACATGTTCTAGAGATAGAAGCTATGATATTTACCATGAAAATCTGGTGGCACTGCCCCTATGGTGAGAAGTGTGACCTATATAATGATCATAAGAGCCTAAAGTATATATTAACATAGAAAAATCTCAACAAGAATCAAAGAATATGATTATAAGTAATCAAGGACTATGATTTCTCTATTCATTACCATCCAAGAAAGGTGAACAAGGTAGCAGATGCTCTTAGCAGAAAAGATCATGCTACCTTATCTATGATGTGAATTGATAAAGACCCAATATTTATGGATATAAAAATGAAATATTTGAAAATCATAATGATAGGAAATACATCATACCTTTCCTAAATGATTTCCCAACCATCTATTCAATAAAATACCAATGATACACAAAGGAATGATATGGAGCTTCAAAAGATTGTGAAATCAATAAAGGAAGGGAATCTACATTAGTTCAACTTTGATGAGGATAGTGTAATCCAATTTGAAACTAGTATTTGTGTGCCTTAATCACCTAAGATAAAGAAGAAGCTACTAAATAATTCACATAACTCATATTTGTCTATTCATCCCAGAAGTACCAAGATATACCATGATCTTCGAAAGAACTTCTAGTGGGATAACATGAAGAAAGAGATTAAGGAGTATATCTCAATATTTTTAGTATGTTAACAAGTTAAATTAGATAAATATAATTCAAAAGGGATGATGTAACATTTCATATAACTATGTGGAAATGTTAGAATGTCATTGTGTACTTTTTCACTGGTCTCCTAAAGACATCCAAAGGAAACAATGTGATATGGGTTGTGGTGGAGAGACTCACCAAGACTACCCACTTAATTTCTATTCAATAATATTTCTCACTTGAACAAATTACCAAGATATATGTGAAGGATGTGGTGAAGCTGCAATGGGTTCCACTTTTGATCGTATCTGATCGTGATCCAATTTTAACATCTAAATTATGGACAAGTCTTCAACATTCTTTGAGTAATGAAATAAATTTCTTCACCAAATTGATAGCCAATCTGAAAGGACTATTCAAAATCTCAATGAAATTATTAGATCATGATCAATGGAATTTAAATAATTATGGGATCAAAATCTCCCATTAGTTGAGTTCTCATACAACAATAGTTTCCGCTTGAGTATTCAGATGGATCCGTGTGAAGATTTGTATGGGAAGTGATGTAGAACTTCAACCTATTGGGATAAAGTCGGAGAACGAAAGCTACTTGGGCCTGATCTTTTCCAAGATATGATATTGAAGGTTCAAGACATCTAATATGAACATAGTTGGAAAAATATCTATGATGATAACTATCAAATGGATTTTGAGTTTGAAGTTGGAGACAAAGTTTTCCTTCTAATATCACCATGGAAGAGAGTCATTTGGTTTGTAAAGAAAGGGAGGATTAGCCCTAGGAACATTGGCCCCTTTGAGATCCTAGATCACATGGGAGTAGTGTCATATCGGCTTTCACTTCCATCAAATATAACTCAAGTTCATGAAGTTTTTCAGGTATCTATCCTGAGAAAGTACATATTTAACCCCTCATGTGTACTGAATTTGTAGGTGGTACAATTGGAGAATAACCTCTCATAGGAGGAGTAACTGGTAAAGATCTAGGACCACAGAGACAAATTCCTAAAAAATAGGACAACTCACCTTGTCAAACTATTGTGGAGGAACCATAAGTATGAAAAGGTGACATAGGAAATAGAGGTGGAAATGAAGGAGAAATACCCTCACCTATTTTCACCCAAGTATGTAAAATTAAAATTTGAGGGTGTAATTTCATAAGGTAGGGAGAATGTAATGACCCAAAATTTTATCAATGGAATTTCCCTTATTATAATTATTTCATGAAGTATAAAGAATAAAAATTAAATAGAGAAACCAAAAAAAATTATTCTTCTAAATGAAGAATAAAACTTAATTCAGAATACAAACTAATAATAATTCTAAATATTACAGCGGTACAATAAATATAGAATAAAATAATAAGAATAGAAAAATTTGGATCTTCTTGATTCACTAGAATGACCACACTCACGAACAAATATGTACAAATAAAACATAATGTTAATAATAAAATATTAATTTTAAATATTAATGTATATATAACCTTTGTAGAAAATATAATTGAATGAATAATGAATGAAATAAGTGGACTTAACAAGAATTAAGGACCCTATACTGTTGAAATAGTAACCTGGCTGTTGAAATAGTAATTTGACTATTAGGAATAGTAATCTGAATGTTAGAATAGTAACCTAACCTATGAAAGTATAACTAAAATTTAGGTATTTTTATAAATGGAATTATGATAAATTTATATCATTGTATAAGTAAATAAATGTTTCAAAAATGATAAATTAATTTTTGGTATTTTTGTGAAACTTAAATGTTTATTTACAATTTTATAATTAATATAATGATTTAAAATAAAAAATCATTTCATAAGATAGATTCATAAATTAATATTTTGTTGTATTATAATTATAATATAATTTTATGAGACCTTAATTAATTTTTCAAAGGGTCATAAAATCAATTATAAAATTAAAATCAGTATTTTTTGAATAAATAATGAATTTATTTAAAAATTAAATTTCTCATAATTGCAAAATTATGATAATAAAATTTATTTAATTTTTTAAATATAAATTTTGAAAAATTGTTAGGGTGTTTTTTTATATTTTTATAAAATAGTTGAATTTTTGGTGAATAGTGAAATACAATAATTTACAGTATTTAACATTTTAATCCAAATACATGAATTTTTGTATCATTAATGATTTTAGAACCCATTTGTTCAAAATAACATGCACTATTTACTATATATAGTCACAATAATCAACACTATTGATATTCTTGAGAAAAAATAATAAACTAATGTATATAATGATAAAAAACACCTCTCTCCTCCCCCAATAAATATCACCTCTCACCACCCCCTCTCCTCACACATTATAAGACTTTTAGCTTGTTAATATTCTACCCAATTACATTACCAATACTCTTCCCCACATCCAAGAGCTTCTGGTCACAACAAAATACCAAACCCAAGTGACTTGAGGAGGTTCTTAAGGAGGTGATATTCAAGAGGTAAAATCCACATTTCTCTTTTAGTTTCTTTTCTTTTCTTATCCTCTCCTCACCTACCCTATAAAAAGTGGCATAATAACTCCAATATCATATATATATACTTTAGTTTTATTTTATTAATGGAATATCCATCATTAAATCCCTTCTCTCCTTCTTTTATTCTAAAAATGAAAACATATTCTGTAATATGTCGATTCACCACCTTCATGGACGATGAGTTTTCGTTTTACATTACCGCCTTCAAGGCCAGTCATAAAACCATTATTATGGTTAAATTAGATCTTAATATACATATTATAACTTTATTAATGTTCTATAACTAATTTATAGACATAATATTAGATAAAAAAATAGTTCATGATGGTCGGAAAACCCACTAAAATAAACTAATCATTTATCATTAACGTTTTATCAAATGAATCATCCTAATACTTGAAAAATACTATATAGGTCCATTTTGGCTTCTGAAAATGAATTATTGACACTTCATTTCACTTTTGAATAATTTTTATCATTTTATAAGAACTTCTATAATTATATAAAAGTGAATTGATCATAAAAAACCATGAAGATGAACGCTCTTGAAATGATGAAATTGAACTCTACAACTCATCAAAATAGCCACAAACATACTTAATAAAAGTATAATAAATAAAATTCATGTATAATAGATTTTGGATTTATTAATTAATGAATATAATTTTATTATCCATGATATTAATTGCAAGTACAGAACACATTCGGACATAAGTTAAGGGGATTCACGAACCCAACTCATTTTCTTTAGGTTATTTTGCTTTCATAACATCTTTGGTATGAATACTCCTCTAATGTTCCTTAAATATCATTTCATTGTTCTTAAATTTTATTTTTATGGATATAAAGGTTTACAAACTTTATTTTAGGGCAAATATAAATATTTTCCAAAAGAAATCTTCCTTCCAAAACACATCTTGATTCCTATTGAGTTTTTTCTTCTTCACTCAAGAGTGATGATTTCTATACCAAATATATTTTTCCATTTTTCATTTAAGAACACCAATTTTATTCTTGAAACTATGATTTATGAAATACTTATGAAACTCATTCTTTTCCAACGGTTAATTCATGACTATGATTGTAATATGTTCTATGTGGAATGCATGATTATGAAAATATTATGATGTGAAGGGTGTGCCCATAATTATATAGCCTTACAATGCATTGGCTAATTTGATGTATCTCATGAGATAATGTGAAATATTTATGAACATGATGATAGATTTTTCACAATGATTATGCACATATGTTATGCATGAACATGTTGTTAGCTTTGTTCACAACTATGTGTGGTATTTGACCACTATGACATGATGTTTAATTTTTATGTATATCCACATTACATACCATTATCCATTGTTTACCTTATGATATTGTTAATGATATAATACTTATTTTATGATGACGATGATTAAGTTCACTCGTGCTTTATTAATTCATTTCCCTTATTCATCTTCTTACTGGGATTTTATCTCACCCCTTTATTTGATGTATATCCTCAGGTGACTATATGTACTACCAAGAACATGAAATTTCAAAGGATAAAGAATAATATTTTAAATAATTTATTATGTTTTATTATTTATAAGTGATGTATGGTCATAATTTCTCTGAGATATTAAACCTTTGGATCTTTTATTATAAGGCTTTTATGTTTTTATCTTAAAAATGATGTAATATGCATATAAAAAAGTAGGGTTTCTATAATTTTGAATTCCAATGCTTCCCAATGGAGACCATTGTGGTGTGGTCCTTGTCTAGTTTTATTTTATTTGTTATTTATTCTCACCATTCCCTATGTTAGGGGTGTTTTTTACTTCTAGCATCTTCTCCATCTTCACCACATCCACCTCTATGATGTGACCTTTCCCAGGTTAGGAAATTTTAACAAACTATATCTTTTGATAAGGTATGTCCCTTCACTTCCTTCCCCAAGATGGTCTTATTCAAACTTTAAATATTATTTTAAACAAATTCAACACATATGACACAATCCTTTAAGAAACCTAACATATTTACATTAGATTGAATATACAAGAAAGATTTAAGGTGAATTTTACAATGAGAGGGAAAGATCTAATTAATCAAAAGAAAATAAGAAAGTTTCAAGGAACTCCAATTTAGTCCCCCTATTAGGGTGTACATCCAAACAACAGAGTACAATAGAGGTAAAATGGAATAAAACATTTATCAAAAAAATTATGTTTCCCTTAAAATAATTAAAAACTTTCTATTTACAACTCATTTGGGAAGATTATCACATTTATTCTTTACCCACATAAGGATATTATCCAAAATACCATTTAAAACCTATTTAACAAACCCAAAACTTTTTTTTAAATATAGTTCCAAAATATTTCCTTTAAATCCCCCCTTTTTTTAGAAATTTCATTTTGGAGCCTTCATTTTTTCAAAAAATATTTCCTTTAAAATCATACTTAATTCAATATATAAAATTCACCTACTTAAAATTTTTATTCATTTAATAATATAATCTATACCATTGACTCCAACTAGAACATATATCATCAATAATCAACAAATTTCAATAAATAATTTCTTTTAATCCAAATACCTTAATTGGTATAATTGAAACTAAACTCACAGGAAATATAACAACACTAAAACTTTATGCAATTAAGTGTGGTACAATCCTAACCCACACCCAAACCTACAACCACTAAAATACCTAAATTTAAAAACCAAATTAATTAATAAATTTATCTTAAATCACTAAAATCCTTAAATAAATCTACCAAGAACAATACCTCAAGATAAATACTTAGATAATATGATAATTTGAGCTTCCCAATCCCCTTTTGTGCACTATATATGAAAACCCCATTAAAAAATATGATTCTACCATGTTCTAATGTAATCATTATCTAGAAATCTAATGAAGAATTGTGAAATCAAAAGTGGAGAGAGGGGGGAAATAATGGATTAGGGAGAGGGAAGAGTTTCTAAATATTAGCATGATGAAATACTCTTGAATCATTAAATTTTAATGGGGAAAGGGAAATAAGTGAGTGAAGAAGGGGGATTCCTCAATTCCCATAGTTAGAGAAAATAGACCCCATTAGTGGGGATCTTAATATTAAAGGTAGAATTTTCCATTTTACCCCTACCTAGGCCCCCTTTTATAAAGGGGGTTAGGGATTCTGGGAATCTAGTGGCCCTCGCTAAACTTTTAGTGGAATGAGCAGTGGGAAAACCTAACTACTGAGCCTACTAGACTCTTTTTAGGCTCCCAAAAAGACTATAGTAGGGTATGAAATCACTAATTGGGTCCTAGTCACTCTCTCTCATAAAAAAAACTTTTTCTATACTTATGTTCGATTGATTACACCTTTATAAAATATATTTAATCTAATAAATGACACCTAAAAAATATCCCTCTCAATTCATTTCTAAAAAAATAAAATTTCCCTATCCACTAAATAAATAAAAAATCTACCCCATGGTTTTCTCACACATGAATTTCGAGGTTATTATTAATTCCCCACCAAAATGTTTCTCTTCCATTAGAATCCTCATCAATAATTCACCAATAAATATCGACCAATATGTATTTCCCATTTATTATTATATCATGATATTGCTTCTAAAAATTCTCATCACACTTTTGTAATATGAATTCAAACAGTGAGTATACTATCCACCAAAACTAAACTATATAATCACCGAGACTTCCACTGGTTATTCCATTATATCTATCTCAAAATTTGCATCATTTTACTTCATTTTATCCACCAATTCTCTCACAACTCAATTTTGATAACCCAAGAACCAAACTTACACCTATCACCAAAACACTAAGAATGTGCACCAATACACCCATCTATCCTAGTTTATCAATGATCAGTAAATTAACATCCTTATGGAAGTCCTCACTACAAAGACTTACTTCCAAAGGTTGATTACCTATAATGGTTCTCTCTACTATAGAAATTTTCTATCAAATTAAAATCCAAGTGACCCAATCCATAAAACCACTAAATATTTACTCATCTACTTAATCCTTTCCCAAAACCTGTTCCTTGATCCTAAATCACATTGGAATATCAATTGAATCACATCAAATTTTATAGAACACATAATTGAAAATATTTGGTCCAATTGTGGTCTAACCGATAAAATCAAAAAACATGATCACAAAAAATCTCAAACCATTTGTTCTTTCAAAACTAATTTTGAAACTCAATTTCAAAATTATATTCATTAAATTTCTCAAAACTCAAAAAAAATATCAAACCATTTCCAAAAACACTATATTCATGAACCATTTCATGTGAAATCTACTTTTAAAACCATTTTACACACTCCTCTTTCCCATGTATGAGTTTTTATTTAAAATAATATTTTCTCAAATAACCAAAAATTATTACCCAAATATATGCCAACATGAAAAGTCAATAATTATACACATCGATGGGAAACCCATTTGATCCATATTAATATAGTCACCCCTTATAATATATTTTATAAAACATTAAATAAACTAGAAGGTTCTTTCAATTGATAATGAATCATGTTGTGGTCATATGTCAACCAACACTACCCTTAGGCATGTGTATCATGTATTTATCATGGAACTAACATGATATATGATGATGAAACATGCTCTTAGATGATCCCTATGATTCGTTTATAGTATCATACATCTTGTATTGGGATTTTTGATCCAGCACCTCACTCAACCCAGAGTGCCTCATCCAGAAGACTTGAAAAAACCTATTAACTTTGGTTTTAACTAAATCCATGCTATATAATAATGCTCCTAATCTACCTCCCATTTTCTTACATCTTATCTCCACATCTAAATACCTATATATCTGCCAAATATATGATCTAATACCACTTGTAATGTCTCATCTTGGCCTACCTGAATAGTAACCAAGTCGTGTGACACTATTTTACCTCATACTTGCCTCCCTATATTCCAAATGCTACCTACTAATGATGAGGGGTTGAAAAATCCAAATGGATATTATTCCCTCAAAAATAAATCCAAAGGTCCATGCCCAAATATATTGAAATCTTGGCATGACATGTTGTTATAATGGATATACTCTAAATCTGTTGATATAAAACAAGAATCCAAGATGAAATTTTGTATTCCATAATATAAAATTAAAACAATATCCTATATGATGAATCAAAAATAATAGAGTGGAAAAACCAATATATATACTAAGAATAAGAATAAAAAAACTAGTACACTGGCTAAAATATTTGAAATACAACTAAAAAAGAGAATATACAATGACTTGTGGCCCAAATCACTAGACCAAATCCTATTGAATACTAGGACTATAATGCAAGGATAATATCAGGCCATGTATCCATCTCTAAGTAAATATATCTCCCTAATCTACCCATGTAAACTGATACCCGTATAATGTGCATGGGAAGGGGTGAGTCTAAAAAGTTAGTATAAATCACCCACTCACCTCAACACAATGAATACTAGTGATCAAGTATATGTGTATGCAAATATTAGACACTAAAAATTAATGAAAATTGAAACTCACCCACCCAAAAACATAACCCATGCATATTTATACAAGTCAAAAGTGTATTAAATCATGTCTAGTAGGTCCAAACACACCGAAGACTCAAAGTAAAACTATTCAACTTAGTCTAGGTTCTAATTACCTATAAGAAAATACATGTATACCCTTATAACCTAATGAGGTATACTATATAGACACTCTTGTATCATTAGATACAATCTATAAATAAGACTCAACATTTATAAAAAAATCACTCATTGGAGTTACACCTAACCCACCGATCATCTCATTTCCCATCAATAAAAAAACCCCTAAATACTTTGACAAATAATTATGATATCAAGGATAATGAAAATAGAAAATTAAAGAGGGAACAACCATTAAGTAAAATATTAAAAAACAAAAAAAATCAAAAAATCTTAGTCAAAGAGGGACCAAAGCATCAAATATCAACTAAATATAATTATCATGATAAAAAATAAATAATAAGGAATGGGGACTAGCTACAAGAAATGAATAACCAATCTCGCACGCCCTACTCATCTCATCTTGTTGATCCTTTTTTAATATATTTTCTAGACTACCCATAGAATACTTCTATATTTTTTCCATATATTAAAATTCATAATAGGGTTTGGCTACCACTATATAATGGTGCAACATTATGGTTTCATGCTAATACCTTATAGCATATCTCACATCAAAATAGAAAAAATGTGTTATGGACAAGGTCTTACCTCAATTAAAACTTAAAATAAAGTCGATCATATATAACATATTAATTCATCAATAAACTCCTAATAACATTAATTATCCCACCTGTAGGCTTGTCTACCATATCTCTATGTTCATACACCCACGGGGAAGACTAAAACTAGATTGAGCCTTATTACAAATAGATAAATCAGTTAATGTGCATTTCATTTATGGAATAAAAAGAAAAATTTCTCATTTGATCATGAACCATGAGGTAGATCTATGTATTTTGATCCCATCTAGGTTATATTTTAATCCCTGAAGTCAAAGATGAGTCACCTCCAAGTTTTATGCTAATGAAACTCTTCCTCGTAGGACATGATCCAATTTTCCCTGACTCATACAAAAATAAGAAACATAAATAAATATGAAGACACTCATATAATATCAAAAATATAAATGAGGTTTCCAATTTTCATATCCCAACTAATTGGTAAGTGAACTCCCTGGGCCCTCCTCTACGAGGCTAGGGGCTAGTGAATAGTATTGAGTTATATATAAAACATGGGAGAAATTACCTCTAAATCAACATTTCACCTGATAATATATATATATATATATATCTACATACACCATGAAATACATGAAATATGAATATATTTGAAAAACTCCACAATATAATGTGAGATAATAAAAATAAAACCATTAGATATAACTCACACGTCTCGAATTGGTGTAAACTCAATCACCCACAACATGAATATGATAATTATATTAAGATATCCATGTTATTAGGTATCCACATCAACCATATATATATTAACTTCATGAGCATCCATCATTCACATCAATTGATTTGTATGGACATAATGAAAATAATTCACAAGTACACAGTTAGGGGTGTGTATAATAATACCCAATATGGTCAATCTAAGAAGTGTATAGAACCCAAAACATTTAGTGTCTATGTTAATAAATAGTAAATAAGTGTATAAAATATAACATCATCCAACATCATCAACAAACATAACCATAATAATCGATAATCCTTACCCAACCACTCATGCCATACTTTCATCACACTCGCTAAATACAATTTTCTTTAGAAATGAATAATAATAAAATCTAATAATCCCTAATAGATTTCCTACATAATAATTAATGATGTATGCACAGATATGGAGATGTTAAACTAAATACACATATTTTCCTATCTATTAAGTGTTGGACCCAAAAGTGTAATTTTTTTAATGATAACAAACACTATATTTTGTTTCTAACTTATTTCAATGTTTTTATAATGTATTTATTTTGTTTATATTGAATTTTAATGGTAGTAATGAATATAGATTAATGGATGTATCAAAATGGTTTTAAAATTTATGTTTCAAGTTTTTTGTAGTAGGGTGGCACCAACTACTCAGTGAAGTGACATCAGATAGTCAGTGGCATGAGAAGAATCCTCTCAGTGAGTAGGAGTCTACCAACTAGTTGGTGGAAGATTTATAGAAGCATCATACTACTGGTAGGCCACCAGATACCTGGTAAAGGAAATCGAGTATCTAGTGGCATCATGATTTCTAGTCTGAGAAGGGTTCAAATGCAGTCAAAAAGCATTTGGTTTGGGTCTTTAATTCCTTGGATCAATTCATTGGACCACTTCACCCGATAGAGACTAAAAAAGGAGGTTATGTTAGCCTAAATTCTCATTCCACTTCCATTGAATCAAATTTTTAACATTAAAATGCTCTCAAAGCTCAAAGTTGATCAATTTCTATCAAAATATCATAATAGATTAAAATTCTGAACTTTCATATTTCAAGGGGAGAACATTCTTTCATCAACTGAGGAGATTAAGGAATTGAATAAATAATTTCACGTTCTTCAACAACTTTATCCAAAACATTAATGACATTATTATTCAAAAGAATTATATATTTTTCTATATTCTCATATTGATGCTTTTATAAAATCCCTTATCTCTTGATTCTTATCCTTTTCTCTCTCTATTTATATAGTGATCTATTATTTTAAGAGAAAGTGAATATAGTTCATTATAAAGGTATTTAAATTAATCAAGTAATCTATTTCTATTATCCCTCTATTTATTGGGTTCTCAGATATCTATTTAAACCAAGGGTTTTTGTTTTTAGTTCTCTATTCAAACCAATGGATTTAGGTTCTTGCTTTTCTGTTAAAAGTAAGGGTTTTGAGGTTCTTGGTTTCTATTAAAAACAACTTTTTTTGGTTTCTTAGTTCCCATTAAAAAAAAGGGGTTTGTTAAATTGAGCCTCATGGTCATTCTTATGTGGAGGATCCATAGGGGTACCTTTGGGTACTATTGTCAAACTTATTTAACAAATAGATTTTGTCCATTTAATTTTATCATTTTTATTTCTAAATCACTTTTTCACAATTTCCTTTTTATAATTCCTACTATGTTTTACATTTTTTATATTTATTTCTTATATTTTATTGTCATATCTTTTATTAAATCAATTTATTTATTTTATTTGATTTTAAAAAAGGTAATCCATCACCCCTTTTACCATTTCTCTGACCCAAATTTTGGTAGCAGAGGTAGTCTTTGAATTTATATAAAAATATCTTATTGAAAATTGTCTTTATTCTTTGATACAAAAATTTGGTATCGAAAGGATACATTGATTCTATTTCAAAGTCTCTTTTTCAAAATTTTCTTTTGATGTTTAAATCTTAACTGTTTTTCAATGTTTTATTTAAAAATGGAATCTAATTTTTATGCACATGTTACTTTCATTTATGGTTCAAATTATTCATATTGGAAAACATGTATCACTCTTTTCCTTAGATGTATTGGATATCCTATTTAGAAAAATTTTATGCATGGTTATACCCCTAAAACGGAATTTGAAGAAAAATTTACTCCTCAAGATATTGTATATTTTGAATTATATGTAAAATATATGAATGTATTAATTTGTGGTTTAGATAAAAATAAATGAAATAAAATATATTCTTGAAAAATGTCTAATAAAATATGGAAACACTTAGAAGTATGACCTGAAGGCACAAAAAAAGTTAAAGACACTAGCCTATATAAGCTTAGATAATATTTCCAAAGTTTCTCTATAAATGAAAATGAATCAATTACTAGAATGTTTACTCGTTTCACTAATATTTGAAATGGGATAAAATATATTGGTGATTTCTTGTCAAAACAAACTCTCATGAAGAAAATCCTTTGGTTTTTACCTAGTTCTTCGGATCCAAAAGTGATAGAGATCCAAGAATCCATGTATATTACAAATATGGAAGTTGAAGAACTCATCAGATCCTTAATGAAAAATGATATCACTATGAAACACCAAGTGTTTAAAAAATATTTTTAATCCAATTAAACTAAGAAGAACCGAGACATTAAATCAATCAAGTATGATGATTCTTCTAAAAGTTACTCAGATAATGAAAGTGAAATTTAACACTTTATGAGAATATTAAATAAATTCACAAGTTAAACAAAAAAAATAAATCCACCTGATAAGATAAAAAGAAATGTCAAATTTATATTCCAAAAATAAACTACTTTTATCAAAAAAATAATGGCCACATCAAGTCATATTTTACCTTGAATAAAAAACATAAATATAAGAAGCAAAGTAAGAATACACTAAAGGTCTAAAGTTAATGTAATATCCTTTTTTTCAGGTATGTTCCTCTTTAATTTCTTTGTTAAACCTCCTTAAGTTCTGTTAGTTTTTTTAGATCTTGTTAATCAAGCCCTTGTGCCAATTAGGATATATTTTTAGAAGAAAAAAAGAAGGGAAATTGGGTCTAGCTACAAAACAAATTCACACCATGAATTGTCCTGGGAAGACCCCATGAAACTCATACAAGGTGTGAATGGTTTGAGAAAGACCCTATGAAAATAATTCAAGGAATGAATAGGTTTTTATATTTTTTTAATTTAATGCAATGTGTTTTTTACTGCATATGGAAAACAATGTATTCATGATGTGAATCCTATATTCACATCATGAATGGGGTGTGTCTAGTGGGTTATTTTAACCATCACATCCTACTTTTCATAGATCACTCACCCACATTTCTCTATCATTTTATAGCCCTCCCATAGATTATTTTGGGTCTAATATTCGATCCAAAATAAGTTAATTTTGGATCTGTTGAGTCAATAAAGTTTCTTTATGACTTTTTCATTCCTCTATGTTTTGAAAATCACAAACACCTTATCTTAATGAAAACTATCTTTCCCTAAGGATTATTTTCTTATGGAAAAGTTTATTTCTCTAAGGAAAATTTTTATCCTTACCCTGATTTTCATTAGCTTAATTTATGACCTCTCAAAACCAAACTCATTTTATTACGAAGTAAAAAATTTGGATCCTTATCTAAAACCTCAGAATCTTATAATTCCTTAGATATATAGTATTCTATTTTTAAACTCTTAATTCTATGAAATTAAGACTTCAAATTATCAGAAATTACAACTCCAAATTCCTCACAATTCAGACTCTGAATTCCTTAAAATCCAGACTCTAAATTCCTTAGAATTCAGACTCTGGATTACTTAGAATTCAAAATCCAAAATCTATATAATTAAGACTCTAAATTCCTTGTAAAACATAATCTGATTATCAATGTTTTCAAGAATCCGATTGTTTATAAATTTAGATTCTAAATTATACTTTTCTCTATATTTTGGATTTTTATATTTGGTTAAGATAAATCATTTTCCTTAAACATGTTTTTATTATGAAATAATGTCATTAAATTTATTTCTAACTAACCATTAGTTAAGTGACACATGTACATTCCCCTAAGAGATTCAAAAAAAATATGACTGTTGGAGGAGGGAGTCGACCGTTAATGTTTTTCCTATAAATATGATCTCATTTGAACAAGCTCAAGAGTGAAGAGATTACATGTTGTGATGCTATGAAGTGATTTATAGATAGAGACTCTCATTATTTGTGTGTTTAATGAACATCTTGTTCAGCTATGAACATCTTGTTCAGCTATGAACATCTTGTTCAGCTAGCTTCGTGCGACTTCAATTTTTGTAGAGTACAATTGAGGGATTCTGAGGATAGGAAGATAGAGGTACCGACTACCTTAAGTTTCGTGGGCTTATGGGGATAGCAATACAAACACCAATATTCTTATCGAGGGATTACCCTAGTGTGGGTAAGATAGACTTTCTTGAAATTATAAATCAAGAGACTTTTATCCAAGGTTATTGGATACCCTACTCTTTGGGTTAAAATATTTCTTACTTGTTACTTGTTTGTTCCAAGTTTTATTTCTGTTGTATTTTGATAAAGAAATAAAGTATAACTTTATTATACTTTCTTGTACTTTACTTACTCTAATAAATAATATTCTATATGATTTAAGGTATAATATTTCCTTAAGAAAATTTTTCTTAAATTTCTTTTATAGAATCATATTTCTGAACTCTAAGAAAGTTTGTATCATAGATCTAAAAGAGGGTTTGTGAATCTACCTTGTCTAACTTTGTTAAACATAGTTTTTTCTTTAGGTTAAAAACAAAATATTTTAAACTTACAATTCACCCCCCCATTGTAATTGAGCATCTACATACACTATTTTGATCCTACAATTAGTATCAGAGGAGATCTATGAAATACTTATACTCACATATAAGTTTTCTTGCTCAAATATTCCTTGTTCTAAATCTACTTACTCAACTTTTCTTGTTCAAGTTTTTCTTAAATATTTTTACATTGGTTTATAAACTTTTAATACGTACAAGTTTTGTGAAAAATTAATTTCTTATAGAATAGAAGGTATGAATATCGGTTCCATTGATAATCTAAATCTTACAAGACCACTAATATTTGATGATAATTATTATGAGTACTAGAGAGATAGGATGAAGACCTTTTTTATTAACACTAGAGTAGACAATTTTGTAATGATCACTGTAGACTAAAAAATTCTAAACAAGGAAGTCATAACCTTCACCAACCAATAGAAATAAGAATATAAACTAAATTACAAGGTACATTATACTTTTTTGTGTTCTATGACAAGGAATATATATAGTCGAATATCTTCTTGTGAAGTTACCAACTACATTTGGAAGAAACTTGAAGTTACACATTTCGGGGCTTCTAAAGTGATAGAAACTAAAATAGCCATGTTAAGATCCAAATATCATGGATTCGTATTTCTATATAGAGAACCTATTTTCAAAGTAAAAAAATATTTATGACCATTTTCAACAGTATTAAATATATGGGAGATAAAGTTATTGATGATGAAGTTCTTATGGATAAAATAATTGACATTATGCCCAATGAATGGGAATCCAAAAGGATAGCTATTAATGAGAATATAAAAGTATCTAACATTACTCTTGATGAGTTATTTGGAACTCTTCTACAGCATGAAACCAGAATGAAGAGAGATTCTGATTTGAAAACAGAAATAATGGTAATAGAAGTGTAGATTTCACTATTATATGTAAAACCATGAATCTGGAAAGGGTAACTAGATCTAATGCTAAGAAAGTTGTTGTTGTATCTGAATCAAGAGATAATGATTATTCAGAGAATTTATTATCTAATATTTCTTGAAGGATTAACAAGATTGTGGGAAAGAATGATTTTTAGTACAGATATAAGAAGAAATAAATAAATGACAAGAAAGATTCTCAAGTAACCTGTTATGAATGTAAAAGAGTTGGACATATCAGACTTGATTGTCCTATGCTTAAGAGAAAAGACAGAAAGGAAAAGCAGTTTGAGAGAAATAGAAAGAAGTACTAAAAATATAAGTCTAAGAAAGTCTTGAAATAAAATGACACATGGAATGCCAGTGATGGTGACTCTTCAGATTAATCTTCATATTTTGAATCTTCCAGTCAGAATAATATTGGTCTTATAGCCAGAGTACCTATTGAAAATCATTGTCTTATGGCTAAGGTACAAAATGCTGAATCCTGAACCAATATTTCTTTAAATTATAATTTTACAAATGAATAATATTATGAATCTTCATATGATGAATCTTCCTCATCAGAATATAATACCTTACCTTCATTTTAAGAAGTTTCTAGATTTTCTAAACTAATTGAGAATGAAACTTATAAGATAAAAAAGAAGTTAGAGAAAGAAAATTATAGAATTTCTATTTTAACTAAAAAAGAATCAGATCTTTATAAGGATATTGATCATAAAACTTTTGATTTCTAAATTTTTTCTAAAAACCATAAGGAAGTTAATTCTGATAAGGATAAACTTTCTAAGGATCTTGAAAGTGTTATTTCTTAGTAAAATATTTTAGCGGATAACTCAAGTTCTAAAACTAATAACTTTTAGGATCAGAATATAGTCATTAGACTAAAATATGAAATTTTTTACTTAAAGAAACTTTTATCAAATTTTAATTTGGGAAGGAAAGAATTTGATAAAATATACTCAGATCATTGTCCTCTAAGGAATAGTTCTAGATTTGGTTATACTCACTTAAAACCTATTTTTAGTAATAATGATTTTTCCCCAAAGTGATTCATTTTTTACTAAATTTCAATTTGGTGGACATTAGGAGAAAATTTATTCTTTAAATAAAACCCAATATTTAAGTTTTTATAAAGATTATTTTTCTAAGAAAATGTGGATTCCTAAGATTTTACCTTCAGAAATTTTGGGATCTAAGAAATTTTGGATTCTGAAAGTCAAAATCTTTTATTTTAAAGAAAATAGCGAAAGTATCAACAACAATAAATGGTACACGGATAGTGGATGTTCCCATAATATGACTGATAACAAAAACTTCTTTGAAAATATTATCAAGACAAAATGAGGAAAAGAAAATTTCAGAGATAATGCTCTAGGAGAAATTATTGGTATAGGTAACATTGTTATTCTTGGAAAAACTTTGATTTAAAATGTATTATTTGTTAAAGGTATTAAGAAAAACCTCATTATAAAAATTCAATTAGGTGATTAAGGTTACCTTTGAATTTTATGAATGATCAATGATTGGTACATAATTCCAAGGAATATTTTATTATTTCTGCCCATAGGTATGAGAATGTTTATACACTAAACTTAGAAAACCTTAGGATCCAAAATATACCTTTCCTTAGTGCAATGGAAGATCAATATTGGTTATGGAATAGAATACTAGAACAGTGTAACCTTAGTAACCTATAGAAAATCTCAAAGAAAATACTTGTTAAGGATCTACCAGAGCTTAGATTTGATTCTTCAAAAGTTTGTGATCCATGTTGATATAGAAAGAACATAAATCATGTTTTAAATCAATCGATGAAGTCTCAACATATAATTTATTATAGTTAGTGCATATGGATCTTTTTGTCCCAACAGAAACTGAAATTATTGGAGTAAAATACTATGAATTTGTTTTAGTTGATGATTACAGTAGATTTACATGGGTTTATTTTCTAGAAAATAAATATGAAGCTTTTTCTTTTTTTAAAAATTTTAGAGCCCAAGTTAAAAATGAGAAAAACCTTCCTTTGATAATTATTCATAGTGATCATGCAGAATAATTTCAAAATTCATATTTTGAAACTTTTTGTAGTAAGAAAGGAATTACTCATAACTTCTCATCTCGAAGAAGTCATCAATAGAATGGTGTTGTTAAAAGAAGAAATTTAATTCCTCAAGAGATAACTAGAACCATGTTGAGTGAATATTTCATTGCTAAATACTTTTGGGATGAATATTTTAGTACTGATTCTTATACTATAAATCGAGTTTTAATCATAACTTTTCTTAACAAAACACCTTATAAATTGTGGACTAGTAGAAAACATATACTTTCTTACCTATAAGTATTTTGTTGAAAAGTATTAATTTTGAATACTAAAGACATCTTACATAAATTTTCACCCAAATCTAATAAAGGATTTTTCTTAGACTACTCCACTAATTCTAAGGATTATAGAGTTTTTAACAAAAAAATAATGTACTGTTGAAGAAATAGTATATGTTAAATTTAATGAAATTGATCCTTTTATTTTTTTAAAAACCCCAACCTACATCCTTGGATGTGTTTTCAAAAACTAATTATCAACCCTTGATAGAAGATACTTATTATAAGGAAGATGTTAAGAAAATATTTCTAAAGGATTTACCCTAGAAGATTTTCTACCATATATTGATGAACAGGTTTTACAAAACCCAAATAATTTATTTCTTAAGAATCATCCCAATGATAGTATCATTGGTAATGTAAATCAACCTATCAGGACTAAAAGTTATTTAATAAATGAAGTAGAGCATCTATAATTCCTTTACCAATTAGAACCAAAAATAACTGATGAATCTTTAGGTTATGATGATTTTATTAAAGTCATGTAAGATAAGCTAAATGAATTCAAAAGGAATAAAGTTTGGACCTTGGTTGAAAGACCTAAGGAAACTTATGTAATTAGAGTAAAGTGGGTATTTATAAATAAGTGTGATGAAAATGTAATCATAGTAATAAATAAATCTAGATTAGTTGCTAAAGGTGATAATCAACAAGAAGGAATAGACTATGAAGAAACATATGCTCTATTAGCTAGACTTGATTCTATTCGTATTTTACTTACCTTTGCAGCATTATTTAATTTAAAACTTTTTCAAATGTATGTAATGTGTTCTTTCCTTAATGTATATGTCTAATAGGAAGTTTATGTTGAATAAACTCCTATATTTGAAGACAAAAAACATCCTGAAAATGTTTTTAAACTTTCCATAGCTTTATATGGACTTAAACAATCCCCTAGAGCCTAATATGATAGACTTGCATGATTTTTGTTACAAAACAATTAGGCTAAGGGAACTATTGATCCAACTATTTTTATAAATAAAGATAAGAAAAATGTTTTGATTTTTCAAATATATGTTGATGACATTATATTCAGATCAACTCAGAAATATTTAACAGATTCGTTTGCAAATATCATGAAATATGAGTTTGAAATGAGTATGATGGGTGAGTTAACATTTTTCCTTGGTTTTCAAATTTTCAAAAACTAGAAGAAAATCATATATCACAACATAAGTATATTAAATATATTCTTAAAAATTATAGATATGACAACACTAAAAGTATAAGAACTCCAATCGGTACCTCAAATTCTTTAGATCATGATGAATCTGGGAAACCAGTAGATCAAAAATATTTTAGAGGTATGATAGTAAGTTTACTATAATTGATAGCTAGTCATCCAGACATAATGTTTTCAGTATGATTATATACAATATATCAATATAATCCAAATGAATCTCATTTAAAATCATTAAAAATATTTTTTCTCTATTTAAAGGGAACCATGGATTTATTACTTTTCTATACTTCTGGAAATGATTTTGTTTTAAAAAGTTTTTTAGATACTGATTTCTGTATATGTAGAATAGATAGAAAAAGTACATCCAAAACTTTTTATTTATTAGGAAATTAATTATTTTCTTGGTCATGAAAAAGAGAAACACTCAATAGCACTCTCCAACGCTGAAGCTGAATATGTAGCAGTTAGAAGTTGTTGTGCTCAAGTGTTGTGTTACAACACACACTCATAGACTAAGGCATGATTTTTACCAAAACACACATATTTTATGATAATACATGTTCCATTTCCCTAAGTAAAAACCTTACACATCACTCTCATTCAAAACACATAGATATTAGGCATCAATTTCTTAAGGATCACACACTTAAATGAGATATTATTCTACAATTTATCTGAAATCAAAATCAACTTACTGATATTTTTAAAAAAAATTTACCCTCTGATAAATTTGAATACATTAAACAAAAGTTAGGAATGATAACCATAAGGTAATCTTACATATTAACTTTTTTTTTGAAATCTATCTTTATACATTAAGAAACTTCTTTTTACATAGGGAGTACATTTTCATGTAACAAAAATTTTCCTCAATCAATTTTTTCTTAACCAAAATTTTCCTCCATAAAATTTTTCATAACCAATTTTTTCCTTCTCTTAATCATTTTTTTAGAATCAAAAACTTTCCTTTACTTAATAAAACTTTTTGAAATATAAAGTTCTTCAAGAAGAATACTTTTCATTACTGACAATATTTTAGGGGCAATCCGGAAGGTATGTTTCCTTACATTAATTTTCATAATTTAATTTTTTACCTGTTGGTATTTTAATCTTATTTTACGAAAACTCTATCAGATTCACTTTCCTTAAATTTGATTTTTCCTTAAAACCTCAAAATATAGGAATCTAGCAAATCCTGATTTAGCATTCATCTCAAACGTCAGATCAAATCGTTCTTATTTAAACCATTGAATCATTTTGGGAATTTTAATCATCACTTAGACGTATATATAAAGGCCCCATATTCCTCATCCCACATCGATTTTCAAGACTTTGTGTTCTAAAGCTCTAATCCTCTTCAAATAGATCGTTCTTTTTTTTAATTTTTCTTAGACTCCAAATTTCACTGGAATCCTCCCCACATAAACAGATGTCTTAAACCAAGGAAATCAAGTTTTGGAAAATCTACAGGGAAAGGTTGGTTGATCCAAATTTCTTTTCTATGTATAATTCCTTGATTACAAAAAATATTAAATTAAATGTATGGGAGAATTTTTTCATATCCAAACCAAAGAGTCAGGATCTGGTTTACCCTGACTTACTTATAGAATTCTATGATTCAGTAAGTTTTTATGAGGAAGGTGTAAGGGAGAAGTTTTCATTCAAAAGATATGGGAAAACTTATTCCTTATCATTTAATATGGAAAAAATATTCTTGGAATTCCATATGAAGGTGAGGAAATTTTCTACACTCACAAGTTTCTAGATCAGTCATGATGTTTTTAGAAGAAAAAGGAAATTGAGTGCCTAGGAATCAAATAATTAAAAACACTAATGATTAACCATCTATCAAAAAATTTCAGAATGTTATCCTTGTGGGTACAAGGTTTCCTCATTCTGAGAAAATGAGACAAGGACTCCTTAAAGAAAAGTGATATATTTATTCTGGACTTTTTGCTTAACCTTAGAAAGGTAAACCTAGTGAAGTACATTCCTTTGAAAATCACCAGTATTAAGAATGATCTATAAAATCCCATATCATCATGTATTTTTTTCATCTTATCGAATATTATAGTGCTATTGTTATAATCCTTCAAAATTACCTATATTTCTAAACTAATAACATTTAATATCTTGCTTCTAAGTGATGATACCTTGAGGATAATTAAATTTGGTTTCAACACCAAGTCTGGAGAGTTTTATGATCTTTCTAAATGTGATATTGAAGCTTTATCCAAGAAAGGGGAAGTATGAGAAACTTCCAAGAAAACCCAAAATAAGAGAAATGAAAAAAGAACTGTAACCCAAGGAAAAATAAGCTATTTTGGAAACTCATTCAGATCCTCCAAAATCAAAAAATCAAAAAAAATTCATGATAAAGTAGTAGAGAAGTGTAGGGAAAAAAATAAAATAAATAAATAATGAGATCCAATTTTTTTCATAGATCCTGATGAGGAAAATATCTGGAAAATTTAAACTGATGAGGAACTTGAAATTCAAGAAAAATGGAAGAAGTTGAAAAAGAAAAATGTTTAAAGCTGACATCATTTAGGAACATCGAAACGATATAGAGAAATCTTCTGAACAAATTCAGGTACACGAATCCTTTCTCTAAGAATCAATGCCAGTAGAGACTCCGAGAAAGAAAATTCCAATTCAGGAACCTAAAGTAGAAGAATAGATAGTTCAGGAAGAATAAGTAGAATAATAATAATAAGAAGATGATGATGAAATTGATAATGTGATAAAGCAAGTGGAATAATATCATGAGAAGGAAAGTCCTTCTAAAAAGCTTTTAATCCAAACTTCTCAGGTTGAGTCAACAAAAATTATTTCCCAGGGAAAAGAGGACGATGGATATGAAGAGGTTAATAAACCTTCTGATTATGATAGTAGAAACCATGATTTCATCAAACCTGATTATGTTAAGGAAGATGTTGAGAAACAAAAGGTTAATGAAGATAAAATAGTTTATCTTTTTTATAGTGAGAATGAGCCTCCAAGGGCTAAGAATATTATTTCCAAAGTGGATAATGTAAAATAGGTGGTTGTTGATATGCCTAAGAAGGATGTGGTTATCAAGTCTAGGAAGGATGTTGGTGGTTCATCTAAGAGGAAAGTTGAAGTTTTAGACAAAGAATCTTCTCCTGTAGGGGAACCAGATTCTGAATCTTTATCTTTGATGGGTCAGAATTTTGTTGTCCAGTCTTTGAAGAAGTTAGTGAACACAATTCTTTTGTTTTTGAGTATTAATTCAAGATGTCAATTTCTTCAACACTCATTAAATCAAAAATCAGATTCATTAAGTATGCTCATGGAAAAAATCATCAATCTTGAGGTGGATTTCCAAACTTTTTTTATTGGATATGATGCTCACAGAAGATCATGTAAGTAAATAACAAAGTGGTCTAAAAGAATGATTGAAGACATTAGAATTCTTGATGACTTATAAGATTCAGTGAAGGATTATTTTGATAAGTCAGATGATATAATCCAAAATCTTATAATAATTTTTTCAAAAAAGATAAATCTTGATCAAGTATCCCAGAAGCAAAAAGATAAAGATCTTAATGGGATGTTAAATTCAGTTGCTTTAAATTTTAAGAGAGAAAGGGAACTTAGGGAAGAGTTAGAAGAAAATTTCAATCAGCAAGAAGTAGAAGTAAAGTCTCAGGAAGAAATCCTTAAATCTCAAGAAGAAAAAATCAAGTCTCTAGAAAAGAAGAATCGGGATCAGGAATAGTTTCTCAAGAGGTTTGAGGAAGATCATAAGGAGCTCAAGAATTTAAAGGTTACCCTGAAGAATATCATTCCGAAGGAAAATAAGGATGAATATTTTTTTTCCTGTCAATTCTGATCTTTAGTTTATATTTACCATGTATCAATTTTTCCTATCATAATGAAAATTTTGATATCCTTCAACTGTTTTGTTTTGTATAGTTCTAATATTTCAGGTACCAATTTTTTTAATTATCTCTATTCCTTTTTTAAAATCACAAAGGGTGGGGGGAAATAATGATCAAAACAGTACTAAGTATAGAGAATAGAATTCCCTAAGTAAGGCGGAGTTTACTTAAAGAATATTTTCCTAAGAAAGAAAAAGTAAATCTCTCTATGGAAGTCAATAATATGATCCTTATGGATTTCAAAACCTAAGGGGGAGTTATTCATATTCACTATGGTTTATAAGTAAAGGGAGATAAGTTTTTATTTTAAAATTCATAAATAAAAATATTATTATTTAAATTCTTTTTCAAAAGGGTTGTTTTTGCTTTCCAAAAAGGGGGAGATTGTTGATTTAATAAGTTTTCTTTATGACTTTTTCATTCCTCTATGTTTTGTAAAATCACAAACACCTAATCTTAATAAAAATTATATTTCCCTAAGGATTATTTTCTTAAGGAAATTTTTATTTTTATAAGGAATTTTTTTTCCTTACCCTGGTTTTAATTGTCCCATTTTATGACCTCTAAAAACCAAACTCATTTTATTACTAAGTAAAAACTTGGATCCTTATCAAAAACCTCAGAATATTTTAAGTCCTTGTATATAGAGTCTTCTATTTTTAAACTACGAATTCTCTGAAATTTAGACTCCAAATTCTCTGAAATTTAGACTCTGAATTCTCTGAAATTCAGAATTTGGATTATCGGAAATCCAGACTTTGAATTCTTGGAAATTCAGACTCTGAATTCCTTATAATTCAAACACCAAATTCCTCTAAATTCATACTCTTAATTCCTCTGAATTAATACTATGAATTCCTTAGAATTCAGACTAAGAATTCCTTAGAATTTAAACTCTGAAATATATTGAATTCAAACTCAAAATTCTTTGTAAAATAGAATCTGATTATCTATGTTTTCTTGAATATTATTTTTGATACATTTAGATTCTGGATTTTATTTTTCTCTAGATTCTATATGTTCATATTTGGTTAAGATACTTCATTTTCTATACACATGTTTTTATTATGAAACAATGTCGTAAAACTTGTTTTTAACAAACTGTTGGTTCAGTGACATGTGTACAGGTCCCTCCGAGATTCAAGGAAAAATATAATCATTGGAGGAGGAAGCTGACTGTTGAAGTTTTTCATATAAATAAAATATCATTTTAATGAGATCAGGAGTGAAGAGATTACATGTTGTGATGCTATGAAGTTATTTCTAGAGAGAGAGACTCTCATGCTTTGTGTATTTAATGAACACCTTGTTCAGCCATAAACATCTTTTTCAACTTGATTCTTGCGACTCTGATTTTTTCTGAGTACAATCGTGGGCTTCTAAGGGATAGGAATATAGAGGTTACAACTACCTTAAAGTTTTAGGGCTTCTGAGGATAGTAAGATATACTATGATATTCTTATCAAGGGATTACCCTGGTGTGGGTAAGATAGGATTTCTTGAAAGTATACATCAAGGTACTTTTATCCATGGTTGTTAGATACCCTACTCTGGGTTAAAATATTTCCTAATTGTTACTTGTTTGTTTCAAGTGTTATTAATATTGTATTTTGATAAAGAAATAAAGTATAAATTTCTTATACTTTCTTGTAAATTAATTACTATGATAAATAATATTCTATACTCTTTAAGGTAGAATCTTTCTTTAAGAAAATTGTTCTTAAATTTATTTTCTAGATTCATTTTTCTAGACTCTAAGAAAGTTTGTATCATAGAACTAAAAGAGGGTTTGTGAATCTACCTTTTCTAACTTTTTTAAACATAGTTTTTACTTAAGGTTAAAAACAAAAGTTTTTAAACTTACAATTTACCCCCACCCCCTCTTGTAATTGAGAATCTACATACACTATATCGATCTCACATTATCTTGGTGTTTTAAGACCTAGAGATTGAAGGTAAGTCTCTTGATCCTTTTATCCATATAGATCAGTTAGTTTTACTTTAGGTATAACCCTATATTGGATCGTCCAAACCTGGATCTAGATCTTATGTCTTGTGATGAAAATGATTCATGGTTCATTCAAGGGAAATAATGTAGAACCCGGTTTTACCATGGTCATTGTGGAATTCATTAAGCTTCTTGGATTTTGAGGTTGGTGGTCTTAGTTATCTCCCTAAATATGGTTTGGTTATTTTCTAGTATGTGTAACATAGGAAACCAAGTCATCAAACTGTGTGTGTGACCCAAAATAAATGGTAACCCATTATTTTTGAGAAATTCATATATCAAGACCTCCTAAAAATCATGTTGGGTCTTTTGGTGTTAAGACCATACTTTTATCCACCCGAGGTGCATGCCAACCCTTGATTGTGTTTAAACATGGGGTTTTAGTGTGAAATTTGGATTAATTCATAATAGTATTAACATGGTAATTTGGTATTTGGATTGAATGAGAATCACATATCATAAAATGATGAATTGGCATTGAATTGGATTAGGTGTGATATAATTATGAAATATATATATATATATATAAGAGTGAGAATGATAAATTTACATAATATATACTTAAAATGGAATTGTTATAATTATTATGATAATTGGTAACTCGGTTTAATAGAATGAATATTTTCTAAATAGTAATTTTTTGAATTAAAAAATGAGGCTTAATAACATATCTCGTGTGCTTAGTTCTTGGTCATGTGAATTGCTTGATTAAAATTTTGTAATGATAGAAACTATTTTTAATTTATTTCTAAGATGTTATGTGACTTATTGATCTTTTGTATTATTATGACTGATGCCTGTGTTTGGACCTTCTAGGAACCATATGCAGTGCCTGAGGGTAAGGTTCATGGTTATATCCCTGCTTTAGGGTAAGATTCATTATATTCAATAAAAATTGAGGGTAAGATGAATGGGGTATAGACCGCCATAGGGTAAGATACACTATCATTGGATGTATGAGGGAAAGATGATTTTTTTCCGGAGGGGGTCTCATTGGTTCATGAAATGATATGGGTGATTAATACTTGATTGGAGAATCCACCAATGATGTTGGTGATTCTTCCTAGGAAGGAGAATACACCACTTGATAATGACTCTTGGAATGGGTTGAAGCAGCTTTGGCTAACCTCGAGTGTCACTCTAGAGCTCGAGAGTAGATAGGTTTACTTGATGTTCACATTAAATAATGAATAAATTCCCAGTTTTTGTTTCTTTTTCATGCACTGATTATGTAGTATGGTTATGAATAGTCACCATGGGTGTTAGCTTACTGAGTTTTACTCACACCCTGTTCAATCGTCGTTTGGTACCCAATTTAAATTCATGGTTATAGGTCTGTATAAGGGAAAGGGGCCTTGCATAGATTAATTACTTACTAAATGGGATGGAGTTTGGAGACTAGACCAACATGGGGTTCAAGATTGGGTATTTTTTAGTCTTATTTATTTATTCTATTTAGTTGTTTATTTTTATGACTTTCATCATGTCATTTAGTTACATTCAGCCTATATGTACATGGTTTCTATCATTATTTCAATTATTTGGTTTTTCCCTTTATTATGCTTGGTTAGTATGTTTGTTTATTCATATTATTTATACTATTTTACTACTATATTCATGAGGTTATTTTCCCCTGTTATATTATTTACAATTGTTTTATAAAATAAAGTTTTCACTTTATCATTATTTCATGTTTCCTACATATACTCAAGAAATGAAATGAAAATTAATCTCTCAAAGTATGACATTGAGTTATACCCAATAAATATTCATCATGAAGTATTATAGGATGTAAAAAAATGTTAATGTTATAATGAGTAAGATTTAATATAGATATAGGAAATATACCCATGAGGTGCAAAAGTAGTTTTTTGCGCTGTATTACCCTGAAAGTATACAACATTGGGTGTCATACACTATATATTTGGTTTAATAGGGGTGAATGTTTCACATTTTGATTTACCAAAAACCTATGGTTAAAAAGACACATTTCATGAGAAAATTTAAACTTTGATACCTTTCTTGCACAAGCCTTGAATCTTAGCTAATATGGGGGTGGTTGGGTATGATACTAATTATGTCATTAGTTAGAGCTTAAACAAGATGGGATTTTTCCTCTCATATAATTATTATGAAATATGGGACCTAAATTGAGTTAGAATAAGGAAGTGTACAATCATACCTAGATAATACATGTGTTACACTTACCTTTAAGATGAAGGAAATATGGTGGGCTCATCGATATGGGTGAATGGCATATTATGTATTTATTGACCTGTCAGTCTATACCCAAAGAATCAAGAACATACGAGTTGACTATATGGGATTGACATACCCCATATACCATGTTTAATTTATGTCTTTAAAAATGGATCATATGAAAATGAATGGTTGTATATAATACAACTGGTGGATACAGGTATAAAGATACATGTGTTTGATTAAGATCACTACAAATCCATTTCTAACTTGAGTAGCACTGATGATTTTCTATAGGACACGCTTTTCTTTCATTTAAAAAGTTTAGAATTAATATTTATTGTCAATGCTACAATGGACTATAAGGTAACAATTTTTTGTTGACTGAATTAGTATTGGGTTTCATGAAACCCATAAAGATACTCTAATATCATTTTACAGTTTTTGAAAAAGGAGTCATTGATAGATATTCCCAAGGTATTTCATAAGATGTGATAAATAGTGAAATTTATGATATATTTATAAAAGTATTTTTGAAGTTGTCTAAAAGAAATTTTGTATATTTTTTCACATGTTATTGTATATGATACAACTAAGGAAAAATGTCATAAAGTCTATACGGATTTAGTACAAGTGGGAGATTGATGGAGATATTCCCTAAAGCCTTACAAATTTGATGTGTATTTGGTTATACCTTATAATATGATATAGGTGTATCATAATACATGTTAAATGATACTATTATACTTCCTAAACCAATTATTTTGTATGAAATGTGCTTTATCATAATTTTGTAATTCATATTGTACAATAACTATAACATTATATGATTAGTAAGGTAATCAATTTACAAGGCCCCAAACATAAAAAATACATAATCTCGAGTTAATTAAATAATTTTAATTCTTTCTTATTGAGGATATTTTTAGGTTTAGATTTTTATATAATTAGTCCATAACTATTACATAACAACTCAAATATTACAAAGTAGACACTTCTACTCATTATCCATTTTTTCACAAAATAAAACACCTTAAAATAAAACGTTATTTTTTTTCTTGATAAAAATATTCTTATCATTAATCTTGACATAAAAATTTCTCTTACCCATCCTTACACCTTGTGATTCTTTTAAAAACTTTGGATGATAAAAAAAATCTTAGTAAAGAAAATAAGATAAGGAAAGAAAATGTTAGTACGTTAATACTTATAAACCCATGATATCATAATTTTCACCCATAAAACATAAGATATTTAACATAACTCATGAAGTCATAAGATTCATGAAAAACTTACTAGAAATCATAAATCATAAAGGTAATGTGTGGAATCCATATTATACTTACATTGTAGCTTTGACAGCTATATAGGGAGTAACCTTCATTGTTACATTTAGAATACCTGTCACAGTATATTCCCTAAATCTCATAGGGGAAACCTTATTATTCAACTCCATCTCATTAAACAATTCATTGGAGAGATATCATGGGTTCACCCACCCTCTGTTTATCATGGAACCATCCATATACATAAGCAATGCCCAGTAGCCATAATGACAACCCATTAACAAGAATGAAGGAAAAGAAAGATTTCTATATTGAAATAACAATATATCATTGACAAAATAAATCTCTTATAAAAACCATTTTCAATACCAAAATAAATTAAAATGGAATATGGTATTTATTTTCCTTTTAAAAACATTACAGTTTTTAGTGGAAGCCAAATATCTAATAGTGTTCACAACGGTGGAAAGGTCGTTGTTGCCACGTATGTTAAAAAAACATTACTTTTTTTGTTTAGTAAAAATTTCATAAAAAATAGATTCATTTTGAAAACCTTTAAATGAAATTAAAAGTAAAAGGGGTTTATTATACACTGTATAAAAGAAGATGGTTTATAACGTCAAAATATGCCTCAATGAAAGGATGTTGAGATAAAATCCCTTACCTTGAGTCCGAATCGTCACGTAAAATCATTATATTCCTAAATAATAAACTTAGGTTAATTTATACTTGTTTTAAAACCTTTTTGAAGTTTATTATTCATTTTTATTACTTATTACCATGTTATAAAACTTATATAATTATTTATGTTCATATCGGACGTTTCGTCGATATTCGATACTAGAGTCGAAAATGAACTTGTTATGATGTAAATTGTCTATGTGGTCATAAGTACATCATCTCCAGAATAGTATTCATGACATAATAATCACTTATTTACATTAATTATAATTTTTAAATCAAACAATTAAGCATGGTTATGAAAAATGAACAATGTTATAATCATGGAGACGGTAGGCCGTACGTACTCATGAGTAACGTTTTTTTTATTTTTCATTAATCATTATGAAAATAAGGTAATTATTATTTTATCTTTCCAAAATTATCATAATATTATGAATATAATAATAATAATTTAAATATACTTATATATATCATACAAGTGATGTGGTGAATAAAAACGATTCACATCGCTTTGTGGAGGTGGTAGTTCACACGTACGCAAGAACAACATTATCATTTTTATGTGCATGGAAGGTAAAAAAATAATTAAAATATTATTGTTTTGAAAAATCATATATGTCACTAATATCATATATAAATATTTATTCTATAATTATAACGAATCTTTATAAAAATTAATGAAAAACGAACTATATCGTTTCGCGTGGCGGTAGTCTGCCATACACGTGAACGAAATGTTCATTTCCCATTTGATGAAATTGGAGATGGATTTAGGTGATTATATTAACATAATAAAATATAATTATATTGAGGATACTGGATTTATTATTTCATATTATAATAATGAGATGTAAAGGAATTGGAAGAAGAAATAAAATAGAAACACTTAAAAAATGCGACCTCTTCTTCGGTCGATCACCTTTGAAGAACACCTTAACACCTCTAAGAAAAATGTTCTATCTAAACTGGGGCCTCAAGAAAGTGAGTAGGGATTCTGGAAAAGGTTTTGTATTTATCTTTTCTGAACCAAATGGTTCTTGACATGTGAGTATTAGAGAAGAGTGAGTACCTTTTTATAGGAGTGGGGAGGGGCTCCCTTGGAAACTCTTAAAATATTAAATTAATATAAATTAATTTTTTTAATCCAAATGACTCCAAATTTAGATATATCAAATATAATATTTAGATATTTCTAAATAATCTTGTAAAATAATTTTTAGACATGTATTTATTTAATTTTAAACCTTATCTTTTCAGTTTACCCTTAATTATTATCTTTTAAGTTTAATTGTGGTAACAACATTTTAAATATTAAGAGGCTGTAAATTTTACTTATATGGGATAAATTTCCCATAATTGAAAACTTAATGAAATTTTAGACCTTATCATAGTAGCTTTGTGATTTTAAAATATTTTTAGGATTTAAATAATTTAATAAATTATTATTTTTATAAAATATCAATCATGTCAATTTTTACACTATTCATTTCATTTAATTTAAATAAAATCCTAACAGATATATAACTTCAAAAAAACCTTTTAATAGACTTATAATATGTCATATTCACCTATAAAAATCTTGGTTGGAATAAATTTTGTCCAATAATATTTATTTTAATATTTATAATATCATTAATTTGATTCTTTAATTAATAAATCTATTATTGTATCATAATTATGTCATAATTAAATTTAATTATTTATTTTATAAAAACTATAAATAAATTACCATGATGTAGGTAATATTTTTATATTTCTAATTACTATTTATAGTTGAAGATATCACTTATATAACCCCATATTAAAATTGTTTTAGTAAGAAGAGACGTGATTATAACATTTTTCCTTTACTTTAAATTAATGTTATAAATGTCATAATCACACCCAAGTGGCTTCCAAAGGCCATACATTTGACCGAAGGATTTTATTAGTTGGCTATAACTCATCCAATAATATTAGGGAATGTTTTAGGATATTTTTATATTATTATAATATTATTTTTACCTTTAATTACTTGATTTATCTTTAACTATGGTAAATAAAATACTGAAGTTAATATTCACAAAAAATTATTTTGATCCTATTAGATCAAAATTTTCATATAGATTATAACCATGTATGTCCATTTTTGAAAATTCAATTCTCAAAAGTGACTAAAATTAATGTAAATCTAATCCTGTTGACAGATTGAGGAAACATATTTTTAAAAAGTAAAAACCATCAAAAGATTGACATGTGTTTATATCCAATTTTAATTGTGAAATTGCATCCAATGGTCAATATTGGATTAAATGATAAAAAATTAGTCTAATTATACCTTAAAACCATATAAAATGATATTCTAACAATATAATTAAATTAGATGAAAATGCAACATTGAATTAAAATGGTATATTTTTTCACTATTCATTAAAAAAATAAATTTTATCCTAAAAATACCAAAAAATATACCAAAGTGAATTTTGTTATCCCAAATCTAAAGAATAAGTTTATTTTGTCAAATAGAACATATAAAAGTGATAAAAATATATTTAAAAAGGATTTTCTATCAAAAGGCAGTAAAAATATCTTATAAAAATATTAGTGTTTTATGCTTGAAATTTGATTTATTCTCATTTTAAGCCTCTAAAATATTAATAATGTATTATTTGTGGTATATACCAATATTGTGTGAAATATATGATTTTGGAGAAATCCATTATTGTGTATCAGGTATGTTATCAGACAAAGCAACCATTTTAAAGTAAAATTAACATCTAACTCATAAATATTAATATATAGGAAAATTTATTATTTTATAATTACTTGGGATGTTACATCCTTCCCACCTTTTGGAAATTGCGACCTCACAATTTTATTCACTTATCAAATAAGTGGGGTTACTCCTCCCCCATATCATTTTCAGATTCCCATGTTGCCTCTTCAACCATATGGTTTTTCCACAAAACCATAACCTCATGAATCACCTTATTCCACAACACTTTCTCTATCTAGTCTAAAATCTGGACTGGCAGTTCCTCATAAGAAATAATCTCTTCCAACTTAACTACTTTAGGACTCAAAACATGAGATGGATCTGGAATATACTTTCTTAACATTGAAACATAAAAAACATTGTGTAACTGGGATAAAATTGGAGGTAAATCCACTCGATATGCAACCGATCCAACTTTCTTTAGGATTTCATAAGGTCCAATGAACTATGAACTTAGCCTCATATTCTTACCAAAACGTATCCAAATTTTCCTTGGAGAAACTTTGAGAAAGATATGACCACTTACCTAAAAAAAGATCCGTCCTCTGGTTATCCGCATAACTTTCTTGCCTACTATGGGTAGTCCTCATGTGTTTTTGAATCATCTAATTTTTTTTCTGCCATCTCTTCTACCAATTACGGTCCCATCAACATCCTTTCACCTACTTTATCCAAAAAAGGTGGGAGTTCAACACTTCTTTCCATATAATTCCTCAAACGGTGCCATCTGTATATTGTAGTGAAAACTATTATTATAAGAAAACTCAACCAAAGAAAATTGTGGGTCCCAAATTCCCTGGTAATCCATTGAATAAAAATTTAGTATATCCCCCAATTTCTGAATTGTTCATTATGTCTGCCCATCTGATTGAGGATGAAAAGATGTACTAAAATATAATTCAGTACCCAATGACTTTTGAAGGCATTTCCAAAAATTATAAGTAAACCTAAGATCATGATCATATACAATGGAGAGAGGAAATTCATGTAACTTAACTATATTTTTAGTATATAATAGAGAAAGTTGATCTAGAGACAATGAATCTCAAATGGGAAGAAAATGAGAAAATTTAGTTAATCTATCAACAATAACACAAATCACATTGTTACCTTAAGATGTCTTTGGTAATACCACAATGGAATCCATGGATATATTTTTCCATTTCCACTATGACAATAGAAAATGATGAATCATCAATTTTGACAACTATTGTTATGATTTCACCCACTAACAAGTCAAACACTTCACAATAAAGTCAATAATATCTCTTTTTATTCTATCCCACTAGTAATACTCTCTAAGGTCTCTTTACATCTTAGTACTGCCTGGAATGGAGAACTATGAGCTTTATATAACAACTTTTTATTCAATTGTGAATCAAAAGTTACACATAAACTCTTCCCAAATATCAAAACATAATCTTTATCAATGCTAAATTTAGGTAACTTACCCTTATAAACCAATTCAACCTTTTTCTACAACTCACTATCTTACTTCCACGCTTTCTTAATTCTGTATGATATAGATGATTTCACTGACACCTAAAAAAATAGAGGAATTTCCTTCACTAATAACTTCTATTACCAAGTTTATCAAACTAAAGGATCACATTGCAAACATAGAATGGTTAATGTAACATTAATTTTCCAACTCAAAGCATCTACCACCTCATTTTATGTTCTTGGATGGTAATGAATCATGAAATAATAATCCTTGATGAATTATAGACATCTCCTCTGGCTCATGTTCAATTATTAATAAGTTAATATATACTTCAAACTTTTTTGATCAGTATATATTTTAAATTTTACTCCATACAGATGATGCCTCCAAAATTTTAAAGAAAAGAAAATAGTAGCTAATTACAAATCATGTCTAGGGTAATTTAGCTCATGATTTTTCAACTGAACTGAATCATAAGAAATTACATAATCATTTAATATTAGGACACAACCAATTACTTTCAACGAATAATTACTATAGATAACAAATTCACCATTTTTAGAAGGCAGGGCTAAAACTGGAGCATTCACCAATCTTCTTTTTAATTCCTAAAAATGTCATCACATTATTTTTTCCAAATGAACTTAAAACCTTTTTGTGTTAACTTAGTCAGTGGGATAGATAACTGTGAAATATTTTCAAAAAAAATCCTATAACAGCCTACTAAACCTATAAAACTACAAATCTTGGTTATATTTGTGGGTCTTGTATATTCTTTAAAAACTTTTATTTTTGTTGGATCAACAATTATGCCATCTTTAGAAACAATGTGACCAAAAAATGAAATTTTTTGTAACCAAAACTCACACTTTCTGAATTTCCCATATAGTTTATTTTCCTTTAATGTTTAAAAAACAACCCTTATATTCATTTCATGATCCTCTTTACATTTAGAATATACCAAAATGTCATCAATAAAAACAACCAAAAACTTATCCAAGAACTCACAAAATTTTATATTCATAAGATCTATGAATATAGAAGGTGTATTGGTTAGCCCAAAAGTCATAACTATAAATTCATAATGGTCATATCTAGTATGAGACACGATCATCAGAATGTATGCTTACTTTACTTTCAACTGATAATACCATGACCTCAAGTCAAACTTCGAAAAATATTGTGCTTCCTAGTGATGATCAAACAAATCATCGATATGAGGTAATTGATACTTTTTCTTAATAGCGATGTTATTCAAGACTCTATAATCATTGAAAAGTATCATTAAACCATATTTGTTTTTAACAAACAAGATATAAGCACCCTATGGTGATGTGATAGGTCAAATGAAACATTTATCTAATAAATATTATAATCGCTTATTTAAATCTAAAAGTTCAATTTGATTCACTCAATAAAGGGTGTTTTGAAATTGAATGAGCATAAGGAACTAATTTAATAGTAAATTCAACTTCCTGATAAAGTATAATATGAGAAAACTCATCATAAAAAACATAAAAATAGTCATTTACCACTGGAACATCATTAATCTAAAAAGTTCCTTTGTTTTCAACAATATGTGAAAGATAACATTAATTTCCATGTTTTAGTAGTTTCTCAGATTTCTGATATGTTATCAAAGGTAAGGGTTCATTATTGTACACAAACTGAAACCCTTTTAGAAAAGAAACCTCTTTATCTCTACTGTCAATCTTAACATGGTAAATATAAATCCAATCCATACCCAATATAACATCAAAATCTACAAGAGAAAAAATAACATGGTTTTTAGGTAGATTATTTCCACAGAAAATGATAGAAATATTCTTATAATTTATTTTTACCTCAATATTTCCCCCAGGTGTTTTTACCATAAGTTTTAGATTCATTTCTTGAGGTGGAATTCCCAATTTACCAAAAACTTTATCACAAATAAAAGAATGTGTATACCCTGAATCAGACAACACATTGGCATAATATGAATAAACCAACAATGTACCTAATACAACTTCATTTAATGGACCAAAATCTACTTAAGTAGTTACAAAGGATTTCACCAAACCCTTCTGCTTATAGTGTGGCTACTTCCTATCATTTGATTTTTTCATTGGACACTCATTCGCAGAATGACTCATTTTATTACACTTAAAATATTTTACTGAATGTAAATAATATTTTTTATTACCACTACCTTGATCTTTTTTAGTGCAATTACAAGCCTTATATCCCATCTTAACACATCCGAAGTACTTACTAGAATTAGAAAGGCTTTCTCTAGTGTGATTTTTACAACAATTTTCACCAACTATAAACTTAATTTTCATACCATTATATATTTTTGAATAATTCTTCCCTTTCTTACTACCTTGACATCTTATTCTGTCATTTTTCAAAGAACACCCGATCATCGGGAAACTCTATTTCCACCTTATACACACATCAAACAAGTTTTTCATTACTTTTAAACTCACAAGAAACAAATTACCTTCGATACTTTGGATTTAATCTTGAGTAAAAATGATTGGTTTTACTATCAAGATCCTAGATGAAATTTAGAGCATTCTTTTCTAGTCGTGTGAATTTTTATTTATAAACAACATATGAGTCATCCTATTTCCTCAAATCTAAGAATTGTTTTTTCATATTAAGTCGAACTACCTTAGGAAAATATTTCTCAAGAAACATACCTTTAAATTCATCCCAATAAAGAGAGTCAATCTTCTCAAGGTCCTTGATATTCCGAACCATCAACCACCACTGATCGACTTCACCTTAAAAATGATAAATAATAAGACTAACCTTTTGATTGTATAAAAACCCAATTACATCAAAAATATTTTCTAGTGCTTTAATCCACCCTCCTACTTGCATGGGTTCAGATGATCCTCTGAATGATGGGGGATGTTTCCTCATGAAATGATCCACTACTGACATGTTACTCTATAGTTGATATGGTTGATCTCATGGATGAATACCAACTCCATTTATAGCCTGTGTCAACTATTCCATCACTACAATAAACTGTTCAATTCCGATTCCGAACATCTCAGGATACTGATTTGGAAGGTTGTTTTCCTCTTAATGTCATCCCAGCATAGCTACCCTGTTTCCTCTGTGGAAAGCCATTCTAAAAAACATATCTTAGATGAAGTAACTTGGTAATCTTCAAATTATATATCATTTCAATTTTACCTTAAAGTAAAAATCATTTAAGGATATTCCATTAACAGTATCTTAACCCCTAATGTTATCTAAACTAACATCTGATACCAACTATAAGGCCCCAGCCTTAAACATTACATAATATTAAGTTAAGTCAATAATTTAAATTCATTCACATCGAGGATATTTTAAGGTTTATATTTTTATATAATTAGGTTATAACTATTACATAACAACTCAAATATTACAAAGTAGACACTTATTCTCATTATCCATTTTTTCACAAAATAAAACTCCTTAAAATAAAACATAATTTATTTTTCTGGATAAAAATATTCTTATCATTAATCTTGAAATTCACCATTCTCTTACCCATCCTTACACCCTCTGAAAACATTTTAAAAACTTGGGATGAGCACAAAAATCTCAGTAAGGGAAATGAGATAAAGAAAGAAAATGTTAGTCTATTAATACTTATAAACCCATGAAATCATACTTTTCACCCATAAAACATAATATATTTAACATAACTCATGAATTTATAATATTTATGAAAAACTTATTAGAAATCATAAATCATAAAGGTAACTTGTGGAATCCTTATCATACTTACATTGTAGCTTTTAGAACTACATAGAAAGTAACCTTAATGGTTACATTTGGAATACGCATCACAGTGTATTCACTAAATCTATTAGGAGAAACCTTATTGTTTAAATCTATCCCATTACCCAATTTATTGGAGAGATACCATGTTCTGTCCCACCCTTGTTTTATCATAGAACCACCCATATAAATAAGCAATTCCCAAGAACCATAATCATAACACATTAACAAGCATAAAGGAAAAATAACATTTCCACATTGCAATCAAAAGATATCATTTAAAAAATAAATCCCTTCTCAAAACCATTTTAAATACTAAAATACATGAAAATGGACTATGTTGTTAATTTTAATTTTAAAACATTACGACTTATAGAGGAAGACAAATATCAAATAATGGTCATGGCAGCGGAAAGCTCATTTTCACTGTGTACATTAAAAAACATTTCTTCTATCATTTAGTAAAACAATTCATAAAAGAAATATTCCTTTTGAAAACATTTTAATGAAATTAAAAATAAAAGGGGTTTATTATATACCATATAAAATAAGGTGGTATAGAATATCAATATATGCCTTATTGGAAGGAGATTGAGACGAAGTCCCTTACCTTGAGTCTGACTCATCACGTACAATAATTATATTACTAAATAATAAACTTAGGCTAATTTGCAGTATCTTGAGAACCTTTTTAAAGTTTATTATTACTTTTTTTATTAATTATTACCATGTTAAAAAACTTATATAATTATTTAATTTTATATCGTGCGTTTTGTTGATAGTCGGTACTTGAGTAAAAAATTAACTTATTATGATGTAAGTTGTCCATGTGGTCATAAGTCCATCATATCCAAAATATTATTCATTAAATAATCATAACTTTTACACATTAATAATACTTTTTAAATCAAACCATTAATTATGGTTATTAAAAATTAACAATGTTATAATCATGAAGACGATATGTCGTACGTATGCATGAGTAATGTTTTCCATTTTTCATTGATCATTATGGAAGTAAAGTAATTATTATTTTATATTTCAAGAATGATCATAATATTATTAACATAATATTAATAATTTAAATATACTTATATATATATATATATCATACAAGTGATGTGGTGAATACAAATGATTCACATCGCTTCGTGAAGGTGATAGTTCACACGTATGCATGAACGATGTTATCATTTTTATGTGCATGGAAGGTAAGAACATAATTGAAATATTATTATTTTAAAATTATAAATATATCATGAAAATAATATATAAATATTTATTCCATAATTATAACTAGTCATGATATACGGTAGTAAAAAACAAACTATATCGGTTCGCGAGGTGGTAGTACGCCGTACACAAGAACAAAATGTTCATTTCCCATTTGATGAAATTAGAGATGGATTTAGATGATAATATTAAAATAATAACATTTAATTGTATTGAGGATAATTTATTTATTATTGCATCTTAGAATAAGAAGATTTAAAGTAAGTGGAAGAAGAAATAAAACATAAACACTTAAAAAATGATACATTTTTTTTGGTTGATCACCTTTGAAGAACAACTTAATACCTATAAGAAGGGTGTTATTCCTAAAATAAGGCCTCAAGAAAGTGGGTAAAGACTATAAGAAGTGTTTTTGGTAGATATTGGCCAAAAAAATGGTTCTTGAAGAGTGATTATTATAGAATAATGGGCACCTTTTTATAGTATAGTGGAGGGACACCCTTGGAAACTCTTAAAATATTAAATTAATATTAATTAATTTTTTAATCCAAATGACTCAAATTTAAGATATGTTTATTATAAGATTATTATATATCTATAAAATCTCATAAAATCATTTTTAGACTTGTATTGAGATTATTTTAAAAATTATCTTTTCAGTTTACCCTTAATTATTCTCTTTTAATTTTAATTGTCGTAATAACATTTTAAATATTGAGATGCTATAAATTTTACTTATATGGGATAAATGTACCATAATTGGAAGATTAATTAACTTTTAGACCTTATCATAGTCACTTTGTTATTTTAAAATATTTTTTTTTTGTATTTTTAAATAATTTAATAAATTATTATTTTTATAAAATATCAATTATGTCATTTTTATACTATTCATTCCATTGAATTTAAATCAAATAAAAATAGAGAGATAACTAAAAAAACCATTTCATAGACTTATAAAATGTCATATTTAGCTTTAAAATTTGTGTATGACATAAATTTTGTAAAATAATATTTATTTTAGTATTTATAATATTATTTATTTGATTCTTTTACTAATAAATTTATTATTGTATCATCATTGTGTAACAATTAAATTTAAATATACTAAAAATTGTAAATAAATTAACATGATTTAGGTAATATTTTTATATTTTTAATGACTATTTATAGTCAAAGATATCACTTATATAACCCTGTATTAAAATTGTTTTAGTGAGGAGAGACACGATTATGACATTTTTTTCCTTTAAATTAAATGTTATAAATGTCATAATCACACCCAAGTGGCTTCTAATGGCCATAATTTCGACCCAAGGATTTTCTTGATCAGACATAACTCATACAATATGATTAGGAAAAGTGTTAGGGTAGTTTTATATTATTATAATATTATTTTTACCTTTAATTACCTGATTTACCTTTAACCACGGTAAATAAAATACTAAAGTTACTATTCACCAAAAATTATTTTGATTCTATTAGATAACATTTTCATACTTATTAAAACTGTGTATGTCCATTTTTGAAAATTTAATTCACAAAAGTTAATAAAACTAATTTAAAGTAAATCCCATTGACATATTGAGGAAACATGTTTTTAAAAAGTAAAAACCCTCAAAAGATTAACATGTGTTTATATCCAATTTAAATGTGAAATTACTTATAATGGCTAAAATTGTATTAAATGATAAAAATAATAATAAAATTATACCTTAAACCATATAAAATTATATTTTAACAATATAATTAAATTAGACGGAAAGACAGTTTTGAATTAAAATGTAATATTTTTTCACTATTCATTAAAAATGAATTTTATCAGAAAAATACCAAAAAATTAAACCAAAGTGAATTTTTATATCATTATTCTAAATAAATTTTTTATTTTTTCCAATATAACATAAAAAAGTTACAAAAACTATATTTAAAAAGGGTTCTCCATCAAAAGGTGATAAAACTATCTTTTAAAAATACTAGATCATTTTATGCTTAAAATTTGATTTATTCACATTTTAGGCCTCTAAAATTTATTATAAGATAGTAAAAAAATTTAATAAATATATGTAAACATAATATAGGTAGTTATTATTATTCTATCCAACACAGTGACTAGGCATTAACTACCATTTAAAATAATAATATTAATAATGTATTATTTTTCAGTATATCCTTGTCTTGTGTGCAACATAAGATTTCAGAGAAACCCATTTTTGTGTGTCTGGTACACTATCGAAAAAAGAGTCCCTTTTAAATTAAAATTAATATTTTACTCATAAATATTAATATATATGAAAATTTATTATTCTATAATTACTTGGGATGTTACACAATTGTTAAGTGTCAATGATTATATCTCACACATGTTGGATATCATTAATTAGATTTTTGGTAAGATGAGTTACATGAGAGGATCAATGGATCATTTTTATGATAAATGCATGAAATATTTTGGCCTTTACTTGTATGTTTCATATTGTATGAGTAAATGATATAAAAGGTTTGGGAGTTCCCCAAGATATATATAAGGAGGATGTCACCATGAGATGCTGTTAATCTAGTCCTTCCTAATCATTATTCTTATTATATTCTTACCTTGAAGCTCTCTTTATTCCCCCTCCTTAAATCTTGATAGATACTAGAATATCTTGGATTTAAGTAGAATCTTTCCCAGGTTTTGGTTGATTTAGTTGTTATGTGGATACACCCTAGTGGGAGTAACCTATTGGTTGCTCTTAAGGGATCATTATAAAACTATATGATTGAATAAAAGAGCTATAGTAATCTTCAATGAATTTTAAATGAATTTTAATCATTTATATTATACATGGTTTCCGTATCCGTGTATGGTGATCCTTGGATTTGAGGTTTCTATTATCTCCCACTGCTCATAACAAGTGTTGTTTGGTCATTAGAAAACTACCATATTTATCATCATATTTTCCAAATATACAAGTTAGGGGTTCCCTCATATATATATTTTTCTTCGTAATAAATACTCTAGGTTTATTTATTAGATGAAAAAAAACATATTTTTTGACTCATTAAAATAATAAAATCAATAAATTCAAAGTAGAAAAAATTTATAAAATGTGCACATCACAAGACACATTTACCACTTTTTTTTTACTTTGATTACAAACTAAGGTAAGATTAAGAGGATACAACACATGAGTTGTTAACTCTACATTGAATCTAAAATATTTTAATTGAATAGATAAATAAATTAAATATGACACCTGAAAAATGTATTGGGTTAGTGTATACTTTATATCCAACATTGTCATGATCATATCATCATTTTCACCATTAGATCCCTTTACAGATTTTTATTTCTTAAAAACATCATATGAATTAACTTGAAATGGTTTTGGATCACCTATAAATATGTTTACCACTATAAAATAATGTCCATAATTTTGTTATTTATTATATATCACCTTGTTAACAACATCATCTTTGAAGTATAATTTTTTTTTCCTTTTAATAATTACCGATACATTGGTATCTATAATAAATAGACAATTTATTATCGATATTATATCAAATGGGTAGGTAATCAATGTTTCTTGAACCATAGGACTTTATCTTAATCTTAATACATTTAATATATATTTCCAAAATTATTTACCATACATCTAATCTAGTTCTTCATATGTAAGATATAATTTCCAAAATACTTGTTACAAATTCATGTCCTAAATTATATAATAACCTGCAACTCATAAAAATATTATTATAAAATTTTACACAATAAAACAGTATAATAATACGCACATAAAATATAATTTTCTAATTTCATTGAGATATTAGTTACATAATACATAAATTGTAAAACATAACAACATTAAAAAATATTGCATTTTCATAATATAATTTTTAAATCCCATTGTACACCTATCACAGAATGTGAATCCTTAAGAACATAAAAAAGAGAGGGTGAGCTAAAATACCAACAAGGGAATAATTATTATAATCTTGATAAATATAATCATATTGATATATTATATTAATAAATAAGAATAACTTGGAATCACTAAAACAAGGATATCATAAAAATATGACAACAATATACAATATTTCATCACAAAAATATGTGAAGGCATGGTGTCAAGATGTCATAACATAGTTTTATAACCTCACTTCCCATGTAAAATGTATAACATTTCATGAGATATAAACATTACCCAATAAATTAAGGGGTAATATAATTTTAGGCTCAGACTTCACATCATAACATTCACATACATATGCATTTCTATTAAATAAAAATAACATACATCAATCATAAGTATGATAACCAAAGGAAAATAGAAATGAGTTTTAAATAAAAGTCACATTACATAAATCAAATCATAAGAAATCTAGGATTAATTCATGTACCAAAATAAGAAAGAGATAATAAATAATTAGTGTCAAAGAATGGGGTAATCCATGAATAAAAGAAATTGTAACAAGAGGACAATTATCTGAGTAAAATAGAGAACATAAAAAAATATAGTAAGTTCTTGATGATTCACTTAAAGTGGACAAGGTTAAGTGTAACACACTAATGGTGAGTAATTAGGTCATTTTTATACAAGGATAGGTTTTGGACTACACTTTTTCTTAGTTGAGTATTAAATGAAAATCAGTACAATTATAAAGTAAAAATGTGTGAGATAAATGGGAAAGGATTCTAGAGTTATCCTATCTTAGAGTTGATCATTAAAAAGTATCACCTCTACTAGATTGGAAACACTTAAAAGGTAATGGGAAATAAATAAAACCAACCTAACTCATCTACTAGTCATGTATGAGTTTTGATATGACACCGCCGATTAACAATGGATACTCTCTCAAGATACCCAAAAATATTTCTTAATGATATCACAAGTCCTTATATGGTTTCTATTCAAACCCCACATAAGATTGCGAGGTATAAAAACTAAGTGTTGTTGTATGTTACAACTATCCTAAGATGTTAGGTTGAATATGTGGGTTTTCAAATCCAAAAAAGTATAGTTTATCAAGGTACATTACCTTACTTTAAGGGACAATGTCCTATAATCTTGTGCTTAATATAATCTTCCACTCTAAATATATCTACCACACACTCATACCATCCACCCATTAGATTTAATCATGAAACATTAAGAATAAGAAAGAGGATAATTAATTATATAATTCCAGAAATCAATAAAAGAATTTTTATTAAAAAATCATCCCACATTAAACAAATATAAACATCCTGAGACTCTCCTTAATCAAATATAATTATAAAAGTTTGGAAAAGTGAAGTTAATAAAATCCTATATAGATATCCTTTACACCTCCTCCTAATCGTAGATGTGCTCCTCTAGTGTAAACTCATGACTTGGAAATGTCCTCTTGGCCTCCACTAACTATCAAACTCAAATCTGTATACACTTATTTACCTTGACCTAGAGTTCCATTTCTTTGTCTATTATTCTATCATAAATAGAAATATATTAGTTTCATCACCTTCCCCAACTATATCCCCTTTCAGGTAAACAATTAATAATGGTGATATCCCTAAAACTCTCATCTAATAGGACATGGATTGGTGATTAGAACCAATGGTAATAAATAAACCAATTGAAGGTATATCCCTCATAAAACCTAGGAAAGATAAAATGAGACCTCTAATCAACTTTGAAACATCCTTAAATACATAATTTCTCACAAACCAATGTTTTTAATATGTCTACGTGTTATAATAACAACAAATTAATTTGTATGAAATTACTCTTATAATTCCACCCTATCTACCCAAACACTGACTCCCAATATCCCTCAAACAACCCTATAAATCAAATCAAGAAACTGTAGAGGGGTGAGCACTTAGGAGTACTCAGAATGGTCATCTCCCTAAATAAAACCATCATCTATGTGGAATAAATACAGAATAGGAAACACATGTGAATTCATATAATTAAAGAAAAATAGGGATATATAATAGGATATTAAGCCTAAAGTTTATGAGTAGTTCATAAAATCACAAAACTCTATATTCCACCTTGATATCTACCATTTATTCCCATTCCTTTCTTCATAAAAACTATAAACTGCAAACCACATATAAATTAGAACTTTAATTATAATACTAATAATAAGAATCATAATAATAATTCAGTGTTTAATAAGAAAAATATCATCAAATCCTAAAAAATTGATAATGGAAATAAAAATATCTTGGAAATTTACCACTGATCTTACCTATTAGTTCAAAGGTAACTCCAAATCATAACTAGGAAGTAATAAATAGTAGGAAAAACCATCACCAAATGACCATGAAAATATGAGAATGAAATTAGAACCACATAACAAAAACAACTACCTCTTTATACCTCAACCCAAACACCACATCACATATCACCATACTACATATCATAACCACAAGAACAAGTCTACAAAAAACTTACCACATCACCACATATCTAAAACCACATGCTATTAAGGTAATTTAAACATGAAATACATCAACCAATCCCCCTACTCATTCGATTTATGTATCCCAACCCTACCATATCCTAATCATATATACACAAAAAACTCAATCCATTACAATATGTGTGTGTGTGTGTGTGTGTGGTCTTTCACATGTCCTAACCTGAAGCCATTATACCACATAATATTCCACCATTCATCTTCTATTACCACATTATAACCAAAAAACACTTCCTTAATATCAAGATAAGTAAATAACATAGTAAAGAACATATAACATGAAACATAATTATAACACCACTTAAATATAAATATTATCCACAAGATCATAATAAAACCAATAATAAATTAAAACCACATCACCAAATATATTATCTATCATTTACAATATTTTATTCCTAGTTATGTATTCAATATTAACCTCTTACTTTAAACCATTAAACAACCTTTTTTCCTTGTTTTTATGAATGGAAATTTTAAATTATTGGACAAATTCATATAACTTCTTAGAATTTATGGTTTGTAGAGTGCCCAAACCATGATATTTAGTAATATAATCTTTTTAATGTCTAATAAAATGTATTTCATGATGAGGGAACTCATATAGAGTGGTAGGGTATTAATAAGATAATTTTCCTTTTGAGTATAACGAAGTTCCTTTTATCTTAGGCATGTAAGAATTCCTTATTTTGATTTTATAATCTCAAAAGTGGTTGGGTAAATATAAATTATAGGAATAGTATATTTTCTTTTAGTGTTAGAATAACTTTAATCAAAATTTACACATCCTATATGCCAATCCATTTACTCACCATAGTGGTGGTGCCTAAATCATTCATTCACATTTTAGAGATGATGTTCTTGGATTTTATCTTAGGAATTGTTAGGGAAAAAAATATCATTGTGATGGGAGGAAATCGTTATCTATTCTGATGGAGGATGTTGGTATTAACCTTGAAGTCTTATAGGAAATGATGTAAACCCTTCTTACAAGGCAGCCTTGGGTTTTTATAGTTAGTTCCTACCTATGGGCGTAGTTCACTCGTTCTAAGAATAGGAATTTATGGGATATAATTTTAGTTGGTAATGGTGGATAAAATTTTAAAATCTGGAACTAGATAGTGTCAACCCTTCCTGCAATAATTGATCATGCTTATTGTATTATTTTTAATGGGGATATTTATATCAGAAGGATCAATGGAAAATGACCAACTATAAGTTCTTGGGTTCTTGACACTAAACATTACATTCATCGAGGCCTTTTTATACTCGAATCTCCTTTATGTAGTGCATAATAAGGATAAAAAAATCATTTCCAGAGTCATTGTTCTCTCATTTGATCATGATCTTTTTATTTATTTATATAGTGATAATGGTCTTTTCTCCTTGGATGCCTATCACTCCTTCAACATGATTCCAAATACAAAGGTTTGACAAGTATCATTTATTTTAAAAAAATGTATACATATTAAAATGATCTTCCTTATTTGGAGCATTAGAAGAAATTCACTACTTAAAGATTATACAATTCAGATTAGAGGTATTTCTTTGGAATCTAAATGTAGAATATACACCTTTTAGTTAGTGTAATCTATTGATCATCTCTTGAAAAAATATTCATGGGAATTGTGATTGTGAAATTACATTAGTAGCATGATGGGACTTACACCCAAAATGGAATCCTTCAAAATGCTACATGAATCATGGTTCATGTATATATAAAACAATAATTCAAGTCTCTTATACTTGTGTAATATTTTATCCATGCGTTGGATGTTGTGATTAGGGCGGAACAAGGTCATACATGGGTATATGTAGTTTATTTTAGTTAAAATCTTCACCAGAGTCTCAATAACATTAAAAATATAGAAACTAATATAAAATGATTTATTCCAGAGGGCCTCATTTATCCCCTTTGGTAAGGGACCCTTTTACTGAATCCTTGGCATATAACTATGGATATAGGTAATTTGATATAATGGAATCATCTTTGTCTTATATATAAATAGAACATCTATGGTTTCACTTGTAATAATAACTTGTTGTGTGGGGGAGGTATAGTATGAGACCAGAATGGTTCAGTGGTGCTAGGGTTTTCTATAAACTTTAGACATGGATCATCTCTTCTAGCAAAAACTAAGCCCTTTTTATTTGGTCTCAATATCTTCCAAGAGAGGGATATCACACTTGATTTTATTAAACTAGATTCAACTATAATTATTAAGTTCTATAATAATCCAAAGTTAGCTCATTGGTCAGTTACATAGCTTATTATGTTTTGTTCCATAAATATAGAAGAAGGTACAATAATCACTCAATGAAAGAGATAAGATAATATATTGGTTGATTTTATTTCTTCATATGGGCAGTTGATGATTTATGTTGAGGCCTTTCCATCTTATGGGAGTCTTACTATACCCTATAAGTGGTTTTCAAGTGTGTATTAATTGAGCCTTTATTTGTTTCACCCACCATAATCTGGTCTTCCTTTCTTTTCTTTTTCTGGTTGTTATGTATGGTTGTTCTCCTTGTAGTTTTATAATGAAAATAATTGTGTTTAAAAAAATAATTCATGACCCAGCATTTTATTTAATGAGTTAATTATATCCCATATTTATTTTAACTCATTGATTTTATATTGTATCACTCTTCCATATCTAGTAATGAAACACACACAAAAACACATCACTCTCTCAACCCATCAGCCACACAACTCCCCCTACACCAACCACATTGACCGTAATAATAAAAGGAATAAGAATGAAAACCCAACATAGGGTAACACCCAAGGTTTTAGAATACCTTTTATTTTCTTAAAATATAATTATATTATTTATAAATAAACATTTTTATTCTTTTAAAAGATATGAACTTGAGTACAAAGTAAGTCATATAGGATATGAATCAAACCAAAAACAGTTTATTGACTCAGAATGGAACATTACAATAAAATTACATAAAAAAACTAATACACACTATAGATTATTACATACCATGGATGATTACATCCCTTAAAAGTAGATAAATTAATACTGAATAACAAATATAATATAATAATATCTTTATAACTATGAAATCCTATAGATCATCTTTACCCCTGAGAATCACCATTATTAGAAATAAACCTATAATGAAAAAAAAACATAATGAAAGGTGAAAACATGTTGTAAAATACAAAGTGAAAACTGCAAGAATAACAATGTTTCTTTGTGAATATATAATGATATGAATTTATAGGTTGTAATGAGAGAAATATAGTTGTTATATAACTATTATAAAAGGGTATAAAAACATCAGGTATAATAAAAGTTAACATATTACTAGTTTGGAATTATTAGTATATAGTAGAAATACAAAAATTTTATTTAAATATATAAAATATAATCATAAATAATTTATTTTAAATTAAACAAATTATTTTTGAATATAATTAAAAATACTAATTCACTTGGAAAAATACCAATGATTATAAAGAAACTGTTTTTAGAAATTATTTTTTTTGTTAAATTTTTTATTTTTTGATATCAATAAATGTATTTATAAAATTTAAATAATAGTTATTAAAATAAATTAATAACATCCAATAAATATTTAAGTGACTATAAGGAACAAAAAATAAATTATTCATGGATAAACAAAAATATATATATTTAAAAACATTGTTTTTATTATATATTATATGTTTTTATTTAAAATATAAATTTATCACATTTGGAGTATTAAATTTAATTAAATTTATTTTTTTATACATATAAAAAAATTTATAATCATTTACACATTGATTATCAATTGGTTAGAAATTAGGATAAAATCATTTACTGGTAAAAAAAGATATATTTTTCAAATGTTTTGTTTGTGTAAAGTATTTTTATCTTAATAAATTAAATTAATCACTACTAAAGAATGGTTTTAATGAAATTTATATATAATAAAATAAACTGACATTTATCTACTGTTTATTAAATATAAAGGAATAATAATAAATTCATTTAATGATTGGAAATACATTTTTTCTAAAAAATGTCTTCTTGCGGTATGCTGTATTGTATTAAAAATTAAATTTCATCACTTCAAGAAATTGAATAAAATAAGATTTATTCCATATTTAGAATCACAATTTTCATATTATGAAATAATATCAATTTTTTTAGGAATACAAATTAGTTGTTGTGGTAATAATTGAGTTACCATAGTGAAAGTAAAATGAATTTAAAATATTTAACTAAGAGGTAATGGCCTAAAATACAATGAACAATTATACCTAAATGAGTGTATTATAGATTAATAGACTTAAAATTAAATTATATCCACTATTTTTTTACTTTGTATCCTCTTTCCTTGAGAAATTACATTCCTTACTCATTAAGGAATGAGTATTTGCAAAGATGCCACTCAAGATCACCTATAAAAGGACCCCTCCACCATCCACTGAAAAGTACATATTTCATTTAGTTTATTACTGAATACATGGTAAAATTATCTCTATAACAATATTTTCTCAATTTTGGAAACCACTAGTTATAAAAAGGAGTCTAAATCATTCATTTCTAAGTGTCTCTCTAAGAGAAGATTCGAGTCTTCAACGTAATTGTTATCATATACATAATCATTATCTTTATTTTTTTCATCCACATATTATTAAAACCTGTTTATAATTTTAATAAAATTATTTTTAAACCATTATTTTTCTTTAATGTTTATATTATAACTATAAAATAGCATATTCTTATTCATTCATTCGTTACAACACATTTCTGTTTGGTTCTGTTCTACCACCTATATGAACGATGCTATAATGTTTATATCATTAAAGATTAATAAAACTAAAATATTGATAACAAGATATAATAATGATGAATTTAATACGTTTTTATAATTATATAATGGAAATGTAGATAATTACATTTATAAATAAAATCCATTCACTTTACTGAATCAAAATTCACAAAAAAGAGATTTTAACATCTCTCAATGAACCATCACCATAGCTTTGATAAAATGACTATTAGAAATAAAAACTATAAAAAAACACCTATATAACTTCCATGGAAATTATATCGGTTATTAACTCATTATTAACGATCATCAACTCGGACCACCATATTGAAGCTAGCAGATAACAAATGGGAATAATAATACCTGAATATTAATATTAACAAAGAATGATTAATAAATGGGTAATAAAAATTTATAAATTAATGGTATCAAGTAAAAAAAGAAAAATATATTTCTTATATATATGAGTAATAAAATTAAATTAATTATACAAGAGGTTAGAGTACATATAACCAAGAAAAAATATAAGGTAAGTATTTTTCATCTCAATTTCCCTACTTTGAGCTAAGTTTCATATCATGAACATATTTTCATTAATATGGTGTATATATTTCCTAAATGGAATATTTTATCATAATTACCTATTTATTAATTATATTTAAATTTCTATTTCAATTTTTCTCTTTCAATGTATTTTGATTCAAAAGTTACCAAACTCATAAGTGTCTTTATTAACTCAATTCCTTTCATTGATATAATAAATTTTTATTCTTTTTGCATGATAAAAATTTACCAACATGCACCTTTGTTCTCTCTAAAAATATTCCTCTCCATGTATTCATGGATTTACAAAGTAATTATGATTATCACTATTTTATAAATTATTTCCTTTTAAAAAAATAGTGGTAAAAATTTAAGGGTTCTTACCGAATTAATCTGTTTTTATTTAGTCAAAAAATTTATAATTTGAAAATATTATTTTATATATGTCATATTATTTAATTTATCTATATCATATGGTCTTTTTTATTTCTATCTAGGGAAAATACATTTCCTTTTCAAAATATTCTTCATTGTTGAATTTATTTATTTATAAAATATGATGTTTTAAGAATAATTCTCATCCTCACTATCAACTCTTTCTCCTTTATATTAATATTATTTATTTAAAAAACGTTTTACTTAATTATTTAGAAATATAAATATTTATTATCTTCTTCACTATTATTATTTCTCTTTATATTTTTTTTTCAAATAGAAGTTTTATAACTTTTTATCAATGTGGGGTATCTCTAAAACTACATAAAAAGATTAAAAATGAATTTCATATCACTTCTGTATATTATGTATCTCCCACTCCACAATTATTTACTTGAATTTTATTTCTTCTCAAGGTTACATTATTATAATTTCCTTTTAAAATAAATTTTAATAAATTCTTCTTCTTACCTTCATAAAAATGATTTTTGATGGTCCATACAAGTTTCAGTTCTTACAACAAAGTTAAAAATATTTTATGAGAATTATTCCTAAAATTTTTCTTCAATTTTACTTTTTGTACCCAAAAATTATATCTCATATAGATTTATATTTCATGAAAGAACCTATAAATTATCCTATGGTATACTTATTTTAGAGATCTAATTTTTTCTATCAACTGATTTAATTATTGAATTCATTTTATGTGATACCATTTGTAAATGTTATGTAACCCATTTCTTTCCTTAGGGTTTTCATGATTAGATGTATGACTAAATTCATATGTCACAAGTACGTAAGGTTTATCATTATGTTATGGGTGTGTCTGATATATCCATCAAATTCATTAGGTAAATTTTTATATCTAATGAGATAATTATTCTATTCATGGACACGATTAGATATAGCTTTGTTCAAAAGTTTGTGTGTGGATAGAATTATAGATTGATTTTTTTCAAGTTTGTGCATGGACATAATTACTGGTATCTTTATTCATATATTGTGCTTGAACATGATTACTAATGTATTTTTTCACAAGTTTGTGTGTGTAAATGATTGTGGGTTTATTCTTTCATGAGTTTTTTCATAGACATGAATATGGGTATCTTTGTTTATAGGTTTATGTATGGACATGAGTTTGGGTAGCTATGTTCACAATTTTGTGTGTCAACATGATTATAACTTGTTATGTTTACAATGTTATGATTTTATATGATTTTTAATATGCCACATTTCTATGTTATGCCGCATGCCTATGTTGTTCGCCATGTATCATGATTATTGTATCATTTATATATATTCTTACACCATGGTATACATATGATCCTTTGAGGTTATATGTCTTTATTTCTTTACTTATGAAAAACTTTTATGATTCCATGTTATTTTAATGAAATATTTCTCCCTTAATCATGTTTTTTCACATTCTTATGATCTAACCATTTATTAATTTTTGATAAGTTTTTCCATTTCTAAGAATTTGAGATCACAAATTATTATGTTTATATTCCCCATGTAATGAAAAAGGGCATTGAGTATGATGTGTCTAGAAGGATAACATGTGAGCAGATAATTTGTAAGATATGTTCAAGAAATAATGAGAAATAATAAATTTATATAACTTGTATCTAAACAAAATAAACCATTGGGTTATAGGATTGTGTATTTATTTATGATAAGTAATGTTTAAGTTATGGTAATGATGTAAAATTTATGCATGTAAAACTTTGGTTGTCCTAGTTGTTATCATAGAATGTCTGTAAAGAATATGTTTTTCACATTAGACCTCAGAGTGTGGGATTGGGGTGGCTCAGTTCATATTAGAGAGGAGTTTAATATTTTTTTGGGATTCGTTTGTAAAATCCCATATCATAAAGGGTTTTTACATTCAGAATGAGTTTGAATATTTGACTCTAGATTAGGGGTTGTTTTATGAATTTAGATTTATATTGTAATTTTAAGAGTTATATAATGTTGAGACAATGTTTTTGGATATGAATCAATGCCCAAAAGTTGTTTTGTGTGCTCAGGAAAATTTCAAAATATTTGGGTTGATGTTTAAAATTTTATAAAGGGGGTTTATCCTTTTGCATATTTACAACATGGTTAGGGAAAACCATGTGAGTAAACCATACAAGTTGGTTTTTCTTGTGATGTTAGTGTAGAGTTGAAGACAAAAAGTTCCAAAACTACAATTTATATTTTAGAGGGAGTTGCGTGGTTGGAACATGGTTTGATAAACCATGTTTACAAACAATATGAAATGTGTATCATGGAAAAATTAATTCTACATAGTTGACATATGGTTTGGTAAACTGTGTGGCCAAACTATGTGTATGGGTTTTCTTGGTACAATGTGGGCTATACGATTACCACATAGTTTGTAAAATCATGCGACTACACATATTTTCATAAAAATAATGATTTTACCATTCCCCCCTTAGAATTAAAACACTCACCCCTATCTTTCTTCATCCTCACACACAGTAGACTTGGGAGGTCCAATCTCTTTAATTATTCATAAATACCCCTCGATTTGGGATGATTTCTTGGGTGATTACATGAAAATTAGGGGTGATATCCTCTCATTATTCATATTTTCTTCCTTTTCTATGTTAGCCATTGATTTTAGTTGTCTCTATATAGGGTTTCAATAATGATTCCACTAGATCATGGCAGAATCATCAAAATATGATGGATATTTTTCTCTAAATGGCTAGAAGATGTCCCAAGATGATGAACACATGTTTTTTCATATTGTTTCGAAGAAGTTATGACACCCGATGAATTTTATGATTTTTTACATAAATTAGATGAAAATTTCCATTTATTTGGGAATTAAGTTGGGGATATATGTTGATTAGGTCTATGTGTGTGTTAGGAGTGGACTATAACCTATTTCCTGAAGTTTTAGTGGGTAAATACTGGTCAGTGAGTTTTTAGGTGACTATTTTATTTTGAGTTAAATTGATAAATTAATTATAAATTATTATAATTAAATGAGTTAGAAATTATGGTTTGGTATAGGTTCTCGAGAGGTGATATGATATTGTATTATCTTGGGAGAGAGTGTTTGAGTTTTCTTTAATGAAATAACTTTATATGATGTAGGGGATCTCTTGAAAATCTCTCTAAGTATATGAATTTTGATATGTGGCATGTGATATGTGCTCTCGCCACTAGAGTTTGGTTGAATTTTTTATTTCAAATGAATTTATTTAAATAAATTCCCTGAAATGAACAATGTTTTAATGGCTATAGTGGACCCCTAAACTCTAGCTTGATGCCTCAAATACTGATGGTCAATGGATTGATTATAAATGTATATTATGAGATACACGAACCCATAAGGGGTATACGAGGGATGATTGAAGCATTTTTGGACTTGTGATAAGTTCCCTTTTCTCCTATTTATAGGGATAAGTGATATTCTATGATTGTTTTCTTAGGTAAAATCCATAAGAAAAAATGATATACCTTATAGATTTTGGTATAGTTGATTTGAGAGAGAGTGGGGCATGTGTCCATTTCACCAATTTCATGTGATCACACTGTTGGGTATCAATTGAGTAGGATTTATGTATCGGTTTGGCATAAGAGGACTAATATAGAGTGAAATGGGAAATGATATGGGAATTATAAAATCTCTCTAGAGTGGTGTTGGTACGGTTTTTCCTAAGAGTCCAATTATGAATTGATATGATCATTGATATATAAAGGGACACAATGCCCTTAGAATGATGAGGTTGGATTGAGAGATGATAATGGGAAAGGGGATCCCTGGTAGGGTGTCTAGGATGTGATGAGACCCAGGGGGCCTAAGTGGATTCTGGAGTATTATGTTGACCATATAGAGGGTTAGTATCATGGAACATGTATGGTCAATCTTGAATGTCATCTCAGAACCCTAGGACCAATCAGGATAGACCAGCGTGGCTATAGGGGTCAAGATGGATGTATTCAACTTGAAAATATCAAGGAGAGAGGATACCCCCTAACGTAAGATTTGACCTATATATATATATATATATATATATATATATATATTTCTTGATAGATAGAGTATTCCACTAGGTTATATAGGGAGAGTCTTCCCTTGAGTTACTGGATGATTTTCTTGTATAACTCGATAGGGAGAATCACCCCAAGTTAATTAATGATCTATTTCTATTTACTAGTAGGGATATTCAACCACTAAGTTATTTAATGATATACTTGTGTTTCCCTACAGGGAGATTTATCCCCTGAGTTACTATATTATTTTCTTATGTTTTTTAGAAGGGAGTGTCTTACCCTAAGTTACCATATGATCTATATGTGTTTCCTAGAAAGGAGAATGTACACTAGGTTACGATTTGATCTATATGTGTTTCTCAATATGGATATTATAATCCTAGGTTTTGGATGATATGAAACTTGTTTTTTGGTGGGGATTGTCTATCCCCTCAGGTTCTAGATAAGGTTACTTATGTTTCCCAATAGGGAGAGTGTACATCCTATGGTTTGAGATGATGGTATCATGAATAGAGACAATTCAACAATAGCTGAATTAGGTATGATTGATATCATGTATCACCTTATAACTCAAGGATCAAAAATGATTATTTTTATTTCATTAAAATGTTTTATTTAACTTTTTATCATATCACATATGCACATAGTGTATTTAATAGTTATATCGTAAACCTATTGGAGGTGACCTATTGAGTTGTACTCACACTTTTCTTAGTAATCCATTAAAATTTGGTACCCAATTAGACCTTATTTATCATAGATTTAGGTAGGGAAGTGGTCTGAGATTTGATCGTTCTATTGGATAGCTTGGACATATTTAGGAGATGGATGAGATGGGTCTCAAGGATTTTATTAGAGCCCCCTGTATTTTATTCTTTTGTTTATTTTATATATTTGATCTAACTAGTAGAAAATAAATAATGATTTATGAATATATAATTCATTTTCATTTGAAATATCATGATTCTTGTTTATTTATTTAGAATACTCTATTTTTTTCTTATTTATTTTTTTTGGTTATTTTCACTCTTATTTTACTCTAACATGATGGTATAGTGTATATATGGTAACAACTTATACCTTCACTACTTGTTGACAACCTATAGTGTATGAGGAGGTGCACCTGAGGTTGAGTAACTCTCCTTTCTGGAACATGGGTATGTGGTCCTGGGATGGTGGGGTGTTACAAAGTGGCATAAAATGCCTTTTTCTTGGTCATACTATTTGGGGTATGGTAGATAGGGAATAAGGATGTATCAAATCTTGTGATAGAATTTGAATTGGTGTGTCATGAACACATTTTTTATGGGAATTCTAGTTTACCATAGTTATGAGATTGTTATTCTTGTTTTTAATTAAGATTGAGATATTTATTCAAGTATGTTATGTGTATTTGGTATTTTTATTTTGTTTTTAGCTCTTGGATCATTGGAAAGAGGCATGTGTATGTGTATTATTCTTTGCATGTATGACCCACATGACATTAATGTGATTGTATGTGATTGATATCAACAATGATATAGTGTTTAATTTTTTAAAGTGTTAAAAATAACTTATATGGTGTTTTATTAAATAAATTATTGGTATAAATATACTCAAATGAAAAAATATATTTCTTCTGATGACTGGTCATGTGGGTCTCACAGATGGATGCTCCTTAATAATGACTATATAGTCCCTCTGTGTAAGTGATGTACAGTGGCCCTTTGTAGGTTGATACATGCATCAGATACCTTGATGATAAACCCCCTCTAGGTGATTATGATACTGGGTTGGTAACATTAAGTGTAAAAAATAACCTATATAGTGTTTTCTTATATATATTATGGCAGAAATTATATTTAACTAAACCAAGAAACTATGTGTTAGGACCAATAGGGGACTATATACCCTGAGAGGGGGGGGGGTGAATCAGGGTATGGATATTATTTTTCAAAAGTATTTCTGCCCCACTGGATCTTGACCTCTTTATTACAAGGGTCACTTTGTTTGCTCTTAGGTGTTTATCTTGATCACTTCTCTTTATCTTTATCTAATGGTTATGCTTTAGATGCAATGCAGGGATGAAACTAGGAAGACACATAGATTTTTACTTGGTTCACCCTCACTGGGCTAAGTCCAAGGAGCATACAACGACAATGTTCTACTGTACCAAATCCACTAAGGCTCACTACCAATATTGTTCGGGCTAGATAACTTCTACGCCCAGGCTCACTATCTTTACAATGTTTAGGGTTAGCTCACTGATTTCCCAAGGGTCACTCCCTATTTCTCTCTCTATAGCTCACTGCCGGCGGAGAGGATCACCTTCTTCCTCTTCCTTTGCTCACTGCTCTGGAAGGGATCCACTCACAGTTTATAGACCTGTAGGTCTCTTCATTTGCATGAATTCACACATCCCTAACTGTTGATAGATTCTCTATTAAAGTCCAACTTTCATCCACTGATGAATACCCCTTTTCTTCTTAACCACTGGGCAATTCACTTTGGAAACACCTTCGCAAAGAACCCTACTTCACGAGGCTCCCAATTTCGCAAAGCTCAAACAATCCTTCCCGAAGTACCTTCCTTTTCCCGAAGCTCACAATTTCTCGGAGCTCAAACCGTCGCAAAGCTCAAGACTTCGCAATTCTTAGGCCATCACGGAGCTCAAGTCGTCACAAAGTGACTTCCCTCGTGAAGATCACTGAGCCAACTCAGAGCACACAACTTTAGCAGAGCTAGAATAGCCACCACGAAGCTCTTCTTTCGCGAAGCACACTGCCTTCACGAACTACCTTCGCGGACCAAGATCAAAGTATTTTCTCTGAAAATTCTCTCTACTTCTATCTAGGGGGTCGAACTCTATTTATAGGCAATTCCACTGACCCTCGACCCTTCTACGCAAAGTTAGCGCCACATCATCGCCTATCGCGAAGCTCCGAAGTATCCTCCGTAATTCTGTCAAAATCGCAAAGCACCATGGAAATTTTACGATCGCGGAGCTCGTCGTAATCGTGGAGCATCCCGTCATTCCCTTCGCGCCTGCGCCACGAAGCTCCCTCGCAAAGCCCTTCATCGCCGCGATGCACTTCAACCTCTGCTGTTCACGAATCTTTGACGTAATCACGAAGAATCGCCACCATCATTCTTCTGGTCTTCACGAAATCCAAACCATGAATCCTCTCTTCACAAAATTCATGCCATTGCCATACTTAATTATGATCTTCATGGAAATCCTATTTTTGCGATGCTCACCAAACTCAAAATTTTGGACCCCAAAAATTTGGCAAACACTGGGAAACGATGCCACCTTGTACTGCTCTTTTGTACCACCTCCAGATTTTCCTTTCCTTTGTCATCGTTCTTTTATCAAAATTTATTGTCAACAACTTATTTTGAACTCGACAATTTCTTCATGGAGACCTCCTTGTCAACAAACACAATCAACCCAAAAATACTACAATGTTACCTTGAGGGATTTTTTCCCAACACTATGGTATACTCAAAATATATCTTTATGGGATGAAACCATTATATATTGAAGTATGAGATCATTGAACTTGAGGGGATATTATTTTATATAGATTCTAGGTGAGGATTGGTACCCTAGTGTGGGTTGATGAATTAAAATGTGATTCTTGATGTGTATATGTGTATGAGAACCCTATAGTGGGTGTTTTGGCATGTGATTTACCGAGTGATATTTAATACGGGGAAGGGATGTTTCCTTATGAGTTATGACCTATGTGATATGTGTTTTATGAGCTAGGTGGGAGATCCTATTTATTTTAGATGTATATCAGGATATTGGTGAGCTGAGTGGCATATACGAGGCTAACTTGAGAGGGGTATCAGATAGGTTACCTCGAACATGTGAGTGATTTATAGGGAAGTATGGGTTGATTCTTTGAGTTATCATATCAGTGAAAGGGAGGTGTTATTGGATATATCATATAGGCATGTGGGATTCCTTAAGTTTTTTAATATAAATCACTCAGAGTGATTTTATTATTAAGGATAGATTTTAAGGGAATGATCATCTAGATGCTTGACCCATTGATTTAAGGTGTAGTTCCTAATGAGGTTATGGAGCATTATCATAAATTGTTGAATATAGAATAAATAAATCATGAGTAGAAACCTATTATTTTTTTAAAGAAACCTAAGTGGTGGGTGATCATGTGATATTCCTTAACATAAGTGAGATGTTAAGAATGTTAGAAAGAAAGCACTAGGTTGTTTTTGACTTGATGTGACCAACAGTTAGTGATCATGGTTAGTGATTTAGCCATGTGATACTGGGATTGGTAAGATAGAACTCAAGGTGGTTCGATTCGAATGAAATAGTAGGGTAACACAAGGGTGTATTCTTACTTAGTTTTGATTTTTTTAGCATGAGGTGAATGTAAAAATTGGTTTATAAGTTGGTTTAAATTGGAATAACTTCTGGATGTGGTTTTTTTGAGAAATGTTGTTTTGTATTGGTTGCTTAGGGATTTATGGAAATGGGAGGTGTCTCCTTGTGATGAAGATGAAACCATGGATGGTAAGTTTTATGGGTTTTCAGGATGGGTGAGAATGGCTTGAGAGGAGTGACATGCATGTGATATTAGAACAAGTTGGGTTAGTGATTGAGGAGCGGTATAAGGGAATCCATATGGTGGGGAGTACACCATTGGATATGGTTGGTGTGACCATAGTTAAAGATAAAAATATGGTGGATCTCAAGTTTGACATTCCTAATGAGTTGGGAATGAGTAGTGATTTATGTTTTTCATTGGTTCTTGAGTATGAGTAGGATAGTCATGTCTAGTCATTATATGCGATAATATATGAAGAATAGGATGTAGAGGAATGACTATTGTGTAGATAGGGTTACTGATGTGATGATACCATTCATTCGAGAATCTTGGTGGAATTTTGATATTGGTGTATATGTGAATCCAATTTTATCCAGTTACTTGGAAAATACTAGATTTTGAATTCTACTCTGGTGTTGGATAGATTCTATGTGTTGGAATCAATCTTGAGATAGATTTTATGTGATCTAAGAGTGAGTAATATCAGAGTTTCATTAGTTCTTGGGGTTGGAGTATGATAATGGATTTAGTTTCTCGAGAAACCAACAATGAAATTACACCAAATGGTGGGTTCAGACTTCAGTGTGGGTATTTTAATATAATGTGATACCTTTTATAAATAATTCATCATGATTGGGTGATTCTATAGGGTGTTGGTTAGTGAGATCAATCATTTTTTGGAAAGTATTCCGGTGGAGGACCAATCAATATTTTTTCATGAATTGGGTAAAGAAAGATGGAATAAACACTAAGCGTGTTTTTGGACCACTAAAATTGGGTTTCAATTAGAAATTATGATAGTGGGGACAACTCTAGGTCAAAATCGGCCTTTATGAGAAGATAATTATGGTGGGGATCACCATAAGCAAGGTAATGTATCCATCGATGGCACATTAATGTCTCAGAAAAAAAGGTTTCATTGGGAACCATATTAGGGATGGATACAGTAATGAGTTAGTGGACCATATTTTGATGAACAATATGCCTCATGTTTGGAGTTTTATAGTTGAGGCTTACTCAACATTCAAGGATAGAACGTGAAAAGTGGACAATAGATTAATTATTGGGATAGGTCAAGATTTTTGGTTGAAGGACCACTGAGTCTTCTCATATAGGAGAAGTGTTATGATGGGGGGGGGGGGTGTTGTAAAGACCTCGACTCCAATATCCAAGATCTGGTGTCCACTTTATTACATTATCACTATATACAAGAGATATCATACCAAAAGGAAAAATATTTTAGTATTCTTGGTAAACTAGATACATACTTTAAATTAACATTAAATCATAAAACAACAAATGTAAGTGTTTTCTTTGATAACTCTATTACCCCCTTAGCATATCCCTGCATATAAATTTTAAAACACTTATTGGTATCCTAGATAAATTAAAACATAAGAAACTGGTGATCTAAGATCCTTAGTAAGGGTAATAATATAGTAGAAGGTATTATTAATAAACAAGTATAATCAATACGTAAAGGTGAATAACTGAAACACATCCCATTAAAATAATAACTTGAGAATAATATAGAAAGAATACAAGATGATAAAATAATCTATATAAACAATCACATGATATTGAAACTTATCCATGGATATTATAAATAATCAAATTATCACATGGACAAAATTAACTGATCTCATAATGAGGAAATGTATAATTATAGATATTAGAAACATTTTATCAAGACCCTTCACAAGGTAGTTTACAACTGTGTTTATAAACCCATCTAATTTCACCAACTGATTTGTCTCATTAGACCAGTCGATGCTTTGAGGGGCTATATATAATTGGGCCCCACCTATCACTTACTGAGTCCAATTAATTACTTATATGAAATATGTGAAATATAATAAACACAGTCATTAATATTGAAAAACTAACATACTAAATTTTAATACTTACCCCAATCAAATAAACATAATCATAAACCATCTAGAGTAATCTGATGAATGGTAATAAAATTTTACATACTTAGTTAAACTGATCATAAACCATCCAAAGAAAGAATAAGGATTATATCAATACAAAATATCACCATTGGATCATAATTAAAATAAAGGGTTTATATCATTAATGAATAGAACTACCAGAAAAATTTCATTAAAAACATTATTAAGGATAATAAAATTTTCACATTTTTTAGAAAAAAAATTCCAAAATTTTTTTGAAAATAATTTTTATTTGAAAATAAAATTTTAAAACTTTTAAAAAATTTATTGGTCATGATGAAAAAATTTTCTGTTTATACCGTACACATTGAAACAAATATTCCTTTCACATTTTTGGTAGATGTAAATTGGGAAATGTTTGGAAAACAACATGAAAATTCATTTCAAAACATTTTGTAAAAAATAAAAAATGGGTAAAAATTTCTTTCATAAATCATTTGGATAGTTTAAAAAAAATTTAAATTTTTTTTAGAAATCATGGTTTTAGAAGAAAAAGTATTTTCAACTGAAGAGAGAAGTGAAGTTGAATTTTATTTAAAAAAAAATTCTCAATTATTTTAAGTACCAAATAGAGTAAAAATGGTACTATTAAATTAAAAATTAATTAATAACTATAGGATAAGAAAATATAATGGTTTTAAGATATATATAAAAAATAATTCCTCCAAGGTAGACTTAAACATAAACAATCCTGAATACTGATGAGATTTTGAAATAAACCCTTACTACTTTGGTAAATTATAAATCATAAACCCCATAAAATAAATAAAATAAAATGAAAATTTAAATTCCATGAATATAAAGATATTAATGATATAACATATAAATGGGGAAATATATATACCACTTGAAATAAACAAGTGATAAATATGATATATGTCTCAAGGAGGTAAAAGCGAGACAAGAAAACCCTTACCTTAGGTTAAAATCCTTTTATATGTGTCTAAAACTTATATATAATAAATGTAGGTTTATTATAAAAATATTAAAGAACCATAATCATATATATTATACCATATATGATCTTGTTTTAATATTTTACCACCCATTTGTTAATAATATATCATTATTTTCATTGTTTCTGGTGTTAGTTGCCTTGTTTTTTCATGCATGTTTTGTCCAGAAGGTTTCAGTTATTATACATATGATATAATTAAACCATTTATAGAATGATATTAATGTTACAATTTTTTTTCATTAGATACATCCTTATAACCATTCTTTAAAATTGGTCATAGAAAATGAATCACATCGCTTCATGGTGACAGTAGGCTATACGTACGCACGAGCAATGATATAATTCTCTTAAAAGGTGAAAGGGTAAGGAAGTGTATGATATATTAATTTTAAATAATTTATTTCATGTAATATATATTGCATATATTCCTTAAATTTATCCTTATTACTTTACATGTAAATCATAACTAAAAAACGAATCATATCGCTTTATGAGGTGGTAGTCTATTGTACACATGAGCGACGCTGTTGTATTTTAAATGAAAATTAAAGTAAGAAGTTATATGTGATATTATTACTCCAGGAGTATAATTATATCATAAATATTATATATATATATATATATATTAAATTTAACACCCCATAATGCTAAAGGGTTAAAAATATAAATGATACGACTCATGTTAAAAAGGAAAACCTTTGTTTTCAAGATCCTGCCTGATTAGAACTCCACATTTAAGTGTTCTTGGCATGGGGTAGTGATTGGAATGGGTGAAATCCTGGGAAGTTTCTTAGGGTGTGTGAGAGTGAGGAAAAATCACATTGAAAAGAACACATTTTGGCATGTGGGGATAGTCATTAGTTATATGACTCATTAAGACATGTGGGTGGAACTAGGGTGGGGACCACATATACGAGGGGAAACTTATGGCACATGGCGAGCTTAGAAACAACGTACATGTTAAAGAGGGGTGTATGTACTCTCATCAGGGCCCAATTGTTATATTGGTATCAGAAGAGGAACCCATCCTTAAGTGTGATGGCACTGCCTAGGTTTATTTGTAAGGTTTACAATAAGGTCATTCTGCTTTAGGGTGGGTGGGGGGGGGGGGTGAATGTAACACCCCAAAATGATAAATAGTTAAAAGGATAAATGATATAACCCATGTCAACTAGGTGTACCTTTCTTTTTAGAATCCTAACTAATTTGAACTCCATAGATAAGTGTGATTGTCATGAAGTATTGATATTAATGGGTGACATTTTATGATGTTTTCATGGGTATGTGTGAGTAATGAAAAATCACACTAGAAAAAACATGTTTTGCATTATGGGGAAAATCATTAGTTTGATTACCCATTTGGGAACATGGGTGGTACCTAGGGAGGGGACCATGTGTCTACAGGGAAAACAATAGTACTTGGAGGGACAATATCTAAAGACAATATTAATTCGGGGTGCATGTTCTATTACTGGGTCCAATTTGTTACAATAAATCCCTTATTATATCCAAATATGATAATTGTTTCTGGAAAATGAGTTACATCAATTCGTGAGGCGATAGTCCACAATACACATGATTGGTAATTTTATTCCCCATTTGATGGAAGTGAATATGGATAAATATTATTCCATCAACATAATAATATCTTATCATATGTTATATATTGGTATTATTATATTGGAAGTGTTAATACATGATTTATGGTTGTAAAATAAGAAAGAAAAATAACGATCTTAGAGAATACAATTACCTTATTTTAGAGAAACCTCCTTTTGATATCTTCTTAAAGACCATTGGGTTAGTATTTGTAGAATACTAGAGACTATATAATATGGATAAGGATTTGGGTGAGGTATTTGTTCATGGTTTGTTCAATAAAAATGGCTTGAGAGGTGTGAATAAGTGAAGGGAGTGAGTGTTCTTTTATAATTGAGGATGAGTGTCATTTTCATAAATACCCAAAGATATTCAATAATGGGAAGTCAATATAACCCAAAGTGGATCCAAAATTTATAATTAAAGTGGTTGAGGGATAATATGGTCAACCGACACCTCCAATACATAAAAAAACACAGGTTTTAAACATTTTGTTTCTTAACTTCAAATTTTCCTTACTCTTTCCATTTTAATTTTTCACTACGGTAACTAGACTTTTTAACCTAGGCAATTTATCCTTTAAGAATAAATTAAAATGACTATAATTAGATAATTTGGAACCGATTATTCTAAATATGAAATATAATTTACCAAATAAAAATACTATGTGTGCTGAAAATTAATTTTAACAGAAGCATGTAATGTGCCAAAACACTACTTTAACCTTAACCACAGTAGCAATGCTTTTACCCTTTAGGGGTCAATATAATCACTATAAAATAAAAAATGGTCCATTAATAGACTATAGTTTAAAATTTTAAATAGTTAAAAATAAACTGTTAGAATCTAGTATTTTGAGGTATTTTAAATTATCTAATAAAATGTCATTTATTATAAAATAAAATTAATGTAAATTTTGACATTATTCATTTAATTTGAATTTGAAAATATCAAAAAAATGATGGAATTCGAATATATTAGGTTAAAACATATATAACTTGATATATTTGTATAAAAAATTAATATAATACAATAATTCATTCAATTTATTTTACTTTTAATATTTTTAGTATGATTCATTTTATTTTTCTATTAATTAAATAATTACTGTGTTGGCATTGTTTAAGTATTAAAGAAATTACATGATTAATAAAAATTAAAAATAAATTAACCTCATTAAATTAATTTCATTATGATAAAAATGACCACCCATATTAATTCACATATTTCTTTTGTCCCTATGTGAATACATAATTGAGATTTAAAAGAAAGAGGGTGACATTTTGTCATTTTCATTACTTAAATTATTATATAGGTAACTTTCATGGAAAAGTATCCAAAAAAATAAAAAAAATTGATAATAAAGTGATAAGTGTCTAAATATGGCCAGAAAATAGGAATTAGACAGGATTTTATGTAATTTTAACCCTTATATTTTTAGTCTCACCCCATAGTAATCTCGTTTCAACCTTAACCGTGGTAACTATTTTTTACTATTTTTACTATTCATTGGGAGAAAAAAATAATTTGACCTTATTATATAATATTAATTATTATGATTATAAATATGGAATCCATTTCATCCAATTAAACTCATATGATTGGAAGTATTTAATTTAGAATCAAACCCGCCGACTTGACGAAAAAGCGGTTTTCCAAAGAAAAAATTCTCATATGTATAGATAGTTTTAATATCAAATTTCAATATAAAATTAATTTGACTAACCAAAAATGTATTTATTATAATATAATTTAACAAATATAACTTTAAAAATAACTTTAAATCAAAATTTAATCATTAAATGATTTAAAATAAAAGGTTAATTTCAATAAAAACCAGTATTTTTCACTATTCCTTAAAAAAATGAAACTTTTATGAAAAATCACAAAAATTTGAAATGAGATACTTTTATTATGATTATTTAAAAAAATAATTTAATTTTATCAAATAAATTTTCTAAAATATATATAAATTAATTTTAAAATATGCGCGTAAGGCGTGACAAAACCGTCTTTTAGAAAAATACATTTTTTTAGAAAACATTTTTTCTTCCAAATGTTTTTTATTTTATTTATAATTAATAAATAATAGTTGAATTTTTTTAACATTTTTAAACCATATAATTTTCATAATTTAGTTATTTATATTCATACCCTCTAATTTAACGGTTAGGTTATAATGGTCATGTTTAAATAATAATATTTTAATTGAGTACTACATTTTGTTTAAACCTATTATCATGTGCATAAAAATCTATCAAAGAGATTGAATTTATTTAAAAATAAATATATCATATAGTCTCGGTGTGTTACATTTTATTATATTCTTGTTTGTTCATGTTATATAAACTATCATACATGATGTTCCTATTTTATAATCTAGGGGTGTTACATTCTATCCCATTAAATAAATCACATCCTCACAATTTAATCTTGATCTGAGTAATCAGGGGTTTTAAATTTGAAAATACATTGTTATGAAACCTAAATTATAAAAGGATTAATAAAACATACACTTTATAAGAGATAAATGGAAGTACGAATGTCATCTAGAATAACACAATACTAGGTTTCCAAGTATGAGAAATTTAGTGGGAAGTGAAGTTATGGACATAGAAGAAAAGTATAAATAATTATGGAGACTGATTAAGATAATTTATCACAATAATTAAAATTACCTAGAAAATTTAATGAACACCAATCCATAAATCTATGATGAGTGAAAAGACCATCAGTTCATCCAAAATAAAGGTACTAGCATAACTTTTTTGTTTCAAGATCATATCCTTACTGTTGAGGAATTATTTTACCATATAGACTATGAACATAAGGAAATATAATTAGTTGACAAGTATTATTTTATCCTTTAATAAATTCCCACTAAAATATCATATTTCTCTCCAAACAAAGAGTATTCAAGTTGATTTTTTTTCATGCCTGAAGACTAAAATTAACTTTTAATAGGTCATAAGATCCATAAAATAATGAAAATTTCTTACTCTGAAATTTTCAAAACCAAAATGGTTACCATGAGTTATCCAAAAACACTCAGATTTAAAATTAATCCATTCCATAAATAGTTATCCTTAATATGTTTTTAAAATATTTCTGACCAAATTCAAAGTCCAAAAATTTATAAGTGATGCCACTAAATTTATATAACCACCATAACATTATATTTCAAAAAAAAAACATAAAGTATATCTTAATGTCACATACCAAATATGTGAATAACATGATCACCATAAAATCTTAATGAAAACATGAATACATCCAAAAATAAAAATATTAGGTTGTTGAATATATTCCATAAATCCAAACATGGAGTAAAATCCAAGAAAGATAACATAAATCGATAACCAATTTCAAGGTTACCAAAAATATTCCATAAACATCAATTTATCATTATTATCTCAACATAGACCATATATTAAGGGTTTTCCTCCCTCAATCATGTGTTTTCCAAAAAGAATAAATTTCCATTATATCAATTTTCTTATCCATCAGAAGAATTCATCATATATCTTCAAATCCTTATAGAAAAACTACTATAATAAAATAATTATATGTTTTAGGATTATTATCATTGACAAAATACTTCTACAACATAATTCATGAATCCAAATACACAATAAATTTAATCATTCCACTTTGGATGTAGTAATAGCATATGATTGACCATTATCCCTTATCTTCTTCTAAGGTATATTCCCTTGATGATTGGGGTATTAAATTATGTTGTTCCCCATATCCGTATAGTTAAAAAAATAAAGATAAAAGTTTCTTTCTTACCCTTAAAATCAGGATCATAGTGTATGTTCTCTACACACATACATAAGACTCCAATTCCCTTTAAGTAAGTACCAGAGTGTTTCTTTCCATAATTATCACATGGGGGAAAATCCTTCATTCCCTTCTTCCCTTTATCCATATTTTTATTTTCTATCATATTATTCTATTAATTCTCTTAAAAGACATAATTCTTGGAGAATTAAGTTTGTATATTGATATCACATGATACTATATCCTCATATGATGAGAGTGTTTAAGATATTAGTTCCCTTCAAAATATTGGATTAATATATTCAAGTAAAAAATCATTCACACTCTGTAGATTGTGTGCATTGATACTGTTCTCATTCCTTTCATTGGGTGCCATTTCTAAACAATAAAATACTCTAGATTAGATTGTATAATTATGTATCATTATGTATAATCCCAAAACTAGTAAAAAACATAAGATAAATTGAAAAAATTATGCATGGTTAATCTCATAATCATAAACATGGTTTCTTTGGGAAAGTTTCCAAATCATAAAAATATTTTCAAATCCATCATAATGGTTTGTATGGAAAATGTAGATTATACTAAGTGTATCCCTCATGAGTGTCAAACCAGGTTTGTAGTAAGGCCAATTTTCATGTACCAGGAAACACTCGAGTCAATCTTGATGCCCCTATTTAAAAGTTATTACCCATATTTACATCTATGCTAGAACCATGTCCACTTATATTATCCCAACATGGATTAATTTCATGTAAAACCACATAATCTATACCATACCAAAACATTAGTATGTTCTTATATACTTATCCTAATTGTATATCATAGGTTTATTTCCATAATTTATGTTTTTCTAAATCTATTTCCCAATGTTTCTAATAAACTTCCTCTGATACTGACTCTAACTACCCTAAATTCAGTATCCTAGAGTTGGTTTCTACTTTATTACATTGGAACTTGATACAATCACTAATATCATAAAGGACCAAATAGTTTAGTAGTATTGGTATACTAGATACATACTTAAAATTGAAATTATTTTTTAAAACATCATATAAACAAAGTTTTTTCTTTGAGAACTCCATTCCCCCTTAGAATATCCCTACATATAAATCATAAAACAGTTGCAGGTATCCTGAGGAAATTAAAAAAATAAGAAATGGGTGATCTCAGATTCATAGCAAGGTAAGTGTAAAATAAAATATCTCCCAAATAAATAAAAATAATCAATATTTCATGGTAAATAATTGAAACACATGCCATTTAAACAATGAATTGAGCCTAATATGGTAGGAATAAAGGATGATCAAATAAATCCATAAAAATAATCACATGATCTTGAAACATATCCATGGATATTATAACTAATAGAATAATCACATGTATATCAATAAATAATCTCTTAAAAATAGAATTCATAATTTTAGACATTAGAAAAATATTGTCAAGACCTTTTACAAGATAGTTTAAAAGTATTGGTAAAAACCCATCTAATTTATCAAACTGATTTGTCTCATACTAACTGTCGATGAATCGAGTGGATATATATAACTGAGTACCAAACATTAATTACTAAGTCCAATTAATTCCTCATATAAAAGGGGTAAAACATAATCAACATAAACATTCGTATTAAAAAACTAACATACAAAATGTTAATTCTTTCCCCTATCAAATAAACATAATCATAAACCACTCAAAGTAATATGGTGAATGGTAATAAAATTGTACATCCTCAGTAAAACTGATAATAAACTAGAAAAATAAATAATAGGAATGATATCAATACATAAATCCCCATTGGATTATAAGTAAAATAAAGGTTTTATATTGTTGATGAATATAAATACCATAAAAATGTCATTAAAATCATTCTTGAGGGAAATACAATTTTCACTTTAAAAATATATTTTTAAAAAACATTTCATAAAAAAATTTGAAAATATTTTTTTTGAAAAACAATTTTTAAAACATTTAAAATAATATTGAAAACATTGAGTGGTTATGAAATTAGAAAATTCAATTCATTCTGTACACATTAAAATAAATATTACTTTCACATTTTTAGTATAATCCAAATGTGTAATGTTTGGAAAACCATTCGAAGATTCATTCAAAAGGTTTTTGAAAAAATTTAAAAAATGGAAACAATTTCACTAATAAATAATTTTTATAATGTTAAAAACATTTTTGAAAATTTTTTTAGAAAATATGGTTTTAGAAGAAAAAATCTTTTCAACTGAAGATGGAAATAAAGTCAGATTTTAATAAAAACATTTTATCAATATTTTTAAGTACCAAAGATAGGAAAAATGGTACTATTACTTGAAAATGTAATTATTAAAAATATTATAAGGAAATATATTTGTTTATATATTTAAATACAATATAATACCTCCATGGGAGACTTAAACATAAACAACCCTGGATACTGATGGGATTGTGAAATAAACCTTTACCACTTTGGTAACTTCTTAATCATACACCCCATAAAATAAATAACATAAAATAAAACCTTAAATACAGTGAATATAAAGATATTAATGATATAATATATCAAATGGGTAGTATATACACCATAAAAAATAAATAAGTGATGAATATGTCATATGTACAATGAAGTTAAAAGTGAGACAAGAAAACCCCTACCCTAGGTTCGACTCCCTTCATATGTATCCAAACCTCATGTATAATAAATATGGATTTATTATATAAATATTATTGAACCATAATCATATATATCATACCATATATTATCCTCTTATAAAATATTACCTCATTTTTGTTAATAATATTTCATTATTTTCATTGTTTCGAGTCTTAATTTCCTTGTTTTATTATACAGATTTTATCATGAAAGTTATGGTTATTATACATAGGATATAGTTCATTAATATAGATAATAATATTAATGTTCTAAATATTATTATGTTTTATTATATATATCCATATAACCATTCTTTAAAATTGGATATATAAAATGAATCACATTGCTTCGTGGAGATGATAGATTTTATGTATGCACGAGCGCTGGTATCGTTCACTTAAAGGGTGAAAGGGTAAGAAAGTGTATGATATAAAATTTTAAATAATTTATATAATTTCATATATATCAACTATATTCATTAAATTTAACCTTATTAATTTCCTTTTAATGTTTAACTAATTAACAAATCACATCGCTTCATGAGGCTGTAGTCTGCCGTATACACGAGTGATATTATCATATTTTAAATAGAATGGAACGTGAGAAGGTATATGTAATATTATAAATCAAGGAATATAATTATATCATAAATATTATATATATATATACATTAAATCTATCATTATATAAAATTGTTTGAATTGTTGATAGAAGTTGAGTTACATCAGTTCATGAGGTAGTAGTTCACTACAAACACAATTAATGATTTTGTTCTCATTTGAAGGAAGTGGAGACGGATAAATATTATGAAATAAATATATTAAAATCTCATTTTATAGGATATATTTATGTTATTATATTCTATGTTTTAAGACATAATTTAAGGTTCTAAAATAAGAAATAAAAAGAATGAGCTTAGTGAAGACAATTACCTTCTCTTAAAGAAACCTACTTGGATCTCTTCTTAAGGGATCTAAGGTTTTTATTTTGAAAACAATACTCTATAATATGTATAATTATGTTGGGGAGGTATTGTTTTAGGGTTTTTCTGAGAAAAATTACTATAGAGGTGTGAATAAGTAAGGGGAGTGAGTGTCCTTTTCTAATTGAGGAGTGACATTTTTGTAAATACGAAAAGCAATTCCATAATGGGAAGTCACTATCACCCTAATTGGATCCAAAATTTATAATTAAAGAGTTTTTTGGATGATATTTTAGATCCACACCAAAAATAAACACGAAAATAAACATGTTTTAAACATGTTGTTCCTTCACTTATAAGTTTCATTACTTTTACCATTTTAATTTTTCACTACGGTAACTAGTATTTTTAACCTAGGTAATTTATCCATTGAGACTAAAATAAAAAAAAATTATTGAATAATTTATATAAAATGATTCTAAATATTAAATAAAATTTACCAAATAGAAATACTTTGTTTTTCTAAAATTATTTTTAACACAAGTACATGTAACGTGCAAAAACTCTACTTTAACCTTAAACACAATAGAAATGTTTTTACTCTTTAGGGGTCAATATAGTCACTATAAAATAAATATTGGTCCATTAATGGACCATATTTGATATTTTTAAAAAATTTTAAATAAATTATAAGAATATAGTATTTTTAGAAATTTTAAATCATTTTAAAAAATATCATTTATTATAAAATAACATTAATGTTAAATTTGAAATTATTTATCTAATTTGAATTTAAAAAATATCAATAAAATGATGGAATTTGATTATATTATGTTTAAATATTTATAAAATGATATATTTATATAAAAAACAATTTAAAATAATAGTTTATAAAATTTATTTTACATTCAATATTTTTAGTATAATTTATTTTATTTTTCTATTAATTAAATAATCACTCTGTAGGCTTTGCATAAGAATTTAAAGTAATTATATGATTACTAAATATTAAAAATAAATTATCTCAATAAAATTAATTTTATTATTCTTAAAATTACTGTAAATATTTTTCAAAATATTATTTTCCTCTATTTTAACACATAATTGAAATTTAAAAGCAAGAGGGTGACATTTTGTCTTTTCCTTCACTTAAATAATTTTATTGGTCATTTTCATGGAACAGTGTCCCAAAAACTCATAAAAATCATTGATATGGTGATAAGGTGAGAAAAATGGATATAAAATAGGAATTATACAATATTTTATGTAATTATAACCACTATCTTTTTAGTACAACCCCATAGTAAACTCCTTTTAATCTTAAACGTGATAATTAATTTTTATTATTTTTACTATTTATTAAAAGAAAAAATTAATTTGACCTTATTATATAATATTAAATATAATTATTTCAAATATGGAATAAATTTAATCAGACCAAACTCAGAAAAGTGGAAATATTTAATTTAAAATTAAACACATAGATGCGATGAAAAATCGGTTTTCGAAAGAGAAAATTCTCATACGTATAGAAATTTTTAATACCAAAATTCAATATAAAATTGATTCCAATGACATAAATTTTATTCATTATCATATAATTGAACTTATTTTACTTTAAAAACAAATTTAAACATAAGTTTAAACTTTAAATGATTTAAATATAAATACAGTTTTCAATAAAAACCATTATATTTTACTATTCATTGAAAAGTGAAACTTTTCATAAAAATCCAAAAAATTCACCCTAAGATAATTTTGATATGATGGTTTCAAAAATTAATTCCATATTATCAAATATATTTTATAAAGGTGATAAAAATTAACTTTAAAATATGTGTTCAAGTCACGGTGAAACCGCATTTTAAGAAATACTATTTTTCAAAAAAACATTTCTTTTTTTTTCAAATGTTTTTTATTTTATTTATAATTAATAGATAACAAATGAACTTATTTTATACATGTGAAAACCATATAATTTTTATAATTTTGTTAGTCATATTCATACTCTCCAATTTAATGATTAGGTTATAATGGTCATTTTTAAATAATTGTATTTTAATAGAGTATCACATTTCATTTAAACTTGATGGTAAATGCATAGAAAGATATCAAAGAGATTGAAATTATTTAAAAATAAATATATCATATATTATTGGGGTATTACATTCTCTTATAAACTTTATGTTTCATGTCATATACTCTATCGAACATGACATTCCTCTTTTAGAATCTTGGGGTGTTATAGTTGTAAAACCTTGTGTCCTGTAAAGTTGTGATATTCAATAGGAAGTTGAACTATTGACATTGAAATAGGGGTCATTTTAGAAATTTGGATTCTGATTAGAATCATGAGAGTTATATCATATTGAGGAAAAGTTTATATATATATATATTGAGGCCTAATATTTGTTTTAGGGTAATCTCAGATGCTTCAAGTTGAGTATGAATTTTTATAAAGGGGTTTTATACTATCACTGGTTATTTCATGGTTAGGGAAAACCATTTGAGTAAATAGTGATGGTTGGTTTTACTTGAGGTGTTGATGAAAAAGTGGCACATAGTTATTGAAAAAAATGTAAAACCTATAATTTATATTTTAGATAGAGTTTCACATTTAGTGCATGGATTGGTAAACCATGCAGCCAATCCATGAAAGATATGTAGATTTATAAAATGGAGGCCGCACAGTTCACACACGGTTTTCTTAACCATATAGACAAACCATTTGATGGGGTATGGGTTCGGATAGTGAAAGCAATATGGTTAGCACATGGTTTCACAAACCATGTAGTAATCATGTGATTTCCCAAATTTTATTAAAAATAGTGATTTTACCATTCCCCCTAGGCTTTAAATCCTCACCCCCTTTCCTTCCTCACCCTTGCACGCACTAGACCAAGGAGGCCCTCTTCCTTCCATCTTCTTTAATTCCCCTAGATCTAGGGTAATTTCTTAGGGAATTCAATGACAATTAAAGCTAAGATTCTCTCCTTCCTCCACCATTCTTCATCTTCTTTTTTAGCCATTGATTTTGGTTGTCTCCAGCTAGGGTTTCATTGAATATCCCATTAGACCATAGTTTAATCATCATAATATGATTCAATTTTTCCTTGATATGGCTAGAGGACATATTAAGATGATTAATTCAGGTAATTACTTGATCTTTTTATGAATGTACATTGCACGATGAATTTTCTTAGGGTTTCTAAATAAATTGGATAAAATTATATACTGAATTGGGTAATTAAATTGGGTTATTCTATGTATTAGTTTTGATTATGTGTCAGGAGTGGAATTCACCTCATAGATTAAGTTTTTGGTGGGTAGATGTTGTTCAATTTTTTAGGATATTATTACATTTTGAGTTAAATTGAGAAATTAATTATAATTTTTTTTATAATTAAATGGATTGGGTGTTAAGGCTCGATATAAGTGACTGGGAGGTGATATGATATTGTATAATGCTTCTATGTTCTTGGGTGAGAGTGGTGAGAATTAATTTATGAGAATAACTTTGTATGAGATAGGTTTGCCCTTGAACATCTTCACACACACACACAAAGACAAATTTTGATATATGGCATGTGATATATGGTCTTTCAACTAGTGTGTGGTTGAAATTATTATTTAAAATGAATTAATTTAAATAAATTCCATGAAATAAATAGTGTCAAGGGCCATAGTGGACCCCTGAACACTAACTTGATACCTCAATCATCAATGGGTGAGGGTTTGATTATAAATATATGTTAAAATATGTATGAACCATACAGGGGTATAAATGGGATGATTAACATATAGTGGATCTTATGATAAGTTCCCTTTCTCCCTCTTGGTATGGATAATTTATAGATTGTGATAGTTAACCAAGTTACAATACATATAGAACTTTGAGATACCTTATAGCCTTTAGGCTAATTGATTTAAGATATTGCGAGGTATCCATCCTTTACCCCACTAATATGATAGAACCATGGAGGGAATTCCCTAGGTAAGATTTATTTTTTAGGTTGGGAATGAGAGGACTGACCTAGAGTGAAATGGGAAGGGAGATGAGAATTATACCATCTCTATAGAGTAGTGCTAGTATGTTTTTTATTAGAAGGTAAATTAAGACTTTATATGATCATATATATGATGATGTATGTTATTCCCTTCGAGTGTCAATCTTGGATCGAGATAAAAGAATGAGAAAGAGGAACCCATATAGGGAGTCTTAGATCTGATGTGACATAGGGGACCTCAACGGACCCCTAATGTTATGTTGACCCTATAGAGGGTAAGTACAGTGGAAAAAGAAACATCAATTTCGAGCATCACCTTAAAACCCAATGGTTGATAGGGATAACCTACTATGGTTATAGTTATTGAGATGATCGTATGATATATGATGGTACTGGGGAGAGAGTATACCCCAAAGAGTATGGTGTAACTTGTATGTGTTTCCAATTATAGAGAGTCTATCCCTAGGTTCCACATAGTTATATATGTGTTCCTAGGTAGGGAGAGTCTTCCCCTGAGTTACTATTTGTTATTCTTGTGTTTCCTAGTTAGGAGAGTCTTACCCAGAGTTATTGAATGATATTCTTGTGTTTCATAGTAGGAAGAGTCTTTCCCTAAGTTATTAGATTGTCTACTTGTGTTTATTAGTAGGGATATTCTTCCATTGAGTTGATAGATGATATGATTTTTTTTCCAGTAGGGAGAGTCTTCCAATGAGTTACCAAATTATTTTATTGTGTTTCTCGATAGAGAGTATCAAACCATGAGTTACTAGATGGTCATTATTTATTTCTCATCACGAATCATCTACCCCTGAGTTATCAAATGATTTGTATCTATTTCCTAGAAGAGAGAGTATTCTACTGGGTTTTGGATAACATGTTACTTGTTTCATGATGGGGATCAATTATTACCCTGACTTCTAGATGAGGCTAATTATGTTTCTTAGTAGGGATTATATACTCCCACAAGTTCCAGATGATGGTATCATGTTCAGAGACATTACTGAACTAGTTGAAGTAAGTATAGACGATCTCATGTGTCACCTTAGAATCCAAGGATTGATAGTGATTACTTTTATTTAACTTCATTTTTTATTTGTATTATGATCATATCAAATGTGCATATATTTTATTTATTGGTTATGTTGGGACCCCATTTGTGGTTCCCTATTGAGTTGTACTCACACACTACTCAGGCAGCCTATGACACCCTCTAGGGTATATGTTTGTTTTATTGTTTTGGATTATTTTGTCATTATTGGGGTTTTAAATAATTTTAAGAAGTCTTATGTAGTGACCAGTGGATTAGGGTGACTCTTAGACATTTTTAGGTTCACCAAGATTGGCACCATGACATAGTGTAGGCTCTTTTATGCTTGGATCCCGCCTATGTGACACAAGTAGGAACAACACACCATAGTGGGGTTTGGTATCAAGTTTGGATGTTGGGGAGGGGGTAGTCATATATACCACAACTATAGTGTCTACCCCACACTATAGTGGAAGGTGTGGTGGGTCTAAAACATCCTGATTTTTTTACACCATGTCATGTCAGGTCATATAATTTTTATAATTTCGTTATTCATATTCATACTCTCTAATTTAATGATTAAGTTACAATGGTCATTTTTAAATAATTATATTTTAATAGAGTATCACATTTCATTTAAACTTGATGGTAAATGCATCAAAAGATATCAAAGAGAATTAAATTAATTAAAAAGAAATATATCATATATTATTGGGGTGTTACATTCTCTTATAAACTTTATGTTTCATGTCATATACTCTATCGAACATGACATTCCTCTTTTATAATCTTGGGGTGTTATAGTTGTAAAACCTTGTGTCCTATAGAGTTGTGATATTCAATAGGAATTTGAACTATTGACATTGAAATAGGGGTCATTTTAGAAATTTGGATTCCTTTTAGAATCATGAGAGTTAGATCATATTGAGGATAAGTTTATATATATATATATTGAGGCCTAATATGTGTTTTAGGGTAATATCAGATGCTTCAAGTTGAGTATGAATTTTTTTAAAGGGTTTTTATACTATCACTGGTTATTGCATGGTTAGGGAAAACCATTTGCGTAAATAGTGATGGTTGGTTTTACTTGAGGTGTTGATGAAAAAGTGGCACATAGTTATAGAAAAAAAATGTAAAACCTATAATTTATGTTTTAGATAGAGTTTCACATTTAGTGCATGGATTGGTAAACCATGCAGCCAATCCATGAAAGATATGTAGCTTTATAAAATGAAGGTCGCACAGTTGACACATGGTTTGCTTAACCATGTAGACAAACCATGTGATGGGGTGTGGGTTTGGATAGTGAAAGCAATATGGTTAGAACATGGTTTCACAAACCAAGTAGTAATCATGTGATTTCCCAAATTATATTAAAAATAGTGATTTTACCATTCCCCCTAGGCTTTAAATCCTCACCCCATTTCCTTCCTCACCCTTGCATGCACTAGACCAAGGATGCCCTCTTCCTTCCATCTTCTTTAATTCCCCTAGATCTAGGGTAAATTTTTAGGGAATTCAATGACAATTAAAGCTAAGATTCTATCCTTCCTCCACCGTTATTCATCTTCTTTTTTAGCCATTGATTTTGGTTGTCTCCAGCTAGGGTTTCATTGAATATCCCATTAGACCATAGTTGAATCATCACAATATGATTCAATTTTTCCTTGATATGGCTAGAGGACATATTAAGATGATGAATTCAGGAAATTACATGCTCTTTTGATGAAGGTACATTTCCCGATGAATTTTCATAGTGTTTCTAAATAAATTGGATGAAATTGGATACTGAATTGGGTAATTAAATTGTGTTATTCTGTGTATTAGTTTTGATTGTGTGTCAGGAGTGGAATTCACCTCGTAGATTAAGTTTTTGGTGGGTAGACTTTGTTCAATGTTTCAGGATATTATTACATTTTGAGTTAAATTGAGAAATTAATTATAATTTTTTTTTATAATTAAATGGATTGGGTGTTAAGGCTCGATATAAGTGACTGGGAGGTGATATGATATTGTATAAGGCTTCTATGTGCTTGGGTGAGAGTGGTGAGACTTAATTTATGAGAATAAATTTGTATGAGATAGGTTTGCCCTTGAACATCTTCACACACACACAAAGACAAATTTTGATATATGGCATGTGATATATGGTCTTTCAACTAGTGTGTGGTTGAAATTATTATCTAAAATGAATTAATTTAAATAAATTCTATGAAATAAATAGTTTCAAGGGCCATAGTGGACCCCTGAACACTAACTTGATACCTCAGTCATCGATGGGTGAGGGTTTGATTATAAATCTATGTTAAAATATGTATGAACCATATAGGGGTATAAATGGGATGATTAACATATAGTGGAACTTATGATAAGTTCCCTTCCCCCCTCTTGGTATGGATAATTGATGGATTGGGATAGTTAACCAAGGTACAATACATATAGAACTTTGAGATACCTTATAGCCTTTAGGCTAACTGATTTAAGAGATTGTGAGGTATCCATACTTTACCCCACTAATATGTGAGAACCATGGAGGTAATTCCCAAGATAAGATTTAGTTTTTAGGTTTGGAATGAGAGGACTGACCTAGAGTAAAATGGGAAGGGAGATGAGCATTATACCATCTTTATAGAGTAGTGCTAGTATGTTTTTTTATTAGGAGGTAAATTAAGCCTTTATATGATCAAAGATATGCTGATGTATGTTATTCCCTTCGAGTGTCAATCTTGGAAAAAGATAAAAGAATGAGAAAGAGGAACCCATATAGGGAGTCTTAGATCTGATGTGACATAGGGGACCTCAACGGACCCCTAATGTTATGTTGACCCTATAGAGGGTAAGTACAGTGGAAAAAGAAACATCGATTTTGAGCATCACCTTAAAACCCAATGGTTGATAGGGATAACCTACTATGGTTATAGTTATTGAGATGATCGTATGCTATATGATGGTAATGTGGAGAGAGTATACCCCCAAGAGTATGGTGTAACTTGTATGTGTTTCCCACCATAGAGAGTCTATCCCTAGGTTCCACATAGTTATATATGTGTTCCTAGGTAGGGAGAGTCTTCCCCTGAGTTACTATTTGTTATTATTGTGTTTCCTAGTTAGGAGAGTCTTCCCCTGAGTTATCGAATGATATGATTGTGTTTCATAGTAGGAAGAGTCTTTCCCTAAGTTATTAGATGGTATACTTGTGTTTATCAGTAGGGATATTCTTCCATTGAGTTGATAGATGATATGATTTTGTTTTCTAGTAGGGAGAGTCTGCCAATGAGTTACCAAATTATTTTATTGTGTTTCTCGATAGAGAGTATCAACCCATGAGTTACTAGATAGTCATTATTTATTTCTCATCAGGAATCATCTACCCCTGAGTTATCATATGATTTGTATCTATTTCCTAGAAGAGAGAGTATTCTACTGGGTTTTGGATAACATGTTACTTGTTTCATGATGGGGATCAATTATTACCCCAACTTCTAGATGAGGCTAATTATGTTTCTTAGTAGGGATTATATACTCCCACAAGTTCCAGAAGATGGTATCATGCTTAGAGACATTACTGAACTAGTTGAAGTAAGTATAGACGATCTCATGTGTCACCGTAGAATCAAAGGATTGATAGTGATTACTTTTATTTCAATTCATTTTTTATTTGTATTATGATCATATCAAATGTGCATATATTTTATTTATTGGTTATGTTGGGACCCCATTTGTGGCTCCCTATTGAGTTGTACTCACACACTACTCAGGCAGCCTATGAAACCCTCTAGGTTATATGTTTGTTTTATTTTTTGGGATTATTTTGTCTTTATTGGGGTTTTAAATAATTTTAAGAAGTCTTATATAGTGAACAGTGGATTAGGGTGACTCTTATACATTTTTAGGTTCACCAAGATTGGCACCATGACATAGTGTAGGCTCTTTTATGCTTGGATCCCGCCTATGTGACACAAGTAGAAACAACACACCATAGTGGGGTGTGGTATCAAGTGTGGATGTTTGGGAGGGGGTAGTCATATAGACCACAACCAGAGTGTCTAACCCACACTATAGTGGAAGGTGTGGTGGGTCTAAAACATCCTGATTTTTCTACACCATGTCATGTCAGGTCCCTATTTTGGGTTACTTGGCCTTGGTATGATAGAGGCCACTATGTTGTGGTGGGAAACATCAGGATAGGGTGGATTTATTTTAGAAATTGAAATGGATTATTTGGATACTAATCTTCCAAGGGAAGTTATGACTCTTAATGAAGACACATTTGTTTATTAATAGGGGATGTTTAATGTGCTATTAACTTGATTTCCACTCTAATAAGTCATTCTCTCTCCTCAACTTTCTAGGGTACCCAATCCTGTTGATTTTGTAAAGGTTTAAAGACATTATAACTTTATTGATAAGTTTATTAGGGCGATCCCTTTCTTCTCAGGCTTGTTCTTGTTGATCTAGAATGATATGGATCTTATCCTCTTCAACACTAGTGACCTCTTATAAGGTAGAACATATTTCCTTTCAAAGATGAGGTAGTTGTCTCTATATAATGGTCCTTTATTATGAAACACATCATGGTTATTGTATTCTTCATTGGTTTGGATTATGAAAATGGTTAAATTGATATCTATGAGGGTTTTTTTTGTTTAATTTCATCTTTTTTGTCATGGAAATGGTTTTGAAAGATCTATTCCTTAAAAACAGTTTTATTCACTTCATTTGTTCATTGAAATTAATCAAATATGGGTTTGAATCTAAAATGGTTTTTTAATCATGGTATTGATAAGGATTTACTGGTATAATGTTTTTATAAAATTATGGGAAATGTTTATTTGAACATTTTGAGAAACAATAGAACATGGGTAACTTAAGAGCATCAGGTTATGTACATATGAAAACCTTAGTCAGTGTGGAACAACTAGGGGTTATGATTATGATACCGATAAACTATGGAAGGAATCAATATCATTAGGATTAAAATTATGATAGTTACTGTTCTTTGAGTGTCCTAATTATGTATAACAATATTCAAGATCCCATTTGTTCTTGGTTTTATTCATGATTGTAATTTTCATTCTTTGATTTATCACTTGTTTATCTTCTAAGATATGAATGATTTTTAACTACTCCCCTATATGTTATCATTCATATTTATCTTTATACTCTTATGTTTGATTATGGACTGTTTTATATAAAAAAGGTTTTATTATGAGAAGTTTTTTTAAATGAAATTATGTTTGAAAATTGTTTTGTTTTAAATTTATAAATAATAGTTTCATAGTGAAAAACATTGTTTAGATTCATGGTTGTATTATGATGATAATTTTCCTAACACATTTTATATGACTTTGAGGATAGGTAGATTTGGTTTTTTTTGGATCCATTTAAATGTAATGGTATTTTGTATCTTGAAAAACTCTTTTGGTTCATGTTGTTTTGTGTTGGTTTGGTGTGGTGGTGATGGATGATCACTTTGAGGCTTTGGTTTTGGTTTTTATTTGTTTATAGGATTGGACTTATAGATTTGTTTTGTTATGTATCATGGTTTTTTACCACTTATTGCGTGATGTACTCTAGTTTTTCATCATTATCTTATTATATATGAGACATGTGGTGTTATTTTTTCAAGGTGAAATCATACCCATGAGTTTATGTGTGGATACCCATGTGCTTGTTTCCAGCCCATGGCGATCGAGAATGTTCTTTGGACCTTGTGGTAGACTATATTGGGTGATGTGTCAGGTTGACGTAGATTTTTTCATTACAAAAATGGTGTGATAGGAAGTTGTTTTTTTCCAAGGTAGTTGGTAGACTGGAGTTAGTACCATCAAGACTCATGTTTTATGCATGAAGGGTTGTATGGGAAACTCACTTTTTCATCTGAACTAAAGTTACCATGGATGGTCAAGGATTTTTCATTAATCCTTGAGATTGATTTTGGGTTTATTAGGATAACAATTTTCATGTTTATTTGTTTTATTTTATATTCCTAAATGATTATTGTTTAAGGGATTTAATATGGATTACTGAAGATCTTTTTTTTGGTTCATAGATGTATTCCTAATCTAACTAGGTGTTATCTCTTATCTTGAATAGATAATTCCTCCTAAATAAATCTCTTAAAATCCGAAGGAAGGACTTTTATATAAGTTACAGAGGAAAACAATCCATTCAATCATTCTCTAGTGGAATCTTTAATTTAGATTATTCAAACCATGGTTCAAGTGGGTGGTGGAAATCAGTAACATATGGTGGACCATGCTTTAGAGTTTACCAAATAAATCAACTAATATTCCTTGGTAACAAATTAACTCAAGAACCCAAGGAATGTATTGAGAGAATATAAAGAATTTTGCAATTTTTGAAGATTCTATAGGACTCTAAGGTGGAATTTTTCGCATACATTCTTGAAGGACCTGGAAGTAAATGATGGAATTCCATCATGGAAGCTAAATTACATGAGGATCTCACTTGGAAAACTTTCAAGAAGGCCTTCAATCATTTGTTTTATCATGATACATTGGATATGGAGAAGGCATCAGAGTTTATAACCTTGGATAAAGGAGATCATTTTGTGATGGATTATACTACTCATTTCACTAAGTTGGTTCATGTATCTCCAGAACTTATGACTAATGAATACCTCTAGGCTAGATGGTTTGAGATGGGTTTGAAAAGTGAGATAAGATAAATGATTATTCTCATATGATTGTTGACCTTTGATGAGGTAGTTGTTAAAGTGACTATGGATAAGATGAACTTAGCTAGGAAAATAGGTCTTAGTTTAGTTTTTTTATAGCTGGTGTAGCTAGGATGTATCGACTGGGTAGAAAATAATGCACGATAGGGGTGCCCAGTTTGCATTTGCATCAGTTATTAGGGATTCTTTGAGATAACACAAGGTGGTTTTCTGCCTGTATTGAAGACCCATCCATACTAATCTTGACTGTATAGTAGAATATAGGATTTTCTATCATTGTGGAAAGTCCATTAAACTTATTTATTTTTTCTGAAAAGTATCCCAGTGCAATAAATTTGGATCCACCCTTACTAAAGGATACTCGAGTAATTAGTATGTAGTGAAAGGTAGTGGATATTATTACCATGAAAAGGGGATACTTAGGCTATGAATAAGGATCATGGAGAGGATAAAGATATATATCTTTATATAGTGGATTATACACTAGATTAATTTGAAGTGGGGCCAGCTAATGTGAGAGGTATGGTGTTTATTTATTCCCCTATAGTCATAACCTTGTTTGATAAATGTGCATCTAATTATTTAATGCTATCTAAGTTTATTAATGTGTTAGAATTACAATCAGATATTATTATGTTTATGATAGATAGTTCTAATCCCTTGGTAAGGAGGAAAGAATAAGGTTTTAAATGTTTTCAGTACCAAGTTATGATTTTTGACCACGAAGTCATACGAGATTTCCAATTCCTTGATCTTGATATCTTTGAACTCATCATTCGTATGGATTAGATGGTTTATTATAAGAACCATATCAATTTTTATCATCATCAATTTTAGTTTATATCTCCCTATGGGGTTACTGAAATATTTTAGGCTTGGTGGGATCCTAGATCTAGAAGATTGGGGCCTATTGTTTCGGGCATCAGGATGATCCCATGCCAATTTTTGGTGATGTTTCATAACACTATCAACCAGAATTTAAGTGTTTCACTTCCTAATATAGTGGAAGAGTAACCTAAAGTTTTTTATGATTATTTTTCTTGTTTACCACTCTAGAGAGAGTTCAATTTTACTATTGGGCTTCTTCTAGGGATGAGTACCATCTCATTTACATCTTATCATATGACACATATTGAGTTGAAGGGACTTAAAGTTCATCTTGAGGATCTTGAGGAAAAATGATTTATTCACATGATCATGTCACCTTGGGATTCACTGATTCTCTTAAAAAAGAAGGTATATAGAAGCCTCCAAATCTGTGTTGATTACTAAAATCTCAATCAGGTGAATATTAATAACAAATATCCTTTTCCAAGCACTAATGACCTGTTTGACCAACTCAAGGGATCCTAATAATTTTTTTTAAAATTAATCTAGAGTAAGGGTACCGTTATTTTATATTACTATGGGAGGATTTTATTAAGAAAACATTTATGAGTAGATATGAACATTATTAGTAACTAATTATTCAATTTAGTATTACTAATTCTCTTATAGTGTTTATGGATTTGACGAATTAGACCTTTCATCATTTCTTGGACTCTTTCATGGGTTTTTTGGATAATATTTTGGTGTATTATAAGATGAAGGAATAATAAAGGAATAATTGGGGCTAAAAGTGTGGCTAATTTTCTCCTATAGATCGGTAAAGGTTTTGGTGCTCTGCTATTGTGTATAACAACACTCGGGTCGAATCCTCGACGATGATACTTTTTAATAGTCAGTTGTTTTTAGTTTATAGTATTTTGATTGTGGGGTTTCTTTTCCAATCTTAATTGAAATTATTTATTGATTAATTTTGATTTAACAATTTGATAAATATTTGTGTGAGTTCAGTATTAGGTATTTAATCTTTTTATATCCTTGAGCTTTGCTTTATATTGCATTAAATTAACACCCATGTCATAAGTTGACGTTGATTAGAATTCCTAAGTGTTAAGTCTTTAATATAAGCCTTAACTTAACTAGGATTCTAATCTCAATCAGTACTTGATTTTTGTAGTGTATTTATGGTTCCAATAATCCATGGAATCCATACGTTAAACAAAACAAGTCATTAATCCATGACATGTTAAGTCCAACATACACAATGTTAATTTAAATAATATTCATCGAGAAAAAGCTCTCAATCACTTAACATACCTAAATTATAACTCACCCTAATAAGAGATTAACTCAGCAATTTAAATGATTAGTAATCTGGTTATAATGATTATGATGATTAACTAAGAAGATAATAAAAATAAAGGGATAAGAAAAGAATGGTGCATCGAACACACACACAAACGATGAAGGGAATTAAATACTGAATTTAGATTGAATGAGAAAGAAAAAGAAGGGAATTGGTTTCAAATTGATTTCAAATATTTTAAGAGAATTTATATTTAATAATAGAGGGTGGATGATTAAAACATAATATGAATAAGAAATTTAATTAAAATATAATTACAAAAACAATACTTACAAGATTACAAATTAAGAAAAGCACAAAAGTAAAAGGAAATGAAGAGAGGAGGAAGGGTATCTAAAGTTATAACTTGAGATTGGAAGGTCCTCCCAAGCCTTTGGAAAGGCTTTTTTTTGCCAATATATGCTCTTATCTTCTGAAATTCCATCCCTTTTTAAAGGAGAGGAGGGGATGTATTTGTAGCCCAATGAGGTGGACAATTTGGTGTCCAAATCTTCTCGTCCCCTTGCATCACCAATTTGGCCATCAGACAGAAGAATATGGAGATTATATCTTCTTCCAAGTTGTCGATATTGATGTGAACTATCATCCCTAAACATTTGGTGGTCATTGGACTTCTATAGCCAAAGTTATGGTGGTTTTATTAAACAATTTTAATATGTCCATTTCAATCCGAACTTTTTAGAAGGCCAAAATGTGAATGGGTTTATCAATAGTAATATGACTTCAAATCCAAATTCTTTATTCAAAAAAGTATTCCAATTATACCTCCTATTTCACACTGAAAAATATCAACTTGATTCGGTGAATAGATCAGGATACATGTCAAGAATACTGTACTGATCTTAATTCCCGGCCATAATGGTGGGCTGAGTTTAAATAAATCATTTGGGCCTATTTTATTTGGATTTGGTCCTTGAAATTTTTATCCAATACTCCTTACATTTCTCCTAAAACATAATAAGATAATAAAAGGATTTTAAATTCTAGAGTGAGCCCAGTAATTCAATCTTCATAGATGGTCCAGTTTCATCACAAATTCTTTGGGTCTTCTTGTGTGGTCTATATTACCCTTCAAATGGAATGCTTGGCCTATATCATTTCTAATGAAATTATATATATTTAAAGATGAATCCTACAAAACAAGAACCATTAAATTTGGGTCATTATTCTGATATTTATTATTAAAACATTAAATAGACTTGAATCTAGATGAATTCAAATAGTGCTCAAAAATTATATTTAATATTTAAACATTAATATTTCACAAAAATTATGAAAATTTCATATAAAATCAGTAAAGAGAGTATTTAATAAGTTCTGAATAACTTAATGACATCATATCCCCCACAATTAGTCTTGTGAATGTCCTCATGTGCAACAAATATAAAAACATGACAAAATCATTTTCACTCACCAACAAATATTAAAATTTTGTTTTCCTCGATCAGGGGAGGTTTAGACAATTTCACTCATCCATATTGAATTCCACCACAAGTTGTTACAGAAATAATGTTCCAAAAAAAATTCATATTTTCATTCTAAAATTTAGAAATGGAAAATGGTGGCACTAGAAACTTACTCCTCTCAAGATTATAAAATTAATTTATTGAGCTTCACTCATTCACCCACCAAAAGTAAAAATCTTGGAGTTTGTAAGATATCTCAGCTTCCACTCCCTATCCTAAAGTTCTCAAAAATCAAGATGAATTTTAGGGGGTTTTTCTATGGATATGGGACGGTAGGAAGATGATATCCAAAAGATAGGAAAAAGGGGGTAAAACACCAACATGGAAAAAGAAATGCACATTTTTTTTGAAATGAGACATGAAAGGAAATGGAAACACATATTTACAAGGAAATGAAAATGTGAAATAAGACACAAAAGAGGAAATAAATTTGAATTGGATGAGAAGATGAAATATTTACAAACTATAAAACTTCTCCCAATGACATAAGTGTTCATTTATTTTGTATTTTTTTGAAAGTTTAACCTGAAACAGATCTCACACTCATCTCCCAACCAATGATTTATCTCCTCAAGAAGCTAATTGTAATAGTTATGACAATATAAAAGGTTGAGGAAGAGTGATTTTTGACCCACCCAAGACACAAACAATTCTTATTTTCATTTTTTTGATATTTTTTGATATTTTTTATATTTTTTTGAACACTTTTCAATATCATTTGTACAAGATAAACATATATACATTCCCAAAACCCACTTAAGGACAACCTCTACCCCATAATTAAATTGATTTTTGCCATCAAGCATATGATAACATTGTTAAAATCAATAAAAGGGTACCCAAAATGAAATCCATCCCCCCACACTTAAATTTAAAAAATTTATGCAATGAAAATCCATGTTGATATTGGGTGGGATAAGGTATTGGGATTGTAATGTGGCTAAAAAAGAGAGGGTTTTCATAAGATCGAAGGGGATTTCAAAAGGAGGATGAATTTATGGTTAATGGGAGGATATTTAGCTATCATAATTCTCATGGGGTTTAAAAAATTACTCTATCATATTAATGCACACAAAAGTAGTAAATTCAGATTGAAGGTCCACTAACTCAAGATTCAAAAATGGGGGTGAAAAACACACATTTTAAAATGATGACCATAGGTAGCCTTAGAATTAAATAAAATGTTGTTCCTTATGAGTGGGGAAAATCATTTTCCAAATCAATAACTAAGCATTAAAAATTTATTATTCTTGAAAAAAAAATCTTTATCCAAAGTCATGATGAAAATAATTTTTTTTCAGATGAAAACATGTCTTTTTGACTCGCAAAAATTGTTGGAAAAAATTTGAAAATTTGAAGGTGAGTAATCATAACTCTTGATTTTCCATATTTTTTAAGTGATTTTTTTTGTATTTTAGTATTTTTTTAGTCTTGTTTTTTATAAATACATACCCACACAAAAGACAAAGAGTAAATAAAAAAGTGTGATGAGGAAAGTGAAAAAAAAACAAAATGAGAATGGGGGAGGAAGAAGAAGAGAGAGAGAGAGAGAGGGAGAAGAGAAGTTAAAGGGAAAGAGGTGCCCCTGTTTTGGATGTGGTGGGTCACCATCTCTATCCAGTGGTGTGTTTACTGTAGAAGTTTTGGATCTAATGGAAGTCGATGACTTCTTGGGGAATGTGTCCTCTATAGAGATGCTTTTGAAAATTTACATTACCTAAAAAAGAATAAAAAACAATAATCATTATTAATTTAATTAAAAAATCTAAAAAGAAATTAAAATTTAATAAAAGTAAAAGAAAACTTGTGTTGCCTCCCAAGAAGTGCTACATTTATTTTGTCTATAGATGGACAGTTTCAGTTCACTACCCATAGTCTGATGGTGGCCAACGTATTTTCTCAACTTCAGAGTACTTCCAGAAAAACATATCCTCTGGGTTTCCTGATTGTTTATTGTATGTTTTCTCCCATTCCTTGATGCAGTTCTTGAAATTAAATGGGGGTGGAAAAAGAATATGACTATCCTCTTTTTGGTCTTCAACGTGAGGAATGATTTTATTCACAAAGTGGTGGATTTTTATGCTTGGAAATTCAGGAAGATGTCTCAATTATGATGGTTCATTTATGTAAGGTTTAGAAAACATGAAACCAGAGTATGAGATCCCAATTTTTTTGAATCATTTATTTCATCACTTACTGATGTAGAGTAATGAGGATCAGTGGAGTCATAAAACTGAATAAATTTTTTCAATATCCTTTATATCAATGTTGTTCACCAAAAAATGGTCAATTTCAACCTCACCAGTGATCACTTTATTAATTAGGGAAAAAATATCACAAAAATCACTACCGTTGGGACAATATAAACACATTGGTTCAGGGTTCACCTCACATATAATAGAATTTTCAGAATCATGGATAAGAAATGATGAATGTTGGATAATTAGATTTGAATTAAAAAATTAACATGCTTGTTCGTTTTCCCCATTATTGTCCAAGTCAGAGCAGTAGATTTCAAAGGTGAGATGAGATTCCAAAGAGTTTTCAAGATCCTTTAGATTGATGGAGTTTACATAAAAAATGTCAACATCAACTTCTCCATTTATGACTTGGTTAATGTGGATGAAATATTCACGAACTCCTCTTTTAGTAGAAAAATAAGATCATGATTGATTGGGATTCAACATACTCTCAGAGAGACCTTCAGAAGCTTGGATATAGAATACTGATTGATTATCTGATGGGTATCTCATGGATTGAAAAATATTTAACTTGACCAGTTGGTCACCAAATTCCATGGATAAGATTCCATCATGGACATCAATTTTGGTTTCAGATGTCATGAGGAAAGGCCTTCCTAGAATCAGAGGATATTGGAAAGAAGTTATCTCACCTTCCATGTCAAGGACATAAAAGTCAGCAAGGAAGATAAGATCTTTCAAATGAACAAGGACATCCTCGATTATACCCTCAAGAATAGTAGTGCTTCGATTGTCCAACTGAATGAAAAAACCCGTTGGATATAAGGGACCAAGACCAAGGTTAGAGAAGATGGATTTGGGAATGAAATTAATTGAGGCCCCTAAGTCCATGATTACATCATCGAAGTTGAAACTTCCAATTTTTCACGGAACCGTAAAGGTACTTGGATCTTTTCACTTTATGGGAATATAAGACTAGGTGGAATCATTTTTGAAGGTCCTAAGATGACTCTTATGGGTACACAACTCCTTGAGAAACTTGGCATACTTATGGATTTATTTTATTGCATCTAAGAGGGTAATGTTGACTTCAACACGTCTAAACATGTTGAGCATTTCAGGACCAGGTTCAAAGAACTTCTTTTTCTTAGGAATGGATTGAGGAAAAAGAATTGGGTTTCTAAGTGTAATTTCACTTAAATTACACTTGAGGTTGGGTAAAGGTTGAGTTGAGAGTTGGGAAGAATTTGATTGTTGATTCTGGCCCAGTTGGGATGCAAGTTGACCAATTTGTGTTTCAATATTTTTAAGGATGGAATGGGTAAAGGAGGAAAGATCTTCCACTATACTTTCCCATGGTTTCTTGGAAGAAGAGGCTTGTCTCGAATTGATATTCCATTGATTTTGGTTATTGGGAAAGCGATTGTATTGGTTTGGAAATTAAGAAGGATCACTGGGATAGTGGAATCCAGGTGGAGGATTGTTCCTTTGAGGTTGAGAAACAAAAGGATAAGTTTGTTGGAAGTTACCACCACCTTGACCATATTGTAATTTGTTTGGGTTTTGGTGAGGGTATTGAGGGGGATGAGAAATGGGATTCCCATATCTCAAGTTAGGGTGATATGTAGAAGAGAAGGGCTAAGAATGGGGTTTGTTGAAGTTTCCAACAAACTGCCCTGATTGTTGAGGGTTGGGGTTCCACTGAGCATATGCTGCATTGAGATCCATTGGTCTAGATGAATAAGAGGGATCCTCTTGAAGTTGTGGACATATGTCAGTTGGATGAGATGTGGAGATATAGATTCCATAGTTCTTGATAGGTACAAGTAAAAGAGATTGTGGAGAAGATGAGGTTGGGGCTTTGGAAGCCACATCTAGTTATTTCATAAGACCTGTAAGTTCACTCATCCACTCGGTCATATTGTTCGGCTCTATAGATTGAATATCTTGGGATTTTTTGACTTGATCATGTGCTCGAGTATGGATTTTTTTTGTGTTTTCTACCATGTTACTTATGAGATCTCTTGCAACTGTAGGAGTTTTATCAACAAGAGTACCTCCACTTGAAGCATCAATAAGAGTTCTCTCCATTGCCAATAACCCCTCATAGAAGTATTGAATCAAGAGTTGGTCAGGGATTTGGTGATGTGGGTAGGTTGCAACAAGCTTTTTGAACCTCTCCCAGTATTCATGGAGTGATTCATTTGGGAATTGATGTATACCACTGATTTCCTTTCGGATAGAAGCAGTACGAGAAGCAGGAAATAATTTTTCTAAGAAGATTCGCTTCATGTCATTCCATGTGGTCATGGAACTAGGAGGATGGTAGTAGAGTGATGACTTAGCAGTGTCAGCTAGGGAGAAAGGGAATGCTCAGAGTTTTATTTGTTCCTTAGAAACCCCTTGAGGCTTCATGGTAGAGAACACCACTTGGAACTCTTTAAGGTGAAGATGTGGATCCTCACCGACTAGCCCTTGGAAATGAGGGAGAAAATTAATCAAACCTGACTTGAGTTCGAAGTCATCCTCTATGTTTGGATATTGAATACCAAGAGGTTGGTAATTCATATCAGGGGCAGCAAGTTCTTTAAGGGTTTGTTCCTTAGGATTATCCATATCTAATTCAATTGGTTATACAAGGACTGGTTCTTGATTTATTTGATTATCCCTAATGTTCCTCCTAAGTTGGAAAAGTGTTCGCTCAATTTCAAGGTCAAAGAAATCTGAGGGATTGTTTGGGAGGCTATGAGGAATTTAGAGAAATTGTGGAAGAAAGAGGAAGATGGGTTTTTCTTTGTGTTTTTTTTTCATTTTGTTAAATTTATCTTTTTTGGTTTTTTTACAATAACCAAAAATAAATGAATACTTAATGAACCATCCCCAGAAATGAAACCACTTTAAACCATGGCGAATTGTCGCCTATCGACTGGTCATGGTTCCGGTGCTCTGTTAATGTGTATAGTAACACTCGGGTCGAATCCTCGGAGATGATACTTTTTAATAGTCGATTGCTTTTAGTTGATTGTATTTTGATTGAGGGGTTTGTTTGCTAAGCATAATTGAAATTATTGATTAATTAATATTTATTTATCAATTTTATAAATATTTGGATGACTCCATCATTAGGTAGTTAAGCTTGTGATATCTTTGAGCTTTGCTTTTATATTTCATTAAATTAACAGCCATGTCACAAGTTGAAGTTGATCGAAATTTATAAGTGTTAGGGATTTAATACAGGACTTAATTTAACTAGGATTATAATATCAATCATTAATTGAGTTTGGTAGTGTATTTATGGTTCCTATAATCCATGTAATCCATACATTAAACAAAAAAATTTATTAATCCATGACATGTTAAGTCCGACATACACAATGTTACTTTAAATAATATTAGTCGAGAAAAAGCTCTCAATCACTTAACATACCTAAATTATAACTCACCCCAATGATATATTTAATCATCCATTGAAATTATTAGTAATCTTGTTATAATTATTATGATGATAAATTAATAATATAAGAAAAATAAAGGGATAAGAAAAGAGTGGTGCATCGAACACACACACAAACGATCAAGTGAATTAAATAATGACTTTAGATTGAATGAGAAAGAAAAATAAAGGAATTAGTTTCAACTTGACTTAAAATATTTTAATAGAATTGATATTTAAGAGCAGAGGTTGGATGATTAGAAAAAATTAAGAATAAACTTTCACTAAAATAGAATTACAAAAACAACACTTACGAGATTACAAATGAAGAAAATCACAAAAGTAAAAGGAAACAAAGAAAGGAGGAAGGGTATATCAAGTGAAAACTTGAGTACGGAAGGTCCTCAAAAGACTTTGGAAAGGATTTTGTCATGCCAATATATTCTATTATATTTTGAAATTCCAACCCTTTTTAATTGAGAGGAGGGGATGTATTTATAGCCCAAGGAGGTGGACAGTTTGCATTCCAAATCTGCCCCTCCACTTTCATCGCTAATTTGGACATATAGAAAGCTGAATCTCGAGATGATATATTCTTCCAAGTTGTAGATATTGATGTGTAATGTCATCCCTCAAAATTTTGAGGCCGTTGGAATTATTTATCCAAAGTTATAGTGATTTTATTAAACAATTTCAATCTATCCATTTAAATCCAAACATTTTAGAAGACCAAAATATGAATGGGTTTATAAACAGTAATATGTCTTCAAATACGAATGATTAATTCAAAAAATTTGGTCTTCTATATCTCCTATTTCACACTGAAAAATCTCATCTTTATTTGATGAATATATCAGGAATCATGTCATGAATACTGTACTGATTTTAATTCCTAACCAGAATGGTAGGATGAGTTTAAATGAATCAGTTGAGCCCCTTATATTTGGAGTTGGGCCTTGAAAAGATTATCCAAGACTTCATACATTTTCACACAAACATTTTAGGAGAATAAAAGAACTTTTAATTCTGTATTGAGCCCAGTAATTCAATCTTCATAGCTAGTCCAGTTTCATCACAAATTCTTTATGTCTTATTGTGTGGTCCATATGTCCCTTAAAATGGAAGAATTGTCCCATTATCCCTTCTAATTAAATGTTTTATATTGGAAGAGAAATCCTACAAAATAATAACCATTCCATTTGGATCCGTATGGGGATAGTTATTATTAAAACATTAAACAAAATTAAATCTGGATGAATTCAAATAGTGGTAAAAAATTATATTTAATATTTAAACATTATTATTTCACACAAATTATGCACATTTCATATAAAATCAGTAAATGGAGTATATAATAAGTTCTGAATAAGTGAATAACATCAAGGGAATTATTCTTATAACTCTTAAAAGACATAATTTTTATAGAAATATTGATAAATTATAGTTCTGTATCTATGAAGATAAGTTTTTGGGCCACATTATATCTGATAGATAAATCTTAAAGGATCCATTAATGATTCAAGTGGTGATATGTTTTCTTAAACCCATGAATTTGTTTAATATTCATAAGTTCTTGGGTTTGGTTGGTTATTATCGACATTTAGTTCAAGATTTATCCTAGATTACATATCCTGTGATAGAGTTGATCCATAATGGTGTTATGTTTGAATGGAATGATAAGTTTAAAATATCATATTAAGAACCGAAGGAATGATTGAATTTGGATCAAGTTATGATTCTTCCAGATCTAGATTTGGGTTGTGAAATTTTCTACGATGCCTCAAGAACAGGATTAAGATGTGTTTTGATACAAGGGAAATGAGTGGTGGCATATGAATCTCAACAACTATTCCATCATGAGAATAATTATCCTACTCATGATCTTGAATTTTATATATTGGTACATGCTCTCAAGACTTGGTGCCATTATCTATTCTGAAAATGATTTATTATGTGTTCAGTTCATAATATCTTGAAGTATATTTTCTTCAATAGATATTTGAATAAAATATAGAGATGTTGGGTTGGGTATATTTATACCATTTATTTTGATATTTAAAACACACCAGGAAAAAGGAACGTGATTTGATACATTGTGATAGAAGTTACTAACTTAAGCTTTGAAGGAATCAATGGAAGAATTTTCCATGATGAGTCTGTTCATCGAGATATTCTTGGATGTGAAAGAAGTTGACATGAAGGTGTTTGTAGCTTGTGTGAAAGATAATTATTCATTTTATGATTGGATTCATCTTGTACAACCAATAAACATATATTTTCAATGTTTTAGTGAAATAATTTATTTTGGGGAGACCTTGGGTGACTGGTTTGAGTATACTGATAGTGTCTTTCATTTCTGATACCGATAAGTCATTTTGAAAAATATAAAGTATAATTTAATGTATAGTGGAGATTACTCTATTAGGTTCATATAACCCGGGACTATCATGATGCATCATGATTTTAGACTTCAGAATTGGTGGCTAGGGATGAGGAGATCAATTACAGACTTCAAATCATGATGCCTTACCTGCCATAAGATCAATTTGGAGCACTAGAGAACTATTGGTTTTTTTAAACCTTTACCTATTCCAGAATGGAAATGGAATTATATATCCATTTACTTTGTATTTAATTTACCATGGAATCATAATGTAAATAATGTGATTTGGGATATCATTAAATGACTTAAAAAATCAGATCATTTCATTTTTATTAATGAGACAATGAAGGAAGAAGAGATTGGGCACCTGTATGTCAGAGTGATCATGAATATTCATAGAGTGCCTTATGTTATTATTTCTGATAGAGATCTATGATCTACATACTTGTTTTTTATTGGTTTAAAAGATTCAATGACTGCCTAGTTGAAGTTAAGCATGGAGTATTACCCTTCGACGCATGGATAGACTAAATGAGCTATTCAGATTCTCGAGGATGTGATTTGGGCATGCGTACTTGATTTTAGTGGTTCTTAATAAAACCATTTTCCCTCGGATGAGTTCACCTATAACAATAGTTATCAGAATTTGATTAAAATGGTTACTTTTGATGTGTTGTATGGACATCCATGTAGGTCTCCTTTCTATTGGGCGGAGTTAGAAGAATGGTCTTTGGTTGGAAAAGTCTTGTTCAAGACAAAATGGGAAAAGTAAATTTGAACTGAAAGAGGATAGATATGGATCAGAGTCACTATAAATCATATGAAAACCATCATCATCTCTCATGGGATTTTTTGTTAGGTGATCATATCTTTCTCTAGGTTTCTTCTTATTTGGGACATCATCAATTGGGAAGATATGGTAATTTGGAATCACAATTTATTATCCCTTTCGGTATTATCAAATGAATTAGAAAGGTGGAATATCAGTTTGACTTACCATCTCACCTGACATTGGTTCATAATGTTTCTCATGTTTCACAATTGAGAAAGTATCAACTAGACTATTCTCATGTGTTAGAATGGAACAATATTGATCTTGAGACCGATACCTTAGTGTTTGAGAAACCATTTTGGATTATGGATCATTAGAATAAGGTAATAAATAGTAAAACAATCAAATTGGTCTATTTACTATAGATTTATAGATGAGATAACTATGAAACATGGGTGTGTGAAGTGATGATGATACAATAGTGACCTTATCTATTTGCGAGTCCAAAATCCTAAATGCTTTATAGGGATATAAAGTATAATGGTGGGGAGAATTGTGACATCCTTCGAGTCACAAGTATTTTTATTTTTGGGATTATTATATATATCTTATGGTTATAAAGGATTTCGGAATGTTCTGGATAGTCCCCAGTGTCTTAGGGTAACTTCTGGTCATTTCTAGGTGTACCAAAGCTAGGACCACACTGTGATGTAAGACATTTTATTCTTGGAGATTTCGTGCGTGACATAGTTAGAACAACATATTGTGGTGGGCCATGGTCTTAAGAGTGGGATGTTTAAGGTCTTCCAGTGGACCAAAGAATGAGTGGCCACTATAACACCATTAAATAGGGTGTGGTAGGTCTAAAACATCCATGGTTTTTACATGACTCCATGGTCGGAAACTGTGTTGGGTCACCTGGACTTAGTGTGATCTAGGCCACCACATCATGGTAGGGAACACCAGGACATGGTGGCAGTTGTCTAAAAAATTGAAATGATCAATTCAACAATTTATCCTCTAAGGGGACATTACACTTTTTAATGAATACACTTACAATCATTAACAGGGGATGTTTAATGTTCTATTAAATATATTTTACCTCTTTTAAAGCATTATCATTCCTCCTCTTATTAGGGTTCTTGATCCAATTGATTCTTAAAAGTATCATGGATGTTATCAATTTATCTAGTATTTCCTTAGGATGATAACTCAATCCTCGTTATTGTTTTTATTAATCTAGGATCATGGGGATGTCATCCTCTTCATATCTAGTCACCATTTTTGTGGGAAATAATATTTTTCCACCATTGATGAGGTAGGTGTTTCTATACAATGATTGTTTCTCAAGGAATATCCATATTTCTTGTATTCTCTTTTGGGTGTCTTATGAAAATGGTTGTTTTTATATCCATGATTACTGTTTTTCATAACTGTGTATTTGTTGGCATAGAAAATGGATTTGAAAGGGTATTTTCCTTAAAAATAATTTTATGCACTTCATGTGTATGATAAAATTTCTCAAAGATGGTTTTGACTCTAAAATGGGTTTTCAAGTATGGGAGTGGGGAGTATCCACTTGTAGAAATGTAACATAAAATTATGGGAAAGGTTTACTTGAATGTTTTATGAAAACATAGAACATGAGAACCTTGGATGCATCTGGTCATGGACATATGTGAACCTTAGTGAGTTAGACACTACTATGAGTTAGGGTTGTGATACCAAAAGATTATGGTTGTACTTGGTATTATTAGGATTCATATTATGAAAAACAGTATTCATTTCATATCATAGTTATGTATTTTTATATGTTAGTTCCCATTTGTTATTATTATTTTTCATTATTGTAATGTTTTTTATTTGATTGATCACTTATTTATATTTTAATAAATGAATGATTTTTGAATACTTTCTAATATGCTATCATTCATGTTTATCTCCACACCCTTGTGGTTTAAATATAGATTGTTTTAAAGGGAAACCAAAGGTTGATTTATGAGAAATGTTTTAGAATGAAATTCTTTTTGAAAATTGTTTTGTTATAAAGATAGAACTAACACTTTCATGATGATAGAAATTTTATAGATTCATAATGGTATCATACTAGTAATTTTAATCACAACATTCATATTTCTTTGAGAATATGCATATTTGGTTTTATTAGATCCAAGTAAAGGGAAAGGTGTCATGAAGTCTTAAAATGTATATTGGTCAATGCAGTTTCATGGTTGTTTGGGGTGGTGGTTATGGACTTTTACATAGAGACTTGGTTTTGGTTTTAATTTATTTCTAAGATTAGCCTTCTGTATTTTTTTATTATGTACCAGGGTTTTGTACATTTTATTTTATGATGTACTCTAATTTATATTTATCTTTCTAGATATGAGACATGTTGTGTTATGTTTTCCATGTAAAATAATTCTGATGATTTTATGTGTTGATACCGAAGTGCTTGTCAGTAGCCCGTGGAAATCAAGAACATGCTTCAGGTTTTGTGGAAAGCCAATTTGGTTGATGTGTTAGGTTGACCTGGTATGATTTATTACACATCCATGTAACTTTTTTACCCAGTCAAAGAACATTTATCTTAAATTTAGGTAGATCATAGGTTTTGGATTGGATCATTCATCTGGATATCTTAGACAGAGTCAGGAGATGGATGAGATATGTCTCGAGGATGATAGTAGATCCTCCTACATTTTATTCTTTTGTTTATTTTATATATGCGATCTGACCAATAGGTGATTACTTGAGATGTATGACTGTATACTATATTTTCATTTAATATAACATGATTATTATTTTATCCCATGTACTCTAATGTTTTCTTATAGATGTTGTTTGTTTATTTTCAACTATTTTTTCACCCTAACATGAGGGTATAGTCTTCTCATTATAAGAGCTTAGAAAAGCACTGTTAGTCAGAAGCTTGTGGAGTATATGGAGATATGCCTAAGGTCAAGTAGTCCCTCTAGCCTGGACTATGGTATATTTTTATAGGATAGAAGTGTATTAAAATGTTTTGAATTATATGAGAACCCAACTTATATCAACTTAGGTCGAATAGAAATCGTAATAAGTTGATCAGTTATATTATAGCTAAAACAATATCATAGGCTAAAATGAACGTGTCATGTTGTAAGATATATTAGGAGTGATTATTCATATGCATATAATTATTTACTCTAATTTTCTTAATATGTTACAATTTATTAATCATTTTAAACCTTATGGTTTTATTTAAATGGATGGAACTAGGAGGAACCAAGTTAAGAATGGGTGAAATGGTCAATGAAATGTTAATCCCAATGAGAAACCAAATTGGGTGGTAAATAGAGTAATTTTTTTATAGAAATTATTTCAATTATTTTGAGTAATAACTTGAACTATGTTGATCTTTTGATTGAACCAAATATGTAGAAACACACTATTAAAATTTTCATAGATCATTGAATACCATCCTTTAGTGGGTATTTTGATCCATTAATTACTGAGTGATAGATCAACATAATGGAAAATATATTTTTCATTCTCTAGATCTCATATCTTGAAAATTTTGTTTTAGAAATTTATTATTTGGAAGGTGATGTTGATCAATGGTGGATCCTAATCAATAACATAAGTCAAGTGGAAGAAATAAACTCCATGAAATGGGATGAGTTTAAGGAGGTATTTTTCAATTAATATTTTCCCTAAAATCTTAACACTAAAATAGAGTGATAATTTTATGATCTAAATAAAAAATGAGGATATCTCTGTTGGTACTAATAAAGAAAACTTCACAAGTCTTTAAAATTAATCTTTTCATTATATTATTTACCCTAAAAGAAAAATTGATCATTTCTTAAGTGTCTTAAAACAATGTATTTGAAGAATGTTATCCATAAGAGACTTTGTTATCTATAAATATTTTTTTAATGTTCTATAAAGGTGGAAATGGAAATTATAAACTTCCATTATCCTTATGATTTTTGGGAAAAGGAAATTAAAATAGAGTTTCATGGAAATGTGAATGATAAATCACTTGGGTAAAATAACATTCACCCACCCCTATGATTTTTTTTGGGTGAAATCACCTAATAAATTACCTAAAATTAATGATAAAATATTTTAAGTGAAGAAGGGTGACCATTGATTTCATTAATATCTAAGTGCTATGAAGTGACCAACTAATGAAATGGGTTTAAATAAAGCTCAACCTAGTGCACCACCCACACTTTAATACTTAAAATAAAAAGTTATTTTCCATTATTAAAATAAATTCCCTAACCTAAGGGCTAACAAGGATAATAGACATTAGAAACCTCATAAGACAATGGAAAACGAGAAGGCATACACAACCGAAAATATTAAAGTGGGTCATGAAAATTAAGGCTAAAAGGTACACTCATTATTCACTTAATAACTACAAATTTATTATTTCATTATAATTTTACCCACTTATTTCAATCTAGAACAATATATAGGATTATAAAATCACCACCCTAATTATTATATATTTAATTATCAATCAAAATTTAAAGTGTTATGATTATTTAATCCCAAGTCTATAACTATATTATGATATAAGTTTGTGGGTATGTGATTTATACAAATATTATTATTCTACCTTTAGTTTATTTTTATGTGATTTTGGGAATGTATAAGCTCTCTCTATATAAAATCCATATTAATTTCTAGGATAGGGAAATAACATTTCATATTCTAAATAAACCCTTGGTTATCTATTGGTGAAATGTGTACAATGAACCCCTTATAGAAATTACATCGATTATATGTTCATTAATACCTAATCATGAGGGTAATTTAGCTCAAATGATTTTTGGGAAATTCACTATTGAGGATATTATAATTTTGAATTAATACATCGAAGGTTTTATTGAAGAAGACTCATATTATTCCCCAGATAATGAGGCTTAATTCTCATTAGAAATTATATCTTAATTCATGTATATCTTATAGATACCTTCAGATATTTTTATCAATTATAGATAATTAAAATTGTGAGTGTTGTTCAAAGTGAGTAACTGAAGAGGGGGGGGGGGGGTGAATTGAGTTCCCAATAAAAATTTCTATTAAAAAAATAAGTTACAATAAAAATCCCCCAATTAAAATAAAATCACCCAGTTAATAAAAACAGTTGTTTAATATAAGTTTTATCATTCAAAAGATTTATCGAAGCATGATTAGGGATTAATTAAAACAATATTTAAAATTACTGTAACTTTTGAAATAGATTCACCTAAAAAAATCCTTTATATAAAAACCGGTTAAGATTAAACATCGATGCATGTGTTTTTTATAGATTAAAAATTAATGTAGTTTATTCTTCGAAATAAAAAAAACAAAACACAAACACACAAAGGAATAAAAATGGGTTTTAGTCTTATGATGAGACTTAATCCCCTCCACTTAGAAATTATCCACTGATTATTAAATCCAATAATCTAATCCACAACCTATATTGAGTTACAATGAACAACACAATATGTCTAGGCTCAAATACTCTTCAACAGTTATATGGGGGAAGAAAAACTATACAGGACATGAATAGACCTCTTCTATGGTTTCTGTGGGTATATAAATAAATTGTATGAGAGAATATCAAGAAATATCCAGTTTAATAAATGAGTCAGTATGTGTAAATAATAAACGAAAAACAAACACAATACTCAAAAGTAAATAAAATAAAAAGATAAAAATTTAGTAGATATGGAATATGTAGTTCTGCTTAGTCTGTAATAGTCCAAGTTCCTGAGGGTCTTTAGATTTGACTTGGTCAAAACCTCAAACTGTTTTCTATGAAAGTTCTGGAAAATAGAGTGTCATGGTGTGTGGTTTTTTATTTGCAGAAGCTTTGAAAATATTCTCCATAGAAAGGTTCTTGATCTTTGATATGTTCCAAACTTTCTCACTTGAATGAATTCATATGAGTTCACTGTATATTTTTTGTAAAATATTCAATAACTATCAAACCCATGTGCATGAGGGATATCTTCTAAAATATATATAACTAAAGGTTAAAATATTCATTGAATAATAATAATAAATATTTTCTAGATCCTCATTCTAAACCTATAACTTGGTATGAAATACATCCATTAAAAAATTTATAAGTAATAATTAAATAAATCCATTATATTAAATCCCATAAAATAGATGTTAAAATATATAAAATTGAATCAAGAAGAGAAACAGTGGTAGAATAGGTTGAATGTAGCACAAACCACTGGTAGCACAACTGGATGAAGTATAGTTGAAATAATGATAGTACATCTGGAGATATCTCATCTGAAGATAGCAGAAACCCAGTGGTAGTATAACTCTAGTGATGGAAAGAAGATGGTGGTAACAAGACTCTAATGGTGACGTGCTTGATGGTAGAAAGATTTTGATGGTGGTAGGATTCTAGTAGTGGCATGACTGATGGTAGCACATTCCTGGAAGTATAATGACCCTAATGGTAGAAAAATACTAGTGGTGGCACATGCATAGAGGTGGCATGGATATGATGGTAGTAACATTATAGTGGTATCATAACTCTAATAGTATCACACTTGAAGTAGTGTCATGAGTCTTGTGGTGGAAAATTCTTGGCAATGGAATAAGTTTATGGTGGTAGAATTGTACTAGTGGTAGCCCTTTTCAACACTTAGATAATTTTATTCAAAAGGATTCTTTATAAAATAATATACTTTCATAAAACATTAATCTTATTAAAAACATAGTAATCACGATTTACGAGCATTAAAACAAGGAGGTTCTAAAAACCTTCCCCTTTTGATAACAAAAAATCATTTCATTTTATAAAACATTTGTAAAATAAACATTGTCATAAATAAATGAATTGGAATAGTATTATTCTTCTGAACATTTAAAATAAAAAATGTGAGATACAAATAATTTAAACCTTAAAATTGAAATACAAATAAATACTTAATTTTTTAAATTTCAAAGTAAATGGCCATCTGAATAATTATTGTATTAAAGGATAAATTTGATATCAAAGTTAAATTCCTTACAAATAATCTCTCCCATTTTTGGAATTAAAAAAAATGATAATACAAGAACCCTCAAATAAAAAGAAGGAAAGAATGAATAATATGATAGAAACTTCATTAAAACAAAAAGTTATTATATTATTTCCAAAAAATAAATATAGGGGAATAAAAAATCCTTATTAAAGACTGATACCAATATTAATCACTCTCAACTCAGGAGGTAGGATCTATAGGTCCCTTTACTTTTCTATAGGTAGGAGGCACTGAAGTAGAGGATGGGGGTGCTGAGGTAGTATGAAGCAACTCTCATATCACCACTGGTCTGATATGTTTGAATGCTTCAACTGGAGACATACTGAATGGTTGAAACTGTGGAGTTAGAGGATCATAAGTAGGAGAAGATGTGAAGGATGATATTTGAATGGTATCCTAAGAAACTACTATTGTAACGTATATATAGCAAAGGCTTCACAAGACTCAAAAAATCCATAATAATGTTTCCAAATATCTTCATAACACTAAATAAGTCATTATTCTCTTCCATGAACAACTTGAGTAGAGGGGTCACAACCTTGAGCTAGTCTACATATTCCTTGAACGCCCTATTAATAAGTGGTATTCTTAAGCCCTATTAATTCATCCTTCATTCAAACACTTTCTTACTATTTTATATATGTGCTCACTGTGTTGTCAAATCTTGGGAATATCCTTCTTATGAGATGTATTAATATCACCCATAATAGCTTGCAACTCCTCTCAAACTTTAGATCTAATAAATTCAACATCAACAAAGGAAAAATGGGGTGGATCATTAGATGATGAAGCAATAACTGGTAAATAATTATATCTCCCAAACAAAGAATCTTAACTAGTGGAAAATGATGTCCTCATCTACTCCATCATGGATCATATAACTTCCATTTAACTTTCTAACCTTCTATTTTCAATTTATACTTCCCAAATCTTGAAAATCATCTTAGGATGAATAAGAAAAACCACTAATTCAAATATATTCCTAACATTAGATTCACTAAGGTGAGTAACATGAGGTTTATGAGATCTAAAAATATAATTGAAATATGAAATTGACCTCTCTCTAAAAACACCCAAGACAGCTCTAAAAAAACATATGAAGGAAATGAGGTAGCAGGTGGAGGTGCAACAACTCTCTCAGTACTAGGCATACTAGGCTATGTAGGCTCTGATCTAGTAGGTTCATATAATGGAAAATACTAAATCTCAATATAATTATCAATATACTCTAAAAGCGATCCCTTAGGATCTGCCCCAACACCAACCGAAACAATAGGTTCACTATGCTCTAGTGAACTGTTGTGGTCATCACCACTTCCATCATCTCCATCTAAGACTGGATAGGAAAGTCCAAGTAGTATATAAATAGGGGAAGGGACCCCTTTAGATGATACATCATCCTTTTCCAAGGCAGAATCAAACTTAGAATCTCTATGATATACATCATCACCTCCAACTTATTTGGACTCTGTGTTGTCTAGCCCAAGATTTACATAACATGGGAACTTCTCCCTCCCATTATGAGCTTCAAATTAAACTCTAGAAAAATTCATATCAGTAGGATCTACAGAATCAATATCGTGACTAAAAAAATCTGGGAATTCATCCCCCTCAGCATGTGACCTTAACAGAGGTATCATCACCAATTTTTAAGAAGGAATAGATTTATCTATAGACATAGATCTAGCTAAACCAGGTATCTCTATAGACCTAACTAAAGCAATGTGAGCGGGATGATGTGATTGATCTCCATCAATAACATCACTATAATCATGATTAGATCCATCACTATTACCTCCATTCTCTCTATTTTCATCATTTGATATTACCACTACTTACTTACAGGACTTAGAAGAACTTTTAATATTTTCATCTCTAGAGGCTTTAGTCTTATTATCATCACTTTAAATCAAAAGAATCTCCCTAGAATAGAGTGAGATAGGTGGAATGGATGATCCATATGACATGACATGACTCATTAGAATATTAGGATCATTTTCCCCTTCAATAGAGGTAACCAATTACTCTTCTTCAACCAAACTAATATTAAAGTCTTATTCCTCATCCAAATAAACCACAATATAATTTGTATCTAAGATAGGGTCCACTAAGTTCTTAGGTCTAGTAGGATGGTCTACAAAATTAAAATTCTCATAGAGATTATCATTATCTTCAACCCAACATTTCAACCATGGATTCTAATTCACTTTTATCCTTTTTTCAAGTAAATTTATGTAAGAAGACACCACCAAACTTTACTTCATCTTACTCCTCCTAATTAACCAAGTCTTTGGCCTCTAGCATAACTGAAATCAAATTAGGGTAAATGAAATAATTAGAATTATAAGATGAATTGTACATTTGCATAAATTTATCCATGAGGTATCTACAAATATTAATCCTATCCCATCATTTAATAAAGAATATAAGATAAAAATACATATGTCACATATTTCCGATGTCCTCTTTCATAGGATACAACATATGATAAATAAACTTGAAAACAAGTTTGCATTCTCCATCTCATTTAGTAGCAGCTGAACTTCTCACAGTACCATCACCAGTATCATATATCAATGAATATTCATAAGAAAACTCAAAATCACCCGTAATAGATTTTTGGTAGTCATTATAAATTCCTTGATGATGAAAATTTATGCAACTTTCATATTATTTTGAATAAAAACTAACATCCTTTCCATTAATCTTTCTTCGAATCAAAACTTTTTTTACCCAAAACTAAACTTTTAATATTGATATAAATAATGAAACAAACTAGGATAAAAAGTTTCATCATTTTTGTATAATAATTCTATCCATACTTGGTATTGAATCACCCGGATCATCAATTATTTTCTAGAAAAATACCATTTTTCTTCCACTTCTTTTTCAGCAACAACCACATTGTTCGTAAGTTGCAGGTTTTTCACCTTGACAAAAAAATGACTTATTTATTCTTTATATTTATTATTTAGACATGATAATTTGGGATAAAATAATATAGTATTCCTAAATCACACCATTTTACTATAATAACGGTGAATCAGGGGCACAAAGAAGGATAAAGGTTGGAAAAAAGGGAAGTAAAAACAGTTCAAAGGGAGTTGGAATGAGTGAGAGAGTGACTTAGATTTGGATTTAAGTCTAATATATATCATTTAGGGATTTTAAATAAAAAATATAATAAAAAATAGACAATTAAATAAAATAAAAATTTAACATAAAAATTAGAAATGGTAGAAAAACATAGGTTCAACTGATAGAAAAATTGAAATAGAAATTGGTAGATCACTTAACGGTGGATCATCCCAAAAATGGATCATTATTAAGGGGATCATTATAATATTGGATAATTAAAATGGTAGATATTTTAATAGTGGATTATCCAATGTTGTATCATTTCAATGGGGAACCATTCCAAAAGGGGATCATTCTAATGGTGGATCATTCCAATGGTGGATCATTCTAACAATGGATAATTCCAATCATGGACCATTCTGATGGTGGATCATTCCAATGGTGGATCATTCTAATGGTGGATCATTCCAATGGTGGATCATTCCAATAGAGGATCATCCCAATGGTCTGTCATTCCAATGGAGGATCAATCAAATGGTGGATCCTTCACATGGTGGATCATTCTGATGGTGGATCATTCTGATGGTGGATCGTCCTGATGGTGGATCATCCTGAAGGTGGATCAACTCAAAAGTAGATAATTACAATGGAGGATAATTATTTTTCTTTTCTAATGGTGGATTGTCCAATAGTGGCTTGTTTAATGGTATCTTCTCCAATGGTGTCTTTTCCAATGGTGGATCCTCCAAGATTAAATACTAAAAAAATTAATCATTCCTAATTCATGTTTGATATAGCTTAATCTCTCAGAATTTAAGGGATTTGTAAAAACATCAATAATATTATTTTTATTTCCTATGAATCACAAGTTATATCACCCTTTTGAAAATAATCACTCAAAAAGTGATTTCTTACATAAATATTATTATTTTGGAACAACACTAGATTCTTAGAAATATTTATCACACTTGTGTAGTCACAATTTATAGGGATATTTCTGAATTGATATCCATAATCTTGTAATAGTGTGTTTCATCTACAAAATCTATGCACAATAAATCCCTATAGCTATGTACTCACCTTCCACATTATAATGTGAAACTAAATTTTCCTTCTTACACACTAAGATACTAGAGTGTTTCCCAAAAGATAACATGTTCTAGAGGTGATTTTTCTATTTAACTTACAACCACAAAAATACATATTTGAATAACTCCCCAAGTCAAATGCTTGTCCTCTAGTATAGAAATATCCTAAATTAGTTGTATAATTGAGGTATTTGAAAATTATTTTTACAATAAGTAAATTAGATTCTTTGGGATTTTCTTCAAAATGGGAGCATATACACACGCTAAATATAATATCAGGTTAGATAAAAATTAATTACAAAAAACTTCCAAGAATACCTTTATAATTTATTTTATCGACTAAATTTCTAGAATCATCAAGATCCAACTTATAGGTAGTACTCATGGGAGTATCAGTAATTTTAGTTCTATCTAATCCAAAACATTTTAGAATGTCTTTAGTGTACCTAATTTGATTTAAAATAATTCCATATTTATTTTAAAAAATTTTAAAACCAAGAAATAATTTATGCTTACCCATTAAACTCATTTAATATTCATTTTTCACCATTTTTGAAAAACTAGTACACAAATAATTTTTTGAAGATACAAAAAAATATCATAAAATAAATGTGAACTACTAAAAAATCTTATGAAATTATTTTTATAAAAATATTTGTATCAACTACGCATTTTGAGAAACCTTTAGAATTTAGAAAAGCAATGAGCCTATCATACCAAGATCTAAGATCCTACTTTAAACCATGAAAATATTTCTTTTTAATTTAAAAACATGATTTGGAAAATGAGACTTTTAAAATCTAGGGGCCTATTCAAAAATAATAAAACCTCAAGAATACACTTTTTATATCCATTTGATATAGTTTGAACTCCAAATGTACTAACTAAATAAGAAGTATTCTAATAGATTCAAGTCTATCCACTGGTGTAAAGGTTTCCTTGTAGTTAATAACCTCTTCTTGACTATATCCTTATAAAAAAACCTATCTTTATTTCTTACTATAGTGAATGGATCATCAACTTCGTTTCTAAACTCCCACTTAGTGTCAGTAGTCAGAGTGTCCTTAGGTCTAACTATAAGTTCCCAAACTCTGTTTCTTTTAAATTGATTAATTTATTCTTATATTTAAATCACCTATTATGAATCATTAATTGCATCATTGATGTTATTAAGTTAAATATGTGACAAGAATTATTGATGTTCAACATGATTCTTAAGAGAATATATAGTTTTTGTACCTATATCTAGGTCTCTAACTAAATCATCTAAAGGATGGTATCTATGAGTCCTAATAGGTCTATGAAAATAAGGGCAAGTCATATAATTATATTATACTAGTTTAGGTTTAGGTTTGATTTGTTCCTCATAATTGGATGGTTTTTTTCTTACTTCATATAATTGTTAGTAGGTTTGGCATTGATGTTAAGAATTGACATATCATCCTCAAGGTTTATTGAAGGGGTCTTAGGATCATGTGGATTTGTTTCATACAATTTGACCCAAAAATACTTTTCCATAGTCTTGGTTATTTTATTAAAAACCATATATGATTTACAAGAACTTGAATAACCAATGAAAATTCCTTCATCACTCTTGAAAGAAATTTTTTCAGGATTATCCTTAGTATTAAGAACAAATACTTTGTAACTAAAAACTCTAAAGTAGTTAAACATTTTCTTTATACCATTCCTTAATTGATATACAGTTTTCTTTGAGATAGGTATAATTAAAACTATATTGATTATATATAAATTTGTATTTTAAGACTTTTCCCAAAAATAAATATCCAAGAAATACTCATTAATCCTAATTTAAGAAATTTCTTGAGAGGTACTATTTATCCTTTCTATAATACCATTATTCTATGGGACCCTAGGAGTATAAAAGTTATTATTATAGTCATTTTTTGAGAAAAAAGGTTCAATTTACTTATTTTCAAACTCATTTCCATGATCACTTATTAAGGCCTTAATCCTATGTCCACTATGATTTTCTACATATTTAGCATACTTGGTAAAGTTATAGGAGGTTTCACATTTTTGAGTTAGGAAGAATACCCAAGTATACCTTGAAAATTATTATACAAGAACATAAAAATAGTGATTCCCATTTAGGATAGAAAATCTATAAGGTCCAAACAAGTCCATTTTAACCAACTCTTGGGGTTGATAATTTGAAACTTATTTCTTTGATTTGAAAGATATTTTGTGTTGTTTCCCTTTTTGACATGTGCTATAGACTTTATCATTTGGGAATTAAATATTAGTTATATCTTTGACTAACCATTTCCTAGATAGATTTCTCAGTGATTGAATATTTCAATGGTATAATATCTTATTCTGAATCCAAGATTATTTGTAAAATAAACTTATAGAGAAAATATTTTTATAAAATAAAGAATATAAATTAATAACCTAAACATTTTCATTTCTCAAATCAGCAAAAACTAAAGAATTTTTATAATGAAAAACATTAATGGAATTACTTTAAAACATAAAACAAAAACCATCATCACATAGCTGTGAGATGTAAACATATTTTACTTTAAACAATTTGAAAATAAAACATTATAAATTAAAATATTATTAGAATTACCGATTTGGACAAGGATGATAATTTTCCCTTTAGAATTATTATAAAAAGTTACATTTTAACCATAACATTTTATCAAGTTCTTGAAACTTGGATAATATACATTAATGATTCAGGAACAACCAATGTCTAGGTAAAATAAATTCTTACTCTATATATTCAAGTAGGCTTATTATAAAACAAATTTTACACCAAAAATGATTTTGGTACCCAAATCTTCTTGGGTCCAAAAATGAGTTATCAAAGCTTTATGAACCCATGATTAATTAATAGGTTTTCTAAAAGAAATTTTTAAACTTTTTGAAATAGATAATTTCTTGTGTCCAGATGAATAAATAATAGTTCTATAACTATAACTTGTAATAATTGTTTTAACAATCATCCTTCGTGTAGGTTGATAACCAATACCAATATTATACTTAGGTGCTGTCTATTTTCCAAGAATATATATAAGTGTATTTATTCCATTGGTAAATATTTCTAGATATTTATTTAGTTTATCACTAATAAATTTTAATTCATTATTCTCTTTCAATAGTTGAGAATTTTTCTACATTTCAATATTAAGGCCAGACTTAAAACTAGTAGTTAGAGAATGTTGTTTCTTTAATGTCTTATATTTATCTTTAAGTTTATCAAAAGTATCTTATAACATGTTACAACACTCAAAAATATCTTTATTAAAAAAAATAATTATTTTTTTCATCTATATAATTATTATAAGTATTTATAAGAGAAGAAAACAAAAATTGGATGACTTAGATGTGTTTGTTATAAAACAAATGTTGGCTCTATCATGATTATACTCTTGAGTTAAGTCTGAATCAATTGAGCTATCTTAAAAATCACTACAAGTTTATTTCATTACTTTATTATATCTATTATCCTTACCATAATTTTTTTATTTTTCAGCATAAGAGAACCATCTTTAACATGTCCTTTAATTTTAAATTCATAGAAGTTGATTTAATTTGAAGAATCATCCTTATTATAATCCTTTCTTCAGTTTCATATAATATAATATATACCTTTAGATATTGGTTTCCTAAATAAATTATCATTCCTATAAAACCTTTTTATTATTCTAGATATATGGGCCATTTATTCATCACTATTAGCAGGAGATTCTTCATCACTTATACTATCAGCCTAAATTTTCTCTTTTTGTTTTGAGGTATCAGATTTGAAGGCTACAATTTTTACTTTTGGTTCATCCACATATTCTCTGTTCACTTTGATTTATTCCTCATACATCATCAGTTTTTCAATCCTCTCCTCAATAGGTAATTTAATAACATAACATGATTATTTTATTGATAGAGACATTCCTCTCCATCTATTTGGTAGATACCTCAACAGTCACATCACTTGATCTTTATCAAAAACAGATGTCCCTAGTGAGTGAATTGTATCCACAATCACATTGAACTTGAGATACATGTAAGAAATAGGCTCATCATGTTTCATTTTAAAAGTATCATATTTAATATTATAGATATTTAGGTTCATTTATTTGAAATCATATATTCCCTCATGAGAAACAACTGAAGTTTCCAAGATTTCAAAATAAGTTCACATTTTTATTTTTTATTGAATTAATCATCACCCAAAGAACAATAGAGAGAATTCGTATCTTTATAATTATTATTATAAGTATATTTAGTATAATTACTCCAAGTAACCCTAGCAGTTTGAGGTAATTCATATTGATCTCAATTAATATTCAAATATTAAAACCTATGCTCACAAGATGCATTTTAATTTTGATTTTCCATTGAGAATAATCAGTTTCATTAAAATAAGGTGGTATATTGGTATAAGAACCATATTATCCATTATCAATAAATAACTAAATTTATAAATAATATAAATTTAAGATCATTAAAAGATAACTAATGTCAAAGTTGAAAGACATTTTAAAAATATTTGATACAAAATATTGGTCGGAGAGAGTAACACAAGAGGGGGGGGGGGTGAATTGAGTTACCAATAAAAATTTATATAAAAAAAGTTAAAATAAAAATCCAGCAATTAAAATTAATTCTCCCAGTTAATCAAAATAGTATTTTAATATAGGTTTGATCTTTCAAAATATTTCTTAAAGTGTGGTTAGGTCTTAGTTATAACAATATTTAAAATTAATTTAACTTCTGAAATCAATTTACTTAAACAAATAATTTATATAAACACTAGTTAAGATTAACTACCAAATTATGTGTTTTTTTTACATATTAAAAACAAAGGAGGTTTAAGCTTTCAAATAAATAAAAAAAACAAAATATCACAATGGAATAAACAAGGATTTCAGTCTCAAGGTGAGACTTAATCCCATAAACTTGGTAATCACCATTTCCAAGAAGATTTTAATAACCAATAATCTAATCCACAAATTCGATCGGGTATAAAAAAAACTACACAAGATGTCCAGGATCAAAACCTATTTCATAGTTATATGCGAGAAGGAAAAATACATAGTCCATGTAGGGGCCTCTTCCACAATTTCTATGGGTTTAAAAATAAAAATGTTGATAGAATATCGAGTATTCACTAGTTTAAGAATAAGAGTTAGTGTGCATAAATAAATAGATAAAAACAAGTACACTCCTCGAAAGCAAAGAAAATAAAGAGAGTGCAAGTAAGAAGATATGAAATATGAACTTGTTCTCAGTTTGTAATGATCTAGGTGCTCAAGGGTCCTCAAATTTTTCTTGGTGAGGTTCTCAAACTGATTTTTCTGAAAGTGATGGAAAACAATGTTTCGTGGAGTAAGGTTTTTCTATTCGTAGAACTTTTTAAAGTCTTCTCCATAGAAAGGTTCTTGATATTTTATATTTTCCATAATTGATTACTTAGATGAATTGGTATTAGTTAAGATTATAATATGTAAGTAGTATTTAGAAACTCTTAACCCCACATGCATGAGGGAGATATTATGAAATATATAGCAATGTAGGTTCGGATATCAATTGAATAATAATTCTAAATATTTCCAGGATTATCATACCAAACCTTTGGCTTGGTCTTAAATGATTCAATGAAAAAATTTAGGAATAATAATTAAATAAATCCACTACATTAAATCCCATAAACTATCCACTGGAATGATTATAATTCGAATCTAGTAGAACAAGAATGGTAGTATAGGCTGACGGTATAATTATCTAGTGGTAACACAACTTACGGTAGGACAACTGAAGTAGTGGTAGCACGTCTGGGGGTATCTCATTTGATGGTATAAGAAACCTGGAGGCAGCATAGATCTAGTGGTGGTAGAAATATGGTGGTGGAAAACTCTCACAGTGGAATACCTAATGGTATAAAGTGTCTAATAGTGGAAGGAGTCTAGCGGTGGCATAACTGATGGTAGCACATGACTGGAGGTAGAAAAACTCCAGCGGTAGTACAAGGATGGTATTAGAACATAGATAGAGGTGGAACGTATCTGATGGTGGCATAATTCCAATGGTTTCATAACTATGAAGACAACAAGACTCGAATTATAGCATAGTTTCAACAGAGCATGAGTCTAGTGGTGGAAAAGTCTGGTTGGTGGCATAAGATAACAGTGGAAGAATTGTACTAACAGTAGCACTTTTTGACACTTAACCATTTTTCATAACAAATATTCTTTATAAAATAATATACTTATTGAACTCTTTATTTTACTGATCACCAAATAATGAAGATTATTATAATTAATTATCTTTATGTTTTATTTTGGAATTTTACATTATAGGATAGATTGGAAAAAATATGGTTAAGTATGGAAGCCACACTTCTAAGGATGAGTCACTTCTTAGAAGAATCACCATACGAAATGATTCACCGTTGAGATGGAAATTTGAAAAATCATGAGACATTACCAGATAATGATTCACCTCCAACAAATTCTTACCATTGTCTTGAGACACCGTCAAAGAATTCATACCTCCAGAATGAAAAATTTCAAATTACCAGGATGACTCACCATTAGAAGAGTCAATTCTAGCATAACACATCTCTAGATCTATAAAATATTCTAATATGTATCACTTACATATCAAAATAATTCTCCAATGTCACACCACCAGACTTTGAGTCACCGCTAGACTCTAAGTCACCACCAATATTAGACACCACTGATATCACTGTTCTAAAGACTCACCTCCATTGTTTCGAATTATTTTGAAATAAATATTTATAATGGGTAATTAATTTAATTTTATGTTGAAACTTACTTTTAATGATTTTTTATTAACTATTATAGAGAATTAATTAAGATTCTTATTATATATGAAGTATGAGGATGCATAGGATCTTGCTGATTCTCTTTGTTGATATTTTTGATAAAATAAGAAGTATACTCCCTTATGCAAATAACTCTTGATGAAGTGAAAGAGTAAAAAAATGTAGATATACTTAGAGTGTTATATACATGAAGTGAGATGTACTTTATTTCAAGAACCAAAAGATCTTACCTACTCTATCTTTCCTACATTCAACTGAGGAAGATTAAGCACTTTAGACATCTAGTGTCTTCCTATAGTCAAGAAAAAAGAGCCCACAACACTCTATTATTCAAAAAATTATAAAACATGACTCGAGCATCAGTTCAAGTCACATTAAAGGAGTCACAAGATATATTTATTATCACATAGAGAAACATAATTTCTTTTACACTTTATTTTATTTGTATGTTTATTTGCAATTACATTATGAGAAGTGTGTGTATACTATATTTTATAACACACAAACCTTCTCCTTTAAACTGAAATATACATAGATATATTCTTAAAACCTTTTATTCATATTTCCCATGTGTTGTGGTAGAGGTCTAATTGGGACCTATTGTTTATTTTGTACTCCCAAGAATACTGTAGAAGAGGTCTTGTGTGGCCTGGACAACTTGGTTATTATAGAAACTTGATCTAGGTTGTGGATCAAAAGTTTATTTTATATGAACTACTTGGTATGAGGTTATTTCAAATTTGATAGGACTAAGTCTCAACTTGAGACTGGACCTCTTGTATTCAAATATCATTTTCTATTTTGTTGTACTTTGATTCTCTGTTTTAGAACTAAATATGTTTTAAAATATAAACAAAACCACTACTTTGATATTTTATCTTAATTAGTATTTATATAAGATTTAGATTAAGTGAATTTTTTTAAAAGGATAATATAATATTGTACATTGTTTTACCCAATATCTAATCAATCTTTTGAGAAATTTTCTAAAAGAATAAAACATATATCAAATTACTATTTTGATAAATTGGTTTGATTTTAAATTGTTGGGGGATTTTATTAAAATCCTTTTTTAATAGATTTCTTTTATTGGATATTCAATTCACCCCCCTCTTGAGGTACTTAATCTGACCAACATTTGGTATCAAAGGTTTTGAGCTTTTGTATTAATGTTTTTAAAAAGAATTTAACTGTGATTTTAGTTGTGCTTTTAAGATATTAAATTTTGGTTAGTTATATATTTATTTCTTTAAATGGATAATAGAAAAGAAGGTTCTTATACTAAAAAACCTCATTTTTAATGTAAAAAGTTATGATCAGTAGAAGATAAAGATGAAAATGCATATAAAGAATATGGGTTATGATATTTGGACTACTATTGAAGACATATATGAACTTCTTACAATATCTAGAGTTACTTGGGATGAAGATACTAATCATGATTATAATAATAACTACAAATCCATGACTACCTTTTATTGTTCTTTATGAGATGAGGAATTAAATAGAATTTCTGATTTTAAAACTACTTTTGAAATTTGGGATACACAATCTATTTATTATGAAGGAATAACTACTGTTAAAGAGATGAGATTAAACACATATAATAATATGTATAATAATTTTATGATGAATCATGATTAATTAATTTCTGATATTTATCTCAGGTTTAATGAAATTTCGAACACCATGACCTTGCTAGGAAATCCATTTCCTGACAAAGACCAAATCATGAGATTGCTAAAACGCCTTCCAAAAATATGTATAGACATATATATTTCAATTAGAGAGTCATGTGACATCAAAACACTAGTTGTCAAGGAGATTATTGGGAAACTAATGATGTACGGAGAAGAACTAAAAGTTAATTGAGAGGAAGATGATAAGATAAAAAAGAAATTCAGTAGCTTTTAAGTATACTGCTTCCAAATAAAAGGAAAAATGAAATATCTAATATGAAAGTTCAAGTGACAGTGACTCAACTTCAAACAATTATGAAGATATGGCACATATGGCCATGATATTTAAGAAGTTTTATAGAAATAAAAAGTTTTTTAAAAAGGCTATTATAAAAGAAATTATGATACTAAAGGAAACTGGTAAAAGGATTGGAAGAAGGATGATAATTAAATTACCTGAAATGAATGTAAAAGAAAATGGCATCTCAATTCAGACTTTCCACACATGAAATACAAAAATAAGTTTGATGAAAAGGAACATAGGTTCAAGAAATCCATAAAATAAACATGAAGTGCCATTGAGGACAACTCTGGTGATTCAGAGTCCAATACTGAACAAAAATATGATAGATCCAATATCTTCTTTATGACAAATGTCTCTAAGGTACCTTCTATTTCTAATGTATTGAAAGTTCAAAATTATGATAATTACAAGAATGAAAATAATGATGATAAAATTTCTCAAGAAGAGATGTTTGAATATTTCATAATGCTAGAAGACACTTTTTATGAACTGAAAGTTAAGTAAAAAGTTCTTAAGAGACAATATTATTTATCTTCCATTATTAAATCTGATTTATCTGTTGAAAAAGAGAAAAATGATCAGTTACTAAAGGAAAAAACAAAATTTGAACTATCTAATGAGAAACTAAAAAAGGATTTAGAGAGGTTTACCAATGGTAGAGAAACTATTAAATATATTTTAGGTAAATAAGTTTCACCAAAGTATGTTACAAGTCTAGGATACCAACCTAGAAAAAGGAGAATAATTAAGATCACTTTTATGCCTAAGTCTAATTTTGGAATATCTATTTCTAGTTACTATTCTAGAAGACCAAAAAAGGTTTTTATTTAAAAAATATTATAGTCTATTTTTGAGAGACCTATTAAAAAAATATGGGTCCCCAAAGCCCTGATTACTAACACTTCTAGACCTAAGAAAATTTGGGTACCAAAATAATTTCTTTTATAAATTTTTTTTCTGTAGGAAACTTCTTAAATACCTCCTGTAAAAGTCTATAGTACTTGGATAATGGTTATTAATGACATATGATAGGATAATATTCTATCTTTTAGAAACTAATAAAGTTTGATGGTGGTTATGCCACCTTTGGTGGTAATTATAAAGGGGAAATCACCAACCCTGGCCAAATTGGTAACATCAATTCTGTTTTAATTTCTAGAGTACTATTTTTTGATGGATTGAAGTATAATTTTTTTTATCATCTAACAATTATGTAATGATGGTATTTATGTTAAATTTTAAAATAATTCATGTAATGTTTTTGATTCTAAATATTCTTTAATTTATACTGCTCTAAGGAATGAAAATGTTTATAATATTGATTTTAATTATTCAATTTCTCAAAATGCTTCTTATTTGAGTTAATTTCATAAAGAATCTTGTATTTGGTATATGATACTAGGACATTGTGTTATCCAATTACTTAAGAAGCTTACTAGAAAATGGTTATTCAAGGATCTACCCAAACTAGAGTTCCCAAATGAAAAAGTCTTTAACCCTGTAAAAATGGTAAACAATGAAAGTTTTATTTTAAATAAAAGAAAGTATTTTCAAATTCTCAACCTCTTGAGTTGGTTCATTTGTATTTATTTGGACCATCTATATTTTCAAGTCATAATGGGATTCACTATGTATATGTCTTAGTAGAGGGATTTTCTAGGTATACTTGGGTTTTATTTATTACTCACAAGAGTGAATCCTACTCTTAATTTACCAATAATGCTAGATATATAAAGAAATTAAGTGGACTTAGGATCAAGATTCTAAGAAGTGACCATGTCCCTGAGTTTTAAAATCAATAATTTGAATTTTTTTCAAAAAATGGTTATAGTCATAAATTCTTGGCTCCTATGACCCCTCAGTAAAATGGAGTTCTTGAGAGAATAAATTGAACACTTCAAGTGATAGACCAGGCTTAGCTAAATGAATATGATTTACCTACCTAATTTTGGGAAGAATCTGTGAATACACCCTATTAAATAATAAATAGTGTTTTAATTATAAATATCACAAAGAATACCCCTTATGAGATTTATAATAATATAAATACTAAGATCATTTACTTTAGATTTTTTGGTTACATATTCTATTCTTGATAATAATGATAATATTGATAAATTTTACTCCAAAAGTGATGTAGGTATTTTCCTAGGTTATTCAACCTCTAGTAAATCATAAAGATTTTTTAATAAAAGAACCAAGACCGTGGAAGAGTTTTTAATATCAAATTTGATGAGATAGATCCATATGATACTATGACCTCCTTATAAAACCTTTAGGATGATTAATCAAATATGAACTTAAATTCCAAACCTACTAATTCTTCTGTGGAATTTTCAAAACAATTATCCAGTTCTAAAAAATTTCTATAACTTCCAGAACCTGAACCTGAACCTATAGAAGAACCTGAAGTGACCAACCCTGATTTTTTAAAGAGTTTTTTTGGAACATTAATTACAATAATTTATATGTTTTAGTTGGAGTCCTATATAATTGTACACATAATAGAGCTTCTCTTAGAAATCAGGTTGAACATCAAGTATCCTTGTTTCAACTAGAGCCAAAGAACATCAATAGGGAAATTAATGACGAATTCTAGGTAATGGAAATGAAATAAGAGTTAAATAAATTTGAAAGAAATAAATAATGGGAACATGTGGATAGACCCAAGGACACCTTGAAAATAGGAATTAAATAGCTATTTAGAAATATGGTATATGAATCAGGAACTATAAGAAGAAACAAGGCTGGACTAGTTTCTCAAGGGTATAGTAAAAAAGAAGGAATATAATATAAGTATAAATTTCTTCAGTATTCATATTGAATCCATTAGAATATTTCTGGAATATAAGGATCATCTATATTTCAAGCTTTATCAAATGTATTTTAAGAGTGATTTATTAAATGGGTATCTAGTTGATGATGTTTTTGTAGAAAAAACACCACGTTTTCAAAATCCTCATTTTACAAATTAATTTTATAAATTAAAAAAAGATTTGTATGGTTTAAAACAACCCCCTAGAGTTTGGTATGATATGATAAACTCTTCGTATTTTAAAAGGTTTTTTTAAAAGGAATATATGATCTTAAACTTTTTATATAATGAATTTCAAAAGTTATTATAGTAGTAAAAATTTATATAGTTGATATTATTTTTTGATCTTTAAAAAGTTCTTTATGTATGGACTTTTCAAGAATGATGAAAAATGATTTTGAAGTGATTTTAATGAATGAACTTACATTCTTTCTTGGTTTTCAAAATTTTCAAAATAAAGATGGAATCATTTTAAATCAAAGTAAATATACTAAGGATCTTTTAAAATATTTTAATATGGATAATACTAAGAGTAATGATACTCCAATGAGTACCACTAGTAAATTAGATCTTGATGTAATTGGGGAACTTGTGGATCAAACCAGTGTTATAGGTATGATTGGAATACTTCACTACATTATTACTATCCATCCTAATATTATGTTTAGTGTGTGAATGTGTGCTCATTTTCAATAAAATAAAAAAGAATCACATCTTATAGTGGTAAAAATAATTTTCAAATACCTTAAATATGATACAAATTTAGGATAGTTATACCCAAGAGGAAAATAATTTTATTTTGTTAGTTATTAAAAAGATGATTTTGGTGGATGTTTGTTAGATAGAAAAAGAACCTCTGAAACATGTCACATTTTAGGCAATTATATATTTTCTTGGTGTATTAAGAAACAATTTCTTTTTCATTATCTAATATTGAAGTTGAATACATAGTTGTAGGTAGTTTCATTGCACAAATTTTGTGGATGAAACACACATTACTAGACTGTGGATATCAATTGCGACATGTCCCAATAAAACATGACAACACTAGTGATATAAATATTTTTAAAAATCATATATCACATTATAAAAAAAATCATATTGATTTAAGACATCAATTTTTGAGAGATAATTTTCAAAAAGGTGATATTACTCATAAATACATTGGTGTAGAATATCAGCTTGCTGATATATTCACTAAGCTTATAAATTCATATAGAATTAATTTTATCAAACATGAATTAGGTTTGATAAATTTTGGGTAAGTTTAATGTTTCATGTATCACCATTAGGTATGTCTCACCATTGAGTATGTCTCACCATTGTGAATTTCTCACCATTTTTTATTTCTCAATATTGATACTTATCACCATTTAACTTCTTACAATTGTGATATTTATCACTATTGAAAATTTGCACATGCATTTTTCAAATTCTTAATTCTTATGTTTTAAACGACTAATTTTATTTTCTTATGGTTTATTTAATTTCTATGTTTCATTAAAATTTAATTTTGTGTTTTTATTTTCAAGTATTATTTAAATTTTATGTTTTTGAATCCCTAAATACCATGTGATATAAATGTGGAACTTTTTCTATTTTTAACACATCTCTTTCCTCATGGGTTTTTCTATCGATCCCCATTGCACCCCCTTTTCTCTCTCGAACTTTGACCTTCCTTAACCTTCACCCGAGATTGTTGAGATGAACTACATGGTTCGAATGAAGAATTATTATAAGTCTTCTTCAAATGAGTCATGTTTCATAAAGAAATAGAAAGGGGATTCCATTCATTGAGCTTCAGTTGAACCAGTAAATCCTGAGCTAACAAAATGTGTTTTAGCACCCGAAAGGGAAGTTAAAGTAGAATGAATACTTTCAATTAGATATTTAGTGTAAAAAGTTCTTTAGAACCATGGATGGATGGATTGGTTCTGTTTAAATAAGATACATTTTTATCCTAGGTTTGTTTATGAGTTCTACTAGTTTTCCATGTTTGGTTTTGAAGAAGAATAAAAATACTGGGTAAGAAGCTGAGTTAAAGGTCACATAATTTCCTTTTCTTTAAAATAGTGTGATGCATGTTTAAAAGATCCACATGATGGTGTGCTTAATGATTATCAAGGAACCATCCCAGATGATGGTGATAAATTTATCTGTGAAGATTCCCTATATTATTTAATAGGTTATGGAACTTTGAGAAGGCAATTTGCCTCAATGTTAGATAGAGAATGCATATTGCTTTTAAAATTCATCCAACACATGTTGTGCCCAAGGAAGGGTGGTTTTTCTACTATAATGTAAGAATATTTCTATTTTCTTTTCCTTATGAAAATAGAATAGAAGATAATCCCTTACAGATACCTTATTCTTTATATATTGGAAAAGATCAAAATCAATTCAAGATCAAATTCATTGATCTATCCCAAGATGATTTCTACTATGTTAAAAGATAAAGTTATATTTGATGAAAATGAATAGTATTTTTTGTATTTTTTTTAGTTTCAGTATTACTAGAATAATTTTTAGAAGAATGAAGATTAGTTGAACCCTTGGAAAAAGAAATGGGTAGCTGATAGTGAAAATATTTATAATGACTTTAACCCTATTGATCATCCATCAAGACTGAGAGGTTTTGTTGACCCTAGTCTAGAACATGAAAAAATAGTTGAGTACTCTAATAATTAAAATGAAGAAGAGGATATTTCCTTAAGAAAATAAGAGGAGAAGGAATTTTCTATTGATGATGGAAATAACCATGAACTATCTCCTAAATCCTCTCCCATCACATATGAAGATTCTAGCCTTCATATGACTCTCCTAAAAGGATATAAATTGGTAAAAAGTGATGAGGAAGAGACCAAAGTCTCTAGAGAAGATAATTTCAAAAATAGTTCCAAATATGATGATGAGAATGGTAATGGTACTGATGAAAAGATGAAAATTATGAGGATGATGATGAAGGATCAGATCCTAATAGTTCTAGTGAAAAATTTATAAGAGAGGATTTTGAGACTCCTCAAGATCTTCTTGCTTATCCTGAAGGTTCTGTTTCCAGATCAGAGGATAGAACCAGTTTTTTTGGTGAAGTGGATATATTTTCTAGATAAGAATGAGACACATATATTGAGGGGGATAAATCCCCAATTCATAAATTTACTTCTTTAATTTATAATGTATCTACTTGATTATAAAGTTACTGATTCAATTTTTGTTAAGTAGATATTAGTTGTTTTTATTGTTAAGAAGTATGTGGTTGAGTAGATAGATGTTGTGTATGTGGATCAAGTGGTTGATGTTTAGATGATAGATGTGGCTACTTCAGATAAGACTTTTGTTGATTAGAACATGGACGATTCACCTTTTGTTGAATAGAGAATAATTGAGACATCTGTTGGTGCACCTTCTATAATCGTATCTATAGTTGCTACTTCTTCAATGGTTGAGATTCTTTGAAATACATTATAAATTTGGATAAAACCTATTTCCAAATAATGGGGTTTGTTTCCTACTAGTTTGCTAAAGAATGGAGAACCTTCCATTCGAGAAGAAAGATATCCTGAAGTATCAATAGTTTCTCAAATTGATGTTGTTGGTTTGTTAGAGAGGTTTTCTTCTGAGAGAGAACCTAATATGTTTTCCCACATGTTCCAGTAGATTTGGACACCAAGGGTGACTTGGAATATTTTAGTAAAAAATGTTGTATGAGTTTGATGTGAAGTTAAGAAACCGACCTTCAAAAGTCACCATAATCCGCAAGAAGGATGAAAGATATATCTTTGAGTTAGTGATTCCTCACATTCAACCAAAGATGATGCACCATATTCCAGAAGTTGAAATTGAGACTAAAAGACTTGCTAGTGAGTTGGAGTCTTTGATATTTATTGCAGAAGGGATGAAATATTATTTTACAGTAAGTATGGATGCTTTATTAAAGAGAGTTGAAAATCTTACTTTTATGGAATCAAGTTCAAGTGATCCTCCACTTCAAGTATTTTATTTTGAGTTACTCTGGTATGTGGTCATAGAAGATATCAAAAATATTTCAGTTAACACTTCAAGTAATCATACTGGACAAACTCAAGAAACCTTAAGTAGAATAAGGTATAATAGTGATCATGTTGCCAAGTTGATTATAGAATATTCTAAGGACATGATGTTTGACTGGGATACAATAACCAATTAAATAAATTATTATCTCTCAAGAATATATAATAATAATTCCATGGATTCCAAATTCAATTTTTTTGGATAAAAATTTGAGGATACCTCATATCACCCGAGATTGTAAAGAATAAGTCAACCTTTTGGATGTCCTAACTCCTGTGATGAAAAGATTTATGGAAGAAAACCAAGACTTTTTTAGTTCAATAGAGCAAGGTGGTTCTATCATAATGGAATTTTACAACATTGTGAATCCTTTTTTCATATTCATGGGACTTCTGTTGTGGCTCATGAATCTATACCAATGAATTACCATTTGAATCCTCTAACTAGAGATCTATAGTCTTTCCGAGCTGGAGTTATCGGAAATAAAAATTCCCCCCTACTAGTGAGATTTAATCCATTTTTTCTATCTCTAAGAGAATATATTCATCACCTTAGACCCATCCTTAATATATATCCTTATTCTCTAACTAGTGTTACTATAACCCTTCCTCAAACTCCTTCAACTCCGACAGATTCTCCTGTAGCTATGAACTTTGCTTCTTCATTAGAAAAGGACAAGGGAAGAGTTACTTTGGACCCTTCATCCAATACCAAAGACCATTTATACTTAGATAATTTTTATTTTATGGTATTTTTTTATGTAAATTTTTGTTTCAAACTTTTTGGGTTGTATTTTTATTAAATTTATTTATGGAAATTCTACTTCTCTTGAATTTACCGTGTTATTATTATTATCTTACTTTTTCTATTTTACTCTAAACTTTTTGATAATCCAAAAGGGGGAGAAGATCTATGTAATTTACCTCTATAGTGATATTTATTTACTTCTATTTATTTTACTTTGATACCTTAGTTCTTTTTGTAAACATTTTACTTTGATGCTATCTTTGATACCTAGTGTATTTTCTTTACCTTTAATTCCATTATATTTGTTTGATACTATCTGTATAAACTGTTCTGATTTACATTTAATAACATGTGCATAAAAATTCCATGATTTGTGATCATCAAAATGGGGATATTGTTGAAATCCTTGTTTTAATGATCACAAAATCATGATTATTATGATAATTAATGAGATTTATTTCTTATGTTAGAAATTTAAATTATAAGATAGATTGTAAAAAATATGGTGAAGTATGAAAGTCACACTACCAAGGATGAGTCACCACTAAGAAAATTCACCATCCACAATGAGTGACAACTGAGATGAGAATTTTACAAAGTATGAGACACCTACAGACAATGAATCACCACCAATACAGTCTCACCATCACATTCAACCAAAATCAAGGGAGTCATACTGAAATAATGAAAAATAGCTAGTGTCAGGATGACTCGCCATTACAAGATTCACCGCTAGCCTAACACATTTCTAGTGTCTCATCTCCAGATCTAGACACCATTATAATGTGTATCACCACCATATCTAGACACCACTCCAGTGTCACTCTTCTAGAATCTGGGTCACCGCTAGACTCTAAGTCACCGCCAACCTTAGACCCCACTAGTATCACTCTTCTAAAGAATCATCACCACTGTTTCAATTTATTTTGAAATAAATATTTCTAATGGATAGTTTATAAAATTTAATGATAAAACTTATTTTAAGGATCGTGTATTATCTATTTCATATAATGCATTAAACTTCATTTTAGACATGAAATATAAGGATAAAGAGCATATGACTGATTCTCTTTGCTGCCGTTGTTGATAAAATAATAAGAAGTCTCCCACTTGAAAATAATTTTTGATGAAGTGAAAAGGTAAAAATGGGGAGATACCCTTAGAGATATTCAAACATGAAGTGAGATTGACTTTATTATAAGAAACAAAAGAGATTACCTGCTACATCTTGCTTGTAACTGACTGATGAAACTGAAGCACTTCATACATCCAATGTCTTCCTACAGTCAAGAAAAAAGAGTCTGCAACACTATTTTATATATCAAATTATGAAACAAGACTTGAGCATCAATTAAAATCACATTTGAGGAGTCATGAGAAACATTTCTTATTAGACATAAAAACACCATTTCTTCTACAATTTAATTTATCTATTTTGTTATTTTCAATTACTTTACAAGAATTGTTTTTTTAATCTGTTTTATAACACACATAATATACTACTTTAAACTATAATATACTTAAATATATTCTCATAAAATTTTATTCCTGTTTCCCATGTGTTGTGGTAGAGGTCCTATTGTGACCTCCTGTTTATTTTATACTCCCATGAATACTGTGGAATAGGTCCTGTATGACCTGGACAACTTGGATATTGTAAAAAAACAATCTAGGTTATGGATTAAATTTTTATTTTTTATAAACTACCTATCAAAATTTGATTTACAATTGGATAGGACTATGTCTCAACTTAAGACTAAACCTCTTGTATTCAAATTCAACAGTGTGTTTTATTTTACTTTATTTCTTTTATTTAGAACTGAATCTATTTTAAACTACAAACAAAACCAATACTTTGATAATTTATCTTAATCCTCGTTTATATAAGATTTTGATAATGAAATTTGATTTCAAAGGATAAAATAATATTGTACATTATTTTACTTGAGACCTAATCAATACTTTGAAAAATTTTATAAAAGATTAATCTTATATTAAACTACTATTTTAATAAAATAGTTCGATTTTAAATTGTTCGGAGATTTTATTTAAATATATTTTTTAATAGATATTCTTATTAGGTACTCAATTTACCCCCTCTTTAGATACTCACTCTAAAAAATAATACTATCATAAAACATGAAACTCATTAAAATCATAATAATCATGATTTTTGAGCATTAAAACATGGAGATGACAATAGTGAGGATTTTATTTATTTATGGGGGGATAATTAAACACCCTGGGTTGTAGGATACATTTTCTTTTCTTAAAATACATGGATATAGTTCATAAACATGTTTTTTTATTCTTCTAAATGATTTTAACTTGAGTAGAAAGTAAGTTATATAGAATATAAATCAAACAAAAACACTTTATTCACTCATAATGGAACATTAAAAAATGTACATGAAGACAAGTAGTACACACCATGCATTATTACATACCATGGATGATTGCATCCCTTAAAAGTTCATAAATTAATATAGGAAAAGAAATAAAAATTATAATATCTTTACATCTTAGAAACCCTCTAAACTATCTTTACCCTTGAGATTCACTATTAACAGAACTAAACCTACAACATAAAAAGACATCATGAAAGGAGAAATCATGTTGTAAAATTCAAAGTGAAAACTATAGGAATATGAATGTTTATTTTTTAAGATAAAATGAAATGAAATTATAGGATTTAACAGGAGTAATATAACTATTATATAACTACTAAAAGGGTAATATAGTTATTGGGTAGAATATTAGTAAAAAATTACCAGTTCGGAACTATCAGTATATAGTTGATTTACGTCAAGTTTATTTAGATATATAATTTTTTAATATAAATAATTTATTTAAAATAAAAAAAAATTATTTTTTAATATAATTAAAAGATACTAATTCACTTGCTTAAATACCATTTATTCCAAAGAAAATATTTTTATGAATTATGAATTTTTGTTAAATTTATTAATATTGGATATAAATAAAATATATTTATAAAATTAAAGGAATTATTAGGTAAATAAATTAATTACATCCAAGAAATATTTATGTAACTATAAGAAACCCAAATTTAATTATTCATAGCTAAACAAAAATTATTTATTTAAAATAATTTTTATTGTATATTGCATGTTTCTATTTAAAAGGCAAATTTATCAGATTTAGAGTATTATTTTTTTTGAATTATATTTTATATACATATAAAAATATTAATAATCATTTATATATTTATTAAAATTTATTTATAAATGAATATAAAATCATTTAACGGTAAAAAGAGATATTTTTACAAGAATTATTTTTTTGTAAAGTTTTTTTATATTTTTAAATAAAATTAATAACTTCCAAATATTGATTTAAATGAAATTTATTTAAAATATATACAAAAAATAAATTAACATTAATATACTATTTATTAAATGGAAATTAATAATAATAAATTCACTTTATGCAAAAAAATAAATTTTTTCTAATTTTTTTTCATGTGAGGTGTTTTTATATTAAAATTAATTTTCATCACTTTTAGAAATAATATAAAATAAAATAGATTAAATATTTGGAATCATATATTTAAAATTATGTAATAAGATCAATTTTATTTTTAGGCATAAAAATAATTTACCGAGGTAACAATTTAGTTACCATGGAGAATGTAAAATGAGGTAAATAGGTTAAACTAAGGACTACTCGCCTAAAGTAGCAAGAACCATTATCCCTAAATGAGTGTATATGGGATTTAAAGGCCTATCATTATCTTATATCCACTATTTTGCAACTTTTTATCTACTTTATAAAAGAAATTACATTCCTTACATGTTAAGGAATGAGTATTTTGAAAAGTGATACTCAAGCTCATGTATAAAAGGAACCCTACACTACGCACATCGAAACACACCTTTAATTTTTCTTCTTCTTGAATATCATCCCAAATTATATTTATAAGAATCCTCTCTCACATTTTGTGACCTTTGGTTATAATAATAAGTCTCAAATACTTCATTTTCAAGAGGCTCTCTAAGAGAAGATTTGAGTCTTCAATGTAAGATCACTTGTATAATCATTTCATTTATTATATTCATCTACACATTCTTAAAACTTATTTATAACTTTAATAACATGATTTTGAAATTAGTATTATTCTATAAATGTGATACTATAACTATATAATAATATTTTCTTATTCATTCATTCATTTTAACACGTTATTATTTGGATCGGTTCTACCACCTATATGAAGGATGTTACAATGTATATATCTTGAATGATTAAAAAAATAAAATATATATATATATAATATAATAATATTTAATTTAAGATGTTTTTATATTTATGGAATGGATATTTATATAAGTATATTCAACTATAAAATCAATTCTCTTTATTGAATCAAGATTCACAAAAAAGAAGATTTTAACTACTCTTGATAAACCATATTCAAAGCATCCATTAAATGACTATTGGACTTCAGAAGAATATTGATCACACAAATGTAACCTACATGTAAATTTAGGACGTGATAAACCCATGATAAAAGGCAAAGGATTGGAACCTTTATACTGAATATAGTGAAAAACAAATAGGACTAATATCACTCGAATATTAATTTTATTAAAGAATGATTAATAAATGGGTTAAAAGAAATTATAAATTAATCGTATCAAATAAAAAAAATAAAAAATAGTTATTATATAGACGAATAATAAACTTAAAATGATTATACATGTAATGACCTAGACTTTTATATAAGGAATTATCCTTTTCATTAACATGTGTCATTTTTAGTACTATAGTTCAGTAAGAAACATATGCACCACGTAATAAAAAAAAATACTTTAATATATTAATTTATAAAATTACATTTATAGAATAAAAATATAATAAATTTAAAACAAATTACATTTTATATATGATATAATAAATTTTTGACACAATGAAATCATGCTTAAATTTTTGGTAAAACATATATGTTTTATTTTTGTTAAAATATATTTTTACTATAAATTTAGAAATTTGAAATAAAATTTATTTTCATAAAGTGTGTTTTATAAAAAACTAGTTATTTTTATATAAATGATAATATAATTTTATGAAATCATAATTAATTTTTTTAAAGATAAAAAATTTGATCATGTCATAAAAAGTAATACCTTTCAATAAATAAGGATTTTATTAAAAAATTAAACTTCTCATATTATGAAAAATTATTTTGATAAAATGAATTCCTTTTTTATTATTAGTACATTATAGTTATATTAGGGTATTTTTTGGGGAATTTTCTAAACAAGTTTTTTCAATGAATTGTAAAAATGTAGTTTTTATAAATACTACAACTTTTAAGACATCATCAAGATATATGCATGACATAAAAATTTATGAAACCATTTTATCAACTAAATATTTATTTAGGGAGTAAAATAATATAATTTAAAATAATATGTTAAATTCAAAAACATATGTTTGAAATTTTGTACCCTGTGTAAAATTTTGTTATAAAAAAAAAATTTAGTCCTTTTCCTTTAATTAAGTATTCACAAGATTTTATTTAGTTTTGGAATGGTTGAAAGTACAATAACCATAATTTCTAATAATAAACCAATAAATTTCATGAGAATCAATAATATTCATTATCTTTGGCCTATTTGATAAAATATTCAATAGTTTATTCTAAACACCCTTCTCCTCCCCTTTTAAATACTATCCATCACCACCTCACATCTCCTTACACCTTAAGATTATTATCTTGATAATATTTTTCCAAAATAACCCCCCAAAAAATATTAGTCATGTATTTGAGGTTCTGGTCTCATTATAACACTACCCTTCAAAGGAATAATCCAATTATCAAAGGAGTCATCCCAAGAAGGATGGTAAGAACTCATAATCACTTTCTCATTTCTATTCCTTTAAATTTTTTTCTTCTACCTCCTAGAAATATATTATACCAATACAAATATAATAAATCAAGTATCATTAGTATACTAAAATTTTATTACGATGTAATAACAATTATCTACCTTCCTTCCATCCATTCGAAAAAAAAACTTCACATGTATTATGGTCGGTTCACCGCCTCCATGGAAGATGCATTTCATTTTTCATTGCCTCCTTACATGGATGTTTTTATAATATATTTAATTAACAAATATAATATTTATTATGTGATTAATATTTTAGAAATATAAATTGGACATTATACTAATGATATTAATAAAAAATTATCGTAATGATTTTAACCACCTAAAATGAGATACTGAGACATTTTCCATAATTTGAATATATTTTGGACAATATATTTAGAAATATATTTTTTCCATTGTAATTATAAATAATATATAACTTAAAAATTGTGGATATTTTGGAACTATATGATAACACCATTGGCCATGTTCAACATACTGAAGCAGTTTTGGAGAAATTGATTGAAAAACCCCAAGTGGCCGATGAGAGCCAAAACTATACAATAAATGAAGTATATTTGATAATAAATGGACCCTAAAAAATAAAATATACATAAAAAATTTTCTGAATAACGTATTTAATAAACTGAATTTGGTTATTCTGGAGGTTATACACATGTACCAAGCGATTCAGGACTTAGGGTAAAGGATCTTTCGAACCAACCTATTTAGATTTGGGTTAAACATTCACTTTCTTGGCCTCAATTTATTTCTCTATAATTATCTTGCACTTATTTTATATTATTTATATACATGTTTTATATATACACCTATTTTATTTTTATTTTAATTTCTAGGGTTATACATGCTTTTCAAGTTCCCTCCTAAATATTTCTCCATGCTTAAAAATGACTTTCATACTTATTATTCCCTTTCATGTGTCAACATTTTATAAAATTTCACTTCTATTATTTAAAAAAATATTTAATATTTTATAGAAATCCATTTTGGTTTATTATTGATTTTATGGAAAACCCCATGTGTTCTCCTTCTTCAGAGGTTCTTTACTCATCCCTTAAAACATTGTTTAAGAGGTTTAATTTTATACGAATTTATACACTCCTTTATTATAGTTTTTATTCACCTGGATTTTATATTTAATACTTATGAATCTTTATTCAAAACATAAAATTTAAAAACATTTAATTACTTCTTCTCTAGGGAATCTATACGATATATCTTTTGGTTATGTTTTGAGATAAGATCATGTGCCCCATTTTTTTAATGGGTTATTATTATTATTATGAATTATGTAAGAATTATTTATTTTTTAAGTATATCCATGTACATATTATATCATGATGGGTGGGATTGAAATTATAAATCACCTTAATGAATTGGGTAATGTTTTTATCTCATGAAATTACATGGATGGTGCCCAAGCAATAAGCTTAGAACACTATGCTGTGTTGTATGGGTAGCGAGCATTGAATTATGACTATAATGTCATGTTTTATATTGTTTCTAGATTATTTTGATTCCATGATACTATGAAATATAATTCTTTGTTCCATGATTCCATGTGATTATTATCTTTTATGATTTTTTTCATGCCTCCTGACTACCATGTTATATTTTCTTATCATGTTTGTTACATTATTGAGCTTTATAGCTCACCATTTTATTTTTGTGTGTTCTTAGGGTATCCTTTTAAGTAATAAAATAACAAATGTAATTTATATAACCTTATATAGATCAAAATAAATTTGAATTAGTTTATTCCTATTTTGATGTATTATGCATCTAATCTCTCAAATACACTAGACTTATAGATTTAGGAGTTTTTTTATGGAATTTTATGTTAAAATATCATGTAATAATATGTGTATGAGTCTTGAGTTTCTATAATATAGGTGGTTTGATAATGTATGACCAATCGAGAATCCATGGTAAGGGGGTTTTTTATTGATTTTTATTCTTTGGGACATGTTTTTTTTATTATAAACCTATTTTTATTCATATGGTGTATATACCACCTCATTGAAATATTTTATCATAATTACATATTTTTTAATTGTATTTAAAGTTACATTTCAAGGTCTATATTTCAATTTATTTTGATTCAAAATTTAGAAAGGCCTTATGGTTTTTTGTTAACTAAATTCCTTTCATTGAGTTATAATCATTTTTAACTCTTTATGCGTGATCAAAATTTCCCACCACCCACTTTAGTTCTCTCTAAAAATATTCTTCTCCATATTTTCATGGTTTTATAATAAATTAATTGATTTTAAAATAAAGGTTCTTAAAAATGTAAAATATTATTGACTCAGTATATTTTCATTGAGTCATACACTTTCTTCTTTGACCAGGTTCTTATAATATTGGTATATTCTATTATTTCTATATATCATATTTCATTTTATATTTCGATTTGGGGAAAATAAATTTTATTTTCAAAATATTCTTCTTTAATGAATTTATTTCTATATAAAATAGGATGTTGTTAAGGGTAATTGTCATCCTCTCTATCAGTTATTTCCCCATTATGTCTATATTATTTATTTACAATTTTTTTTTCATTTATTATTTAGAAATCTAAATATGTATTATATTCGTTATTCTTCTTATTTATCTATATATATTTTCAAAATATATATTTTTATAATTCTTTCATTGATACAGGTTTTCTCTAAAACTACATAAAAGCTTAAAAGGGCATTTTATATCACTTTATTATATTTTATATCTTCCAATAAAAATTTATTTAATTAAACTTAATTCATCTTCAAGTTTATATTATTAGAGTTTCCTTTAAAAAAAATATTTTTAAAAAACATTTATTACATTATCAAACATGATATTTTAAAGTAACTCACAATTTTGGTTCTTATGATAATGTTAAAAGAAATTGATGTGAACACTTCCAAATATTTCACTTATATTTTCCTCTCTATATAAAAACATTATACCTCATAGGGAGTTATTTTTCCTAAATTTCACTTTAAATTATCTTATGATAAAATTATTTTAGGGATCTAATTTCTAGAATCAACTAATTTAATTCTTGATATTGTTTTATGTGACAACATTCAAAAATGTTATATAACCCATTTTTTCCTTAGGTTTTTCCATGATGAGATGTATGATTGAATTCATATGGAACACATATGTAATATTTATATTTATTTGATTGGTTGGTCTGATATATCACTCCAACATATTGGGTGAATTCTTATATCTCATTTGATAATGATGTTGTGCATGGACCTGATTTCAGGTAGTTTTTTCTTCCCAAGTTTGTTTATAGTAATCATTGTGAGTATTTTTGTTAATAAATTTGTTTTTGGAAATGATCACAGGTATCTTTGATCATATATTTATTGATGGAAATTATTGTGGGTATCTTTTTTTAGAAGTTTATGCATGGAAATGATTTCTAATAGATTTGTTAAAAAGTCTGTGTGTGTTCATGATTATAGGTATCTTTGTTTATAAGTTTCTACATGGACATGATTTTTGGTATATTGTTTCCCAAGTTATTGAATGTGTATGATTTTAGGTAGATATATTCACAATTTTTTGCATGGACATTATTTTATTTATATATGTTCACAATTTTATGATTTTCTATGGTTACGATTTTTCACATTTCTATGCTACACCACATGCTTATGTTATTATTCATGAAAATTTTTACTCCATGGTATGTGTATGATATTTTGAGATTATATTCCCTTATTTCATGCCTTTTGGAAAAATCTTATGATTCCATGTTCTTTTTGTGTTTTCTCTCAGGCTCTTAATCTGATCCATTACGACTCATTGATAAGTTTTTCCATTACTGATAATTTGAGATCATTAATTCTTATGTTTCAATTCCCTAGGTAATAAATAATGTTAATAAATATTATGTTTCTATAGGGATAACATGTGAGTAGATTATTCATGGTATATGTTTAAGAAATAACGTGTAATAAAATATTTATATACATAGTCTCCAAAGACCAAAAAAACTAAGCATATGGGATTGCACATTTATTTGTGAGATGTAATGTTGAAGTTATGGGAATGCTGTAAAATATATGAATGTTATGCTAGAGTTATCTAAGTTGGTATCAAATCATGTGTTTAAAGATTACATTTTTATTACTAGATCAAGGAGTATAGATCTGGGGCACCTCACACAAAACATTTACTAGTTCAACCCAACTCCTTGACTCATAGATAACCCAACACCCCTCCTTATAATACTTACTTCCAAATAATATTTTATTACCAATTATAAAACACATAATTAATCAGTTATTTTGATTATTTAATATCCCTTATCCAATCAATCCTAGAAAAACATAAGAAGGGAAAATAATCCCAGCATTAACATATCCCAATAGTATCCTAAACCAAGAACTCTATAAGACATAAACACCACCCCAACCACAAAGATTAAAATACAAAACTCCCTCTCACATATTAATAAGTAAACCACAATTGATGAAAATATATCAACACACCACTAACCCAAATTAAACCATAGTTACCCATTACCATTAATACTCTAACTACAACAATTCAACGACCACGACTTGATTACTCTAATGACATTAAGACTAATCCCCAAAACACCTCAGTTGAACCTCCCAATAACAAAATTACCAAGTAAACATAAGGGGGTTGAATAACATATCATTTGGAGACAGTTTCCCCCTTAGTGACTAAATAAAAACAAGGGTATATCACAAAAAAAATTCAACATGACCAATGGTGTCAATGGACATAAGTCTTGATAACACCTATGACCTCTATATGTATCTACTAACTAGAAAAATTGACACCATAAGATAAAACATATATAAAAAAACACACATGTATATATACACAATCCAACTCCAAAGAGTTTACAAAACCCAAATAAAGTGAAAAGGTTGTAAAAAATATAATATACACACTGCCCAATGCAAAATTTTCATAGTGTTCATAAGAAGTAGACCCATAAGAGAAAACTCTCATGGTAAATATCTAGGATATACAAGTTCGTAAACTATATTCTCCCCTATAAGGTCTAACAAGATATCACCCATGATCCAAACACCAAGTGGCACTAGACCATGTGATTTAGTGATTTACCTTTACCTAGAAACATATAATGAGGTATGTACATTTCCCATAGGGACACATGTATGACATGAGTTTAGAGACTTAGTAGGTGGTTACCACCCCACCCCTACTAACTTTAATAAACTCAAGTTCATTATGAAAACAATATATTTCTAGACCAAATAAGGGAAAAAGAAATCAATGTGATTGGTATACTTTAAAGTATTGAATTTATAATTGAAATAGGTAACTCCTTATATTGTGAGGGTCCTCAACTTTATTTACCACCTGATATTTATTGAAGCCTTTACCATCTAAGTGGATATGTATACAAATTTGAGGCATAATCCTATCCCATGGGATAAGGGAAAGGGTATACCAAGTCAGGACCTAATCATGTATGGTGGAATAGGGGGAAGGGTTATACAAAGTTAAGGCACTACAAGACTATCTCCTCACCATTTTCTAATCAGGGAATACCTTCTTAACAATTATATAGGATTTTTATACCTTTTAACATGCATAAAAATCATTAACAAACATGTGAAACTCACTTAACAATATAAGTAAAAATTTCATGTAGTCATACTTCTAAAATAACCTTTAAATAAAAAATAAACAACATGATTGGGTTCCTCTAATAATTAATTTTAGTAATTAAACATATAATTTTTTTATATAAAAATTATGATAATAACATTGAAAGTAAATATAAATATCATTCAAGGAATACTCATAATCAAGTATAAATTTAAAGAAAAACTCATTTGACCATTATACCATAGAAAGAGTAAATTAAGAATTTATTAATCATAAAAAACATTTATTATTTGTTAAATTACCTTGTACATATGCGTGTGACATACTAGTAGTTAGAGAATATGAGATATAGTAGTGGAAAACATACTAAAAATAGATGTAGTAACTTTTTTGGGTTTTTAAAGGAAGGAGTATAACACTATAATCTAAAAGTGTAACATCCTAGGTGAATAAAGAATATGAAGTTTTCATATTTATTAATATTTGTGAATTAAATATTAATTTTAATTTAAAGGGGATTCTATGTTCGATGGTGTACCTGATACTCAACACTGGGTTTCTTTGAAATATTACGTTGCGCACAATGTCGAGTTATACTGAAAAATATTAATATAATATTATTATTTTAAATGGTAGTTAACGTATAGTTGTTGTATTGGCGGAATAAACCGAACTAACTATAATAGGATTATACATGTCTGTTAAATGTTTTTGACTTTATCCAATAAAATTTTGTGGCTTAAAATGAGAATGAATCCAATTTTAAGCATGGACACTCTAATATCCTTTAAAAGGTTGATTTATCTCCTTTTGATGGAGAACCCCTTTAAATATAGTTTTTTCACTTTTATAAGTTTAATTTGAAAAAAATAAACTCATTCTTTATACATGGGATATCAATTTTTTTTGGGTAAACTTTTGGTATTTTTCTGATAAAGTTCATTTTTTAATGAATAGTGAAAAATACTGCATTTTATGTCAAAACTGTCTTTTAATCTAATTTATCTATATAGATAGATTATCTTTTTAAATGGTTTTAAAGTGTAACTGGATTATATTTTTACCATTTAATCTAATTTTGGTCATTTTAATTAATTTCACTTTTAAATTGGATATAAATACATGTCAATCTTTTGGTAGTTTTTTATTTTTTAAAAACATGTATTTTGGTTTTGAAAACGAGAATTAATTTTAAACTAATAAATGAAATTTCTATGTTTTGAATTTGAAAAAATAGAAATAATTTTTTAATCATGAATATCAAAATTTTCTTTTGTTGATTTTTTGGTATTTTTCCGAAAACTTCAATTTTTGATGAATTGTAAAAACACTGCATAATAGTTAAAAACCATATTTTTTATTTAAATGGAATTTCAGCCAATATGTGAATTGAATTTAAAAAATATGACATAAATGTCTATCATCAGAAAGTAAAATGTGGTTCAATGGGATGAAACTAATTTTTGTTGAATAGTAACATTTGACTTTTTTTACCACGGTTAAAGGTAAATAGGGTAATTCAATGTAAAAAAAATATTATAATAATATAAAATTTCCATAAAACTTGTCATAACCATATTGGATGAGTCATGGACGACCAATAAAATCCTTGGGTGAGTCTTTTGGCCTTTTAAAGCCATTTGGGTAAGATAATGACATTAATCACTTTTTATTCAAAGTAAAAATAAAAATATCATAAACATGTATTGTTTTGCTAAAACAATTTTAATGTGGGGTTAAAATTGATATTTTTCAATATAAATAGTAATTATAAGGATAAAAATATTTCCTACATCATGTTATTTTATTTATAATTTTTAGACATCGAATAAATAAATTTATTTATTATACAATGATGATGTAATGATTACATCATTAATGAATATTTTTAAAAAATGAGATTATAAATATTAAAATAAATTTATATTGAAACTTTTTATGCCATACACAAATTTTATAGATTAATACTACTTTTTATATTTTAATTAAAGAAGATATTTTGAAATAATAAAGTTGTTTTGGATTTTTAAAAAAATAATGATATGAATAGTATTAAAATCAACATAAAAGAGTTTTTAAACCAATCAATATTTTATTAAATGATAATATAATAATAAAAATCTAATATTCATCCAATTGAAATATATGATGTTAAAAATTTAATTAATGATACATTTTGGATTGCTTGAAATTTTATAGTAAATATATTAACAATATAGCATGAATATATAAGTGGACATAGTTAAAGTTAAATAAGTTAACAAAGGGTTAAATAAAAAATGATAAGGATTAAAAAATATCCAAAACCTATACAATTCTCATTGGATGATTTTATTTCAACTTATATGAACCTTATATTCTAATTAAAAAAGTTTTGGACCTTTCAAAACCGAAAATCATTTTATAATAAAAGAATAATTTCAATCTTTCCTAAAGAGCCCCTCCCTCCTCTTATAAAAGGAAACCACTTCTATCCCATTACTCACGAAACGATGATTGTTCAAAATTCTCCTACCACCTCTCATGGTGACCATTATTATGGAACTATAATTATATATTATATATATTATATTTATTTTAGCTCCATTCTTTGTTAATTCTATTTTTTATCATACCTTTATGCTTTTCATGTTGTATATATATGATAATTTCATTTGAGGAAGTGCGGACTACCACCCCCTCAAAGTGATATGACTCATTCATACCATATATGGAATGTATAAATTATGGTGTTAATGAACTTATTAAACATATATAATATAAATATTATAATTTAATTATAATATACCTATGTATCATTTAGTTTGTATTCCCTTAAATATGAATTAGAATTGAAAGTAGCATTCTTGCGTACGTACGACTTACCGTCTCTGTGAACAGTGCATTTATTTTCTTATATACAAATTTTATGGACTATTATAAATACATATATACTGGATATATATGATATATATGATATATAAATCATGAATATCATTCTGGAGATAATGGAATTCTGACCACATGGACAATTTGTAATTATAAGTAGTTTATTTTTGGCTCAAGTTCCGAACATTGAAAAAATGTCTGTTATGAAATCAAATAATATAATAATTGTTATAGAAAGGTAATAAGTGGCATAAAACGAATAAAAAACTCGAAAAAGGTTCTTAAGAAAGTATAAATTAACTTAAGTTTATTATTCAGGAAATTAAAGAACGAATGAGTCAAGTTGGACACGAGGTAAGGGACTTCGTCTCAATATCCTTTTTTTAAGGCATGTTTTGATAATATACACCTTTTTCTTATACCCAGTGTATAATAAAAACCATTTACTTTTAATTTCAGTAAAATTGAATCTTTTTTTATGAAGCATTTTACTAAATGACAAAAAGAAATGTTTTTTAACATATGCGGCGACAATGACCTCTCTACCACCGTAATCATTATTTGACTTTATCTATAAGCCTTAGTGTTTTTTTAAATTAAAAAGATACCCATTATTCCATTTTTTGGTGTTTTGGTATTAAAAATGGTTTTTGAAATGGATTGATTATTTATATATCTTGAAATTATTTATTGTGATTTCAAATGAAATGTTATTAGTGAAATATTTATATTTGCAATATTTTATGTGTTATGATTTTATAATGGTACTTGGACATTTGATGGGAGGTTACATGATAAACCAAATGATAGGTGGTGCTATGATAAACAAGGATGGGTGGTTATGTTATAACCTCTAATTCATTGGGTATGGAAGTCGGCCATATGGCTATTCTATTTAGTGATATGTGTGGTAGTCGACCGTATGGTTATTCCATCTAAGTATGTTTATATACCAAGTTACCTTTATATGTTATGTGTTATTTATATGGGTTTTATGGTAATAGTTTGGTCACAAAAGGTTAATCAATGATCTTTTATTCAGTAAAGAGTATTTACTACTTCATAAAGGTGAAATTTATTACTTATGATAAATTATTCATGGTTTACTTGTTGTTTTGAAAAAATAACATTTTTCCTTCTTTTGGTATCCCTTACTGATCTTTTTATGCTCATCCCATGTTTTTGGAAAAAATTTTCACAGGACATAAAGATGAATAGGGTCAAGATGAGATCAAGGAAAAGTCATGCTGTATAAAATATGGAACTAGACTGACTCTTTTTTTCAAGAGTTTTTATTTTATGAAAAAATTGATACTGAGTAGAAGTGTCTACATTGTAATATTCAAGAAGTAATGTAATATGTTATGGACTAATTCTCTAAAACTATAAACCTGAAAAGATCCTCAATGTAAATTACTAACTTAATTCATGTAATGTTTGAGGCTGGGTCCTTATAGTTGGTATCAAAGGTCCGTTTAGATAACTTTAGGAGTTACAGTATTGTTAAATTAACATCAATAAATTAATTTATGTTAAGATTGTAATGATATATCATTTAAATATTACCATGTTGCTTTACCTAAGATATTTATGTGTTCATAATGGTTTTCCGTAGAGGAAACATGGACGTTATGATGGGAAAGAATACAGAAGAGAATAACCTTCCAAATTAGCATCCTAAAATGGTCTGAATCAGAACTAAACAATTTGTTGCAGTGATGGCTCAGTTGACTCAGAGGATAAATTTTGGTGGTATACATGCATGAGACCAACTAGATAAACCCCAAAGGAACTTGTCTATAGTATATAATTTTATGAGGAAACATCCCCCATCATTCACAGGATCATCTGACCATGTTCAAGACGAAGGTTGGATTAAAGAACTCGAAAATATTTTTGATGTCATGGGTTGTACATATAATCAAAAGGTTAGTCTTACTATTTACAGTTTACTGTTTTGAAGGTCAAGTTGATCAGTGGAGGTCGATGGTGAAAAATATGAGGGATAATGAAGAGATTTGTGCTATTGGTTGGGATGAATTTAAAGTTATGTTTCTTGAGAAATATTTTCCTAAGGTAGTTCGACTTAGGATGTAAAAATATTCTTAGAATGTAAGAGTTAGTATCCTAGAACCAAGTTGTTTTACTTTGATTACATGGATATTTAATGTATCATTACATATTGTTCATTTTTCTGCATGAATATAATGTAATTATGTCCTAGAGTATTTGTTGCATTGATAAGGTCATGGTAGTTCCCCACTATGATGAGAACCTTGAAATGCTATAACAATATTCTTAAATATTGTTCTATGGTTGTATGACATGCTATGATGGTACACATAGCACGCAGACCGTCAGGTGTGAGTACTCTTAAGCAGATGAGACTTCCTCTCATGAAGTTCGCACTTGGTAATCTCCAAGATAGGATATTATGAGAATATACCCACTATTAGAAATTCCGCATGTTTTGGTGTCATCAGATATTTCTATCTGCGAGCGTGTGTAATAATCCTTAGGATTTAATATTATCATTAATATGTGTCATGACTTACACACTTTGATTTGTTGATGAAATACGTCACGCAGACAGTTGGTGGGAAGTAGGGTACGTTGGGTGCGTCACGGGTGGCATGTTATTAATGGATAAGTCGAGGAAGGATTTGTCCCTTCCATTTATGGAAGTTGATATCTTGGCCCTTTGATTGAAATAGAATCGTCACAAGAAATTCCATGTCCATGGTGTAATGATGAGTTTATTTCAGTTAGTCAAAGAACAATGTATCAAGCATAAAATTTGATGACACAATCATGAAACCTGCTTGATGAGATTTTTCAAAAAAGGGATTATATTACACATTGAGTGTTCGTATGTGGATTTTGTTGTTGTAACTTTAAGTTCTTTCTATTGGGTTCCTTGACCTCTTGCTAGACAGTACTCTTGGACTTTAGGTAAGCCCACCTAATGCCAATGAGAAAGAACCCTAGAGGGTCACACACTAAGTTTTTTGGTTGTCTTGGTTAAATTATATTTGAATTTAATTAATGAAATAAATATTATTCTCAAGACTGTGGAATGATTTTATTCAAGTTAAGATGATCACATAAATTAAATAAAATATATTTATTTATTTTATTGAACATTTAATAAATATTTATTTACTAGTTTGTAAATAAAATATTTATTTAAGAGAATAAATTAATTATTTATTTATTAGGGTGTTCAATAAATGGAAGTGGGGTTAGAGTGGACCATGGTCAGTTCAGTAGTAAAATAATTATTTTCAAGTTGGTAAATAATTATTTAGCTAGTTGGCACAATTTAAAATAACGCTGCTATTATTTTGAGATGTGGAATTTTATTTATAATTCCTTTTTGCGCAAGTTGTCACACTATAAATAATGACGCAGTATTATTAATAAATGCATGGGATTTATCTAAGTTCATTAATGTATTTAATTGTTGCTATGAAATTAAATATTGTAACTGAAATTCCTTGTATATAAATAGGCAATTACCCCTATTGTTCCATACACCACACCACATGCCTGGTGAATTGAGAATTGTTGATCAAAAAAATTTCTCTCTTGAATCCTCTTCTCTCCCCTCTCAAGAACGGGAGATGTTCTTCAATGTCGAAGAACAAGCAATCATGAATGACCGACACAAGGCACTCACTTCACCACACTAGCACCTGGAGAATGAGTGGTGCCGATTGGAGGCCATCGGAGCACATGTGGATCATCTCTAGAGGGATTCTAGTTTGGATCCTTACAACCGCAATGAGATAATCCAGAAGGGTCAATTCAGATGATCAACATAATCAATGAAGAAAAATACCAAAGACACAAGTATTTTTTTATGAAATTACTTAAATTAATTATTAACATGATGTGCAAGATCCTCTCTAAAGGTTTCAGGCCTCTTTTTTTCTTTATCTAAATATTTGATTATATTCCATGGAGACTGGCGTTCATCGTTGTATTGATCCCAGAATTATCATTGATCATGGTAAAAATAAAAATTGGGTGTCGTCCCAACAACTCTTCCGTTGTGCTCGGAACCTTCACGTGTTATCAGAGGGGTTACATCATAGTTTATAATTATTTAAATATTTTGTAGACGAATTACGCATTCAATAATTTAGTTGTTTCAAGTTAAGTTAATCATTATACAAATCTGAATCTCAAGATCTATTCCTCCTCTTTCGTTTCTCGTTCAACTTACAGAAGCAATATTTTCTTTTAATTTTGACTAAAATAAAATAGAGGATCTCATCTAGAGGAGCCAAAGCTTCCTATCTGTACAAAACTAGAACACATGACGTGTATTCGGCAGTAAACAACATGTAGTCAAGATTAAATGCATCATAATGGTCCGCCAAACCTAGCCGTGTGTTGGAGTCTTTCTATGTCTTAAATGACTCTGTGTGTTGACCAAAAATAGGTGGCATGTGGTTTCCAGATTACACGCCATGTGGCCCAATGGACACGACATGTAGTCCCTTTGGGTTAGGGTTAGACCATGTACCCTATACACGGCTTGCCCAGTTGGAGACCGTGTAACGAGGAACTATACGACGTGTGGCCCACTGGACACGCTGTGTACTCTGAAGATTTCTAAAGTACACTCACACGCTGTTTCCCAGGGCGTGTACATCAGATAAATGGTGAAAAATAGTACACACCATGTAGTTAGAACTATACGTCATGTACTCATCCAAATTACGTAGATTTATTAAAATTTATTATTATATTATACAAACCCCTGATACGTGTACCATAGTACAAGCGTAAATCTGAGTCACAACACATGATAGGTGTTTTATATAAATGTTTTTAATTTAAAATTTGTGTAATGTTCATTTTTACTCATTGGGTATTTATGAATAGGAATTCACCGGGTTTCCTCCAAGGTACAAGTTACATACAAAGATAATTTTAAATGAATTTATTTGTTAAAAATTATTATGGATGAGAATCTCAAGGAAATTCATAAAAGGATTTATGATAAAATGATTGATTAATTAAATATAATAATTAATTGATTCGATCATGATTTATCTTAAACGAGAACAATTAAATAATCGAATGCTTGTTTTATTTATACGTAAACATTGTTTCATGTATGTATGATCATGACCTAGACCAAGAACTTTTTATGTGTATGGTTTATTTTAATTTATTTATTTAAATTGAATTTGTTGGCATGTGAGCCTTCTCCTCATTAATATGTAGGGTCTGCGTGCCCAAGGTTTCTTTTATATAAAACCCCCTTTTACCCCTCACCTATATGTGAGTTAAAAAAGACATATGTAATGGATGGAACTCCCAAGATAGTGGAGGCGGTTCAAGATGGATCCAAGATGAAACCAATCCCATGTGATACAGAGGTGGATAGGTGGAAGATTTAAAAATGAACCCAAAAGGTTCAAATTGTTTCTCCCCTTGTTTAGGGTTAGTTTATCAACCACTAGATAAACATACCATTAGAAAAGATCGTGATCATGCCTTTTAATTTATTTTATTTCTTTCAGTTTCATGGTTTATCATTATGGATGGGTTGTCACGATCACATAATTAATGAATTAACCAAGCATATAAGATGGAACCAAAATAAACCAGACTTATGAATAAATATTATTAAGACATGGATAATCACTTAAGTAAGTTACACTTAATATTAACAAGTGTGTGATAATGATAATAATCAATTCATACATAAGAGATAAAAATACCTCAAATAAAATCTTAAGTCAGAACAAGCCTTCCATTACTTGATTAAAGGAAAAAACTCAATAAAACTATATGTTTGACCAACCCTTTTTGGGACACTTAATTTTATACAAGAAGCCCTTATGAATGGTTCTGGGTTGAATTAACCATATTACATCAAGAGTAGTAGACCTTTCTATACATGGTGTAATATTAGAGGCAAGAGTTGAGGAAATACAAAGTCATGATTTTAAGATTGGGGAGTCCACTCAACATATCAAGAAGATGCAAGCCCATAGCTGGTAAAGACCTTCCTACATAAATACCATCTAATAGCTTGACCAACCCTTGTTGGGGTTATGTGAAGTGTAATATAGATCCTTTCCACTAGAATGTCATGGAAACTTGATATTCTGAGTTCAATAGTGAGGGCCATTGGGACTTGATAAAATAATGTGAGACTTAATAAAATATATTATTTCTCATAAAATGTAATCAAGAAAGTACTAATGATCTAATATTTTAATTTTAGAATAAAAATGACAAGATCATCAACCAAACTATCCCTATGATCAATTTTGGATAAAGACAACATCCTCACAGGCAGTAACTTCCAAGAATGGTTTAGATTCCTTCAGGTTATCCCTATGATCAATTTTGGATAAAGACAACATCCTCACAGGCAGTAACTTTCAAGAATGGTTTAGATGCCTTCGGGTTATCCTATTCCATGAATGGAAGTCTTATTTGCTGGAGTCAAAATTACCTAATCCGACTACCAAGGAGGCGAGTGATGAGGATTCCTGGTCTATGAGAAACATATGAACAATGTGGTCGATGTTCAATGTTTGATGTTATCATCAATGTCTAGTGAGCTCATGAAGTCTCATGAAAACTTGGTTTTTTATAGAATGCTTGAGAACCTTAAGGGTCTTTACTAGGAGGGAGCAAGACAGGAAAGGAATGAGATCTCTAAGGAACTCTTTTAGAGTAATCTTAGAGAAGGAACCCAAGCTGGGCCTCATGTAGTCAAGCTCGTTGGCTACATTGAGTGCCTAGAGGTTATAAGGTTTAAAATCCCTGAAGAACTAGGAACCAATCTCATTCTCACATCACCCCCTCAGAGATTCTCTAAATTTGTTGTCAATTTAGATATGAACAACATTGAGAAGTCTCAATCTGACCTTCTTATCCTCATTCTCCAAGTGGACAAAGATATGAAGTGAAAAAATACTTCTATATTTATAGTGAATAAGAGGAAAGGGAAGGAAAAGAGATTTAATCCCAAAGCTTCTTTACAACCGTCCATGAAAAGGAAGATCTAAGGGGAGGCAAGGGAACATGAGGCTATTTGTTTCACATGTGGAAAGAAGGTCCACTGGAAGAAGTACTGCACCCAACCTAAGAATCAAGGGAAAGCTTTAGGTGTATTTGTTATCGATGCATTCTATCTATTTATACCAATTGGGTATTAGATATAGCTTGTGGTGCTCAGATATGTATCCAAATATATGAACCAAGTAGATTCATGAATATTGATCAAGGGGAGGTAGATCTATGAGAAGACAACAGATCCAGACTTGCTACTGTAGTTGTCAGGGACTACCACCTCATGTTTCCAACTGGGATGATCTTGGTGTTAAAGGGTTATTTTTATGTGCCTTCTGTAACCAAAAACATAATTTCTGTATCCAGACTAGATATAAATGGATTTTTTTTTTCATGTTTGGAAATGAATGTTTCTTCATTTATAAATATACCATTTTTTTTTGTAGGGAACATTTATACAATGGTCTTTATGTGTTAGAATACACAAACCAAGTAATGGAAATCAATGACAAAGATACTTCACATGACTCATACCACACCCAACTTTGACATCATCATCTAGGTCATTTAAATGAGAAACACTTGAAAAAGTTACATCAAGATGGATATTTAGATTCTTTTGAACTCAAACCACTTGGCGTATGTCATGCATGTTTACAAGGAAAAATGAACAAATCCCCATTTGGTGGGAAATGTGAAAGGGATAAAGAGGTTCTTGAATTGGTTCATACCGATGTGTGTGGACCATTTCTAGTTGAAGCAAGGGGTGGGTACTCATACTTCATAACTTTTAATAATGATTTTAGTAGATATGGATATATATACTTTATGAGGTATAAGTCAAATTCCTTTGATATGTTCAAGGAATACAATAATGAAGTTGAAAACCAGCTTGGTAAGAATATTAAGAAACTTTTCTCAGAACGAGGTGGGGAATATCTTAATCAGTACTTCATTGATTACTTACGAGAGTTTGGGATCCTATCCCAACTCACTCCTCCTTACAAACCTAAATGGAATGGTGTAAGTGAAAGGAGGAACCACACCTTGTTATATATGGTGAGATCAATGATGATTCATGCAAGTCTTCCATTATCCATTTAGGGATATGCATTACAAACAGAGGCACACATACTAAACTAAGTACCAACTAAATTGATAAATGGCATTCCATATGAGTTCTGGAGTGGAAGAAAACACATGTTATTGAATTTACATGTGTGGGGTAGCGAAGCGTTTGTTAAGGCCTCTTCAGGTAATAAACTTGCACCTTGAGGCACAAAGTGTGCCTTTATATGATACCCCAAGGAAACAAGGGGATATTACCTATACAACCCCTTATACAAAAAGGTTTTAGTGGAAAGAGATTCCATATTCCTTAAGAGGGATCACATCTCCAAAAGAGATAGTTGGAGCGAGATAGACTTCGATGAAGTCGAGGCTCAAGGTGCACAAGAGTTGGTACATGAACAAATTCCAAAAAGCCCCGTGGAAGAAGAATCTATTCCAGAGAGACAAGTACAACGTAGGAGTACAAGAGAGGTTAGAGAATTGGAATGGTATGGTTTTTTACTTACCGAGGATGGTGACTCCTTATTAGTTGATAATAATGATCCTCTAACCTACAAGGAAGAAGTATGTGGCACAGACTTTTCCAAGTGGCAAGAATACATGAATTCTGAAATGGATTCCATGTACCAAAACCAAGTCTAGATTTTGGTAGATCCACCAATTGATGTAAAGCCTGTTGGTTGCAAATGGGTATTCAATAAGAAACTGGACATGGAAGGACAATTTAGTACCTGTGAGGAATGACTGGTTGCAAAAGGTTTTAAAAATCTTCAAGGAATTGAATTTTATGAAACCTTATCACCAGTTGAAATGTTGAAATCCATCAGAATTCTACTTGATATTGCGGTTTACTATGACTATGAGATTTGGAAAATCGATGTCAAAATAGCATTCCTTAATGGGAACCTTTAGGAAGATGTATACATGACACAACCTGAAGGGTTTGTGGCTCCAAAGGATGCCAATAAGGTATGCAAGTTGCAAAAACCCATTTATGGATTAAAGCAAGAATCCAGGTCTTAGAATATTTGTTTTTATGAAGCCATAAAAGAATTTGGTTTTATAAAAAATGAATGTGATCCTTGTATCTACAAACAGTTTAGTGGGAGTGCAGTCGTTTTCCTAATAGTATATGTTGATGACATATTACTCATTGGAAACGAGATACCCATCTTGCAGTCTGTTAAGGCATGGTTGAATCAATGCTTCTCCATGAAAGACTTGGTTGGGGCAACATATATTCTTGGGATCAAGATACATTGTGATAGATCCAAGCAATTGTTGGGCCTAAGACAAAGTACATACATTGATAAGATACTGAAGAGATTCAGTATAGAACAATCCAAGAGGGGATTGTTGCCAATGTCACATGGTAATCATATTTCCATGAAAAGGTTTCCTCAATCACATGAGGAAATAAAGATAATGGCAAGGACTCCATACACATCAATGATTGGGTCAGTCATGTATACCATGCTATATACTAGGCTGGATGTCGCCTGCGCATTGAGTGCGGTAGGCAGATATCTAGATGACTTAGGTGACCTCCATTGGATGTCAGTCAAGACTATCCAAAAGTATATGAGATGTACTAAGGATATGTTCCTGGTTTATGGAGGGGATAATTAACTATTCATTAGAGGATATTCAAATGCTAGTTTCTAGACTGATCATGATGACATGAAGTCACAAATGGGATACATCTTTACTTTGAATGGAGGTGCAGTGAGTTGAAAGAGCTCAAAGTAGAGTGTGGTCGCAGATTCTACTATAGATTCTGAGTATATGACAACTTCTAAGGCAACTAAAGAAGACGTTTAGCTGAAAATATTCATCTAGAAGTTAGATGTGATACCTAGAAGTAAAGATCCCATCACACTGTACTATGATAATATTGCAGCGGTGGCTCTTGCAAAAGACCCAAGGTCACATTAGAAAACGAAGAACATACTTCAGAAGTATTATCTCTTGAGGTATTTTTCTCAAAGAGGTGAAGTTGCAGTGAGAGTTATTTCCATAGAAGAAAACATGGAAGACCCCTTGACTAAAGCCTTGACTCAGTCGAAACATGATCATCATGTGAGGTCTATCAGACTGAAAGTTGTAGGCAGTTGGCTCTAGTCCAAGTGGGAGTTTGTAAGAGTTTGTGTCCTAGAACCAAGTGTTTTTACTTTGATTACATGTATATTTAATGTATTATTACATATTATTCATTTTTCTTCATGACTATAATGTAATAATGTCCTAGAGTATTTGTTGCATTGATAAGGTCATGACCGTTCCCCACTATGATTAGAACCTTGAAATTCTATAGAAATATTCTTAAATATAGTTCTATGGTTATATGACATGCTATGATGGGATACATAGCATGCATACCGTCAGGTGAGAGTACTCATAAGCAGATGAGGCTTCCTCTCATGAAGTTAGAACTTAGTAATCTCCAAGATATGTGATTATGAGAACAGACCCACTAGTAGGAATTCTGCATGTTTTGGTGTCATCAGATATTTCTATCAGTGAGCATGTGTAATTATCCCTAGACTTTAAGATTACCATTAATATGTGTCACGGCTTATGCACTTTTATTTACTGAAAAAAACGTCACGCATACAGTTGGTGGGAAGTAGGGTATGTTGGGTAAGGCACGAGTGGAATGTTATTAATGTATAAGTAAAGGAAGTATTTTTCCCTTCCATTTATGAAAGTTTATATCTCATCCATTTGATTGAAAAAGAACCATCATGCGAAATTCCTTGGCCAAGGTGTAATGACGAGTTTATTTCACGTAGTCAAAGAATGACGTATCAAGCATAAAATGTGACGACGCAATCATGAAACCTGCTTGATGAGATATTGAAAAAAATGGATTATATTACATAGTGAAAATTCATATGTGGATGTCATTGTTGCAACTTTATGTTCTTTCTCTTGGGTTCCTTGACCCGTTGCTAGACAGTACTCTTGGACTTTAGGTAAGCCCACATAATTCCAATGAGAAATAATCCTAGAGGGTCACACACTAAGTGTTTTTGGTGGTCTCGGTTAAATTCTATTTGAATTTAATTAATGAAATAAATATTATTCTCAAGACCGTGGAATAATTTTATTCAAGTTAATATGATCGTATAAATTAAATAAAATATATAATTATTTTATTGGACATTTAATAAATATTTATTTACTAGTTTGTGAATACAATATTTATTTAAGAGAAAAAATTATTTATTTATTTATTCAGGTGTTAAATAAATAGAAATGGAGTTCAAGAAGACCAAGGTCGATCTAGAAGTAAAATAATTATTTTCAAGATAGTAAATAATTATTTAATTAGTTGGCACAAATTAAAATAATGATGCTATTATTTTGTGATGCTGAATTTTATTTATAATTTCGTTTTGCGCAAGTTGGCAAACTATAAATAATGACGTGATATTATTATTAAATTCACGTGTTTTCTCTAATTTCATGAATGTATTTAATTGTTGCTATGAAATTAAATATTTTAACTCAAATTCCATGCATATAAATAGGCAAGTAACCCTATTGTACCATACACCACACCACACGCCTGATGCATTGAGAATTGTTGAGCCAAACCATTTATCTCTTGAATCCTCTTCTATCCCCTATCAAGAATGAGATACGTTCTTCAAGTCTAAAGAAAAAGTGATAAAGAACGACCGACACAAGACACTCACTTCGTCGCGCTAGCACTCGGAGAAGAATTGGTGTTGATCAGAGGCCATCATAGCATGTGTGGATCACTTCTAGAGGGATTCTAGTTTGGATAATTACAACCACTATGAGATAATATGGAATGGTCAATATAGATGATCAACATCATCAATGAAGAGAAATACCAAAGACACAAGTATTTTTTTTATGAAATTAAGTAAATTAATTATAAACATGAGGTTATAGATCCTCTCTAAAGGTTTTTGACCTATTTTTTTCTTTATCTAAATCTTTTATTATATTCCATGGAGACTGGAGTTCATCGTCGTATTGATCCTGGAATAGTCATTGATCATGGTAAAAATCAAAATTTGGTGTCGTCCCCACTACGCTTCCGCTGTGCCCGGAACATGGCTGCTAAATGGTGGTGGTTGGAATCATGGAAGCTATGATGGGATGGAATAGAGAGGAGAATAACCCTCCAAATCCGCATCTTGAGATTGTAGGAATCAGAACTGAATAGTTTTTTGTAGTGATGGATCAGTTGACTGAGGAGATAAATGGCGGTGGTATACATGCACGAGACCAACCAGATCAACCCCAGAGGAACATGTCTATAGTGGATCATTTCATAAAGAAACACTCCCCATCATTAATAGGATCATCTGACCCTATTCATTCTGAATGGTGGATTAATTAACATGAAAATATTTTCGATGTCATGGGTTGTACAGACAATCAAAAGGTTAGTCTTGCTGTTTACTGTTTTGAAGGTGAAGCCGATCCGTGGTGGTCGATGGTGAAAAATATCAGGGATAGTGAAGAGATTGATGCTATTGGTTGGGGTGAATTCAAAGGTATGTTTCTTGAGAAATATTTTCCTAAGGTAGTTCAACTTAGGATGGAAAACAATTCTTGGAATTGAGGGAGGAGGATGACTCAATGGATGCTTATGAATAAAAGTTCACTCGACTGTAAAGGTATGCTCCAAATTTCATCCGATATCTTGATAGTAAGATAAATCGATTTTACTCCAGACTGAATCCATTATATAGAAGATCATTAGCCTCTCATGAATTCAAAATCTATGATAAACTTTTTAGATGTGCCAAGAAGGTAGAAATGGAGTTTTCTGATGATCAGGTGTTCTATAAGAGCAAACTAAAAAAGAGGTCCAGTTGGAAGGAAAAGGGAAAAAATTCATAAAAGAATCCTAGAGGTAAGAAAATTAAATATCCATCTTGTGAGAAGTGTGGTAAAAAACATCTTGGAGAATTTTTATCAATGTTTTGAAAGTTCTTCCAATGTGGTAAGTATGGTCATATTTCCTATAATTGTAAGGAAGATGATCAAGAAGGAAATGAAAAGATAGCGTTGAGATTTTTTTAAGTGCAATGAAATGGGTCATTATGCAAATGACTTTCCAACAAAGAACTAGTGAAAAAAGCCTAACTACAAGAAGAAAGGGATGGTGAAATCCGTTGCAAATACTTCAGCAGATGTTGGGTCATCGAATGAAGTAATATCAGGTACATTGTTTGTTTATTCAGATTATGAAAATGTGTTGTTTGATTCAAGGTCTACACATTCTTTCATTTCTAATAATTTTTTTAGTAAATCGGGAATTCCATCTCAAGATATGAATCCTGGAATTATGGTAAAAAGACCAGGAGGAAATGCTGAGACAAAAAGAAATTATAAGAACCTTCCTCTCCTTATGTGTAGAAAGAATCTACATGCAAACCTTATTGTTTTGGCTCTAGTAGAGTTTGATGATATTTTTGTTTATTAAAAAATTAAAAAGGAACATGAAATTAATATAAGGGTTATCTATCAAACATTAAAAGAAAATAAATTGTATGGGGAATTCAGAAAATGTGAGTTTTGGTTACAACAAATCTCATTCCTTGGTCATATTGTTTCAAAAAATGGCATAAATGTTGATCCTGCTAAAACAAAAGTTATTGAAGAATGGTCAAGTCCGACAAATATAACTAATATTCATAGTTTTCTTGGTTTTTTAGGCTATTACATAAGGTTTGTTGAAAATATTTCATGGTTATCTAGCCCACAGACTAATTTAACTAGAAAAGGTGTTAAGTTAATTTGGACAAAATAATGTAATTATTGTTTTAAGGAATTGAAAAGAATATTGATGAATTCTCCATTTTTGGCACTGCCATTTAGAAATGGTGAGTTTTCTATCTATAGTGATGCTTAGTTGAAAGGACTTGGTTGTGTCCTTATATAGAATGATCTGGTAATTTCTTATGCTTCACGCCAGTTGAAAACTCATGAGTTAAATTACCCTACACATGATTTGGAATTAGCTGCTGTTGTTTTTTGCATTAAAAATTTGGAGGCATCATTTTTATGGCGTAAAGTGTGAAATATATACTAATAATTTTTTTAAGTATATATTCACTCAGAAGGAATTAAACCTGAGACATAGGAGATGGTTGGAATTAATCAAGGACAATGATTTAACGATCCATTACAATTCAGGAAAGGAAAATAAAGTGGATTATGCTTTGAGTTGAATGAGTAATGCTAGCTTAACCATGTTAAATTTAGAATAAGATAATTTGATAAAGGATTTTATGAAATTTGGAATAGAAGTTGTTGGTGATGGAGATTCCTCTTTTTTGTTTCTGGAGTCATTGAAATCATTTCTATTGGATAGAATTAAGCAAGTGAATAAAGAAGGCAGTGAGTTGCAAAAAAAGGAAGAATTAGTTCAGAAGGGAAAGTTAATGGAATTTAACAATGATAGAGACTGTGTTTTGAGGTTTGGAAAAAGATTATGCATGACTTGTGATTCAAAGTTAAAGAAAGAGTTATTATGTGAATCTCATAGTTCTCTGTTTTCAGTTCGTCCTGGAAATACTAAGATGTACAAAGATCTTAGGGAGTATTACTGGTGGGATGGAATGAAAATAAATATTCCTGAATTTACTATGAAGTTTTTGAATTGTCAATAGGTTAAAGTAGAGTGGAAGTTATTGAAAGGGATGATCCAGCCATTACCAGTGCCAGAGTGGAAATGGGAAAATGTGTCCACATATTTTTTCATGGGATTTATAAATACTTATCGAGGTAATAATGAAATCTAGGTTATTGTTGATTGATTAAATAAATCTGCTCATTTCCTTCCTATTTAAGATAATCTGTCTCCAGATCAACTTTCTCGGTTGTATGTTAAAGAGATAGTCAGGTTTCATGAAGTTACCCTCTCCATTATATCTAATCATGATACTAAGTTTACTTCTAACTTTTGGAAAGACCATCGGAAGTCATTGGGTACTAAATTAAATTTTAGTACAAATTTTCATCCACAATCAGATGGGTAGTCATAACGAACAATTATGACATTAGAAGATATGTTATGGGATTTATCTATCGATTACTAGGGAAGTTGGAACCAACATCATTATTTGGTTGAATTTTCTTAAAATAAAAGTTTTCATTCTGGTATACAGATGACTCCATTTGAGGAATTTTATTTAAACTAGTGTCGAACTCTAGCTTTTTGGTATAAATTAGGTGAAATGAAGTTAATGGGACCAAAATAGGTAAACGAGATGGCATAAAAATTTTAGTTGATTCAGAAGCACATGAGAACAGCTCAGAGTAGGTAGAAAAGTTATGCAGATAACCGGAGGAAGGATCTTTTTTTAAGGTAGGTGATCACGTCCTTCTCAAAGTTTCTCCATGGAAAAGTGTGATGCATTTTGGTAAGAAAGTAAAGTTGAGTCTGAGGTTCTTTGGACCATATGAAATACTAGATAAAGTTGGATCAGTTGCGTACAGAGTGGATTTACCTCCAAGTTTATCCCAGGTACACAATGTTTTTCATGTTTCAATGTTGAGAAAGTATATTTCAGATCCATCTCATGTTTTGAGTCTAGAGGTAGTTCAGTTGGAAGAGAATCTCTCTTATGGGGAACAACCAGTCCAAATTCTTGAACAAAGAGAGCAAGTGTTGCAGAATAAGGTAATTCATCAGTTAATGATTTTGTAGGAAAACCATATGGTTGAAGAGGCAACAATGGAATATGAAAATGCTATGATAGATAAATACCCCCACTTATTTGGTAAGTGAATATAATTTCAGGGATGTAATTCCCAAAATGGTGGAAGGATGTAACATCCCAGAGGAATAAATATTATGACATTTTTATATTTATTAATATCTATGAATCTATTATCTATACTAAAATTGGCTTCTCCTTGCTTATGTGTCACCTTCTCATGCTTCCACATCACCCTTATTTCTCTATTCCTCCCTTCAAAACCCTAAAAATCACCTGCTATCCCTCCCCGCTCGAAATTTTCCTCTATCTCGCACTTCCCTCTACGAAACCCCTCCCCAAATCCCCTCTCCCCACTCTTCGTTTCCTGCTACCCTCCCCAAATCCTCTGGGTTCATACTCCCCTCCCCGACTCCTCTCTCATTCCCCCTTCCCGATTACCCCCTCTAGCCCGTACCGCTCCCGTTCACGATTTTCATCACCTACTCCTACACTTCCCGATCGATTTTGTCTCCTCGAAGCTCACCTAAGTGAAACACCTCCGATTCAGTCTACATCATCAACTATTCACATTTTCGGTTTTTGAATCTTAGCTCAGCTCCTCCTTCGGCTTCATACATTTTTCATTGTTCAGAACCCTTACCCATACAACGACCTCTGAAGCAACAACCCACATAAGTCGAATTATGGATCTGCTTTGAAGCTCGAAAGTGGTTTGACTTCGACGCCCTTCATTAATTTCCTTCCTAATGTTCATATTTGGTTAAAATCTATCCTATAACCCTATCCTTCTAATCCAAAATTTTTTCCAAAAAAATAAGCTAAGTTCGGTATATTGTTTCTCACTACTTTAGTAATTTCCCCACAATTTTGATAGATTTTTTCTTTGTTCGGCTTCTACTTTATGGATTCTTTTGATTTCAGGAGTTGGGTTCACATTTAAAAACAAGTATTTTATTGGGAAGGTATCAGTTAAAATGAAATAGTTACTTGGAAATTCTACTAGGACTATCACCGCTTCCTATGTATGCTCTTTCAATATTCTATACTGAATATTAGTGTAAGAAATTTTGATGGTAGAAACCTCTCTTCTCTTAGTTCATGGTTTTATGTGTAAATGCATAGTATATTTTTTCTTTTCTGTGGTAACTGATGTGTGGAATCTATTGATTTTGAGAGATGGATTCAAATCAATGAACACGTTTTTCATGTGAATGTGTTGGTTGGGCTAAAGTTGGTACCTGAAAACACTTGACTATATTTATACAATGTCAGTTTCTACATGCACATGCAATTATCCTATTAACTATACTTCAATTTTTATCATCCTCGCATAGTGAAGATGTTAAATCCTCATGAATGTGCATGGGATTATGGAATGATTGTCTTCAATTTACATGCACGGAGGAGGATAAACATAAGAGACACATATAATTTATGTCTCAGGTAGGTTTGATTATGTTGTTTTTTTACCAATTAATTATTCATATCAAATTGATTCATGGTTAAAAACTCATCAATTTTATATTTTTTAAAGCTCAAGGGGTTAATGATACATCAATAATCACGGGCTTCTTGAGTTTTACTTAACAGCACTTGAATTTTGATTCGATGGGAAGGTATGAGTTGTTTTGGTAGTTTATTCCTGTACAGAAATGTTCAATTCCAAATGTTTTTTTTTCAGCAAGCAAAGTCTCCTTTTGCTGCTTCAAAATGAAATGCTCTCATTTACTTTGATCTTTTTATTTTATTTTATTCTAGCTTAAATTGAACTAGATGAATATGTTTGGCAGGTATAAGTTGTTTTTCTCAGGTATGTGACATGAAATTATTATGTTTTTAAGGAGGTGTGACATCGAAAATGAGTAATTATTGTTCCTAAAGGATTCGATGTAGTGTCAAAGGTATTGCTGAATCCTTCTAAAATGTTTTATTAGAAATAATTAATTATATTTTTCATTTCCTTGATTGATTTCTTTTAGAAGGATATGAATGATCATGTTTTCAAGTATTCTTTTTTATTTTTTAAACCCGTTTAGAAAGGGTTGTGAGGAAGTTTTGAATTAATTTTTAAATCTACAGTGAAATTCATCTCATTTCATCCACCATTGTATGATGAAATTTATCCATATATAATGCAAATTTTTACATGATGTTTTCCATTATTTATGTTTTCATAAGTAATTCATTGGTTTTATCTTTTTTTTCAAATCATTCAATTGATTATGTCATTTGAGTTGGAATATAACAAATGGTGATATGTGATTCTTAATTTTTCATATCCTTGTCCTATTATTTATGTTTTGGTTTCTAGGTAGAATGAGTGAGATACTTTAATGTCATGTTTTATGATCATGGAACCTTGAATAATTGGAACAAATCACTCTTGAGTTCCATGTTATCAGGTTGGTGTACTCCTCCATTTCTTTTAGAGTCATATCACACTACTATAAAAAGCATTAATTAAATTTGTATAGTGGAAATCATATATACCAGACATTACTATATCTATAACTCTAATTGTGATATGAATAGAAAAATGATCTAGGAACCTGGACTAACTAGGTGATATGCTTGTCCCTTTTTTAATTTTAAGTTTCATCGAGAACACTGACCAAGGCTTAGTTTGGTTGATAATTTTATAATTTGAATTCTTGTGTAGGATTTAAGAGGTTGGGATATGAGAGTGAGCATTGACTATTCAGGACATGTTTCCTTTATTTTAGAACAAAGCTTAAGAGGTTTGATCCTTTCTGAATCTCTTATTGTAAGTACAATGAATATTTTTTACATTTTTGATTGACTATCACATGTGTTCTATTGTATTTTTCTGATGAACATGTCATATGTTCAACCTGTTGATGAATATGGGTAGAGAAAGTAATTATGTTTTTCATATTCTGTATAAATTTACTATGTTCAACTATTTTTTATTTTTTTTATGTATGTCTTCAAATCATTTAGAGCATAACATGAAATGGTTGAATCCCCTGATCAAAACCCTTTCTCTCACTTCCTCCTTTTCTTATATTTCATTTCTGATTTTAGTATTCTTTTCACTGATAGAAGTATATTTTAAACTACCGCATTCTTGTCATGCATGTGACCATGTTCCCACTCTAGAAAAATTGACTACTGTAATGATTTTGTTAATGTTTCATGTTTCTTTATTAATATCTTTTGTTGTACATGTTTTTCAAATGCATCTCTATAGCACAATTATCCTTATGTCATTCATGTTATGATTAATATTCTAGGCTATGTATCTTGGAGGGGCTGCATGAATTATGTGGATGGATTCTAGAACTATTTCAGCAACGGTAAGATATTTTCTAGGTGCATTTCCTACTGCTTTGTTTTTCTGAAGTTATATGATTTTCTTCAGTATACCCTACTGGATTATAAGTTGTCCATTAAATTGAATGGAATTGTTTAAGTATTACTTCTATTTGTGCATAATTCCTTTATATTTCTAATCAGGTTTGAAAGCATCCATTTTTTTATGAAACCTAAAAAAATATTTAAGATATTTATCACTTATGATAATTGTTTTTAAAAATTTAATTGACATCAATTATATATACTAAATATGGGTGGATTCTTCCGACATGTCACCTATCCATGCTTCTACTTAAACCTAAATTATTCATTCCTCCCTCTAAAACAAATTATGTCTTAGTTTAAAATAAATAATAAACTCCAAAACCATTTGTTATTTTTTACCAATTAATTATTCATCTCAGTTTGATTCATGGTTAATAACTCATCAATTTTATATTTTTTAGAACTCAAGGGGTTAATGATACATCGATAATCATGTGATTCTTGAGTTTTATTTGATAGCACTTGAATTTGGATTCGATGGGCATGCACGAGTTGTTTTGGTCGTTTATTCTTGTACAGAAATGTTCAATTCCAAATGTTTTTTCAGCAAGCAAAGTTTCCTTTTTTTGATTTAAAATGAAATACTCTCATTTCATTTGATCTTTTTTATTTTATGCTAGCTTAAATTGAACTATCTTAATATGTTTAGCAGGTATGAGTTGTTTTTCTCGGGCATGTGACATGCAATTATTATGTTTTTAAGGAGGTGCGACATCGACAATGAGTAAATATTGTGCCTAAAGGATTCGATGTATTGTCAATGGTATCACTGAATCCTTCTAAATGGTTTGATTGGAAATCGTTCATTATGTTTTTCATTTCCTTTATTGATTTCTTTTATAAGGATATGAATGATCATGTTTTCAAGTATTCTTTTTATTTTTTAAACCCGTATAGAAAGGGTTGTGAGGAAGTTTTGAAATAATTTTTAACTGTACTGTGAACTTCATCTCATTTCAACCACCACTGTATGATGAAATTTATCCATATATAATGGAAATATTTTACATGATGTTTTCCATTATTTATGTTTTCGGAAGTAATTCACTGGTTTTATCTTTGTTTTTAAATCTATGAATTTATTATGTCATTTGAGTTGGAATATAACAAATAGTGATATGTGAATCTTAATTTTCTACATCCTTGTCTATTATTTATATTTTGGTTTCTAGAAAGAATGAGAGAGATACTTTAATGTCATGTTTTATGATCAAGGAACCTTGACTAACTGGAACAACCCACTCTTGAGTTCCATGTTATCAGGTTGGTGTACTCCTCCATTTCTTTTAGATTCACATCACACTACTATACAAAGTATTAATTAAATAGGTATAGTGGAAATCATATACAACAACCATTACTATATCTCTAAATCTAATTGTGGTATGAATAGAAAAATAATCTAGGAACCTGGACTAACTAGGTGACGCGATTACCCCATTTGTAATTTGAGGTTGCATCGAGAACACTTCACACAATTTAGTTTGGTTGATAATTTTATAATTGGAATTCTTGTGTAGGATTTAAGTGGTCGGGATATGAGAGTGAGCATTGTATAGGACCATCCAGGGCATGTTTCATTTATTTTAGAACAATGTTTAAGAGGTTTTCTCCTTTCTTAATCTTCTATTGTAAGTACATGGAATATTTTTTACACATTTGATTGACTGTCACATGTGTTCTGTTGTATTTTTCTGATGAACATGGAATATGTTCAACCTGTTGATGAATATGTGTAGAGAGATTAATTTTTTTTTCATATTTTGTATAAATTTAGTCTGTTCAACTATTTTTTTTAATTTATGTATGTCTTAAAAGCATTTAGATAAGAACATGAAATGGTTGAATCTCTTAATCAAAACCCTTTCTATCACTTACTCCTTTTCTTATATTGCATTTTTAATTTTAGTAAATAGAAATATTTTATTCTTTTCACTGATAGAAGTATATTTTAAACTACCGCATTCTTGTCATGCATGTGACCATGTCCCCACTCTAGAAAAATTGACTACTATAATGATTTTGTTAATGTTTCATGTTTATTTATTAATTCCTTTGTTTTACATGTTTTTCATATGCATATATAGAGAACAATTATCCTTATGTCATTCATGTTTATGAATAAAATTCCAGGCTATGTATCTTTGAGGGGCTTCATGAATTCTATGGATGGATTCTGAAACTATTTTAGCATGGGTAAGATATTTTCTGGGTGCATTTTCTACTACTTTGTTTTGCTGAAGTTATATGATTTTCTTCAGTATACCCTACTAGAATATAAGTTTTCCATTAAATTGAATGGAATTATTTTAGTATTAATTCTATTTGTGCAAAATTCTTTTATATTTTTAATCAGGTTTGAAAGCATCCATTTTTTATGAAACCTAAAGAAATATTTAACATATTTATCACTTATGATAATTGTTTTTAAAAATATAATTGACATAAATTATATATACTTAATATGGGTGGATTCTTCCTACGTGTCACCTAGCCATGCTTCCACTTCAACCTAAATTATTCATTCCTCCCTCCAAAATAAATTATGTTTTATTTTACAATAAATAAGAAAGTCCAAAACCGTTTGGTTTTAAATAGTAATTATGATAGGGACCATGATGACTTAAAGAATTTGGTTATTTTTTATGTTAAAATCATGTTCTATTTTAGTCATTAAAAAACATTGGAAGAGTATTATCATCCTTTTAGTACTGTCCACTTTAATTTATCTAAGCCCTTTATTTTTCTTCAAAGGCAATGTGGTTAAATACTATAAATATGAGAGAAACAGTCCTGAAAAACAATATTTATCTTATAAGATGAATTTGTGGAATTTAGTTCATGAATTCCTTGGCTTTATTCAAGGAGCAGATGATTTTTTTATCAAGATACCTCAGTCATAATGATGTTTAAAAATCCAGTTTCTATTGAAAAAGTGGGTAGTAGGAAGCTGAATTTTTTACATAGGTTTGAGGCTAGATTCTTTCAATAGGCTAAGAATTATACTGGGATTGTTCAGTTTCAGAACAATGTCAAATTGAACATATTTCAGTAATATCAGTTGGAGATATTGTGAAATTAATGCTTTTTATTATTTTGTGTGTTGTTGTTTACTTATTTTTAGGAATAAAATTCTAAACAGACTGGATTTACCCAATGAAAGCTCCTCCATATGCTCCTACCCATGTATCACAAGGCTGCTGAAAAAATGTACACCATTGAGGCAGGTTCCTTCGTGTCCAACAACTCCACACAACTGTCTACAATGGACTTGAACAAGTTCATACCATACTCTCGGTCGTCCTCCACCCTCATAGTGATGCTGAATATTATCATTCAGGTATATCTTAACTATTTCATTTTCCCACATCCATGTATGTGGGTATATCTATTTATGTTGAAGAAGATTTTAGTTGTAGGTACTCTTAATGTTTCTAAAATTTTTATTATTTTAATTTATTTATTCTTTTTCTTATTATTATTTTAATTTTACATATTCTATTATAAAAAGAACAAGCTAAACATGTTTGGTAAGCCCAAATTTTCCTATTTTTATTCATCTTAATGAAATCATTTATATTTGTAAATTCCTAACTATATAGGATTTTATTTAATCATTTTTTTAATTTTATAGGTGTTAATTCATTATTGTTGTGTTTTTTACCCCATTCTTGAAATTTCATTTGAGAAAAGTCATATTTTTTTATAATTGGATCATTTTTATCAAATATATTTTAGTAATTAGTTTATTTCACAATAAATTGTTTTCTACAGTTTTTTCCTTCACATGTTTCTATTATTTATCTTGAATCCGTGACTTTCTTTCATTACCATAATCATGAATAAAGTCTTCTTCGCTAATGCGGCATGGTATGACATTCGAATCACTGTAACACTTACATTCATATTCATCATTAATATCAATGTAATATATGATAATTTATTTTTTAATGAAAACATGCTAACTAAATGTGATTGAAATGAAACGGTCATGTTAATAAAAAATTATTGAACCTTTTGTAATAGGAAGAACTTCTCTTTTATATTCAACCTTGATTACGCATTAAGGTAGGGATGAAACTGTTTTTGTTGAAAGGGTGTCATAACAAGTTTTGATTAATAGAAATGTTTCTAATTGACTGGATATAGATGTAACATTAACAGACATACTTTTTCATGCACTATTTCTTTCTTCAGACCAGGGCATGATAGAATAAGATATCCTTTCTTGGAATGGCCCCTCTCTATCCCATTATTCCATGTTTGCATATATCCAGATTCACTTTTTCCAAAACCTCCTCTACTATTAACTATTGATTGAATCAGTTTCTGTTCATTGATGTCTGTTGTGCTATAACCAGTGATTCACTTAGGTGATTCCAAGGGTGTTGAAGTGAATGTCTTTATGCTTTTGGAAATATAAGGTGTCTTACTGATGTGATATTTTTCTACCAGAATGCCTGAGCTAGCCCCTCAAAATAGATGTACACGATATTAAATTGGAATGTATCTCTACCAGAAATCCTGAACTACTCCTTTGAAAGGTACCTATTATTTCCGGGTTCTTTTGTACCATGGAATATGCATCCAATTTGATGTTTCTAAATAACACTTTCCGGATGTGGAATAATACTTATCACCATCAATAATTCACTACTTCGTCATTCCTACAGCCTCCTAGATCAAGAAGGGTATGTGATATGCCCTTTATACCATCAAATATGTTAATATCTTATCTTTTATTTTCATGGACCTGATTTTATATCATTTCTCATTATAGGAGATCAATTCATGTTTTCAAATAACAAAGGATCACTATGATAACTGTGACAATTGTTCTAATAAGATTCTATATGGTTAGTATGAAGTGATTTAGAGGCAACTACAAAGGTCGCAATATCAATAGTTGATTCGTGTATTTCTTAGAAACTATAAAAAGGATTTGGAGAAGCCAAAATATTTCGTTTATGGAATAGTTGCGAATTGAAATTCAGAACATCTTCTACTTACTGAAAATTTTCTCCCAGCCTAAACATCACAATATCTCTATTTGTGGACAACATTTTTTTCTTTATGTATTATAATTATTCCTCTTCACATCTCATATTATTTATTATAAAAACTCTTCTTTAAGTAAATTCTCTTGAAGTATGTGTTTCACACTATGCAATATTTTTTTCCTAAATGAATTTTATATTGAAGTGAGGCTTCCATCCTTGACTATTCGAAAGTGTTTCACTTTAAAATTAATGTATCTTATTTGAAATATTATAATGTTGTCTTCTAATTAGAGTCACTTCTATTTCAAAATTATACACCAATTTTTTGTGATTAAAATAAATTAAATGTTACTATTTCTTCGCAACTATTACAAATAGTACTCTCTTATTAAAAATAATAATAATAATTACATATCACCATGCGTACACACGGGTGAGTACTAGTTAAATAATAATTTTTCTTTAAATGGGATTCTATGTTTGATGGCGTACCTGATACACAACAATAGGTTTCTTTTAAATCTTACGTTGCACACAATGATGAGTTATACTGAAAAATAATAATATAATATTATTATTTAAAATGGTAGTTAACACATAACTGTTGTATTGGCAGGAATGGACAAAACTAACTAAAATATGATTATACACATTTTAAAATGTCGTTGCTGTTATCCAATAAACTTTTGAGGCTTAAAATGAGAATGAATCCAATTTTAAGCATGAATATTCTAATATTCTTTAAAAGACCAATTTACCAACTTTTGATGGAGAACCACTTTTAAATCTAGTTTTTGTCACTTTTATATGATTCATTTTACAAAATAAACTTCTTTTTTATAAGTGGTATATCAAAATTTACTTTGGGTAAATTTTTGCTATTTTTCTGATAAAGTTGAATAGTGAAAAATACTACATTTCATGTCAATACTATCTTTTAATCCAATTTATTTACATGGTTAGATTATATTTTTAAATGTTTTTAAATTTTAATGGATTATACTTTTACCATTTAATCTAATTTTTGTCATTGGTAGCAATTTAAATTTTAAATTGGACATAAATACATGTCAATCTTTTGGTAGTTTTTATTTCTTAAAAACACGCCTTTTGGTTTTGACAATGGGAATTAATTTTAAATGAGTTAATGAAATTTCTAGGTTTTGAATTTTGTAAAATAAAAATCAATTTTGAATTCATAATATCAAAATTTTCTTTTGGTGATTTTTTGGTTTTTTTATGAAAACTTCAATTTTTGATGAATAGTGAAACATTGCATAGTAATAACAAACCAGCTTTTTCATTTAAATTAAATCTTACCACTTTTGTGAAATGAATTTCAAAAATATGATATATATGGTTGTCATATGTAATTAAAATTTTGTTTAGTGGGATAAAACTAATTTTTTCTGAATATTAACTTTTGACTTTTTTACCGCAGTTAAAGGTAAATAGGGTAATTCAAGGTTAAAATAATATTATAATAATATAAAATTACCTTAACACTTGTCCTAAACTTATTGGATGAGTCATGAATGACCAATAAAATCCTTTAGTGAGACATTTGGACTTTTAAATCCATTTGGGTAAGATAATGAAATTAATAACATTTTATTAAAAGTAAAAATAAAAATATCATAAACTTGTATTGTTTTGATAAAACAATTTTAATGTGGGGTTATATAATTGATAGTTTTGATTATAAATAATAATAATAAATCTAAAAATATTTCCTACATCGTGGTCTTTTATTTATAATTTTTAGACATCAAATAAATAAATTTACTTATGACACAATGATGAAGTAATGATTACCTCATTAACAAGGGTTTTAAATAAATGAGATTATAAAGAAAAAAATAAATTTATTTTGAAACATTTTTATTCCATACACGAATTTTATAGATCAATATTACTAGTATTATTTTAATTAATGAAGATTTTTTGAAATAATCAAGTTGGTTTGGATGTTTTAAAAAGTCATGATATGTATAGTATTAAAATTGATATAAAAGAGTTTTTAAATCAATCAATATTTTATTAAATGATAAAATAATCCTAAAAATATAAGATTAAGAAAAATGATATATATGATGTTGAAAATATCATTAATGATCCATTTTGGGTCGCTTTAAATTTTATATTAAAAATATTTACAATATAATATGAATAAATAAGAGGACATGGTAAAAGTTAAATAAGTTAACAAAAGGTTAAATAAAAAACTATAAGGGTTAAAAAATATCAAAAACTTATCCAATTCTTATTGGATGTTTTTATTTCAACTTATATGCACCTTATCATCAAATTAAATAATCTTTGGACATTTTGAAACCAAAAATCAGTTTATAATAAAATAATACTTTCAAACTTTCCTAAAGAGCCCCTCCTCTCTCTTATAAAAGGACACCACTTCTAACCCATTACTCACACCTCTCAATCCCCTTGGATCATCCTAACTCTTCTGAAATAATCTCAAAACATCCCACCCTTCCTCCTAGAATCCACACCTTAGGCATAAGGCACTCCAATAAAGCCTTTTGGTTCAAACCAAATAGAGTTACCCAATTTAAAGGCAACGTCTTCCATCAAGTTCTCTTATTTTATTTTACTTATTCACTCCCTATTATCTTCTTATTGTTCGATTACATAAAAAAACCAATATCATAAATATACTAGATTTTTTTATGAGAAATATTATAACTACACTCACACACACCACCGTCTAATGGGTATAGAACATACTATTTCTGTGGACGACGAACTACTATCCCACGAAACAATAATTGTCCAATATTCTCCTTCGGTGACGACGACAGTGGTCACGAAGATCCCTCCCCCACTCTCAGGGGAGGGATCTTTCATCTAAAATAAAGCACATTCATTCCATCCTTTCTCAAATCCTGACCTTCTTCCTTCATTTTCAAAAATTAAGTTAAGCCTGAAGGCCCCATAACTCATTGAGGGTTTCCCGAATCTCCAAATTTCAAACTCGGAGTTCACCGATTCTTCCGCACTTCTGAAGCTCACCCTGGTTGCACGGTTTAAGCAGTGAAGCCCATCTGTTGATTCCTTCGACAGGTTCATCTTTGATGCTTGGGACCTCCAGGAGTGGGAAACAATCGGCTTTCTCGATAATAGGAATATCATGATCCCTTTTTCTTCAGAGGAGTATCTCATTCTCGCCTGGTCAAGGGCTCCCTAAAGCTACAATGGTTACCACTTCTTCATGTTTCGTTGGTCGTTTGATTTCCACATGAACCGTGACCCACTGTCTGCTACAATTCGGGTTAGTTTCCCATATCTACCTTTACCATTCCAAAACCCCTCAATCATAAGGATGCTCGACAACCTCATTGGATGATACCTTTGTTCGGATAGCCAAACAGAAGCGGTTTTCCATCCTGTTTACCCTAGGGTTTGTGTTGAGATGGATGTGTCGAAGGTTCCCTTTGATTTTGTCTGAATTACAATGGGTGAAGAAAATAAGTGTAAACAAAAAGTTGTGTATGAGGGATGGAAAAACTTTTGTTCTACTTGTAGGAGGAAAAGGAATGACTCATATGTGTACCGGCATGGATCTTATTCGATGGAGGGTATGAGTGTAATCTCCCAATCAAGGGGAGCTTGGAACAAGGGTGGGTAGGTCGCGAATCAGATGGTGGATAGTGGAAAGGGCAAGGATCCAGTGTTTTATGAGGATATGATCTCTGAACAGCAGGCCATTGGTGCCGAGAATAGAGTTGGGGGACCTCTTCCACAGTGCCTGATCGAGGAGGAACATCCTGTGAGAGAGGTAGTGGACTATAATGCGGTGGGGTTGGGTCTCCTTAGAACTGC